>OY728146.1:763858337-765231670 GCA_963277665.1 Viscum album
GATTACACGTAGACATAATTGGTGGTGGCCTACTGAGACTTGTCTCACACCCTACCCGGGTGGCCTCCTGGGTACCCGTGTAGACTTTACTGCTGCAGGTATTACTAGGGGAAAAGGCCCAGCTTCAGGTGGTTGATACATGTATGTTATAGCTGGAGATCCAGAGCAGAGGGTTGAGCTTGGATAGAGATGCTCGTGGACAACTTTTGTCCATTTTGTATTATTGTATAGCATTATTGTATTCTATTTCCATTGTACTAGCATGTCATGCATCCATTTTTCATCAGACACTGCCTGTGTGGCTTTTTTGTATATTTATCAGGGTTTTCCTTACTTCTGTTGTTTGGTTTGCATGATCCCTTTTTTCTCCTATTTATCCATTAGTTGTGATTCTAATATTTCTATTACATTGTTCCTATACTGCTGTGTACTCTGACATGGGGGTACAGTCTCCCCACTGACTTACCATTATACCCCCGCTGCTAGTCGGCAGCCCCTGGCCTATGGGGAGACGAGCCAGGGGTCATGTGGCCAACTGGGCTTGGGGATCGGTTTGAGGGGCAGCCGGGTCCGGGACATCACAAAGTGGTATCAGAGAATTTCTTTCTTTATTTCTTTAATATTTTCTGATGATAGACTTAGAGATTGGGAACGCTTAGGGACTTATCCATGAGCCGTGCTTGGGCATCGTGAACCCATGTACGGGGTATGGGCCAAGTTTCCTATTTTATGATGTTATTGATTATTCTAATTACTGTTGATACTATTTCACTGTTTGGTGATTCACATGTTTTTTGATGTTATTGAGATTTGCAATGTTGAAATTTGGATTTCATGGTTCAACCTAATGAAATGAGGGTCATGCATTAGAACATGCATCACGATAGGCACAATATGATTAGGACATTCATATTGCCATGCCACGTTTAAATTTTCAGCGATCATTGCCTGTTGTTTATTTCCATGCCTTGATAATATGTGTGCAACTATGCTAACATTTCATTCATGTTGTGAATTGGGGAATGGTGTGATTTTAGTGGGTGTCACTCTTTGGTTCATAAGGTGTATGGGACCTTATGGATCGGAAAATGACATTCTAAATAAACCAATCATTTTCTTTAAAGGAAATTAAAATACTTGATTAGCATAAGTAAATGAGAAATGACATCCAAGTGTGTGTCATCTTTCAGTTCATGAAGTGTATGGGCCCTTATGGGATGAGAAATGCCATGTCACTGGATTAAGTTAAATTGGAACAGTTGCAGTTTTTATTAAGAATTCTTATGGGTGTGGATAGGTGATCTTTGGGGTAGGAAGGCTTAGTACCTGTCCTAGCTTCTAAAGTTTAGCCTTTAATTTGTTGGTTTCTTATTTTGAGACGTTCGTTTGGCATTGTAGCACTATGCCTCCGAGACATCCTCGAGTCACGCATGCTTAAGGTGGCGACGATCACGTTCCTGAGGTGGTGGTCCCGGAGCCACCAATTTATCTTCTTGTCGAGCCACTTGTGGATCCTCTTACAATTCCTGAGATGGGAGATGATGCCCAATTACGTGAGAACTTCTTATATATGATGCTGAGTATGCAAGGTGGAGTGTGACCTGCCCCGAGTATGGTAGAGTTGACCCACGAGTTTCAATCGCAACATCCTCCTACATTTACGGGAGATGGAATACCAATTACTGCGGAGTCCTAGTTGGAAGCTATTCTAACCATCTTTGAGCACCTTGAGATGCCTCTAGAGTAGAGGGTCAAGATCACAGCTTATATGATATGTGGTTCATCCAGGAGGTGGTGGGATGTGATCACCCAGTCGGGACAGTAGAGAGATATGATATGGACTGATTTCCAGAACATCTTCTACGATTATTTCTTTCCCTAGACTTTGAGAGTTGACAGATCTAGGGAGTTTATGAATCTACAGCAAGGGACCATGGCAGTCATGGAATATTCGTCCCGTTTCACTGAGTTACAACTTTTTGCTCATACACTACCTGCTGATGATCTCATGGATACTAGGTGTTTTGAGGATGGGCTATGTTATGCCATCCAGTCGTAGGTTAATGTGTTCAGATTGACAACTATTTCAGAAATTGTTAATCAGGCATTGATCAAAGAGAGGAACTTGAGATAAGCGGATAGTGTGAACCAGGGTGGTTTGACACCGAAGGGTTCTAGTGGATCTACTTCTGGGAAAGAGTGGCTTTTTGAGGACTCTCGTAGTGTTAGTGGTGGTCAGACCCTTTTCTCAGGTGATACTCCTATATGTCACCAATGTGGGGTTCCAGGACATATGAAGAGGCAGTGTATGCAAAATCCAGTGAAGTGTAGAGGTTGTGGTAGGTTGGGTCATCTCCAACGCTTCTACTGGACTTTTCCCCCAAGGTCCAGTGAGTAGGGATATTTACCTACTCCACGATCTGGCGCTGGATCAGTAGGATCACATCAGTCAGGTGGCTGGAATACTGCCAGTCGATCAGGCCGTGGCGGTAGTTGAGGCAGAGGTAATCAGGTGTATGAATCTCATCACCAGCAAGGCAGGTCTGCTCAGGGTAGCCAGGCTGTGACTTAGGGTTGTGGTACCGACCAGTTGTATGCAGTCAAGCCTATACCACAAGATCAGCATGCCAGACCATCTACTGTATGAGGTACAATTCTAGTTGCCTCTATGTTAGTATATGATTTGTTTGACACAGACACTTCTCACTCTTTTATATCAGAGGCGATTATCGGAAGTTTGGGCCTTAACATTGAGTCATATCATGGTATGAACACATTATATATCCCATTGGGCATCCGTTTAGAGGGCGTTCATCGTTGTTAGAATTTTACCCTTGAGGTGGGTGGTTACCTTTTCATGTGGAACCTGTATGTTCTGGATATGACAGGTTTTGATGTAATAATTGGGATGGACTGGTTAGTTCCCTTTAGATCCTATATTTTCAGCTATCATCGGAGGGTGGCGTTTATGTCTCCAGAGGGAGACACACATATGCATAAGGGAGAATGGGATCTTAGTGCGACACGAGCAGGACCAAAACACCGTATTTTAGGTGGTGTCATGGAACAGGTTTGTAGTATTTATCTCGATGACCAAGGGTTACAACCCTTTGTTTATCCTCCCATGGTAGAGCTTTTCATAGATGTATTTCCTGATGATTTATATGGTCTACCTCCAGTGTGAGAGGTGGAGTTTACTATTGAGATTATACCAGGAGAAGCACCAGTGACCATTCCTCCTTATAGGATGGAACCTAAGGAACTTATGGAGCTTAAGAGTCAACTGGAGGAACTGGAAGCAAAAGGATTTATACATCCTAGTACTTCTCCTTTGGGATCACCGATTCTCTTTGTCAAGAAGGAAGATGGTACCCTTCACCTTTTCATGGATTATCATAAGTTAAATTAGCTGACTATTAAGAATCGACATCCTTTACCCTGAATTGACAACCTCTTAGACTAGCTCCGAGGAGAGAAGGTGTTTTCAAAGATAGATTTGAGGTCAGGATATCACCAGGTGTGTGTTAGGACTTCAGACATACCTCACACATCATTCAAGAGTAGGTATGGTCTCTATGAGTACCTAGTCATGCCGTTTGGGCTTACAAATTCACCTATAGTGTTTATGGCTCTTATGAATTAGATTTTTCACCCTTACCTTGATTCTTTCATGGTTGTATTTGTGGACGATATCTTAGTATATTCATGCTCGAGACACGACCATAAACCCATCTTGAGATCGTGCTGAATACACTAAGAGAGCATCAGCTTTATGCTAAGCTCAATAAATTCCACTTCTGAATAAATAAGGTTCACTTCCTGGGTCACATTATCTATGAGTCTGGAGTTTCAGTTGACCCTGAGAAGGTGAGTGCTGTAATTTCTTAGGAGCAGCCTAAGAACGTCTTTGATATCAGGAGTTTCTTGGGGCTTGCTGGATATTATAGGTGTTTTATTCAGGAATTTTCATGCCTAGTAGCACCGCTTACAACTTTAACCAAAAAGGGGGTGAGATTCGATTGGTCGAAACCTTGTGAAGTATATTTTTAGGAACTGAAGGGCAGGATAACTTCAGCACCGATACTGATCTTGACAGAGCTAGGAAAATATTATACGGTCTTTTGTGATGCATTAGGTATCAGGCTTGGAGCTATCTTGATGAAGGACAAGCGAGTCATTGCATATGGTTCACGTCAGTTAAAGCCTCATGAACGGAATTATCTGACGCACGACCTCGAGCTCGTAGCGGTTGTACATGCCATATGCTGTTGGAGACCCTACTTGTTGGGAGATCATTTTGTGGTATTCACTGACCATAAAAGCCTCAAATATATCTTCACTCAGTGGGATCTAAATCTCAAGCAAAACAGGTGGGTCTAGTACTTGTAATCCTTTGATTTCGAACTAGACTACACTCTTAGGAAAGGTAATTCAGTAGCCGATGCGCTGAGCCAAAAAACTCAGTCACAAGTGGTTTGGGAATCTAATGAGGAGCGGAAGCTGATGGCCCTGTTTTCAGAGTTGTACGTTGAGGTTCCAGAGGGTCAGGGTCAAACTATTCTCTTAGCCTTAGTGGTGATGTCTACTCTTTTGGAACAGGTCAGGGCAAGACAATTATCAGATCTGGAAGGCCTTGTTCTACAAGAAAGTGTTGCTGATGATGCCTCTACATATTGGACCATGGATGGAGGTGATAACTTATTTTTCCGTGGGCGTGTATGGGTCCCAACAGACATAAGAGAGGAGCTGATGAGGGATTTCCATGCCTCAGCATGGGCAGTTCACCCAAGCATCACCAAAATGTATCGTGATTTGCAACGACAGTACTGGTGGCCTAAAATGTAGAGGGAGATAACCGGTTTTATCACGCGTTGTTCCACCTGTCAGTAGGTGAAGGCGGAACATCAGTGTCTGGTGGGGTTTTTGCAACCGTTTTCCATTCCAAAGTAGAAATGGGACGATGTTTCTATGGACTTTGTAACCAGTTTACCTAGGTCACCTCGTGACAATGATGCAGTATTGGTTATCGTCGACCATATGACGAAGGTCACACATTTCTTACCTTTGCGGGAGACCTTCACGGTTGATGACTTGGGAAGACTGTATGTCATGGAAATAGTGTGACTTTATGGAGCACCTTGATCTATTGTCTCAGACAGAGTTCCTCATTTTACATCTCAGTTTTGGCAGGGTTTACAGAAGGCCTTGGGTACGCAGGTACTTTTGATCATGACCTATCACCCACAGATTGATGGATAGACTGAGAAAACTATATAGTTACTAGAGGATATGTTATGTTCATGTGTTCTCAATTTTGGAGGTTCATGGGAGAAAAACAGTCCTCTTGTCAAGTTTAGTTATAAAAATAGCTTCTAGGATACCATTGAGATGGCTCCCTATGAAGCCTTATATGGTAGGCCTTGTCGCTCGCCTTTGTGTTGGCTTGAAGCAGGGGAGGGAGCTGTTCTAGGACCATGTCTAGTGTAGGATACTATAGATAAGATATAGCTTATTAGAAAGCGTATGAAGACAGCTCAGTCTATACAGTAGTCCTATGCTAACAAGCACTGGCGACCTCTTGATTTTGAGGTTGGGGATTGGGTTTTCTTGAAGGTCTCACCCATGTTGGGGAAGACACGTATACGAAAGTAGGGTAAGCTCTCATTGAGGTTCGTAGGACCCTTTGAGGTGATGAAGCAGATCGGGCCAGTAGCTTACCAGCTTGCACTTCCGCAGAGATATCAGGCCATGCATGATTTTTTTCATGTATCTTAGCTTACACGGGTACTTTTTAGATCCGACTCATGTTTTTCAGACTAATGAGGTTGAACTAGATGTGGACGCTTCCTTCGAGGAATATCTGATGCGAATTGTTGATCGGAGTGTGAAGACACTCCGTGGCAGGTCCGTTCCTCTTGTACGGGTGCTATGGAAGCACAGTCAGGTATAGAGCGAGACCTGGGAGAGAGAGGCTAATGTACGTTCTCAATGGACAGAGCTTTTCGTCGATGAAACCTCAGTACCCTCGGAAGGCCAACTCAGGGATGAGTTTCTTTAAGGAGGGGCGGTTGTAACGACCCGACTCTTTGGCAAAGGTATGGATCATTAGTTTTTCTTTAGAACCTTTCCTTTAAGCTTGTTTAAGGTGTGTGATGTTCTAAGTAAGGTCCGAGGAGTGTCTAGGGTTTTTTTGAAGCCTAGGAGTTTGAGAAATGGACTTGCATATAGGGGCACACGACTTGCACACAGCTTGTGCATGGTTTGGGTAAATCGTGCGGCCTTTGGTCTGGAAGCAGGGAGGTGCGCACGCCTTGCGCATGGTTTGGGTAAACCGTGTTCCTAACCCATGCGACCCTTTATCTGAAGGCAGTGAGATACACATAGTTTGCGAATGGTTTGGTAAACCGTGCACCTAAACCGTGTGACCCAGATCTGGGTAGATTTACCTTTTTCCTTTAATTAATTTATAAGGCCTTAAGCCTCTTTCTTTCTTCTTCCCATAGACAAAACCAGAGGGGAGCCTCTTTTGAGTTCCAAAACCCTCCTCTCACTCTTCTCTTGGTGGAGCCTTTTTCCGGAGTCTGATTATTGATCTGTCAGAAGCGTTGGAAGGACCAAGGTAAGGATAACCTCACACACCTTTCCTTCATTGGCAAATCTTGCCTTCTGTCTTGTTATTTTGATACAGGCTCATATGCCCTATTTTCAGGGCATTGGACTGGAACTCATATCTCTTCTAATCTACTGCGAATATGAGGTTGATATCAAGCGATCCTATTCCTACAAATCTAAGGTAGGTGGTCATGTGGTTTCCATTTTGGGGTTTCTCCTTATTGAGTTATTATTGTCGTTCCATGGTTTGTCTTTCTCCAAACCCCGTATTTATAATGACTGCTTCATATCTAAATGACCCATGTGGTATAAGAGTGATTAATCCAACCTTGTTAGGGTGTTTATATTTGGTATGGACCGGGAGTGGTCAACCATAGGTGTTATGCCTTGAGAATTGGCCCTTTTCACCTTTAAACCTTAATGATATGTCTTGAAAGGGCATTTTCCATGTTAGGCAAATGAGATGAATTGGTTAGATGTTGGATAGGATGAGAGATCCTGAAACCCCTTAAATTAATTGAAATGCATGTATTCCATGCTTTGCTTATGTGATATTATAAGATGGATATGCCTTGCTTTGCTAATGTGATATGATATAAGATGGTTTGCCTTATATAATGTGATGTGAATGGTTATGATTTTCTATGTTGACATGCTTGTGATAACCCGTGTGTTGGGTAGGAGGCATTCTTACCCCATACCAGATAAATCCCAGTGATTGAGGAAGAGAGGAATTTATACCTCATTCCCATATAACCTTTACGAGTGGGAGGCATTTCTACCCAACGCCAGCTATAGTGATTGAGGACGAGAGGCATTTATACCTCATGCCCATATAACCTTTATGGGTGGGAGGCATTTCTACCCCATGACAGTTACAGTTCTTGTAGACGAGAGGCATTCATACCTCGGTCTAGTGATACTTGTACGTATGTGAGAAGCATGTACGAGAGTCATGTTTACCTCATGCTAGTGATAACCTATATCTATGTACTTATACCTTTGATGATCATTCAGTTTACCAGCCATGATCTGAAGCAGGTAGACCCACCATGCGTCCTTCCGAAACCTGAGTGAGAGGGTTGTTTATTTACTTTGCTTTACTTGCTTGCAGTCTATTATTCACTTTGCTTGTGAACACCTATTTGGATTACACGTAGACATCATTGGTGGTGGCCTAATGAGACTTGTCTCACACCCTACCCGAGCGGCCTCCTGGGCACCCATGTAGACTTTACTGTTGCAGGTACTAGTAGGGGAAAAGGGCCAAATTCAGGTGGTTGATTCATGTATGTTCTAGCTAGAGATCCAGAGCAGAGGGTCGAGCTTGGCTAGAGATGCTCGTGGAATACTTTTGTCCTTTTTGTATTATTTTACAGCATTCTTGTCTTCTATTTCCTTTGTACTAGCATTCCATGCATCCATTTTGCATCAGACACTACCTGTGTGGATTTTTTGTATATTTATCAGGGTTTTACTTACTTCTGTTTTTTGGTTTGTATGATCCCCCTTTTTTCCTGTTTATCCATTAGTTGTGCTTCTGCTATTTCTATTACCTTGTTACTATACCACTGTGTACTCTGAAATGGGGGTACAGTCTCCCCACTGACTTACTATTACACCCCCACTGCTAGTCGGCAGCCCTTGGCCTATGGAGAGATGAGCCAGGGGTCATGTGGCCAACCGGTCTCGGGGCTCAGGTTGAGGGGCAGCCAGGTCCAGGACATCACAAAATAGATTTTGATTCAAATTTCCATTCTTATTTTTGAAAATTCAATAAATCTGAAGTCAAAGTTATAAGACTTCCTTCCACACTCAATAATCCCTCCATTTATTATAACCAATACCATTAAATTATCATCCATTTTCATCAATAATCCCATAAAGGAGTAATGACCCTTGAAATCTTAGGAATGACTCCAGATGAAACTCGATCAACCATTACAAAAATTCCTTGGACTTCCACAATCATTATTGAACATGGGTTTTCACATGAAACAAATTTAAAAAAAAATAAATCTCAGTCAAGTTTAGGTGGAGAAAAATGGGGTCCTTAAAATGTTAAAAGTTGTAATTGGATAATTTTGGGGGTCCAAGTCAAGCTAAAGACTTTAAATTAAGTTCCTTCTAGGAGGCAACCTGATATCTGTATTTTTTTTATTTTTTTTATTTTTTTGTTTTTTTGTCAAGGGAACCCCTTGTGGTTTCCAATGTGATCTATTTTTTGTTTGTAAGATTTAATAGTCTAATAATTTTAGTCTTTTCAAATAAAACTGATTCCTTCCAAAGTTCAACCCAACAATCAATCACCCATGAGGAGTCTATAAGTACATGAAGCCAAAGTGATCAATTGTTTTTATGGGTCATCATCTTCAAACCAGGTGAATTTTTCCATGATTTAATTTAAAATAAATATCCCTATATTTATTCCCAATTATAATCTCCCTATTCAATTCTCTTTTAAAACTAAGGGAAGTTTCATTCTAAGTTGGGGGGAGTAAAAATATCGAATAAAAAAATAATTTTATGATAAAAAAACAATTAAAAAAAATCAATTCATGTATTAATGTACACTATGAATCATGACAACTGAATTTCAAATGATTTTAAATTCCTTGATAATGATTTTAATGCATGTTTAAGTTCATGAGCATAGTTATTGAAAAGTACAGTTGTCTGATGTGGTTTTACAACGTTTAAATTTTCATCCCCTTAATCAAAATTCCATAATGCACGTCCATTAGACCGTGGGTGTAAATCTGAGTTCTTGGGACCCTTTCATCCTAGCATGGGGTTTGGGGCCACTTTTAGTTTAATTTTATTATCTAACAATTTTTTTTGAAAAAAATACCATACAGAGAATATAATTGAAAATATGTGTGGCATCCGACACTTGGGGATCATGACTCTATAGTTATCTTTACCAAAGTTAGTATTTTCATCTATATTTCAGCATAAAAAAACAAAACAAATATAAGATAAAAATATATATAATTTTATACTCATATTAAGGATTAGTTTGATTCCCACCTATCACTTCTATTTATTTCCCCTTGAATAAGAAAATGAGCCTCATGTATTTTGAGATAAAAAACACATCATCATGCTTAAGTGAAATTGGATGAAATGAAATGTTGAATTTTAACAAAGGAACATGATTTTTCTTGGAATATTCTTGTGAACCTATCTTGTGTGAAATGATTTTTAATGGTTTCATGATTGTTTGGAATGATTTTTTATGAGTATTTTATGTTAAAATGTTTTCAGAAATGAGAATTCAATTTCATCTTTTTGTGATACTTTTTTTCTTGGGAATAGTAAAACTCATGTTGGGGGTGTGATTATTTTCTGAAAGAGGATAATATTAATTGTTAATATTTTAATATTAAAGTGTCTCAAACTATATAAACATCATTTTTATTTCATTTTATAATTTCAACTTCATTTATCCTCATTTGTTCAATTCATGTTTAATGTGTAAATTTGGTCCTAATCAATCATATTCTGTAGAATTAATTATATTAATTATTTTAATTTTATATTTTTTATATGATTTATCAATTTATTTGGAACATTTTATCTTGTAGGATCAATCGATGGATCCTAAGGGAAGATGATGATTTTTGGGCATGAATGCAGAAATTTTCTAGAAAAATCATAATGGGCCAAAGGACCATGAAACAAAAGTGAGGCCCACAATCCAAGAACAATGAAGCTCAAATTTTAACTATATAAATAGAAAATTATGGGTATCATTTAATTTAAATATTTTGAGAGCTAATTTTGATGTTTTAATGGAGATAAAGGGAGCCTAATTTGACATTTTAATGGTGGGCCAGATTTGAATGCCCATAAAGTCATCCCACTTGATCAGGCATAACCTCCAAATGGTAGGTCCAATTTGTGTAAAATTTTTACAGATATTATAGGACACTTGGATTAATATATTTTAATTATAATATATATTAATATTCATCAATATTTAGTTAAAAATTCACATGTCAACAAGGGGGATGAATTTCAATGCTTTTCCTGGTCAACTTTGAAATGTCAAATTTCCCTTGATTTTCTCACCCTCTTTTTGACTCTATCAATTAGTATGGAAGGAATTTATTAATAGGGTAATGAGATAAGGCTTATAATATTACTATATAATTAGTTTTTTGTGAATGGAATTGTATCTATGTTTTTACTTTGTAATATTTTTTTTATTTCAATTTTAATTTCATGCTTTCATTTTGTAATCGCATTGTCAATTTTCCAATGTAAATTTTTCCTCAATCACAATAGTTTCTTAATAAAAGTTATTATTTTTATTAATATTATAATTTTATATTATTTTTCATATCTTATTGATACCTTTTACTTAGGCATTTATTATTTTCACAATATCTTTTGTGAGTTTTTTCATACAACGATGGAGTGATCTTTATGTATTTGTTTTTCTTCTCTAATTCTACCCTTTAAGTCTAATACCTAGTTACATTGATAGAATAGAATAAATGTATGGATAAACCTCTAATGGGTTGGACCAAATTAGTATAAATGGTATTTATTGGATGTTATTTCTCATTTTAATAATTCTTAATCAATTCTATTTTTGTTATTTTCATTCAATGATGTACCTTCTCCTTTGAACTCACCAATTTTAAGGATACACATAACGACTACTAAAATGAACCTATACCTTGGAGTGATCATGAATATGATACTCCAAGTGAATAGGTGATTAGACTTAGGATAGTGAAGACTCAAAATTTCATGCGTGATTTATGAAGTTTATATTTCATTGAAGAAAATGCTCAAATTTAAGACATTGAAATAATTTAAAAAGAAACTCATCCAGTCCACCCAAATAAATAACCAAAGATTAACTCATTATTTTTAATTTAAATTCACTTAAAATTTTAAAATAATTTAATTATAAACTCAATTAAAACCCCAAATGTTTCCACTTCATATCCAAAAATCCATAAAATATTAATGTATATAGGTTTCTTCTTTGGTCCCCATGAATTCGATCCCTACTTGTACTTCAATGACTACTTATACCAGTAGGGTAAATTTGGGAGCAACCAATATTTCTAAGACAAAATAGCACGTGTGGATGATGTTTTAGAGATATTGAAGAATTATAGAAGATGAATTTGTTTCTCATATAGTGGATAAATAATCATTTATTAACAAAGACATGGACTATATTAGTTAATGATATGTATAAATTTTATAAATATCTAAATCTAAAAGGTCATGGGAATGTATTTAGTGAAATATTTTCTATAAATATTTTAATTATGATATAGTTTCATTTAGTATGTAATTTTTCGTATAAGAGAAGGGTTTAGATAACTTTAAATATCTTAATGTTATTGTTTAAGGAAAAACTATGAGTTATAAATTTTATTAAGGGTTGATAAGTTGTGTTTGATCACAATTTCAATGTTATAGATAACACTTTAGGTTGGTTGAGGTAATATTGGATATTTTATGTTTTCAGGAATTATAATGAGAGAGTATTAGTGATTTACCCATGAATAAGTCCATGTATAGAAGAACATACATAATTTTAGAAAATTATAGAGTGTGTTGTCTCATAGAAATTACATCCATTTCTAGAAACTAGAAAGTATATGATTTTTTTTGGAATAGATTCACCTAGGGGTCATCACCTTGAAAAGGGTTTTTTGAGTATCAAACTAATCTTCACATGGTGCATGATGATTTTCCATAAGACTAAGCACCTGGTAATACACTCTCAAGGGATATGATTTAGAAATTTTCACGATCTTTATGAACCATTATGATGGATATGAATATATTAAGTTTATATAACATAATTGGGAATGGACATGGATAACCTAGATTGAAACTTATAGATATAGAAGTTAGTTTATTAATGAAATTTATGATTAAATTATTCTACATTTATAGTTTATTTTTATACAATTATTAATTTTATCTTACCAAAACTTTCATTTATTAAATAATTCTTTGAGGTAGGATAAACAATGTTAACAATAGAGGCGATGGAAAATGAAATGATTGTCCCAATGATCAACCAAAAGATATAGGATCTTGTGTGAGAAGTATATTGATTATGGAAAACTAGATATCATGTATTATGATTAAAAATGTGAACATAATTTAATTCCAATACACATAAAGGAAGATAAGGATAGAGTCTCATGGAAGTTCAAGGGATAAACATGAAGATGGAATGAGTATTAAATTTTAAACATGTCATAAATGTGGGGAATAACATGAATTGACAATATGATGTATTATGTATGGGAAAGGAAATCATAAAGAAGCTAAATACATAGGATAAATTAAGAGTTTGGTTAATATGATGAAGGTAACTAATTTTCATCCTAAGGTACCACTAAAATGGACTATGATAATTAATGCACACTTATCCTACACTTTAGATTTGTGGATGTATTATTGGAGTTTGATTCCAGACACTCTAGTATATCTAGGATGTTTTCTAATATTATTAACTCACCACCCCAATGATTGTTATTGAATTATCAGAGAAAACTCTGATTTATATGATTATTATATCCCAGTTTGCATATTGAAGGAATTTACCTCACACAAATCCTATTACTCTTACTTTAGGTGGATTTAATGTGATTTTGGAAATGTATTTATTCTATCTAAATAGAGAGAAAATCTATTTTTTAAATAAGGAAATCACATTTTATATCAATATATGATAATCTGTAAATACAGAGATGATTATGAACTCCAATTGGAAGAAGATTCTATAATATGGGTCTTGATACCAAATAACAAGAGACACTTAGATCAAATGGTTGGAAAGAAGCTAAATATTGTGGATATTCCTATTATTATGAAATATATAAGTTTCCTAGTCTTACCTAGGTTAGTGAGATTGATATATCATTGAAAATTGTATCTTGAGACTTATATATGGTATGGATACCCTTCGCTATTTTCATTAGTTACTGATAATTGAAATTTCGAGGGTATAATTTATTTTGGGGGATGTAACACCTCAGGATTTAAATATGTAATTATATTTTAAATAAATACTATGTTTAATAGCTTGTTTCTCATAAAACACCAAACTAAAACAAAGCTATGATTTATTTTAAAAAGATAATATTATAATTATTAAATTTGACCATTATCACGTAGTCACTGAGTAAGATGGTATAAATAAAACTAACCATATTGAAAAATAAATAATGAAAGTAGAAGTAATATTTTTTAGCTATAAGAGTATTCCTTATGAAGCTCATTTTTCTATGCTTGTAAATGACGCGGTTTCACTAGGATTTTCATCAGACTAGGCCCAAGTTGAACTCTAACAATTATGGTATCAATCAAACTATTTGTTGGAGAAGATAAAACTCATGTAAATTTCCATGAGATCCATGCACTATGACAAAAACATCTTTTAGTGGTAGATTAACCCGTCTTGAAATGTCGAGTCGTGAATTAATTTGCGGTGTTTTTTTGTATTATTATTTATTATTTATTATTTATTACTTACTTATATATTATTTATTAACTAATTTAATCATTTACTTATTTACTTATTTTTTATTTTTTATGACCCACACAAATAAATAATATATATGCGTATGATCAGATTTGAACCACTTACCTTTTGGTTATTCTAGAAAGACTATCACTCTAGAAAACTCTTCATATTGTATCTAAGAAGACATTAATATATATATATATATATATAGAAAATAGATTTGCATGAATATGCATACATATATTTATTTTTTATTTAATAATAATAAAAATAATAATAATATTATTATTTATTATGCGTACATATATATGCTTAATTTTATCAATAAATAATAAACGAATAATAAATAAATAATAAAATAATAATAAATATATAATTTATAATAAATTATAAATGAAGAATAAAAAAATTAATTATAAAATATTAATTAAATCATAATTGAATAAAAAATATTAAGTAATAAACAAATAATTATTTTATTAATAATTAACAATTAACAATTAATAATTAATAAATTAATAAATTAATAACAAAAAATAAATTAATAAAAAATAACAAATAAATAATAAATTAATAATTAATAACAATAATAAATAATAATAAGTAAATAATAATAAGTAAATAACAAATAAATGATAAATCAATAAAATATAAACAAATAATTAAAATAAATACTAAATACTAAAAAATATATAATAAATAAATTATAAATGAATAATATATAGTAAATAGTAATTATTATATACATACACACACACATATAAATATTTATAAATATTCACAAATATACATAAATAGATATAAATATCTATAAATTTGTAATTATATATAAATATAAATATATATATAACTAATTATAGATAAAAATTTATAAATTATAAATAAATATACAAAAAATACTTATATATTTATATATATAATAAAAAATAAATATTAAATCACCAAAATAAGGATTCCACTATAGTTACAATAAAATCATATCCATAAGAATATAAAGTCATGGAATAAAATCCTATACCACCCAAAAAGTATAAAAATATTGTCTTAAAAAGAGTTTAAATTCCATCAAATGTTCAAAAATTAGGGTATCCCAAATAAAAACTATATTTTGGAGGCCTTTAACAAATTTTTAATAAAAAAGTAGGTACTCAATCCCCATTGGTATGAACAATGTATAGATTAATGTAATCTTCGATTTGACTAGCCGCAGATCCTAAACGAACACCCGAATCAATTGTTATGGTTATATGAAGTTCAAGTTAGATGTTCAAATTCTCTTAGAATAGTAATATATATTTTATTATTAATTATTACCAAATTATTATCTAATTTAGTTATACTTATTTTTATAATATTTTACTTGATAGGTTGTGGATCATAAAAGGATAATTGAATCAAAATTTATGGTCATTTTATGATGAATTTTGGTTTTCAAATTTTCTTAGAACTAAATAAATATAGTAGCAGTTTATTAAAAATTGCCCTAAATTAGTGATTGTTTATGAAAAAACACTTCTATTTCATGGTTATTTAACAAAAATCCATTAGAAAAATTCATTTATCATAGGTTTTCTAAAAAAAATATTAAAAAATAAAAATAAAATATTTTCTGGTGGTTTTAAATACCATCGATAAATACTTGTTTCTTTATAGTGATTCTAGCAGAATCACCACCCGTGGTTGTCACCAATTATTATCCTTTGATTAGATCTTACAAAAACATATTTAGGGGTTATTTAAGTAGAAATTAGAATGATATAAAAATGTAATTATTAATAAATTTTATATTTACATTGGAAGAAAGATAAAAGAAAAGATATATATAAATACAATAATCATTTTATGCTAAAAATTTAGATTATACACTCTTATATTAAAATTGATTTCAATCACATTTATATATTTAATTTGATAAAATTAACTTCATTTTTTTGATTCAACATGTCAATATTAACTTGGTGTGAATTTTTTGAATTTTTCTAAAATAGTTGATTTTTATGTGAATTGTTATAAATATAGTGTATTTCTATACCTTAGTTTTTATAAAATTATCATAAACTAAGTTTGAATATAAAAATTATAAAATATTTTTCATAAAAAAATATTAATTTAATGTTTTTAATTATTCATTTAAATAATTTTTGTTTGTATTTAGAAAAACCATGCTTAATAATTTGAAAATTAAGCAAATATTTTTCTAATAAAAACTACATTTAGTATTTTTCTTTTAATTAAGTTTTCATATTGTAAAATTTTGTTTTAGATTTATTTTAAATTCACTTAAATATTATTTGGTTAATAATAAACTAATTAATTTCCATAATATGAACAAAATTTAATTTTTTCCTAAACATACCATTTATGCTTAAAAACAAACCTTTTATAAAAATGGGTTTTTACATGTTATATGCATTAATGTTGAAATTAATTTCTATTACACATAAAAATTTTATTTTATAAAATAGATTAAATATTTGTAATTATTATTTATATATATTTTAATAAGTTACATTGTATTTTTATACATTAAAATAAAATTACATAGATAAAAATTGATTTCCATGGTTAAAAACAAAATGTTAAAAGTCAAAAACCTAAGAGAAAAAGACTTTTAAACATGTTCAAAACATGTGTGATAATGAATGGTTAAGGTATAATTAACCTTATCCCATCCTCCAATCTATTATTTTCCACATTTTTTCTACTTTCCTTATGAAACTTGTTCTATATTTATATTAAGAAGTTATATTGAAAAAATTTTCATTCCCTTTACCTATAAAAAGACACCACTACTACCTCATTTCTACAATCATTCTAAATCATTAGCTTGATTAAAAATTTGGAATAATCTATCCAAATTCTCTCCCCACTTTTTAAGAGAACTGGACCTTCTAAAATACCAAGATAAAGATCCTTAAGGTGTTACCCATGGGAGAACATCCAAAGGTATATGTGGTTAGAGCACATTCAGCTAAGTAGTATTTTAGGTAAGGGTTTTTTCATATCAATTTTTATTTATTGAGATATGATTCATGTTCACCACTTGTTTATTATTTTTGTGTATATATTTTTAATTGGTTTATTTTATCATAACTTTTCCTAAAATATAATGGATTTAAAAATATATCTCATGTTTTACATTTCATAGGGTTTTAATTCGATAGATAACAACAATGTAAGGGTTTTTATAAATCTATTTTATTTCATTGAGATACGATTAGTCTTATTGAAATTTATTATTTTTAGTTATGTATATTCTAACCTATGATTTTATTATATTGAACTTAATATTTATTTTAATGGTATTTAAAATTTCTTTCATGAATAATATCTTCTAATTATTTTGATTCAACTATTACTATATCTAGAAAGGTTTTTTATTACTCAATTTCCATTATTTAGAATATAAAAAATATTCACAAACCTAATTCCTCTAAGTTTAATTATTTCACCCTATGATTTTATAAAATTTTATTTCCACTCTTATTTATGTGGATTTACAATTCTTTCTCATGAAATCCTTTCCAAAGGATAATTACTTCAATGATTATGGCATTCATAAGGAGTTATTTTAACTTAAACTTCATTTTTTTGGTTATAATATTACTTCATGGTTTTTATTCTTCAACATCACATATATTATTTAATTTTATATTTCATATTGTATTTTTCCTTCTATATCAGGGTAATTCCTATTATTTCTAAAAGGGTCTTTCTCTTCTACGTGCATATTTTATCTTCTCACCAATGTTCATATTTATATTTGAAAAACTAATTAAATTTTATCTCCTGAGAAATTAATATTTCACATTTCTTTTTTTCAAAAAGAAGTTTAGTTATTATTTTTATGATATAGAGTTTAAAAAACTATTTTAAAAATATTAAATAGTGTTTTCCCTTTAATGTTTATGTTTTTATCTTCCACTCTAAAATTCCTCAAGATAACCTTTATATATTTTTCAATGATCCATTATTAAAGATTATTTTTAAAAGTAAAATATTTCAATAATATTCACTTAACCTTTTTTAAAATTACTTTTGAATGAGGAATGTATCTTCATCTATTGCGACTATTGTAAAAACATTTTATAAAAACTCTTTTGTGATCTATCTTCTATTTTCCTAATTATCCCTAAAACAACTATATTTTTGGAGTAATGTTTCATGAATCACCCTATGAATGAAACTAGGAAATATTACCTTGGGTGATTGAATTCTTTGTATCAACTGATCAAATTCTTAATTCTTTCTTATGTGATACCATTATAAGGGTACTTCATATGAAAGTGTGTTTCATTTATGTCAACATTATTCAAATATTTTACGTTTCACTTATGTTATTATTGAATAATAACATCCAAATTCCATTTATTGATAGATTATGATCATATAATTATTTTAGTTATTGGGGAAATCATTGACTTAATCGTATACCCATTACTCTATACGATGTTAGTTTGAGGTATGATTACATAGATACATATTCCATATTTTTATTAGGAAATGATGAAAATAGGTATACTTGTCATTTAATTACATATGTTTATTTATTTTTAAGTCATGTTAGTTGTTTATTGTATAGTTTATCTATTCCTTCATATGATTAATGCATTATACTTAATTCATGGTTGGAAGGGCCTATAGTATCCCCTTGGTGCATTTGTGCATCTCATGAGATAGAATAGATTGGGTATTTATGTAAGAATATATATTTATTTATATGTCTTCAATATGGGATTGATAGTAAGAATATTTTATGTAACAATGCCTTTAGGTTATTTAATTTTTAGACACATTTCCATGAGAAGTCTGGGATTATGCATTCCATCACTATGAAAACAATTATTGATCTCCATGTGTGTATTTATATTACTATCTATGGATCTATTTAAAACTCTTTTGAATAGTTATATAATATTATTTAATTATGTTTTATTTCATTCCATATTATTCATGATTTTTTTATTCCATGATAGATTCTAGTATACTATTTCCCTTAATGAGTATTTGAGCTCACCCTTTTTTATGTTTCCATTTCCCCATCTTATAAGTAGTAATTTTTCACATGATATGTCTAGAATTAAATAGAATGAATGGGGAATTTATATAAATACATATTATATATTAATAATTTTCTTATATAGTGTAAATCATTTATATTAGTTGAGAAAGACATGGGATATATTTGTTATTTATGTGTCCTAAGTCTTTAAATCTATAAACCTAAAATGTTTTTACAATGTTTTTAATGAGTTATTTTTTATAAATATTTTAATTATGTGATAGTTACATCAGGAATATTAGAGAATAGTTATGTTGTAAAGTGGATATATTTTACCTTTATCTTATATAGTCTATTTAGATTATGTTTCTACTTTGGGGTGATTCATATTGAGTGATCCATGGTGAAGGTGGGAATATATTTGACTTGATTTAGGTAACAAGTTGATTATAGAACTTATTAATTAGTGCATTAGTATTCTTATTCAACATTTTCATGAGTGGTTTTAGGATAATTCTACTATGTATACCTATATGATAACCCTTATATATATACATGTGTGTGTGTGTGTGCATGTTTATTTTACTACTTTGCAGGAGGTACTTGGTGATTAAGTTGAGTGTTACAACCTCATAGAGATTTTTTGAGTGTTTCTATTATCTATTGTCATTATTATAGGACTTAATTAAGGTTTTATATTTTGGTAATACATTGTATGCTATTATATGTATTGGGATTGCTTTTTTAATTTTATAGAACAGGTTAACAGATTCTTTATCTTTTATTGGGAATTATGTTGGTAAATCCCCCCATATGTGCATGTTCTCTACCCATAGTGGTATTCACTAATCCATGTCCCATTGGATATGTGATTCATGGGTCACTCATATCATTAATTCTATATCAGGATGGATTATACTGGTTTAGGTTGTGATAATTTGGTATCAAATATATATTTTAGAGATAATATAGATCTTGGAGATAAGAAATAGTGAGGATGTAATGGGTTATTTGGACAACAAAATTAGTTCTACATAGTATGTGACATAATAAAGGGAGACTAACTATGATATAATATATTTAGGACCCTATTATCTGAAACAAGGGACATTTGTTTATTAAATATACTATGTGAATTTATTCTACTTATAGTGTGGGGTCCTAACTAAGTATCATGCATCATGATTATCTATTATACTAATTAAAATTTTATTATATGAAGGAATTTGGATGAAATTTAATTAATTAATCTTGATAATTCTATATCATAGTTTTGGGTACCCTTGATTTTTTTTCTATTTTTTAATGGTAGATTCTGGTCAGTATCCCCTTTAGTCTAATTTAGGTGATGTTCTATAGAATATAGTAGAAAATATTTATAGAGTTGAGGTCGATCAACATTGTTCTTAGAGGAAGTTTTTTCATGATTTCTAGCATTAGGTCCCGTAGAAGTATAATGTATTTGTTTTGGACTAATATATAGAGGCATGATTATATGTTGGATAGAATTAATTTGGTATGATTTGGATTAAAAAAGGTGCATTGGATTCATTTGGATTCCAGTATGTTGTGAGAAGGGTCATATTAGTGGTGGACATTATTCCTTTTTCATCATATGAAGCCAAATAATTTGTGAAAGAAGTTTTTGGATTAGTTCCTGGTTGTGTTTTATTATTTGATTATTAGCACAACACATTAGTGGGAGTCTTTTTCTATTCTCGAAGGGATTCCCAGTATGTGGGAGTTTGGGATTCTATTAAAGAACCTTCATTATTATTTAGACCTCATATACTATATCAATAGATTAGAGAAAGGAATTTTAAGGGAGAATTATGTTTGTAGACCTATTCCCAAGTCACCCTATTAAAATTACTAAAATTACTTGAGATTTTGAAGAAGTAATAGGTTGTAAAGAATATACTAATTCAAAATGGGTTTCCCTAAGAAACATTTCTTTAGGATATTAAAATAATAATATTCCTTTTTTTATCCTATAGAACATTCAAACAACATGAAGTAGAATTAAAATCCCTTCATAATGTTTAATTAGAGATGTTTTTTCTAATACCTCAATAGAGAAATTGAATATTGTTTTCTTTCATTATATAGGTCATGATTATCAGATGCTCGAGTTCTTAAACTTCTATAGAAGTCAGGGTGGATTATTCAACCCACTTTCTATTCAACTAATGCAGTAGTATCCTCTGATGAAATAGTAGAGTGTTTCTCCAAACATGGTCAATTATGAGGAGATCGATAGGGTAGAGGATAACCCCATGATTACACTATTCCTTTAGGATATAAGGTTTGGAAAGACCATTTTGGTGGACAACATCAAGGACAAAGAGGTCATGGATTATGATGATTGGATTTATATGATAAAGTTTCAAGTTCTAGATGATCCAAACATCATGAAACATACCATTGGTTTATTTTATAAACGTTTGTTTACATTTTTTGATTCAGGATATTTTCACTCATTCATTGTACCCTTCATGGTTTGGGCTCTTAAACTTGAGGTAGAGAGGCTTCTAGTTCCCTTTGTGTTGAAAATTCAAGCCAGAGTTCAAGATATCTTATCTGATATATGTAGTGATTTTGAGATAACATTAGGGAAGGATTGATCTTTAGGAGGTTTCCTATGATTTTGGATATATCTATATGATTTTATACTTGGTATGTACATATTTTATTTAGCATTTTATAATATTTATTCCTTTAGAAAGGTAGTTATATTCTTCAATACTGGAAGAGAGAATTCCATTTTCAATGTTGAGTGAGACTATCAAATGTTCTAGAGACAAGTTAGACCCTTATCTTCTATGATGATATAGATAATGTAGAGATAAAAATATGTCTATATAGTTGTGTTTTAGAGATTTATAAAAGGGTAACCTGATGATTTTCCAGAAGATAACATGAAACTACCCCCAAGATGTGAAATCCAGTTTGGGATAGATTTATAGTTAGGTGTCACTCTGATACCAATGTTCTTATATAGGATGGAACTTTATGAATTATGATAGTTTTATTAAATTTTTTGATCTTATATAGAGTGGTTTTATTTAACCCATTCCATCACCTTAGGATTTCCCAGTATTGTTCATTAAATATGAGGATGTCATTCAAAAATTGAGTATAGATTGTTGTTACATGAATTAGGTGGAAGTGAAGAACCACTATCCCCTTACACATATTAATGATTTATTAAATTAGATAATGGGAGATAGTTATTTATAAAAGATATATTTTCAGCCAGGGTATCATCATATATGTGTGAATGATGAGGATATTTTTAATACTACATTTATATGATTTTTTGAGAAATAAGATTTTGTGGAAATTCTATTCAATATAAAAAACATACCAATAATGTTCATGGTAAAAATTTACTCTTTTTTAGAAGAGTTCCTCAACTTGTTATAACTAGTATTCATTGATAAAATATTTATACATTTCATGTTTGAGGAAGAGCATTCAGATCACCAGTATGCCATTTTAAAGGTTATTTAGAATCATAAGATATTTTGGAAGCTGTCTATGTCAATTTTTTGTCCTATGTGGTTATTTTATTAGATAATTTTGTGCCTCAATGAGGAGTATTTATAAAACCTTAGATTATAAAGGTTATTATTTCCTAGGGAGACTCTATGAATTTCATGTAATATTGGAGTTTCCTTGGGTTCACAAGGAATTATAACTGGTTTATGCCTGTTTTTTCCTAGATTATGAATCCATTTATAGATTTACCAAGGAAGGATAAAGATTTCATAAGGATAAAACAATGTTAGGTCCATTTTTATTATTTAATATAGAAGATAATATGTTCTCTTTCTCTCTATTTGATAGTGGAATAATTTTTGTTTTATATTATCTCTGACACTTTTCACCTTGTCTAGGGTTGTGTTCTAAGGCAGTAAAGAGCATTCATCTCTATTTTGACTAAGTATTTATGACCTGACCCAATGAAAGTAACCATTACAACCATGATCTCAATATTTACATAGTTTTTTTAATTTGATTTTTTGGTTATACTATCTCACTAGTGAGTGCATTATAGTCTTCGAAAATAAAAATATTATGAGTTATATCTTCTAAAATTGTGATTTTATCATTATAAAGAAATGGTAGATGTAATTATTTTAGTATTATGACATAAAATGTTCTTATAAACTAGATATGGGGAACTTTTTTGTTTACACACTGACTGGGAATTCATATAGTGATGTTGTTCATGAGTTTGGAGATTCTTGAAGAGTGATGTAAGAGCATTCAATAATTTACATTGATTTGGAGGAATTCAATGGTATAGGGTGTTTCTACTAAATGAAAGTTATTTCATCCTTGGTTTAGTAGGTGAAATAATTTTATATGGGGTATTATAATATGGATGTTGTAAGGGATCAAATTGTTCTTGGGGATTCCTCTAAGGGGTGGTATGAGGATAATCAGTATCCAATGTTGTGTTAGGGGAGGATATTCATTACCTTAGTGATGTGTGAGGAGGTTATAGATAGGAATCATAAATTTAAATTAGTTTTAAATCCTATTGTGGTTATGATTTATCACTTCTTGAAAATAAGTTTTATGGATAGGGGTAGTGAGATCAGTTACAAAGCTCATATCCCGATGTATGGTCTTTTATAAGGTGAATAATGAACATTTTGTTCCATTTGGATTTCTTCATTTGATAGATATTCCTCAATGGAATTTTGAGAACATTTTAATGGATTTACTAAAAAATTTCCTCAATATCAGGGTTTATGTAATTTTATCTAGATGATCTTGGATTATTTGATGAAGTCAGATCACTTTATGTTTATCAAGGAGTCAAAACACAATGAAGGTCCTATCAAGGAAGAATTTAGAGGATATTTTTTGGCTCCAAAATATTCCGAGGATGATTATATCTGAATATGAGCACTATTTAACCTCTCAAGTATTGATAGGTCTCTAGAATGCTTTCAGATCTCATAAATTCCTTAGAAAAAATTTTCATCTATAACAAGATGGATAGATGGAGAGGAAAATCCAGACTTTGGTTAACATTTTGTGCTCTTAAATTCTTGATTTTTTTGTCTTGTGGGTAATAAACCTACCCTTTGGTTAGTTTTTTATAATAAAATCTATCACTTCATCATTGTTACATATCCATTCAGATTATTTTATGCATATACTTATATATCATTTTTGTGTTGGAATGAGGATGGAGAGTCAGTGATTATCAAAAAATAATTGTTTAAGAGAAAGACAATGAAGGTGTAGTTGATTTGAGAGTGAATATATATATATATATATCCCATAATCATTAGAATCTATATAATGATCATATTAGGATGATTTTGGAGTTCTATATTGGGAATCATACATTTTAATGTATATTTTAATCATTTATAGGGTTTTGATCACATGAGTAAGGGTTCTCCTCAGTTTTTCGATCCATTTAATCTGTTAGATCGTGTTAGTGAAATTTATTATAGATTATCACTTCCACAGTAGATTATTTGGATCTATTAAATTTTACCCAAGTTTTGTATTCAATAGTACCTCCATAATAACTCACACTTCATTAATTGGGGTGATTTATGCATTGAAGATAAGGAGACATTCATGGAGTGGCCATTTGATATTCTAGACTGTAAAGAGAAGGTATTGAATGGGAAATTAATCCCCTTTGTTTAGGTCATGTTGTGAAATGGTGGTAGGAAACTATATTCTAGGTAACGTGAGTTATAAATGATCACTCATTATCTTAGTTTTTTTACAATTTATTTTTTGAGATGATATGTATGGACCTAGATTAACTTATAAGGTATTGATTATGTTGTTGAAATTTCTACCCTCCCTTATGATGACCTATTTATTATTCCATTATAGAGAGAAACCTAATTTAGAGGTTTCTTATGGGGTGTTTGATATAATGTTATTTCATTTTATTTATGGTTTTTATTTTGATTCTCAAGGACAAGAATGGTTTTAGAGGAACCTAATGTAAGGATCTATATTTTCTTGAACCATTTTTCATTTATTAGTTACAATGGGATTATAAAGATTATTGGTGGTATTATTTTGTGTTAGGTAAGGTTCTTAGATAATTTTTAGGGGAATAATTCCATGAAGGAAATGTCCCAGAATGAAATTAATCTTGTAGCATGATGGTATGTATAAGCCCTAATTATCCAAGATAAAAGTTTCATCATGATTTGTTTTCTTTCTTTGTGACATGAATGATCTTAAAGAGAATTTTTCCAAAGTGAAAACCACCTATATATCATAAGAAAAACATATGTATAGATTCAATATCATACATATTTCTTTACCACTCATTTGGAATATAATGATGTATATTTTCACTATGTGAAGACTTGTAAGTTATGTCCCTTGGTTCTATCTCTTGTAGCCACTGTACTAGGGCTCATCGGCCATGTAGTGAGCCTAGTTTTGGGGTTTTTATGATAAGGAAAAAATACTATAACCACATAATGATCACCAAGGTTTTAAACATTGTGGTGTGACAACCATATTCACACCATGAACCTCCTTATTCTCACTGATGGAATGGTAATTGGCCGCAATAGAAAGGGTGCGTTTTTTTGGGATATCACATTGGGAACTTTTTATCTAGGCATGTTGTAGCTTGGTAAATCCCAATTACATTATTATGTATAGTTTTCTAGTATTATTTATATATTTTGGCCTCCTCTCTAATTCCTTCTATCACTCCTTTCTCTCCTCAAACCCTAAAAGATTATGGAATCATGTTGAAAAACTAGGCCTCTATAATTCATCTAATAGATCTGATATTTTCAACACTTTTTATATTTATTTCAATGAATTAATCCTAATATAATTATACTTTTATAGGAAATTGTATCATTTTTCAATTTTTTATGAGTTATGAGATAAATTGTGAAAATTCCTTAATTCTATAATATTAATAGTTTTTTTATAAATTTGGTATTTTAGGAATAACTTTCTCAATACTAATTCAATCATCTAAATTATTTCTCATAGGTTATCTTGGATAGTGTTATTAATTTCTTCCAATTGTTCCAATTAATTAATATACCATATTGAGGCCCAAAAAATCATTCAAAATTAGAATATTAGTGGTGGGGAACAATTGAAATACCTTCAGCAAATAATGTATAACACGAGATACATATATCCAAATGAGATGGTTCTAACTATAAAATAAATATTACTTGTGGTTTCATATATGAACTAAATTACAAGATCAAATTATCTCATTAAGATGGTAAATAGGTGAATGAAAATATAGGAAACCAAATAGTTTGTTCATCCAATAAAAGTTAACTTTAGTAATTCAGTATCACTTTTGGAAAATAAAAAATAAAATGAATCTCATATTTTGTCAGTGCATAGATAATATTCATGATAAAATCTTTCAATAATGTACCTTATTGATATATGGACTCTAAAAAGGATTCAATATATGAAATTTTTTATGGACAAAAATTGGGCGGAAGATTTTACTCCACTATTCATTATATATTTTAATCTTTAATTTTTTAAAGAATTATCTGTTAGAGAGAGGGAAATAATATGGATATTTTGGAGTGATTTTTAAAGATTTTTTTCATTCATATTATAATTTAATGAATAGATAAGATAGGAGCAACTCAAGTTATGTAGACCTAACAACCAAGTGGTTGTGGACAACGACAACTGAAGGACACTCTATTCTAAGTTTTAATATTCTTATGTAATCTCTTTTGATTTTCCCTTAAACTTTTATTTTTTAATGTATGAAATCATTTTATTTCATGAATATATTTTCATCTATTTTTTTTTATTATGGTCATCTAACCTATGGAGTAAAATAATTTGTTTCACTATATGAATTTACTTGATGAGGTTTTTCTATTGAGCATAGTGATTTTGGTTAGATTTGATTTCTTCAAGATCTTAAAGTAGTATAATGAATTCTATAGGAGTGAAAAAATAATTTCAATATATTGATATTATTTCCTTGAAAACTTGGGTGTTCATCTAAATGTATTTGGATAGGCATTCAGAAATTAAATTGGGGATATTTTTAAGATTGTAAGAGGGGAGTATTTGGGAGGTCTAAGATCATTCACCACTATTGTTTCAATTTTTATTTCACACAATTATAATTTTTAGTAAAGTTTCTACTTTTATGTTTGATTTTATTTAATTTTTTTCTATGTATTTTATATCTTAACAATTTTCATTAAATCCCTAATTTTTTTCAAAAACAAAGAAAAAGTGACATTTTTTGTAACATAAATTGAACCCTACTTGAGATATAATCTTGGGACTTACATATTTCATTTAACTATGGGATAAATTGACCGATTGGTGTTTTGTGAGAAAAATACTTCCATCAACTTGATCCATTATTCGGGAGGTTTCTTGAGTTTATTTTTAATGTTGTTTTGGAATCACCTAAAATTATTACCCTAACTTATTACCATTAAATTTTGAAATTGATAGAACTTATCACTATATAACTAGAGTTGTTATAAATCCCCCCCATACCAAGTGGTTAATCTACTACTACCACCTCTATAATGAATTTATTTAATATTGAAATTAAAATGGCTAACAAAAAAACTTTTAAATAATTTGATTCATCCAAAGATGAAAATCAAAAAAATCTTGTGGAATATATCGATACACATAATGGGTTTGAAATTAAATCCAATTTTATTCACCAACTACAAAAATTTAATGTATTCCTAGGGGATGATCCATAAAAAATATTTAATAATTCAGTTATCTTTTTGTTAACATGAAACCTCATGGAGTTGATAGAAATAAAGTGAAATTGAAGTCATTTTATTTTTATTTAGATGGAGTTTCCTATGAATGGATTTTCTATTCACATTCAACTTTGATTAGAGATTGGAATGAGTTAAATAATATTTTTATTAAAAAATATTCACCCTTCTAGAACTGCTTCTATTCAAAAATAGATATATGGGATTATTCAAACTTTAGGTGAAACATTATAGCTTCCCCCACATCAAATCCATGAAAGACTCTTGATTCAATATTTTTAGAAAGGATTGTGCCCTAATTTTAGAATAATTATTGATACTGTTGTAAGAGGATATTTTGTTTGGATAAAAACAATATTTTTCTAGGAATTTAATTGTAAACATGACATAGAATTCTCAACAATTTAGACCAAGAGGCCTTATTCAAGTGAAATCATCCCAAGAATTCCCTACTGCATGTTCTAGAAATGACACAATAGTAATCAATAATAGAAATCTTACAACCATGGTTAAATGAGTTATATTGTTCAATACCCCGCCAACCCCACCCAAACCTAAAATAAATTATTATATAAAATTTTACTATATAATTAGTTCTTTTTATGAACATTTTAGTAACCATTTCTCAGAAATGCAAGAGCCTTTTTATAATTACAATGTTATTTTTCTTAGAAACCAAAGAATAAATTTTCAATCAAACAAAAATTTCAATCAATATTGGAAAAACCACTCTAATGAAAGGTTTTGATGATCTAAATAAGAAATAATATTTTTACAAGGCTATTAAAGTGATTTTCAACCAAAATATTTCAATGAGAAAGATAATTATAATTATGGAAGGAACTCTAATCCTACTCCTCCCACTCAATATTTTTATAGTAACCTTAAAGAAGTAATGAGGCGACACTAATTAACAATTAGAAAATAATAAGAATAAATGAGACAACAACAAGAAGCCTCAAATAATAACATAACATGATTAATACCTTAAAAACTCAAGTGGTTCAATTAACCATTTATATTAATAGAATTATATATCAAATGAGTCTAGGGTTACCTTTTAAACCCCAAGTGAATCCAAGAGATAAAGTGAAAGAAAATATGAGAGTTCTATGACATAAGAGTTGAAATGCATTGAATAAACCACACATGGAGAAAATAAAAAATAATATTTATCCTAGAAATGATTAAGAGAGTTTAAAAATACTTTTATCTAGTGTAGAAACTGTGAAAGGGAAACCCACCACTAATGACAATACTAGAAATTATTATTATGATTTCAATGAAAATAAAAAATTCAAAAGAAGATGATCTATTTTGAATAACCAACATGTATTAGAAGAGAATTACTAGTACTTATATTTCTTAAACCAGTTCTTAAACTAGTCCATAACCATCCAAAAACCCATTGGAGAAGACAAGTGATAAAAAGTGTTGGACAAGGAGGTACTCAAAACTGTTAATAGAGTTCAATTCAATATTTTTTTTTTGATATTGTGAAATAGATTCCTAGATATGATAAGTTTTTTAAATATATATTTTCCCACAAGAGGAAATTTAAAGGAGGGGGAAAATAAAATTTAGGGAGTAATGGTTCCTCGATGATCCAACTGGATTAACCTATCAAATGTAAAGATATAGGAACCTTTACCATTACCTACACCATAGGGGAATGTGAATTAATGGTTTTCATGATTGATTTAGGATATTCCAATAATTTTATGACACATTTTTCACTCATAATTACATTTTTGATATATAAGCCCCTCTAGAATTATTATTCAACTAGTCAACCGAAGTTCCACCAAGCTTACTATATTTATAGGGTATATTCTTGTTCAGGTGAGAGACATGATTTTTCTTTTGTATTTTTATGTGTTAGATATATAAGATCATATAGCTGTACCCATGAACCTATCATTGTAGGATGAACCTTTTTTAAAACTTCTAAAGAAATCATTAATGTTTATAAAGGAACCCTTGTAATTTAATTTGGAGGATATGGTGTTCACTTCAATATTTATCAGACTATTAAATATCCAATTGAGGATTATTAATACCCTTATATAAACATGATTGATTGGTATTCTAATAAAATTAATGAGTGTGAACTATCTAATTTTTAAAATACCAAAACTAATTTCAATTTTTTTGATAATCACTAATTAGATTTAAAAAAAAAATCAATTCTAATTTAGAAAACAATAAATTTCTTATGAAGCAAACCTCGATACCCTATAAATTCATAAACATGATTTAGAACATTAATGTCATTTCAAATATATAATTTCATATATTAAAAACACTTATAAGAATTGTTTTAAGTAAATTTATCTCCTTGATTTTGATATGTAATATAATTTTTTCAGAAAAAACAAAGAGATAAAATTGTGTTCATTGAGTCACCTAAAACTTCTTTGACTAATGAAAATACCTGCCATATCTAGAATTGAAAACAGTACCTAAAAAGCTAAAATATTCTTCCTTATGTGACAATTAACAATTCCCTGTCATCATTTCACAATATATTTATAGAGGCAAAGATAAACAAAACATATGGGGGTCCTCAAAACCCTTTAGAAATATATCGGATGGACTCCATCTGATTTAACAAAAATTAGCCCCTCAGTGTGCATGGATAGATGTTTTTAGAGGAAAACTATACAACTATAAGAAAATTTTAAATAATATTAAACTCAAAAATTTTAGAGGTTGTTAATAAACAAATCAATACTTAATTGTATTTTGGAATTATTTTTCCCATCTCTGATAGTCAATGGTAAGACATATCTATATTGTCCTAAAAAAGTGTCTTTACAATATCAAGGAAATAATTTTGTGATCTTGTCCCTATTAGGATTCTAAATAAATAGTCATTGTTCATTGACTATAGGAAACTAAATTTTGTAACAAGGAAAGACCACATCCCATTAATATTTATTGATCATGTCCTTGAATGACTAGTTGGACAAACCCACTATTGTTTTCTTAATGGATTTTGTGGTTATTTTTAAATCATATTGAATCATATAACCAATAGAAACACACATTCACATTCCCCTTTGTAACCTTTTATTTTAGGATAATTCTTTTCGGTTTATGTAATGATCATAGAAATTTTCATAGGTGTATGAAGAGAATTTTCTATAAATTACTAGAAACATGCATGGAGGTTTTTATGGATGGATTCACTTTTTATGGTTAATCATTTGAAATTTGTTTGAAAATTTTGACTCATGTTCTTGAAACATTCATTAATATGAATCTAGTCCTCAATTAGGAAAAATTAAATTTCATAGTAGATAAGGGGAGTTTTCTCTATCATTTTTTCCTCAATATAGAATTTAAGTTGATCAGTCAAAGGATGGGCTCATTTCTTCTTACCATACTCAAAAATAGTGAGACATGTGAGATCCTTCATTGGTCATTTAGGTTTTTATAAGATCTTTATGAATGATTTTAGTAATTTTTCAATTAATTTATGTAGAATTATCCAAAAAAGAAACCCAATTTCTTTTTAATGAAAGTTTTAAACAATCCATTAGGGATTTAAAATTAAAACTGACCACTACTCCCATTGTTCAACTAACCAAATGGGATTTTCCCTTTGATATCATTATTGATGTGTCTGAGTTTTCTCTAGGGGAATTTTTTACTCAAAGGCTATAAATGTAATCTCATATGATTTCTTTTTCTTCAAGAAATTTAGATTAGGTCCAATAAAACTACACAATAACTAAGATATAACTATGGACCGGTTTATTTGCTTCATAAAAAATTAAATGTAATCTACTAGGATACAAAGTGTTTGTTTTCACAGAACCTTATGAAATCATATTTTTGATGAAGAAACATGATAAAAAACCAATACTTTTGATAAGGATCTTATTTTTATAGGATTTTTTTGAAATAAATAATTTTAAAGAAAGTGAAAACCTTTTTAACAACTATTTGTGTAGGATGTAAACTATTTTTAGTGTATAGATTTCAGTTTTTACACCAATAAAAGAAACCTTTACTGATGATTTTTTTATCCCTTTAATAGGGAAAGGCCATAGATTTATGATCACATAAATTATTTGTGTCTTTGTAAAATTCCCTACTAGTTTTATCAGAAAAAATTTCTAAACTTGTGAGTGATTCAAATAATTTCATTTTGGATGATCCTTACCTAGGGCATGTTGGTATTGACCAAATTATTAGGAGATGTATTCTGAATTTTTAACTTCAATAAGTAATAAATTTTTGTCACATTTTGAGATATTAAGAAAACTTTGTAACTTGAAAAACTAAAATAAAGTTAATAGATTTTGTTCTACATTGTCCCACTATTTTTAGATATGATTTTAAAGTTTGCAGAATATGTAAAAATTTCCAATTTCATGGTAACATTTCAAAAAGGAATGAGATACCTCATCAAACACTTTTTTTGTGCTTAATTTGATGTATAGGGTATGAATTTATTGGGACACCTTAACAATTATTTTGGATACATTTATTTCTTTATTTCTATTGATTATGTTTTGATTTAGGTAGAGGTAACTCCCATAGGGTTTAATGATTACAAAAAAATAGACAAGTTTTTGAAAGGGAATATGTTTTTCAAATTTTGATTACCAATGATTCCAATCACTTATCAAGGTACCCACTTTTTTAATTAGACATTAGAATATATTTTAAAGAAATATGAATTTAATCATATGGTATCTAAGACTTATCACCCCAAAAAATAGAATTTCTGAATTTTTAAATAGAGAAATTAAACAAATTTTGGAAAAAATTGAACCAAAATAGAAAGGATTGATGTTAGAGACTAGATGGTTCACTCTAGTCCTATGAGGCTGCATTCAAAACCCTAATTGTAATTTCACCATTTATATTATTCTATGAAAATTATTTACACCTGTATATTGAATTATAATAGAAATAATTTTGGGATGTGAAGACACATAACATGAATATATAATCTTATTGAAGAGAAATAAATATTTATTTACATGAGCTGGAAGAGATCAGGAATAATGCATATGAAATCTCCATGTTATATAAGGAAAGAACCAATTATTTTCATAATGGAATGATTCTCAATAAAAACTTCAAATAATGAGATAAATTGTTGTTGTATGAATCTAGATTGAAGCTATTCCAAACATAATTTTATTCTAAATGGTATGGACTATTCATTTTGACTCATGTTATTCCTTTTTTTCTATACAAATAAAATAACTGTACAAGGAACCCCCTTTATAGTAAATGAGAACCGATTGAATATGTTTAGAGAGAATTATTGAGATCCCCCAGGGGATGAGATCCATCTTCAAGAAGTTGGATACAATTGAATTCAGGTTGTTTTATTCATTATTAGATATTTTTTGTTTGGTATTCTATTTTTGTATTTAATTTTCTCATTTAAAACTTTTAGAAAATAAGTGAATTTAAAAAAATAAGTGTGGGGGTAGAAACATCATTGGTTAGAATAGTTTTTCTATTTTAATTTTTTTTGTTTTTTGTTATTTTCTTTCAAATTGGGTTTTTTACAAGTTATGTGTTTTTTAACTTATGAGGATGAAAGTAATTACACTATGAATTCAAAATAGTTTTCAATGAAAACAAACAACTTGATTCATATAAATTAACTTAAATAAATGCTAAAATGTGTTGTCTTCTATATTAAAATTATGTAAATTCATTAAAAGGCCATTGAATTCTAAATTATATATAATGAATGTTTCCAAAAATTGAAAATCACTTTCCTGTTAGGACTTTAAACCATTTTTAGAAAATTCTCCACAATTACCTCACTTTTCTAGGGAACTAAATAAATATTTTTAAACTAGTAATTTTTATTTTTCTTTCAAAACATTTTATATTTTAATAACTTGTGTTCAAAATTATTTGGTAATTTTTTTTGTGATTTAAAGTCCCTTTTTTAAAAAAATTATCTGCCTTTATTCAGGAAACCTTTTACATTTGATCTTTTTGATCCCTTAATACCCATGAACCTTTTGATTATTTAACCTCATTAAAAGATATTTTCCCTATCAAAAACACTCTTTAAGTTAATTTCATGATTTTAGGAAAGAAAAGGTTCAGGGGAGTTTATTTTTTACTTTTTATTCCATGTTTGGAAATATGGTATGGAGAAAAATAAAAGGATGGAGAGAAAATTATTAATTTTAAAAGTTATTACTTTATATATATTTCAATAAAAATATTATTCATTTATAAATCTTAATAAAATATTAAATTTTGGGAATAATGTTTTGTGCTAATGTTGTTGGAAGCTACACCACTATTTGAACATCAAATAACTTCTCTATGACTTAAAAAATAAAACCTATTTAAGGTAGTTGAGTGAAACCATTAATTCTGATTTGGAGAAGGTTTGATCTATCCCTGATGGAAATTTTAATTTTATTTTAGATCTAACATTATTATAAGAATAAATAGGATAAGACCATGTTTGAGTGGAAAGTAGAATCATGAAATCTTACTTCAACAAAGAGAAAATCCATCTACTTATTCCATATAATTTTTTACATTTGAAAACCACCAACCATAAAAACTCATAAAAACAATTTATAATTACTCATTGTGGATATATTTATTTAAATAAATTAGGTGGAAACATTGAAATCTTGAAATCTTATGGAGACCCTTGCATTTATTTGGATGAGGAAAAGTTTGTTTAAAATCCAAATCATGTGATGAGAGCGAACATACATAATTTAGGAATCATTATTCCTAGAATAATGGAAGAAATGAGAATGGGATGAAATAAAATAATTGATAATTTTTATTTTTTGTTTTTGAGGAAGCATGATAATTTTTGTTCCTTGATTATATGATTTTTAAATTTCATTGATACAAGTTTTCAATTTTTTGCTGTATTTATTTTGAGTACTCACTTATCTAGGAGTCCAACTGGTATGTGTAGGGGAATTGATATAGATGATATTTTCAATAATTTTATATTTATTTCAATGATTTAATCCCCATAAATTTTTCCTTTTATCCGAAAATTCATCATTTTTCAAATATTGATGATTTTTGAGATAAATTTGGAAAATAACATAATTTAGTAATTTTAATCATTTTTTATCACTTTGGAATTTTGTAAATAACATTTTCAATTCTATCCCAATATTGAAAACTATTTTTTTGGGGTCCCTTTTTTGTGGGAATAATTTATACCAACTGGACGAACTACTGAATCAACCATTTTGAGGTCTAAATAAATCATTCAAACTTAGAATATGAATGGTCATATGAAATTGACCATATTTTAGTTAGTAAGGCATAAACCTAGAGAGAAACATAAAAATTAGGTAATTGTTACTATAGAAGATATTGACTTGATAGTTTCATCTCTAATTAAATAACAATTTAAAGTTATCTCATTAAGATGGGTAATGGGTGCTTGAAAATAAAATAAAACTAAACATTCTATTCATACATAAATGGTTAAATTGAGTAATTTAGAGTTAAAATTTTCAACCCATGTCAAATGGATCACAAATGTTTTGGTTGAATAATTATGATTTTTTTAACAATTTCATTAAGGTGATTATTGATATTCATCCTATATGAAGGAATAAATTGAGAAACATTTCAACTAATGAAAATTGGACTGTAAATTTTCCTCCCCTCATCATTCTATATTTGCATCTCAACTTATTTTAAAGGGTATTTAGTTAAAGAGATAAAGAAGAGGTTTGTGTTATAGATTTTGTTGAAGATGCCTTTCTTGCATATTGGAAAGGAAGTAACGGAGAAGATATAAGATTCTAAAGTGACGGGGGCTAAGAATTAAATAGTTGTGGATGAAGGAAATAAAAGGACACTCACTTAAAAGTTTTAGTCATCATCTATAATCTCTTTTAAATTTATGTTAAATTTATATTTTTTAATGTATGTGGTAATTTTATTTCTTGAATATATTTTAATCTTATTTTTTTTGATGGATGTCTAGAATATAGAGTAAAATAATTGATTTCACAATTTAAATTTATTTGGTCATGTATTTCTATTGAGCATAGTGATTTTTGTTAGGATTGATTTCCTAGAGGAATTCAAGTTGTTTATTCACTTTTATAGGAGGAACATAAATCATATAAAAGTTATTATATTATTTTCATGAAAATATAGGTATTTATCTGGATGTCTTTAGATGGGAATTGAGAAATTCAATTGAAGAATATTTATAAATAAGGAAGAGGGGAGAAATAATGTGGTCTAAGACTATATTCTGCTACTATTCCAATTATAATTTTACACCATTGTAATTTTAAATAAAATTTATATTTTTCTATTGAATTTTATTTCACATTATTTTTTACTCATTTTCTGTGTTAAAAATTTTAATTAAATCCCCAATTTTTTTCTTACAAAAACATAACAAAAGTGAAAATTTTATAACTCAAGTCGAAACCTCCTTAAGAGACAATATCTGGACTAATATATTTCATTTACCAAGGGGATAAATTGTTTGATTGTTATTTAATGAAAAAACCATTTTATCATGATCCTTGGGAAATTTCTTTGGGAATTTACTTCCTTCAATCCCAGGTATTACTCTAAAACTCCTTTTCTTCTTCACTCCTCTCACATTAATTCCTTATAAGACTTGTCAGTTATATCATCTTAATTATATGGATTACTTATGAATGATTTATACAGGTTGATGATAGGATGTTTTCATTATGATTTTTGGGTTTACCATGAGGATTTGTGTTGGTATTATTTATACTCTGAAATCCTGAAGGCCTATTTTTGTAATACACTTTTTTACTAGATTGAGGCAGAACCTTACATGGCCCATATGAACAATTCAACAAGGCCCAATACATGACCCAAAGTACTAAAGACAAAACCCATCAAAAAAACACACCAAACAAATTCTTTATAATTCTCCTAATCTCTTGACCTAAAAAGGAATATTATAAAAAATTCTCTATACAGAACTGCATGGTGCCTGGAACCAATAATGAAAGCATCACCCTCTCATCATTCCTAATATGAGTAGCCTATAGGTGGTCACTTATTTCTCTATTCATATTTTAGGCTTGCATCGATATCTAAACTACCTGAACCCAAGTGTAGCTTATAACTCATTGCTACTTGCATTACTATTATCACACGAGCCCTAGCCTACCACCAGCTCATTTCCCACCACTGATAGACCCACTGATCCATCCCACCTCCACCATGGACTATCATTGGATGTTGTTATTTTAAGACACCATCCATTATTCTATTATACTCCATCCACCACCCATAAAAGCCTCTATCTTTTGATACATCCCATCATCACCAACACCATCCATCATCATCATCAATGATGTCAGCCTTCGACCCACCACATACTATGCTAATTACCCTTGTGCTGCCACCTCACCCAACATCTCCATGTCAAAATCAAAATATTTAAGTTCGTCTTGGACTCAATCCTTGGATTTTTTATGTAGGATTATGGGGTTACCCTACCACTAAGACAAACCTAAAGATATTTTTATTCTTCATCCATCATGACATTCAAGTTCAATGATCATCAAAGCTTTGTTTTAAGTTAGAGGATTTAAGACATCTCCTATCTATTAATTATAAAATTTTAATTATAATTCTTTAGTATCAAGTTGATATATATATATATATATGAGGTTTACCTAATTAAGATTATAATATTAAATTAAATAATCGGAAGGGATGATAGTGTAGCTTTGTATGTGATTATTATGTTCTTAATGTTATTTCCTCATGGTATTTTTTAGGTTGTGTGAAATCACATTTCTATGATTATTAATTATTTCATGAATATTTTAATGACTAAAATTAATTAAACAGCATAAATATGGCATGATAATGAGGATGATAATTTAATTATTCATTAAAATTGTTATTATTCACTAGAAATCCTAAAAATGATAATACTTTTCTTTGAGTATATTATAATGATGAATATTTTTAATATTAGTTATTATTATACTAGGTTTCAGTACTTAAAAAAACCTACATATAATTAATATAATTAATTGTAATGGTAATGAAAGAGAGTGATTTATGGAATTAATTATAGTGACTGGATATGTTTGAACCATGTTTGATATAAACTTATATGCATTAATTGAATTTTTTTTAATTTCTCATTGACATGTGTGCTGCTAAAATTATGATTTACTACCATATAAATATATATATATATATATATATATTAATATTGATACATTGTTGTGTTTTAAATGGAAACTAGGTGTATTTGGTTGACATGGAGAATGTAGAACTTTTTGGATATTATTGTAGCAATGAATTGATGTAGCTGATGGTGGGATAGTGCAGAAAGGTGTTAGGTATGTTTTTAGGATCACTGGATTATGTTAGGATCACTATATTGTTTTTTATATTTATTTATTACCTTTGTGAAACATCTTAAACCAAACAAGAATATATTTTACATCATTTTCATATTTTAAAAATTACATCCCATAATAATAACATTATTCTAAAATCTAAAGGTTTAGTGTATTTAGATATTATCTATATAAACATTATATTTAACATTATTAATTCAAAATCTACCACAAAAATCTCTGTATAAAAAATCCTACTATACACATTCCTTCATATAATTTATAGAAATATAAGAAAACAGGTGAAATAGTTACCTAAAATGCTCAGTTAGGGAAGACATATTAACAAGTCATAAAGTGTTATATAATAAACATAAACATGGGAAAAATATTTAGATTAAAAGTACCATTTAATGGAAATAAATAATTAAAAGAAATTATAGAAGATATTGGACCATGAAATGAGATAATAGGAACATAGAAGGGACATATTGAAAGCATAAAACATATACATGCCTTTGAACCATGTTAAAATAATCATAAATAATGGAAAAATCATAAAAATATAGCATAACATGGAAATGTGGTGTAATAAGAAGAATATAAAGTCATATAATTGGGAATATAGATAACTAAAATCATTTCTACACCTAAGTTTGTGATCATAGTTATCCATAATTATACCCATACATAAAGATGTGAATGCATATAACCACAATCATATCCAAATAGAAAGTCACTCTCTAATGAGATATAAATCTTAAACTAATGCATATGAGGGATATACTGGAGACACACTTTCCATAATTATATACCATACATATGTGTTCCATATGAAATAAATCTTTCATCATATCACAAAAAAACTGATGAAAAAAATGGGTTTCATATCATTTATAAATGTGATAACATAACATGACATTAAGAGTATATTAGTTAATACCTAAAATATAATCTCCAAAAAAGTATATAGAATATTTTAGAGAATTATCATGAAAAATGACCCATAAGTGATATAATTTATGGAGATATATATGAAAATAAAAGTGAAGTAATGAAATAGTATTTTATAAATCATTTTTATCATTACTATAAATGTTAATGTTATGATCCACTTTTAACATTTATTATAAAAAAAGAGAAAGTAAGAATTTAAAAAAATCACATTAGAATAATACTTATTACTGATACTTTAAAAATAAATAGTCTGCATAAATAAATATAGAGCGGAAAATTAGAATGTATGAGCATGAAAAGAAACAAATTTTTATCTTTTTAGTGGTTTTAAAGGAAACCACACATCAATTAAAGAGTTAAAAAAGTGTTTTTGAAAGAGATAAAGGAAAATATAAGGAATATAGGAAAAATAGATATTTTTATTTATTAATACTAAAAAAAGAATTTTTTGGCAAGAAATAATATAAACATTGAGGGTAGAAATTCATTATAAAGGATGGGAACTATTCTTTCTAATGTTATATTTTTATAGAGATTAATATTAATTAAAGGGGATAATTTTGATGTTAAAATGAAATTTTCCTAGTGATAAATAGAAAATACCATATATAATAGAGAAATGGTGAATTACCCTTGTTATAATTTCATTTTTTCAATAAGTCAATATGTGTTTAGTGATAAAATTGGTGATGGTTCTTGGAGTATTATTGTGGATTCATGATTTTTATTTTCTTTATACTTTAAAAATCATAAAATAAGATATTTAAGACAAAGGTTACATTTTATAGAATTTATAAGGTGTTTAATAGGTTTTTGATAAGGCCCATGATGTTTTTGGGTTGAAAATTTTACCTGTATAAATGTAAATTAATAATTTAATTACCCATGTAATAGAAAATTCATATGTATGCAGGTTGTATAGAGGTTAATGAGAAATAAAAATAAATATTTAAAGGTAAGACTTGAATTTCATGAGTTTTATAAAGGTAATGAAAACATTTCACTTCCAAAGTAAAGGTAGTCCAATATATTATGTAAAGGTAAATGAGAAATTACAATACCAACATAGATTTGACCCTTACATTTCATGAGTTGCATAAAGATAATTAAAACATTTCACTACTTACAAAATGGTAATAGAATACACTATGTAACGGTAAAAAAGTAATTAAAATACCCACATTAAGGTAATCCTTTCATTTCATGAGTTGTGTAAAGGTAAGACAAACATTTCACTAACTATATATAGGTATTCTATGAAGATCATTACCACCATAATGGAAAAACGAGAACTACATAATTGTATTATGAATAATTTTAAATATTCATAGAGGTAATGTGCAATATAATGTATTATATAAATGTGTTTAAGAACTAAATAAAGTTATAATGTTACTTTTATTCTGTATTTAAATGTACATAGTTTTTTATGTGGTCGATCCCGATGTACAGTCGATCCAAATGGTGTAATCAATCCAAACATATGGTCGATCAAAAAGGTGAGTTCGCTTCACATGGTTTATTATCCCATAGTCACTCCATATGGATAGTTTTCTAACTCATCCTCAATCAAGTACTTAGAAAATTCCTTATTTGTGACATACTCCTTGATAATCTGAGTTTATAAATTTTGAATAATCTAAAGGTATGAGAATGATATAATACTTAAATTTTGTTTATCAAGGTTCATACATAATGATAATGAATTATAATTCAAAAAGGATTAAAGGGATATTGATATGTGTTACATGATAAATCCTAAAGGTACCACTTCATAATGATGTTTTCTTCCATGTATGAGGAAATATTTCAATGATTGAAATGAATTTAAAGGCACGTGATTTGTGGTGAAAGATGATCTATGGTATTTTTTTATAAAATTGTTATAAATCATTAAGAAATGAATAATAAAAAAATATTTCTCCCCTATATTAAAAAATAAGATAATAATTTATTATTAAAATACAAAATGAAAATAAATGGTCATGTCTTTGGGTGATTTAAACCAGAGCATCCTATAGATTTGGTGATCATGGAAGAAGAAGATAAGCCTACTGTGATTTTTGTAATATTAATCATGAATTAATATCTTGGAGTAATTGAAAATTAATATTCATGGTATTAGTATTTGAATATAAAATGAAGCTATAGGGGATGGAGACTATTAATTTATGTTAATATGTTTTAGGAAACATATAAAGAATTGTGAAAGAATTTTCAAAAGTGATACTACATCTATATCAACCAGATAGAAGAAAGAAGAGGACCCGAATCAGTTAAGATCAAGTGAAGGGTTTGAATACTGCCTAGTTGATGAAGTTTTTAAAAAGAGTATACATACATATATGTTGATCCATATATTCATGGATGGATATCAAATCATAACTTGTACAAAAGAATCTAGAATAATAATGAGATCATTATACAAGAGGTTCAAAATTAAAGAAGAAGATCAGTCTAACCAGTTGCTAGAGGCCTGTGATTTGGGTGTCTAACAAATCACTAGAATATTTTAAAGTTTATGTTTAACCAATTTCTGAAGAATCATAACTAGTGTTTCTAACCAATTATATCCACTTGTCTATATAATGGAGAGTCTATGTTGGGGAGTATAACTAGTATTGAAAAGAGTAGGAATTTATGTTGATCCTTTTAAATACTGTATACTATTCTCTCTTTCATTACTAATTATCTTGAGGAAAGGATATTAGGTATTATAAAGTGGATAAAAAAACTTAACAGACTCATGATTCTGAGTTCAATATATCATAATTAGAAAAACAGGTCCACTAATTAACCCCCCCTCACAGTGGTTCAACCATCCTGGGGAACTACAGCAGCATCCAAGATATGTTCTCTATATTGGTTCAAATATTTTTCCAAGAAATATATAATATCATTAATGTGAAAAATAAGGGTAATCCATCATTTAATGGAATGATGTGTCATGTTTGGAGGAATTTACTCCCACCCTACCTCCTATCACTTTTCTTGGAAGTGAGAGATATTTCAATAGTTAATTTTCCACCCATTATTGAATATACTTCCACAAATCATGAAAATAATAGAATTTTGGGGTTAGATGAAAATCCAAAAAATTAGATCTTGATGACATTTTCAGAGAAGTTATACACCACAATCATGGGTCTCAAAAGTTCTTAGGAGATCAGGGATAAATTGGGAAGCATCTTTGAAGATAATATCTATGTTAAGAAAACTAAGAAAAAAGCCATAATAATTCAATCATAATATATTAAAATGGATAATTATGAGACCATAGATGAATATTTTACATGGGTCAATGATATTTTGGGGAAATTTAGGGTTTTGGAGAGGAACTAGAAGATTTTATCATTATTAAGAAACTAATGAGTAATTTTCTAGATTAATTTGTTATAAAAATAATATCCCTAGAATAAATATAGGATTTTATAATAGATGAGTTGCATAACTTAATAATGTATTATGAGATGATTAAATCTTCTACTTTTAATAATAAAGAAAAGGATGAACTGGATTTTGAGGACATAAAAAATAGGAAAAATTGAAGAAGAAGAATTTTTTGAATCAAGTGGTTATAAATATTATGAATGTGAAGATGAACCCAACAAGATTTTTTTCTCTTATTTCAAAGATATTAAGAAAAGGAAAGTGGAAGGGAAAAAGAAAATGATCACAAAAGTGTTGGATTTTTGATATCTAAGTAAAATTTCCCTTTTATTTTCCAAAGAATAAGGATAATGACTCGAAATTTGATACAGAAGATTATAATTTTCTAAAATAGAAAATTTATAAGAAAAAATGAAATAATTTTAGTAGTAGGAAGATTAATTTTTTGTTAAAAATGATAAATATAGTTCATTATCATGAGTATCTTCATATAAAGTTGAAAACATATGTTATTCATCATGTAGTGATGATGATGGCAATGAATGATCTAAATTTTAATGTATTTTGAAAGAAAATTTTAAGGTATCTCTTGAGATAAATATAAATATTAATAAAGATAATATAAATATGTAGAAATAAAAAAAATATTGTTGTGAAAAGGATGAGAATGATAGAAAAGGAACATACCTTTTAGATGATATTAATAATAACATATTGAAAATTAATTAAATTTAGAATATGTTTAGTGATACTAAAGAAAATATGGATGAAAAGAAAGATGAACTGAATGAGATATAATCCATCCAACTCTTGGTCTATGGAGAGCTAAATAAATTTAGAGAATACTTCACCAAATCTTTTGAAGATAAAGTTGAATTTTCTAAAACTAGTGAGAAGAGTTGTCAAGGGTACCAGAGGTTTAGACTATGAAATTTTAGTGACCATGTTCCAAATAAATTGAAGGGAGGAACATTTCAAGTATATCACTTCAAACTAAGAAAAATAATTCTAAAATTGTTGAAATATAGTTCCAATAAAATTATTCATAGATTTACCATCAAGGTAGTATATCAAAATTCAATGGCTATTATTGGTGTTGTGGAAGTTATAGATTCAAAGAATATTATTATTTTTATAATGTGACTATTCCAATAATGATGAAATAACTCAGTAGAGATCTGGTAAAAAAATTTAGCTAATTCACAAAGTAAATAATATGCGACAAGAACTTAAAAAAATCTATCCACTCAAAACATGTTTTAATTTTTTGAATATATGTGTTATAGGTTTCAATAATGTGGTAGAACAGTCAAGAGTTCATTATTATTCTTCCTGGAGAAGTTATTTGCAGTGTATAATGGAATAATTTTAAAGAGGCTACAAAAGTAGATTCAAGATATATTTAGAAACCCAGGGAAGTTAAGAATCTTAAAATGAGTGATTAACAGTTTTCCTTAACCAACTGGACAAGGGTAAATAAATAGAGGAAGGAAAAAATGGATGCTAAGGTAAATAAAAGTAGGTGGTGATAAAATAAATGGTTTTTGTTCAGCAAAATTCATCAATAGGTGGTTACATAAAAATAAAAAATTGGATATGTGAAAGTCATGAGAAGAAATGACATGGTATGAATAATTTTCTGATTATTCTTCCTCCCCAAAAGGAATTGATGAAAATGTCATTAAAATCACAATAATACAAGGTTTATTTAATTTGGGAGGAAAATAATAATGTATCCTAAATATATATAGATCATGGATCACATATCAGTTCACAATCTATTAGTATTATTGATAGGAAAAAAAGTGTTTAGTTTGGAAGAAGATAATGTGTAAGGTTAAGTCTAAAGTCTCAATATCATTGTTATTTATAGGGGAAAACATTTCCCTTTTTATTCCCAATTATTATTGTTTAGTTGTGCTAATATACATGTAATTTTAGGAGTAAAATTATTTTTGAGTTTGGAATAATAGAGTGTATAATGTTGAGAGGAAAGTCTCAATATTAGTGTCACTTATATAGAAAACAATTCCCTCCTTATTCCCAATTATTTTTTATTTGTATTAATATATAAGGAATTTAAGGATTATACTGGTTGTTATACACATTGTATATTAAATAATTCATTATTAATTTTTTATTTAATCTATCATGGAGATGAGAAGTTGGATGAAACCCTTTAGGGGTGAAAACATATGATAAAGCAGTCATGCAGTGAATTTATAAATTCTTGAAAACTATTTAAAAATCATGTTTGAGGTATTAAAATCACACTTAAAACCCATAGTTATGATTTAATAAAATAAAATATTTAGGTAGGAGTGTTTTTTGATGAAATCATGAATAAAATGGAGAGTTTAAGTGCATGAATAATAAGTTTTTAATGGTTTTTGGGGATTTTTTTAGGTTTCATTTTACTCTTGGTAAGTCTATTTTTACATCCCCTTTGAAGAAGTTTCTAAGCTTGGAATCACGTGTTCGATGATTTATTGATATCATTGATCATTTTTATTATACACCCTCTACAAATTGGTTTTCCATATAAATTTGGAGTTTCTTTCTAAAGTATCATTACCATGAAAACCATTTCATGTCATCCTTATCTCAAGTCGCTATAGGTTGTTTTTCATATATAAAAATTAAATAATAAAAATAGGTTTATGAAGGAATTAAAAGGTAAAAAGGTGATGAGAAGACACCTTACATTGTACTTTCAATTTATTGCCAATTAGTGGGTGAAGATAGAATCAGATCCGACATTTTGACATCGATAACTATTGGTATAGACAACAAATTCAAGTGGGGGGTATTGAAGTACCCAAGTAAGAATTACATGTGCTTTATATGAGTCAATATGTTTTTATTAAAGTAATGAGATGATGATTCATGGATAATTTTTGTGGATTAATAATCTGGGATTATATTTTATGCTTGATAAGATATCCAAAATGATCTTCAAGATAAAGTAAACATTTTATAGAAGTTGGAAATTATTTCAGAAGTGTTTGAGAAGGCCTTAGACAAATTTGAGTTTTAATTTTTACTTGTATAAAGGTAAATTGATAATTTAATTACCTTTATAATTATAAATTTATATTTATTCAAATTGTATAAAAATAATTGATAAATTACAATACCTATATAAAGGTGATTTTCATTCCAAGAGTTTCATAAACGTAAGCTAAAAATTTAACTACCTATGTAAAGGTAATCTAGTGCACTATGTAAAGGTAAATTATTAATTAGAATACCTATGTAAGGGTAGGCCTTATATTTCTTGATTTGTATAATGGTAAGTCAAACATTTTCCTACCAATGTAAAGGTAGTTCTATATGTTATGTAAAGATAAATGAGAAATTTTAATACCCACATGAGGGTAAGCATTTTATTTTATGGTTTACATAAAGGTATGAATTTTTTTTACTATATATATAAAAATGATCTATAAAGAACACTCCCTATGTAAAGGAGAACTAGGTGTTATAACAAGACAATGAGGAAAATTTTGAAGTTGTATGGAGGTAAAGAGGAATATTATGCAATGGATAAAGGTTAGTAGGTGATAAAAAAAGGTAGATTGAGACTTTTATTGGCTATATAAAGGTCCATGGTTTGTTTGTACAATTGATCTAGATCTATGGTTGATCCATATGGTTTGTTTGATCAAGATACATGGACGATCAAGATGGTGTGGTCACTTCACATGGTCAGTTACCCCATATTCACTTCACACTATCAGTTTTCATTGTCATATCCAGTCAAGTACTTAACATTTTTTTCATGTGTTCTATGTTCAGTGAAGATATGAGTATCCATAATTTGAATAGTTTGAATAAATTTGAATTAGATTATTCATATAAGTTATTCTTCAAGGTTTATACATCTTATTCACTGATTATGATCTAACCAATATCAAAGGTAGATTGATACGAGTTTCATGCTGCAACCTATAGGTTCTACGTCACAATTATTCATGCTTCAATAAAGATAGAAATAATTAAAATATTAAAATGGATTTAAAGTCATATCATTTATGATGAAATTTTAGATGTGATATTTAGATATCACCTAATGTTATAAATCCTAAAATATATAAGGATTTTAAAGAATATTTTTTTTGATGAGATTTATAAAGAATATGAGATTTTTTTATTTAAATTTCATATGAGAATTAATTATTGAGTCTTCAAGTGATTTAAAATAAAACTAACTATATATTTGATAACCAGGGAAGATTAAGGGAAACCTAACAAGACTTATAGAATATTGATAATAAATTAATATCCTAGAATAATTGAGAAATAAAATTCATGATATAATTATTTGAATAAAAAAAGGAAGCTAGAGTTGATGATGAAGTTAAATTAACATTGGTATCTTTCGGTTAACTTTCAAATAATTTTTCAATAATTCAAAGAAGTGATACGATATCTATATCAATAGGAAAGATAAAATAGAAGTACCCAGATCAATTATGATCTAGTGAATATTTTAAAGACTAGTAATGTTATTGATATTCTTGAAAGGATTACACATGTAGATATACTGGTTAATATAATCATGGATGGAGATGAAATCACAGGTGGCCCAAAAGAATATATTAGAACAAGAAGATATTTCTACAATAAGATCAAAGTTGAATAAGAAACTTATGGGTGAGGTTTTTAAGTAGTTGATAAGATCTTGTGATTTGGGGTATAAGAAATCACAAGAGGATTAAAATTAGTGTGTCTAACCAATTATTGGATAATTATAATTGGGGTGTCTAACTAGTTTTATTAACTTATGTCTATAGTGTAGAATACATGTTGGGGTGTATGGAAAACATATAAAGGAGTGGGATATTAAACTAAAAAATTATAATAATATATGTTTCTCTCTCTTTCGTTACTACTGCACATGAGGTGTGACTATGAGATAATATTGATAGGATTTAAAACCATAATATGTTCAAAAAGTTGAGTTTAAAAGAAATAATTTAAAAATATAAGGTCACTTATTCACCCCCAAAATGGTCTAATCATCTTGGGGAAATAACAATGTTAAAATAAAATAAATACAGAAGATAATTTTTAAGGAAGAAAGTTTATGACTTAATGAAAATGAAATTGATTCAACAAAAACCTAATGAATTTGGTAATGTTTGATTAAACAATCATGAAAATATAAAACATAAAATATAGTTTAAATTACAATTAATAAAAACATGATAATGATAAAAATTTAAATAGATGGTATATACATGATATAATTTTAAAAAGGTTTATAAATAAAACAAACATTCCCAAATAATGAAATTTGATATAAGAAACCCTTAACATGGATTACTGCTAAGTTGGACACACCCCAACATTATGTATAACAAAATAAGACTCATTAATAATTTATTTTTGATCCTTTTACATATAAATTTAATTTTTAAAATTTCCATTTACTATTATATGTCATTCATTTATTGCATATTTTTTTTTTCTCACATCAGCTACTTGGGGTTATTCAGTCAATTTCTACAAAATTGTTAGGCTTGTCAAACATGGTAAAAGGTGTTACCAAATAGTTCCATAATCACAATATATATATATATATATAGTATATATAATTATAATATCACAAAATTTATACATCTCACTATATTTTTAAAAATAAATTTAATTTATGAATGATGACTCAATATACTCATTTTTGGGTAGTTAAAATAAATATGATCATTTATTGTTAATATCATTAATAAAATTAAAAATTTAATTTTATATAATATTAATTTTTTTTTATAAATTTTATATTTATTAGTTAAATCCATTTTTAGAACCAACCATGTATTTTTTTATGAAAAAATAAATGTGTTTTCCATGGAGGTAGTGAAACGACCATAATTGTCACATTTATTGGTTTTCAACTAAATAATAGATGGTTATTTTATTTTTGATCAAATAAAAAACCAAATTACATCATTTAAGTCCTTAATTAAATGAAAAGGACCAAAAAATTGTTTTTTATTATAATTAAATAAATCTTATAATCTAAAATGTAAAACATGGAATTATAAATTCAATTTTTTTTAAATAAATTATTTTAATCCTTAAAGAAATAATTGGTCAAGAATAATTTTTTATAATTTTTTAATTTATTATTTATTTAAAGATAGATATATACTAAAATCATGGGTTGTTACATTATACCACCTTAAAAATAATTTCTCCCTTGCAATTCCATTACTTAAATAAAAGTGTTTGAGGAAACATTTTTCTCATTACATCATCATGTTCCCATGTTGCATCCTAAAAATTATGATTTTTAAATAGAAATTTTACTGAGTGGGTATTCTTATTCCATAGTACTTTATTTGTTTTATTCATGATCTCTATTGGTTTATCCTTATAAGAGATATCAAGTTCAAATTTCACAACTTTTAATTTCATCATATGTGATCGATCCTTTATGTGTTTCTATAAAAACCATACATGGAACAAATCATGTACCTAGTAAAGGTGTGGTTGAAGTAGTATTAGATAATATATCATCCCTATATTATCATTAATCTCAAAGCATCCAATATATCTAGTTTTTAGCTTTTGATTCTTCTTGAACCACACAACCATATTCCAAGGAGATATTTAAAGGAACATTTTTTCACCCACATCAAATACCATATTCGGTAAACAATTATTATCTTAGATCTTTTATAGAATTTGTACTGATCTTATATGTTGTTTAATTATTTGGACCTTCTCCATAATTACATAGATAGGATTAGTTCCTAACAACTATGTTTCTCTAACCTTATCCTAGATTTTTTTTGTTTTACATCTCTTCCCAAATAGAGATTTATATGGTGTCATTTGAATTCAATAGTAGAAAATATTATTATATGACAACTCGATAGTAAGGAGAAATTGGTTCCAATATCATTTGAAATCCATAGAGTGTGATTTTATCATATCTTCCATATTTAAAATTGTGTTTTAGATTAACCATCAGTTTAAGGATGATAATTCATGTTAAACCTCACCTATATATCCAATGGTTGTTAAGGAATCCATAAATTTTTTGATATTAACCTTGGATATAAATTAAATATATTTGAAAGTGGTCCTGCATAATACCTTACCAATTCCTTTATTAATAACTTGAAATGTTTGTCGGGTAAAAAATCCTCTCAAATAGCAATGAAGTGTGCCAATTTTCTAAGATTATTCCCCACTACCTAAATGGAATAGTTTCCTTTATATGTATTAGGAATATCAATGAAAAAATCCGTGGTTATGTTCTCCCATTTTCATATGGTTATAGGAAATGATTCAATTATCCCTATAGAATTTGGTCATTCCCCCTCAACTTTATGACATACCAAGCATCAAGATATAAACACCACAATACCCTTTTTCATTCTTTCCACTAGAGTTTTCACTTATGATATATATTAATATTTGTGTTTCCTAGGAAAATAGAGATGAATGCAACAATTATATCATCTAATAGCTCCATCAATTATAGTTTGGAAGGGACACATATTCATCTCCCAAAACATATAAAAACTATATTATTTAATTTGAAATCAGAAATACTTTTTACCTTATTTTATAGATCAGTATCATCTTCTTTGGAATCCTTGATCATTACATAGATGGATGGTTGATAAATAATTTGAGTAATATATTATTTCATCTATTCATTTATGATTCATATATCAATCATCTAAATATAAATAAATATTAGGACCCTTTCAATCTACTTCAAGGATAGTGTAGCGTGATTCTTTATTTTTATAACAATTTCCACCTTCTTTTCCTTTTTTAGGATAGTAATGTATTGAGAAATAATAGTCATGGATTAGCTCTAACCATCTCATTTAGAGCATATTAAATTTCTTATCTATGAATATATACTATAAACTTATATGATGAGTATATATATCAAAATTTTCACTATAATAGTAATTTCAAAAAATAATTACTAAAAATATAAATTCCTTTGGATCTAGATCTTGAATCAGGTAATTTTTCTCATGGGTATTTAATTTAAATGGTGTATAATCAATTAAATTATGATTTATCTTCAAGATGAATTCCAATCCCATATCTAAATAATCACTACATATGAAAATCCATTCTCCCCTTCTAGGTAATGTGATTAAAAGTGTAGTGATCAACCTCTTATTAATCTCCAAGTAGTTTTATTCACATTATTCTATAAAGAAGAACATTACTCAATTCTATGTTGACATAATTTTAGGTTTAAAATCATGATAAATTTCTAGAAATGCATAAGTAGTATCTAATTAAACCAAAAAAATTTGTATTTCTATCATAATGGCTTTTATGGGCTATTATGTAATCACCTCTATCATTTAATGACTCATTTATATACCCTCTCTTATGATAACATTACCCCATAAAGAAATTTTTGGTTGAAAAAATTTACACATGCTGAAATTTTAATATAGTTTTCTCCTCTATGAGGTATTTAGAATAATCCTCTAATGAACCTTATATTCCTCTTTTCTTTTAAAATATGTGAGAGTATCATCAATAAATACTATGATTAATTTTTCAATGTAATACCAAGAGACTCTATTAAACAAATACATGAAGATTTTAGGGGGATTTATAAGTCCAAAAGGCATCAATATGAATTCATAGTGTTCATATCTTCCGTGGAAAGTTTTCATTGGTATATCTTATCTCCTTTACCTTAATTGATGGTATCTATATTGAATATTTTACTTTGAGTAGTATTTATACCCAATAATTTGATAAAATATATCTTCAATATAGGTATAGGATACTTGTTATATATAGTGATTTTTTAATTTCATGATAATCAGTGGAAAGACAGACTAGATCAAACTGGTCAGATAACCACATTATATCTGTATGTTTTTAATATGAGTGAACATTCCCATGTGATTTCTACCTTATATAAAATATTTTCTCAAAATTTCACTCCTAAATAACAACAATTATAAAATACCCTATTCATTCCAGCATTGTGGTCGAAACCCAGATACACTATGCACCCACACCCAAAAAAAGCCATGCCAGACCTGTGCCCCCCCAAGAACCCTATGGGCACTATACATGTTCCATGATTACACTTTTGTGCACACCTGCCTACCTATGTAGGATCTCACAACCTCCTTTGAACTAGCTAGCTTAGTAGTCGAGATCTCATGTGTGGTTGAGGTCTCGGCCTACAATACAGTCGATTTTTCTAAATGACAAGGCTTGTGTTGTTTCCCATATTTATTGGTAACACTTATATAAATCTCTAATGGTAAATTTTATCATGTAAAAAAATTCTAAACAAATACTTAATCACTTAAAATCTTTTCCATGTAAAATATATATATCATTCATGACTTTGTACTAACTTATTCAAGAAATTTATTTCTTTTTCTTGGTTGTCAACTCTTCCTTTTCAAAACAATGTGTCCTAACTTTTTCAAATATATATTTTAAACATAATATCAAGTCAATTATCATCACCTTTATCAAAGGATAATTGTTCAAACATAACATCCAATGAAATAAAATGATTCCATAATAATTCCCTAGTAATCAACACTTTATCTTAACTCGACAAACTCATATTGACACATCATTGACAAAAATAGAAACACCTGGGCTCAAAAATCTCCCCATTTGTATTTTTTTTCAATATTTATTCACATTATAAAATTAAATATGTCTACTAAAATAATTTATACCCCTAATTGAAAATCAAATTAAAAGAATAAATGGGGGCCTCCTCATCTTTTATATTTTCCCAAAATATGTTCTCTTCACTTATATGATTTATTCTTAAGCAGTTCTAAGAGAGGGATGACATCACATTGTTACCTTACTAAAGAGCCTTTAGTTAACCAACTATAAGTCTATATGGGATAAACTAGTGTTAAAAACATGATATATAGAACCAATATTATCCATGATTTCCATAAACTAACATGCATGTGGAATCATGGTAAAAAAATACACAAGTCTCGGTTTAGGGGTTGTTAATGTAAGAAATACACTATCTTACACTCACTTTAACAAAAACATCAGAGAGATCAAGTGAATGAAAAATCCCCTCCTTGTCTAATATTATCATTAACCAATAACTCCTTATTAATTGATATTATTAATAAAGGTAAGAATGAGATATGAAAGTGTGATTGACATACCTAAACCATCAGGTTTGAAATCTACCTATAATTTAAAAATTCAATGGAATTTAGTATTATTATAGATTCTTATCAAGTAGGATCCTTATCAAGGGATTCACTCATTTTTTTCATTTCATGGTAGTAAACATAACCCATGAAGGAGAATCTCCTTGTGCTTCCTAGAAGTGACAACCTCAAAAATCTCCTTCAATTCGCTACATGTTTTCTCAAAACACATAAAATAATAGTGAATAAAGCGGAACCTATTGGTTTCTCAGAAATAACATTAATATCAGGAGATTCCTCTCAATCTAGGACATTCTTTTCACCCAATCTAAATATAGAAAGATTTATTTTTACTCTTCTTTCTATTTTGATTATAATCTATTTTATAATCTTTATTATTTCCTTGAATATATTATTTTTATGAATTTTTTTATACTAGAGTATTATAATCCTCTAGGTTTTTGGTGTTGGATAAATTCTCATCAAATTGTACCTTACATTTTGAAATAAAATTCTTCCCTTTATACACAGAATGTTTTTATCCTATTTCAAATTTTTATCCAATTTCAATTGATTTATCTAATAAACTAGCTATTCTTTTATATCATTCCCTATCTTCTAAAAATATTCACATGAGTTTTTATTTATTTACTTTTGAAACCACTTATCTTTCATAGTATAGGTAACCTGTCCTTTATACTATGTCATACATACCTCAAACTTGTGACCATACAAACTACTTCTACTGTAAAATTCATTTAAAATATGAAATTTGTTTTCTAAATATAATCATGGTAAATATATGGTAACTGGTTGTTTTATATGTAATTTATTCCTCATATTTACATTTAAACTCCCCTGGTTCCTAAATATTTCTTGGTAAAGATATACTATACTATAAATAATTAGATTTCTTTCCATTCTTACCACACTACCAGTATAACCCTCGAAACTCTATCCCTCCAAAATGGTTCTAGATCTATCTAGATTTGTTGTTTAGCTGTTGTATTGGAAAATAATATTCACTTATCTTAAGGGGTTTTGGCCTCCTTGGCTTGTTATTCCCTTCCTTTGAAGTAGAATATTTACTTTTTGTTTTATTAGTCTAACCTTTTATAGGATTTTGTTTGTGACCATTATTGTTAGTTAAAATAGATCTATCTTGAAAAGAACCATTTTTACTTGATTATTAGAATGATTCATCTCACCAAATTGAGAAGATTCTATATTAACTTCTACTGATTTATTGAAGTCTTCTATTTATTTATTCAATTCATATTTTACTATGAGACTTGTGGATTGTGTCTTAGATAATTCATATTCCTTTGCTCCAAAATCCATTATAATAACTAATATAATATTCTCATATTCAACTTTTTTAAGATTTTGCTTTTTGATTTTATAAAAATTGGATTCTTCCTTATTTATTAGACATTCTTTCTGATAAATGGATGTTTTATTTTCTTTTTCAAGCTTCTTATTTTATTTATTGAGTAATTTTATATGTATAATTAATAATTATAAGTTTTATTTTAGTTCCCACTCATGATCTATTATTTATTCTCTATCATCACTACAATTTTATGAATTAGTTCCTTTATTTACATGAGTGATGAAAATAATTTCATTATCCAAAGATCAAATTGTTTATAAATATTATTTATGATTTCCCATAATATTTCTCCTATTAATGCCAAAGTGTTTCTTATTATTTATACACTATTTGTGTCTGTGAGGTCTCTCATCATATGATTCTAATTTTGAATCTTCACCCTTCACCCTTGGATATTTTTTTATAAAAATGACTATATTCACCAATGTTGTAAAACTTTAGTGGTTTATTACTCATTTAATTATACTTAGAGTTTTTGAATCTTTTTGTTATAAGAGAAATAATGTTATTAAATTCATCATCATCCTCATTAATATATAAATATTTATATTATATATCCACTTCTTCTTTGAATTTTTCCGTTCTCCCGGATTGAAAATACATTTCAATTTTTTCTTTCTTCTCGAAAGATGTAATTTTCATCATCTTATAAGATATGATGATATTGTGTAGTTCATCAAGAGAAAAATAATCTATTTTTTCCAGGGATGATATATTTTATTGAAAACAATCTATAAAATTACTCATAATTTTTTTTTGAAAATGATAGAGTCATCTAGGTTCTCAAAAAATCCTCAAATGTTGTTAAATATCTCATTAACTCGAGTGAAGTAGTTATCAATATTTCATTCATAGGTCATTTTTATGTCCTCAAAATGAATACTCTAAACATATAGTTTAGCTTCCATTTTTTAAAATTCCTTTCATAACTACTTCTAAATTTGTCTCAAATATCCATGGAAGTCTGGAGGCCCAATAAATTTTTTTAGACCTTCTCTACTAGACCATTATAGATGGAATCTTGAGCCTTTTCATCAAATCTAAATTTTCTTTATCATATTGTGTCATAGAGTCATCATAACAAAGGGGTGGAAACCCTACTATTATAATATATATCACTTATAAGATAACTGATAGGAGGTAGGGTAACATCCTATTACTCCAGCATTAATAATTATTAAATTAAAATTGGGAAAACCTTGGTTGGATAGAATAAATATTAGCTATTTTTTATAATTATTATTGGATATTTAGAGGGTACATTTTTCTATTATACAACTTTTAGTTCCTTGGGTTAGATTTACCACCAAGAGAGGGGGTGAATCAGTGGTTTATTTTTAAAAATTAATTTTATTTCAAATTTTTCCTCTTAAAAATTTTAAGGTTCTTGATCCAGTCATAATTATATCTCAACATAACCTCATGTGTAGTTGTAATAATAGTGAGAGAACATATTTTTTACAAGTTTTTATAAAAAACTACTCCTTAATACAACTTTTATAATCCTAATTACATATTCTTTACTATAAAACAAATCATTAAACTACTTCTAGAACTAACTAAAATACTTATTCAATACTTCCACCACCAATAAAAAAGTATTCTCCTACTCCTATATCCAACTGAGATACTTATCATACTTCCAAATCCAACTAAATTTCTTATACTACTCCTAGATCCAACTTAGAGGATTCTCCTTTATCCAACTCCAACTGAAAGGCTTCTCCCCTTCTATTGGGTCAATCCACTACATGATAACCTATTGATCTTCCTCAATTAGATTTATAGATCTAACTTGCTCATGTACACCTTCAATTACCTTCGACGTCCATTTATCAGGTATTTCATTCTTACTCAATAGATCTAATAACCTATATATAATCAATTTCCATAGTGAAAAAATGATTGTGCAATTATTCCTTCTTAAGATGAAGTCCCGACCTCACTTATATTTGTGAAATTAATGAACAAAATTTCTTAATGAACCTTTATTCATGAATTTATTGGGATTTTCAAAATCATAAATCTTATCACATAATAATACTTGATTGATTATTTTATGTTTTCTTTATTTATCTTTTCTATAATGCATATAAATTTATGTATTCATGCATTTTGTAATACAATTAAGTCATATACCCACTATTTTCACTTATTTTAGTATAATTGAGTTCACTAACTTCTCAAAATATTCATGAAAAAAGTATGGGTATTTTATTGTCATGTTTCTTTAAACAAGTTTATCATGAATCAAGCTTTATGAAAACCTTGAGGGTTTCATAGGTTCTCATTATTCATGTGAAGGTTTCATGAAAGTCTCAAGGGTTCTTTGTAAATGCCAGAAAGATTCATGGAATAGTTACTCATGAATCTATTCGAGTGTGTTAAACACAAGTAGAAGGACTTTGATATCCTATTATTAATAAAAGAAAAGTGATTCATGGAATCTTCTCTTCGTGAAATAGTGGAGGTTTTGGAAGCTGTGTTTCTCCATCATAAAATGAGATCTCTTCTCAAATGGAAGCAAAAACTCTCTTCCTTGGTTACTCGATATTGATAGGTAAGGTCTCACAGCCTTGTCTCCATGTTTCGTGTCTCAACAAGCCTCTAAAAAATGTTTCATGCTATAGATTTCTTAATCCACTTAATTCATTTGACATTTCTTAAATATACACCAAGAATCATGGCATCTTTGTGATACAAGATTCTTCTGTGATACTGGAATCACATACATTCTCATCATTTTAATGCTAGAACTTGTGCATGTAGTAAAGAGGCAAAACATAATATTTTCAACTTCATTTTAATTCAACAATGTTAACTTCTTTCAATAACGACATGAATGCATGATGGAGATTGCATATATGGAGGTTCATAGCCTCACTATATCTAAAAAATGGTCGTTTGAGCTTATTTCAAATATGATAGTCAAAACATGTGTAGATCTAGTGAAAAAAGTGTTAGGATCGTTAGGTTATGCCCCATAAATAAGATGAAAAAATAGAATATGATACAACTTAGATTACCTGGATCAGATGGATGTGTTATATCTATATGTTTTAAATACGGATGAATAAGGTATTTTGGTTATTGTACCATATTGAAGATTCACTCAGAATGTCACACCTTAATAATAGTTATTGTGGATTCTTGCATTTGATCCAGCACCAAGGTCGGCACCCGGATACAATATACATGCACACCCTCACCGGACTATGCCACACCTGTGCGGTCCACTCGATCACCCTGAGAGAATTATGCGTGCATCTTGCACACACCTGTGTGCACCCCTGCCTACCTATGAAGGTGCTCACTACCTCCTGCCACCATTCTAGCTCATTAGGATGGCTCTCTTATGTGGTTCAGGTCTCCTCCCATAATTCAGTTGAATGATCTAGTCCACAAGTCTTTTGTGGTTGGCCATATTTTTTTTCCACACATAGAAAAATATCTATGTGTAAATTTTCTCATATAAAAACTAATGCCAAAACAAAACTCAGGCTCTTCAAATATTATCCACAATATATATATATATATATATATATATTGAATGGACTTATATTAAATTCTCCGTTAAAGTAGTTTCTTTTTTCATGGTCCTCAAATCCTCTTATTTGATGTAAAACAATGTCTCATGCCTTATTGTCACATGTATTTTGAACATAATATTAGTTCAATAATCACCACAATTATCTAGGAGAATTATTTAAGAACGCCATCCAATGCCATAAAATGATTCCACAACAATTCTATAAGCATAACCACTTCTTAACTTAGGAAACACATATTGACACATCATTGACAATAAATAAAACACTTAGTCTCAATGACTATTAGGGGTAGGAGAATCATAAGACATCGTGACACCTTCTCATAAATTTAAACCTTTGTAGTATCTAAGAAGGGAGGTTATGAGAAAACCCCACTAGTATGAAATTTATAATTTCTACATCACTGGATGTTCTTATATGTGGATTTGCATATTGATCATTATACTTTAAGATTTCCATTAATGAATTACATAAGTTAAATAATTTTTGTATGGGTGAAAATCATGTCAATATATGTTCACGGTGATGTAGGATATGTTGGGTGTGTCAAAAGTGATATTTCACTAATGGATAAAGTAAGAAAGGATTTAACCCTTCTGTCTCTTGAGTAAAGTTGATATCTTAGGCCTTTTGATGGGAATGGAACTGCCTAAAAAAATCCATGACCAGGGTGTTCTATGGGAAAGTTCCTCTCCAAAAAGTCAAAGAAATAGCCATCAAGCACATGAGTTGGTGACACTAGTATGAAACCTTCTTGATTAGATATTTCAGGATAAATGGATTATATTATTATGTAAGTGTTCATAGAAGGTTATATGTAATTTCAACATTAACTAAGAAAGAGGAACCTTATCCTATCGCCACTAAGAAAGAGGCCTGGAGGGACACACATTATGTGTATCTGTAATCTCTGTTAAATTTAATGTTGAATTTAACATGTTAGAATAAATATAATTCATTATTTAAAGTTTAATAATTATTTGGGTTTGGTTGATCACTATGATTTGATCACAAGTTATTTGAAAGAATAAGTGAGTTAAATAATAATAATAATAATAATAATAATAATAATGATAATGATTTATTTACAGCCACTATGGGAAAAACAATTATTTGCAACGGGTTATTTATGACGGGTCAACCACCCATCACAAATAGTTCGATGTGAGAGAGTATCTGTGATGGGAATCATATCTCGTCGCAAATAGTCGGTGAAAAAAGAATATTTTTGATGGGTCCCATCACAAATACTTTTAGTCATTTTTTGTAATTTGTGATAGGAGTTTTATCCGTCACAAATAAACTGTCAGCAGAGGGTCTTTACGACGGGACCCATCACAAATACCCTTATTAACAACCATTGTAATTAATAAAGCTAACACTAATTTCGATGGGCCTCCCGTCACAAATAATCCTGTCATAAATGATCTAACCTATATTTAGACAACCCGATTTTTTCCCATTTCACTCTTCTCTTAACATCACTCTCATTCTCTACTCACATTCTTTTCTTTACTTTTTTTGATGTTTTAAATTTAACAGCGGAGCTGCTTTCAAGAATTGCATCCAACTAAAGATTTAGTTTTTTGGTATTTATTTAATGTCTTTATTTTTTATTAAATTTATTTCATTTTATATTAGTAATAATTATAATTAATTAGTGGTAATTCGATTTAATTTGAATTAGTTATTTTAATTTATGACTCATTAGTTTTATAAATATTTTGTTTTAATTAGGAGTAATGTTTTTAATTACAAGTAAATAGTTTTAATTGGTAATAATTTTGTTCAATTATCATTAAATATTAATAATTAGTAATATTTATTATTAATTTGTAATAATTCATATTTATTTGTAATAATTAGTATTAATTAGTCATAATTAGAATTAATTTGTCATAATTAGTAATAACTAGAAATAATTATTAATAATTACAAATAAATACTAATAATTATTAATAATTGGTAATAATTATCAATAATTAGTATTAATTAGTAATAATTAGTTGTAATTAGTAATAATTACTATTAATTTGTAATAATTATGGGAAATTAGTAATAATTAAGGGTAATTATTAATAACTAGGGGTAATTAGCAATAACTAGGAGTAATTAGTAATAATTAGGTGTATTTAGTAAAAAGTAGCAATAATTAGTGGCAATTAGTGGTTATTAGTACAAATTAGCAATAATTAGTGGTAATTACTAAAAATTAGGGGTAATTAGTAAATATTAGTGGTAATTAGTAAAAATTAGTAATAATTGGTGTTAATTAGTTGTAATTACTGGTAATTAGTGGTAATTAGTAATAATTAGTAATAATTAGTAATAGTTAGTATTAATTAGGGTCAATTAGTAATAATTAGTAATAATTAGGGGTACTTAGTATTAATTAGTATTTGTTAGTAACAATTAGTGGTAATTAGTAACAATTAGGGGAAATTAGTAATAATTAGTGGTAATTATTAATGATTTGATAAATTAGTGGTAATTGGTGGTATTTAGTAAAAATTAGTAAAAATTAGAGGTAATTAATAATAATTAGTGGTAATTAGTAATAATTGGTATTAATTAGTAATAATTAGTAATAATTAGTATTAACTAGTATTAATTAGAATTAATTAGTAATAATTAGTAATAATTAGTAATAATTAGTAATAATTAGTAATTATTTGGGTTAATTAGAAATATTTAGTAATAATTATCCGCAATTAGTAATAATTAGTAATAATTTGGGGTACTTAGTAATAATTAGGTGTAATTAGTGATAATTAGGGGTGATTTGTAATAATTAGGGGTAATTAGTAATAATTAGGGCAAATTAGTAATAATTAGTAGCAATTAGGGATAATTAGTAATAATTAGTGGTAATTAGTAAAAATAAGTAAAAAAATATGGTAATTCAAGAAAATTTAGTAACATTTGGTGGTAATTATTAATAGTTAGTAATAATTATTAATAATTATTAATAATTTGTATTCATTAGTAATAATTAGTAATAATTAGTAAAAACTAGTAATCATTAGTAATAATTAGTATTAACAAGTTGTAATTAGTAATAATTTGGGGTAATTAGTAATAGTTAGGATAAATTAGTAATAATTAGGTGCAATTAGTAATAATTTGGAGAAATTAGTAATAATTATAGGTAATTAGTAAAAATTAGTAATAATTAGTGATAATTAGTTGTAATTAGTCAAATTAGTAATAATTTGAGACAATTAGTAATAATTAGTAATAATCCATAATAATTAACAATAATTAGTAATAATCACAAAATAATTAGTAATAATTACTAATAATTAGGTGTAATTAGTAACAATTAGTGATAATTAGTAATAATTAGGGGTAATTAGTAAAAATTATGAGTAATTATTAACAATTACTATTGATTAGTAATAATTAGTATCAATAAGAGATAATTAGTTTTAATTAACATTTAATTAGTAATTAATTAGTAATAATTGGTACTAATTAGGATTAATTAGTATTAATTAGTAATAAATTTTAATAAAGTACTTAAATTTTTTATTCATTAGTAGTAATTATTCCTAATTAGTATAAATTTGAAAAATTGTTATAAATTAATAATAATTAACAAATTGATAGAATTTACAATAAATTCTAAAATTTAATTATAAACTAATAAAAATTATTAAATATTAGTAATAAATTGTTATAAACTAATAAAAATTAGTACTCATTAGTGGTAATTTGTATTAATTATTATAAATTAGTAAAAATAAGATGTAATTAGTAATAAATATAGATAAAACTCAATAATTAGTAAAAATTAATAAAAATAATTGGTAGTTTGTAAAAATTATTAAAACATATTTGTAATGACTAAAAATTAGTAAAAATAGTGATGATTAGTAAAAATTAGTAATAAATAGTATTAATTAGTGGTAATTAGTAATAATTAGTAATAATTAGTAAAAATAAGTGGTAATTATAAATAATTATACATAAAACACATTAATTAGTAAAAACTAATAAAAAAAGTGGTCATTAATATAAATTAGTTAAAATTATTGGTAATGAATGAATATTATTAAAAATAGAGATGATGATTAAAAATTAGTAAATAGTAGTTTTAAACTAATATAATTAATAATAATTATAAATAATTAGTAAAAATTAATATTAAATCACTTGAATTATTAAATATTGGTTGATAACTATTAAAAATTAACCTTAAATCACTTCAATTATTAAAAATTACTGGTAATTAGTGGCACTTAGTAATGTTTAGTATTTGTTAGTTTAAATTTATAGAAAAATAAAAATGAAATATGTAGTCAATTTATAGGTGATGTTAAATGAAATATTTGGAAATTATTGGTTCAAATTAGTTCAATAAAACATTTAGACATGGCTGAGAAAATTGGTTTCATCACCTGAAGATCGTTAAATCTATGATTTACACCTTGTTAGTAATTTAAAATATATTGTATTACTTTATATTAAACTATACAACAAATTAGCGGTAATTAGTGGTAATTATTTCTTATTACAACTAATTACTACTAAATTTTAGTATATTTTAATATAAAGTAATAAAATATATTAAAAATTAATATAAATGTGTAAATGATAGATTTTCCAATATTAATGTGATTAGAAATGACCAATTTGTTCCAAAACAGTCCAATTTTTTATTAGGTTTCCAAAACCAGGGTAGGAAGGATCTGACAGGTCGATTATAATAACAGTAATAGAAGAAGAAGAAGACGAGTCGATCCCATGACATGGTTGTCATAAATTAGAGCAATGGTAAATTTGGACATAGTTTACATAAATTATTTTCATCACATGAAGATTATAAAATCTACTATTTACACATTTTTAGTAAATCAAAGAAATTTACAATATTTGGGTGGTTATAAATAACCAATTAGTGCCAAATATGTCCAAATTTATCATTAGGTTGCCAGAACCGGGGAAGATAAGATGTGAAACGTCGATGATAGCAACAACATGAGGATGAGGATATGTGTCAATGAAATAAGGATGGAGATGAATATTGGCATATTTAAATAATGGTTATGATCATATACAATACATATATTTATATAATACGTGTTTTCAACTATTTTCTAACAACTATCATTTCATGTTTCAGATGGACGATGAGCATTTATCTAATATTTTTCATGAGTTGGAGGAGGCTTCACTTCCTGGTGATGAGCATGATGCTACATCATCTAAACCTCATCATCAAGGAAGACATTAGGCAACACATTGATCTAGTAGTTGTACATTTAGTATTCATAGACGATATATGGTAAGTACTTTTTTTAATAATTTATATAACATTAAATTTTAACTATTTATTTTATACTAATATAGGAGGAAGATCATTTGAATATTATATAGTTAATAATTTATAAGAGTATGTACAATGATCCTATCACTAGAGAGATTATAGGTGGTCACGAATGAAATATTGTGGTCAATATAATTGTTTTCACTTTTAAAATTAACTACAAATAATATTTTAGCTATTATAATTTTAAATTGATATTGAATAATTCATATGATGCCAAGACTTCTCAAACATAGGATGAGATTCAAGTCAAGACCGAAGATAAGACCACTAGTGAAACAACATTTGATGATGCAACATGGATGTAGGTGACTTAGCATGCCTCCGAGAAAAGATGATTTGTCAGTATCTACTCTTGATTAATGCCTGGGAGTTATTATGGTATAGTTGTAATGTTAGCATCTTGGTCGAGGGGAGATCATGGATAGTCATCATCATATTCTGCATAGTATGAGGAGTAGTTGAGATCTTAGGGTAAGCTTATGAGACAATATGTTGGGAGTAGGAGGAGCTCCATCAAGAGAAGCAACAATAGTAGGAGGAGATGCATAAATGACAAGCGCAATAGCATGAACATAAGATAGATTACATGGGACGTATGACTCATAGATTAGGGATATAGTTACCTCCACCACATCCTCCAGATGAAACCCCTTCCCCTGAGTGATTTATGTATTTTTTTGAAAAACCTTTGAATGTGCATATTTTTTGTAATATTTTTATTAATTCATATATTTATAGTTCTATATAGTGTGTATTTTATATTATTTTAATATTTGTTTTATTATTTCTATTATTTATATTATTTTTTATTATTTTTATAATTTGTTTATAATTTTTATAATATTTTTATTTTTAATGTAATTTGTGATAGGTAATCCCTCCCTTGTAAAATACTTATTTGCGATGGGAGGGGGCTCCCATCACAAATATATTTTTTTTTTAAAAAACTGAACATATTATTTATGATGTTCCATCACAAAAAATACCATTTGTGATGTAATTTTCTACAATGGGATCCCATCTCAAATAACCCATTGAAAATATTAGAAAATTTTTTAGTGATGGTTTTATGGATATAAAATTTATTATAGTTATCAATGAATAATGCAATGATATTTATTGGTTATATAAATAATCATTATTCACTGTTTGGTAATTATTATGGGGGATAAGCTGACTGAGTTTATTAGTCCAATTCAAAATGATGTAAATGATATTTATTTATATATTCTTCATGTGAGTTATATATCAAGTGATTAATAATAATATTTTTATTGTTTTTATTATACATGGGGTCAATTAAGAACTATATAATTGATAAGGGTCCTATGTGAAAATTTATAACCCTAAACCTACCATATTAAATATCTATTTATATCATTTTCTATAGACACAATTACTATACACAACCAATAGATATAAGCTCTCTCAATCCCTTGGGATGGATATAGAGATTAAAGTGTTATATCTCCTCATATTCTCCCAATCCACCTAGAGAACATCAAGAATCTTCTATGAGAATTATGCTATGAACAACCATGAATAATTCAAGTAACCGAGATAATGCTTTCTAGAACTTGGTGGATCTATAATGAATTTTAGAGATTGTAGTGAATGATTATATCACTAATATATGGATCATATACTTGGATCCTACAACGAATTGATGTTCTAATGAAATCATGTGAATCAGGTCATTGAATAAAAAATAATTACAATTTTAGTTAATTCTAGATCTTCTTATAAATTAATTATAAATTACATGTGAAGATCCTACTCTTCTAGATCTAGTGTTTAATCAAGTCAAGTAATCTATGAATCCTATTTTTCATGATGTAATTTGTTATGTAAAACTTGGATTATTCATAAATTAAGACAAAAAACCTAGTTATCCATGATAAACTGAAACTTTTGCTACGCTCATAAGCTAAAGGTGGTAATAGAGAGGTCACATGGTAAATTTATAATTATTTTCTAAAAATTGATTGAATGGTATGTGTTTAAAAATTATTTTACTTCAAATATAATCATTATCAAAATTCAAACATCATTTTTCTATTACCTTTATTCATTCTCACTAACATAACTAGAAAATTGGTTAAGTTAAAATGAATACACATCCAAAAATTACATCTCAAGATTCCAAAGGTTCTATCATAATAAAAAAAGAGTACATGTATTTTAACCCAATATACATGTTGTTTACTTATGTGTCTCATATATATTTCACACTGATATTAGATATATCTAATAAAATCATATGAGTGATCGAATAAATGTTGATTATCACGTAGATATGGACAAGCAAGTGTATACTTGTACAACACATCCCATAACATGTTTTCACTATGTGAAGTCATTGTGTCTTCATGATAGAGAAAATGGGAGGTCCAATATTATTTTGTATCTAATACATGACATGGGGACTAAAAACTGTGAAACTTTAATGCCACACATTATGTGAGATTGATACACTTTGTGTACCTATTTCATGTCATTGGAAAGAAACACACCTAGTCCCTAGGAATGTTTCATCTGTATAGACCAAATAGATTACACACAGTGTAACCAAATACACATTGTGTAGCCTACTACAAGAATTTTTCTTAATTTAACAAGGGTAGAAGAATTAATTATATAATTAAACCTATTCATATGTGTTCTATGTCTCATTTATTTTACCATACATGGTATTCCATGAGATTGTTAATTTTATATTAATTTAATTTACAATTTAAATTATAAATCTAAAAGTTTTCTGTGGTCAATTCTTATAGTGCACTTCACACAAATTAAGAGAAACACATGAATTGTAATTCACATGTGTTATGTGTGTCATTTGTTTGATATTATATTCCATATAATTACCCACCACATATATATGATTAGTTTCAATTGATTGAATAATCTAAAGAACATGCCAGGTGGTTTGGATGAGTACATTTCATTTCCTCCAAGTACACTTGGGCACTTTACTAATTTTAAATAAAATTAATCATTTTTTTAAAATATAGATAATGGAAATTCAAGGATTATTTTATGTAATTAAGATAAAATGAATTTATATGATTAATTAGTGTCCTTTTATCTTAATTAAATAAAGTAATCAATATATATAATGAAAATTTATGTTCGTTACATGTTGTATTGATGATCATGAGATAAGATTAGACCTATGTATATAATTGGTTTCCTTTTAATTTATTATTTTCATTAAATTAAAATGATGGCTTGTGTTCCATAACCTCCTCTTTATTATATAAGGCTTTTCATTCCTATGGATTCTTTTATATAAACCCCCTTATCTAATCCATTGAATCCCCAAAACTATTTATGAGTAAAAGAATATGTAATGGTAGAGCTCCCAGGTGATAGGAGACTGTCTAAGTCATAGATCCATGGAAAAACCAATTACGACAATACATGATAGATGAGGTAAAATGATGAAACATGAACCAAGCTAATGTTTTAGGTGTTTCCCCTCGGTTTGAGGGCAAGTTTATCATTTTTCAAATAAACTAACCATTATTTAATATCATGATCCTGCCACATATATTTTATTTCTATTAGTTGCATGGATTATTATTTATGTTTTTAGATTCTACAAAAATTCTCAATAAATGAGTTAATAAGCACACAATATGGAATAAAATAAATTAAGGTTATATTTATATATTATCAAACATATTTAATCATCCAAGAAAAATGAAGTTAATAATAACAAGGAATGTGATTAGATAAAACTGGGTTTTTATGAATAAGGATATAAATCCACCAACTAAAATATTAAGTCAGTATGGAATTAAATTACTTGAGTCACAGTCAAACCCATAGTTGAAAGTGATTGATTGGCCTAAGTCGGTTTGCATTCAATTATTTAGAAACTTTGGCTTGAAGTTTTAGATTTACTTAATTTGGTTCACATCAAGGGTTGACTGCCTAAGAATGACTTGGTTTAAATGAGAGGTAAGGGTTGAAAAAATATTTATCTAGGATTTTAGGATTGGGGAGTCCACTCAAGAGATCATGGAACTATGAGTTGATACATTTGGCCAATTATACCTACCTAAAACCCTTTTAGTAACTTGTTAGGTCCATTTTTGGTTATGAGAAGTGGAATGTGGGTATTTCCAACTAGAATATCTATATAATAGTATATTCAAAAAAACTGTTGTGGGATATTGGGTTTTTGTAAAATAATGTGATATTAATAAAAATAAGTAAAATAAAAATTATTTAATCTGATTTTTTTCTCAAGGAAACACTAATTATTTGCTATTAATTTTTGTAGAAATGGAAAACCACATGACATCTATAATTTCACTATACTTCATAATAGAGAAGTATGACCTTATAATTTTTGTGAATTCCTAGAAACATTAGAGGTTTTTATGTATTACACTACACACTGAATGAAAACTATATGTGATGGAAACCCCACTTATTGAGTTTATTATGAAACAAGCTACTTTGGAAGAAGTATATATATACTTGAAAAATGTAGAAGATTCAATTGATGTCCAATATATCATGTTATCCACTATGTCTAGAGAGCCTCTAAATAAATACAAGGATGTGGATTCATATATCAATATTTCTCACCATCGTGACCTTTATAAGGATTAGGATAGATAAGAGAGATATGAAATCTATAGTTCAATATTCACTTGAATGCTTGGAGAGTCGATTCCAACTAGGACTATTATGGTTAAGATGATTAGCTATATAGAACACATAGATATTTTTGTGGTTTAAGATCCCTAATGAGTTGTGCACAAATATCATTCTATCCTCAATACTAAAACCCTTATCTAGTTTCATTGTGAATTATGATATGAGAAATAGTGAGAATGGTCTTTTTGAAATTATTAATCTAATTTTCCAAGTAGATAAATACACAGGGCATGACAAACATTTGGTAATTATTGGGAATAAAAAAATAATATCAAGTAAAAGGTTTTGAAGAATCATTATAAGTCTAAGGATCCATAGAACCATCCTTCCAAGAATAATAATATCTAGTGGCATGTAAAGGAGAAAAATTTAGCGTATTTATCATATGGAAGGAAAACCCTAAGAATCGAAACTACACTCGGACAATGAAACAAGGGGAGGCTTTAGGTGTGTTTGTTATCAATTTTAATATTTCCATATCTATAATTTGGGTTTTAGATATTGTATGTGGTTCTTAAATTTGTATCAAAATATAGGAACTAAGTATATTTTTAAAGGTTTCTAGGGGTGAGGTGGATCTATAGGCTTCCAATGGAGTGAGTTAGGCTAGACAATCCCTTCTAGACTACCACCTTACATTTATAAAAATAATGGTTTTAGTTTTAAAGAACTATTATTATGTGCCTAGTGTTACCAAGAATATAATTTCTATTTATTGTTTATATATTGATGGATTTATTTTTATCTTGGGGAAAAATATTTTAAAATTTATAAATATAGAATATGTTATTGTATAATAAAAATGAATAAAAATATTTATGTATTATATTAAAAAAACAAAATATTGGAAATTAATAATGAATCATATCCACATGCATCATTTCACACCCAGTTTTTGAATCACCACCTTGGTCATGAAAATGAAAAGTGTTTGATAAAGCTATATCAAGAAGGTCACTTATACTCTTTCTTGAGAGGACCAGTTTGGGATATGTATAACATGAAGAGGGGGGGTGAATCAGTGTTGGGGACTTTTTAAATCTATTTTAACTTTTTATCCCACTACCTCTTGACCAATTAGGATCTTGATTATCTTATTCTCTTTTCCTCGTCGCATGCAATAATAGAAAGCAGTAAAAATATGCACACAATATTTTTACAAGGTTCAATACTCAATAAGAGTAGTTACATCCTTTCCATGCCATGGATATGAATAATGCATGTATTCTACACTATGATGTGATATACAATTACAATGGAGTGTCTAGGAAAACAATCCTCTAGCCAGTGTGAGTCCCTACACTTTAGAGGGGGTGGGAAACAATCCTCTACCTGAGACTGGTAATAGACTAGTCCAAATTGCAGCCTCTAGCTGATTCTTTATACTTTTTATAGAGACAGTATTATTACTTTTTGATAAGGTAGGTTCTTCTCTTGGTCTTCTTTAGTGCTCTTCACTTGATTACTTGCAAAGCAGTAGGAAAAAAATTCTTCTTTCTTTCCTTCTCTTCTTTTCTAGTGCAACACCAACCACACTAGACGTCTTCTTTATTCTTCTTAGTTCAACAACCAAATGCACTAAAACTTACTCTCTCTTCTTTTCTAGAATCACATACACCGATGTGATTATTCAAACAATGAGGATCCGATCACATAACATCATCTGAATTAAACCTCCCTAAATAATTATAGGCTTCAATTGGGCATACTCTCTTCTTCTTCTTCTTCTTCTTATCTTATTTTTATGCAGAAAAGCTGTAAGCTGCACACTCTTCTTCTTCTTATAATTCTTCGATGAAAACCACCTGCACTAAAACCTACTCTTCTTCACATGTTCTCTTTCAGTGCAAAACCATCTGCACCGAGCTCTTATTCTTCTTCTTATTTCTAGAATCACAAGTTCTCTTTGTGATTGTAAACACAATGAAGTCTAGATCAACTTAGCATCATCACAGTTGATCAGAAGCTGGTAAGAAATTCTAGAACAACTCACAACTTGCAAACCAATCCTTAATTACAGGCCACCCTGCTTGCACACTGATCTACTTGAACTCCTCCCTGTTTGTGCACCACCTATTTTCACGCCACTCAACTTGCGCGCCGCTTAGATTGTGCACCACTCAGATTGCGCTCTTGCCTGCTTGAGCTCCATTAACTACTTTCACAATAATATTGTGCACATCTCACTACTTGTGTGCCTCCCTGCTTGTGCTCCAACTTCTTTCATGCCACTCATCTTGCGCACCACCTGTTTGCACGCCACTCAGCTTGGGCGCCACCTGCTTGCGCGCCACCCTACTTGCGTACCTTATAAATAACCCTCAGCTTGCGCGCTACTTCAGCTTGCGCGCCACTTCTACTACTTGCATGATTAGAGATCATATTTTCTCTTAAGTGTTGAGCCATAAAAAATGAGGAGATGAGTCATCTATTTATAGGGATTTTGATGACTTGCACGCCACATACACATGCATTCCATTCCTACTTGTGCACCACTCCATCACTTGCGCGCCCTTCCATCACTAGCATGAAACTTTATTTCCTTTGTCATATTTTGATATGATGATGTTGGAATATGGCTTGTGTGCCACTTATATTTGTGCGCCACACTTTCACACTAATTATACTAGTGCACCACACTTGCGCACCACTTATACTTGTGCGCCACTTTTTGACTTGTGTTCTACTATTTAACTTGCACGCCATTTTATTTCATTTATCAAATTTTGATGTGATGATCTTGAAATATGACTTGCGCACCACATATACTTGCGCACCACACTTACACACCACTTTTGACTTGTGTGACACTTTATTTTCTTTTCCAAAAACACTTCTTTACTCCCTCTATCCTTTATAAGGCTAGCATCACAAGTTCTCCAAACTTATTATATTTGTGAAATAAAAATCAGCAAAGCATCGTCATAGTTTCATCCATTATTTTTGGAATATGAATTCCAAAGTAATTATTTATCCTCACTTAAAATCCTCAATTCCTTTTGGAGTGTTATTTCCAAAGAACTCCAATCATCTCTCTTCATTCAAAATTGGAGGCTTGAAGCTTCTTCAAATAACTTCAATGTTGCAGACAATGTATCACATTTGATACATGTATTTGGAACATTAAGAACAGTGTAACAATCATCTGATTTCAAGGGAATGTGTAATCCATGACCTTCTTATAATTCAATGTCCTTACACACTCTCTCTTCTTCTTCAGCCATCATTATCTACTTCATTCAAATCATATGATTCTTTTCTTCAAGTAAGCTCTTGCATGGTTCTCATACAATCATGAAGCATTTCATGCTATTCTTTAAATCCTTATTCTTATTAAATCATCCTTATATGGATGATACTTCACCATTCTTCATTGTTGTAAATAATGTTTCACCTTTGACACAAGTTCTTTGAACTTAGTATCAGTTCAACAATCGTCTGAATTGATCTTCTTAGAGAATTGTTCACGTATGACATCCAATTCTATGATTCCATAACAATTCTCCAGGAAACCTCAATTCGGCCAATATCCACTAACTTTTTATTCCTTCTTCACATCCTTCTTCATTTTGATGAGTATTTATAACTATTGACAACAAATACAATCTTCATACACAAAGTTGTCCCAACAATCTCCCCATTTGTATTTTGTTGTCAATACCACAAAGTCTTCCCAAATAAATGTGTCAATGTCAAAATGGGAATCTTCTCTCCCACTTTACTTCTTTCTTTCCCCTTGGATTTCATTTCATTTCTCTTCCCCTTATTGACAAGAAATACAAACTTCATGGTAGAGAGGGTATCATTCCATACTTAAGCAATGTTTCATCAATCATTTCACTCTAAGTCTACTTGAGAAATTATCAGTATAGAAAACAAGAGGATTTGATTTAGACAAAAAAGCTATCCATTACCCACTGAATATGACACCTCATTAGATGAGAACTTATACACTTGTCTTCAAAGGTTTTCCACTTTCATTCTAGGATGAATATATTTGATGTGATAAGAAATAATCAACCTGAAATTTCTGCACTCACTTCAACAAATGGATCAAAAACATTCAAGTGAAATTGATAGGATAAGTGGCCTTGGGGAACTTTCACGCTTCTTATGTCATTGATTATCTTTGTTACTCCCCCTTTGTAGAATGGTGTTTATTTTGAGTAACCAAGGATGATAGATTTAGAAATAACATACCATTTCCAATGACATGATATTTTGACAATATTTAGAGTAGTTGAATTTAGTACCAACTGAAGTTGATACTTATTGAGATAATGACTCTAGAAGGTTTTTTATGTGTCTCCCTCAAAATAGAGCACTTCTCATCACTGAATCTCAGGTTCTCCCCCTAAGATCTTGCATCACCTTCAATTCCCTATATTTAAAGAACAAATACAATACACAAAGATTTAAGGGAATAAGGTGGATCCTCCATGCTTCTTTAATGTGAGCAGGATGACTGAGATGATTTTCTCAACCAAGATTCTCTATTTTCTACACTCCTCACACTTTTACATTTGATATTTATTTTTGAATGTGGCTGTGTGGATCTCAATACCTCTTCAATATCTTTTTGTGTGAATCTCCTTTCTTAAAGAGATTTCCAAGCACTAGAATCTCCTGGTGCAACTTTTATCTTATTCATGAATTCTTGTTGTGCTGGAATAAATTCAAAGAACTTTCTCACAGTATGACCAACCTTGTTTCACCTCACACAAATAACTTCATTGTCTTCATGTAGAATATTATTTTTTCATTTAGCACTATCCTTAGCTTGTGCATCTTAGATTTTCCTCATTCTGTCCAAATCTTCTAGCCAAACCACCAATATATCATTAGGTATTGAGGCATTAAGATTGGATCTTCTACATGGATTATTCTGAGTGGATTCTTTCTTAGTAGTTATTTTGGATGCACCACCCTTCACCTTTTTGGATTTATAATCCAAGGACTTATCATCTTTCCTTCTTTAAATCTTCTTGGGAGAATATGTTTTCACATTATTTGTCTGGTTTCTTCCCAAGGATGCTTCTTAATTATTTCCCAGCTTCTATGGTCTTCTTTTCTTATATTAACATGCATCATTCATATGACCACTCCTATTTCATACATCACATATGTTATCTAACATTCCAAATCCATTTGCAGTATACAGATGTTTTTGGATCTGTGGATGTTGTTTATTCATCTCTAGATTTCTCCCCCTTGAGATGGGCTTTCTCTATGCTTTTACATTTAAGAGATTGTACCAACAATCCAGTGCACAATGCCCAAACCTATTACAACACCAGCATTGACCAACAAAACTTGACTTCTTTTCATCTTCTTGATAAGGTTGTCGAGTCTTCTTCTTGTTATGGTGTGCTTTCTGTGGAGATCTATCTTCCACACTCTTTTCCCTATCCACCCTATCCTTAGTGATATGTTTCATTTCATTTTTCTTCATCGAAACTTGTTTAGAATTTTTCTTCTAACCTGCACTTTTTGTAGAAGAAATTTTAGAAACATTAATACAAGTTGGTATGGATGATACCTTTACTTTCTCAGCTTCTTGTGATGGATAAATGAGTGAAGTCATGATCTTCTTATCACATTTTTGAGGTCTTTTGACAGTAGAATCCTCTAGTGAACATTGGGTACTAGTAGCAACTATTTCCTTATTTTGTGAAGACTCAATATGTGTCTTCTCAAGATTGGTCAACTGATCTTCCAACTCTAGACATCTCATATTGAGGATGACCTTTTGGTCTTCAATCATAGTAATCTTATCTTCACAAGACTTCTTCAATATTTCAACTTCATCTTTAGGAATCTTTACTTTGTTTTGTAACATAGATTCAAGTTCATTGATCTTCTTGGAGTTATCTTCCAAATATGACTTCTTGACTTCATTTCCCATTTTCAGATCATCTTCAAGTGCATAGATATTCTCTTACAGAGTCTTGTTTACTCCCTCCTTTTATTCAAAATCTTTGAGCCACTTTGAAGAAGTTTATTCAAATTCCATCTTTGTTGCTTCAAAGGCTCCAATTTTTCTGGAGAGCTTTAGAAATTCGACAATTTTTGCTTGTAATCATTTCTTCAAAACACCAGTTTCTTCTTCTAGCTGAGTGATATTTTTATGCATGCACTAAAATACTCCACAAACCAGTGATGTAATTTCTTCAGGAATACCATGAAGAATCATTCTTAATCTATAAACTAATATTTCTTGAGATGTTTTAGATTGATCATCACCACTTGTGCTAGAATTTTCATCATGAGAATAATTTCCAAATGTACTAACACATACCACTTGATCAGTTGAGGAAGGAATGTTGACCATATTCTTGGTGGGTACTTGATCCACCTTCTCATTACTTTCCAAGTCTGGTGTGTCTTCAATTCCAGTTAGATATGTAGAACCAGATGCTTCCACTACTTCAGATAAGTGGGAATTCTTCTTCAACCTTCTCTTCTATTTCTTTTTCCTGTTCATCATGGTATTGGTAGATATAGGCTTCTGATCAAAGGTAAATTAATCTTCACCAACACTACTCTTCATTGTTGAATCAGGAAAGGAACTCAAATCTTCAAAAGAGAATAACTTCACTATAGAGAATCCAATAGAGGTGAACCTGTCCCTTTGATACCAATTGAGAGGACCGGTTTAGGATATGTCTAACACTGAGAGAATGGGGGGGGGGGGGTGAATCAGTATTGGGGAATTTTTAAACCAATTTCAACTTTTTATCACTCTACCTCTTTACCTATTATGATCTTGATTCTATTATTCTATTTTCCCTGTCACATGCAATAATAGAAAGCAGTAAAAATATACACATGATTTTTTTACAAGGTTCACCACTCAATAAGAGTAGCTACGTCCTTTACATGCATGGATATGACCAGTGAATGGATTATACACTATTATGTGATATGATATTACAGTGGAGTGGCTAGTAAAACAATCCTATAGCCAGTGTGAGTCCCTACACTTTAGAGGGGGGTGTGAAAGAATCCTCTTCCCTAGACTGGTAATATCCTAGTCCAACTTGCAGCCTCTAGCTAGTTCTTTATACTGACTATGGAGATAGTCTTCTTCCTTGTTGATAAGGTAGGTTATTCTCTTGTTCTTCTTTAGTTATATTCACTTGATTACTTACAAAGCAGTAGGCAAGCAATTATTCTTTCTTTCCTTCTCTTCTTTTCAAGTGCAACACCAACTGCACTAGACTTCTTCTTTCTTCTTCTTAGCGCAACAACTAACTGCACTAAAACTTCTTCTCTATTATTTTCTAGAATTATATACACTGATGTGATTATTAAAACACTGGGGATCCTCTCACATAGCATCATTTGAATTAAACTTTCCTAAATAATTGTAGGCTTCAATTGGGCATACTATCTTCTTCTTCTTCTTATTCTTCTTCTTCTTCTTCTTCTCTTCTTTCTATGCAGAAAACCTACAAGCAGCACACTCTTCTTCTTCTTCTACTTCTTCAATGAAAAACTAGCTGCACTGAAACCTACTCCTCTGGACTTGTTCTCTTTCAGTGAAAAACCATCTGCACCGAGCTCTTCTTCTTCTTCTTCTTTCTAGAATCACAAGTTCTCTTTGTGATTGTAAAAACAATGAAGTCTAGATCAACTTAGCATAATCAAAGTTGATCAGAAGTTAGTAATAACTTCTAGAACAACTCAAAACTTGCGTGCCAATCTTTACTTACATTCCACTCTGCTTGCGCGCCACCTGTTTTCACACCACTCAGCTTGGGTGCCACTCAGCTTGCGCGCCACTCAGCTTGCACGCCTGACTGCTTACGCGCCACTAACTAATTTCACACCACCATTATGCCGAGATCACTACTGCACTTCCCTAATTGTGATCCACTTGCTTGCATTCCACTTAGCTTACGTGCCACCATCTTACGCACCACTCAGCTTGCGTGCCACCTGCTTGTGCACCACCCTACTTGCACGCCTTATAAATAACCCTCAACTTGTGTGCCAATTTAGCTTGCACACCACTTCTTCTACTTGCATGATCAGAGCTCAAATTTTCTATTAAGTGTTGAGCCTTAAAAAATGAGGAGTCAAGTCATCTATTTATATGTATTTTGGTGACTTGCGTTCCACATACAGTTGCGCGCCGTTCCTACTTGCTCGCCACTCCATCACTTGTGCGCCACTCCATCACTTGCGCGCCCTTACATCACTAGCGTGATAATTTCTTTCCTTTGTCATAATTTGATATGATGATGTTGTAATATGACTTGTGTGAAACTTATACATGTGAGCCACACTTGCGCCACTTATACTTGTGCGCCACTTATACTTGTGCTTCACTTTTTGACTTGCGCTCCAATCTTTAACTTGCACGCCATTTTATTTCCTTTGTCAAATTTTGATGTGATGATCTTAAAATATGACTTGCGTGCCACATATAATTGCATTACACACTTGCACACCACTTTTGACTTGTGCGACACTTTCTTTACTTTTCCAAAAACACTTATTTACTCTCTCTATCCTTTATAAGGCTAGCATCACAAGTTCTTCAGACTTATGATATTTGTGAAATACAAATCAGCAAAGCATCATCATAGTTTCATCTATTATTTTTGGAATATGAATTCCAAAGTACTCATTCATCCTCACTTAAAATCCTCAATTCCTTTTAGAGCGTTAATTACAAAAAACTCCAATCATATCTCTTCATCCAAAAGTGGAGGCTTGAATCTTCTTAAAATACCTTAAATGTTGCAGACAATGTATCACCTTTGATATATGTATTCAGAACATTAAAAAAAGTGAAAAAATCATCTGATTTCAAGGCAACGTGTAATTCATGACCTTCTTAGAATGCCAAGTCCTTCCACACTCTCTCTTCTTCTTCATCCATCATTCTCTACTTCATTCAAATCATATGATTCTTTTCTTAAAGTAAGATCCTGCATAGTTCTCATGCAATTGTAAAGCATTTCATGGTCTTCTTTAAATCCTCATTCTTCTTCAATCATCCTTAGATGGATGATAATTCACCATTCTTCATTATTGTAAACAATGTGTCACCTTTGACACAAGTTCTTTGAACTTCGTATCAGTTCAACAATCATCTAAATTGATCTTCTTAGAGAATTTCTCAAGTATGACATCTAATGCTATGATTCCATAAAAATTCTCCAGGAAACCTCCCTTTGGCCAATCTCCACTAAATTTTTAGTCCTTATTCACCTCCTTCTTCATTTTAATGAGTATTGACAACTGTTGACAACAAATACAATCTTCATACACAAAGTGGTCCCGACATTTCTAACATAAAACACTTGAAATATGGAATGATTGTTTTCAAGGAAATATGACCAAACCACTATTTGGAAGACAAGGTGAAATAGAAATTATTCTTATATAATTGGTAAAATATGATGTTTGTATAACTTTTAAGTGGAATATATAGGTGGATTATCATACTTCATGAATTTTACTGACTATTTGAAAAGATATGATTACATCTACCTAAATAGGTATAAGTTCAAATCTTTTGATAATTTCAAATAGTTCAAGAATGAATTTTATAATCAGGTTGGTAATAAGATAAAGAAAATTAAATTAGATCATGATGGAAAATATATTAACATTGACTGTATAAAATTTATGTGGTAGTATTGAATTTTATCTCGACTCACTCCTCCTCATATACCACAATGGAATAGTGTTAGTAAAGTGAGAAACCATACCTTGCTGAACATGGTAAGGTTGATGATGAGTCCTGAAATCCATCCATTATCCTTTTGTGGTAATTCTTTTCATATGGTAGCATACATACTAAATTGAGTACCAAATAAAGCATCAATCAATGTTCCATTTGAGTTATGGAGTGGAAATAAACCTAATTTATCACATACTCATGAATGGGGGTGTCATGTGTTTGTTAAATCTATATCAAGAAACAAAATACCACCTTATATAATGAAGTGTATCTTTATAGGTTACTTTTTATCCTAGATGGGAATAGATATCTTATGGGGGTGAATTAGGGTATTGATATTCTGATTATAAATTATTTCTACCCCACTGGATCATGACCTCTTCATTATTAGGGTCAGTTATTTTTCACTTTAGTGTTTATATTGTTCTTATCCTTACCAACATTATATGATGATGATGTATATAAAGTAAATAATTAAAGAAAGAATAAGGAAACCCAAATGTTTACTTGGTTCACCATCAAAAGGATATATCCAAGGACCATGAATCCAATAATGTGTTAGTTCCCCAAAATCTACTATGAAGATAACTGCATAAATAGGTTCAGTGTAGATCAATTCTATACCCAGGCTTGCTGACTTACAAGATTTAGGCATGTCTCACTACTTCCCAAGGTTCACTCTCTCAATATTTCCTTCGATGGCTCTCTATCGGTGGAAAGGATAACCTTATTCCTCTTCCTCTTATCACTACTCTAGAAATGATGAATACACAACATATATACATTTAGGTTTCTTCATTAGCAATATTAAATTCATCCCCAATTGTAGTTATACTCTATATTGATTTTTTTGGATTCACCTTAAATTATATGAAAACACCTTGATGACGCACTTCCACTTTCTAGACACCATGAAAAAACTTCTCTTTATTATGAACACAACAATTAACTCTTATTTTTCTCTAGAAAGATCTCCACTAGATACCAATTCCTTCTTCAATAATTTTTAGACACTCAACAAAACAAACTTCACCATTATATAAAAAAATAAAAATTAAAACTCATGGTTTGGTAGGATCTCTAATGGATGTTAATAATTCTTTTCACTAGCTAAGATGTAGTAGTAAATAAACACCTTCTAAAAATATTATCAGATAGTACAGATCCCCAATATTATTCATCTTCTTTTTTAGAATTCAGATAAGAAAATGATATTATTAATAGGGTAACCCTGACATGTATCCCCCCTACATAAGACCGTGAAATATAACCCTTTCATGAGACTCATTTGCAAGAACCCTTCATGAGAATCCTTCGTGAAAATACTTCAGGAGATCCCTCCATGAGACTCCACTATGAGAATCCTCTAACAGAATCTTACATGAGACTCCTCCATGAGATAACTATGTAAGAAACCTATAATAATCCTTCTTTATATCACGAAGATCACATGATTCCTTTGTGAGAATTTATTCAGATTAAAAAGATCATATTACTCTATTTATTTTATGAAGATTGTGAGTCTTTGTTCTATTTTCATGGATTGGATGATACAAATAGGTCTTCCTATGCCTAAAAACACCCTGTGTGTACATAACTTCATGAGATACCTTCACAAGACTCCTTCCCAATATCTTTATTTTATTTATATAGATCACATGCTTCCAGTGCAATACCTTTTAATGATCATGCATAATACATTTATTCATTATGGAATACCTTTATGAGACCCTTTTGCAAGATCCTTCAACCAATCATGTGAAACACTATTGATCCTGATCAAACCACTTTAGAAAACATCATACCATCTTAAAAATGGGTAAGGAGGTATTTATAGGCACAAATACACCACCTTAACTCTGAAAATCATGGCTATTCATTCATTCCACCACCTTAGAAATCAACATCACATGCTTTGTCTAATCCCGTCATGATATCTAAATACATTCATATAGTGGTCAGATTCATTTTCATAAAATGATTCGTGTGATACCATCATGGGATCCAAATAAAATCCCCAGTGCTTCAAATGATCCCATCATAGGATCCCATCATGAGATTCAATGACAATCATGTGGTCAATGAAATTTTCTTCGAGTTCATCATGATATACCATCACATGATCCAAAGGAAAATATGTGATTCATGTGATATCATATGAACATGAGGTATCTCCATAATTAGAAACTATTTTTTCATGCACTTCGCATGATCTACCCTTGAGATCCTTTGAAAAACATATAATGTCTTCAGGTGATTTTCATGATATCTCTATGAGATCATATGATAATCATGTGATTCTTATTTTGAATCCTTCACATTATCTATTTCAACATCATGAGAATTCATGATCCCTTTACCTGATCTATTTTGAAATTCACACTCCTCATAATCAGTTAAATAATTCATGCGCTACATGATATATTATGACATTCATGCTCAACATGACCTATTCGGACATTCGTGTTTCATGGTATTAGTTCAAACATACATGTTCCACATGATCAGTTCTAAAATTAATTCTATGCTTGATCAGTAATTCTATACATGATCAGTTGAACAAAGCATATGATAGGATGGAGTGGAATTTTATCATTAGGTTCCTCTCCAAGAAGGGATTTTCTACTTGGTTTATTGATATCCTGTTCTGATGCTTCAGCTCCACCTGGATTTCAATATCTTTCATGGGAAAGAAATATGGTTTTTTCAAGACGTTTTGAGGATTAAGGCAAGGTGATCCACTCTCTCCTACTTTTTTTATCATGGCATAAGATTATCTTATTAGGTATATCAATAGAGGTATTATGGCAGGCTACATTCTACCTTATCGATCCAGATTTTAGTCCAGTAGGATCTCTCACTTAATGTTCGCTGATGATACAATTGTGTTCATAAACAGGAGTAACCATTCCATCAACAACATTAACACCTTCCTTGAGGAGTACTGAAAATGGAGTGGGCAAGTGGTGAGCAAGGAGAAAAGAAACCTTTTTATTTTCTGCAGATGAATTGAAAGAAGGGTGGGGATTATGGAAAGAAATTTGGGTATAAGGAGAGGATCACTCCCTATGGAGTATTTGGGTGCACCAATTTCCCCTAGGAAGCCACGGGTCCAGCATTTTGACAAGGTGATTGAGAAAATTAAAGGCCTAATTCTTAACTAGAAAAATTGATTTTTATCATTAGGAGGTTGAATTACACTAATCAATAGTGTGTTTTCCTCTATTCCCATGCATGTTCACTCTGTGCTCACGGTCCCTAAGGGTGTTATGTCACAAATGGACAAGTTTCAGGCCTCTTTTTTGTGGGATGCACAAATGGATAGAAGACACCATCGGGCAGCATGGGGAAAGCTTTAAAGACCCTTTGCGGAGGGTGGGATTAATGTCAAAAGTGTTGTAGTGTCTATGGTGGATCTTCATGCTAAGCTCCCATGGGAGGTGGTTGAAGGGAAGACACTTTGGTGGAAAACTATGCAGATTAGATATGGGTGTGGGTGGCAGAATCAAAGTGGGAAATCATTGGTAACCTGGATCATGATTCAACCGCATCTACTGAAGCTTCAACAGCACTCACACTGGTTTGTGGGTAGAGGCGACATCAACCTGTGGTAGTGCAATTGGGTTGGTTTGCAGCTGGGGTTTTCTGGATTCCAAGTTTCGGACATCACGTTCATACAAGTGACGACCCACCACAGCTACATGTATGCCATCCTGGACAGAGAGCAGCGATCTGTGTTCGATGCTATCATCATGAGCCCTGAGCCGGATCGTTGTGTCTTCACAGGATCACCATCAGGTCTCTTGTTGACCAAAGAATATCATGATCTACAGATGAAGGAACATAACCAGGTGGAATGGAGTGATGTGCTCTGGATTAAATAACTTCCTTAAAAAATCAACTTCTTGGTTTGGAGAGTGCGGAATAATGCACTGCCAACCGAAGCAGACATTATGCGTCTGGGTGTGAACCTTGCATCGAAGTGAATCTGCAGCAGGGCACTGAAAACTGAATACACTGAGAACCTTTTTTTTCAACAACGACTGGGCTAAAATGGTGTGGTATACTTTTGGTAGTTTTATGGGATGGTCTCTACAGTGGTATTCAGCTACTGATTTCTTCAGCTGATGGTTCCTGGGTGCCACAAATAATGGTCCGGAGAGAATGGTGTGTGCCATTATATTTTCAGCTAGATGTTGGTGTATTTGGAGAGAGTGGAATGGGGCTCTTCACCAGGGCTATGAAGGTACTGGAAAGGTCCTAGTGATCAAGACCATAAACACCCTCATTGATCTAACTCGACTATGTAGAAAATGTGTGACAGACCCATCTATTTGTCACCTTATCCCAAACACTTATGCACCCGGTGTCTCTAACAACAGGTCGGGCAGGTGGGTGCGGTGGCAACCCCATTCTGAGGGAATTAAAATGAACACTTATGGCTCCTACATTTCAGGTCAGATAAATCATGGAGGGGTGATATGGGATGCAAGAGGCTTTGTGGTTATGGCGTTCTTTGATCACTTTGGATCTAGAAATTCCATTCAGGTGGAGGCGTAGGCCCTTCTCACTGGGCTTAATTTGTGTAATCAGAAGAATATCCAACTTGTGATGGTGGAAACCGATTCGATGGATATCTTTAATGCGCTTAGCGGTCGCGGGTCTACACCATGGTCTATTGATTATACCATTCAAAGATGCACAGAATTGCTGAACAACCACATGGATATATCTAATACATAGCATGAAGGCAATATCGTGGAAGACCTCCTGACCTCCTATGAAACTCCAGATGAACAAATTTCATCTTTCTTGAGCACTGGGTCTCTTACCATAGATGTAGTGAATCTGGTGCATGCAGACACTCTAGGCCTTCACCATTTCAGGCCCCCATAATTCCTGGCCTTTTATTGCTTGCTTTCTCCCTTTTACCTTGAGAAAATCAATAAAAAATTATTTTCCATTATACATGATCATTTTATAAATTCTTGATCTACATAATCTTCCTTTTACAAAAAATATATTTTCCATATATATATTTTAAAAATAGAGTGGTTGGAAACCCCACTTGTGTAATCTGATATAATATGATAATTTCACAAGTTTTAATCTTTTTGTCACTTTTATATATATTCCTCTAATAAACCTATTCCATTTTAGCATACACATCCAATGAATTGTATCTCCCTATTTAGATTATACTACTTCAAAGAAAAATGTGAAATAATTAAATTCATTGGGAGAGGGGTAATTCTAGAATCCTCAATAAGAGGATTGTGATTGATCTTGATAGATCAACCATTTAATGTTTACTTGTAAAACACTGTACTCTTTTTTTTTTCATATTTCAACTTCCCTAGAAACATAAAATTATCTATATATATAACTATAAATTCATTACCCACATGCTTAGTCTTCTTCTGACACATTGGTTATGTAGGTTTATCCTTTTTTGTAATTATTTTTAAACCCACTGGTACAAATTTCTTTCTTTTTCACTCCACTTATATTCTATTTTTCATGATGATTTCTTTGAGTAGGAATATTTTAATTCATTCCATTCTCTTGCTTATTCCTCCATTGGATAAATATTTCTCTTATCTTCACTTCTCACCATGTGGTATGGCACATGAATTTTCTGAAGCATTCTTTGTTCATTTATCTTTTTTCAATTATCCGAGTCGACTCACCCTTTCATGATGGTAGTAATTATTTAACTTATTTTACATTAATATTACTTACAACTATAACATATCCTCTATTTTTCTTCTTAGGTCATTAAAATTCTTTCCAAAAAAGTTGATGTGAGTGTAACATTAGAGGTTCTTGGTACATCTTTCAACATTATATATGTGTTTCCTCCAAGACTTTGAACCTAATTTTCTTCTGATTGGGTTTTCGTCCATTATAGGAATTATCATTATACATTATTGGAGTTGAAGATCACATCTCAGGTTCCCTCACCATCCCTACTTTCATCTAGAGGCAATATCTTTCCAAATGAACATGATTAGAACATATAAAACACCTCCCATTAAAAACATAACTTGCATCCTCATTTCTCAGATGAGATGTTGATGCATCCAAAGTTCTTCTGTGGACATTAATCTTTGGTATTCTCTACATATACTCATGGAGCATACCATTCTTCCACAATAATATCATTTTATAGATAATTTATTCTAAGATACTATTATATTATAATTTTCATAAATATTATTATTATTCATATATTTGGAAATATCTCAATCTTCACAATAAGAAATATATTCAAAATCTTCAAAATAAGAACTAGAAATATGACCATGAATCTCACTAAAATAGAACATAGGGTAATTGCTTATTTTATAAGTCTTCAAGATCTATTTCCACCACCTATAGGTTTTTTACTATTTCTATAACTATTCAAAACTCCCTTCCTCTCATTCATGGTAGAGGATTCATCATATCCAACACTATATTTTACCAAACTATATGGAATTTGTAATGATATAATCATTTCATTTTTCCTCTAAAATAGAAATTTTTTCATCTCATTTCATTATTAACTACTTAAGGATAGTCAAATAATAAATGAAAATAATCCATCAATTTAGGATTTCCTTTGACATTATATTGATACACTTCTTTCTTGATTGATTCTATCTCTTTTCCCAATTGTTGAATATTTTTATCCCAAGATTCAAGTTTTGTATTATGTTTTCTCTTGAGATTATTCCTACTAGTCATATCATCTTCTAATTCCTGAGAGAGATTATCTAACATATCTATTTTCACCTTTCTTTTATAATTCACCTGATTAATAGAATATTTAAATAATGCATTCTCCTAAACCATTTCTTACAGGTATGTATCAAGATAATCCTTCAAGTATTCTAAATTCTAAATTTATTTTGAGTTTAGATTCATTCCCATTTTATCATCTTTTAGTTTTACCATATTTGTAGGCCTCACATTTAGTTCTTTAGAATGGGAATAATTATTATCCCCATGTTATATGGACACTACTATAAGTCTTTTATTTAATCCTTTTAGATTGCTGACTTAGATTTCTTGAAATTGGATCTGGATAGCTTGAGACTTATTTTATTTTTTAATTTATGATCTAATTCCTTTATCATGTGGAAAACTTACAGTTTTTTTCTTATAATTTATTTATCATCAATATTTCCAACAACACATGGAATGTCAGGTACTTTAATCATTCTTGAAATATCATTGAATGAGTAAATATCTTCACTATCTGAATCATTCAAACCTTTATTGATTAAAATTTTATTTCCATTATAACAAATCACATACTTTCTATAGACACTTCCACTCTGAGTAATTCCACCGTACTTCCACATTATATTTGATGTTATACCATTTTACCTGACTCACCGAAATAAAAACCGACTAAGACTTCAATTTCAAAAATTGAATAATCATTTTCAAAGAAAAAAATCAACATATCCTTTGATACCAATTGTTATGCCCAAAAGGGGATTTCATACCCTAAGTGGGGGACGAATCCGAGCATTGATATTCTATTTAAAAATTCTTCTACCCCATTGGATCTCGACCTCTAAATTATAAGGGTCACATATTTTTCTCTTTAGTGTTTATATTTATCTTATCCTTACCAACATTTTCAGATGATGATATAATGAAAGTAAATAATTAAAGTAAGAAAAAGGACACAATGGTTTTTACTTTGTTCACCCTCACTGGGATAAAACAAAAGATCATGAATCTAGTAGTGTATTAGTGAACCAAAAACCACTGTGAAGCTCACTTCTTATACAAGTTAAGTCTATATCACTTAAATGTCCAGGCTCACTAATTACAAGATTTAGTGATATCTCACAACTTCCCAAGGGTCACACCCTTGATCTTTTCTTAAATGGATCTCTACCAATGGAAATAATCATCTTCTTCCTCTTACTTTTCTCACTTATCTGAAAAGGAATCATACATAGTTTATGGATATCTAGGTCCCTTCATCTGTGATATTGAATGAATCTTTAATTGTTGGTAGATTATCTTTTGAATTTATATTTATGATACTTCTTTAATTATATGAAAAAAACTTGATGTAGCACTTCATATTTACAAACACCTGGAAAAAACTTTGGCATACTACAGACACACCAATTACCTTCTAGTTGGATCTATTAAAATCATCAATGGATGCCAATTCCTTCTTCAATAATTTTCAGACCCTCACTGGAACAAACTTCACCTTACAGTAGAAACAAAAAATACGAACTCAATATTTTTAATTATTTCCAATGGATGTTAATTCTTCTTTTCACTGGATTAGATATAGTAGTGAATAAACTCCTTCTATAAATATTATCATACAGTGTAGATCCTCTGTATTATTCTTCTCCTTTACAATTCATACATAATAATGATATTATTTATAGGGTAACCCTTGTTCATATCTCCCTACATATGACCATGATATATAACCCTTACATGAGACCCCATTTCCAGACCCCATCATGAGACTCCTCTATGAGGCACCTCTGTGAGACTCCTCCATAACATCCCTTTGTGAGACTCCTCTATAAGAATCATACTCAACGATCCTCCATGAGACTACTCCATGATATTCCTCTATGATAATCATATACGAGAACTTATTTAGATCACATATATCATTTGATTCCTTCTCATGACTTTCTTCATATAACACAAATCATATGACTCTATTCTATTTATGAGGATCATGATTCTTTCTTCTATTCACGCAGATCATTTGATATCGATGAGTCTTCCAATGCACACAAACACACTATTCATAAATCCATTTAAGAGATCCCTTTGTGAGATTCTTTCCCAATATATTCCTTTTGATTATATAGATCATGTGATACCAATGCAAGAACATCTACTAATAATTAGAAATACTTCTCTTTATCATGGAATAACTTCGTGAGACCCTTTTGGAAGATTCTTTAACTAGTAATGGGAAATAGTTTTTCTCCAGATCAAACAACTTCAATAAACATTATACCTTCTAAATAATGGGTAAGGTGGTATTTATAGGAACAAATCCAACACATTAACTATTCAAATCATGGTTATTCATTTCTTCCACCACCTTATCAATCAATATTATTCACATCGTGTGATCCCATCACAAGATCCAAATACATTCATGAAGTGGTTAGATTTATTATCATCCAATGGTTCTTGTGTTCCCAATGTGATATCCAAAGAAAATAATGAGTGATTCACATAATCTCATCATGAGATACAATGATAATCATGTGGTTAATGACATTTTTTTTTCTAGAGTTTTTGGTGATCATATCGAATGATCCAAATACAATCAAGTGATTAATGTGATTTGAATAACCATAAGATATCACCATCACTACCAACTATTTTTCTTCCAAACGCTTAGTGTGATATCCCCACAAGATAATGTGACAAACCAATTATGAATTTAGGTACATCACATGATATCCCCATGATATTCTCTAACAATCATGTAGTTCTTTGTGTGAATCCTTCACATGATATGTTGTAAATTTATATGAATATGTGATCCCTTCACATGATCTGTTCTAACATCTGAAATTTTCATGACCAGTTCTAAAATTCACACTCCACATGATTAGTTCTGACATTCACACTCCACAAGACTGATTTATACATGCACGCTCCATGTGATCAGTTTTGACATTTTCACTATATGTGATCTATTAAGAAATTCATGCTCCACATGATCAATTCTGAAATTCACGCACCATGAGATCAGTTTAGACATTCACTTTCACTCTTCATGCCTAATTTGACAACCATACATCACCAATAACCTCAAACTTTGTCGACATACACAATATAAAAAAACCACCATCAGTGGGGATTTTTTCAAATTGTTACCCTAAGTAAATTGAAGGGATCATCTTCTAAGATGTTAAGGAAATCATTCATCATCTAAGGTGAACTAAATATATGTTACTATTGTATAGAGGAGATAATGAGCAACTAATTAAGGATTATATAAATCATAGCTTTTATATAGATCAAAATAAACTGAATTCATAGTCATAATATGTATTTTTATCAAAATAGAGGAGTTATGAGCTAGAAGAGTTCAAAGCATCAAGTTGTCATCGATTCTATAATAGATAACATGTATATTGTGGATTATGATACATCCAAGAAATAATTTTGGATTAAAAAATTTATCCAAGATAATTATTTGGTTCCTTATAGTCATGAACCTATCATATTTTATCGTGATAACACTACAATGATTACTATTTCTAAAGAGATAAGGTCATATAAAAGGACAAAGAATATAATTTGGAAGATTAATCTCTTGAGGTATTTTTATCAATGTGGTGAAGTTACAGTGAACAATGTGTCTGTGGAATAAAACATGTCATACCCCTTGATAAATTATCTATCTTATTAGAGTCAAGAGTATCATGTGAGAGTTAGTATACTGATGGTTGTTAAGAGTTGAATCTAGTGAAATTGGTAGTCAGTTGGTGTTCATTCCGTCAAATGAACTTCCAAAGTACATGATGATTACATGTATTCATTGTCTTGGTATTAATGAATTTTTGTATCACGATGTGATTTATCCTTTACTTTACATAGAATTTAATAAATGTAGAGTTGTAGGCTGGATTGACCTCTGAGAGGGGGAGTGAATCAATGGTTTACTTTTAATATTTTTTAACTCAACCACTTAAACTTGTTAAGGTATAGATCCTCTCAATGATATATCATAGTCTTACCTATTATATAGAAATACTACTAGAGATAAAAAAACAGTATTTACAAGGTTTTTTTTATAAATACCAACTCCTTCACAAGTTGGTTATACCCCACAACATGAATTTTATACTATAATCTTATCATTAATTTTAATGACTTAGGATGTAATTGGTTATACACCCATTGATAATCTGTTTTGTGACATGGATAAATGGGTATTAAAGGAAAATACCTTAAGGTGGATAAAGGTAGAAGATAAAATAATTCTAATGGTCACATCCTTTTCCAAAGAACCCTCATGTAGGCCCCCCCAAAGCAGCATCAACACATAGGGTCCTTGCACATCCAATAGTTTTGAGCATAACTAGACAGTCAGGTCACCTAGTGACACCATGAAGGGTACCTATGAATTTTCCTACATGTCATACCTGCGTGAGACAACACCTTTTCACAGGGTCCTATATTTTTCTTTAAATGGGACCCTAGGGATTCTCATTTGTAAGGATGGAAAATCCTGAAGAAACCTCAAAGATCTTCTACCCTAGTCCTTCACCCAGGCCTACAAAAAAAATATATCTCTAAAATGTGATAAAAGTTGGAATAAAGAAGGATAGTGGAATTAAAATCCTTATAATGTATGAAATCCAAGACACCTTCATGAGTAACCCTTTCCCCCTAGTTTTTAAGTGTTAAGAAAGAAGGTTCCTTCCTTAATTAGGTACCTTCACGAGATACATCTTGTAACACCCGTGGAACCCCTTGAGGCCTTGAAAAAATCCCCTCCCAAGTGTTGTTTTCTAGGTGGTTCATAACCTAAAAATCTTTTAGCTCCCAAAATACTACCTATATGAAACCCTTCCATTCCACGCAAGACAAACCTGTGTGAGACCCCCTTGGTTCTTCCAGCCTCTACACTACACAATCCACCTATTAAGACCTATTTCAAGCCACCAATGGTAATAACCCTCTACCTTTGGATTCCTATCCATATAGGTACCAAATTTAAACCTCCATCGAAAAATCTAGACTAGAAAAACCTTGGAAAGATGAAAACTAGTGTTTCTCCCATTTAAATATGCATTCTTGCAGTCAAAGGTGTCCCACATAATCCCTGTATGATGGGTAGGTTCCTCAATGTTTATATAGATATGAATTCCCATGGTCATGAGTACCCAGAACCTAGGGAAGATTCAGAGGATTTCCCGATTTTGGGTAAGAGGTTTTTGGCCATGTACTCACCTCATCATCTATAAGAATAGAAACCTCTCATTCCAGCAGGAAAGGAAAGGATCACACTTTCCTTTACCTTTAATTATTAGTGAATTATTCTACTATATTCCCTAAGAACCAAATTTAGGGAATCCATCCTAGATTAAGACCCTATCCTTTATTATAGAACCCCTCCTGATTTATTCCCTCCTCCTCCATACCCCTGGGGTATATCCATATGGATAGTGAAATTTGACTGTCCCGGATATAATGATTTATGTAAAGGGGCACAAAAAACCCCTTTATACTTCTCTTATACTCCTTATACTTCCATATGTGGGATAAAGATCATGTGGTTTATCAGATCACTGAAATTATCTTGTTTCTCACATTGAAGAATGTCCATGTGGGATTAGAGGATAGATATGATCCAAAAATATGTATAGTTAGATGCATGTTTTGGAAAATAATTGCCTCTAAAATCTTCCTCTCAACCTTCTTAAGAGGGATACCTTAGGTTTGGGTCCTCAAAGCCATGTATCTGACCACAAGGGTATCCCTCTTAGAACAATGTCATTGTATTTCTTATGATAATGGTCACTCTTGTAAATATTCCCCTTCTAGGGTCCTATCTAGATAGATCATCAAATGTAACTATTATGGTTACCAAAATAAAATAGGATATGAGAATATTAAAATCCTTTTATCTTTCTATTTGGGCTATAACATCCATCTACCAGTAGAGAAAGTAGATTGTGTGGTTTCCCAAATCTTCCTCTTCCTCTTATTTCTCACACCGAACATAACTCACATGGGATTATAGGTTGGTGGTGATCATGATATTTGTAAAATACCAAAACCATACAGGAATCATTTCAAGTGTAAGCCTCAACCAAACAAGGTAATCCTCTTTAGGTACAATCCCCAAAAATTCATCCAAATTACCATGAATCAAGTAATTCTTCATGGCCCCAATTCACCATGGCATCCTCCTAAATAGTGTATGCCCCAAATTAATCCATTAATAATCTAAAAGTTTAATATTATCCAACAAGAAAAACCTTCATAGGGACTCCATATGTGTGGGTCAACACAACCAAACTCCATGGGATTTAATTATATTCAAAATGGGATACATAGGAAGCCTCCATGAGGTCTAAACCAAAAACCCCAAAATAAACCCTAATTCTCTCTAAGACACATACCCAGTATAGAATCATCCAACCTGGGAGACAATTACCTTACAGGTTCCATGGGCTGCCTCAGTATAATTCTCATGCAAAACTTTGACTTTGAAACTTTCATTTAAACATCCATTCCACATGTCATTAAACTACACGGTGTAGTCCTTATCACATGACCATAAAAAAGGTATGATGTTTTCCATTATGTGATACCAAAATATGTGGGTTATAATTCCTTTCACAAGGATATGTAAGAATCCTATCTTATAGGACCAATACCAACATCCAAACAACACATATCTCCCTATATGATGGCACACCCCAGAGTGGCCCACTGCGTGGATGAAAACCAACATCATAATAATAATTGATAAAAAATAAATAATATGTACACAATAGGGTACCATTTATAGAGAACCTTATAAACATATAGATGTATCTATTGATGAATAACCTCAGATACATATATATTATTCTTATTTCCATGCATGATAATAATTTATTTTTAAATCAAGGTTAGACCACATCATATTTTGGAATTAATGAAGGATTCATGAACATATATTAAATATATAAGAGAGTACCAGGAAAAATTCCCATACAAAAGGGTGTGATGAGCCCGAGCTCCCATTCTCTAAACCAATGTTAGTCCTCAATAGTTTTTGGACCAACTCTCAATAACCACTTGGATTTGTAAATCAGGTCAGAATAAGGGAAACATTGGGTATTTCTGGCCCCATGAATAGAACCCATTGGATGCCATTTCAAAAATAGTGAACTCGACATAAGTGATATCACAAAACTCAACCCACTAAAATAAATCTTTAGGGTCCATGATTTAGTTCGGAATAAAAAATTGTGAACCTGATGTGAATCCTTAAATAAGATGATTATGTCACCCACCTTTCACCCCTTTTAATCTCAAGATAAAATAGGTCCAAACTAGATAATTAATCATGTATTTGTTGGTTTATTGAGATGATTCTTTGATGAAGTTTTTTTGTCACATATATTTTAGTAACATCCAACAAGATGTCCCCTTAATCCAAATGGTGTCATACCAACTCTCATACATGTATTCCCCTGCTACCTTTAATGTTGTTTCCTTATCCAAAGAGAGGATGTCATCTCTAACCAATTAAATTCAGTGATGGGTCATGAATAAATTGGTTTGTTAGTACCACTATAATGGTACCATCCTTAACCAATAGGATTCCCAATAGGACTTCCAACTTTTAAATCACCACCAATCATCCACTGAGTGACAACTAGTGGTCCAAAATTAGACAACACCGATCACCATCACTAACTGTTTCAAGAGACAATCCCTAGAATGAAATTACAAATTCCTCCCTTCTCTTAGGTAGGTGGATTAAGAGGAAACCAATGAAATCATCCAAAAGGATCATGTGTCCTTTGAAAGGAATTTTTACAGTAGTCGTCACCACCAATGTTGCGTGGCAGTGAACCCTCATCATGATGAGGGTGCCATCCAAGGTAGTCTAGACCAAGTCATCTAGTCTTAGACATTAAAGATGGACCTTTGAGGGAAGAAAATAGTCAACTAAGAGTAGTTCCACACCTCTAACCCCTATAGAGAATCCCTCCAAACATATTTGGTGAAAAGCAGTGAGTAGGAACACACACCTGCCCACACAAACTAAGCCTATAATCAAACTCATCCAGCAGAACCCAGAGAATCCTACCAAAATAATATGGAGGAAAAATGTGATCAGGAATAAGCACCTAGTTTTACCCAAAAATCCTACCATTAAATATATATAGAAAACTATGAGTAGGTACATACACCTTCCCACATCAATAAAGTATGCCATCAGCCTCATCTGAAAGTGTCCAAAGAAGCTCATCATTCAAGTGTGGTGGCACACCACAAGCGTGAACACAAACCTAACCACACTAAAAAATACTTCTAGAATTCTCTTATAGTAGTAACTAGATAGTCCCACCTATTTTATATGGATAAAAATAGTTATCAGGAACAAAAACCTTCCCACACCCCCAAAATCTTATCATTCACACTCAACTAAAACTAGTGAGCATATAAAAACAATTTCCCACATAAATCAAGACTTCTAGAATACTCATATGGCAGTGTTCAAATAATACCACCAGTCATGTGTGGAGGAAAACCATGAGAAATCACACACATATTCTCATATCAATCAATCTTATCATTAGCCTCATCTATAAGTATCCGGAGAAGTCATTTAGAAAATCCTAATGACGAACAGGGGGAAAACCCAAATATATCCCCCAATACGTGAGTACTTTTAGTATCCACTGGAATAAAATGTAGGACATGAGTATGAACATACTTCTTCTCCATCCATGGAATGGGAATATATCCTCATCTCAGTTGCTAAAGTTGAAAATAACATGTTTAAAATGGTGAAGGGGAAAACCCAAATTCATGATCACATACTACAAATCGATCAAGATATTATAATATCAGTGGTAGTGGTAGGATCATGGATTCAAAACTCTATCCCCACAAATGTGTTGGATCAATAGCATGTCACCATTAAGAAGACACACACCTCTACTCCCATCCAGGAGAGTCGATTGGAAGACTCCTCCCTAATATACAAACAAATGTATTGGGAGCACAAACATGTTCCAATAGGAGGTAACTGACCTATTCCAATGGAAAATTTAAGATAAGAACAAATCCCTACCAAAATTATAGAAGCCTTCCAGTAAATTATAGTAAAAATACAGTAGTAATTGAAACAAGAATTCATATATAAAAATCACTTTCCCCAGTAAGTGTCCTCAGTCTCTATCAAGAAGGAATCCAAAAAGAATCATCAACAAAGAAAACTAGAAAATGAAGAACCTATATATGATATTTCACTACTTAATTCTTGAGTTATTAAAGCCCTCATATTTTTGTCTATGGTAGATTAGGATCCTCATATCCCGTTACAAAATTTTGGAAATTGTAGCAGTGATTCTAATGGACCTCCCCAAACACTTCATCATGAAGGCTTGCTTCATAATCTGATCAATCTCAAGATCACATCTCTTTATGAGATTCACAAAAATATCTCCATGTTTCCATAAGATCAAATAGTAAGTGGAAATTTCCCTTCCTTTAGTTCACCCTAAATGTCCTCCCTAGGATGTATACTATATAAATTATTATTGCAATTAGAGATCAATCCATAATGGTAGCCCTCCTCATAATGAAATTGATGGAAAAAAGTTCTCTCCATAGTAGCATTTCACTTCATCAAGAGGGTTGTCCACTTGGGGATTTAATTATAAAAATGTTATCCTACCGCGAGGTATTTGAGAAAGAAAATATAGTCATGTATGATGCCCTATAAATAACAAGTGGAATTCTTTCTCAATTGGATGACATCCCGAGATGATAGTCGGTCTATGAACCACCCTTGTATCATAAACCTTATAATATTTCAAAGGAACTCCCTACAAATATTATTGTTTAAAATAAAGTGTTATAAAATCATCCACTTTGGTTGGACGAGGTCAAGTAACCTATGAAAAAAGACAAAGAGGAAATGTTAAGAATGAGAAAATTGTGGGCTAAAGATGACATACCAGTCATGTTCTAGCATTTATCCACCCCTCAATAAAAAATTTCAGAGATGTTTTTAGAATATTGTGTGCATTTCATCTGCCTCAATATATGGAATAGTATTCATCACTTGAAATAATATTTATTACCTTATAATGAGTATCAAATTCACAATAAGGTAACAGAAGGGATGAAACACCAAATTGGCTCGAAAGCTCTCATGTATACATGACATCCATATTTGTAAAATCAGCAAGGATACCTTTAACAAAAATGTCATAACATGTTAAAATAATTGCATCATCTGATCACAGATACCCTCTCTAGTTTCCATGTTAGGGGATGGGGTGAACACATAGAATTTTATTTCACCATACTACTCAATCAGTAAATCCCACTAAAGATGACATTGTGTAATGTCATAGATTTAGGCTAGATTTAAGAAATGGATTCAATTCATGATTGATGATATTCTAAAAAAATAGGCACTAACCGACTCCCACTAACGTTAGACCAGGAGATAGAAATTCATAAAAAGGATATTTCCTCAGGCGTCTGATGATATTGAGAAATTATCCTACTTAAGGGAAGTTAATCATAATATAATGAAAATGTAAGAGATTAATGAAGGTCTTCATAAGCAGAGGATTTAGGTGAAAACAAAATAATTCTCATATCCCATGTCAAATATAACTCCATAAATTCAAAAGGGAAACCACATAATTAGAATCCATGGCTGTTCAGGAGTAATCTGAGCCCACAAGGCTGAAGCCTTTTTTACCACAACCTTGGAAGATAGAAAACCATGTTTGAAGAGTTTTATAAATGGAGTGATAACATCCCTAGCCCTTAGGGATGGGTTGTTTTTTTACCTCAACAACCTTCAGCTTAGTGGAAGTTAGTATTCTCCTGGTTAGGGGAAACTCAGCAGAATGAATCCTCTTATTTTTCCCATACCCTAATTCAGTACCCTAATTAAGGACATGAATTACTTAACTATCTAGATATTCCCTTCATACTACCATCCACCAAAGGGTTCCAAGAGAACCAGTGAAGAAGAGGAAAATTCCTCGTGGAGAGAATAGAAAGAGGAAGTCTTGAAAAGAAACTAATAAAACGTCTCTAATTCATTATGAATTAGTGAATGTTATTAACACTACCCATTCATATCCTGTAGAATGTGAGAAAAATTTAAAAGAGTTGGAGTAGGATGTTTCATATCATAATATGGTCCACACCAAAATTATTTAAGGAGGTGTCAATACCAAGAATGAGAGGCTTTCCCTGAATTTAAGAATTCCTCCAACCACTGCCTTATTACCTCCTCAAATTGCATCCAAAAAAGAAAAGGGTAAAGTTAGAGTTTCCCCTCACTTTTTTTCTAAAGAGGTTTAACCCCTTACACATAGGAAATATTTTATCGTCAAGAGAAAGAGATGAAATAATTGAGAATAATTAATGAATAACTACTATGAGGTTATATTAATGCTGAATATGTTCTATAAACAGAGGATCAAATCTCACTCCTAACAAGAGAACCTAAACAAAGAGAGTTTTTCGTAGTAACCGAAAGGTTGCAAGAACATCTTCTCAATTTGGGGTACCAAAAAAATACATTTGGATCCTAGAATAGAAGATCGATATTTCCCTCCATTAGGTAAACAAATATAATAGGGAAATAAACACTCTTAAAGATGGGCCCAAATAGTTTACCCACAGTATATAATTGTAGTGACTCCATAGTTGGTTCTACCTGATGTTACCCTCGTTCAAGCACCTCCTCTTCCAGACACTCCCCAAGGGCTCATAAATATGATTGAATCACTAACATCTTGATTAGTATCTATGGAGTAGTGGTGCGTATTGATATAGTCAAAGATAAAGCATTGAACTGAATGGGTTGATCACACTCTCCTACCACCAAACTTGGGAACACTACATTTACAATTTTTAAAGGATTTGGAGACCCAGAGAAGAATTCAATTTTTTCTCACTGTGATCCCTTTATGGGGACCAGTTCACAACAAGATGTACTAAAGCTCTGGTTCTTCATATAATCTCTACATGGAACATCCTCTATATGGTACACTATCTTTCTATATTGGCCAGTTATAGGGTGGGAAGAACTTTATTAGAAACTTTTCTTCCAATTCAAATCAATATTATAGATGATGAAAATCCTCATCCTATTAAACTAAAAATAGTGGGAGAATGAGAGAGTCTTGGATTTCACATCTTTATGGAAAAGGTTGACATACTCCCAAAACCTACAACTTCTCTAATAGGATTTGTTTTCCATCAGTATAAGGAATATCCATGGTGAGTTATGCACACAACTCATCCTTGTAAAATATACAGGAGGTTTTTGGGACCTTTACATGATCACCAAAATAGAGGAAGACTCCATCACAAAAACTAGGGCTATGTCATGAGTAATTAATTCATGTGAAGCAAATAGAATGAGGAAGACATAGGTTTCCATTGTTATTCTTAAACAAACCTTTACACCCACTCCAAATCCTGCACCATACCATGTGGTCTCCCATCCATATCATCAATGACAATTCCCACCACATTATGAAAACAAAAGGGATCTGAGGGAAAATATTTTTAGGAGATGAATAATAAGGTTTATAATTTATAAAATAAACTAGTCCCTAGCTGCAACATATCTCCATTGGAGATAAACTTGATCAATTTTCCAAATCCCAAGAATTTTAGCTAGGATGGTGATGAAGATCTTCTAAACTATTTATCATTCAATCAAGAATTAGGGCACACCATATGAGAACTTTTTTCCCCATGAAATCCTGTAGAAAATGGTGGATTCCAACCAAGGGAAGTTTTGAAAGTCACCTGTGCAAGTATCATAATATTGGAGAATTAGAGAAAGTGCTCACCATAGTTGAGGATACAGGGTGATACGTGGTGGTTACAAAAGTTAATACACTAAAAAATGCCCTTATTGGGTCATCTATGCAACAAAAACTCATGGGAGATCCCTCCAATTAGATCAAAATAAATATTGAGGCATCCTTTATAGGCTAGAATTTTCATTGACTCGATCATTCTGAAAGATAGACTAGAGGAGATGCTATCGCCCAATTAACCTTAGAATGACGCCAAACCTAGCTAACCTAATCCACAAAGGGTAGAAGCACCTTTAACCCCTAGATGCTTTGAATCTATCAAAAAACCTTCAGGAATCACTCATCGAGTCTTTTTCAAGCCCTTAATAATTTTAATATGATTTTGCTTCTATTAAATCATATAGTGCAGAGACTGATCCTGCATAATGCCACACGATCATCTCTTTCATAGAACAATACAAAGATTTCGTTATGCAAGGACACATCATACCTTTGTCTATATATAGAAAGATAAATAAAATTGAAATATTAATAGCCTTAATTAACAATAGATATGGAGTCAACCTCACTCTAGTTTGAATTATTCATCAACTATACTACAATGATTATGACTTTTCTCCCTCTATTCTGACACTACATGGTTATGAAAAGAGTGATCATAAGCCTCTCGGTAAAATGAAGCTCAAGATTCTGTTTTAGGATCCCATGTATGACTCATAATTATTGGTAGTTCAAAAATATTTGTCCTTTAACATTATTTTAGGAATAACTTGGTTGCATCAACATGTAGTTATTCTCTCATCATACTATCAATGCCTCAAATATGGAATCAATGGTCAAATTGGGACATTTAATGTTGAAAAATACCCATTTAAATCAAGTGAATCAAAATACACTCTTTCATGATTATATTAAAGGAAAGGGAATAATCCCATGAAGGATAATGTTGTTCAAATTAATTCTATAATTATTCTAGTGATAACCCCAGATAATCCTTTCATGGAGCCAAATGCAAGGCATGTGACATCCATTAATCTGATCCCAGAGGTGAGTCTAAATTCAAGAACATATTAAGTGAATTAAATGATCTCAATGGTAAAAACTGAACCCGACCATGGTGAAGAAGTCATTGAATCTCTAAATAGTGACATAATTCTGAGTGAAAATGCCCTCATTCCATCCCCTATACTTCCAAAAATCCCCACCTCATCCATCGAGTCAAAAGTGGATTCAATGTTCCTAGGAGAAAATGAAGATTCTTACTATCTATCACTTATATCCCCTTTAAAGCTTCATAGATGCCCCACATCATTAGTTTGGTTGGAGGTAGAGGCTTTGCCTTCCAAATTTCAAAATGAAAAATCCTCCCCTAACTCTAAGAAATACTCTTCATCACCTACTTCCTAGCCAGAGGAAAAAAACAAAAAGAATGAGGAAGATGAATAGTAGGAAGACCTCATGGATGCCCTCTGATATTTGAGGAAGGTGTCTATACCACTATTTAACAACTCTAATAAATATATCTAGGTACATAGAAATACCCACATCCCAATTTTATCATTATGACCATGATTCCTGAAGAATAGGAGGTGTATACGTCTTTTCTGAATCAACATCGGGAATTGTTTGACTAGAATTACATAGAAATTCCATACCTTAATCATGAGGTGGCCACTCACCACTTGGTATTTCCTAAAAATCATTGGGGATACAAGAAGGAATACATATGAACTCACTTGACTCATTCCTCAAAAATTAAGCCTGAATTAGATAAGATTATCATGGAAGATTTCATCTGGGAAGTTCAATATTTGAAATGTCTGTAAAATATCATCCCAGAGAAAAAGAAGAATGGAAAAATCTAGGTATACATTGACTTAAGATATCTTAATTAGAATGGTTCGAATGATGCTTTCCCAGTCCCAATCATTGTACAACTAGTTGATTCAATAGATAGATATTAATCCCTCTCTTTTATGGATGGCTATTCAAGGTACACAAAAATTCAAATAGCCACATAATATTAAGAATCTACTACCTTGACAGCCCAATAGGGAGTATTCAGGTATCATTTTATTCCCTTTGGCTTGAATAATTCTAGGGCCACATAGCAATTCACTATGCACCACATCTTCAAACCCTTCCTAGGAATGTTTGTTTAATATTATTTTGATGATCTTGTGGTTAAGACCCAATTTCATTCTTACCACATGGATGATCTCGAAATTATCTTCAGAAAACTATAATAGAAAAGACTAAGGATGAACCACTTGAAATGTGCTTTCATGGTTACCTCATGGAATTTTCCCTTCTCCACTATACACCATCATGACATTGAATTCAACCCTGAGAAGACAAATTCTATCCTTAGCATGCAACCACCTTGAAATATCAAAGAGTTGAGAAGAATTCAAGGAATCCTGGCCTACATTCAAAGCTTTATATCCAACCTCATAGGCAAGTATTTTTCCTTCACCAAGTTGATGATGAAGGGGGTTAAATATCAATAGACCAATGACTTTCAGGAAGCATTTAACAACCTAAAGAATTATCTATTGATACCACCGGTTCTAATGCTACCTGGTGAGGGAAATGGACACATTCTATAGGACATGGCCCTAGAGAGATCAAAAGAAACTTTCCTTTCATAGAATAATGGTGTTAGGAATGAAAAAATCTTTTATTATCTCATTTAAACCATGATTGATGCTATGAATCATTATTCATATATCGAGAATATTTTCCTATAGAAAATATTCAATGTTTTAGAAACTAGGGCAATACTTGTAGCACCACAATGTCCACTTGGTATCTCGTAATAAATTTATAAAATATACCCTAAAAAATCTTATGTTGAAAGTATTTTTAGCATTATCGGAAGTTATGTTGCCGAAGATTGATATATATTTTGTGCCTTAGAAAGTAGTGAATGGCCAAGACATAGAATTTTTTCTTACAGAACACCCGTATATAGAAACAACATCATTAAATAATAAATTTCCATATGAAGAGATATTTTTTTTATCCAATATGGCCACAATATATGGGAGATATATTTTGATGGTGCATCCAACATCCAAATAGGGAAGAAAATGGAAGTCCCTAATATCAAAAAAATAAAGTTAGTGATCATGCTCATCTCTCTACCAGAGGTTGTCCTATCTTAATCTTTCTTGTTGTTATAAGGCAATACAAACAATGAGGTTGAATATCATTCTCTTATTAGAGGCCTAGAACTGGCACTCTTAATATTTATGGGCCACTTAGTGGTGAAATGAAATTTAGAGTTGGTGATCAAAAAGTTCAATGAGGATTACACCATCAGAATACAAGAGCTAGTCCCCCTGGTTGATTATGTATAAGGGTTAATGGAAGAATTCCCCTCTGATTCAACATTGAAGGATGTACCATGATTGTATAATTCCTAGGTTTATGTATTAAAAATGTAGTTACGAATTTGGAATATCCAAATCAGGATGAAATTGTCATCAACATTGTGCATCACAGAATGGTCTCACATTTTTCTCATGTCATCCCAGAGGAGATCAATGAACCATATGGTCCTACCACTGTGTGTTTGATACCCATTATTAACCACCTCCAAAATAGAGTACTTTCATCGAATGTAGTTGGGAATGAACAAATCTAATGGAGATCAACCGATTTCACCATATATGATGACCCAAATCACTAGAGATTCATCTATAAACGAGGCTTTGATTGAGTATTTATCAAGTGAATTGATGGATAAGATATTACTACTATCATGAAATAAGTACTCATAGGTGCCTATAGTTCCCACCAGTGGGGATACATTCTTTCCAACCATATTAGAAATCTTGGATATTTCTGTCCTTTGATTACACAAGATTTCACTGAATTCACCAAAAAATGTCATTCCTTCCAAGTGCATGCCAACTTTATCCATAAAAAATTAGAGTTTCTATATATAGAAAATACATATGGACATTTTCCATATTGGTAATGGATGTTGTAGGACTATAGCATCCTACAATGGCCAATCAGTTCAAGTACATTCTCACTCCAACCGACTTCTTCTTCAAGTGGGATAAAGATATACCCCTCAATGAATTCGAAGAAATAAATATCACCATCTTCATGAAATCCAACTTCATTACCAGTTTTGGTGTCCCTCATACAATACTAATGGGAAATGACACCAATTTGTTAGGACCAAGCTGATATTGATGGGGTTTTGTATTCCAGTGTTGTCTTTTGTTGTTATGGATAGTTCTTGAAAATCACCTTACTTTTTTTCTAGAAACAATCATACTAACCTTTTTTTTAAAAATAATCAGACTCACTTTGTCCATCATAATGAGGAATTGATCATTATCAATAATGAGTGAATCATTCACATGTATAATGCATATCTATAGAATTAAATGTCACCAAATTCACTCTAGAACTGATATGAATGAAGAGGATGTTTTTGAATCAAAGTATCTATGGATACTATTGAATTTATTTTTATGATTCTTTGATCATTTTTTTTTCATAGAAATCATAATTTTAATTGAGAACTTATGATGAAATCCTGATTGAAAAAGTGGTGCTGATTGAAGAAGTGGTGTCGATCGAAGAGGTGGTGTTGATTTACTATAGCATCTTATTTTCCATCGAAATATATATAAAAAGATCATCCTTAGGATAATCATATCTATAATGATTGAAAAGGTGATGCAGATTGAAAAGGTGGTGAAAATTCAAAAGGTGGTAGAGATTGAAAAGGTGGTGCATATTGAAAAGGTGGTGCATATTGAAAATGTGGTGCAGATTGAAATGGTGGTGCATATTGAAAAGGTGGTGCATATTGAAAAGGTGGTGCAAATTTAAAAGGTGGTGCATATTGAAAAGGTGGTGCTGATTGAAAAGTTGGTGCCAATTGAAAATGTGGTCCTGATTGAAAAGGTGGTGCCTATTTACTATAACACCCAAATAATCCATCGGAAGATACAAAAATTTTTATAAACAGAATAATCATATCTAGAATCATCATAATCAGAAAGAATTGTTTTTCAATTGAAACTGATGGAAAATTATTTGAGCTTAAATCAATGAAAATAATAATTTTAGAGAATAATTAAAAATGTAAACAACCATTCAAAAGGATGAATTACATTTTTTTCTCTTCATTTTGAATTTTCAAATGGATCCAGAGAAGAGGGGAAGAAGAAGTTGGCATCTCAATTGAATTCAATGAAAAAGTGAAGAAGAAAAATAGATAAATGTATTTTCATGGGGGAGATTGAATTTGAAAGTGTATTTTATTTTCTTCATACATTGTTTCTTCAAATGGTATATAACATTGGTTTGAAGAAAATCAGACCGAACAATTAAAATCGAACTCAATAATTACAATCATACTAATGATTCAAATGAATGTCTGAATAAGAAGATAAAGTTTAAAGAAGAATTGAGAAGATCTAAGAAGAGTTGATTAAGTCAAAATGAATCCAGGAATTTTTGGGGAAATTAAAATTTGTGTGAATTTCTGTGAGCGGGGAAGAATTTTCGGATTCCTGCCAAAGTTATCGAGGTCCACCTATAAAATATGAAAAGTATATTGTAATTTTCTGATGATGAAGTACTATTCATCATAGTAGAGAAAGAATATCAGATTTTTAGAGAGAATAATAAGTGTTCCATTTTGATATTTTGTTGAGGAAGTTTTGACAGAGAATTGAAAATTTTATTCAGATGATCATCATATCAGGATAGATTAATCAGTTTCAGGATTTTTATATTTGGGTTCTTAAATCGAGGAAGAATTGTATTCTGAACTGAAGTGGTGTTGATTCATTTCTATTATATTCTGAAATAAAATCATACTGGACGAATTTTTTTGGGGATAATCATACTTAGAGGAATCATAATAGAAAAATTGGAAACAATAAAATCAGATTGAGTTTTCATAACAAAGTCTAAGAGGTACTTACCTTTGTTCTGGGTAAGAAATTAAATTTTTTTATATCAATTGAATACATTTTTTGATTTGAAAAGAAGCATAAGTAACATGAGTTGTTACACATTTTTTTATTACCCTATTTGTGCTAAGAGGGTACACATTAACTATTGGGATTGTTTTCATAGTACAACACGATTTAAAGGGTACATTATACTCATTTTAATCCAAGGATTGTTTTCTATTGGATTGTGTGGTATTGGATCATTTCCAAACCATAACAAGGATGTAGCTATTCTTATTGAATAATGAACCTTGTAAATACTTGTCTTTATATGGATGTGTGTTTAAATTGATTTCAGTAGGGAATTGAATCGTTAACAGGAGGAAAAGGTTGTTTTAATTGAAACATAAAATAAAAAGGTATCACTGATTCACCCCTACCTGTCTTAGGGATACAATTACACCAACTGTGCACTTACACTTGGTATCAGAGGGAGGTTCCCTTTGATTATTCTTCAATGATGGAGAATTTGAATTGTGTGAACATTAAAGTTATTCTCATCTTTGATAGAAAGAATTATCATAAATTTATGGATAGAATGTTTTTCTATCTTATGAATATCAATTATGATGTTATTGATGTTGCAATAGTTGGTTTTCTTCCCATTAATGATAAAGATCCACTTAAAAATGATGAAAAGAAATATCTTTATAATGATGGAAGGGTGATGAATTCTATATTACCATCACTTTATGAAAGTTAATTCTTGGGAGTGAAAGGCGTTTACATAGAAAAATGTATATTGGATAAATTGAAAAACATATACTAAGAAAATACAAAAGTCAAGAAAGAAAAACATCAAATCTGAAGATTGAAGTATGATGAATTGAAGATAGATGAACATGAATCTATTGAGGACTTCTTTACTATGGTGAATGATATAGTGAATACAATCTGATGTCTTGGTGAAAATCTAGATTAATCTATAGTTTTCGAAAATATCATGCGAATCCTACTGGAAAAAATTGATGAAAAAGATTTTTTATTGGAAGACATAGATCCTTAAATATTATCTCTTGATGATTTACATAGCACTCTTATTAATTATGAAATCATAAGAGAGAAATATATGAATAGAAAAATAATAGTTGATATAGAAATTTATTTCAAGGTTATAATGAAATAAAAATCAAATAAGATTCTTATTGAAGAAGAATATGGTTATTATGACTCTGAAAATGTGGTATGTAAAAATCTAAATGATATTTTATCCTTGTTTTCTAAAAATGTTAAAAGAGGTACATGGAAATAAAAAGGGAAACTTCCCTTAAAATTTTTCAAATGTGAAAGATTTGGTCATTTTGTTATAAAATAAACTCAGATAAAGAAAGAAGAGGATAGTGAGGAAGAAGAAAGAAATCCAAGAATATCATAGAAGAACCAAAGTGGTAAAGGAAAATTGTATTCCAAAGGTAAATATAGGAAATTATGAAATTCTAAAAGAAAAATATTTTTATCTAAATATGAATAAGAAGAAGGAATTGATGCTGAATCTAAAAAATCAGTTGAATATAGTATTTAAAATACTTTTATTGTAATAGTGAATGATGAAGAATTCAGAAGCAGTAGTTCTGAAGAAGAATAATCTCAAATTTAATATCATTTGAAATAACAGTTGAAATAATTTCTAAAAAAGATCAATAAGGTTGAAAATAAAAAGAAAAAGTTAGAAGATGAATGATCTTCAACAGGAAATAAAGCATATTTTTATGATAAGAAAGTGAAGTTAGAGAAAGATATAGATGATTTTAAGAAATATCTTGAAGAATAAATGAATCAAAAATATAATCTGGAAGTGAAGTATAAAGAAAAGGAACAAGATTTGGAACTTGTCCAATAAAAATTATCAAAAGACGAATTGAGAAATACAAGTTTTCAAAACTCTACTACTGAAGTTGTTGAATGTACTTATAATGAGAAACCTCATAAGGTTCAAAAAAATTTACATTAAAAGGGTGAGAAAAAGATGGAATTGGTTTTGAAAAGAAGAAATCAATAAAAGTCATGTATATGGCCAAAGTGAAGAATTTAGAAGTTAAAAAACATCATAAAAAATAATTACCTAGATCTATACAAGTTTTGAATACTTATAATTCTATTAAGGTTGAAAAAGGCGAATAATGTGGCTGAGAAACATAATTATAGTTTCAATCAATATAGAAAAATACTCCTTCAATGGATATTTCTGGTATTGTGGGGGATTCAGACACATGGTAAGTATGTTTTGGTTCAACCAACAACAACACTATTATCCCATAGGTTATGAAAGGGAAAAGTTGAGGGGGAGTCAATTTCCTCAAAATAAGAAGACTAAGAAATTTGTTGTAGAGAAGTCTGAAAAGAGTGTAATGATGATTAAAAATAGGTTCCAACCCCTAAAACTATTTTTGTAAGATATGAACAACCTAATAACCTTAAAAAAGGATGAATTGTTTTTTACTAGCACAACAAAAGACTCCTAAAAATACTCACAAGTTGGAAGTGAAGAAATAAAATAATGTATAAAAAGCTCTTATTGTTGAAATTTAATTGAAATCATCAAAGGGAGAACAACATTGGATACTTGGTAGTGGGTTTTCTTCTCACATGATATGAGAATTGAAATTTCTTAAGAATGTTAAAGATTTTAAGGAAGGCACAATTATATTTGGAAATTATGAATATCTAAAAATCAACGGTGTTAGATCAGCCATTATTGGAAAAGAAAAGATGGATTCCAAGAAAAAATTGTATATTTATGGTTTAAACACAATTTTCTAAGTGTTTTTCAATTGTTTGATGAGGGTAACAAATTTATCTATAGTAATGGTGGGTTTTTTGTGAAGAGTGAAGAATATGGGAAGATTATTACAAGATTCCAACATACAAAAGGAAATTTGTTTTAGGTTGGTGATATATAAAACTCTTTTTCCATGAGTATGGGGGAAGAGAATGAATTTTGGAATAAAAGTCTAGGACACATGTGTTAGAGAAACATGAGAAAGTTATCTAAAAGAGATAGTGTCTAATACATTCCTGATTTTCCAAGAAGAAGAGAGTGGTGTTTCACTATCTATGAGAAAGGAAATATTACAAATTTTGTGCACAAGAAAGTTGAAATTTGTTCAAAACAATCCCTAGAGATGATACATTCTGATATATGTGGGCTAATTATAAAAAATAAAAAAATGGAGATATGTACATCATTACATTCATTAACGACTTTACATGCATTAAATGTGTCATGTATATGAAACATAAATAATATTCTTTGAAATTTTTTAAAAGTTTCAAAAGAAAAACAGAAATTGAATGTGAGTATTCTATGAAGAAGTTGTGAACAGATAATGGTGGGGAGTATATAAGTGAAGAGTTTAAAGACTATCTTGAGAAGTAAGGAATTCATCATGAGTATAGTTCTCCATATACTCCCAAAAAATGGGGTTGATGAAAGAAAGAATATAAGCATGATAGAAATGTGAAGAACTATGTTACTTGAACATGGATTCTCTCATTACTTTTAGAGGAAATCCATGAGCACTGCTATTTATATTCATAATCAGTGTTTCTATATTCCTTAATTGGGTATGACTCCATATGAATTTTTTATGAAAAAAATCCAAACTTAAAACACTTCAGAGTTTTTAGAAGTCAATGTATTATAAAGAGAAAAGGTAGAAACTTTAGAAATTTTGAGCCCAAAGGTGAAGATGGAATCCTTATTGGCTATACTCTAGAAGAAAGACGATACATATGCTTCCACAAAGAAACAAAAAAGAATTGTTGATTCAGTTTATGTGAATGTAATTGAAAAGACAGAGGAAGATAAACATGATCAATCAGTCAAGGAAGTTGAGCAAGTTCAAGAAAATAGTTCTGATAATGATACATATAACAATATTCCTACTCAAGAAGAAGAATCCAACTAATCTATTTCCATTTATGAGGAAGATACTCGAAAATCTCATCCTAGACTAATAAAGCAAGTGGAGGCTTATAATATAATTAGTGAACAACATCAAAAGGTTCAAACCATAATAACAACAAATGCTATTATACACACTTATCTATATTCAAAAGTAGAACCAAATGATGTTAAAGAAGATTTTAAGCATTCAAAATGGGTTCAGTTCATGTATTAAGAATTGGATTATATTGAAAAAGAATAATACATGGGAACTCATACCCAAGCTTGAAAACAAAAATATCATTTTCAAAAAATGGGTTTTTTGGAACAAGATGAATGATTAAGGTGAAGTCATAAGGAAAAAATAAATATTGGTATGCAATGGGTATTCACATATTGAAGGAATTTATTTTGAAGAAACCTTTTCTCTAGTGTCCAAATTGGAAATAACTAGAATCTTTCTTTCTATTTCTGCATAACGAGGATACAATATCATTCAAATTGATATTAAATCCCTATTCCTAAATAGTGATCTTGAAGAATATGTTTATATTGAAAAACCTTGTGGATTTGTTTTTAGGAAAGATGAAAGCTATGTATTCATATTGAAGAAGCCTTGTATGGGATAAAACAAGCTATGAGGGAATGGAATTCCTAATTGGATACTTTCTTAAGGAAAATTAATTTCAAGAAAGGAAGAGTGGATAGAGATCTTTATATCAGATAAAGTCAAGAGTATTACCTCATTGTAATTGTTTATGTTGATGATGTTATCTTTGTTGGGAATGATAAAAGATGTTTTGAAAGATTTTCTGAATAAATGAATATGGTATTTGACATATCTATGTTGGGAGAAATGAAATACTTTATTAGGTTAAAAATCTTGTAAAAGAAAGAATACATTTTTCTCTCCCAAGAAAAGCTTACTAAAGAACTTCTCAAGAGGTTCATCATGGAAAACTCAAAACCTATTTCCACATAGATTTCTATGAGAGAAAAGATGAGTAAAAATGGATAAGGAAAAAAGTTGATCAGAAAGAGTATCAGAATCTGATTAGAAGCCTATTATATTTGACTACCTCAAGACCTGACGTTGTTTATGTCGTTACCTTATGTCAAAATTTTAGAGTTCTCTAAAATATTCATATATTATTATTGGAAAAATAATTCTCAGATAAATAATAGGAACAAAAAAATATGGAATAAAGTATTTCAGCTCATATAATATTGATTTGATTGGGTATTCAGATACATTTTGGGAAGAAAATGTTGATGATATAGGATCCACATCTGGTGGAGTATTCTTATTGGAAAAAATTGCATTAGTTGGAATTAAAAGCAATAGAATTCATTAACTATTATTATTGATAACACTAAGTATGATTCTTCCACTCAAGATACTACTCAACTCTTATGGATGAAAACTCCATTAGAAGATATACTTGTTAATGTAAAGTTACCCTTGCTCATGGGTTGTGAAAATCAAAGTACAATCAATTTGACTAGGAATCCAGTTCAATTTTCTCATTCAAAACATATTGATGTCAAATATAATTTCATCAAATATCATGCAGAGAATAATTAATTGAAGTTGGAATATGTTCCAATATCACAAAAAGTGGCTGTCATTTTCACAAAACCTTTAACAAAGGAATTATTTTCTAGATTGAGATTGAACATGGGCACCCAACCTCTTTCTCTTCAAGTTTTAGGTATGTGTTTATATCCCATCTCTCATCTTACCTTTTTCTTGTTTTGTCAAGGGGGGGATTATTTTATAAGTCAATCTATTTCATGATTAAATAGAGAGTTTTGGGTAAGCAGTGAACTTTGCATTGTTTTATGAGTGAACTATTCTAACTGTTTGTTGTAGTGGTTGTAGGAAAGTTTTTTTTGTATTTTAGGAATTATGAAGAAGAGATGAGGAAGGAAAAATAAATCATTAGTCATAATAACTAATTTTGGATAGCATGGGTTTTCTATCAATGATTCTTGTTTCCTAAAATGGGTTAGCTCATGTAGGATTAGAATTATGGACATGTAATCCATTTCTTGAGGAATTTTCTTTTAGTGATTTATGAAAACTTGGTTGACAACAAAATTCAATTGGGGAGATTTTTAGGACCAAGATGGCGATGAAGGTGTTTTGTATTCTAGTTTTGTCTATTGTTTTCAATGAATTTTCTTGAAAATAACCTAACTTTTTTTCTTCCAACGATCGTACTGACCTTTATTTTGAAAATAATTAGACTCACTCTGTCCATCATAATAAGGAATTGATCATTATCTAGAATGAGAGAATTGATCATATAGAGAATGTATATTGCTATAAGTAAATGTCATTGGATTCACTCAGTAACTAATGTGAATAAAGTGGATGTTTTGAATCAGAGTCTCTACGGATATGATTGAATTAATTGTGATTATGATTTTATGATTTGTATTTCATATAAATAATATTTTGGATTGAGAAATTGTGATGCAAGACCGATTGAAAAAGTGGTGCCAATTGAAAAAGTGGTGTCAATTGAAGAGGTGATGCTGAGTTACTGTAGAATACTATTTTCCATCTAAATACATATAAAAATATCAGTATTAGGATAATAATACCCAAAATGATTGAAAAGGTGGGAAATATTGAAATGGTGGTGTAGATTGAAAAGGTAATGCAGATTGAAAAGGTGGTGTAGATTGAAAGGAGGTGCAAAATTAAAAGGTGGTGTTGATTGAAAAGGTGATGGAGATTGAAAAACTGGTGTAGATTGAATAGGTGGTAGTGATTTAAAAGGTGGTACCTATTGAAAAGGTGGTGCTGATTGAAAATGTGGTGTTGATTTATTGTAGCACCTAACTAATCCATTAGAAGTTATAAAAAACTTTTTGGCATCATAATGATCGTATCCAGAACCATTGTACTTAAGAAGAATTGTTTTTCAATATAAACTGATAGAAAAGGATTTGAGCTGATATAAATGAAAATCATAATGTTAGAGACTGATTAACAATGTATTCAACCATTCAAAAGGTTGAATTACTTTTTTTATGTGAATTTTCAAATGGGTCAAGGGAAGAGAAGAAGAAGAAATTTGTGTCTTAATTGAATTCATAGAAAAGGTGAAGAAGAAAAAGAGATGAATGTATTATTGAGGGGGATATTTAATTTGAAAGAGTATTTTTATTTATTCATACATTGTTTCTTCAAATGGTATTGAGAATTTTTTTGAAGAAAATAAGGATTAGAAATTAAAATTGGAATAATCAATTGAAATCGGTCTGACGATTCAAATGAATGTCTAAAGAAGGAGATGTGGTTTGAAGAATAACTGAGAAGCGTCGAGAAGAGTTGAATAATTAAAAAAGCATCTTGAAATTTCATGGGAAATTGAAATTTTGGTGAATCTGTGTGAGAGAGAAATAATTTTGGGATTCCTGCCAAAGTTCTTGGGGGTCACCTATAAAAGGGAAAAATTACATTGTACTTTTTTGATGAGGAAGTAATGTTCATCACAATAGAGAGAGAAAATCCAAGTTTTATAGAGAAGAATATTTTTTTTTGATTTTTTATTGAATAAGTTTTGATGGAGAAGTGAAAATTGTATTTAGATGATCATTGTATTAGGATATATTAATAGGTTTTGGGATTTTTGTATTGGGGTTCATAGACTAAGGAAGAATTGTATTCTAAATTGAATTCATGCTGATTGATTTCTATTGTATTCTGAAATAAAACAAGACTTGAAGAATTGTATTAAAGATAATCATACCCAGAGGAATCGAACAAGGAAAATTAGACCCAGGAAAATCAAACTGAGTTTTCATAACAAATTATAGGAGGTTATGGGAAAGAAATTGAAGAAATGTATTTCAATTGAATAAAATTTTTAAATTTAAAAGAATCATAGGTAACATGATCTGTTACACAATTTTTTTATTTCACTATTTTTTCTATGATGGTTCACACACACTATAGGGATTGTTTTCATAGTGATACATGAGTGAAAGGTTACATCCTACTCATTGTAATCCAAGGATTATTTTCTAGTAGATTATGTGGTATTGTGTCATTTATAAAAAATACCAAGGATTTAGATATTCTTATTGAATAGCAAACCTTGTAAGTACTTGTCTTCCTATAGATTTGTGTTTCAATTGATTTTAGTAGGTAATTAAATATTTAATAGTAGGTGAATGTTGTTCCAATTTAAAAATAAAAGAAAAAGGTATCACTGATTCACCCATCTCCCTCTCAGTGATAAAATTACACTGACTGGAAACTTACGATTTATATTCTTCAGAGTTAGAGAAGTTGTATCAGGTGTACGATATCAAATTCAACCACATATATCACTATCATGAAGTGGATAATGGATATATAGAGGCCTTAAATAATAAACTATTAAACATACTCCATAAGATGGTGGATAAAGATAAAAATATCTTGTCCTAACAAGATCTTACATGTCTTGTGGTCCCACTAGAACACAACTCTTAATTCTATAGAGGAAACCCCATATTCACTCGTATTCAGAAGAAAAGTAGTCCTACCCATTGAGGTCTAATTTCCCTCAATATGTGTTTTCATCTATGAAAAAATACCCATATATGAGAAATACAATAAAAGACTGGGTAATTTAGAGTGAATTGATGAGAAAATATTGCACACCAGACATCACTTGGAGGTCCATCAAAATTGGATAGCATGATCTTTTAACAAGAGGGTATGACTCCATTAATTACTCTAGGGGAACTTTTTTTAGTACTCTGGACTCCAATGATACAGAGGAAAATGACTCCAAAGTATGAGAAGAACTGGGAGGAACATTAATACATGAAAAAGGTCTACTATAAAAGATATTATTCCTTTGTCTCAATGGATTGAGAACTTGTTATGACCTCCAACAATGAAAGGTTTCTAAAAAATTACTTTTTGTGACAAATTATTGACACATATTAGCTACATGATGATAAATGGCGTAGTCGGATATTTAAAATTACCTTAAAAAAATGAACCATTGTCTTAGTAACAAGACATCAAACTTTATGACAACATTTTTTCCGTATGATGGGAAACTTTATGGTTCACATCCATGATACAAGTCACACAACTATATAGAATTTTGATCTGTGTTTGAGTGGAAAACATTTCTGGATGATGGTTTCCTATCAGACCTCTATTGAATAACTTTGCGTGGCTTGATTCTTTCCATCGTAAGATAGATAGTGATACCCAAACCTCTATTCATGGGCCCATCTTCATTACCACTTTCCTTTTCATATTGGGTGACACAATGTCCTCATTTCATGACATTAAACTACATGTTAAACTATCCATGTTTCAAGAGGATAAACTGCATGACACCGATGTTCAAGACACAAGATGTTAAACTGTATGACAAATTCCTTACTACATGATGTAAAACTTCACGATTTTCATCCTTATTTGATGATGTAAAAATGTATATCATTTCAATATATGTTTGAGAGGACCAAATTTCTAGGTACTGGTTTCCTACCACATCTTCCTTCAAAAACTATATATTTCTTGATTCTTATTTAAATGAGATCAGTAGTGACCCATGGAATTTATGTCATTGACCAATCCATTATTATGGAAAGCAATGAGGTATCCTTTCCCCTACATCAAAAATTGTTTTATGTGGGCCATTATTTCCAAGAAATACATATGTCATTATTCCTTCTATCATAGGATATGTCGTGATGACAAGATATTTGTTCTTGGACCCAGCGACAATATTCCTATTCTTTCATGTTGAGTCACCTTTATGCATACACATGACATTAAGAGAAATGGATGATGTACTTACTGCATGACAATAAACATCACATGTCTCTTGAAAAACATATGGCTTGATTCTCATTCCAAATGAGATATGTAGAGACACTTCGATCCTATATCTTGGTCCAACCACTACATAATGTGAAATTCCCCTTTCATCTCCTTGATTGCCTCTTTTTGGTAAAGGAAACCTTTTCAATTACATATTTCTCACACCAATCATAGCTTATATATGATTAAAAATTTTGGTAAAGTATTTCCCCAAAGACAAGGAATATCAGTACATGATAGAGTTATCATGGTCTTGGATACAAGACCTTAAAAGGAACACCATGTTTCCTCACCGTGTGATGTTAAAATTCATTTTTTTCCCTTACATGATAAAAAACTATACATTATCATAGACCTCATCCGAGAGGACCAATATCCTTGGTTTTGGTCTCCCACCACACATCTGTTCCAGAACTATGTATGGATTGATTCTCATTTCAGTGGGATACGTAGATACACATTGGTTTTTTGTCTTGGGCTCAGCCACAGGGTAAAGAAAAATTCCCCCTCTCCAATGTTCCTAATTTGGAACCCCTCATTTAGGGATCCAACTAGGAAATAGAGATGTACCCTCCAAGATAAGAGTTATATCTATGAAAAGGGACTCTTCAATTCATGTAAAATGTCAGTGCAATTTTTTTTAATACTCAAATTTATTTCTTTTATACATCATACACCTAATCTTGGAAAATTTCAAATATTCATAATCTTCCTCTAGTCACCAGTGATAAAATGTCTGATACCTGAGGACTCCTTTTATAGACTATTTTGTAACAATCTCAAGTTGTATTTGCCTAAATTCTCCCACTTAACAGGACTATCAAACAAATTATGTCATTATTTGACTATGATGTGACACACCCAAGTTGTATTTTCCTAAATTTTCCCACAAAAGGGGTTTGTTAACAAGTTGAACATTCATCTTTGGGAGAATACTCTTCTATATGCATAATCCCAAATGAAGTTTTTATCCTAGGTCACCTCTCCTAACTCAAGAGATGTCATGATCTTGGTTTACCCTTTTTCATCCCTTATGTATGAAGTAATCCAGAACATCCATGGATGGATAGGCCTCATACTACTCATTATTTCAATAAATTATATGGTCCAAGTCATAAGACCTAAAACTAAAAGACACCATATCATCCTTGTCTTATGAAATTAAACTCCACTATTCATCTTTATTGCCTGATGTTGAAATACATGGTCTCCCAAGAACTATGTACTACTAGATTCTCATTAAAATGAGGGTTATAGTGAATCCTAAATCTTACATATTGGGCCCAACCATAAAAAAAACAAATCCCCCTTCCTTTTATATGGTTCTGACCAATGTATGGAAACATTTCACTCTATTACAAGGTGATTTTGATAGGGAATTATCTTTCCATACTCAAGAACCTTCCTAAAAAAGTAAAACTCTTTGTCCAAGGAGAACCGGGTCCCCAAAATATTTCATTGGTAATCGAAAAATATAATTTCTGACACCCTAGGACACAACTATCTTGACTATGTTATAGCACACCTCAACTGGATTTGCATAAAGTTATCCAAAAAATGGACCTATCAAATAGAGGATGTTATTGTTTGAAAATGCTGTAACATGCCCCTATTGGCTAGGAATAAAGTCTCCCAAAAAAAAGGTTTTTTCAAGGAAAGACACATTCAACATTGGGAGAGTACTCCTCTATCTATGAAAACCCCAAATACATTGTGATTTCCTGTATACTCTTCCCATATCACTCCTCATATCTGGAAACCCTTAGATTACTTCTTACGACTTCCACCTTTATTCCTGAGTATGGTGTAATGTTCTCAATCCAATCACCTTGAAATGGTCGTGTACTAATCTTTAGTTCAAAAATAAATGACCATAAATATTATCCCATAATTTCCTTACATAAGGAAATTAAACTATGTATCATAACATACTAATCAAAATCTGTTAAAGTGTACAACAATTACTTCACCATAAGACAATAAACTGCATGGTCCACATCATGGTTTCATGATGGTTAACTGCATGATGTTCCAACCCTCCTAAAAAAGGGTCCTCCCCAATGACGTCAGACATAAAACAAAATGCACCCTCATTCAAACAATCCAAATTGGTGCCAGTGTGGTATCCCATTCATGGAAAATAAAAATACAGATACTCAATTCACTCTCAAATACATTTCCTTGGAAAACCATCCTTCATGGTCTTGAGAAATTTAGATCTTTACAAATTTCTTATCTATTTGTAGTATAATGTAGGAATCAATGTGGAAACATTTGTTTAACTATGTAGTAATATGTTCAAGTCGGATTTGCATAAATTCTCCCACCAAACATGCCTTTCAACCAAAGGATGTCATTGTTTGACTATGTTATAACATTCCTTAGTGGGATTTTCATAAAGTCACCCACAAAAAGGGTTTTTTAACCAGTGATATATTAATCATCAAGAGATATCTCCTCTATTCCCATAATCTTAAATAATGTTACATTGAGTACTGATTTCTGAACTTAGTCCATGGAAATCCTCATATGCTTGTCTCGCATCATGTTTTAGATTTGTAAATCACAAAGTTGTGACTCAAAATTCCCCTTGGTGTATCTAAAGAGTTTTAAAACATTCTTAGCTAACAATCATTTCTTGGGTCAAAATTATAAAAATCATGGTCAAAGTTGTTTGACCTAAAACCCCAGTTTTTTAATCCAACTCACATAGCTTTAAACTACCAAAAATAAGAGACAAAATACTCACTAGGTTGAAAGCCCACATAGAGAACCCTATGAAAAAGTCGAGTCTCAGCTCAAAAATCCTATGCTCTTTATGGTTTAGGAAATTATCAAGTGATGAAAGGATAAAAGAAATAAAAATTGTTTGGATAAAAACCCAAAAGGGAGGTCTAATAAAAATATAAGTATCTCCCACTAATTTTTATTCATAGTAGACTTAGAAAAAATTATTGAAATGATAAAAATGACACAAAATTTGTAGGGTTTTCCATTTGACCCTAGAAACAATATAACTATTCTCACTAAGCCCCAGGGATTAGAAAAAAAATTAGAGAATCCTCTCATAACTAAGATAGATCTAAATCCAATCAAATGATTATGGAATGCGTCAAAGTCCCCTAGAGTTACCATTGAACCATATTATTTTCATTCAGAATGAATATACCTCGAAGTGGGGGGGGGGGAGGATTTTGTTCACACTCTATTTTATGACATGGATGAATATGTATTAAAATAAAATACCCAAAGAAGAAGAAAACAAGAAGAGAAAAGAATTCCAAAGGTCATGTCCTTCACCAAGGAACCTTTGAATAGGTCACCCCACAAAGAAAAATCGGTGCATGAGGTACCTACAAATATAGTAGAATTGCACAGGCCCAGACAATAGGGTCACCTAGTGGCACCATGCAAGGTAACTACACATTGGCCTGCGTGACATAGTTTTGTGATCCAAAACCTTTCCCCAAGGTTCTATATTTTTCTATAAATAAGACCACATGGATCCTCATTTTTACGTATGAAAAATACCAAAGAAACCTCAAATATATTCTTTCCATAGTCCTTTTCTAAATCATTCATAATCTTTTTAGGTATCTCCCTAAAATGAGAGATAAGAGAGAATAAAGTGTGATAGTGGAATTAAAATAAATCCAGGGTCTCAAATCCTAGAAAATTATGTGAGGAACACTTTACCCCTAGTTGGAATGTGCTAAAAATGAAGGCCCCTTCCCTAACCAAGGATATGTGCGAGATACTTATGGGAACACCAGTGGAAACCATTTAGGGTTTAAGTAAAGCCTCACCCAAGTATTTTTTAGGTGTTTTATCTCCCAAAACACTTTTAACTTGAACAGGACTACCTATATGAAGACATTATATTCTATGCAGGACTACTCTATATGATACCCCTTCGTATTCCCAACCTATACCCTATGCGCACCACCTCTCAATCACAATTTCAATCCACCAATGGAAGGGACCAAATTGAAACCTCAACTGAGGCCTCTAAACTTTAAAAACATTTGAAAGAAGCACACCAACATGTATCCCATACATATATTCATTCTTAAAATTATAGTTTTCACTCACCTTCCCTATTTGATGTGTAGAGTCCCTGGGGAGCATTAAGATATGCATTCCCATAGTCATGAGGACCCCAAACGTGGGGATAGTGTAAGGGATTTCTTGGTCTTGGGTATAAGGGTTAAGGTCACGTCCTTAACTCGTCTTCTATAAGACCAGGGACCTCTAGTTCTAGTGGTATGGGATAAGATCACAATTAATTTTCCCTTTGAGTATTAGTTCATTATCCTCATCTCTTCCCCATCAACAAATTTTAGGTAATTATTCGTAGAGTAAGCCCCTAACATTTCTTGAAGGACCCCTCTTGCTCTATTCCTTACTCCTTCTCCATTCCCCTATGGTGTATCTATATGGATAGTCGAATTTCACTCTCCAGGATACAAATATGGGAGGTAAGGGGCACCCTAATGTACTTTATTCTTCTATTGAATCTTTGACCTCTTCCATTAGTGAGAGAAGAATTCTGTGGTTTGTTAGATCCTTGAATTCATTTTTTTTGAATTCAATCATAACTCATGTGGAATTAGAGTCCAGAAAAAAATCATGACATATGAATGATAAAATGCTTGTTTTAGTAGATTTTTTTTTCCAGTTCCTCCTCTCTCCTTCCTTTTGAGGTCCTCTATTGAAGTGGTTCCTTGAATCCATGTATCCAACCACAAGGTTATCCCTCATGGAGAATTTCTCTAGTCTTTCTTGTATGGAGTGACACTCTTATTACTATTCAATTTCCCAGGTTATAGCCAGCTATATCATTAAATGTGACTATCTCAATAACCAAAATAAAATAGGAGGTAATAATATTCAAATCCATTTTTATTTCCCTTTATTATCCAGCATCCGTCCACCACAGGACAAAGAAGATTGTTTGGTTTTCGAATCTTTTGCTTCCTCTGGTTTCTTAGTCCCAGAATGAATCACGCGATATTAGAGGTTTTTGGTGATCATGATATCTAAATGATCTAAAACCTTATGGTAAACATTTCATGTATAATCCCTAACTAAACAAGGGCATAATACTCAAGTATAATCCCCAATAATTCCTCCAAATATCCATGAATCAAGACATTACTCATGGCCCCAATTCACAAGGGAATGATCCTAAATTTTGTAAGCATATAAATCCTCCCTTAATCCTATAAAAACTACATATTTAATTATTATAAAAATATAATGAGGGAATCCATAGGTTTGGGTACTCACAACCAAACTACGTGGGATTTTATTCCTATCCAAATGGGATACGTAGGAAGCCTCCTTGAGGTCCAAACCCAACACCCTGAAATCAAAACTTATTATCTCAAGGAAACATTCCCAATCAAGCCTCACCCAACATGGGAGTCTATATCCCTTCTTGGTTCCATGGTCCACCTCAGAATAAGTCCCACACAAAACTTTTAATGGATAACTTTTTCCTAGATATCCTTTCTGCATGAGGTTAATCTACACATTTGGTCCTTATCATATGACCATAAAAGCTATGATGTTCCCCATTAAGTGTCACTAAAATATGTGGGTTATAATTATATTCAAAAGTATATATAAAAATACCATATTATGGTCCTGATACTGACATCAAAATTTTATTCCCGAGCCACAATCTAAGTATCACTAAGAGGGGGAGGGGGTGAATCAATGATATCTTTTTCTTAAGTTTCCTTTGAATTGAAAAAAAATTACCCTAAAATTAACTATATATCAATTTCTTGAAAACAAAACAATCACACATCTATAGGAACACATGAATACTCAACAAGAGTATCTACATCCTTGGTATGGTATGGAAAAAATATGATTCCACACAATCCACTAGAAAACAATCCTTTTCTATAGTTACAAACACGTATGATATGTTATTTCATTTGTGTAGCACTTTGATCAATACAATAGTACTTGTGCATCATTTATCACAATATTATGTAATAAAAAGTTTTTATAACAAGTTAATAATATTTCACCAGATGCTACACAACAAGTTACTGCATTTCCTTGACAAATTTCAAAAATATAATCTTTAAAAAAATTACTCACTTTCTTACCTAGAAAAAAGTAATAACTTCTCTAGAATTTATAATTATACTAAGTCCAATATTCCAGTTTTATATGCCAATATAATTGTTTATTCTGAAAATTTAACTATTCTAGAATACCACTAAAATAATTTTGAACTGCTACTGTCTCAGTCTGGAAATCTCAGTCTGATTTCACATTCTAATGAATAATTATGGTTTGATAACTTGATGAGTATGATTTTGCTTATTCTCCGTATTTTTTCTGAAATATTTTCTAATAAATGATTAATATTTAAACTAATTCTCTCTAAAAAAATTTAACATGTCAACTTCTCTCTTCACATGTAAATTGTACATGTTTCAGAAAGTACAATGTACTTCCCAGGTATTTATTGGTGTGCCAAATGTGGTTTAGGCAAGAATATAAAAAGTTTCCCCACTTAAAATTTTTTCAGAAACATCAAATTTCCCTTACATTTCGGATACATCTATGACTTCTTTAGTGATTATTAACTCTTCCTATTTGTTCTTGAACCTTCCCAAATCTTCTTCATGACTTTATCTCACTTTATAATTTATATACATTATTCATTTCCATTTTGATTTCCATTATGATTTATTCATTAAGATGAATAAATTTGATTCTTTATTACATTTTTACACACCAATTAAAAAACAATATACTCATTTTGATTCTCCATACCATCTTTTAGATATAAAATATTAAAACCATTCTTCTATAAAAATTGTTTCTACTTTGTTAGATGCCAGTGTCCTTTATTTTTTCTATAAACATAGTCAAAATTTCAAAATATTTATGCTCCTTCTTTGAAACAATTCATCACTAACTTCAAACTCTTCAAAAAAAATTCCATACCCCCTTTTACAACACTTTGATAAACTTATTCAAACAACTCTCATTTTCATATTTTCCTCAGATCGATGATCCTGTGTCTGACGAATTTATTGGTGTTGGCTCATATTTGATGGATCAACCTATATCATCTTCTGCAGGATTAGTGTCACCTATAGTCCGATATTTGGCACCACATGTTTTTTGACTTATCTTTACCCAATTTATAAAAAAATTAGAGTTTTTATTTCATTCTTGAACCAATCGAAAATCAAAAAACCTATTGAAAATTGTTGACTCTTTTGTTGATCTTGATATGGTTGATTAGTCTCTGACTTCCTTACACACATTGGTCTATAAAAACTCCACTTTATTTTCTTCTAAATTGGTCCCAACGACTCCCAAAGAAGAAAATTATGCTTTTGATTCCCTTTTGAAACCGTCACTACATCTGATGATTGGTGTCAAGATTGCTTTGATGATAATTAGGACACTATGTCTAATAAACATATGTCAGTAGAAAATTCTTTACTTACCAACATCTTTCTTTGAAGATTTTTATCTTTTGGTATATTTGTACAACCAAAAAACAACATCCCAATCTTCTCACATTCCTAAAAAAACTTCACTACCTTTAAATAAATATATGTCTGGTGATCTCACACCAATATACTGGGACCAAAAAGTTTATACTTAAATGTTTTTATTCTTCTAAAAAATTAAGCATTTATAATGAATTACTCATGATTATGAGAACATTTAAGATTGTCATAGAATCATCTGACATACAATAGTAATTATTATAACTTATTATCCTTCCAATAACTTTTTTCTCTCCAATAAAACCTTAATATGATTGAAAAAATTTATTATACTCCTTACCTTAATAAGTATTTAATTAAAAGTTTCCCAAAAAACTTATGATTTATGAGATCCGAAAGATCAACAATTCATTTTCAGGTTTGCATAATATCCATTCAGACTCTGATACACTTCCTCATTATGATAAAACATTCATTTTAGACACAAGGAAATTCTGGTGGACCCTTTCTTCCCATAAACTTCTTCACAGTTTGATGGAATTTCTTAAACATTTTTACATCCAATATTTTGAATGTTATGATGATTCTGATCATCCAAAACCTTAGAAAGTTAATTTATTTCTTTTATTTGACCAAAAAAATACAACACTTTCAACAAAAACTTATTCCAGCTTCAAAAAACAACTTCTTTCCAACTTGATCCAAATAATCTTCCCCTTTGGATTTTTTTGGAAACCAATTTTAATAAATAAATTAAATTTTTAACCTCAAGAAATGGATTAATTATCAATAATTATAGTAATACATAATATAAATCACTGTATAAAATAAGAATCATTAACTGCAAAACCATGTTGTCCAAAATTAGTGACTCATGAAACATCATTAGCTTTTCTTCACACCTTTCTTCACTTCTTAAACTTTAATTATTCAATTTTCCTATAATAAAATTTTTCATACAACCACTCTAACAAAATATTAGATTATTTCACACATTTATATACTAAATTAACATCTTTCCCATAACCCCCCTTTATTAATTCTTCCTTAAAATGATTAACAAAAATCAAAGGATAGATTTATGAAATAATTATCTCCCTTAAAAACACTATCCAAAGACTAGATGAGATAGGGGATAAGAAAACATTCATTAAAATTGATGATATATATTTTAGACATCGATATTGAACCTTAGTTTAAAAAAAGATTAATTTGGTAAAGGTTTTGTGAAAATGTCACCAACTTGTTCCGATGTAGGAACATACTCTAAATTCAAGTCATTCTTCTTCACATGTTATTTGATGAAATGATATTTTATATTAATATGTTGTGACTAAGAATGTTGTAATGTATATCTTATATGGTTGATTTCACTTTGATTATCACAACCAAAGAGAAAGGGTAACTTTACTTCAATAAGTAAGTATTCCAACTGAGTCTTCATCCACATAAGTTGAGTATCATCTTGAGTGGTAGGAACATAATTAGATTTATCCATGCTATGATTTATTGATTATTTTTATTTATATACCAAATAACACAACCTTTCCCCAGAAAGAAAACTCTACCATATGTGGATCTACTATCATGAACATTTTCTTCCCAATCAGCATCTGAATGTCAAAAAAAGTCCATAATTTATAAGTTTTCATACCTAATTCCAAAATTTATCATTGCATTGATATATATGAGAATAAGTTTTCCAGAAAATAGTTATAATTATTTTAGATCACTCTTAAATATTTGAAATAAGGTAACAACTTAAACAATTTTGGGTCCTAAGGGAGTCTAATATAAAAAACTTACAATTATCTTTTGAAAATATTTAGAATCAATTTCCTTGACTTCTCAATCTTTATCCATATTGGTTTCCATTAGAATAGGTGTAGATACTAGGTTTGATTTTTTCATTATAAAATTCTTAATAAGTTACTTAGCACACTTGTTTTGAGAAAGAAATATGTGTTTCTTCTTTTGTTAAAATTTTAACCCAATAAAGTATTTCATTTCACCCAACATGTACATTTCAAATGACTTTTTCATCTCCTCAAAAAATATTTCAGAAGTTGTCTCATCATTCCTAGAAAATATAATGTCATCAACTTTAACAATTAAAATGAGGGGAAACTTTTAGACTTATCTTATGTATAGATTATTATGAACCCTTCCTTTATTAAACCTAATCTTTCATTAGAAGGTATCTAATTTGGAATACCATTCCATTGGATCTTTTTTTAGCCCATAAAATTATTTCTTTGACTTTCAAACATAAATTTAATCCATCCTAATATCAAATCCACATGGTTGTCCAATATAAACTTCTTCATCAGGATCCCCATTCATAAATGTGGACGTGATATCCATCTGAAATATTTTGTAACTTCATTATAAAGCAATATAAATAAATATTCTAATAGTTTCTAAAAATTAAAATGGTGAAAAAGTATCATCAAAGTTAATTACCTCTTTTTTTGAGTAACATTTTCATACTAATATTTCTTTGTTTATTATCACTTCACAATCTTTATTTATATTGTCCCAAAAAATCAACTTTGTTCCAATAACATTTTTTTCATTTGGTTTAGGTATGAGTTCCCAATTATCATTAATTTGATCCAAATCTTAATTAGTATCCTAAACCCATTTTGGATTCTCAAAATATTCATTAATATCTTTTAGATTAGCTTTTTAATACAAAAACTTATGTGTAATAACTTTCTATGTTCTTCTTGTTTAAACCTTTTTATTTTGATCAATTTCTTTTGAGCTTCAACTTGAACCCTTATACTGGGATGATATTTTTGATATTCTTCCTCATCACTAGAAATTTCTGAGTCTAATTATTCTTATGGATTGGGATTTAAATTGATTTCATCCTTATAAAAAAATTTAACAATAATTCTTTCATCATGTTCATCTTACTTATCTGCACAAGTTTATATAGAATCTTCCTCATATTTTTCAAAAACTTTCACATCAACAGAGTCAACTAATATTCCTAATTCATTGTTAAAATATCTATATCTTCTTCCGTCGGAAGCATAACTAAGAAAAATTCCACCTTCACCTATTTTCTCAAACATTCCATGGTTTCCACCTTTATTATTTATGATAAAAGGACTCTAAAAAACTCATAAGTGTTTCAAACTTGGAGTATTGTCATAAAAAGATTTATATGGAATCATATCAGAACTTTTAATTTAGATAAATTAGTTTTGAATGTAAACAGAAGTGATCAAGGCTTACCTCCAAAAATAATGAGCAATCCCATGTTCAAGTAACATAGTTCCTCCCATTTCAACTAGAATTCTATTCCTCCATTAATCCACACCATTTTTTTCAGGAGTTTATTGTGTACTAAACTCATTCTAAATTCCACTACTCCTAAGATAACTTTCAAAATATCCATTTTTGTATTCATCATCATTTTCTATTCTCAACATATTCCCTGAATACTAACATTCCTTCTTAGATTTCTTCCTAAAATTTTTAAATATTTTCAAATAAAATTACTTATGTTTCATATAGATAACACAAGTAATCTGATTAAAGCCCTAAATTAAAGTGATGAAGTAAGTTTCTCTATGAGTTAATTATTTTATCATTAGCCTACATATATCAGAATTAATATGTTCCAGGCGGTGTTTTGAATAAATTTCTACTTTCTTATTAATAAAGTTTTCTATCCTTTCCTTATGAAAAATCATGAAACCCAAATATCTTTTTCTTGACATATCATGAATACCATGTGCACTATATTTCTTTAATAACTTGATCATATTTCTAATACACATGTGTCCTAGACTTTTCTTCCACAAATGATTCTCTTCCACCATGCCTAAGTAACAAGAGTTTTGAACCTCTCCAACATGGAATAATTTACCTTTTATAAGTTGGGATATTATAACATTATTTCTATCTTTATCACTTTTCAAAGAAAAATCCATATTTTTTGAAGATAACTTTGTTTCCTTCATCAAAATTTTTTGAAACACTTAGAATGTTTTGTTTAATCCCATAAACAAACAAATATTTCTTGGGCTTTAACTTTTATTTCTAAAAATAGAAGATCCAATACCATGGATTCTGAGGGATTTATCATTACCAAATATAAATTTTCCTTCACTGAAGTATATTATGTTATTTAATAATTTAAAGTCTCATGTCACATGAAAAAACACCTACTATCCAAATATCTAAGTTCGTTCCCCCTTTTTTATCTTTTAGAGAAGTTTCTACAAAAATATCATTTTTTCCTTTATCTTTATTTACATATAAATTTTGATAATTATTAACAAACATTTTTTATATCGGTAGAAAAACAATACATTATTTTTCAAGATTTTTAGGTTGCTCACATCTTTCAAAAATAGTTTCCAATGGTTGGAATATATTTTCAACTTTCACACTATACTTATTAGGATTCTTCCTAACATCCTTCTCATAAATATTACTTTGAGGGAATTGACCCCACCTCATACTTTTCCTTTTGTAATTAGTGGAACAGTAGTAATGTTTTTGATTGAACCAACACATATTTCACATAAATCTAAATCCACCACAATACTAGTAGTATCCATAGAAATAACATTTTCCATTGTAACTTCTATAGTGTTCATATTTATGAGAATGTTTCTCAGTGACCTTCTTATATTTTTTATTAGAAATTTGTTGACCACCAACCTTTTTTTATCATCTGGAATATTCTTTTTCATATCAGTTTTCTTTTAATCCTTATAGAAATCAGAAGTTTTTTGAATCCTTTTTAAACTCAAAATTTTTAGAAACTTCTTACTAATCCACATTTTATGATTTTTCCACATACATAACTTTCCCAGCTTTCTTCTTCTTAGAAAAAATTTCAACTTTTTTTTAACCATTGATGGTATCTTTTATTAACCCTCCTATGGTTTATCCTTCCAAAATATTTCACCATAATTAGACATAGAATTATTTAAACATGAAACCCTATGCTCAACTTTATAAATTCTTTTTTGGATTATTTCTATCTCTTCTTATTTTTCCTTGAACTTTACTTTTAGATGTTTGCTCTAATTATTTTCTTTCTCAATAAATCTCTTAAAATCATAAATTTATTTCAAATTATTGACCTTCTCATTAGGAAAACATTATTGATTATTTTTTGAGGAATTTTCATTTTTCAATTTCTTGGTTTCTTTTCTAATCCTTCAAATAATTCTCATACATTATTTCAATTATCCCTTCAGTTGAAATTCTAATTGAGTTTATTCTTCTTCTTCAAAACTAATGTTTCCAACCTCTACATTGTTAATTGTTGTAATAAAATTATTAACTCTATAATTATTTATAGATTTTTAAAATTATTATCAAGTTTATTATTATTCAAAAAATTTAGACAAAAATATTTTCCTTTTTTATTTGTATAACTTTTTATATTTTTGTTTGGAATAATATTTAGTCTTATCACCCTGTTTCTTCCATGCTCTTATCTTCATTTTATCATCTCAACCAATACCATCTTCTTTATTTATTAAAGGAAAATTAGTTGAAAAGTGGACAACATATCCACATTAAAAACATTTTATGGTAATTCCCTCCTTATATTTTCTTGTTCCTATTTTCACATTTTTAGAAAACAAGGATAAAAATTCATCAAGATTTCTATATTCCATGTTTTTGGAATCTGAATCTCCATAAACTTCTTCATGAATCCTCTTAGGATTTTCTTCCATGACATAATTTTAAGAAATTTCATGATCAAATTTGTTTCCCATTCATAAATTTATCCCTTATCATTTCACAAGTAATGAGAGTACTGTGAAAACCATCTAGAGATAATTTTTCTCGATCTATATCTTCCAAGGAGGAAAAATTGGCATAAAAATTGTCAGAAAGAATACTCAAGATCTTTTCAACAGTAGTAGAAAATCCCAACATTTTACCAATAGATATAATAGTGTTAAAAATGTCATTCACCCTAGTATAAAAGTCACAAATGGATTTATAATCACCAATATTGAGTTCTTCATACTTAAATCTCAAGATTTGTATCTTTTCCTTCTTCAATTTTGTATTTCATACATAAATTTTCTTTAGTTTATCTGAAATAACTGTGGCAGTGGAAACAACCTTTACTGTTAGAAAATAACTTTCATAAAGTGATGAGTAAAGCATTCTTATATCTTCCACAATTCTTAATATTATTCTTATCAATAGGTCTAAGAGGAACTCTTTCATCAATATGAAGGAAATACATCAAATATAGCTTCAAGAACATCATACCGAAGAGAAATATGATAAAAAAATATTCCATCTTTCCCGATATGATAATTCTTACCATCAAAGACTAGAAACCCCTTACTATTCACATAATTCAGATTCTCCATAACAACATCTCTTTAAGAACTTCAACAAATAGTAAACGAATGTAACCTTCACTCTGATACCACTTGTTATTTCCTATCCAGGATCTAATTATAAATGAGAGGGGGATGGGGTGAATCAATGATATATTTATCTTTTAAGATTCATTTCTCTTGATAAAATATTATCCTCATGTTAAATATTTATCTCTTTGATAAAAACAAAACAATAACATATCCACAAGAACATAAGTATTTTCAAGGTTCAATACTCAACCAGATTAGCTACATCCTCTGTATGGTATGAAAACAATCTAATATCACACAATCCCTTATAAAGAAGTCATTTTGTGTGGAAAAAATATGTAGGATATTCTATTTAACTTTTGTATTACTATGATTAATGTAATAGTGATTATTATTTAATTATCACAAAATTATGTAATACAAGTTTATGTAACAAGTTAATAAACATTCACTAGATTCTTTAAAAGAAGTTACTATGCTACCTTGTCAAATTTTATAAATATAACCTTCAAAAAAATTATTCACTTTATTACCCAGTAATAGGTATGAATGCTTCTAGACTTTTTAATGATAATAATTTTGATATTTCTAGTCCACTTAACCAATATAATTTTTAAGTATTGAAATATAACTCTTCAATAACACCACTGAAATAATTCTGAACTTCTTATTTCACAATTTGGAAATCTTAGTATAATTTCCCAATCCAATGAATAGGTACAGTCTAATAACCCATTGAGTACAATCTTCATTCTTCTTGTTATTTTTTCTATAAAACACCCTCATGAATGCTTAGTCTGGGAACTCCTTCTCTCAAAAAACTTTCAGCCCTCTTTTATATATCCTTACTCAAATATAGTAAAGTTGTCATAAAGTTCAATGTACTTTTAGAGTATTAAAAGGTGCACCAAATGTATTTTATGTGGGAATATGAAAAGGTTTCCTGCTTAAACAAATTTTCAAAAACATTAAATTTCCCTGAAATTTTATATATATATTTTACCTCTTCAGTGCTTCTCAACTCTTCTTATACCTACTCGAACATTTTCAAATATTCTTCACAACATCAGCTCGCTTCAGACTTTATAAACATTCTCCAATTTGATTTTGATTTCCATTCTAATTTCATCATTATAATGAATATAATATATTCTTCATTATGTTTTTCTGTACCAATTTTTTTAAAAATCTACTCATTCTGATGCTCCGTACCAACTTTTAGATATAAAATATTGAAACCATTCTTCCATAAACATTGTTTCTATTTTATTAGACTCTGGTTTATTTTATTTTTCCATAATTATAGTCACACTTTTTAAAGATTTCTACACTTCCTTGGAAACACTTTAGTACTAGCTTCAATCTTTTCCAGCAACTTTCCAGACCCAATTTTAAAAAACTTTGATAAAATTCTTCAAACAATTCTATTTTTATTATTTTCCTCAGACCGATGTTCCTAAATCTGATGAAATTATTAGTGTCAACCCATGTATAATAGATTGAATTACATATTCCTTTAATGGATCAGTGTAACCTCCATCACTATAGTTAGAACCACTTGTTGTCTGATATCTCTTGACCGATTTGATGAAAAAAACCAGAGTTCTTATTTTTTTCTTGAACCAATTGACAAACAAAAACATCTGATGAAAATGGTTGGCTACATTTTTGTTCTGCATATGGTTGATCAGTCTCTTAATTTCTCACACGCATTGGTTCCAACAAACTCCAAATTATTTTCTTTTACATTGGATCTATCAACTCCCAATAAAAATAATTCTTCCCTTAATTCCCTTTTTCAACCTCACTATGTCTGATGTTTGGTGTCAGTATTTCTCTAATGATCGATAGAACACTATGCATGATAGACTGATGTCAACGACAACTTATTTCTTTACAAATATCATTCATAATGTATTTTTATATTTTGTATTAACGTTCTGACTGAAAATAATCATCTTTACCTTCTTACATTCTGAAAAAAAAAATCACATCCTTCAAATAAATTTGCATCCAGTGATCTCAGAAATATGTACTAAGACCAAAATGTTTTTACTTCAAAAAATTTTCTTCTTCTATAAACTTCAACTTGTATCAATACATTGTTTTGAATATGAGAACATTTAATATTTTCATAGTATCATCTGACTTATAATAGAAAGTAATATAACTTCACATCCTTTGAGTAACTTTTTTCTCTCCAATCAAAAATCAATACGATTGGCATCACTTGTTCTCCCCTTAGTTTCACAATAATTTCATCACAAGTTTCCCAAAAAATTATGATTTATTAGAAATCTAAGATCATAAAAGTATCATCAAGTTTACATTAGATCCATTCAGACTCTAATAAACTTCCTCATTACGGTCAAACTTTCATTTTTTGACCCAAGGTGAGTCTGATGAACCTTTTCTTCTAGAAAATTTCTTCATAATCTAATAAAATTTATTAATATTTTTGTCTCCAATATTCTGAATATGATGATGAGTCTAATAATTCAAAACATTACAAATTTAATTTATTTCTTTTATTAAAAAAAAAAAGAAAACACTTTCAGCACAAACATCTTCCAGCATCCACAAACAACTTCTTTCCAACTTGGTCCCAAAACCAAACAACTCTCATATACTTGTAAGATGATACACTCTAGATCACCCCACTATTTAGCTAAAAACCATCATCCTAACAAAAAATGACAAAATAATAGTTAATATATATGCAATAGGGTACCATTAATGGAGAAAATTGGAGACATACATATGTTTCCATTAATGAAGAACCATAGATACATATAAATGATTCTAATTTCATTGCATGATAATAATTTATTATTAATTAAAGGGATACCGACATCATATTTGGGAATTAATAAAGGATTCATAAACATGAATTAAATATACAAGAGAGTCTCAGAGTAGGATACAATTCCCCCCAATAGGGTCTGATGATCCCGACCTCCCATCCTCTTTACCAATGTGAATCCCTAAGAATTATTGAACCAATTCACAAAAACCTCTTTCCATTATAAACCAAGTCCAAATAAGGGAACCATTGGGTGTTTCCAGACCCATAAACATAACCAATTAGAGGATATTTGAAAAATAATGAACCTGACATGAGTGATTGCATAAAACTCAACCCCATATAATCAATCATTGGGTTCCATGGTTTTCATTGTAAAAAACACCACACTAATCGATCCTTTAGTATATACTAGTTATACCCGCTCAACAATCCAACTCTTTTACCTCAGTTTGTTATACCCCATACTATCTTAATAGTTACACCATCTAGTCTTGAGCCTCTTCAGTAACTTGTTATACCCCCATTCACAAACTCTTTATTTTTCTCTATATAGATCCACTATAGGATGATATATTTATCTTTATCCATGATATTTCAAGATATTACTTTATCCTTATACACTTCAAGTACCTTAAACAACCACTAATAAAGTCTGTCAGTTTTTCTCAATAATTCTGATCACCTATATATGATCATTTTCCTTAGTGAAATAATGCTTGGGTGATTCTTCCTTCGATATAATGAAGTTCTAGCCATACTTAGATGTGTCCAAGATTTTCACATTGTTCATTCAATGTACATTTCAAGTATTTCCCACTTTTTATGAATATATGAAAACAATTCATGGTCTTATCAAACATAAACCCTAGAAAATAAAAAACATATTATTGTAATTATATTATTATATATATATACATATATTATTTTCGTTACCTCAATTTCTTATGAATTCTCACATGAATTCCTACATTGAGTGTTTCTTTCACTCTCCTTACACTAAGAAGAAGTGCACATGATCTTAGGAATTTTCACAAACCTAGATAGCATTAATAAATATATGAGGATCCTTATTAATTATGTCGCAAGATGAATTTCATATCCTATTTTCACACACCACAAATGTTATGAAACCCATATTCCTCATGTGACACCAGTCAATTGTGTTATATCTCAATGTGTTTTCACAAAACAATAATGGGTTTCAAGGAACTATTTCTTCATGAAACACTTCAAGTGTGTATAATACTAGTTGAATATTTTTGGTATCTCAAGTGCTTCGCGCAAATAGTGAGCTCGGAAATTCTTCATGAAAGGTATTTTGTAGAGCTCTGATTCTCTTGAAAATATAATTATATCAAATGGAAACAAAATTAGCTTAGCTTGTTGCATATACTTTTATTGGATATTTCCACCACCTCATATCCAAGTATCATATCATGTCGAGGATGTTATTAATATCCCTTAAAATATATTATTTACTCCATATTTAAATTCACTAAGGCTTATAGTTAGCCTGAAGTATTATTACACCAAAAATAATGGTTTCATTATGATATTGTATTATTATATGATATTGGAATCACATGCATGCAATTATAACATGATCCTCATATGCTCTAACTCGTGCCTAAATTTTCTTCATGTTGTAACTTCATACGACCTAATTTTTTTTCATAAACACTGAATTATTGCATGCATGCAAGATGTATATTCCATTCATGATTTCAAGATGATTTATAAAGTCAAACTTCATAATTTTTATCACTAGAGATGGAAAAATGCCGGTCGTTATGGGATCACATCCATTTCCTTTGAAGGTCGAAGGTTAAATAATATGCTCACATCATGGGATTAATTGGAAGATACTAAATGATTTGATTACATGGTCGATGTAATGTTAGTACCTTAATATATGGGTGAACAGTATATCATGCTCCATGATACCACATCACTTATTAATATAGACTAAGGATCCTTAAAAATAATTTTTATGCCACACACCACTTGGTTAAATAGTAGGGTCAGGACCCAGATACACTACACACACCACATGGGGCGGTCAGACCTGCTTTCCCCCTTGTGTTCCATCGTATGCACTATGTGGGTGTTATGTGTCCACTATAATCTTTTATGCACAACTAGATTCCCATACAGTCATACCCATAACACAATGAAGACTACTCAATTGGGTCCCATTCATGGTTGATCTTACTCCCATATGATCATGGTTGAGTTGTCTTAGTTAGCTTGTATGATTGGCCAATCTTTTTCTCAACACTTAGAAAATATCTATGTTAAATATTCCATAGAAAAATACTTGTTAATCCATAATCTCAACTTCTAAACATAAAATTATTATTTCTTTCCTCATGTAATTAATTTCTTTTTTCATTTTAATCTTCAATTCTACATCCAAAACTAATGTCTCAATATTCATGTAAATAAATATTTGTATTTTTTTATGAAAACCCCTCATGTAATAAATAAATATTTCATGTTGTTCTTATACATTCTTGCTGAAAATATTGTGTCACCCCTGAAAAAAGTATTTAACATGAATAAAGATTCAACAGTCATCATAAATAACAATAAAAATTGCTCATGAATGATATCCAATGTCATTATATGAATCTATAACAATTATATAATCATTTCCACTTCATATAAACTCACCAAACACATATTAAAATATCATTGAAAAAAATTATACACTTTTCCTAAAAAATATACCCATTTCATTTTTTTTGAATATCTCTTCATATATTTAGAGTTGAATAGGTGTTCTCAAAACATTATAACCCTGATTGAAAATAAAGTTCAAAGGATAAGTGAGGGTATTATCATATCATGAATTTTTCTGAAACATGGTCCCACCACCCTTACATGATTATTTCTTGAATACTTCTGAGAGAGGGATGATATTACATGGTTTTATTAAGCAATGAGCCTATAGTTAATCAACTCTATGTCTACATTGGGTAATCCAGTGTAGAAAACAAGAGATATATATACAAGGTTTTCTATGATTTCGATAAACTACCAATCATGTGAAATCATTCTCAAAAATTAAAAGTTCTCATTTTAGGGGTTTAAAGTAATCATGTTTATTAATAAAATTATAAATCATGCACACACATTGATAAAAAAATAAAAAAGGTTAGGATCCAAATAAATATCTCCTCATTCTTTGCTCAAAAAATTCCCCCTTGATAATTATTATTAATTAAATCAGAGTGGGGATAAGGGAGTGATTTCCATACCTCAACTTATAATTTTATAAATCTATTCAAAAGTTACACATTCAGTATGTAAATATTATTTAAAATTTTATCTCAAAAATGAACCCCCTTATGGGATACATCCATATCCTTCAATTCCTCATATGTCAATACAAATAAACAAACAAACAAACACACACACACACGTATAGGGGAATAAGAAGGTTCCTTATTTTTCTATAGGGGTGATATTCAGGATGAGAATTTCCTCTCAACTTTGTCCAATATTTTCTCCCAATCTTATTCAACTTCTCATAAAAATTGTGTGTAATACCTTTTCCACAAGAATTTATATATAAAATTTATTTCCTTTAGATTTAGAACGTTTTTCTGCTTCCTTCAATTTCTTATCTGATTTTAGTTGATTTAGCCAAAAATTGGTCACTCTTTACTTACATTATTAATATTACAAAAATATTCACATAACATACCATTATTTTTCTATTGAAGTTTCTTCCATTTCACAAGATACAGAATATCTCATAGTAGTATTTTCATGTGTTTCTTAGATGTGTGACCCTTCTTCTTACACCTTCCATAAATTTCTTATAAAAATTAATATACATTATTAATTTATATATAATATGAATTTATGGTCCCAAAAAACATTATTTTTGAAATTTTTCTCATATAATCAATAGTAGTACCCATTGATTAATTATCATTTCATAGAAATGAATTTTTATACCAGAAAGAGTAGGTTTTGTTCCCATACCTTTCACTATATTAGAAAAAACCACTAAACTTGAATCTTATTCCATGATATGAATTTTTTACAGAAACTTGTTGTTGTTGTACTTATTAAAAACGAGCCTTCTTTTTCTAAGGAGCAATTATTTTTATGACACTTTTCCTTCTCCCTTTGATGTAAGAGAGGAACTCTCATTTCTCTTCTTCATCTAAGAAAATCTGTGTTTTTATCACCTTATTTATTTTATTTCTCTTTTTTATTTTTTATTTTAGTCATAATTATTTATCATTTCTACATATTTTCTCCTCATTTAATGTGGAATTACATAAATTTCATGAACTTCTATATTATCAAAGTATTTCAATGCCTTTTGTTTGAACTTCTAGAAACACTAAAAATATCATATGAACCTTCTTATCTTCTTTTTGGGTGTATTATATATGTATTTCATAGGGTGTGCCCCATTATATTTTTGAGTGAATCTACCACTCTTATTTATACCCTTTAAGGAATAGATACACATAAATTTTCTCTCATCCACTCTTGATGTTGTGGAATTATTAGTAATTTTCACCATCCAAACATTCCCATAATTTGGTTTAGAACTTGTATAAACAATTGAAACATCATTTGTACATAATATAGTTTCTGGGGTATGGGATAACTTCATCTTAAAGGATGTTTCCATTTGGTTATAGTATTGTCTCATGCTCTTGTTCATGTAATTATCCTTAAAGAAAAATTATTTGGTATTATATCCTTTCCAAGAATTTTATGAAGATATATCTTGTGGTTATTATTGATTCATTAATATTTTCATGACCTTATTTTTTTCTCATAAGATATTGAAATATATTATGAAATAATTTTGGGTCAATGCACTAAGACAGTGAATGATTTCAAGATCAGGTGAGCCCAAAATTTATATTATAAGAATATTAAATATATTAGTATCACACATGAATAGTTTTTAAAAAATAATGTGTTATATACTAAAAGTTGTATCATATTGGAATTATGATACTATGATTGAATCAGGAATGTGGGGGTTACCCTAGTCACGACCTAGAGTTATTCAGTGTTAGATGTTAAGATGTGGCAACCGTTGGCGGGTACATTAAGGTGACCAATTAATTAAATTATTAAATTAATTTATATGAATCCCAAAAATAAATACACTCTATATAATTTCTTCTATATCAATTATTAAAGATTATCTACAAAAATATGAGAGATTTAAGAGGATATTCATAGTGTTCTTCTTTGGTGAATTGGAATCGGATGAAAAACAATGATCAGATCGAGGTGGATCAGCATGAAACCAACACTATGGGATCTCCACATTATTGGTGAATGTTTTATTCACCAATGATTGATCTATAATTGAGGTATGTTTCATCAATTTAAATTTCTAACCTTTATTAAAATTTTGAGAATGGACTTTATCTTTTATTCTTTAATCTGTGATCTTTTAATCTTCACATGAACCTATTCCATAAGTTTAAATTTTTAGATTAATTTATATTTTATTTTCCACGATATATCACTAAGAGATTCACTCTACACAATCATTGTCCAAGAATTCTGGGCCAATGAATGATTAACTCATTATTTTGAATTACTCTCCACTATTATTTTCATTCATTATTTTTTTCTATGGGGTCACATTTCAATATTTTCAGGGTAGGTACAAGCACAATAAAACACACGGATTCATGATGGATCTAAGAATGATGACTAAGATTATTATTTGTAGATGCATTAGGACAATTTATGGGATGTAGGAGTGACCTCTACTATTCTGGGATCTAAAACTGTGATTGTAGGAGATAGGAAATGCATGGATGTGGTACAAACCATCACGGGTGATTGGGATCTAATTTTCAGACACCGGTGGCTGGAAAATCAATGGCTGTCATCATTACCTTCGAATATAGCAGATTCAGGTGGTCAACGATAAAAAATCATGGTGGAAGAATTAGATTAGGGATATTTATGAATTTCTATAGAAAACCCGACTACACAACATATACTTTAAAGAGAACATGTTGTGTTGTACCCTATGGCTGTGGTTCCAGGGTTTTAGATAGAGGTAAGGATAACATGTCACATGGATAGGCCCACATGTCATGTGGCCCTTCCCAGGTCACCAAGATGTGTGCCGGCTAGAACACACCCATGACCCTTGTAGGAGGTCACACCATGTACTCTAAGAGTATATGGGAATGGGATGGTACCCAAGAACATCTAGGTAAATAGGCATGGGCTAACAAAAATGAGTATGACTAGAATCACATGTATAGGCCCGAGGTATCTTAGACATGTCATGTGGGTCCATTCACATGTCTTGTATAACAACATGGACTCTTCTCCATGTTCAAGGAGAACATGGTTAGCAAGCAGAGTGGGACCACATGTCGTGTGGATCCCATACACACCATGTACAACCTTTTTGAGAATCTTCTACCTATCACATATCCTTCATCAAGATTCTAAATTAGAACCCACTAGTAGCCTATACTAAGTTGTTTTTTGTGTAGAAAGTGTTGGTAGACTTCATAGATTCTTTTGAGATATGACATGGATGTTCTGAGTGTGATGCTCATTTAGGAGATTCTTGAAGATGACTGTGATTAGACAGGATCATCAGAGAGATTATTGGGTGGGGAACTCCTTGTCGTACCATGGTGAGGGTCCCCCATAGTCCTTTCACTAGTTTGATTGACCCCCATGGCACTAGGGCATGGGTTCTCTACCCACTGAGTAGTACCCCCTTATGGCACTATAGTGGGGTCTTTCATGTATAGAGTGGAAAAACCCTACCAAACTAGGAAGTATTTCCTCTATTTATACTTACCGAGTGGAACCACCTTCTATACTAAGGTTTGGGTACACTTTACATTGAGTGGACCCCCTGTAGAACAAGTGTGTGGGTCCTCTACAGTACTGACTGAGTGGAACCCCTATTGTACTAAGGTGTGGGACCTATATACATTGAGATGAACCCCTTGACACATAAGGTTGTGGGTCCTCTATTTATACCTACTAATTGGCACAAACCTATCATGCTATGGGTTGGTTCCTCTGTATTTTTTGTTACATCCCCTTTTTATACCAGGGAACGGGTCCTATATCCTTCCACTAAGTGGAATATACCTATAATAATAGGGAATGAGTCCTATTTCTATTGGATATTACACCTATTTGGGATGTGGAGAAGTGGTGAGGTGTCAGTACTCATCATGAATTCTTCTGATAGACACATGAGATACTGGTCATCAATGATGGACCTTTGAAGCTATAAGAAGACTCATCATCTAGGACTATTCTTGGAAACGAATATCCCCTTTATCTATTTTTTATTTCTTTTTTGAGTATATATATGTGTTGGATTTGTTTCCCCCTTTCATTGGATTGAGCATACTACTTCAATCATGTCTTCTATTTCTACCTATTCAGTCTTTGAGGAATACTATTGGGTATGTATATACTCACCCCTGTATGGGATTTCCTATATTTTTCATGTCATATGAGGATAATGGATATATTGGTGGTGATTTTAAAGGATCATAGTGATACTTATGATCATAGAACACATATGGTATTTGATCTTGGAGATTAGGAGTTGGTCTATCTAAGCTTTGTTTATTCCAGTTTTTGTCAGGTTGGGAAATATTTTCTAGTTGGGTATTTATTCTTTCCCTTTACTATTTGATTTTTTTCAGTTATACTCTAATATATTCCCTAGAGTTTTTACATTTATGGGTTATCAATAGATGTTATATTATTTTAATTATATTCCTATACACTTTTTCATGGATATGTTTGGGTGTATTCAAACAAGTACACTAGGCCAAGGCCACCCATTTATGTCATGCATTATCATCACCTATTACGATCCCCTGGCCTATGGAGATCGGATTAGGGTTGGGGTGGCTTAGCCTTCCACCAGACTGGTGGGCCTCAATTGGTTGTTTCATTATAGAGTGGTATCATGGGATTTAATTCCATGGGAAATGGTTTATAGTTATCCCCTTGAAGTATTGGTTGGGACCTAGGGAAACATTTTCAAGGAGTCTTGAGTGTGGATTTTTGGCTAGGGAACCCAGTGTTGGTGTGGCAGTTGATGTATCCATACAATTGGACTATGAATACATAATTTTCATCTCATGATATCATGAAATTAGTTCCAGGGATCAATGGAACATGTATTATATAGGAAGAGTCTTTTAACTATCCTTATTGAATCTGCCCCCATATATATATGTTTATATTACCATGGTATGTATTGATCACTATCAATATTCCACCACAAAGATATCAAACTAGGTTACATATTCATGATCATGATGAAAATATGATTAGTGATAAGGCCTCATTTTAGAGACCATCTAATGAGATCCTTCCTCCAGGAGAGAAGGTAGTAGCACCCCCACCTATTGGGTAGAAAATTGTACCATCCAGGAAGGATGGTGATGTGTACAATCTTATTTCACTTTATGAGTTACAACACCAATGGTCATAGAGGTTTTGTGGTGATATTGATCCCCAATAAGCATGGGATTAGGTTGATTCATTGATTCGAATCTTCAAGCTCATACATACATTAACTGATTAGATGTTTGAATTCGTATTCAGTCCTTTTCATTAAGTATCTAGGCACTGGTGGAGTCTAGTCATGTAGACGCATGATGAGTCGACACTCTCATTGTCTGACTTATAGTAGTTATTTCATTAGCTTTATTACCCGTTTTTATTGTGATCAGTTCAGATTCAAAAGTTTCTGAAGATTCAATAGGGTATTATGATAGTAAATGAATATGTATTGAGGTTCAATTACATTATGAAGTACTCCCTCATCATGGTTTAAAATGGTTACTTTCTGGTATGGAAGTTTGAGAAGGGTCTTCGTAGAGACACCCATGCCAGTGTGGTACCCTAGTGCATTCACACATATCCTAGAGTTCTAGAGTGGGAACTAGTGATGGATATCTTTTTATCTAAGGGGACAATGTGGCTATATCTAGTAGTGTGAATCATGGGGTTGAGTCAAATTTATTGGCTATCAAGCATCATTTGGAAGGATATTTATGTTGTAGACCACCTCACGGATAGTCTAAGTCTTGTTGACATGTGGATGAAGGTTCGAGTAGAGGAAAAGGTTAGTTTGGATAGGGGCGATGCTATGCATATAATGGATGTGGTCCCAAGGCATATTATTTCCAGACCATAAATGCTAAGGATAGAAGGAAGGTAGCGGATATACCACCATGGGAGAGGAAGCTCCATTATCAAGGTTCTCCTAGTCATGTATAGGGTGGCCCCCAGGGATCCAAAGTTTGTAGAGGTGTAAATGGGAATCCTAGAGGAGGGGCTGTTGTTGGAGGGTGATATTATCAAATACATCTATCACTACCACCATGTAGGATACACTAGGCTCATGAAGCTGGTGATCGAGGCTGCAAGATGATTAGGACTTGGAGGCTTATGACCCAAAATCTCATGAGATGATATGGAATACAATATTTGTTTATTATAAACGTTCTCTTGGACTTGTAGACACATGTGTGAGTCACTCCTTTCCTATATACCTTTTGTGAGAGATAAAGCTTCCCATTGAGCCTTCACACAACAGATTTTTCTATCGACTGGGTGTCATTCTTTTATATCACTTATCTACTAGTAGTGTGAGCTATTATTTGGTGGATACAGATTCATCTGATACATCTTGGTCATTATGATGAATCCTTTTGACTTAATCTTGGGTACGTATTGGTTAAACATAGTTATATACTAGATTGACTATCATTGTAGATGGGTTAGATTATAGTGGACGGATGGGATAAGATTCTTCTTTATGAGTGTGAGAGATCTCATGGCTGAGTGAGTTGGTCTTATCAGTAGGAGGATCCATCCCATCAACCATCAGTTATTGTGTTTATCCATTGGGATAACGGGTTCATCAGACATCTGGATTCTTATGGTAGTATAGGACTATATGAATGTCCTCCTCGAGGATGTTTTGGGACTACCTTAGAAGAAAGAAATTTATTGTTTCATCAACTTGCACCTCGATTCTACACCGATATCTTCTATGGAATATCGGATAGACCCTACTGAGATCTGAGAGATGAGGGTGTATTTGGAGGATCTTTGAGAGAAGTGTTTTATAAGAACCATTATGTCCCCCCAGAAATAATTAATTTTTTTCATGAAAAAGGTGGGCAAGAGATTGTGGATTTTTGTTGATTATGGTCACCGGAACCATCCCACAATAAATATCAAGTATCACTTTATGAGCATTAAAAACGTATTTTACTAGTTTTGAGCCATGATATGGTTATCAAAGATCAATCTAATGTTAGGATACCACCATTTGAGGATTTTTGAGGCTGATATTCCAATTTTGGAATTCTGATGTTGCTATAGAAAATATGTGTTTCTGGTGATTCCCTTTTGTGTGATTAATACTCCCACTATTTTTATGGATTTGATGAAACAAATCTTCTATCCTAACTTGAACCAATTTTTAGTTGTCTTAATTAATGACATATTCATATAATCTTCATCAGATTAGGAGCATATAGATCACTTAAATATTGTGCTAGACTTTCTTTAGGAGCTCAAGATTTATGGCATGCTCTTGAAGTTCCAGTTCCAGATTCATGAGGTCTAATTTCTTAGGAATATCATTTATGATCATGGATAAGATTTGGAACCTATGAGGTTTGATGTAGTTATTTATTAGGAGTCACCCAAGAATGTTTTAGAGGTGGAGAGTTTTATTGGCTTTTTAGGGTACTACAAGTGGTTTTGAGCATGTTACATATGTTTTGAACTAATGTGTAAATTTTAAAAAATAAGTATCAAATATAAATAATAAGTAAATTAACAAAATAGATAAAATGCTGAGAAAATTAACTAAATAATTATTAAGAAGTCATATGATCATAATGTATATATACATTCTGACACCATGTATTCTTCTCATTAATTTATAAAAAAATCGATTCCTTTCATTATACTTCTACATGAGAAATAGATAAAAAATAATATATAACCATTTTGATGATATTTTTTCACACTAAAAATATATTTCTAAGTTAATATCCCATAATATATCAAAAAAATAGTAGGTAATTACCTAAATTTGATGTCAATAAAAAATATGACACCATGTACTCTACCCACTCATCTCTAAAAAATTTAATTCTTCTTTTGAGTATGTAGATTACTAGAAATCTTGGTAGTATTGATAAAATATAGACAAACATTCAAGTATGAAATATTTTTAATGAAATTTTAATCACCTTAAAAAATTACCTATTAATGTATTCTAGTCTTTTGATGGTATATGATATCTTTCAAAAACATGTGAGCTTAATATCAACAATAATGGTTTATATATTGATTCATAAAATATAGAATGATTGGCCAAGATATGTGAATTATTTTGAAATATTTTTTTGATAGTTAAATCTTTCTATATATAACTTAATCTATTCCATTTAAAGTAATGATTATGATTCTTATTGTACGTCACCGGCCTCACACGATGATTTATCCTATATTTATATATCACTTTATCATAACAAAATTTTTATTAAAACAAAAACTGAAACAAATCATTCGAAGTTAATCTATAAAATGATGATTGTACTGCATTAAAAATTCACAATAAAGATAATGTATGGTTGTTTTTTTGGAAATACATGCATTAGATACAAATAATAAATATTTAGTGAATCTATATTGATTGTGGTAAACATCTAGTGCTTCATACAAAACAAATATGTAATGAAAAAAATTTATATAATTAGATTGAAAATTTTTATCCTTACATTATAGGAATAAAAAAGAGTCTATAGTCTATTATTTTCTTCTCAAATTCCTCTTTTTAATCATATTTTTTCTTATAAATTTCTTTCAACTCTAATGAACTTTCTTCCATAGAAATTATATAAGGATTAATGAATCCAAACACTACTTCAAAAGGTTTTCCCTTTATATAGTAGTAATATAAATGATTGTAGAAAATATGAATAGATGTTAACTTTAATGAAAATATTAGATCATTTTTTGAAATATGTATCATGAAAGTGTACCTTATGTATGTATTGAAAACTTAGAAAGCATTCAAACATGAGAATTTCATGTATACTCTTGAGACCAACCATGTTTGTAATAAAAGTTCCAAATATTTTTTCTTCATATAGAATGTATGACATATCTCCTTATTTGAATGTGGTATCATCATGAAGTTGTAATGATAATATATATTGTAGTTGAATTGTTGGGGAGAAGGTACTCTTAAAATGTCTTTTTTCTTAGGCTGATTCATTAGATTTTATTGATCCAAACTTTTTTCTCAATATAATTCTATCCATTTTTAATATCATACATCACTTAAAACCAATTTTCATCAACTGTTACAGGTATTTCATTATACGAAAATTGTTTAGGGAAAACCTCTTGTATCTCTATTAGATTAGATGGTCATGCTACAAAAATTCCAATAGCATCATTGACTACTATAATATCTTGATCATCAAGTGGAATATGAAACTCAGTTCTTGGATCACGAGCTACTTCAATGGACACTCTCATGTGATCTTTTGGGAGTTATTTCTTACATAGTATATCTCCCAGGATATTATATATTGTATCCCTTGTAAAAAGGTGGTGCATGGATGTTGTTAAATAGAAATCACATACAACTTTACTCTACAATATTTAAATAATATAAAGGTATTGGATGTTGTTTCATTCACATTTAGCAGAAATAGTAATGAAAAAATTGATTATCTTGCATGAGGTATGTGATTTATGGGAATGACTTTCCTCAATGCTAGTAGGGTCGTTTATTTATTCAAGTTTTGATATTTTTTCCACTTATAGTTTTCTTTGACCCTTTCACATATATTGGTCTACCAATCTATATCAGACAATATTATCTTTCGAAGCATCTATTTAAATTTGAGATCCTTTCATTATTGGATATTTATATTCTTTTAGTGTTTTCTTCTCTAAATTTGTTCAAGGAGACACTCCAAATCCAACACCTTTAATGTGACTATATTATTTCAACAGCTTCAATGATACTAGAAGTAGTTTTCTTCCGGTATTATCACTATTGATCCTTGTGTCTAAACTATATGAAAAACATATGAAAATAAATTGATATTTTTATGTAATATTTTTATTGATAATAAATAATTACTATTATGACATACTTACACATGATTACTATACTGATTTTCTGTTTTCATAAACTAATCACCCTCTTTATTTATGTGGGCTTCTGTTGACATCACATGATGTGGGACTGAATTGGCTTAAGATTTTTATTCATCAATATTTATATAAACAAATGAACATATTTTGATTCATATCACATAAAAATTTTATTTCTTATTTAAAATATATACCATTATCTTCCTTAGTGAAGCATACCCCATCTTTACTTTATGATATGTGTACATTGTTTTAAAATCACATTGTTTATTTTCATCACTCATTAACTATTTAATAAAATATAATGTTTGAATCAAATTCGAAAAAAAATAAATAATGTAAAATAATATATTATTGACTAAAATTCACATGAAATAATATATCATCATAATTGATGAAATAGTTCCATGTTTCCTTCTTTATAATGTGTAAATAAGTAACTAGTGGGTGCAGATTTACTTTCCCCACAGCATCCCTAAGATGAAACGAGGTAGAAAGAGTCTAGAAGACTCAATTGTATTTTACAATGACTATTAAGAAATATTTATTATGGAAATCATATAAAATAAATGAACTATGCAAGGAATAATGAAAATTAAATCAATATTTCATTATATAATTTTTTGGTAAAATAGAGAAAGTATATTGCATAATTACCTTAATATATTCCCAAAGGGTTTCCTATGTTACTAGTTAAAGAAGGTTTCATGAATCTATATAAATAAAAAAATTCATCCTCATTGTGACCACAACATGACTAACAAACATTGCCTTGTTGGGGTCAATAGGTTAAACTCATTGATTCCCTCCAACCACAAATTTTATACACTTAATTATTACCTGATAATTCTAATCAACATTTTTGTTGTTGTGTACTTCTTTTTCTTCATCAACATGTTGTTGAACCTCTAATAATTTAATAGTTTTATCATCAAACACCTATTCTTCCCCTATATTGGTGACACTATCTTTTACAGAAGTCATTGTCATCATGTGTCATCAAAAATTTAATTTAGATTGTGTAAATATAGAAAAGAATAAAAAATATTATGAGGAAAATCGTAGTATATTAAAAACACTTTATCTTTCTCATTGGAATCTATTTATTTTCTTTAAATATTGAAGGGATTTAGATCCTATATCAAGAATACAAATACCCTATTTGTCGTCCCATCTAAATACAAGACATTTTCTACATTGGGACCACCATGTAATGATTGTGACCTCCCAATGGAAGGGTCATCCTTGATTAGATTTTCATCTAAACTAATAGTTTTTTAGTCTCTAGTAGAAAAATTGACAAATTCTTGTTTGTTGGATCCGAGACATAAAATACATGCACTACTTGTGATTCCATTATAATAGCTTGTCCTTTCCCCCTTCTATACTAAAATTCCCCTCCATGAATCCCATTTTGAAAACTTTCACTACAATTCTATTTTCATCCCATTTGAAATGGAAACTTAGTGCTTGAAATGTGGTGAAATCCCACTCGTATATCTATTTGATGATGTCAAAATATGAAATATTCACTTAAATTGGATTTCTATCCTTGGAACCAGATATGTGTATCTCTTCCTCCATAAGTGTAAGTCCATTTATTTTCATCATACTTTGGTCATTGTTTTTTTATATAGAACATATAACCGTGAATTACATAAACAGTACAAGATATAACATTTTCATTTGGTCCCCTAGATATCCATCAATTTTTTTCAATAATTGAATTCGTATTTATAGATAACTCCATATAAATATAATCCCAGAACTGTCCTATAAACTATTTATTATGTTTATTTTATATCCATCCTTTATCCATTAATGGATTTAAATGTATAAGAATTGATTTATAAGATTCAACATATAGATAAAAATCTTTACTATTATTTAAAATGTAAAGGTGACCTTTCTACCACTCTTTGATGGCAATTTTTACAATATCTCTTTCAAAAATCCCTTCTCTTATAAGGAGTCATCTATTATGAGAATTTGGGAAAGTGGTTAAATCAATATAAGATAGGTAATCGTTATAGAATTCAATATCTTCTTCAACAATATATCATTCTAAAATACAACCTTCTAGATGACTTTGATTCATAACAAACCCTATTAAAATCACCATATACCATTCAATGAAGTACATACAACTGTAATTGATATGACCACATGGTTGAACCTATCTAACCAAGTGAACCATCTGGTGTAATATTATGTCAAATAATGATGGTGGGAAGAACATTTCTAATTCTGATAATATAATTGTAACCTCATTATTAATGATTGTAAAATTCTCCAATTCTATAAATTTACTACATATGGATTTTAAAATGAATTAGAATATGATTAATGTATGCCTAGGGGTGTAATTTCCTCCCAGCTCGGCCCGAACAACCCCATCAGGCAGCCCGAGCCCGGCCTCGAGCCGACCCAAACCATCGGGTCGGGCTGGGCTTTTTCGGGCCGGGTCGGGCTTTTTCGAGTCGGGCCATGGTGGGATTTTATTATTTTCAAAATAATTGTCACTTCTAAATTTTTTTATTTAAACATTTTTTAACATTTATTTAAAACATTTCTTTACATTTATTTTTAAATGCATGTTTTTTGTAAAAATGTTTAATTTATTTTTTATTAACATTTTATAGTGGGTGGATATGTTTTTTTGTCTAAATAGATTTATATATTGTGAATATATATATTATTTGCAAATTGTAAAAAAAATAATGATTGATGGGCAGCTTTCGTGGGTGAGTTTAAAGCCTTATTATTTAAACGTTTTTTCAAACATTTATTTAAAACATTTTGTACATTTATTTTTTTAACTTATTTATATTTTTTAAAGCATTTTTTAATATTTTTTATTTAAACATTTTTATTTAAACCATTTTTTAACAACTGTTTAAAAAAATTTTACATTTATTTTTAAATGATTAATTTAAAACATTTTTGAATTTTTTTAAATGCATGATTTTTACATGTATTTTTTTAAAACATTTAACTTTTTTTCATATTTTAATGTAAAAAGTATTTTTTAAGTGTTTGTTTTAAAAAACTAATTTAAATGTTTGTTTTAAAAACTTTTTTAAACATTTTTATTTAGTCCTTTATTTAAACCATTTTTTAACACTTGTTCAAAATGTTTTTTTTACATTTATTTTTAGATGTTTAATTTAAAACATTTTTTGAATGCATATTTTTTACATTTATTTTTTAAACAATTAACATGTTTTATGTAAAAACATTTTACAGTGGGTGAATATGTTATTTTTTTTCTAAATAGATTTATACATGTCTGTGAATTTATATATATTATGTACAAATTAAAAAAATTAATGAGTTATTGGGGGGTGCACAGTAGTGAGTGGTGGGTTTAAAGTGTTGTTATTTAAACCTTTTTTATCATTTATTTAAAACGTTTTTTTAAATTTATTTTTTTAACTTATTTATGAAAAGTATTTTTAAGCGTTTGTTTAATTTAAAACATTTTTTAAACGTTTTTAAATTTTTTTTGCAGGGAAAGCCCAACCCAGCCCTGTCTGAACTAAAATTACCCCATTAGCAGGTGCGTAGTAGTGGGTGAGTTAATTTTTTTCTAAATAGATTTATATATTTATATATAGTATATATAATATATTCATGTCTTATCATATTTTAAAAAAACTAATGAGGTTGGGGGTGTGCAAATATCATTTGGTGAGTAGTTATTTTTTGTTAGTATATAATAAGTTATTATATATATATAATATGAGAAAATTGTAAAAAAAAATTAGGGGTTGGGGGGTGCACGGTAATGGGCGAGTTAATTTTTTTTCTAAATAAATTTATATATAATATATGCAAGTTTCAACATATTTAAAAAAATTAATGAGGTTGGGGGATGTACACGAATATCATTAGGTGAGTGTGTTATTTTTTTGTTAATATAAAATAAGTTATTATATAATATTAAATCATTGACACACACACATATATATTATTAATGGATTCTTAAAAGCCATACTTAATTGATATATATTATTAATAGCTTTATATATAATATTATTGGCTTTGTTTATATATATATAGTAGTTTTGTTTTTATATATAGATATATATAATATTCAAGTTTCATCATATTAAAAAAAAATTAGTGAGGTTTGGGGTGTGCGCGAATATCATTGGGTGAGTGTGTTATTTTTTTTATTAATATATAATAAGATATTATATATATATATAATGTTAAATGATATATATATATATATAATATGAGAAAATTATAAAAATAATAATCAGGGGTTATGGAGTGTGTCGTAGTGGGTGAGTTAATTTTTTTTCTAAATAGATTTATATATGTATAAGATATATAATATATGCATGTTGAAACATACTTAAAAAAATTAATTAAGTTGAGGGACTTGCACGAACATCATTAGATGAATGTGTTATTTTTTATTAATATATAACAAGTTATTATATATATATATAATATTAAATCATTGATATATATATATATTAATAGCTTTGTTTATATATATATTATACTAAATCATATAAGTATACATACACATATATATATATTATCATATCATTGATATATATATATATATTATTAGTAGATTTGTTTTTAAATATACATATATATAATATGCAAGTTTCATCATATTTTAAAAAAATTATTGAGGTTGGGGGTGTGCGTGAACATCATTGGGTGAGTGTTATTTTTTTTATTAATATATAAAAAGTTATTATATATATATAATGTTAAATGATTGATATATAAATATATATATATATATAATATGATAAAATTATAAAAATAATAATTAGGGGTTGGGGGGTGCATCATAGCGGGTGAGTTAATTTTTTTTTCTAAATATATTTATATATGTATAGTATATATAATATATGCATGTTGCAACATACTTAAAAAAAATTAATGAAGTTGAGGGACTTGCACGAACATCATTAGGCGAGTGTGTTATTTTTTTATTAATATACAATAAGTTATTATATATATATAATATTAAATCATTGATATATATATATATATATATATATTAATATCTCTGTTTGTATATATATTATATTAAATCAAATAAATATACATATACATATACATATACATATATATATATGTATATATATTATTAATGGATTTTTAAAAACCACACTTAATTGATATATATTATTAATGGCTTTGTTTATATATATATATACTATTATATATATAACTATATATCGTTGTATGTATATATTTATACACACATTATAATTATATATAATAATAATTATATGTATATATATAATATTATTTTTTGTTAATATATAATGATATATGCACATATATATAGAAACACACACACACACACACATATATATAGATACATATATAGATAAATATATATGTATACATATGCATGTATAGATATATAGGTATATATATATGTATGCATGTATATATATATACAGAGATATATATATATATATGTGGATAGATATATAGATATATATCTATATATATAGGCTGGTGATTATTTTACAGGCGTGACCTTGGGAGATCGTGGTAGAGGGATCGAATCCCCCTACCCGCAGTTTCCCTGTTAAATTTTTTACAGCAGGCGGGCTTCACACAGGCCGGGAATTTTCAGGCCGGCTCGGCCTGGACTACAGGCCTTCTTGGAAAGGCCCATGCCTAACCCGCTGAACCTACTGCCCGAGCCCGGCCTGGCCCGATGCGGGCTTTTCCAGGCCGGGCTGCTCGGGCTTTCCGGCCGGGCATGTCGGGCCACTAGGCCAAAATTACACCCTTATGTTTAGGTAGAATAAAACATAATGTGACATGCATCAAATCTTATATCAGAACTTGAAATTCATGTTATTTTAGTCCCTTTAACATTAAGTGATCCATTAAAATGACATTATTGATATTTGATGAACACCCTTCTGGAACTTTTACACCATTAAGGAAAATGAAAAATTTTAATTTTCTTGTCTGGATAGAGTGTAAGTTGTTAGAGGAAGAAAGGTTTGACTTTTACACTTCACTGATGAAAACTCTTCCCTTATCCCCGTGTCAAAAATTTATAACCAAGACTTGATTCTATCTTTTGTTTTTCCATGAACATTTAGTAACATGCCAATAACACAATCAAATGCATTTTTATATATTCATGACATCAAGAAAATTATTGATGTACAAAAAATTCTAGTACATTAATTAAAATATAATTTATCCCTTTTAAAACCTGAATTTATTTGTTTTTTCAAAAAAAATTTACTAAAAATTTAGTCCATATCATTTATATTATCAAATAGTTAATCACCTATTATTGGAGATGATGTTGTACCTTGTTTGGTATTCCCATAGAATGTTGTCATCCAAGTTTAGTATTTATGTCATCAGGGTAAAAAAAATTGATGACTTCAAAACATAGTCTTCAAGGAATGTTTCAAGCAAAATGAGTTTGTACATTATTCAAAAATGTGAGACCCCAAAATTCCTTTATGATTATAGCCTGAGAAATTTCCTTAACCACGAAATTCATTTATCATCTCACAAAATATGTTCCTCAATGTGAATTCTTTACATCTATGAGCATCATACACTATGACTCTTATATCCGACATCAATTTGAATTCTTTGGTCAATGGATCCAAATAGAAATCAATACCACTAATAGTTTTTCTGTATAGATATAAGTAGGGAAAACATAATGTATTTGTGCTCCATGATTAACTATGGTGGAGAGTTATAATTTACCAACATGATTTTCCATATACTTTGCATATTACTTTTTACACCAAAAGGATTTATTACATCATTAGATAATGCAAGATGAATGTTTCTCATCTCATTTCCAAACTTAGAATACTCATAATAATTTTTTTTTCATAGAGGAGAGTTTGTTAGATGACATAGTTTCCCATATTTAATTATTTTATATGTGTGACATTCCATTTTTTATATAGTTTCCTAGCATCCATATAGTCTTCTAAACCATATAATAATAGGAAATTTCAATGAAATTTTTTTAATGGATCCATTCACCTTTCTTGTATCGATTTGTTCCACAATTAGAGAATTTTATGAGTGATTCATGGTATATGTGAAATAATATTAAATAATCTGAACAAGAATGAATTTTGCTAGAGATCATGAGCATTGAACATAGTATTCTTTTAATATTATATGTTTAAAAAGGATGTTGATTTTATTCTGGTAGCATATCATTCAAGAGACCAATTAGTTTTGTAAATATGGTTTTTCTCTATCTATGCAGACATTCAAATTATATGACTTCAATAGAGTTACTAATGTTTTTTATTTAGTAAAACTTGTAAACAATGGACTCTTAGAACATATATTTAACATCTCAAAAAACTTTGGATAATCATGAAGTTCATCATCAATTTTCATTTTCATTTGTTCCATATGATCTCCATCCTCATTTAAACTGATATTCATATCAAATGATCCATAAAATACAATGTAATCCCAATCATTGACCACATTCCATTTTTTCCCCAAGTTTAGTTAATCATTTATAGCTATGATCTATTTATTGATAAATAAAATGTTCTTCCAACTCTTCCATGCTATTTTTTCATGAATAACAATAATGTAAACCTGAAAAAAGGATTTGAGAAGAGTCGTATGTATTATTTATTACAAAATTGATGAACTATATGACTTCATATTAATAATATTTTTTCATAAAATTATCATGCATCCATTTTTAATTCATATTAACCCTATTAGGTTTCTAAAATATTCATTTTGTACACAAAATAAATAAATAAACATAAGATATTCCTAATAAAAGGAGAAACTGATATATAATTATCACAAGGGGAACCCAAAATTTGAATGTTATAAATAATGATTCCTGAAAAGTTATCATTTTACATAAGGGTGACATGAATTACCTTGGGAAAACATGTGGTTTTTTTCCTAGGTTTTTATTTGATGTTGTGTGGGAAAAAAGTCAGTAACAAATATGTAAGTAATTTTTTTTATATATTATTTGATGATTGACTTCCCTTGGAAACTCTTATTTTTTTCTTGTCATTTAATTTTTACTTGGATTTATAATTTTTTGTCAAAATATCTTTACATAGAACATACAGGGTCACGAATTCCATATATTTTAACAGAAGATCAAGGAGCTTGGAATTTCATGAAACAAATTGATGAAAATGTTAGGGATGAAAAAAGTGAATTTTGATTCCATGTTTCTCTATTTTTTTGTAAATAATTATTACAATTTATTAAAGGAATACAAAAAATATATTTTAACTGTAACCCATTAATCAACACCTATTTCAAAAATAGTATATTTATCAATCCTAGGTATATTAAACATATCCTACAATATCCAAAAACTTTATTCAATTTCCTTAAAACACCACAAATACTTTCCATTATTAAACATTCCAAAAAATTCTATTAGAATGGATTTAAGATCATTGTGATCTAAAACAAATTGATTCCACCTCTAATAATGACATAGATCGCTACAAGATACCTCCCACATCTAGTAATAAAAACATTCATCGGTATATCTAAAAGAGTAGATCAATTGTTAATAAAATACATACCACATGTATGGTTAGAAGAGATTATAATAAACATTATAAAATTATACCATTATATTCTAATCATGTATGTGTTTGATATAAATTTATTTTAAATTAGAACATTTTATGGGTGATATTCACACCATTCAAAATGATACACAATAGATCAAAATAATAATAATTTTATGTACATGACTACAATGTTAAAAATAATTATATTTTATATAAAAAACATGCAGATTTTATTTCAGTTAAAATTAAATTAATGTGAATTAAAAATAGATAATTCCATAAAAAAATATTAATTCATAACATATTAATATAAAATTAATTCATAGAATATTGATAATGATATTAAAGAATTGATAAAAATAATAAAAAGTAAATAAGATGTCCGCCTTTATTAATGAATCCTCAAATAAACATTCCATTAATATAAAAAAGAAATTAAGTATATAATGAGACCATATTTAATTATATTTTTGTTTCCTGAAAATAAAAAAATATTGAAATATGACACTCTAATGGTCACTAAAAATAAAATACATAGGTAATGGATTTTTTTAAAAAGACATTGCAGTTTTAATACATAGGAGTATGAGGGATACTTGGATGAAAATTGGTATAATTGTTTGATTTTAATCCATGGGATAAAGAGGGATACTTAAAACATGGATCTGATTACCATATGTGCACCAAACAAACACTATCTACTTATCATTTATAGTCACCACTTTACATGATAAGTGGGAAGTGTTTTTGCGGTGCATATCTAGGAGCTATGTGGAATATAAGTGAAAAATAATGATGAATATTATAAAATGAACATGATGGAGAGGGAGAGGGTGAAAAAACAATGGCTCAAGTTCAGATATATTAGTTGGATAATCAATGAGTTAGATCAAGGATAAATAAGACTGTTTGTGTGCACTCTGTTCAAAAAATTTGGGAAAATTACAAACAAATAAAGATGTTCAGGGGTGAAATGGATAATAAGTGATCAAATGACTTGTTTTTAATATATCATTATAATTTCAAGAAAAAATAGATAAACTTTAAAATAAGACAAATATAAGAAAAATCATTTAATTCCAAGAAAACCTTTGTAAAAACAAGAACAAAGAAATTTTCAGCTGAAAAACACTTAAAACCATTTTATTTCAAAGAAAACCTTCCAAAAAAGAAATGCATCATTAAATTTAATTTATAAACACTTCAAAAATAATTTAAATATCCCATTAGATAAACTCTTCTGTATATATGAAGATAATATTTAGTTTAATATACTCAAATGAGACTTTATTCAATAATAATCATTGTACCTAATTTTAAAATCCAATTTATAATTTATATCAAGAAACAACCAACTTCAAATATTTTTTTTAAAAAAATTCATTGCATAATAATAATTAGTTAATAAATAATTTAAGTTTCTTTTATACTAAAAAATTACTGTTTTCAAAATCACTATGTATGGAAATCATAAAATTTTGATATATCCCTGGAAAATATAAATATAAATTAATCAAACACTTAGAAAAAAAATAAAAAAATGGGAATCACATAATAATTCTTAAAGCCCTTTAAACTTAGAATATTATAAAAAATATCCACTAAAGTGGATTTATATTTTTAATACATTAATGAAAAACATTCACATGAAATGATATCATGATACATTTTCCCCTTTACACATTAAATGATATGATTTGAACTTTTAAAACTCAATTTGGAAATAAAAATATCTTTAAAACAAGGTCCCCTTATAGAAGGGATTTAGAAATTTAGAATGATAATTTTTCCAAACAAATACCTTATATATAATAAATATTTTAAAGTCAAAATATTATATAAATAAATTTTAATTTTGAAATACGACTCTAATAAATCCTTAATGAAATGAATATTAATTTTTAATTTTTTTGAGGTTTTCTAAAGCAACCAAATGTACTGATCATTATATCATACAATCATTCACTATGAAAATTGAATTAAAGGCATAATTTTTATTTCTACTAACAATATAATTTTTGAAAATAGACACATATTTGTGGTAATTTCTAGTTTCTTATAACGATATAGAAAATAATATAATTATTGAACACATTGTTTTTATTTAAATTCATTTCCTTTGACATCGTTAATATTTATCATATTAATTATTCATGTAGTAATATCAATGATATTTCCTTTTTCTTTAACCATGAAATTTCTAGGAAGTTAAAAGTTTTCATTCCATTCACACATTAGTCAATCATTTTAGAAATTTATAATGTCCAGGATGAGGCTACACTATACCATAGTAAGCATAGGTAGTGGAGAAGTGGATGAGAACCAGTACAAGATAATCCTAGAGAGCTCCTAGAAAGGGACGACACTAAGACTAGGAGAAAACCAATGGCTGTGTAGTGGGTTGGAAACATAAAAACCAAAACACCATACCGTACTTGTTCTCATCCACTGAACCTAAATAAGAAAGAAACAAGAGGGGAGGGGAAAACATAATATGCCTTATATTTGAGAGTTGATTCATTTGAGAGAAGATTGAGGGGGAGCGACAGTGGATGAGAACTTCAATGAGAGCTCGAACTATGTGATGGAAATTAGTTTTCTTAGTGATCTTTTTAAAAGAACAGAGATGGTTTTATCGGTACTTCTTAAAAAATTACTGATAAAGATGAGTTTTATAAATGCTAGAATAATAAGTGCTAATAAAATATGTCTTTATCAGCGCTGATAAAAGACATCTTCATCAGCGCTAAAATTTTTTCACAGATAAAGATGGCTTTTATCAGTGATTGCTCAAAAGTGATAAATATTTATAATTACAATTATAAATAAATCTATTTGTAAATATTTCTATACCTATTTTTATATAATTATAAAAATATTTATATCATTATATATATTTATATATTTATATATATTTAATAAATACAAATAAATTTAAATATAAATATATTAAATATATTTAACATCATTTAATAAGTAATTAAATATATAAATATTTACCTATAATTATATATATTTTTAACAAAAAATATATTTATTTCTTTATGATTATAAATATATAATTTTATAAATATAGTAAATATATATTTATAAACATATTAAAAAATAAATGAATTTACAAATATATTTATAATTATTTATTTATAATTATAAATATATTTTTATCATTATATATATTTGTATAATTATATATATATTTAATAAATAAATATATATATATATTTAATAAATATATATAAATATATATAAATATAAATATATATATATATAGTAAATATATTAATTATTTAAATATATTTATTACAATTTTATAATTATAAATATATTTATATCATTATATATATTTGAATTATTATATATATATATAATAAATATATATAAATATTAATATAAATATAGTCAATATATTCTATATTTAAATTTATTTATTATAATTTTATAATTATTTAAATATATATATTTAATATGGTTATATAAATACTTTTTTAAAAACATCTATTTATTTATTCATAGTTATAAATATAAAATTTTATAAATACAGTAAATATATATTTATAAATATATCTATTTATAAATATATATTTATAAATATATATATTTATAAATATTTATTTATAAATAATTTTTAAATATTATTAATGAATATATAATCTTAAATACATGAATGTTAAAAATGAGTGAAACTAAATAATTAAAAATGAGTAGACATTAAAAATATTAAAAAAATAGATAAGTTTCATTAATTATAAAAATTATTAAAAATTAAAATATGGATATATATTGAAATGAATTCGAATAAATATTGAAAAAATTAAAACCTCGTAAATAAATATGAATAAATAAATATTAGAAGAATATAAATTTCCAAAAAAATAACATATATTAGAAATGAATAAATAATACTAACTGTAATAATATTATAAATAAATAAATAAAATCTATCAATTAAATAAATAATATATTATATATATATCTTATGTTTCTAAATTAAATTCTATAATGAATATTAAAATTTGAATAAATTACACAATTATTTGGTGTATGTGTTTATATATAAGTTTTTATTAATTACATAAATATTTGTTTATGTGAAATTAGTGTGTGTATATATATATATACAAGTTTGATATATGCTAAATTTAATAATGACATTATATAATATATATCATCTATTAATGAAAAATAATAATAACTAGAATGAATAAATTTTAAAAATGAATAACTATTAATAATTATATATATAATTTTAAAAAATAAAAATGAATATTTATATATGTTAAAATGGAAATGAATACATATTAATTATATAAATTACAACCATATAAAAAAATAAATGTTAATGAATAAACTTGTATAAATAAAAATTGATATTTGATAAAATTAAAAACATATTGATCAATAAAAAACGGAAAATAAGTAAATTAAAAAATATTTTAAAAACTCAACATTATTAATGAATAAATAATATTTAAAATGAATAATTCGATAAAATATTAAAAATTAATAAATAGTAAATTTTTAATAAAATATAAGAAATGATAAAATTTACTTACTAGAAACCTAATATATATTAAGTTAATAAACATAATTCTAAAATGAATATTAACAATTGAATAAATTACAGAAATATTTTGTGTGTGTGTGTATTGTATATAAAAATGCATTAATTATGTATATTTTGTGTGAAATCAATGTAACACAGGTTTAATATATGTTAAACTAAAAAAATCAAATGGCATTAAATTAAATGTCCATTACTCGATATAATTATCCAATATTTTTTATTTATATTTATTTTTAATTATAAACCATTTTCACTAACTATATGACTTATTTAATATAAGAATAAATATTTTGTAATATATATATGTATCATATTTTAGGAAATATTATATTTATTGATATATATATATAAATATATATGAATATATTTCTATATTAAAAATATTAAATATATTAATGAATAATTATGTATCAAACCCATTAAAAATGAATAAGACATTAATATATTTTTAATTATTAAATTTTATTAAATTTCTATATTTATAAGTAATATATATTATTTATTAATATTTATAATTAATATCTATATGTGTGTGTTAAATTTATTCATTTTTATTAATAATTGTTTCATTCATAATTTTTTAATAATTTTGTAATTTATTCATTTTAAAATTTTTGTTTAATTATTATAATTTATTCATTTCATATATTCATATTTAATATATAATATTTATTAATATTTATAATTTATAAATATGCCAATTAAATTTATTCATTTTTATTAATATTTTTTTAATTTTTTGTTAATTTACTAATTTTTAATTGTTTAATTACTTATTTTATACATATATATCTATATTTAATATATAATATTTATTTATCTTTATAATTTATATATATATTAAATTTATTAATAAATATTTAATTAAAAAAATCAATATTTTTTATTCATTTTTGATTTTATTTAATTAGTTATTTAATTTTTTTATATTTTTAATACCTATATGATTTTATCGATTTAATTTTATTTTTATATAAAAAAATGGGGTCCTGGCCCATATGGGCAGGTGGGTCAGGTCATGTATGACCTGGTCATGTGTATATGGGTTTGATAAAGCCCACGTGAAGCATATGGTGGGCCAAGGCTTGCGTAGGCCTATGCGTGTAGGCCTGGGTCTATATGGTTGTGTGTGGAGAGTGTATGTGAGAGCTCATCCTTTTAATAGGCTTCTGACATGGGGATGTAGTAGATTCGTATATAAAGAGGTGACTGAACATCTGCTATTTCGATGTGGGACTTGTGCGCGCAATTGGGACCTCTATCAGTGTTAGAAAATACACTAATAAAGGTTACCCTTAATCTACACTACAAATAAATCACTGATAATGGTACCCTTTATCAACATTTTTTATAGCGCTAATAACGGCATCCTTTGAGTGTGATTTTTGAAAGCGTTGATAAAGGATAACGCTGTATATTGTGCATTTTTTAGTAGTGATAAAATGGGTGTTGTTTTCACTATATAACGGGTGGTTGGAGGGAATATAATAATTTTTCTATTTCTATAATGAAACTTTAGTATATTTATGATACTCTTGTAATTATATTAGTACGGTTATAGTGTATCTGTATGAGTTTGAAGATAAATAAAATGAATAGAAATTAAAGTGTGGTTTTTAGTTCTTATTTTATTTATTGGGATGAATCCTTTGATATTGGATTTATCTTTTGATGGGTATTCTTATAATGAGACAAAAACTATAGGATAATACTAGTAGTATTTAATTTTTTTTAAGAACTTGGTCTAGATAAGAGCCTTTACATGTGAGTAGGAGTGGGGCGTCGATGGGGTCCTTTTTTAAGTAAGTGGGGCTGCATTTTCACAGATATTAAATTATTAATATTAAAAATATTTTCTTATTCAAATATTGTACATCGAAAAATTTTAATTTTTGAGGACAAGATATGTTAAATTCATGAAATCCCTCATCTATCCTTCTAGAAATGAGTTTTTGCAATATTTTTTACTTTACCTCTTAACTTAATGAATTTACCTCATGTTAACCTATATCATGGTTGCTAATTTGTACCTTCAAAATTTATCTTTATTAACTGAAATAAAATTTTACATATTACCTTGTATTTATTATTTTAACTCCCATTGCACATTTCAAAATTCAAAACCTTCGCAAAACCCGATGAAAAAAATTTCAAAATTCAAAAGATATCAACAAAACCCGATGATCCGTGTCATCATCATGAGTACCATTGATGCTTTCCAGTCATCATCATCACCAGTACTACTTTTTCATCTCCATCTATCACCACGTCTTCATAATAGAAGAAAAATATTTCTTATAAAACATGTGTTTTTCATATTAAAAACAAATTTATTATTATTTATTCTAAATATTATGAATATTATTTTTTAAGATGAAATGTATTTATTTATTATTAAATAATTAAGGTTTACTTTATTTTGAACCCAATATAAAAATTAATGGCATCATGTGAATTCATAATTAAATAAAAAAACCAAAATTAGTTTTTTATTAGAATAAAATAAATCTTAGGTTCCAAAATATCAAACATAAGTTCCTAAATTAAAATTATTATTTTAAAATGAATTATTTTACTTCTTATAAATATATTTCGTTGAGAAATATGATTCACAATTTTTTTGTTCATGACATTCAAAAAAGTTATTCATTTTTAAAAATTATATTATTACCTTTTGCTAAAATATCAACCATTTAAAAAAAAATCCCAAAAATTCACCCCAATATAAACATGACATGATTAATATAAAATTGAACTTCATTCCATCATATTGAAATTATAAATTCTTTAATTTTACTTTTAAATTAAAATATAGAATATAATAAATATTTTTTTAAAAAGATCACATTTTAAACATTTAGTATTTGTAATATAATTTCATATAAACTGTTAATATATTTGTTTATATATTGAAAAAAACTAAATAATCCATCATGAATTTTCAATTAGTTTATTATGAAAAAATGAATAATATATCCAAAAAATTAAATTATTTAGGAAATATGGATTTTTTAACATTAATAAACACATTTGTATTTAAGACACCCTTATAAATTTATTTTAAAATTAAATTTTATAAAATTAAAAATAATATAATGAGAACATATATAAAGTTTATTACATTAAATGGTTATATCATCATAAACTCTACTTAAAAACCCTTTGATACTTATATATATAATCTATGGGTGAGATAAAAAATAGTAGTGGTCACGTGTGGCGATTCAGCCATCATAGATCTCACAGTGATTTCAATGATCTTGAAATTTTCCCACACAAAAAGTTTCTCAAGTCAAAATTGTTTAATGTTATCTTGGTTTGGGTCCATGAAAATACCTTGTGACACTACCTCCTTTCCAAGTTCAGAAAATGAGACTCAAAAGGACAACTCCTACTACTTGATGTCATTTATTATCCTTTCTACATAGATTACATAATGCAGTTACTTCTATTTATACCCACCAATTAAATGACTAGATTATAATAGTAAAATTTAGTAATTTAATCTCATTAATATATTGTTCTATTTTTTAGTTTGGAGTTTCATGTGAAAGAAGCTATAGATTACAAAAAACATAAAATAGAAATATATTAAAAAATCACAGTTTGTGATGGGTTTATTGTTTATTCCATTTGGGTATATACTTCTTATAAGTAGGTATATTTGTGTCTTAGTGCCTCAAATTATATATTTATAACTAATTAAGGAATTAAATAACAACAATTGGTTCTTGAAGACTTAATAATTAAAGGAGAGTGGATATGGAAACTAGAATTATAATGTTAAATAAAAACAATATCAATTTATATAACTAATGTAAATATCAATGAATAATTAATTATGGGATATTATAAGATGATAAGTATTTGATTAATAATAAATAGTAAGATATAAATGAATCATAATGATTGTGTGATTAGAATTTACTAACTTCTTGGATCTAAGTGTTGGAAAAAGGGTTTCCATGTGAAAGATTAGTTTTCATTTGAATCATAGGAAGGATAGTTTCCCTTGGAATTATTTTATGTAATAAGATTTATTATGCAATTTTATTTATTATGCTTCACCACCCTAGTTAGATAACATGAATTATGTTCATAATTGTCCTTTTTTCTTAGTTTTTTTCAACTTTTGGGTTTTTGATGATATAAATGTCTTAATACCCCCTCCACACTTACCACTTTTCCAGAAATGGTATACTATGTGGGAATGTATGATATATAATGGATTATGGTTATAGTATATGTGCTCATATGGTATGTAGCAACTCAAATATTATGGAATAAAAGTATATACAATTGATGGAGGTTTATGGTTATATTGTTTACATGAAAAGTAGTATTATTGGATTACGATTATTATATGTGTATTTATACGAAAGTTGTAATGTAGTAATGTATAATGTGTATTTTCATGTTTTGTAATGAATCATAGTTTTACAATGAGATAATGGGTATGTAATAGTGATAATATCATGTTAGTGTATGTGTTTGTGATATTTTTTGATGGATGTGTATTATAACTTATTGAGTGTATGGGAGAACCAGTACATTAGATATTGGGGTTTATAAAAATTGGTTTAGTAGGAAAGTGAAAGTTGGGTTACTTTATTTTATATATGTGTTTGATATGATATTACATACTTATCTAAGTAACTTTTTGAGTGGGACTTGGTGAGGATGGGAATATAGTTTACCTAATTTAGTTAATGATTTGATTACAATATTTATTCACTAGGTCTTTAGTGTGCTTTTTACAAATTTGTATGAGGTTTTTTGTGGAGAATCATCTTAAGGGTGGTACTATTGGGGGTCATTCAAGATATTTATAATGGAATATATTACAGAATCTATAATTTTTTACTTAAACCATCAATCCCACTTTTTTTGGGGTTCTTAATAACTCCTACCAAATTTTTACAACCATAATTGTTAAAAAAATGAAATCATCACCACAATCCAGTTGTTTATCTTGTCTCTCCCATTGGATTTATTATCAATACCCACAAATAAATCAATGTTAATATGGTTAAATTCCATATATCTACTTCATTAGGGAATATACTAATTGATGTGTTAAAAGGTGGAAATAAGTTGTTTTTTTTCATATCATTGAATGATGAATGATACCCCCTTCTATAAGATTCCCTAATAAACTAATTGGTTCACCCCTAAAGATATCACCTTTAATTCCCAATAATGAAAAATGAATAGAAATATACAGTAATAAGGTTTAATGTCCACTAGTCATTAGTGATAACCATACAAATGATTTTTGTTTCTAAGCATATAAAGAAGGTTAAATCTACCTTCAGATTTTTGAGAAATCATCATGTTGGACCCACCTTTGTTTTTTTAGATCTAAAACTATTTGAGGATAATTTATTACTTGATTCTTTCTATATTCTCTTTAGGTATAAACATATTTCTTATAGAAGTAATCATCGAACATGAGTTCACATGAGATTTCACTTTCACTTTTATATATCCTATAGTTTTAGAAGAATTTTCATGCATTCTATTAGACTGTTTCCACCTTATTTTCACCTTTAAAAAGATTCCTAAAAATAATTATGTCACCCCTCTTTGGATACTTCTTAAAAAATTAGTTTTTTTCATATATTTTTTCCACCAAAAAAATATATTTGATTCTTTTATGCAGTGATTTTATTTATTTCTCCATATTTATTCCATCATAAGATATATTTATGGACTACATGAAATAAAAATTATGTATACTTTTATTTCATAATAAAATCATATATTATTTTATATGACATCTTTCACAATCTTCATGTGTATTTTTTTCTCAAAAATAACCTTCTGTAAATTCCCAAATGTGAACTCATCTAAATTATTCCATTTATTTGTGATTTTTTTTTGTATTTATCTCAAAAAAATTATATAAATTATTCATGGTAGGTGTGGTCCTACATTCTTCATCAAAGAGAAAAAAATTCATTTCCCATTAAATATTTTTAAGCCTTCATATCTATTATATATGTGTAGATTCATATTCTATGATGTATATTACCTTATAACATTTGGATCTCTCTTCAAATTAGGTCTACTACCCTTTAATACTAGATTTTATTGTCTTTTAATTATTGGTATAGTATATCATCAATCGATGGTCTTGTTCCGAAACATTCAAAATTCTATCATTATCTATTTAATATTAATTTATTATTTTCATCACATTTTGCCTTCTTTAATCATAACTCTTTTTGAGTACTAAATACCATTTTTATATCCTTCTAGGGAATAAAAAATACTACTTTTATTAAATCTATCATTGATTAAGTTGTTAGTATCACAAATTTTTTATCCACTAAAATTATTTAGTAATTAATTTTCTAAGCATCACTATCAAATAAAATAACAATACTCTAAAAAATATTTTTATAGTAAGGGGTAAATTTATCGTTAATAATTAAAGAGAAATTTGTTTAGAATATTTTAATCCTATCTTTACTATATCACGAGTCATTTTATAATCATAAATATTCTAAAAATCTCCTATTTAGATTCCTTATCTATTAGTAGTTTGGGAAGACTCAGTTTGGGTCACTTCATGATTTCTCAATTTGACATCTAACAAAATACACTTCATGTTGGGGATATTTTACTAATAGTAAACTAATCTAATTCTGTCAACCCATTCTATTTTCATCTTATGATAATTCATCATCTTAATCCTTTTTTGAAATGAATTTACAAGACCTATTTTCCTTTTATGGTTGATTTGGAATTGATAATTCTTAACACAAATTATTTCTGCTGATATAAAGATCCCATATGCACACATTACTTATCTCATATTTCTCATCAAAATAATTCTTAAAATTTTCTTCTACTATGGATTATTTTTCTTTAAAAACCCATACATTTACTCTTTTTTTTCACATCATTTATGAGAGTGTTTCAAACTTGTAACTTCTCAGTAAATTATTTCTCCTCCAAATTTACTTATATATGTAGTTTTTATTTTTCTTCTTACATAACCTTGATGAAATCTATTATACAAGTGACCTCTTCAAAAAGAGACCTTTTTTAAATAATCCTTAATTTTATAATACAAATCACAAAGTGATTTAATCAGAACATATTTATTATAGACTAAATTTGATTCTCTAATATGATATTTATTGATATATATTATAGAAAAATTACTATTTAAATTTTCAAAAACTAGTGCTTAATTCCCTTTATCCTTTCCCATAAAAGTGTTATTTCTTAATTTTCTCCTCCTTCTTTTTTAGTTTTTCAATGTTTTAGATGAAATAGTATATATGTTTACATTGAATAAGAAGCATCTATATTCTACAACTAAATAATATCAAAAACCTAATAAATTATACACTTCATATCAAATAGATAATAAAAACTATGGAAACCATATTCAACTAGAAGCAGATTCACTAATTTAATGCCAATTTAAGTTCCTAATGATCTAGTGTAGTCAGGCTGATAGGGGGTTGGGGTGAATCATAGAGATCAATGTTTTGTCTAAATTTTTTCACTTTATTAATTCGAAAATATACATTTATTAGGATGAATAGATCTTATATAAATCATGAAACACAAAAAAACTATATGTAAGACAAAAATATAACAGAGTAGAACGTGATATTTTTGTAAATTTCTCTTTTGACATGGGTGACAATTTCTTTATGGTGTTTTTGATGAGTCTGAAACATAGGTGCTTCACTAATATCATAAATTTAGTTCACAAAGAGAATATATCATTCATAACACTAAAGTTATCTCTTAAAATCATTGTAGTCTCCTGACCACTCTTCCTAAATCAAGAACCTTGACATTCCATTGAGGTTTCAGTAATACATCAAGCATTTCAGTATCATATCATCTTTATAATGATCAATAAACATTTGAATATGGTTCATCTACATTTTCTTCTTCCTCCTTAGACTAATTTAGGCCTTTTAATTATCTTCAAAAGTGGTATCTCCACATTAAATAAGAGTTTCAATGTATATGATATTTAGTATAAATAGAATTACATTGATTTATCTCTCGGTCTTTATTTTTATTCTTTATCAATATTTAAGGTATATTTAATGTAATATATCATCGGATTCGATCAAATAATCAATATTATAATTCCCCATATTGTATAACTCTAAAAAATTTAATTAGGGGGATATATGACCTCATCTGTTCCTCCTCCAAGGAAATAAACTTATCACTAGAACTGAGAGTCTATGGTAACACCATTAAAAGAGTATACCCTCATATCATAATAGTTCGATAATAGTGGAGATAATAACAAGTTATTTTATGATGATTAAATGATGACAAAAATTATTTAAAATGGTAATAAAAACATATATAACCCTTATTATATCATAATGAATGACGCATATTTCATACAAGTCACACAAACCAAATCAAGATCTGTGTGGGTGGATTATATAAATGATTCCAAAAGTAAAAAAAATATAAAAAAAATATGGAAAAATAAAATAAACATACCCCAAGTCCTATCCAGGTTCCCCCTTACATATTACATCCCAACTAGAAAATCATCCATCGATCATAGAAACGTTTACCTAAACCTTTCCTTTAATGATGAAGTCTTTTTAGGTATACATAGTGTCTTGAGAAAAATTTTAGCACAACTTAATATTCCTTAAAAAATGTTTTCCCTATATAAATATTTTCAAGTAAATTTATTGTTAATGAACCATCATTAATAATATAATATTGAATAAATAGACATTTTTATCCTTAGGCTCAATGGTGACACCTCATACCAACCTTTCTTACTTTGACCAGTGTCATATGTATCTAAATAGAGTAAATACAAATATTATCATGTGGAATGGTTCCCACTGAAGAGAAAAGTCATTCATGCCACCATTAGTTGGAATAACACCAAATCATGGAAAAATACATATCAATTATATCATAGGGGAATAGAGATCCACTCTTAAAATGATTCATATAAACCATCAGGTAGAATAGTTCCCCCTTGGAAACAATACATATAAATAATTTGGGTGAATGAGAACCCAAAACTAGAAATAAGAAATATAATACTATGATGGATGAGTGCCCCATATAGGAATCAACTCATATAATCATCATGGTGGAAGTTCACCCCACCTTAGAATAAATTCATTTAATCATCAGGGAGGAAGATCACCCTCCCCTAGAAACCATACACATATATATATTATCATAGTTTTTCTATTTTCTAGTTATATACCTTTTACATTCAATTCATAAGTCATGTCATACTAATTTCCAAGTATAACCTTTTGGATTTATTTATATGTGGGTCACTTCACTATCTTAGGTCTCTACCCTTACAACTATAGGGATATTATAATACAAAACTACATTGATCTAAAATTATAAACTAATATTCATATTAATACATATATGTTTGGGATGATATAAAATCATTATATTTATGAAACCTCTCAGGTTTCTTATGAAATTATTTTTTAATACATATCATCCTACTAAAGGGCCAAAGGTTTATATATACCTCCACTAATGAGCTGCTCATAGACCAATGAAACAGTTTGTTCATATAAAAAATAAATATAAATCATATATTCATGGTTTTGTATAACAACTTTTTAATTGGTCCCAACCACACATAACACACACAAATAAATGAAGTGATACTTTAAGGATAGATTAAGGAACATCTACCACAATATTCAAGGAAAATACTCATAGAATATTAACAGATAATCTGTTCCAAAATGAAAAGAATTAAAGAATATAAAAAAACAATCCTAGGAAATAAATGTTCATAACCAGTGTAAGATTATAAAATTTTATAAGAAACTATGAAAATAATGGATATGTTGTGATAGATTAACCATTAGCTATTACATATAATAAACAGAGCTTAAATCCATTAAGAATTAAGAGAGATCTCACTTAGAGAAGAAAAGTGGAATTAGATCACTAATCTAGATGATTTTCTTCTATTCAAGATATGTACTAACCTATTTTATTTTTAATAGAAATTTGAAACAATTTATTAATAACTATAAATTTTAAGAAAAACAAATCATTTATTGATGTTTTCCTGACATTTGTACCTCCTAAAATTAAATATTATGTATCCCCTAATTTCATGAACATAAAATACATACAATATTATACACCATGTATATAAATATATATATTAAATATCACATATAAAACAAAAAAATCATAGATTTTTACTAATTTTCAAAACTTCTCCTTCCATATGTAATATATTTGTTTTGTGTAGGGATTTTTCATCAAGTAGAAATCCACACATAACATATTTCTCCAATGAAAAATATCCTTTCCAAATATATAAGGTTTTTGCTTTTGGATAAAACCTATACATAAAATTTTATACCTATAAACAATATAATTTTCTAAGGTAGAGTATATACGTAATATATTTAAACCATGCATGATGATTTTTCCCTAAGTAAATTTTCATGTGTAATTGACATGCCCATAGAGCGTGGTTACCTCCATATAAGAACACCAATTTAGAAATATATAGTTTGGAATCCATGATAACTACTAAGGTGTGTAATATTAGAAGTTTTATGTCAACCCATGAATAACAAGAGAGCACAATGACTTCCCAAGACTAAATTCTAGGCCATCACTAAATTTTTAGGACCAAGATAACCAATTTATTAAAATTCATTAGAGAAAATAATAACCAATTTAAAATTAGACAAAATTAAAAAGATAGGGTAAAATATTTCCTATGGAATTTTTATTAAATAAATTATCTTAATTCAATCATTAAATAATTATATTCAAAAGATGTGTAAAAAATATTTCATTGATAAAAACATGGTCAATTTATATCAAACTTCTAGCATATCAAATCTTTATGGACATATGAATTAAAATAACCAATATTCATTAAGATATAATCACAATTACTTAATAATAATCCAATTCAACATTTATAAATCAATTACAATAGTCTTACTGGTTTTTATTTATCATTGAACATAATTGGTCTGTGATTTCATATCGAATATCATAATAATGTTGGTGTACCACAATACTAATAGATGTAATAACCATACAAGTGAAATAGAATTAAAACAACATGGTACACAATATCTCTCTTACCGATCTATCCAATCATCATTGGATGATCTTCGATGAAGAATACACCATAAACCATAAAAGAGTTAATATAAAATAGATATTTTAGAAACAAGAATTTAATTAAACTTAAAAAAATTCAAATTTAAATGAAAAATAGAGAACTATAGAAAATAATAGATGAATGTTGGAAAGCCTAGGAATGATAATGGTCCCAATTCAAAACCAAAGTGGTGGTTCCTTGATGGATGTATAATATTCCCACTGGTGTTTTAATAATAATTTTAAATCCTTCAATGACACACCCAAGGTTCCACGATCAAAAAGTATTAAAATCACCCCCCCCCAAATAGGCAAAAAATGTATTTTTTAGATCTATAAATGCGACCCATTCATGGTGTAAATTTTGTTTCATATGGTGAATGGGAAAGGGGTACTTCTAGTGGGACTCCCGTATGAAAATCTCTAACATTAATGGTGTGAAAATTATCTTCATGGCACAAATCCAATACTTCCACCCAACAACCTCTATAGCTTGAGAAAGTCATGTCATAAAACATATATTGGGTTCCTCTAAGAATTATGTTTATAATCCTTTATAGTTTTTGTCTTAGATAAATAAATTCTTCTCAATATTATTCTTATGATTTCATGTCACACCACTACATGTCACAACATTAAGTGTTTGTAACTTCCCACAATGTCATGTTTTCCTCTAAATTATTCAAGATTTCTCAGCACAAAATATTTACTATAAAAAACACATAAAATAATGATATTTATCTTGGATATCTTATTAAATCATCAAAACATAATTCAAACACATATAAAAGCCAATTAAAATATAAATAGAAAATAGTGATATCAAATTCCCCCATTTTTGAATCATTTCTTATCATTAAGAAAAAAATTAACACCAATACATGATGGGGTACAAACTTAAAAAAGGGAATTTCCATATCATCATGCTCATAAATACCATGATATAATTGAACACTTTAAAAAAAATAGTTAATAAATAATTCCCAAGTCATTCCTCATCTTAAATTCACAACTGAAGCCATTTTCCCCCTTTTCTCACATCTTTCAACATATCATCAACATCCATTCCACTTAAGATATAACTCACCAAAATTTATTTTCAATCATCACTCAAGAACATATAATCTAGAGTTATTCTCATTATAAAGAATTTTTATTATATCTATAGGCTCCCAAATTATCTCAATCTCCTCTATATAAAGAAAAAATTCATCATAATAATGTGGGATTAAAATTTAGGTTGAAATGACTATGAGATTAAAGGATGGGTATGTAAATAATGTTAAAAAAATTAGAGCTCAAAAATGATACTGAACACTTTATCATAAAACATGATATAATAATTAAAGATTATTGAAAATACTAAATCAAAATGGAATATCTCCTAGAATAGAACTCAAAGTAGGATCATAAAGAACAACAAAGCACAATTAAATGAGGTTCCTTATTATGTATTTTTTATTTTTATTTAAAATTTTCACGCACTTAAAATATCATATCTATAAACCATCCCCAAATGATATAATTATGAAGCTAATTTTCATATTTATAATAATATCATTGGTCAATTACTTTTTATTTTTAATTTTCTCAAGACGTAACCCAATATCATTTTTCATTATTTCATTCTTTTTTTATTTTGTTGTTTCCAAAGGGAAAATTTATAAGGATGAACAATCATATCCACTATCTAAATTTTATTTAATCACACACCACACATCACCCCTTAATGTGAAACATCCCTTCATATCATGTAGAACCTAACCCCCACACTTAAACATTTTAACATAACAAAAAACATGAAGAGTCGGGTAGTAAAGGATAAAATATGATTATAATGTGGATCTTACCTAATAAGGTATTTTATGACCTATACATGATATATATGATAAAATTAAATGGTGGGTATCAAGGATATAATATTAATTATAAAATTCATCAATCACATTAAAAGTGACTTTTTATTCATAGATTGGATGAGATTCACTTCAATTTTTAGTAGTTGTGAACATCCTTATTTTACTCAATAAAATGGGTAAAATAAAAAATAATTCAAAAGTGGCTAAGAACCATACTAGGAGTAGAAAACATAAAATTGGTTCAATAAAATAATTACAGAAATATAAATAATCAATTTAATAAATGCATGTTTCATGAATTAATATCAAGAATCAAAATCATATAAACAGTTATTTTCTAATAAATTCAAAATTTAAGTAAGAATGTCACTTTTAAAATGTAAAATTATATCTCTAAAATTTATGGGTGTAATGATATAATTTTTTAAATATATAAAAATAATTTTCCTGAGTGTTTATGTCTCCTAGGTCAGTGAGTATAAGATAAAATAGTCATGTAATGGGTGAATTAAATTCAATTCAGTTCAAGTCATGCAACAATTAAAAAAAAATTCAATTTAAAAGAAACTAAATTATAATTGATGATAAATGTCAGAAATTAAGAATAATAATTACCTTTACATTAAGTTATAACCTTTATTCCTTTCCAATATTCAAGATATTTCTATTTTTTTATTTAATCTACATAATGGAAATAAGCATCAAAAGTATGGCTTAATCCAATCTTGGCTAAAAAAGATAATAAAAGTTACCACGAAGAGAATTCCTAAACTGGAATAATTAAATTAAACTATATTATAAAAAGTGTTTAAAATATAGGTTTCATCCTAGAATTGATTTATTTAATGTCTCTAAGCTAAACTTTTTTCATTTGGGTAATGTAATTAGAGAATGAAATAAAGTTACCTAATCCAATGTGAAGAATAACATGAAATTATGCCCTTTTAGTGCATATATTATTCTTATTTTTATTTTTTTCTTATTGAATCCTACCTGTTTTAGCCTATATATTGTGGATGGATTAAAATAAAACAAAAAGAAATTGAAATTTGATAATATTTTTAGTTAAATTCCTCAACTATAACTTCTTTATTTTTCTTAATTTGGATTATGCAACCCAGAATTATACCAGTGTCATAATCCTCTTCTACAAGAACTTTGGGGTCTCTCTCATCAATAATATTAGTTATCCCCATGAAACTCTCCTTAACTTATTCAAATTTTTTTAATCTTTGAATAATGTGATGGATCTAAGAATTTTATAACCCGTTTTATCCTTAATTACTCTAATAGACCTTGGAATTTTAGTTGTACTAAATCTTCTTTCAGATGTGGTTAGTCCTTAATTTTTTTAACTATTAAACCAACTATAATTCTTCCTCATATTCTTCTTCAAATTTGGTTTATCCTTTGATCCCAGATTCATTCTTCCTATTTTCTACCATTTCACTGATAAGATACATCATATTCTTCTCCCCCTTTTCTTATATGTTTTAGGGGGGACTCTTATTATGAATCCTTTTCTAAAAAGTTAGTGATTTCAAGGAATATTTATTCATTTTTCACCTCTTTTTTTATTCTTTCTTCTCCATGAATTGTTTTTGAGGGTCTTTAATTTCAATAAAATTCTTATTAACTTATAATGCATGAGATCCTTTCTTTTCAAATAATGCTCCAAAAACCAGGGCTTCATCCTCCACATATTTCATATATTTCAATTATTTAATTTTAGGTCTCTCTTTATCAATAAAATTATCTTCTTTGACCCCACATTTCATCGATTAATTCCATCATTATTCACTCCTATTCTTATTATAACTGATAAATGGATACTTTTGGTTCTTCTTCTTCTGATCATTATTAAAAGAGAGATGATTATAATTTTTTTAGGATTTAGTATATATTTTCTTCAAATATTCACTATGAATACACTGAAATATAGATCCACTTCCTCCTTTCATTCACACACAACATTCAATTATTCAAACTGCTCCTCTATCTTTACCACCTTTTCATTCCCTACATCATAATGTAAAGTAAAATTATTCCCATGGGAATTTAAATTTGTAATTATTTCAGAAAGGTGGTTAGTCATTTCTCCATAGTCTATGATTTTTATGAATTTCTCATCTACCATTTTTTATGAGTGTTACAGTGAACTTTGTGAACAATTCTATTAATCACTTCTCTGAATCAAACTCGAGAGGTTCATGAAAATTAGTCTATCCATGACCATACTATGTAAACCAATATTCACCTTTGTAGTCTTGAAAATTAGGGTCACCTCCTTAGGATTGATAATAGATGTCACTCCACTTTTGATGTTTGAAATCATCATATCAATAAGAATATTAATCATTCTAGTTTGTTTCTTGATGTGACCACCATTCTTAATTTAGTACTTCCCATGTTGTGGGATCTCCACAATAACCATTTTACTCTAATTTTTGTGAGGCATATTATCAGTTTATATGATAATACATCCTAAGAACCACCATAAACTATCAATCTTGTAGTTCAAAAAAAAAAGTTGAAAAGAAAATAAACCTAAAAATAAAATTAAAAATTAAAAATTAAAAATGTGTGAGTAAAAAGTCTTTGACCAAAGTAATCAATATTGAGTCATTGGATATGCTATATTATCCTCGAAAATGATCCTTAAATTTGATATGCCCATGAAGCATCAATACCACCTCATGGGAGATTTTTTTTAGAAATTTATGGTCCCAAACCACACTAATTACTAATGTGTAAAATAATGGAAGTATGGGGTCAATCTCTCAAAGATCAGGAAAGTGCAGCATCAACCCATAGATAAGTGTTAGGTTATCACAATATTATCAGGGTCATGACACCAAATTTTGTTAAATTAATTCACTAAAATTATAAAAAATTGACAATAATATAGAAATAAAGATGATAAGGGAACCAGTTTCCAAGGGTAATTTTACTAAATAGATCATCTAAATTTACTATTAAGAAAATCATATTGAAAAGACACATAATCAACCAATTTCATTGATACAAATATGGTAAATTCCATAAAACTACCCTACCATAATAATTATTCAAGGGATGGTGAATTAAAATTTCTAAAATGCATTAAGATATGGTCACAATTATAGAAGAATAATCCAATCTAGTGTTCATGAAATAATTACCATAATCATGCTAGGTTTCATTTTCCATCAAATAAACTTGGTTAGTTATTTAATATTAAATATTATAAATATATTGGTACATCACAATAAAAATAGATGTAAGAACCCTATTGGTTAAATTTAATCAAATTAACATGGTATACACCATTTTCAATAGGAAATACCCTCTTTTATATATCTAGAAAATCATCATCAGGTGATTGATGATGATGAATAAACAAAAAACTATTAGTCCCAAACCTATGTTTAGGTTTGGATATATTTTCAATCAATATATCCTGAAATATGGATCGATTTTTGGTATTCATGGTTGGAGGAAGTGAAATCAATGATGATCTAGTGATGAGAGGTTTGAATTGAATAACAAGTGCTAAAATTAAAATCCTACTCTATTGTGTTGATGAGATATTGATAATGATATAGAAATGATAGGTTCACATAGAAGAGATACTAGTAAAATGAAAACTACATTCTATGAGAGTAGAGAATCTAGATATGGTAAGTAACTTGGGAGATAGACAGAATTCAAATGATTTCTCAAATGTTGAAGAAGAATTAAAATTAATAATTCTAGTGTAGAATTATTCTCACCTGGAGGAAGTATCCTATCATAAGTTGAGCTGAAAAAATGAGCTGAAATTATAAAGTTAAAGTGGTAAAGGATGATAACCCAAAGCCATATATGAGCCCAAAAAAGTAATTAATGTTCTCCCTATTTTCTAGGGTTTGTCAAGATTTTTGTTCTTAAAATCCAATCTAATAGAAGTTAAATTGAAAAATATTTAAATTCCCACATGATAACATAAGGACGAATAAATATATCTATCACATGAGTAGTAAGGTGTTAGAAAATCTCATAAGTAGAATCAAAAATAGAAATATAAATAGGTTTTTATGGCGAGTCTTACAACGTCAAGTTATGTGATTAAGGTTGACCACATAAATATTTTTGGACTAATCATCTTTTAAAATTGAAACAATCACATAATATTTAATATATCATTTTAGGGGGTAATATGAATCAAATAAAGGGAAAAATACTAAATGTAAAAATTATTTTATGAAATATCTTAACATCAAACATGGATAAGTTACTCATTTAAGGGGTTATACAATTTTAGTTAGGCGGTGGTGTTTGGATGAGTTTTTCTAATGGTCAATATTTATATCCATAAAATGGAGTGGTCTCATGAAACCAAGTGATATTGGTTACATGATCAATGTTGGGATAGTTATGAAAACCACCTATCCATGACATCATTTGAATAAACGGCTAAGACTTTAGTTCAAAAATTATGTCGGTGGACTAATATTATAAATATATCATTTTCACATCATTAAGTAGATTGTTTGAGATTAATAGTTTTATCTGGTGAAAGGGTTATTAGGAGTACTGTATAGAAGGAAGTAAAAATATGAGGAATGTATAAATAGATTTGTGTAAAGTATAAGGGGTCATGAACATAGGTTCTTGTATATAAAGTTAAATACTTAGAGTAAAGAACTCAGGGTTAAGTGATCTGAGTCTTGGAATCATGCTTGTGCATTTGAGGTTATGGGATTAATGCCACAGGAAGAGATTTTTCCTAAGGAAGCTTCACAGGTAGCATGATCAAGTTATGTGATCTGGTTTATGTGAATAGGGTTACAAGACCAAGGGTTGCATTCTAGGAGTCTCACACTATATTTTTACATTCTTAGGGTCTCATTATTGGTGTTTTCCCACAAGGTTACATTATTCATGTTATATGATGGAGAATATGTTAGTTTTGTAGTGAATCGTTCTCAATCAAGAAATAATTAGACAAGGAATTTTTATGAAAACAAGAATAATTGAACATTCTTTTATAGTGAACAAAAAATCATAAAAATATTCGTTCTAGAGGAAGAAGACCTATTAAAAAATATTTAGAGTGTCTCATGCGGTTGTCAAAGCAGAGGAAATAAATGATAAAATATCAGCATAGAAATTTTCTTATCTAGAGAATATGTGTTTCTAATATTCTGGTTTTATTGACAAAGACTCAAATCTCTCATCAAGGACATAATTTCATCTAGAATAGAATAAGATCAGCTTGGAGAAGAAGAGAAAACAATCATTAAATTAGAAGTTATGATGTAAGAAGAGTCTCATACTAAATAGAGACAAATGATCATGTTCCTTTTTTCTAATAAAGATACCTATATGTCTATAACATATATAATATTTCTCACTAAGGTAGTGTGTGGGTGTTAATAATAGTTAGTGAACCTTGGCTGAGGAGTGAATGAACCCTAAATCTTGTGAAGGTGGTGATCCTGACATGGCAATACCATTTTCAAAAAATTGTTTCCACATAACTCATGAATATTATTAAATTTGATAAGATCAACACATAGTCAGTGTATGCTCCTTATAATATCCTTTAGTTGTGATCCAAGTAAAATATGTGTCATGTGTATGGTTAAATTTCTTTATTATTTTTTTGTTTCTTTAATTATTCTTACAAGAGTAATAGGATAAACACATTTCCTACCAACATATGAATAAGAACCTAAATAAATATAAATGACTCAATGAAAAAGTTTAATGTGACTATCACCCTGGTTCCCCCACAAATTCAAGTGTGTTTGATTATAACAATTGGTATCACAGTGTAAAGGATCATACTAATTATCTATATGAAAACCCTCTCCTTTCATACATTAACATTACATAATTTTTTTAGAATAATTAAAACACTATACAAACAAATTCCCAAAGACCGTATTATTTTAGTGTCATTAGAAACATGTAAATATAAAAAATGTACATAAGTGAAATACATTATCTAAAACTAGTTTAATCATGACTAGAACCCATCTTAAACACATCATACTTCATAAATATATTCATAACCTAGAAAGGGAAACATAAAAAAGAGGTGAGATCAGATGGTCAGTAAGGGTAAACAAGATAGACATGTAAGCATAAACCTGAGAATAGGGGTATGAGGAAGTGATCCTAACATTATAAGATCATACCCTATATATCATAAGATTATAAAAATGAATCAAGGAAAAATTCTTAGTAGTTCATAAGACATGAATCATAAAGAAACAGAAAACAAAATCCATAAAAGAATAACATAGGAATAAAACATGGAATTATAGAAAATATATAATCATATAATATGAATTCCATTATAGTCAAGGAATAACTACCAAGACCATCTTGTTAGTATGGGTTCACTCCCCAGACCATATTGGTAGTCATGGCTAACTTCCATGGAAATATTAGAAGCTTGAGTTCACTCCTCATATGATCTTGGTAGTCATCGATCACTCCCATGACCATCTTAGTAGTCAAGGTTCACTCTCAAGACCATCTTACCCTATCTCATTAGAAATAAATATCTACCTAGTGAATTAGAGGGAGATATAGGTCCCACCCATCTCATAATGAAATCATATATAGATGTTCCACAAAATCATAAATAATCTTTTCATAACCCAAGAAATTAATTGGGTATCATAAACATGTAATCATATCATAACTGGTGAAAAAATATACATGTTTCATAATAATTTCAAAATCATAAACCATGAAAAGAAGTGGGTCTCAAAAGCCTATAACTCGTGAATGAGAAGCAAGTTTCATAAAGATCAATCCATCATAACATCATCCATTCAAAAAAAGAATATGAATGGTAACATTGAATAATTTCCCCATAAAGGCATGAGTAACACCCACATATGTCATCTTAGATGGTAAATAATTTTAAAATATATTTTGAAAACATTTCTTAAAGAAAATATCCTTTCTATTTTGAAAAATTATTTTTAAAACAAAATACATTTTGAATACATTTTTCTTGGAAAAAACTTTGTAATTTTTTAAAGGAATCTTTGAAAATCATAAAACATTTGTAAAATACTTTATATATGATTTTTTGATTTTTTTTTGAAAAAAAGGTTTTTTAAATAAAACAAATTTATGGCCAAAAGGATAAATACGATCAAATTTTTCTTAAAAACATTTTCTTAATCATATTAAGTACCAAAGAGTGAAAAAATGGTACTAATACATGGATATATATTTAATAAAAAGAGTATAATAAAACTCCTTCATTTTATTTATTTATGTATCATAATATTTCATCAATGGGAGCATAATCATATATAATCCCAATAAACAGGTGGATTGTTTCAATAATATCTTACCACATGGTAACATTGAATCATACACTACATGTAAGAAAATGAAATTACATGAAGATTAAAATATAATGAGAATAATTATATTCATGATATAGAGTTTCAAATGGAATTATATATACCTCTAAAAAGAATGTAGGTGCATAATAAAACATGTGTGTTAGAGAAGGCAAATTGAGACAAAACTTTCTTACCGATTTAAAAACTCTTGAATCATAAACCCTATAAAATAAAGGTCATATAATGGATATGTGAAACCCATACATTTAAAAATATGAATCATAAAATAAATTAATGGTAATTATATACAAAACACCAAATCAAAGAGTGGTGAACATAACATGTATCTCACATATATAAAATGTGAGATGAAATTCCCTTACCTTGTGTCTTGAATCTCATCATACTCATAAAAAATTCCTATAAAAAACTAAAATTTTATTATAAATATATAATATAATAATATTATTATATATAATACTATATATGATTTTATTATGAATTTATTTTACCTACTTGTTAATAATTCTATGTTAAGGTTTCGCTTTGGGAAATATCTTCTTTGTTCTCTGTATGTGCCTTAATTTGTAATATCTTTAGTCCGTATACCTATATCACACTTTCCATAATGTAAACAATGGTATAAATATCAATTATATTATGTATATTTATAGTATAATAATCCATATTATATATAAGTATAAAATTTAATTCAACATTCATGGAGATGGTAGGCCGTACGAACTCATGAACATCATTTCTGTTTTATTATCGTATTGAAAGAAAGAAATAAAATTACATATATATGTATATATGTATATAATATTATTAAAGAGGAATTATTATTTTATATATATCATAATATTTCACTAAAAAAATCCTTAATACATTCCATTTAGTGTGTGAATGAATCACATCGCTTTGAGGGGGTGGTAGTCCACACTTCCACAAATGAAATTATCGTATTTAAAAAAATGGGAATTTTATAGGTATGTGTTATAAAAGAATTAAATAAGCATAAATAAACAATAAAAATAATATATATCATACATAAATAGAATATCCATCATAATTATCAACCATGATAGGGGTAAAAAATTTAACAATCATTTTTTCGTGAGGTGGAAATTCACCATATACATAAGCATTTTGTTTGTTACCCATTAGAAGGAAGTGTATATATGTATAGTTATAATAATTAATATAATAAAACATAATTATGTTGAGTATAATTTTTTATTATATAAGAATGGGATAAGGGTATTTAAGGGGTTGTATAAAGAAAATAAAATAAAGGAGCTTGAGGAAGGATAATACCTCATCTTTGGGCAACTTCTTTTGGTTTGCCCCAAAGGGATTACATGGATTTCATTCTGACAAAGGAGAGGAATATAGGTTGAGTGGAGGGGTTTTTAGAAGATATTTTGGTAGATATTGGTCTTGAAAAAGTGTCTTTATAGGTGTGATAAAGTGAGAGGATATGATTCCTTTTTTATAGTGGATGAGGAGTGATGCTCTTGTAAATTTAGGGAAAAGGAATTCCAACCACGTTTTTCCAATGTAAAGTGGATCAAATAATGAACAAAATTAAATAAAATGGAGTACATGGTCTAAATATTATCATAAAATGGATCTTGGACAATTTTCTAGGTCGTTTTGGGTCTTTAAATTAATGTTTAGTACTTTGTTAACCAAATTTCTCTCTTAATCATTGTAAATAATTTTAATCATTTTCACTAATATTTTTGGTCAAAAACTAAGTTGACCTTAAAAGAAATTATAAATTAATATTATTAAAAATATTTAATCTATTTTTCTAAATTTCAATTATATTAGTGGAGGAAATTAATTTAAATTTAATCCTACTGAGGGGACACCATTGTGGGGTTCTTTAATGAAAAATGATAAAAAATTTGCTAAGTTTTTATATACAATTTCAATATAAATTGATTCCAATAAATTAAATTGGATTAATTAATAAAAATATGATCTAATCTAACTTTTAAAATAATTTAAAAATTAATTTATTCATATAAATAAATTAGAAAAAATGAAATTCTGAAATAAAATTTAGTATTTTCATTATTCATCCAAAAATGTAGTTTCTTAGAAAAATCCCAAAAAACTCCCAAAGATAATTTCAACATTATAAATTAAAAAATTAATTTAATTTTATAAAATTTAATTTCTAAATGAATCTAAATTTAGTTTTATTGTTTTTCACATAAGGACATGAAAAATAGTTCATTTGAGAAAATAATATTTTTAAATATATAATGAATTTACCAAAAAATTATATTTCATCACCAATATGTTTTATTTATATAAAACCATTATAAAAAAATAATTTAAAAGTAGTTATTACTATTTATAGTACTATTTTTAATGGATAGGTCATAATTAAATCATTTAATTAATTACAAAAAAGGTGTATTGTATAAACTTAGTGTTGCGTGTAATGTACACCAAGTTGGTGTTGCATGTAATATACCTAAATTAGGTGTTTCATGTAACATATTCTAGGTCATTTACTTGTGAAAGTAACTTTTTTACTTAGTTAAATGTAATATATTAATAAAATTTAATTTATTCTAGAAAAAAAAGTCTATAAAATCTCAGGGTGTTACATTCTGCCTGTCACAACCAGCCTTCACCAAGATGAGGAAAGGGACAATAGATTTCTAGACCCTTCCTTCTTCAATTTGAAGGAGAGATAATGACCCTCGAGACCTTCCTTCAATAGGTCCCAGAGTGGCGACTAGCACCAAGAGTATAATATCACACACAAAATGGAAGACATTACCCTTTTCTTTAATAGGATCGGGAGATAAGATGATGAAACCCAACAAAGAAAAAACTGGAAGTAAAATTAAAGACAATAAAACTACTCCCATATGCATGCTGCAAAAGTAAAAGCCAGAAAGTACTAGGTGTCTACAAGGGTAAAGTACCAAAATCAAGAAAAACAACAACTTCAATGGTCCCAACGCCAGAGCTAGTATGACCTTGCATGATCCCCGAAGTCCTCCTGGAAACCTGAAAGTAGTTTTATATACATAGGGTGAGTATACAAGTATACCCAGTAGGGAAATCCAAGGACTCTCATGCACAAGTGGGGAGACATTCTAATGCCATGTGAGAAAAGAAAACCAAAAAACCTAGCAATGAAAAATATCCACCCAAGCCTCACCAAGGCACACTCCCCAAATAACGCAAGTCAAGTAATTTATAGTAACAACACATCGATGTTTGGGTACCCCACACCACTTTCCCACTGGTTATTGGAGACATCCTATGCATCGAACCAATCCCGCCATTCTCACCACAGTCCCACTACCACACCCGCCCGCACACACTTGGGCCATAACCACACATACCGCCCGCAAACACCTAGGACACAAAAACCTCACATAACCATGCCCACAAACACCTAGACCAGAACAACCACTGCCACACCCCAAGACACCTGGGCTAAAAAGATACCTTCATGCCCGAAGACACTTGGGCCTCATCCTGAAGATACTTGGAAAACAACCTACCCGTAAACACCTGGGCCAACCACCACAACTCCCTTGCCCAAAGATTCTTGGGCTAATAATGGACTTTAGGCCATCACATTCTGCCCAAAGATACTTGGGATATTTGGAAAAGGGAGCAGAAAAGGAGCTAATAACCAGCCACTCATATCGTTTTTGGGAAAAACACCCTCCCCCATGAAATGGGTGTGTTCGGAACTAAGTGCTCAACATGGGTGGGGCATGAATAAGAAACACAAGAACTACGATCATATATATATATATAGATATAACAAGCACTCATCCCAACCTAGGGTTCCACACCTAACCCAAGCATGAACAACCTAGTCATTTTTAATAGAAGTACAATATTTACAGCCAAGTCACAACTCATACCATAACCAATATCCCAATTAACCCCTTTATTGTTTTCATTTTCAAGTGACCCCATTTAATAAATTATACACTACTGGGCAACTATCAGGCATAATCACAAGCCTAGGGAAAAAGTTACAGCCAACACAAATTTAAACATTCACACCCAGTTCTCTTGTAAGTTCACATCAAAGTGAGATCCCTCTAATTATTGGAACCAAAGCTCACATCAATATACAACCCCACATCCCCAAAACCATGAACGAAAAATATTTCACAACAGAAGAGGATTCCACCCCAATTTGTGATGCAATCAGAGTCACAACCAACAACCGTGCCACAACAGAGGATCCCATCCTAACCCACATCACCCCATAAGGAATCAAACAGAAAAACACACCCACTACCAAATAAAACAGGGAAACTTCCAAGTTCAATCACATAATTTATCTGTTTCCACTTTCTATTGGTTAACCAGGGTGATTACACAAGGTTTCATGTTTACTGGGCATCCATTTAATCCACCGAGTTCACGTGATTAATCAATTTCTATATTACATCCATTTAATCATCATAGAAGACAATAGTTTATTAGTTCACAGATATAGACCACCACCAACCAATTATTTTTAGTTAGCATACATCCAAACAATTCACAACATAATAATCAAGGAATAGCAGGAAAACATAACAACAGTATATCGATCACACCCCTCCCTTTTATTCCTTTAAAATTCCATTTTTTATCTTCATTAACGCTTGGATTCATCCATTCCCACAGAAACAAAAGCGCACCCACCCCGCATGATACACAGAAAAGAGAGATGAAGGAAAAAATCCCTACCTCAAAGGTTTTTGACGAAACGACGATGGTAGAAGAATGCTCAAGAAACCGGGTCGATTCTCCATGGATCTTATTTAGATATCCTCTCATAACACAACCAAGACCAAAGATCTTCATATTCTACATCCTCACACTTAGATATACCACTAACGGGTGTAGATCTAAGAAACCGAGAGAGGAGGAGTAGATCTCAGAAAACAAGAAAGAACGATCACATTCCTCAAGGAACCGACTTTGATTCGCCAAGAAAAGACTCCAGGTCGCCTCCAAAACACTTGGGAGAGGTTCTTATTCTTTCAAGGAAGGGTAATACCGAGTTATGGACAATTAGGGGATTAAATGAACCATTTAGAGGCAAAATAGTTCAGAACCACAATTTTAGGATCTAACTTTAAGTGCCTGCATGGTTAGTCTGCACGGTTTCGCAAACCGTGCGCAAACCGTGCGTTAGCTTCTGCCTCGCCAAACACTCCTCGCACGGTTAGTCCGCACAATTAGCCAAACCGTGTGCTAACCATGTGTTATCCACTACCTCCAACACCAACCTTGCACGGTTTGGCAGCACAGTTTAGCCTAACTGTGTGCTAACCGTGCAAATGATATTGCCCTTTAGATCTCCTTAAAACTCCACCCAAACGCACCCCAAGTCACCTTGACCTCGTGCTACACCTCCAGCACCACATTTCACAAAGGAATGGACTAGAGAGGTCTGAGACATTACATCAAATACCCCTAAAAACATTCTCATCCTCAAGAATCTAAAAAAAATCCACCTAAAGAAAGGAGAGGGGTCCAAACCACTCCCCCTCAAAAGATACCTCTCAAGGAAAACCTCCTTGTTACCAAGGAGCACCTCCTTCTCCATCTATCTCCTGAAAAATCACACACATACTGATCCTCTCCCCTATGAAACCAAAAAAACAAAAGACCAATCCATCCGGTCACATGGGTGAGGGGTTTCCCTTCCTCCATGTTAAGATACTATCTTGTTTGGGCGACACTGACTCACCCGCATGGGTTTAGGCGCATCCACTTTAATGCATCTTAACTAGGGATAAGGTCCTCCCCTCCCCACATATTATGACACTTCACACACATCCAGATAAAAGGAAAACCGCACATTCCATAATTATCAAGGTAAAGCGTTCCATCAACCGAGTACGAACAAAACAAAACAAAACTTAAAACAAATCTGGGTACTAGGTGTGCATCTGCATCTCTCACTCCCAGGTACTTTCCTCAAGACCACCGTGTCTCCAAAACACATGAACCAAAGGAATGGTTCATCCACGAAGCACCTTCTCTTCACGACCTTCTATCATCATTGGTCTCTCCACGAACATTGAATTTTCCCCGATATCTAGTTCTCCCCACTCGAGGATGTGTGAATCGTCATGCAGATACCGACATAGCTGGGACACATGGAAGAAATTGTACAGCCTTTGTAGCTGTGGTGGAAACTCCTTCTGATAGGCCACCTTACCGACCCGCTGCAGCACTTCGAACGGTCCAACAAACCTAGGGGAAAGATTACTCCCTCTATCGGACCTCTGATTCCCACGCCGAGGGGAGACCTTCAGGAATATGTGGTCCCTGACCTCGAACTCCAAGGGTATCCTCATATTATTGGCATATGACTTATTCTGGTCCTGAGCTGCCTTCATCCTCTCTCACATAAGCTGAACCTTCTCTGTCATGCTTTGCACCACCTTCGAGCCAAGAACACCTACTTCTCCAACCTCTGTCCAGCATACGGGTGAGTGGTACAACCTCCCATAAAAAGCTTCTAAAGGATCCATGCCAATGGTAGAGTGATATATGTTGTTGTAAGAGAACTCTATCAGAGGAAATTGCTGTACCCATGATCCTCCAAGGTCCAAAACACATCCTCATAGAATATCTTCCAAAGTTTGGATGGTGCACTCTGTCCTTCCATCTGTATGGGGGTGGAAAGCAGTGCTAAGGCATAGCTGGGTGCCAAAGGCATGCTTCAATCCACTCCAGACTCATGAGGTAAACCATACATCCCTATCCGAGACTATGGGCCTTGTAACTCCATGAAACCGCAGCACCTCTTCCACATACCTCCATGCTAAGGCATCCACTATACCTGACTCCTTGATTGCTAGGAAGTGAGCCGATTTTGTCAACCGGTCCACCACCACCCAGATGGCATTGCGACCTCCTTGAACCTTGGGTATCCCTGTGATGAAATCCATTGAGATGTCATCCCACTTCCACTCGGGGAAATCTAAGGGTTGCAACAAATGACCTGGAACATGGTGTTCAGCCTTCACCTGCTGACACTATAGGCACTTGGCCACGAACTCTGCCACCACCCACTATACCCCGGGCCACCAAAACTGTCTCCTCAGAACCTGGTACATCTTTGAAACTCCCGGCTGTACCGCTAGGGGTGAGTTGTGGAACTCACAAAGAACCCTCTCGCGCATCATCTCTGGAACAAACATCTTCTCTCGGAAAATAATCTGATTCTGACCATCCTCCACCCACCCTTCCGGGGCATCGCCTTGGGAAACCCGGTCACACAACACTTCACCTTCTGAATCTCCCCATTGGGACTCCTCCACCTGCCGTAGTAGAGAAGAATGCACTGTCATCTGATACAGGAAACCTCTACCACCATCCATCCTTGCATCCAGGTGCAGGGCGTCCAACTCCTCCATTACCTTCCAAGCATCTGTCAACTCTTGAACCACATCCTTCTACGACTTCCTACTCAAAGCATCGACCACCACATTCCCTTGCCTAGAGATGTAAGAAATTTTAAAGTAGTAGTCCTGAAGGAACTCCATCCAACTTCACTTCCGTAAGTTCAGGTCCTACTAGGAGAAGATATGCTTCAAGAATTCGTTATTTGTGAAGACCACAAAGCGCTCCCCGATGAGGTAATGCTGCCGCAACTTTAGTGCAAAAATGACCGCCACAAGATCCAGATCGTGGGTGGCATAATTACGCTCATGAGGACATAACTACCTAGACCCATAAGAGATCACCCCTTGCTACTACATCAACACACATCTGAGGCCTTTCCCTGAAGCATCACAGAACACCTCATACGCTACCCCTTATTCTAGAAACCTCAACACTGGGGCACTAACCAAATTTTCCTTCAGATAACTGAAGGCTACCTCACACTGATCATCCGACACGAAAGCCTGGTCCTTCTTGGTCAAAGCTGTCAAGGGTGCTGCAACTTGGGAGAAGTTGGGCACGAATCTCTGGTAGTAACCTACCAGCCCAAGGAAACTACGAACCTCTACCACGTTCTTGGGTGCTACCCAAGAAACAACCGCCTTGACCTTCGATGGGTCTACCACTATTCCCTTCTCAAACACGACGTGCCCAAGGAAGTGCACTTCTCACATCCAGAACTTGCACTTGGACAATTTCCCATAGAGCTGGTGCTGTCAGAGGACCTCTAAAACCGTTCTCAGGTGCTCAGTATGATCCTCCTCTGATCTTGAGTAGATCAGCATGTCATTAATAAACACGACCATGAACCAATCCAGGTATTCCTGGAAGATGAAGTTCATGAGTCCCATGAACACAGCTGGTGCATTTGTAACACCGAAAGACATGACTAAAAACTCAAAGTGCCCATACATACATCTGAAGGAAGTATTCGAGATGTCACCCTACTTCACCCTCAACTGGTGATATCCGGACCGCAGATTGATCTTAGAGAACCAAACTGCTCCCTTCAGCTGGTCAAAGAGATCTTCTATCCTTGGTAGGGGGTAACAGTTCTTGATCGTTACCTGATTCAGTCTTCGGTAGTCTACGCACAACTTGAGACCACCATTTTACTTATTTGCAAACAAGACAGAAGCACCCCAAGGTGACACACTTGGTCGAACAAAACCCTTCTTCATCAGATTGTCAATCTGAATCCGCAATTCCTGCGACTCAGAAGGTGCCATCTGGTAGGGATCCATCGAAATCGGACGAGCACCAAGTTGCAAGTCTATACCAAACTCAACATCACGTTGAGGGGGTAGGGTCACCACCTCTTTAGGGAAGATGTCCATGAACTCACTGATGATCCCTAGAACTTCCACCATATCTACATCCACCGACTCCACTGATATCTTAGCTAACAAGGAGAGGAGGGGTTCCTCTCGCCTGCTACCTTTCTGTCAACCCCGTTCACCTATGAAGGTCACACGCCGGCTTCCCAAGTCTGAAAACACGACCCTTACTCGGAAGAAGTCAATGGCGGAACATGTAGAGAATAGCCAGTCCATGCCTAGGATGACATCGTATGGTTGTATCTGCAACATTAGAAGATCCATGAATGACTGATGTGGCCCTATCATCTGTTTTCATCCTCGAAAAACATACAAAAATTAAGTCTAACCTCTGACTGGTGTGCTTAGAACCATGGGCACTGGAAGTCTCTCAGTGTCTAAACCCATATCATGAGCCAGACTGGGTGTAACAAAGGAGTGAAAATCTCCGATATCGAACAAGGCATGAGAAAGGGTATTAAACAAGCTGATTGTACCTTGAACGGACTCTAGTACTATTGGAACTACTGTCTCCGCAGTGTACAACTGTCCACACCCAGCTCCTCTACCTCTCGGCTGTTAACCGCCTCCCCGACCATGCCATGGTCGAGGTCCTTGAGGAGTGACCTAAGGCTGGGCTGCTCCTACAACGTCTTCCCTCAGAGGAGCGGGAGCTCGCTGACCCTACTGCTGCTGCTGAAGGGGCCTAGGTGGGAACTGCTACTGCTGCTAAGGTGGGCGCTGAACCTACCCACCACCGCCGTACTGCACTCTATCTGGGCACTAGTTCCAAAGGTGCCCATGGATGCCACAGATGAAACACCTCGGTCCCGAGCTCGAAGGAAAAGGGCGAGGAATAGGAGATCAGAACTAAAACTGCTGAGTATTGCTCCCTACTGATCGGAACCTAGAGGGCCATGATGTTGGAGGCCTGCTGCTGACGGCTTTCCCCTTTGACGATCCCAACTGGATTCCTTCTCATGACACTCCTCCTAGTGTGTGCATCCTTTCCACCACTTCAGCCTTCTTCTGGACCTCCAAGTATGTCGGTAGGGTGAAGGGAGTAACAACATACTGGAGAGAAGGCCGAAGTGCCTCCTCCAAACGTCTCACTCGAGACTCCTCATATGGAAAGAGTTCAGGAGCAAAGCGAAGGAGATCCTTGAACTTGATCCCCAACTATCTCATTGACATACTCCCCTGTTGGAGGGAGAGTAGTTCCAGCGTCTTCTCATCCTTCATGGTGGAAGAGAAGAATTCTGCTCGGGACTCCTTCTTAAAGTCAGCCCACGTCACCTTTGCTTCCCACTTCTCTCCTAGATAAAGCGTCCACCACTGACTCGCTACTCCATGCATATGGCTCATATCCAAAGGAGCCCAGTACTCTGCCGGAGCCTGGATCAAGTTGAATGCTATCACCAGCTCCCCTAGCCATCTTTCTGTCTCCATGTCTGAGGTCCTTCCCTCATACTTCCCGAGGGTCTATCGCTAAAATGCACATAGCGTCTTTGGTCACTGATCATCCTCCTCCTCTATGTCAACCCTCTATCGATCAGACAAGTCAATCTCTTGGGCCTCGATCAACCACACTACTTGTGGTCATCTCCCAGGTGCCATAGCTGTAAGGTAAATAAGGAATGCCTAAGACCGAGTAGTGTAGAATATTGTTCAGAAATTTTCTTACTCCTTATTCATTTTAAATCCCCAAAATTCCCCAAAAAAACAAGAACACAAGTCATTATGATGCATGTACCTTTCCTAGGGTATCTACCCTGCAATCAGTGTGGCCTCACTTGGTCGTTCAGTAGGTCCAGAGTCCTTGCATTGGATCACGGGGGCCCTAAAATCTTGTGTCCTAACCGGTCTTCCCTAGCCTATTTCACCCTCCAAAATCACCAGACACTATTGCCCTACCATCTTATGAAATCCTCACTGTTCCTAACTCCAGACTCCATCCTATCTCCCAACCTCCGCCTCTGATACCATTCTATCACGACCCACCTTCACCAAGATGAGGGAAGGGACAATAGATTTCCAGAACCTTCCTTCTTCAAGTTGATGGAGAGATAATGACCCCTGAGACCCGCCTTCAATAGGTCCCGGAGTGGTGACTAGCCCCAAGGGTATAGAATCACACACAAAATGGAAGACATTACCCTTTTCATTAATAGGATCAGGAGATAAGATGATGAAACCCAACAACGCCAAAACTTGACGTAAAAGTAAAGACAAGAAAACCACTCCCATATGCATGCTGCAAAAGTAAAAGCCAGAAAGTACTAGGTGTCTACAAGGGTAAAGTACCAAAAGCAAGAAAAACAACAACTGCAACGGTCCCAACGCTAGAGCTAGTATAAACCTGCACGATCCCCGAAGTCCTCTTAGAAACCTAAAAGCAGTTTTATATATATAGGGTGAGTATACAAGTATACCTCATAGGGAAAACCAAAGACTCTTGTGCAAAAGTGGGGAGGCATTCTAATGACCTGTGAGAAAAGAGAACCAAAACACATAGTAAGGAAAACTATCCCCTCAAGCTCACCAAGGAACACTCCCTAAATAACACAATTCAAGTAATTTATAGTAATCGAACATTGATGTTTGGGTACCCCGCACCACTTTACCACTGGTTATTGAAGAAATCCTATGCATCGAACCAATCCCGCCATTCTCACCACAGTTCCACTGCCACAACCGCCCACACACACATGGGCCACAACAACAAATCCCGCCCACAAACTCTTGGGCCAAGACAACCTCACGTAACCATGTCCGCAAAAACCTAGGCCAGAACAACCACTGCCATGCCCGAAAACACCTGGGACAGAAAGCTACCGTCATGCCTGAAGACACCTGGGCCTCATCCCAAAGATACTTGGGAAACAAACTGATCGTAAACACCTAGGGAAACCACCACAACTACCCCACCCAAAGATTCTTGGGCTAATAATGGAATTCAGGCCATCACGACCTACCCGAAGATACTTGGTCTATTCGGGAAAGGGAGCAGAAAAGGAGCTAATAAATAGCCACTCATATGCATGTTGGGGGAAAACACCCTCCCCCATGAAATGGGGGTGTTCTACAATAAGTTCTCAACATGGGTGGGGTGCCAATAAGAAACACAAGAACAACAATCATATATATATATAGATATATATAACAAGCACTCATCCCAACCTAGGGTTCCACACCTAACCCAAGAATGAACAACCCAGTCATTTTTCATAGAAGTACAATATTCATAGATAAGTGACAACTCATACTAGAACTAACCTCCCAATTAAACCCTTTATTGTTTTCATGTTCAAGTGACCCCATTTAATAAATTCTGCACTACTGGGAAACTAGTAGGCATAAGAACAAGCATAGGGGAAAAGTTATAGACAGCAACAATTTAAACATTCACACCCAGTTCTCTTTTAATTTCACATCAAAGTGAGATCCCTCTAAGCATTGGAACCAAAGCTAGCATCAAGATACAACCCCACATCCCCAGAACCATGAACCAAAACGGTTTCACAACAGAAGAGGATTCCACCCCAATTTATGATGAAAGCAGAGTCACAACCAACAATCATGCCACAACAGAGGATCCCATCTTCACCCACATCACCCCATAAGCAATCAAACAGAAAAACACACCAACTACCAAAAAAATAAGGGAAACTTCCAAGTTCAGGCACATCATTTATCTGTTCCTCTTTCTGTTGGTTAACCGAGGTGATCACACAAGGTTTCATTTTTATTGGGCATCCATTTAATCCACCTAGTTCATGTGATTAATAAATTTCCATATTACAACCATTTAATAATCACAGAAGACAATAATTTATTAGTGCACAGAGAGAGACCACCAACAACCAATTATTTTCAGTAAGAATACATCCAAAAAATTCACAACATAATAATCAAGGAAGAGCAGGAAAAAAGAATAGCAGTATATCGATCACACCCCTCCCCTTTATTCCTTTAAAAGTCTATTTTTTTATCATCATTAACGCTTGGATTTATCCATTCCCACATAAAAAAAGCGCACCCACCCCGCATGATACACAGAAAGGAGAGACGAAGAAAAAATCCCTACCTCAAAGGTTTTTGACGAAACCACGATGGTCGAAGAACTCTCAAGAAACCAGGTCGATTCTCCATGAATATTCTTTAGATATCCCCTCCTAACACAACCAAGACCAATGATCTTCATATTTGACATCTGCACACTCAGATCTACCCATAACAGGCGTAGATCTAAGAAACTGAGAGAGGAGGAGGAGAAGATCTAAGAAAACAAGCAAGGAATATCACATACCTCAAGGAACCATCTTCGATTCTCCAAGAAAAGCCTCCAGGTAGCCTCCAAAATGCTTGAAATAGGTTCTTCTACCTCCAAGGAAGGGTAATCCCGAGTTATGGCTGCTTAGGGGCTCAAATGAACCATTTAGAGGAAAAATAGTTTAGATCCAAAATTTTAGGATCTAACTTTATGTGCCTGCATGGTTAGTACACATGTTTTAGCAAACTGTGGGCTAACCATGCATTATCTTCTGCCTCTCCAAACACTCCTCGCACGGTTAGTCCGCACAGTTAGCCAAACCGTGCACTAACCGTGCATTAACCACTGCCTCTAACACGAACCTTGCATGGTTTGGCCGCACAGTTTAGCCAAATAGTGTGCTAACCATGCGAAATCTATTGCCCTTTAGCTCTTCTTAAAAGTCCACCCAAATTCACCCCCAAGGCACCTTGACCTCCCGAAACACCTCCAGCACCACATTTCACAAAGGAATGGACCAGAGAGGTTTGTGCCATTACACTTCCCCTCTTAAAATGAATTATTCCCTCAAATTTATTCATTAAGTTAAAAAAAAATAATTATAATTATTCTTAATAATATCCTTAAGTTCCCACATATCTTTCCTTAACTGGTTATTTCTCCACAAAACACTGACCATGTGACTGTTCTTATTTCTTAGAACATTCTCTTTATAATCTAGAATTTCAACAGGTTGTTCCTCATAAGAATAGTCCTACTCCAGTGGTATGACCTATGAGTTTAGTACATGTGAATGGTCAAGTATGTACCTCCTCCAAAGAGATACACGGACCACATCATGGACTTGAGAGAGATTTTTAGGAAGTTCCAAGTGATAGGATACAGTCTTGATACGATCAAGAATATCAAAGGGACCAATATACCTAGAGCATAGTTTCACTTTATTTACAAGCCTCATAACCTTATTATTGGTAGATATACATATAATACCTTCTTTCTAACTTCAAATTCCATATCTTGTTTTTCATTATTATCATAATTTTTTTTCTAACTTTGAGCTTCCTTGATATGCTGTTGAATGGCTCTAAGCCTCTCTTCTCTTTCTTCTGCAATCTCAAGTCACAATAGATTTATTTCTCAAACCTCAGCGCTGTACGCAGGATCTCTACATTTCTTCCCTTATAGGTCTTCATAAGGGGTCAAATGAATTATTCAGTGAAAAATATTTTTTTTGAAAACACAACTAGAGAAAGGTGTTGATCCTAACCACCTTTGAAATATAGAGAAAAAGATCTCGACATATACTCTAGGGTTTGAATTGTTCTTTCAGACTGACCATCTATCTGAGGATGATAAACAGTGATGAAACTCAAATCCATATCAAGTTATTACTGTAGAATTTTCTATAACTTAGAGGTAAACCTCCAATCCTGATCCGATATAATAGAATTTGGAACTCCATGAAATTATAGCACTTAGTTATTGTATATTCTGGAAAGCTTATCCAGAGAGAATAATTCTTTGATATCAATGAATTATGCTGAATTTGGAATGCAATCGACTAAGAGCCATATATAATTAAACCCATTAGAGGTTTTGGGTTGTCTAATGAAAAAATCAATAGTGATGTTCTCCCATTTCCATTATAGTATGGGTAATGGATGTAAAATCACCTTAGATTTTTTTCTTTCATCCTTAACTTGTTGCCAAAACAAGAACTGAGATACAAAAACTGTGATATCTATCTTAATTCCATCCCAAAAGAAGTATTCTTTAAATTATATATATATCTTCATACTTCCTGGATGAATAGAGAATGAAGATTTATGAGCTTCCTCTAATAGTTCCTTTTTCAAATTTGGTATGGAAGAAAAACATACATGTTTTCTTAATTTTATCATTCCATACTGATAAAGGTCAAACATAGGACCATTTCTAACTTTATTTTGCATCTCTACATATTTCTTTTATGACTCCTTAATATTCACTTGGATTGAGGGTTGAACATTTATTTTATAAAGATAAAATTTTTCCCCTTACTTCATGACTTTCAACTCTATCCTATGAAAATATAGAAATATTGGATCTATTATGATCCTCATCATGGATAAGCTATAATGATCATTTCAACTCAAAAAATTAACCACTTATTTCACTTTCCTATTGTGGTAATGTATTGAGTAGTCATAATCCTTTATTAATTCCAACCACATTGTCTAGAAAATGTTCAACTCTTTCTGTGTGAATATTTGTTTTAGACTTTTAGGATTGGTATATATATCACACTTTTCTCCATAAAGATAATTCCTCCATATGTTTAATGAAATAATTACCACTTCTAACTCTAAATCTTGAGTTGGATAATTTTTCTCATGAATCTTTAATTTCCACAAGGCATAAGAAATAACCATGTTATTCTAAATAGGAACATGCCCCAATGCATTATTGGATGAATCACTATAGATAAAAAACCCTTTTACACTACAGGGTAATGTAAGAACATGTTCACTAACTAAAATTATTTTTTATTCCTTGAAGTTTTCCTCACATTCATCTATCTAGAGGAACTTGGAACCCTTCTGTGTTAACTTTGTTTGAAGATTAGATAGCCATGATAAATTCTCCAAAAACCATAAATTATATCTAGATAAACCAAGGAAGCTATAGATATCAGTCACTATGGTTGGTCTCAGCTAGTATTTAATATCCTTTGTCTTTGATGGATATACTGATATAACCTATATTGAGATTATTTGACCAAAAAATGAAACCTTTTGTAGCCAAAATTTTCACTTTGTAAATTTTTCATATAGTTTCTACATTTCTTAGGGTCTTTATTAAAATTCTCATGCGATCTTCATGATCTTCCTTTATATTTGAATATATAAGAATATGATCTATAAAGACTACCAAAAACTGGTTGAGGAGATCTCTAAAGACTATATTCACCAATTTTATGAAGATAGAAGGGCTATTAGTAAGAAAAAAGGAATCACAATATATTCATAGTTTCCATACCTCATACAGAATACTGTCATGGGTATATACTCATTCTTGAACATCAATTGATAATATCCATAATGAAGTTCAGTCTTGGAAAATTATTGATCACAATGTAGTTAATATCAAAATTGATCAATACACGAGAGATGATACTTGTTATTGATCATGATCTTATTCGACTCATGATAATCAAAGAAAAGTCACATTGATCCATCTTTCTTTTTCAAAAAATAACATGTTCACCCTAAGGTGACACACTAGGTTTAATGAACCCCTTATCAAGTTTTTCTTGGAGTTTCTTCTTCAATTCCTACAACTCAAAAGGGGATATTCTATACAAGGTCTTTGAAATTGGTGTGGAACTAGGTATAAGTTATATTGAGAACTCAACTTCTTGTTTTGGTGGAAGGATATGAAAATCTTCTGGAAATACATCCAAAAAATTCCCAAACAATAGGCATACCATCGACACCACTTTTCTCCCAAACCATTTTAGATAAAAAATACATCTGAATGGGAATTAAGACCCATACACTAGATTTAATCTCCATAGTAAGTTCATTCTTATCGTCACATTGATGGATGATCAAAAGAGGGTTTAAAATATCAAATGTAACTTCCCTTCTTTGACAATTGAGGAACTATTTTTTCAAAGATATCCAATCCATGCATAAGAAGACATCAAATTCAATCAAAATAAGAATGACAAGATTTTTGGGAATCACATTCCCACAGATTTCAACTAGAGAGGGGTCATAGACTTGGGATGAAATCATCATACCATTAGGGGTTTGTACTACTAATTCCATATCTTATCATTTTGGTGGAATCTTAACACCCTTAGAAAATTTTTTATATTGGAAATATTGGGTGGATCTAGAATCAAAAAATTCATTAATAGTTCTATAGTGGATGGTTATTATACCTTTAACCACGATGTTATCACACCCCTCATCAGAAATAGATATTTCATGATATTTCCCCTTTTACCTCATCTTAAGAGGTTATTGACATCATTCATCATCACCATTCCTTAAGTTTGGTTAGTGTTTATCATAATTACCATTCTCCGTACACTTGTATTACTGAATCATGATAGGTGAATTCTATGACATTTTTTCTTCATTATCATTTTTAGCAAAATTATTCCCATGACATTGGCAATAAAATTCATGATGGCCTTCCCTTACACACTTAAAACATTTATTAGACCTATTAAGTGCATTTTCTCCATGATTCTTCCCACACTTAGAGAATAAATGAAGTCCCATATTCTTCTCTTATTTTTTTTAGACATTCCTTTAAACTCCATATTCCTTTTCTTGTCAAAACCATGAGATTGATATGTGACTCTAGCCTCCATTTCAACCTTTATTGCACAACACAAAATCTCTTCATAGATACTAATGCCTCTTATGGACAATTCCCTTATGAGTCATGGATTTTATTCACTAAAGGTCCTATCATCAATACTTTTTGGTGGGATGATAATTATTAATTTTCACCTAACAAGTATTGTGAAATTAGAATTTTAAGTACCAATAGATCAATCATACCTTTTCTTTAACTAAAGGAACTATTTCTCCATCTTGTTGTGAATAATCTGAAGAAAGTATTTATTAAAAAATATGTTCTCAAACCCATGCCAATACATGGATTCAATCTCATCTTACTACCTCATATTCTAGATTATCATCCACCATTGGTATTATTTTCCTTCTAATAGATAAATGAACAAAATGACCTTCCCATGATATGAACATTCGATAATAGAGAATAACTTTTCCGAAGTATTGATATATTGTTCAATAACAAGTGGATCAGAAGAACTGTAAAAAGAAGGTGGAAGTTTCCTCATGAAGGACTCAATAGAAACTTGTTCCCCCTCTTATCATTTAAAATTATACAATGATTCATAGCTTGAGACATTTGTGTGAGCATAGAAATTATATCTTTAAATACTTATCCCATAGCATTTGGTTTTGTAGGAGGAAAATTGTTACATTGTCCATTTCAATCACCATTAACATAGTTTCTTAAGGTTCCATCTGTTGACTAAAAACCAAAATAATTGATTAAGAAACAATTATCATAATGAGTAATAACATAATCATGATAATTCACATATTTTAAGTCTAAATTATGACACCTTCCTTAATATATGAAACCTCAAAATTGTACTTGGTTATTCATAGAAAAATTCTATGTAAATACTTTATGATGGTTCATTATGAGTTTAGGAATTCCCAAATCATACCCTCGGGCGTGTCAAACTAGGTGTGAAGCAAGACCCATTGTTGTGTACTAGGTTACGCCGAGTCAGGACTGACACTCCTTGTCGAAGTTGTTACTCCAAGGTCCATATCTTCCATAGCCACATCCACATGTAATATCCAGATATGGATATATTTCTAGGAAACTAATTACTCTCTCCTTTACCAAAATTCCATGATATTTTCCTATATTTTCATTATCATTATAATTATACTTAAACATGTTCTTATGGTTCTCACTATGGTTTTCTCATACTAGATTCCAAATTTTAACATAACCTTTTCTCTGATACCAACTATATAGAACCTCTCATTTCATACATTAACATTACATAACTTCTGTAGATTATTTAAAACATTATACAAACAGATTATCAATGATGATATTAGTATAGTTCCATTGAAAAAAACTAAATAATGTTACATAAGTGAACTATATTTTCTACCACTAGGTTCTTCATGACTAGCAACCTTATAGGACACATCATACGAAATAAATGTTTTCATAACCTGGGAAAGTAAACCTAAAAATGTGTGAGCTCAAATTATCAATAAGGGTAAACAAGAGAGACATGTAAGCATAAACATGAGAATATGGGTATGAGGAAATTATCATAACATTAAAAGACCAAAAAATATATATCATAAGATTATAAACATGAATCATGGCATAAATCATAGCAATTAGTAAGGAATGAATCATAATGAAATAAATAACACAATCCATGAAAGAATAACATAGTAATAAAACATGTAATTGTGTAAAACACATAAGAATATAATATTATTTCCATTTTAGTCAAGGAATCATTTCCAATAATATATTGGTAGTGTGGGTTCACTACCCATACCATCTTGTTAGTCATGGTTTACTCCCATGACCATCTTAGTAGCATGAATTCACTCCTCATTCCATATTGGTAGTCATGGTTCACTCCCATTACCATCTTAGTAGTCAAGGTTCATTCCCAAGACCATATTAGTCTATGAAATGGGATATACATCATTACTCAATGAGTTGGAGGGAGATATAGGTCCCAACAATCTTATATTGAAATCATACATACATACACCAAAAAATAATAAATAATTATATCATAACCCAAGAAATGAAACCAAGATCATAAAAATGTAATTATATCATAAATTGTGGGAAAAGAAACATGTTTCATAATCATTTCAAAAGAATAACTTGTGAAAAGAAGAATATTTCAATATCATATAACCCATGAATGAGAAACTGGTTTCATAAACATCATGCCATCAAAATATAATACATGAAATAATATGAATGGTAACGTAGAATCATTTCCCAAGAAAATAATGATTAACACCCACATATTTCATCTTATATGGGAAATAATTTTGAAATATATTTTAAAAAAATTTCTTATGAAAAATATCCTATCTACATTGAAAAATGAATTTTAAAACAAAATAAAATTTTGAATATCATTTTCTTGGAAAAAAACATTGAAAAAATTTAATGGATAATATAGATACCATAAAACTTTTTTAAAAATTTTTTCTTTGATTTTCATTGAAAACATGATTTTTTATATAAAATAGATTTCTGACTGAATAGATAAATACCATCATATTTTTCTTGAAAACATTTTCTTAATCATATTAATTAGAAAAGATTGTAAAATGTTACTAATACATGGATATATATTGAATAAATATAGGATAATAAAAATCAAAAGTTTTCTTAAGATATCGATCATAATATTTCATCATTGGGAGCATAATCATAATCAATCCTGATAAATAATGAGATTGTTACAATAAAATTTTACCACATTGTATCTTGTAATCTTACAATAAATGTAAGAAAATAAAATTACACAAAGCTTCAAATATTATTATAATAGTGAGACTCATGATATAACTTGTCAAATGGAAGTATATACACCCTGAAAAAGAATGTTGGTGCATAATAAAACATGCATCTCAAAGAAGAAAAATTGGGACAAAACTATCTTAATGATTTGATAATTCTTGAAACCTATACCCCATGAAAGAAGGAACATATAATGGATATGTAAAAACCCATAAATTTAAATATAATAACTATAGAATACATTCAAGGTTAGTATATATACCACTCAAAATAAAAGAGCGGTGAACATTTCAGGCATCTCTTAGATATAAAAAGTGAGATAAAATTCCCTTACCTTGTACCTTGACTCTATTCATAATCATACAAACTAAGTGTATAATAAATATAAGTTTACTATATATTTATCAAATAACTATATTCTTATATGAAATACATTATATGGTTTTATTATTACTTCATATTACCCTTTTGTTAACAATTTTATGTCAAGGTTTCACTTTGGGTAATATCCCCTTTGTTCTTCACATGTGTCTTAATTTTTTATATCATTGGTCCTTATAATTATATAAGGATTTACAGAATTCAAAAAATGATATAAATATCATTTATATTCAATATATTTTTAGTAAAATAATCCATATAATATATAAGTATAATATGTAATACACCATTCATAGATACAGTAGGTTGAACGTACCCATGAACATTGTTTTTGTTTTGTTATCATATTGATAGAATGAATTAAAATGACTTATATGTATATAAGATAATTAAAGTATAAAATTTTATATATATCATATAATTTTACTAAAAACATCATTAATACATTCCATGTAGTGTGTGAACAAATCACAAAGCTTTGAGGGGGTGGTAGTCCACAATTCCCCAAACGAAATTATCATATTTATAGAAAAATAGAAATTTTAAAGGTAAGTGTTATAAAAGAATTATAGAAGCATAAAAACATAATAAATATATTATGTATCATATATAATAAAATTTTACATCACAATTCCCAACCATTAATGGGGGTAAAGTAAAAATAAACAATCAACGTTTCGTGAGGTGATAGTTCATCATACACGTAAACAATATGTTTGTTACCCATTAGATGGAATTGTGTTTAAGTATAGATAGAAAAATTAATATAGTAAAATATAATTAATTTTTGGATAATTTTTTTATTATATAATCATGGAATAATGATAGTTTAGGGGGTGGATAAAGAAAATAAAAGAAAGGATCTTGAGTAAGGATGTTTCCTCTTCTTTGGGTAACTCAATTTGGTTTACACTAAATGGATTACATGGGTTGATTTATACCAAAGGTGAGGCTCATAGGTTTAGGTGATGGATGTTGAGGAGATATTTGGGCATATATTGTTTGATAAAAATTTTCTTGACATTTTTGAGCAAGTGGGAGGATAAGATACCTTTTTATAGGGGAGGAGGAGTGACACCCTTATAAATTTTGGGAAAAGGAATTCCACCCACATTTTTCCAATGTCATGTGGATCCAATAATAGACAAAATTAAATACAATGGAGGATAGGGTCTAAATATTTCCATACAGGGGATCTTATAAAATTATATAGGTCATATTTGGTCATAAATTTAAGGTTTAGTACTTTGTTAACCTAATTTTTCTCTTAATCATTGTAATTAATTTTAATAACTTTCACTAATATTTTTGGTAAAAAACTACGTTAACCTTAATAGACATTATAAAATATTATTATTCCAAATATGGAATAAATTTTTTCAATTTAAAATCATATAATTGGAATAAATTAATTTATATTTAATCTCACTAATTGGAGGACATGGTGGGTTCCTTTTCTTTTAAATAGGGAACTCCTAGGATGACACTGCAGGTTCTTTTAAAGTAAAAATAATCAAAAGGTTGCATGTTTTTATACCCAAATTCAAAGTTAAATTGATTAAAATTACCTAAATTGTATTAATTGATAAAAATATTATCTAATTAAACTTTTAAACCAATTTAAAATATAATTTAACATTATAAATAAAATATATTAAAAAACAACTTTCAATTAAAATTTAGTATTTTTCGAAATTCATCCAGAAATAAAGTTTCTTAGAAAAATACAAAAAATTATACCAAATATAATTTAAAAAATATAAATTTAAAAAAGGTGTTTATTTTATCAAACTCATTTTCTACTTATGTATAAAACTATTTTTTTTACAAAATGACATGAAAAGAAGTTTATTTGAGAACATAGTATTTTTAAACATATAAGAACATTACCAAAAACTATATCTTTCATTATCAATATATTTTATTTATATAAAATCATTATAATTTTTTTTAAAATTATTTATTACTATTCATATTGTTATGTTTAATGGGTAGTTCATAATTATCTCCGTTAAATAATTATAACAAAAAAAGATGTTTCGTAGAAACTCAGTGTTGAATGTAACATACACCAAGTAGGTGTTATGTGTAACGTACACCAAGTCTGTGTTGTGGGTAATGTATTCTAGTTTATTGCCATGTCAAAGGAAATTTTTACTTAGTTAAATGTAATATATTAATAAAAATTTAATTTATTTGAGAAAAAAAAAAGTTCCACAAAAACTCAATGTGTTGACATCCATCCTTAGAAGAAGTTTTTGAAATTGTGAACATTGATTATATAATTGAGAATTTATTTTTTGATGGAAATAAATTTTATGGATAGAAAAAAATAAATTTTCATGTCTCTATCATTTTTTTGTAAAGAGTTTATGAATTATATTTTAAGGGATGTTTTCATGAGAAATCATAGTGAGCAAGTGGGTAATGCCCAAGTGGAGAAGATTATAAATATATATATTTTCTGATGATGTTTTGAAGAAATATAATTTATTCTACTAATTATGACATTTTAATTACTCTAGAAGCTTTTTATGGAAAAACTATAGTGACAAATTATTATTTTTATGTCAAACTCAAGAAAAGGTATCAAAATTTGAAGATATGAGATACTAGAAAACCATATTGGAGAAGAGAACCTTATTAAAAAATGATGGAAGATAAAAAACAATAAGAATAAGACTCCTGGGATGTCACATAATAAAATTAAGGTTATTTATTCTAATTTTAATATTTCATATGATTATAACCATATTTTAAACATTTCTTATGAATCTATAAATTAATATATATCTACCTTGAGAAGAAAAAAAGCTGGGGTTGTTGACTATCAGATGGATTGAAGGTAATATAGAAGAATTACATATTCAAATAATGACAATTAGAATGATTTTTGGTTTACTAAAACAATATAATTAATATGTGGATGATTTTTGTGTAGAGATATACTAACTCCAAATATATTTAATTGATCAATCAAATGTTTAGGTGAACTCAAAATAAGTATTATAGAAAAAAGATTAATTGAATGAAAATGTGATTAAAAATTTGAATATGTTTTTTAAAGAATGAAATTAAATAATTGTGTCTCATGGGGACGAAATCATTGAATGGAAAATAATTAAGGATTTATTTTATGATGGTAAGTTTGAGAAGATTTTTTTTAAATAATTTAGTGGTTAAGATGAACCAATCATGTATGATAAGAACTTTGACAAGGTAGAACTAACTATATTGTATGGTCAACAATTTGGTGATTGTGTGTGTCGAGATCAACAAGATATCTAATCCTTACCAAAGGTGTTTGATTAGTGGGTGATCGTATAAAAAGTGGAATATGAAATCATCTAAAATCTGTTCATAATGAACAATAGACTGGAAATAGAATATGTGGCCAAAAATGTTTATATAGATAAGATGGGGGGTCAAAATTAAATAATAGTGTGATATAACTGAATAATTTTAAAATGTCATTGAAAAGAAGATGTCCAATGGGAGGTGGACCATCAACTCTCATAGGAAATATTAGCTACCTCAGGTAGCCGAAAAGGTAAGAAAACTTTGGAATCTGACTCTCCAGTCATTTCTAAAACATTCCAGACTTATTCAAAGCCTGATGTGGACAATGAGGGATTTTAGCTTGTCTCCTACAAGAAGACAAAGTATCCAGTTTTCTCACCAGTGGTGGTTGGAAAATCAATTATAGGTAAATCTATTATTCTCTCTGATCAGAACCTTGATGGTGCCACTGAGATCTAGGATTAAATTTTGATCTCTCTTAATGATAAAAAGAATCATGAGGCTTTGGAACCAGCTGTAGATACAGTGGTGTATGGGATGATGAGTCCATTGAAAAGATATGCTTCTCCTGATAAACGTATGTAACTACAAGAGGTTAGGTGTAATTCAGATATAACTAATGATAAGATTCTTTATAAAAGGCTTCAATATCTTATTGTGATTAAGGGGAGATCAAGAGGTCAGAGGCACGGTTGCAGAATGGCTGATTGGTTTCTATTTAGAGAAGAAGAAAGGAGGATAAGTGAGCGACTATTGAAAAAGATAAAAAAATATTTTTTATTTATTGTTTGAATTGTTTTCTCAAAATATTTTAAGTTCTTATCTTTTTATTATTTTTAGAAAAAGAGGCTTATCCTCCATATTTCTAAAAAATGGTCATGGAAAAATATTTAAAAGTGAGGTTCATTACTCTAAAGATGCTTCTTTAATAGAGAAGAAATTTTAAAAATAAATCTAGTTCTATATCAAAGGTGATAAAATCCTAAATAAAGGAGAAAGACCAAAATATTTGGGAACTTGTGGTAAATCTCAGTGTATATAAGGGAAATGAGAAGGAGGAATTTCCCTCTAGAGGAGACTCTATGATTGGAGTATCCAAGGATCCAAATATGAAAATTTAAATTTAGAGGATGAATATTTATATATCTAAAAATAACCATTAATTATTTATAAAATTTGAAAGTAAATAATCTTATAAGAAGGTATAAATGCAATTTTACTATTTTTGGTAGAATTTTACACACTATGAGTATTTTTCTATAATCCCAAGTACTGAAATTATGAATAAGAAACCCTGTTGCACTAATATCTCAATCAAGAAATAAAAACTCGAGGTATTTTGTAATGCGATATGGTTCATATATACTAATCATGGGAATATGTTATGATATTAAAGCTTGAAAAAAATATTTAAGGGAAAAAGTATCAATAAAGAGGTATTCTACTCTTACAGTGTAAAACTAGAGAGTATATATTGAAAGATTAACTATTATTTTGGAAATCAATTATACAATTTTAAAGGAAAGACATGAAGCTCAATGAAAGGTGTACCAATAAACTACTAAGATACACTCAACGCAACTATGTAATAAGGAACATAAAAAAATATGGAATAAAAACAGAGAATTTAAAGGCTTAAAAATTTATAAATGAAATTCATTTTTGAATGAATAAATACCTTATTAATTAATGTTTTTTAAAAACACATGAAATATATTTAATTTTTTATTTTGGATCACTATAAAATAAACTGATAATTTCCTTAAAAGATAAAAATATTTTTAAGCATCATAACTATCTATTATATAGTCATTATATAGTCACCATTCATATTAGTAAATTTTTAGGTTTATGATAATATCTAATTGATAAATAAGAAATAAGTAATCGACTCAACTAGTAGGATTGTACACTATAAACCGATTTTTTGGAGCTTTTAAGGATGATATAATCATTGAAAATTTCCATTAACCAAGACCAAGGTGAAATTAAACAACTAAAAAATTTAAAAAATATTGTATAGGAGAATTTAAATCTTATCAAGATCATCATATAAACAATGTTTGTTTAACCACCCCATAAAAGAACCACCATCGAACACCTTACCATTAAGGTGTAAGCTGATGAACTAAAGGGTTGTGTAACTCGAGCCTAATAGTATGATTTTTTATATATTAATTATTATTAAAATAATAATTGTATTTATAACTTTTCACTATTAATCTATACACGTGATTATATAATGAGGTTAATGAAAACCAGATTTTGATATGAGGAAATAAAAATTATTTTTTGCATAATATATAGTTCCAATTAAAACAACCCTTTTGAAAAATTCATGAATTTTTAAATAAATTATACTTCCATGAAATATTCTTATTAAATAATATTTATATAAATATAAATGATAATAGAATTTTTTGAATTCAAATGAAATTTTTATAAGGGTCAGAAACTAGTTAGTGTCAAATAATTGGTATTTTCTTGTAAATAAATATTTTTATGTAAAAGTGTAAATTATGATATTTAGAAAAATATATATATATAAAAAACTTTTCTTTGAAATCATAACATCAAAATCATCGAATGTTAATATTTTTATAATTTTCTATGATAGTTAAATTTTTGGGTAAAAATTAAATATGGTTTAATATAAAATATGTATTATGACATAATAATAGACCAAAAGTGATGTAATAAATTATATAAAAGTAATCCATTTACAAAATAGATTTTCCACTTAAAATAATTCGTTTTTAAATTTATTTTATTAATTTTACAATTTTATAATGAAACTTCAAAACTTATATTATATTTGAAGGTTTTGAAAACAATTCTTCAGGAAAATGACTCACTTCCACATCATGAATTATATTAATTAAATGATTTCAATTATTATACAAATAAAATATCTAAATACACTCATAATAAGAAGAAACCATGCCTTAAAACTGTGGGATGTCTTTCGGTTCTGATTATTTTATTAGTTAGAGTCCATAACCTAATTTTAGAAATTAATATGGAATTCCCTCTCTATTTTTATAAAAATACCCATCCAGAATCCCACTACTCTTCACTAAAAATCCATTGGGAATGAATTTATTCCCACAAGTACTATATAAGTCCCTCCCAATGTATTTCCAAGTACTTAAATAGATCCTTATAATCTTTTAGAATCACTCTCTCTAGGTGAGCGATTCTCTCCTCTTCCTTTTTATTCAAGTTCATTCTTCATACTAAGCCTTTTGATTACCAATTTTTCATATTATAATTTGTTTTTAAGAACCAATTTAAAATACTTTATATTATAAATTAATGAGATAAAACCTTTTACTCTCATTAAACCCTTCCATGAACCTTTTTGTATACCCTCTATGCTACTGAAATTATCCCATGATTTTTTATGCCAAACTTTTGTGTTATGAATACCCATTCCCATTTCCACCAAAGAAGATTCACTAGTATATACTTATACTTAATTTAGTGCATAAATACATGAATTTAACCCAAACTTATTAATCACATAATTAAAAGTGAAAAAAATATATTCTTATGTTTCATGATCTAGTTGGCACATAAATACATGTGTATGGTATGAATATGATAGGTAGTCCCAGAATTATATATTCCTTCAATGTGTTAGGGTTTGTTTTTATCTCACGAGACACCATCTATAGTGAATGAGAGATTAGAATAATCACACTATGTGTAAATAACCTGACCCTAATAGACCAGATTCAGTGGTTACTTTATTACATGTTCATAGGATACATGCAATCATCTACAAAATGAAAGAAATAGTTTAGTAGTATTGGTAAACGATACATATACTTGAAATTCACATTATAATTGAAAACATATAGTATGAAATGTTTTTTATTTGAGAACTCCATATTTAATCTTTTTATATCTCTGTATATCAATCACAAAACAATTCCTCATATCCTAAGGAAAATAAAACATAAAAAAGGGGTGATATTAGATGCTCAGTAAGGGTAAGCATACAATGGAAGCTATCACCAATAAATAAGTGTAATAAATATGGAAATGTTAATAAATGAAACTCATGAAATTTAAAAAATAACTTGATTATTATAGGACTGAAATAAATGATGAAAAAATAATTCCGTATAAATAATCACATGAGATAGAAACTTATCCACAAACATTTTAACTAATAGGATAATCACATGATAATTAATAACTGATATTATAATGAGTTAATTCATAATTTCGGACATATGAAACATTTTTTCAAGGCCTTTCACAAGACATTCTAAATATTTGGGTAGATGAACATCTAATTTGGCCAACTGATTTGTCTCATGAGATGTTTGGATGTATCAAGGGGCCATAAATAACCAGGACCCACATATAAATAATTAATTCTAATTCATTACTCATATTATAGAGGTGAAACCTAATAAATATAATCATTCATATTAATAAACTAACAAAGTAAATGTTAATACATTCTACAATCAAATAAACATAATAAAAAACCATCCATAGTAAAATTATGAATAGTAATAATATTGTACATCCTTAGTGAAATTGATCACAAACCATCCAAATATAACAATAATGATATCAATACAATATATACCCAATTTATCAAAAGTACAATAAAGGGTTCATGTCATTCATGAATATAAATACCATAAAAATCTCCATAAATACATTCTTTAGGAAAATAACCTTTGCATTTTGAAAATCATCTCTTAAAACTAAAGGTTTACAAAAAAATGTCAAAATACATTTATTTTAAAATAACATTTGAAACATATAATGTAATCTTTAAAACATTGGGTGGTCATTATGGAAAGAAATTTTGTTCATGTCTTACATATTAAAACTAAAATTATGTTCACATTTTAAGTAAAATAAAAATGTAATTTTAAGAAAAAATAAGTGAATATTAATTTTAAAAATATTAATTAGAAAAAAATGGGTATAATTTTCAATAATAAATCATTGGGATAATGTTGAAAATATATTTAGAACACATGTATTTGGAAAAAAAATATTTTTTGACTAAAAGAGAAATAATGTTTCATTTTCTTATAAACATTTTCCCAATCATTTTATGTACAAAAGAGTGGAAAAGAGATAATAATAATTTAAAAGTTCATGAATAACCAGAATATTTAAAAAAACATTGGTTTTAGGATAGGAATACCAAATAATTACACCAAGGGTGACATGAACATTAATAATCATGAATAGTGATGAGATTGTGAAATAAACTCTTACCACTTAGGTAACTTTTAAATAGTAAGACCTAAAAAATAAAGAACATAAAATTAAACATTAAATACCATAAATATAATGAGATTAATGTTATAAAATATCAAATGGGAATTATATACACCACACAAAATAAATAATTGGTGAATATGACACATGTCTCATAGAAGTAAAAGTGAGATGAGAAAACCCTTGCCTAATGTTAAAATCCCTTCATATTTATATGAACCTACTGTATAATAAATATATGTTTATTATACATATATTAATGAACCATAATCATATATATCATTCCATATATGATCCTATTATAACATTCTACCACCAATTTGTTAATAATATTTCATTATTTTAATTGTTTTGGATGTTAATTACCTTGTTTTATCAAGCGTGTTTTATCATAAATGTTATGGTTATTTCACATAAGATATAGTTAAATCATAAAAAAACATATTATTTTTATAAATATTATTTATTTCATTATACAAATCCTTACAAAAATTCTTGAAATTTTAACATAGAAAATGAATCGCATTGTTTGGTAGAGACGGTAGGATGTACGTATACACGAGTGATGAAATCATTCCCTTAAACATTAAAAGGGTATGAAAATATATGATATATTAATTTAAAAAAAGTTATATCAAGTAATATATATCACATACACTCCTAATATTTCTCCTTATTTCTTTTCACGAAAAGCATACATGAAAAACGAATTACATCACTTCACGAGGTAGTAGTCGTTCGTCCACATGATCAACACAATAATTTTTAAATAGAATGAAAAGAAACAAGGTATATATAATATTATAATTAAATATTTATAATTATATCAAAAATATTTTAAATATAAATTAAATCCATAATTATATCCAATTGCGGTAAGTGTTGAAGGAAAATAATTTACATCACTTCGCAAGGTGGTAGTTCACCATACACATGATTGATGATTTCATTTCCCATTTTATGGAATTTTAGATGGATAGATATTATTACATCAACATAATAACATATAATTATATATTATATATTAGTGTTATTATATTTTAAGTGATAATACATATTTTAAGGTTGTAAAATATGAAAGAAAAATAATGATCTTAGTGAAGACAATTACCTTCTCTTAGAGAAACCTCCTTTAGAGCCCTTTTAAGGATCATAGGATTATAATTTTGGGAAAATAAAAAGATCTATAATATGAATAATTATATTTGGGATGTATTTTTTCACATGTTTTTCATTCCATATGGCTTTAGATGTGTGACAAATTGAGGGGAGTGAGAACCATTTTATAATTGAGGAGTAACATTTTTGTAAATACCTAAAACTATACAATAATAGGAATTCCAAATCTCACCAAGTGGATAAAAAATATATTATTGAGTTTTTATGGATTATGTGGTCTATAAACACCTAAACCAAACAAAAAACCATATTTTTTTTATACAATTTGTTCCTTAAATTCTATGTTTTCTTAATTTTACCATTTTAGTTTTTCACTATGGTAACTAGGATCTTTAACCTAGGTAATTTATCCTTTAAGAATAAAATAAAATGATCCTTATTATATAATTTTACTCCCACTAACTAAAAATAATAAATCAAATTTATTAAAAAAAATACCATGCTTTTTGAAAATTAAATATAACACAAGCAGATGTAAAGTGCACAAACACCACCTTAACCTTAACTATGGTAATATTGTTTCTAATTTTTAGTGGTCCATATAATCAATATAAAATAAAAATTGGCCCATGAAATTATAATAGTTGATATTTTTAAGAATTTAAAAATCACTTTGAAGAAGATATTGGTTTTTTAATTTTAATTCATCTAATTAAATATCATTTATTATAAAAAAACATTATTGTCAATTTTAAAATTATTCATTTGATTTTAATTTAAAAAATATCAATAAAAATATGGTATTCAAATATATTTTGTTCAAACTTGTATAAAATTATATATTTATCTAAAAAATACAATAATTAATTCATTTTATTTTACTTTTAATATTTTTATTACCATTTATTTTAATTTTCTATCAACAAAATAATTACTATGTTGGGGTTTTTTAAGAATTTAAGTTAGATATATGATCACTAGAAATTAAAAATAAATAACCTCCATGTGATTAACTTAATTATTCTAAAAATGACCATCCATATTATTTCACATATATCTTTTCTCCCTATGTGAACACATAATTGAAATTTAAAAGTGAGAGGGTGGCATTTTATATTTTTTCTTTACATAAATTATTATATAGGTCAGTTTCATGGAAAAGTGTCCCAAAAATTTAAAATAATAGATCCTAATTTTACAATTGTCGAAATATGAATTTTTATGTCATTTTAACCATTATCATTTTAGTTTAACCCCCAGTAAACCCATTTTTACTATAACTATGGTAATTAATTTTTAATATTTTAACTATTCATTATGGTCAAAATTTAAGTCCACCTTTATAGATAATATAAATATTATGATTCCAAATATTGAATACATATTTTAAAATTAAATTTACTTATTTTGTAGAATTCAATTTTAAATTAACCCCATATGGGCATCGAAAAAATTGGTTTCCCAACGAAAAACATTCAAAAGTTTAAGATGTTTTTATATCCAAATTCAAAATGAAATTGATTAAAATGAACTAAATTAGTTAAATAATAATATAATTGAACTAATTTTACTTTAAAAATCAATTTAAAATATTATTTAATTCGGTAAATAATTTAAACAAAAATGTAGTTTCTAATAAAAATCATGATTTTCAATATTCATAAAAAAAATATTTTTAAAAATTCAAAAAAATTAACCCAAAGATAATATTTGAAAGTATAATTTAGAAAATAAATTTTATTTTTTATAATAAATTTTATAAAATTGTTTAAAATTAATTTTAAATTATGCGTGCAAAGCATAATAAATTTGTCTTTTAGAAAAAATACAGTTTTTTTCAGAAAATATCGCTTTATCCTTCAAATAGATCTTATTTTACTTTTAATCAATAGATAACCATTTAATTTATTTTATAAATATATGAACCATATATTTTTCATAATTTATTAAGTCTTATTCATATGCTCAAACGTAATGGATTGGTTATAATAGTCATAATAATATTTTAATAGATTATCATGTTTTATTTAAACTTAGTGTTGCATGCATCTCATGTTATCAAAGAGAATATATTTATTTAAAAATAAATATATTATAAAATATTATAGTGTTATATTCTCCTATAAGCTTTATTTTACATGTCACATATTCTATCTAATATGATGTTCCTATTTTAAAATCTTTGGGTGTTACATTCTACCCTACTTAAATGAATTGCATCCTTGTAATTTAATCTTGATCTAGGTAATGAAGGGTTTAAAATTTGAAAATACATTTGATATAAAACTATATTGTAAAATGGAAAATAAAAATTTTTCTTGATAAAAGAGAAAGGTAAGTACAAAAGTAAATTGGAATAAAAAATAATTAGTTTTCAAATAGTAGAACATTGGTTGAATGTGAAGATATGGACATGGAGGAAAAGCGTAAATAATTATGGAGAGTGATAGAGGTAATTGGTCAAAAGAAATTGAATAATTAAGATAAAGGTAAACATAAAATATACACACACACACAGACACACACACACACATATATAATGTAAATTAAGGTAATATGATACTATTTTCATTTCAATATCCTTTTACGAAGGTCTATGGATTATTTTACTCTCTATACTAATAACATAACAAAATATACCAAGAACACTTAGTCAGAGGAAGGCCTCTAACCCTTTATTAAAAGAAAGGAAATGTACAAGAGGCAAGGAGTGAGAGTACATACATACAACCCATCCACATTCAGAAAAAAGTTCCTACCAGAAAAGAATAGGTACATATCATAGTAATAATTATACTCACCACATCAATAATAAGAAGCATCCTCTACAATACCTGAATCCCACTTGGAGTTCATATTATATTAATTCAGAACATTGGAATACTTCCGTCTGAGCTTTAGTTGCTCCACAGAGATTTTCTCCTTATTTAATTTCTTTCTCACATGGATATTTTTAGAATTAGGGATATACATACCAAAATATACTTTCTTAATATATTTATATTTCCCAGGAATAATTTCATCTTTTGGATGTGGTTTAATCATTTTCTATTTAATTTATTACTTGAACAGATGAATATCCAAGATTAGTTTTTTAAAACTAAATCACTAAAATTAATTTTAACATATCATAAGATCTATAAAAGTGTGAAATGTACTTTTTTATATATCTAAATATTTTCCATAATATTTTTTAGAAAGATTCATAAAATATAATACATTGATCTCTAAAACTCAATAGTAACACCCAATGTTGAACTTAATTCATTTCATAAATATTTATTCTTCTGAAATATTTCTGACCGAATTCGATCCCAAAATATTTATAAGGTCACTAAATATTCAATATAAACATAAAATTATTTTCCCAAAAAAACGTAAAGTAGATATTAATGTTAAATACAAAATATTTGAAACCATTATCACCATAAAATCTAAATATGTTTCCAAAAAACAAATCTCAGGTTGTCAAATATATTCCAAAAATCCATAAATTCTATCAACTCCAACAAATATAACATAAATCCATTACCAAGTTCAAGGATACCAATACTATCCCTTAAAAATCTCTTTATCATTATTATTCTCAACATTGGTCATATATTTAGGTTTATCCTCCCTCAATCATGTGTTTTCCAAAAATGGTTAACTTTCCATTGTATCCCTTTTTATGGTCATAGGTACCATTCAAAATATAACCTCGAATACTTATATAAAAAATTTACTAAAGTACAATACTTATATGTTTTTTGATTCTTGTAATTGAAAAAATTATAATATAATAAAATTATTGAATCCAAATAAACAATAACTTAAATCATTAAACTTCATCCATAGTAATAACATAATCTTTACCTTGTCCCCTTAGCTTATTCTAAGGTATATTCCCTTTACACTTAAGGTATTCATTTTTGTAGTGCCCCATATCCTTATAGTTCAAACACTAAATATATCATTTCTATTTATTACCATGTAATCAAGAGCTGCATGGCATTTCTATCTACCCATATAGAAAACTCTCATTCCCTTTATACAAGTACAAAGGAGTTTCTTCCCATAATTATCAAATGTGTAAAATATTTCTTTCTTGTATTCCCTTTATCAACAATTTTTATATCATCATCTTATTTTCTTTCTCATAAGACTTGGATAATTATTTATATATATTTATAGAACATGATATTTTTTCTTTGTATGATCATAAGGTTTTAGAGACTAGTTCCCCTCTAATGATTGGGTTAAATCCAACAATGAAATGATCATTCTTACTATTTAAATTATGTACATTGATACAATTCATAATATTTATACTTTGAACCATTTCTAAATAATGGAATACACTAGATTAGATCATAACATTATAAAATGGAATGTATAATCACAAAACTAAGGAAACACTTAGCATAAATTAAAAATTTTATTCATGGATAATATCATAACCATAAACATGGTTTATTTGAGAAAATTTTCAAATGATAAAAATATTTTGAAATATTTCATAGTGGTTTGTAAAGAAAATTTTAATTTACCAAAGAATATACCCTTGGAGACTCAAACTAGGTGCCCTATAAGGCCCACTATCATGTACTAGGTAATGATCAAGTTAAGCACGATGATCCTCTTTTAGAGTTGTAACCCCTAGGTATATTTTTGCCTGAACCATGTCTGCTTTGAGTATAAATTCAGGTATTTATCTCTAGGAAAACCACATTATCCCTACCTTAATAAAACTTTGGGATGTTAGCCTATACTTATAAATATTCTTAAATTAACTAATAGGGGTTATATTCCTTGATATTTTCATTCAAAAATCTATTTCCCAAATTTTCTACTAAAATTACTCTCATACCAACTTTAAAGACCCCAACCCTAGTATCCTAGAGTTCATTTTTACTTTACGAAATTGTAATAAGACAAAAAGAACAACATCTCAAAAGACCAAATAGTTTATTTGTTTGATAAAATAGATACATACTTGAAATTCACATTATAATTGAAAATATAAAATACGAAATGTATTTTCTTTAAGAAAACCATATTTTCCCTTACAATATCCTTACATATCAATCACAAAACACTTCCTGGTATCCTGAGGAAAATAAAACAAAAGAAATGGGTGAGATCATATGCTCAGTAAGGGTAATAATTTAGTAGAATGTATCATGAATAAATAAAAATAATCAATATGGAAATGTGAATAATTTAAACACATTCTATATAGACAATAACCTGAGCATAATATGGACAAAAAAATGATGATCAAATAAATCCATATAAATAGTCACATATGTCTGAAACTTTTCCTTGGATATTATTACTAATAAAATAATCACATGGGAATTAATAACTAGTATTATGAGGGAATTCATGAAACTTATATATGAAACATACTACCAAGACCTTTTATAATATATTTTAAAATTGTGGGTAGAAACCCAAATGATTTTACCAATTAATTTGTCTGATGAGATATGTTAATGCATCGAGGGGATATCTTTAACCAGAATCGACCCATTAATTACTTAGTATAATTCATTCATAATATGAATGGTGTGAAACATAATCTACATAAACGTTCATATTTAAAAACTAAAATAATAAATTTTAATACTTAACCTAATAAAATAAACATAATCATAAACCATCAAGAGTAATATGGTAAATGGTAATAAAATTGTACATCCTTAGTAAAATTGATCATAAAACGTGAAATGAAATAATAATGATGATATTAATATAAAATTTCCCTATTATATCATTTTTAAAATAAAGGATTTATGTTGTTTTTTAATATAAATACCCTGAAAATATTATTAAAACATTCTTGATGAAAATAACCTTTTCGTTTTAAAAATATTCATTTAAAAGTAAAAGCTAAAAAAAATTAAAAATAAATTAATTTGACAATAACCTTTTAAACTTATAAAGGATTATTTAAAACATTTATTGGTTATTATGGTGGGAAATTTGGTCTATGTCATACAAATTTAAAAAAAATTCATTTCACATTTTCAGAAAAAACAAAACATGCATTGTTTGGAAAACTACATGAAGATTACTTTAAAAGAACTAAAAAATAATAAAATAGGTAAAACTTTCTTTAATAAACCATATTTATAATGTTAAAAAAATTTATTTCTTTTTATAAAACATTGATTTGGAAGAAAAATCATTTTCCATCGAAAAGAAAAATAATGTTGACTTTTCTTAAAAACAATTTCTCAATCATTTTAAGTGAAAAAAGAGTAAAAATGGTAAAAATACTTAAGAAGTTAATTAATAACTAGAGTAAATTAAAATAGGTATTTTTTATAAAGTAATACAAAATAATTCCCATAAGGGAGGAATAAACATAAACAATCATGAATAATGATGATATTGTTAAATAAACCCTTACCACTTTGTTAACTTCTAAATTATAAGCCCGATAAAATAAATAACATAAAATAAAACATTAAATATCTTTTAGAAAAATAAATAAATGATATAAGATATCAAATTAAAATTATATACACCACACAAAACAAACAAGTGGTGAATACAACATCTATCTCACAGAAGTAAAAGTCAGACGATAAAACCCTTACCTTGGGTCTAACTCCCTTAATATGTGTTTAAAAATCTTATATAATAAATATTAGTTTAATATACATATATTTTATAACCATAATCATATATATCATAGAATATATGATACTCTTATAACATTTAACACCTCTTTGTTAATAAAATTTCATTCTTCACATTGTTTCAGGTGTTAATTGCCTTGTTTTCTCATGCATGTTTTGTCAACAGAGTTTCAATTATTGTTTGTAGGATATATTATCATCATATAAAAAATGATATTAATGTTAAAATTTTACATTTTTTTATTAGATAAATCCTTATAATCATTATTTAACATTGTATATAGAAAATTAATTACATCACTTCATGGTGGCTACATGCCATTTGTACGCACAAGCGATGATATCATACCCTTAAAGGGTGAAAGGGTAATTAAGTGTGAATGATACCATATTTTCTAGGTATATACCTATTGATTTTTGTTTGAAATAATTTTAGTTGTTTTTTTCTTCTTTGATGCTTGTCGGTCAAGGATTTTCATTGGGGAGAGAGTGATTATTCTAGGAAAAATGATCAAGGTTTAGGGATGCATGTTTGTTTGAATTAAAGGAGTCCCAATATAAAAGTTTCAAAGTAAGATGAGTATTATCCAAGGGTTTATAATTTTTTATAGATGGTTTTTATATTTCCTGCAGAATTCAGGTTGTGATCTGTCTGCTAGAAACTTTCACATCGTGAATAGGTTACACAGTGTGAACTTGTTACCGGGAAGATATCATGGGCTGGTATATATTGTAAATTTTTTTCATGCTATGAAAAAGGTTCAATGCATAAAACTCTTAGTTAGATTTAATATTAACCTAAGGTGAAGTATTTCGTGGCATATCATATAAATCTAGATATTCATATCTTGAAAATGGGTTCGTGTCATGAATATCTTAGGATCAACAGTTTCTAACAATGTTATGTGTATGATTTATTTTTCAAATTCCATGAATCATCGTCTCTAAAAACCTAAGAACAATCTAGGAAACTTTCATTTGATTCCTTGCCTTTTGGATGTCCCGTTATGGCATTTGATCTCTAGGGATTTCCTTCACTTTGGTTTTCCCCATTATTCAACTATTCTTTATTATCACAGTGTGATCTATAATCATCCATTTAAATGGGGTTTGATATTTATTTATTTTGTGATTTAGGTTTTACTTGTGATCTCATTCACCTTTTTTCTTCATTGGTGTTCCTTTTTGAGATTTTTCTATGATCATTGCATAAATGTAGGTGGCCTAGAACAAATCCCTATACTCTTTTTATAATTTTTTTTATGTGTGTAAAAAACTATATGATCATTCCAAAACTATTTTCGAGTTAACTAAAAAATTAGTGGGTGACGGTAACCAGGTGTTTGGATCACTAATTTGATCCCTTTGGATCCTACTATTTTGATACCTGGCTTTCATCTGACAATAGGGTGGGCATATCCTTAAACAAAAATTAATTGGATATTGTATTAAAACATGAATTATCTTGACATGATACCTTAGGTGATTTATTGTGGTAGGATCACTTTATAAAATGGAACAACGTTTATTGAAATGATTGTAGATACTTTGATATGATATGGTTGTGTACACTGAAATGTTAATGGTTTAAGACATAACTTGTTGAGTGAAAGGGAATTTAAATATAAAAGTTAATTGGATGAATTTGTATTTTTGGTTTATAATGTAATGTTGTGTTCTTCTTTCAATTTTGACTTGTTTTGTATCTAATGTTATAATTATTATAGGGACTGTCTATACTATAATTCTTATAGGGGATTGGCCTGGTTTTGGTGTAATGATAATAGGGATTGGTCTGGCTATACTATAATGCCTATAGATTATTTCCCTATTATGATAAAATCCTAATATGAATGTCTTGGAAGAATTATGTTTTAATTATTATAGAACTTGGCCTGGATATGTTGTAATTATTATAGATCTTGACCCGGTTATGTTGTAATGTTTATAATTCTTGGTCCAGTTATACTGAAATTCTTCTATAGAGGGAATGACTCGATTATGCTGAAACTGTTATACAGATGGATTTTCTAGGTTATGTGATTATTCTATGGACTTTTGTTTATAGATTTCATAGTAAATCTACATTCTCAGATATATTTTGGAATGATTCCAAATCAGGTTGATTGTTATATTTTATTAATTGATAAATTAATACTCATATTAATCAATTTTTTCCATGCACTTACTATAATACTTGTTTGTTTAGAAATACTAGTTTTAATCTAAAAATTTATAATCACACCATATTTTGGAATCCATTTTTTACCTAATAATATTACATGAATGTAGGATTATATAAGGTAAAATGACCTTATTGATGATTTTTGATTGATGGATGGGCTGTATCTTGGAGATGGGACTGATCAGGGATTCAAGATCAGGGACTTAAGATCAGAGTATTTTGAGTTTATTTATGTCATATGGGACCTTTATATGTATGACTTCCAACATGTCATTTAGTTACATTTTATCCCTACATTTCATGGTTCACTATTATTAGGTTTACATGGTTAATCCTTTATCTTCATGTTTTATGATGTACCGTTTTTGGTATTTCTGTTACTTTGATATTTGTTTATTTTCATTATATGAAAAATTTATATCAGTGGGTATAGTATCCCCAATATGTTCTCTACACCCCCACTTATAGACAAATGGATCTGATATATATGGAGGTATTCTTGAGGTCTAGTAACCAACCTGATTTTTCCACATGGGAGAGTTTCTAATCAAGGGATGTTAAATGGTGGTACTTTTATATTGATTTAATATTTAGGGAAGGTGGAAAGGATGGTAGGAACATATCATTGTTTGGAAATGAGATTTCTCATGGGAGGTTTTGACCCACATATGGGGGAAAAGTTGATTACCTAGGTATGGGGTTACTATTCACATTGTTCACTTGTTATGGATGCTATTATTTCACCTTGGGCGATACACATGTTATGTGATGTTTTTTTCTTCATATTTATACCTATTGTAATGACCCAGAATTTTTAAAACTATATTTTTACCTAATTAAATGTTTTTTACATATTATATAATATTATACATGTAAAAAATAAATATAAACCAACAAATTTTTACCATTAATAAATATCATTACTTTAGTTGTCTATGAAACCAATTAAAATTCCAAACATTACAACATGACAAAAAATATAAAATAGAATAGCAGAAATGGGAAAGTACTGATCAACCAACCTACTAGAATCATGCCCCCACTACAAATATTATTCAAATGAAACAAATTATTTTTAAACTAATAAGAATCATAAAAAATGAAAATATAACCCTAGGGAGAAATTTTATTGATTTTTTATGAGTGAAACAATGAAGTTGCATTTATAGGGTATAAAGGGAAATGTGACCATTGGTATTGAACCGTTATATTACCATTGGTCAATATGACCATTGGTCAATGTGACTATTAGAAACTATACCCTCAGTTGAATATTCTACCATTATAATCAGTTTTTATAAGTAGTAATAAAAACTGTAATTGATTCCAAAAGGAGAATCAATGGAATACACCAGTAGAGTCTTGTAGTTTGAAGCCCATTTATTAGAACATGGGAGGGAGGTATCATCACTAGAGTTTCCCCTTGACCAATCCCAAGATGATCTTCAGTAATTAAATCTTGAACAAAATCACCTATGGGAGTATTTTAAGTTAGTTGAGATTACAACTCTGTCAATGTTAGGCAAGACACCCCACATTACTTACACCATCACACACCTTTCCCTTAGGGTGTATGTGGGTGTAATAAGGGGTCACATGACCATAATATATGTAACACCCCGACCCTAGAAGCCTAGAGTCAGTGAATTATTCCATATCATTAGCATGATCACAAAAGATCATGTCTCGAAAGACCGATTAGTTTAGTAGATTTGGAAGTACTAGATACATTCATAAGGTTTACATTACATCATAAAATGGAAAACTACAACAAAATTGTTTCCATGGACAACAACAAGATCCCATAGACCATCCTTGTAGGTCAGTAATGATATACTTCTTGACATCCTGGTAAAAATTAAACATAGAAAGGGGTGAGCTCAGATGATCAGTAAGGATTACAATATACCGGAAACTTTCATAAATAAGCATAAACATTTAAGGAAATGTATAAAACTAAAACACAAGACTTTTCCACATAAAATTCATCATAATATGGAAAATATAAATCAAAATAATTCCATTTAATTACTCACATGGATATTCTACTAGTCGAATAATCACATGAAATATCAATAGCCACTTTCATAATGATGGAATGCATAAAGGCAGAATTTCATAAACACATAGTCAAGGCCTTGTGCCAACACTGTAAATAAGATTTTGTCAAGGCCTTATGCCAATACAACAGTTTGTCTCATGAGACCTACCAATTCATTGAGGAGCTGTAGTGGGCTCCACCCGTTTCTTACTAAGTCCAATGAATTCCTCATATAAAAAGGTTTAAACATAAAATAAATATTTGTATTAAAAATGGAATAAGAAATGTCGATACTTTATCCATAAAATATGAATGGTATGAAAATAACACATCCACAGTCAAACATAAAGTACCTTGTTGGAAAAAGATAGAAAGATTCCATTCAAACCATTTTATAAAAAGTCAATATGGGTTATAAATTACGTTAAACAATATCCTATTAAATAGTAAAAAAGTTTTGGAATACATTTTTAAGAAACATGGATGTGTATGTTAAAGAGGTCACAGTAGATACTTACGTTAAAACAATCTCGAATAATAAAGAGATTTTGAAATTAAAACTGAACTTGTAATTTTCCTTGGTCAAGGGTAGGTTAACCTCTTGTATAATGGTGAAATAATTGTTATTAAATTATACAATCAACATACACATTAATATGATATCATATATGATCTTTTAACATTTCTTTGTTAATAATATCTTAGTATTATCGTCATTTCGGGTGTTAACTTATTCGTTTTCCTTTATATGATTTGTTAAATAAGTAATGTTTGTTATGGATAGGATGTATATTATTCATATTAAGAATTATATTAAGTCTTTAAACATTATTTTTAATCATCTAATGAAAATTATTCTTGAATGGATACGATGGGGAATGAATCTCATCGCGTTCGTGGAGACGGTAATCCGTACGTACGCACGAGTGAAAATATCTTTTTTTTATATTAAAATAATATATAATTTGATGGTATATCATATATAAAGAATCATTATCATGTTATATTTATTATTTTCATTAATTACACGTCATTATTATATCCATCCAAATAATAATGTATTCAATAACAATTACACCACAACCTGGAGAAGGTAAGCCGTACGTAAGCACTTATGGTGACATGTCATTAAAAGGATGGATAGAATAATGAATAACGACTGTAAAATATTTATAATAACATAAAATTATATATAAGATACTGGATTTATTATTTTATAATGGAAACAACAATGAAATAGAAAGTGTAAGAAGAAAGGAACTTTAAAGAGGTGATGAAATATTTACCTCTTCTTCGGGTTCTTCCTTTTGATTTGATCAAAAGGACTCTTTAGGGTGACTTTCTGAGTAAATTAAGGAAACTAGGATGAAGGGAGGACAGTTGAGAGGGAATTTGGTCAGGGTTTGACCGAGCCAAATGACTTTGAATGTGTAAATTAGAGGGAAGAGGGAGTGCCCTTTTTTAAGAGGGATGAGGGGAACCTTAGGAAAATCTAGAAATATTATTTTATAATAAAATCATTTTTGGTTTCTAATGGATCCGAATTAAATTATTTATATTATAAGGTAGGTATGGGTCTAAAACCACTCAAAAAATATGTTTTAGACAGGTTTGGGTCACTATATTAACCTTATCTTCTAGATTTAACACTTAGTTAAATAGTTTGACATTTACCACGTCTCTTTGTATTTTTATATTTTATGGATAATAAACTTACTATATACTTCCAAGAAATCCCCAAGAGATTAAATAATGATACAACTAACATTATATAAGTCATTTGGATGAACCTTAGATTTTTAGGAATATAATATCAATTAATAATATAATATTTGTTTTAAAAACTCTTTTATGTCAATTTTGACACTATTTGGTATTTTGTTTTTTATAAATTCATAACAGCATTATTACTTCAAAAAAAAATTCATATAACCATCCCTAACATGTCATATTAACCTATAAAATCAGTTTAATTCATAAAAACTCTCAAATTATATTTATTTTGATATTTATAATATCAATTATTTTAATATTTCACTAATTAGTAAATTACTGCATCATCATTGTGTCATAAATAAATTAAATTATTTAATGTCTAAAAAATATAAATAAAATACCATTATGTAAGAAATATTTTTATATTTCTAATTAATATTTATAGTATTATTTATCTTATCTGTAACCCTATACTAAAAATAGATTAGTTATTAAACTTTGAATTTAACACTTTTAACTATTCTTTGAATTAAATAATAATAAATGTCCTAATCTAATCCAAGTGGACCTAAAGGATCATATTTTATTCCTGAGGTTGTTTTTGGTCGAATTAAACATATCCCATAGAATTAGGACATGTGTTAGGGTAATGATAATTTCATTTTTACCCTTAATTACACTATTTACTTTTAATCGTGGTAAATAAAAGTAAAAAGTTACTATTCAAAAAAAATTATTTTCATATTATTGAACCAAATTTTACTTAATAATATCAATTTTGTCTCTTGTATTTTTCAAATTCAACTCACAGAAGCGGTAAAATTATGTTTTATGTAAATTTTCAAATGCTCCTAGGAGGTGGGTAAAAGATGGTAAAAAGTTCAATAAAAAATTTATATATCTAAAATTATATAAACTAACTCCAATGAATTGAATTGAACTTATATAGGTATTATGTATCTATTTTGACCTTAAATAAATTTAAATAAAATAAATAATTATTTAAATAAAAATTCATTTTTAAATTATAACTCAGTGTTTTTCACTATTCATCAAAAATTGAATGTTTTTAGAAAAATACCAAAATTTACCGTAAGCTAATTTAGATATTCCAAATCCAAAAATGAAGTCCATTTTTAATGATAAAATTTATAAAACTTCAAAAAGTTGTTATTACTATTCATAACAGCTAGTTTTATTGGTTGTGGTGTTTTAGAACTCGATGTTGCGTACAACACACGCTATTATATTATTCAAAGAGAAGAGTACCGTGGAATATTGAGGTGTTACATTCTCCCTTCCAAATAATTTCATCCTTAAAATTTCTAGAATATTACTGCATAAAAAGATACGGGTGGTTCTTCATCATAAGTTCCTCAGGTTCCCACATTGCCTCTTCCATCTTATGGTTTCTCCATAGAAATTTTACCAGAAGAGTCATCCAGTTTCTCAAAACTTGTTCTCTTGTATCAAGAACCCCGAAATGCTCTTCAAAATAAGAAAAATTGGGTTTTAGTTCTAATTACAAATAGGTGATTACATGCATTGGGTCAGGCATGTATTTTCTCAATAGTGATTCGTGGAATACATCATGAACTTTAGAGAGACTTGGCAGCATTTTCAAATGGTAAGCTATAGCCCCAATTCATTCTAGAATTTCAAAAGGTCCGATATACTTGGGGCTAAATTTTGTCTTCTTACCGAAACGTATAATACCCTTCCATGGGGATACCTTCAAGAAAACATGATTTCCTATCTGAAATTCAAAATCCTTCCTTCAGTTATCAGCATAGCTCTTCTGCCTACTTTGAGCTGCTTTGATGTGGGTTTGGATTACCTTCACCTTTTCCATCATTTCCTCCACAAGTTCTGGGCCTATGATTTTTCGTTCACCAACATCATCCCAAGAGGTTGGTGTGCGACATCTCTTTCCATATAACGCTTCATAGGGTTCCATATGAATACTTGAATGGAAGTTATTATTATAGAAAAATTCTACCAGAGGTAAATATTGATCCCACATACCATTAAAGTCAAGTGAGCATGATCTAAACATGTCTTCTAGTGTTTGAATAGTCCATTCTGATTTTCCATCAGTTTGGGGGTGGTAGGCAGTGCTCAAATGAAGTTTAGTGTCCAGGTCTTTTTGAAGACTTTTCCATAATCTTGATGTAAAACGGGGATCCCAATCAGAAATAATCGATATTGTTACTCCATGAATTCTTACAACTTCATTAATATATAGTCTTTCTAAACGTTCAAGTGGTAAATCTTCCCTTATAGAAAGAAAATGCGCTAACTTGGTAAGAGGATCAACAATGACCTATATTAAATTGTTCCTTCTAGGAGTCTTTGGTAGCCCCATGACAAAGTCCATCATGATATCATCCCATTTCCTCTTAGGAATGGGAAGAGGGTGCATGACTCCTCCAGGCTGTTTCCTGAAAGCTTTCACTTATTGACAAACCAAACATCATGACACAAATTCAGAAATCTCCCTCTTCATGTTGTCCCACTAAAAATGTTCCTTAAAATATCTATACATTTTGGTGCTCCCAGGGTGTATAGAGAAATTAGAGCTATGAGCATCATCCAAAAATTATCTTTTTAGATCAGGTATATCAGAACCTCAAAGTCTCTTCCCAAATTTCAAAATTCAACCTTCATACACAAAGTCACTCAATCTCCCATCATTCACAGCTTTAATATTCTTTTGAAACTCTTCATCAATGGTCTGAGAACTATTTATCCTTTCTAGTAATGATGGTTTGGAAACCATTTGAAAAATTATTGATGTTTCACCTTACATGGTGATTACCATATCCATCTTTACTATATCCATGTATATAGGATCCTTTTCAACTCTCGTCTTGTTCAAAACTCCGTGATCCTTTATACTCAAAGCATCGGCCACCTTATTTTCCTTTCCTAAGTGTTAGTGTATAGTGAAATCATAATCTTTGAGTAGTTCAAGCCATCTTCCTTGCCTCATATGGAGTTATTTTTGTGAGAAAATATACTTAAAACTCTTGTGATCGGTATATATCTCACATTTTTATCCATAGAGACAGTGTCTTTAAATATTAAATGCAAAGATTACAGCTGCTAACTCAAGATCATGAGTAGGACAGTTTTTCTCATAAATTTTTAGTTGTCGGGATGCATAGTAAATAACCCTATAATTCTACATAAGGACAAAACCAAGTCTTTTATTTGAAGCATCACTATAAATAAAAAACCCACCATTCCCCAATAGTAGATTCAAGATTGGATCATTGACTAATATTCTATTCAATTCTTCAAAACATTCTTCACAATATTTTTTCCAAACAAAATTAACCCATTTTCGTGTGAGATTTGTTAATGGGTTAGCCAACTGGGAAAAATTATTGACAAAACGTCGATAATAACCTACTAAACCAATAAAACTGCGTACCTCAATTATACTCATCGGTGCTGGCCATTGTTGGATTTTCTTGGTATGAGAGGGATCAATATAGATTCCATCCTTATAGACAATATGGCCAAGAAAAGAAATCTCCTGAAGCCAGAATTCACACTTGCTAAACATCCCATATAATTTGTGTCTTCTAAGAGACTTCCAGATAATGAGCAAGTGACTTTCATGATCTTCATAGATTTTGGATTATACCAAGACTTCCTCAATAAATACCACTAAAAAGTCATCAAGATATTCCTTAAAAACTCTATTCATTAGATCCATGAAGATAGAGGGTTCATTAGTCAATCCAAAAGGCATTACCGTAAACTGATAATGCTCGTACCTGGTTCAAAATGCTATTTTCAGAAAGTATTCCTTCTTCACACACAACTAATGATATCCAGATCGAATATCAATCGTTGAAAAGTATTAAGATCCTTGAATTTGGTCAAATAAATAATCAATTCGAGGTAGGTGATACTTGTTCTTTATTATTATAGCATTGATCTCCCTATAGTCAATGCACAACCTCATAGATCCATCTTTTCTTCTTAAAAAAAAGGATAGGAGCTCCCCATGGAGAATCAATTGGGTGAATAAATTCCTTATTACTCAATTACTCTAGTTGTTTCTTTAGTTCCACTAATTCTACAATGGCCATTCAATAATGGGTCATTGATATTGGCCTTGAACCAGGAATTAAATAAATGGAAAACTAAATTTCTCATTCTAGAGGATGTCCAGGTAAATCCCCTAGAAACACATCAACATATTATTTCACAATAGGTAGATCCTCTATTTGAACATTATTTCCCTCACACATAGTTATTTCATTATCTTCCTCAACAATAATTTAATTTAGTTGAGCTACTGGGGGTGGATATAGATAATAATTAGGTGGTGATGATCCTTCTCTAAAGATAAGGTGTTATTTATCATTGTTATCAAAAACAGTAACCTCCTTATTCTTACAATAAATTTCTTCATCATGTTCCTAATGCCAATCCATACCAAGAATTATATCATATTTAATCATGGGTATGATGATGAGATCAGCAAATAAAGAACATTAATAGGCCCTAATGGGCACCGATTCAAAAAATTTTGTTGCAATAACACTTTCTTTAAGAGTTTTGACTAAAAAAATACCTTGTCAAATCAAATTGGAAATATCTAATTTTCTTAGAAAACTGGGAATATATGAAACAATGAGATGATCTAGAATCAAATAAAGCATTGGCTAAACTTGAGGAAACCATTAAATTACCTGCCACCACATCTTTCAGAGCTTCAAACTCAGTAGTAGTGATATCATAAGATTGGCCTTTATACCATGGAATTTTCTAAGGAAAGTTACCAGGATGATTAGGATATTAATTTTCATAATTACACATTTCTCTACAATTGTAGCATTAAACATTGACAACCTCTTTCCTCCCCTTGCAATCACGAGCTTGGTGGCCTTTTTCACCACACTTGTAACAGACTCCCATTCCCTTCAGGAAAGTACTAGGGTGTTTCTTACCACATTTACTATAGGATGAATATTCAAATTTTCCCTTTTACCCCTTATTTCAATTTCCAGAGTGTTCAGAAGATCTCTTCTTCTCTTTCTTTGCTTTAAAGTCGTAAGACTTAGGGAATTCTTTTTCTGTCTTGATAGCACATGAGACACTATCTTCATAAGACGAGAAGTATTGTGAGACTAATGCTTGACGAATAAATGGTATTAACCCATAAAATAAATGATCAATCTTACTTCCTGGGTTACATATATAATCTAAAACATGCCTCACTAACCTTGTAAAGTTAGCTTTATACTTTGTGACATTCTCATCCTCCTTTTTCCTCAGACTCAGAAATTTACTTTCCATATCCTCTCAATGGTCATGGGGAAAGTATTTTTCTATGAAAATATCTTTAAACTTCCTCAATTCCATATTTCACACTTCCGTATATTCCTTTTTGTTTTGAATCAATGACCCCCATTGATTAGCATCTCAAGTGAGGCGGTAAACTGCCATGAAAATTTTTTCCCTTTCGCTACTCCCCAAGGTGTGGAATATTTTCTCTAAGGAATTTATCCATTTCTCAGCTACTAGTGGATTTGTATCCCCATTGAATGTTGGTGGTTGTTGCCTCATGAAGCGATCTAACATTGATCCTACACAATTTAGATCAGGATGCTCCATACAGGTAAGGTTATTATTCATAACCTGAGTGAGTTTTCCCAATATGGTGATTAGCTAATCAGCAACAGTTGCACCACTAGCTCTACTATAATTATCTTGAGTAGGAGGGAAATACCTACATAGAGTGCATTAATTTATAGGGTTTCCATTCCTTCCACTAGGCGCTATTTCTAAATAATGTCATAAACTAGATTAGTTTATGAATCGAGATACATAATTCCAAACTTTTAAAACACTTAACATAAATTGAAAAGTTTATGGATATAATTCATAATCATAAAAAATGTTTTCTTTGAAGAAATATATAACCATAAACCCTTCATAATGGTTTGTAAAGAAAATGAGAATTATCCTAAGCATATCCCCTGAGAGTGTCATAACCAAGAGTGCAGCAAGGCCCGTTGTCGTGCACCAGTTCCCATTTGAGTCTTGCTCAAAGCGGTGTTTTTGGGTTTTATCCCTAGGTATATCTATGCCAGAGTTGTCTCTACATGATCGTATCTATATAGGGATGTATTTCTTGGAAAACTCAAAAAATCTCTACAATACCAAAAATTACAGGAAGTTATTCTATACTAATCCCCAATGTCTATCTTAGGGCTATGTGATCTAATCAGATTTTATATAAATCTAGTTTCCATGATTTGTACTCAACTTCCTCTGATACCAACTATAACTCCCCATACCCAGAAGCCCAGAGTTGGTGCATTATTACATATCATTGTAATGATCACCAAATATCAATTCTCGAAAGACTGATTAGTTTAGTAGCCTTAGAAGTACTAGATACATTCATAAGGTTTACATTACATTATAAAATGGAAAATTACAACAACATTGTTTCCATGGAAAATAATGAGATCCCATAGACTATCCCTGCAGTTCAGTCATAATATACTTCTTCACATCCTGGAAAAAATTAAACATAGAAAGGGGTGAGCTCAGATGCTCAATAAGGATAACAATATAGCGGAATAAGCACAAACATTCAAGGCAATGTATAAAACTAAAAAAAAGACTTTTCAACATAAACTTCATCATAATATGGAAAATATAAATAAAAATAATGCCATTTATTTAATCACATGGATATTCTACTAGTCTAACAGTCACATGCAATATCAATAGCCACTTTCATAATGATGGAATGCATAATGCTAGACTTTAATAACCACATAGTCAAGGCCTTGTGCCAAGAATACAAATAAGATTTCGTCAATGCCTTGTTCTAAGACACTAGTTTGTCTCATGAGACATACTGATGCATCGAGGAGCTATAGTGGGCTCCACCCGTCACTTACTAAGTCCAATGCATTCCTCATATGAAAAGATTTAAACATAACATAAACATTCGTATTAAAACTGGCGTATGAAATGTCAATACATTATCCATAAACCTTGAATGGTATGAAAATAACACATCCAGAGTCAAACATATCACAAAAAATTCAATATAATGTGGAAGATTTGTATCATAATAAATCAACTTCAAATAAGCTTAAAATCCATCAAAGGATGTTGACATAGATGAAATCAAAATATTTTTTAGAGAAATATCTCTTTCTATTTTGAAATCATTTAAAATTATTATAATTATAAAAGAAAACATTTATTTTGGAAATATTATTATAAGCTTGTAAGGGAAGATTTGATAATTTTATAACAGTGGAAAATATCCACACCCGCCGTATAAGTTAAAAAAACATTCTTACCTTAATTATTTCAAAAAGGTCATAAAGTACCTTGTTGGAAAATGACAGAAAGATTCCTTTCACAGAATTTTATAAAAATTCAAACAGGGGTATAAATGAATTTAATCCATATTCTATTAAATAGTAAAAATGTTTTGGAATAAATTTTTAAGAAACATGGATGTGGATGATAAAGAGGACTCAGTAGATACTTACGTAAAAAAATGTCAGATAATAAAGAGATTGTGAAATTAACCCTTACCTTGTAATTTTCCTTGGTTGAGGGTAGGTTAACTTCCTGTATAATGGTGAAATAATAATTATTAACTTATACAAGAATCATAAACATTAATATTATATCATATATGATCTTTTAACATTTCTTTATAAATAATATCTTAGTATTACCATCGTTTCGAGTGTTAACTGATTCATTTTCCTTTATAAGATTTGTTACGTAAGTAATGTTAGTTATGGATATGATGTATATTATTCATATTCAGAATTATATTAAGTCTTTAAACATTATTTTTAATCATCTAATTAAAATTAGACTTGAATGGATACGATGGGGAATTAATCTCATCGCATTCGTGGAGACAATAATACGTACATACACACGGGCGACAATATCATTCTTTTGATATTAAAATAATATATAATTGGATTATATATTATATATACAGAATCATTATCAAGTTATATTTATTATTTACATCAATTACTCATCATTATTATACCCATCCAAATAATAATGTATTGAATAACAATTACACCACGACGTGGAGACGGTAAGCTGTACGTATGCATGTATGGTGACACATCATTCAAAGGATGGATAGAATAATGAATATGGTTGTACCATATTTATAATAAAATCAAATTATATAGAAGATTATGGAGTTATTATTTTAGAATGAAAACAACAAAGAAAGAGGAAGTAGACGAAGAAGGAAACTGGAAAGAGGTGATGAAATATTTACCTCTTCTTCGGGTTCTTCCTTTTGATTTGATCAAAAGGGATACTTAGGTTGGAATTATGACTAAAGGAAGGCCTCTAGGATGAAGGGAGGATAGTTGAATATTTCACTAATTATGTAATTACTACATCATCATTATGTCAAAAATAAATTAAATTATTTAATGTCTATAAAATATAAATAAAATACCATTATGTAGAATAACATTTTAGTTTCATAATGAATATTTATAGTCGAATTTATCTTATGTGTAACCCTATATTAAAAATGGTTTAGTTATTAAACTTTGAATTTAACACTTTTATCTCTTCTTTTAATTAAATAAAAAAAATGTGCTAATCTTATCCATGCAGACTTAAAGGATCATATTTTAACCCTAATGTTGTTTTTGGTCAAATTATACTTATCCAATACAATTAGGAAATGTTTTAGGTTAATAATAATATCATTTTTACCCTTAATTACCCTATTTACTTTTAACCGTGGAAAATAAAAGTAAAAAAGTTACTATTCACCAAAAATTATTTTCATCATGTTGAACCAAATTTTACTTACTGATATCAACCGTGTCTCTTGGATTTTTGAAATTCAACACACAGAAGCTCAAAGATTAAGTTTTATGTAAATTTTCAAATGCTCCTAGGAGGTGGGTAAAAGACGGTAAAAAGTTCAATTAAATTTTTATATATCTAAAATTATTATAAACTAAATCCAATGAATTAAATTGAACATATATAGTAATTGTTTATCTATTTTGACTAGAAATAAATTTAAATAAAATAAATAATTATTTAAATAAAAACATGGTTTTAAACTATAACTCAGTGTTTTTCACTATTCATCAAAAATTGAATGTTTTCAGAAAAATACCAAAAATTCACCCTAAGCTAATTTAGATATTCCAAACCCAAAAATGAAGTCATTTTTAAAAGTTAGAATTCATAAAATTTCAAATTTTTTATTACTATTCATAATGACATGTTTGATTGGTTATGGTGTGTTAGAACTCGAAGTTGCGTACAACACACACTACTGTATTATTTAAAGAGAAGTGTACCATGGAAGCTTGGGGTGTTAAAACCCAGTTACATAATGTTTAAATTATGTTTCATAAATAAAATATTTATTCTATAAATTTCTATTAATACTAGTTTTTATTTATAAAATATATTTTTAATTGTAATGAATTTAATAATTTGATTTTTGAACACAAATAAAATATCTTTTTTTAGAAAATATATACAATTTTTATAATAAACCAAGATATCCAGAATAGCATTTTATTTAACTAAATATCTTTTTAAAATAATTTTATTTAAATAATAAATGATAAAATAATTTTATAATGGGAAAAGAATTTTTTTAAATTGTTAGAGATTTGACTCTGCTTAAAAAATTGCTATTTTTAAATAAACAAATTTTTTTATATTTAACAGTTAGAATTATCATATTTAGATATGTTTTTATGATAAAATTAACCTCATTTTTTAAATCATCATGTTGAAATTAAGTTAGGGTAAATTTATAATAATTTTCCAAAATAATTTATTTTTTGTAAATATTAAAAAATACAGTTTTAGGGTTTTAGTATATTTTATGACATAATACATATATAATAATTATTTAATAATTAATTAAAAAAATACATGACTTAAAATATGTCATTTTATTAATTTTTAGTATTTAAATAAATTTTATTCAATTTTTAAACTATAAGTTTCATTCTAATGTATAAAAAGGAAAATTTTATTTTTAAAACATTACTTTTTAGAATATTTAATTTACTTTGCAAAGAGATATATTAAATGATGTTTTTCAGTTTTAGAGGATTAAATTATAATAAAATGTGACCCAAATTTCCAAAAACATGGAAAAAAATCATGGGTAATCCCATGATCATTCATTTCCCACAACCTAGTTTTCTAAGGCCTATATTTAGAAATTGTTAATCATAACCTCCACTTTTTCTACAAACACCCACCAATTTCACCTCTACCCTTCACTTATAATCCATAATAACAAAATTTATGTTTTAATTTCTTCGTAAAGGGTACCCCAATGTGTCCTAAATCCCCCCAGGTTCCATCCTCATGTTTTGTGAACAAACTCTTTAAGGTAATGGAAATCTTCACTTCTCTTCTCTATTCAAGAGTCTTTTGTGTGGTATGTTTTTCAATTTCTAAGAAAATTCATTTTTCCAATTTTTATTATCCCATTACTATAATAATAGTATTTTATAATGGGTAACTTTTTAACCTCTCATTTTAAATTTTTTTAAAAACATGTTTTATACCCGTCAGGCTGCAGAATTTATTTCTCAAAATTTCTCTCTTCTTCTTAAGAATTTTTCTTTTATATTATTTTTATGGATACCCAAACCTTTTTTTTTCACATTTATTTACCAAGATATAAAAATGGTTAATTTTATTCAGGGATATACATATATTAAACTCAAATTTCCTTTTGTGGGTTAAAAATAACGTAACGATCATATCATTAAGCTCATTTTCATGCCATGGTTTTGATAATAAACCAATTCATTATTCTCCAGAGGTTATTTTTGAAATGAATTATTAGGACCTAAAAAGATCACATTAAATTAATACATATGAAGGGAGTACCTTGAGAGTGAACCAACACATTGGGTAAATAATTTTACCTCTATCAATGACATGTTTTACGATATCTCGATGAATAACCTCGTTAAATATTGTTTACGAAACCATAGTGATAAAACTTGGAGATATGATTATTAATGTCTCAATTAAATTTTGTATCCATATTTCCCTGTTTTTATTCGTGTTATTATTATTATTATTATATTCCTCTTTCTCATGACTTATCTTTATGCATTGTGGTCTTATTTTTATATCTCAAGATCACATTTTGTATTTATCTTCCATTTATTCCCTTAATTGTATTTATGGTGACCCCTTTCCTTTCATGTAGGTCCCAAGGATATGATATTCAGTAAATATAGTTTAATTGGACCCATAAATATCTTATTCTAGTGTATTTAGAAGAATATTTAATGTTTCCATGTATTATGTACCTTTTTCTCAAGAAACTAAACATGAAAAGATCCACTTTTTTGTACCATGTATTGAAATGTTATGTAATAAAAAGGTAGGATTTCATAGTTATTATCAAAGTAAAATTTATTTAGTTTTGGAACTTAGGACTTGAAAACTTTAGGAAGAACCCTAGGAACATGTCTAAGTATATTAAATAATATTTTTATTTTGTTGAATTATTAAGTAAGTGATTTTCAAGAAAATAAATCCTATCTTGATATGAACAAGTGGATATGGATCTAGAATAGATGTACCTAAGGGTAACACCTAAAAACACTGCTTTGAGATATACTCAAATGAGAACTGATGCAAATAAATAGTCCTTACTACACTCCTAGGTTGACACTCCTGAGATATATTTTTGATTAATCACAAGATTTTTATGAGCCATTATGAAGGATATATAGAAAATATATTTGTAATTAAAAGAGATTAATAGCATTTTAAAGCATGATGTTTAAGACATAAAATCCCTTTAGAATTATAATATTCATAAAAATAACATGTTTCTCACTAATGTTTTATTATTTTAGAAAAATGGTGGGGAATAGGGAGAACCACATAAATGATGAGTGCAATGAACGATGCACTGAAAAAATTACAGTGGAATCTAGAATGGAAAACTCCATAAGGTTGATGAATCAACTAACAACTTGAGTTACACACAATAACTTGAATCAAGCTGAGATACCAGATTCACCTCAAATGGAACAAATTTCCATTCAGTATTTCATGAATCAACTACCACCTTCTTTCATTGGATCTATCGAACCATTGATTACTAAACAATAGATAATCTCTATAGAAAATATCAGTTCTATAATCCATTATTCATAGTAAGAGAATGTAACCCTATTAGTATACTACTTATAAGGAAAGGATAAGCAGTGGTGTGAACTGATTAAAAACACAAATCCAATAAGGAAGATTGATTCTCTATAGTGGGAAGAGATCTGGGGAATATTTTTTAATAAATGATTCCCATGTTTGATGTAAACAAAATTGAACAGGGAAACTCTCAAAATTAAGTAGAAGGAAAATGAATTGGTTGGATTCTATGAAATTAACCTTACAATACTTTATCGAAACACCTATATATTCTTTATGTATCCTTAGGGAAAATTTGATAGATTATTCAGTGGATTGGGACCTCATATGTGAAGGAATATAGAAAATGACGACTATAAAAGCTATAATGAGATAGTACGGAGTGCCTGAAGGTTGAACTAGAGTTTGGATATATTCAATGGTCACATAGATCAAATAAAAATAAGAGATAAATTAATCCAAGCTTAAGAAGGAACGTTGATCACAAAATAGGAGGAAATAAAGTGCAACTTCTCACATTCAATAAATATGGGAAGAAGCATTTGGTAAACTATTTACATGGTAGTGGAAAGTGATAAAAATGAAGAAGAGATGTATATTTAGCTCAAAACTATCGCAGTGAGTTGAAGACTTAACTTATCAACACTAAAAACCAAGGGAATATGATGTACGCCCAACCAAATTTTCAATGATTTAAGTGTGGAAAGCTTTGGAACTTTTACAATCAATGTCCAAATCAGAAGATAATGGAGGGGAACTACCATCAACCTCATCATAGTTCATGGGAGAAAAGTTGAGCATTTTTTATCAAGAAAACTAAATTGGAGGCTCTGAATGATGTGGTGGTTGGTTCACTTGTTGTTCTCTCAATGGTAGAAAGTACTTTGTTTGATTCTGGTTCTATGAATTCCTTTAATTCATCTAAGTTTTCAAATAATAGTGAATCAACCCATAAATTGCGAGAAATAGAGTTATCATTTAAGAATACTATAAGAATAATCCTAGAATAAACATTGTATAATAACTACAATATTAACATTGGTGAGTACAATCTCATTAAAAATATAATAGTCATTCCCATGGTGGAATTAAACACTATACTAAGGATGGATGAAATCTTAAAGGATAATGCTAAGACCAACTACATATGAAAGTAAATTTTAGTTGTCTTGAATGAAAAACCTACCATTATTTTAAAATTATAGGTATTCTAGCCAATGATTTTTCTTGAATATACTCTTATAATCTTCCTTATAGAGACTATTGGTGAAGAGATAGAATCATATGAAAGTATAAAGATAGAGAATGAACCTATCATTCAAGACTACATTGACATATTTCCTGAAGAGTTACCTAGACCTACCTCAGAAATAGATGTAGATTTCCCTATTGAACTCATAGCTGAATTCAAGAAGATATCAAAGAAACCTGTATAGAATGGAAAATATGGAGTTATAGGAACTCAAGAAACATCTTCATGATCTTCTAGAGAATGGATTTATTTTTCTAAGTGTGTCTCCCTAGAGAGCACTTGTTTTCTTTGTAAAGAAGAATGATGGATCAATGAGGCTATGAATTGATTATAGATAACTTAATGGGATCACAGTAATGAATTAGTACCCTCTCCCAAGTATTGTTGATTTATTTAACCAACTTTTTGGGGCTCAATTATTCTCCAAGATTGAACTCTGATCTGGTTATCATCAATTGATGGTGGAGAAAGAAGATACTTTAAATATTTCATTTAGAATAAGATATGGAAATTATAAGTTTTTTTTTATTTCATATTTACTAATTATCCTTCTATAATTATCTATTTTATGAATAGATTCTTTAAGGAATACCTTGATAAATTTATGGTAGTTTTTATTGATGACATTATAATATACTCTAAATGTCATGATGAGAAAGAGCACTATTTTAGGTTTATCCTACGAACTAAGAGGAAGGATATTTTTTCAAAATTTTAGAAAATGATATTTCTAGTTAAAATATGTTACATTCTTGGGGAACATTGTAACCAATAAATTAATCATGGTTGACCCTACCAATATAAAGGCTATAAAAGGGTGTCCCCATCCTATAACAATAAATGAGATTCGTCGTTCCCTTGGTTTAGCAACATATTATAGGAGGTTTTTGAAAATATTTTTATGAAATTATAGTTCCATAAACAAGTTAATTTGAAACAGATATGAGGTCATTTGGAAAAATTAGTTTAAATAAAGTTTACAAGAACTAAAGAAGATATTGGTTACACTATATGTGCTAACTCTACCCTCTATTAGAGATGGTTTTTTTATTTATAGTGATGCATCTATGAGAGGTATTGGGTTCATCCTCTTGAAAATGACAAGGTTATTCCTTATTCATTTTGGTAGTTAAAGCCTCATGATCATAATTTTCCTATGCATGACATGGAGTTAGCTATGCTTATTTTTTTAATTTAAAAATATGGATGTACTCTCTTTACGTGAAGAAATGTGATATATACATAGACCACAAAAGATTAAAGTATATATTCATGAAAAAAGAACTGTACAAGACAAAAATAATAAGGTTTGAACTTCTTAAATACTATGATTTTAAAATTCATTATCACAATAGAAGAGAAAACAATGTCATTGATGCATTAAGTTGGAAATACCCTATTGTACTAGAAATGATGAGGATTCAAGGAGATTATTTGATCAATGAACTATTAAAATTGTACTAGGGAATCATAAGGTAAGTGACATCATCAAACCTATCCCAAATTATTTATCAACCATTGTTACTAGAGAATATCAAGAATGTTCAAGGAGAAAATCCTTTTTTACAAAGGAAGATAGAGGATGTGAAGAATGGGAAGTCTCCTGAGTTCAATATTGATCAAGAAGTTGTACTGAAATTTTATACAAAGCTATGAGTACTATATATATCAAAGATAAATAATTAGATCATGGATGAATGATATATATCTACATTATCTATAAATATTGGAAGTACTAAAATGTTTATCAACCTTTGTGATCATTATTGGTAGGATAATATGAAAAGGAATATTATCAACTACAGTATAATATGTTTGGTGTGTCAGTAAGTGAAAGTAGAGTGAAAAATTTCTAAATGGGTATTTCAACCACTATACATACCAACATAGAAGTGGTAAAATATTACTATGGACATTTTCACTGGTCTCCCAATAACATCCAAAGGAAACAATTTGATATGGTATATTAAGGATCATCTCACCAAAACTTCCCATTTTATCGCTATTTAGGATGATTTCTCTCTTGAACAACTTTAGAAGAATTATGTAAAGAATGTGGTGAGGTTGAATGGGATTCAACTTTATATCATTATTGATCATGATCCAGGGTTCATATCTAAATTATGGATAAGTATTAAACATGATCTGAATAATGAATTGAATTATAGTATAGCCTATCACCCCAAACCGATAACCAATCTAAAAGGACAATTCAGACACTTGGGGACATGATGATAACATGATCTATGGAATTTAAAGGTGGATGGGATAAAAAATACCATTAGTTCAGTTATTATACAAAAATATATTCCAATTGAGTATTCAGATGGTACCAGATGAAGATCTATATAGAAAGCGATGTAAAACTTCTAATTTTTGGGATGAAGTTGGTGACATGTGATTGCTTTGGACCAATATTGTGCAATAGACAACAAAAGAGGTTCATGTTATCAAAAAACACATATAGGTTACTCAGAGTCTGTAGAAGATCTATCTCGATAATCTTCCAAGGGACTTGTATTTCGATGTTGGATACAATGTTTTACTTCAGATATCACCATGGAATAGAGTCATGTGGTTTGGAAAGAAATGGATGTTTAGCCCCAGGTACATTTTACCCTATGGGATACTTGTTCACAAAAGATTATTTTCCTATCATCTATCCCTTACAAATAAGATATATCTTGTTCATGATGAATTCCACGTATCCCTCATGAAGATGTACATACCTGATCCCTCACATGTACTAAATCCCAAGGTGGTACAACTAGAACATGACCAATCTTATAAGAATTAGCCGATGGAGATATTATACAGTTGAGGCAAGATTTTACCCAATAAGAATAACCACCTCAAAAAATTATTGGGGAGTAACCCTAAATATGATGAATAAATGTAGGAACTAGATGAGACAATGAGATAGAAGTACCATCTCATTTTCTTAACTCACAAAATGGGTTGAAATTTCAGGGACAAACTCTCTTAAGAGGGAAGAATGTAACGACCCAAACATTCCTAAATGACATTTATTTCCATATTAAATTTTTGTTACATATTTTATAATATTATATAGGTACAAAATAAAAAGAAACCAATAAATTTTATATCATTAATAAAGATCATTACTTTAGTCATCTATGAAACCAATTAAAATGTCAAGCATTATCACTGAACAAAAAATATAAAATAGAATAGCTAAAATGGGAAAGTATGGATCATCCTAATCTACTAGAATAATTTCCCCTGCTAAAAATTCTGGTGAAAAAAATATTATTAAACCAATAAAAATATTATGAAATAAAAATATAACCTAATAGAGAAATTATATTGATTTTTCTAGTGAAATAATAAAGTAGTATTATCGGGTATAAAGGAAAATGTGACCATTGAGATTTTATTTTTATATGAGCATTGGTAAATATAATTTTTGATCAATATGACCACTGGAAACTATACCCATGGTTGGAAATTTAACCATTATAATCAGTTTTTATAAGTAGCAATGACAGGGGATAATTGATTAAGATAAAAGAATCAAGGACATCCACCAGTTGAGTCATGTATTTTGAAGACCATTTCTCAGAACATAGGAGGGAGGTACTGTAACTGGGTTTTTCTCTAAACAAATCCCAATTAAAGCATTATAAAGTGAATCTTGATAAAAATATCTTGTGAGATAAGTTCAGGTTAGTGTAGATTACCACTCAGTCGATGTTATGCGAGGAACCCCGCGAAACTACCACCATCATGCACCTTACCCTTAGGGCATGCGTGAGTGAAATAAGTGTTTACATGCCTTGAAATTGGATATATAAAATGTAAATTCATTTTTATAAATAAAATTATTATTCAACCAATTCTTCTTAATAATAGTTTTTATAAATAGAATATATGTTTAAATGTGATGAATTTGATAATTTTTTTGGACGCAAATAAGACAAACTTGTATTTTTAATAAAATATATACATTTTTTAAAATAATCCAAGTCATTATGAATAGTATTTTTTTAAATAAATAGTCTTTAAATAAACTTTTATTTAAATAATAAATGATAAATTAATTTTATAATGGCCTAGGAAATTTTTATAAGTGTTAGAAATTTTTTTGTGCCTTAAAAACTATTATTTGTAAATAAATAAGGAATTTTTATTTAAAAGTTAAAATTCTCATATTTATTGACTTTTTCTAATTACATAAACATCACTTTTGAAATCATAATGTCAAAATTATTTTAGGGTTCATTTATAATAATTTTAAAAAATACTTAATATTTTTCAGGAATAATAAGAAATATAATTTTAGGGTTTTTCTATATTTTATGACATCATACTTATTTCATAATGATATAAAAATTAATTAAACACAATCCATGACCTAAAATACGTTATTTTTTAATTTTAAGTATTTAAATATATTTTATTTCATTTTTAAAATAGTAAGTTACTTTCCAAATTCGGAAAAGGAAAATTTGATTTTTAGAACATTACTTTGTGGAATCATTACTTTTCCAAGTCAAAAGATGTATTAAATAATGGTGTTCGGTAATAGTGGATTACAATATCATATAATTTGACCCAAATGTTCAAAGCCATGAGAAAAAGCACTCAGTAAGACAATGGTTTTCGATTTTCCACAACCTAGATTTCCAAGACATATATTTGAAAATTATTAATCAAATACTCCACTTTTTATATAAATATACACCTATTTAACCTCTCCCCTTCACTACCAATCCATAATCCTTGACTTTAGGGTGATTTCCCCCAAGGAGTCCCCAAATGGTTTCTTTAAACCCCAAGGTTCCATCCTCATGTTTTAGGAAGAAACTCTTCAAGGTAAGGGAAATCTTCACCTCTCTTTTCCATTAAAGGGTCGTTTTAAGGTATGTCTTACAATTTCAAATAAAATTCACTTTTTACACTTTCTATTATACCGTTACTATAATAATATTCCTTTATTAATGGTATACCCTTTTCCCCTCTCATTTTACCCATTTCTAAAATCATTTTTTATACCTTTCATGATGCAGAATTTACATCTCAAAATTTATCCCTTCTCCATAAAAAATTGAATTTTTATATTCTTTGTGCGGATACCTAATCCTTTTTTTACATGTGTATTCACCTAGTTTTTAAAATGATTTATTTTATTGAAGGATCTACATATATGAAAATCACATTTCATTTCGTGTGTTAAAAATAACGTAATGATCATGTCTTTAATCTCTTTTACGTACCATGATTTTGATAAGAAACCAATTCTTTATTCTACACTAGTTATTAATAAAACAATTTATTTTGAACATTTTGGATCACATAAAATTAATAAATATTAATGGTGCTCCCTTATAGTGCTCCAATGAATTAGATAAATAATTTAATCCCTATAGATGACATGTTTTATGATACATTGCTGAATAACCAAGTCGAATTTCATTTATGACACCTTGGTGATAAACCATGGTGATTTGATTATTAATGTACCATTTAAATGAGTTACCCACATTTCTATGTTATTATTCATGTTCATATTATTATTATATTCATCTTTCTCATGCCTTATCGTTATGACTTATGATATTGTTTTTATGTCTCAAGATCACATGTTATATGTCTCTATGGTTTATTCCCATAATAGGCTTCATGCTCACCCCTTTCCTTTGATTCATATCCCAGGGATATGAGATATAGTAAATATAGATTAGGGTGAACCCATTAAGATTTATTTTAAATGTATTTAGAAGAAATTTTTATGTTTTCATGTATTATGTACCTTTTTTCCAATAAACTAAAAATTAAAAGATCCTGTATTTTGTATCATGTAATGAAAAGATAGGTAATAAAAATGTGGGATTCCATAATTGTAGCCTTATTTGGTGTGATATGAGTATGAATGAATCATGATAGACACATATGGATATATATATTGACATGAATTTTTCATGATAGTGAAATATTTTTTTGGATTTATTATATTTTCTTGTATGAACTATGAAATGAGATCCATGTTATATCTGATAAATGAAATGAAATAATTGTTATGTCATGCCAAAACACTTGTTAAACCATGTTTGGAGAGACCATGATCCAGTGGTTCTCTAGTTCGGCCACCTGTTGAGGTTTACCTTGATATGATCTATTGTTCTAAGGAGTGTGTTTTCCTTGTAGAGAAAATAACTCCTCATCATCTTTAAATTGAGTGTTAAGAGATCAGTAATCAGTATGCTCATAACACAGTTGAACCAGATATTCTTTTAGATCCTATGGATAATATGGATATTCAGCTTTAAAAAACCTTCATGAGGGTCATGCGATCCATGGAAAGGGATATTGTTCACACTATGTCTTCAATTTAGGAGCTTAAGAGAGAGTTTCATCTGTAGTATTTTCCCATGTTCATTGGTGAGGGAGGCCCACAAGTAGTCGAGTTCGTGATCAATTCAGTCCACACGATCTTAAAGAACCTCAAGACAACCACATATAGAAGGGTGAAGATTCCTAAAAACACTATTTTTGGACCTAACAAGAGTTAGTTGAACAATCTAGAGCATTATCATATGAAAAATGAGTTATCCTAGAAGGAATTTGAGGATAAGTTTTTGAGCCACTTCAATGATAAAACATTGCAGGATGTGATGGCCCACGAGTTCAGTCACCTAACATTGGAGGAAATTTCAATGATGTAATATATTGTATTTTTCACTAATGTGCAATGATTTTATCCATATTTTTTAGCTAATGAGATTTCTAGGGTGAGGTTTTTCCTAGATGGGCTTCACTATGAGATTAGGCCATACGTGAACATTTTTTCTAGAGTAGAATTTTTGACATATTGAATTCTGTTCTCATCACAGAAGAGAATCTAAGGGAGGTCAAGAGAGGTGTTATGGTTGTTTCAACAGGGTGAAATATGAGATATTCTTCTGGTTTAAAGAAATAATGATATGATAGTTATCACTAAGGCAATAATGAGTAGAGTAGCCAGGGAAGTGGGAATCCATCTCAAGACCGTGTTCCTTTTAAATTATTTTAGTATGTAAATTTTATTGTCATGCAGCCTCAGTTTCCATACCCAGATTTAGAGTGTCATACTTGTGGTAGGTTGAGCCACCTATATAGATTTTCTAGGGACATACAATAATAGAGAGGTGGAAGGGGGTCAGGATAGGAACTAAGGTCTGGGAAGGACTTATCTACCCCTAAACAGAATGGTAGTTGGAGTTCCACTGAATGTTCAAGTTGAGGTAGTAGACAAGGAACTCTAGTGAAAGAGTGGTAGTATTATCCAGAGGGAGTATAATAGAGGATTCATACTAAATAATATGTTATAGGGGAAAGTTAGTTTCATTATATGTAGTCTATTATGACTGGTTTGAATGTCGGATCTTATACCATCAGAGGTAAAATTCATATATCATCTACCATTTCTTGTGTTCTGTTTGATATGGGAGAATTTCATTCATTTATATATTCTATTTTTTCAAATGTTTTGGTCTTTTTTTGAAATCTTGGATGGTGAATTGATCATCATCACACCATTGGGAGTGTGGTCATATAATATTAAACATTTCAAGGCATGTTCTCTAAAAATTGGTGTTTACTATTTCTTTTAGAAATTTCTTATGCAAGAAATGATAGGTTTCAATTTAATTCTGAGTATATATGGGTTAGTTCTCTATTTGGCTCATATCTACTATTACTAGAGGATATTTACCTTTCATTCTCCATAAGAAGGTAGCTATTCTCACTAGGGTTAGTGGGATCTTCCGGACGATCATAGAAGACTAATTTAGTTAAAATTGGATTATCTCATGTCTCATATAGTAGGTATTTCTCTATATTATGGTGGAATGTAGAATGACACTTTTCCTAAAGTGGTAGACCATTTTTAGGATTTTTTATATAGAGTTATACAACATACCACCTGAGTGGGAGATTGAGTTCATGATCAATTTGGTATTAGTAGGAGAGCCAATTTCTACCCCACTTTAAAAGATATCACATGGAGAGATTTTGGAATTGAAGGTTTTATTGGAAGATATAAAAGTTAAGGGTTTCATACAACCTAGTACGTCAAATTTAGGTTATCCCATTATTTTCACCATAGAGGATGATGGGGCTTTGTAATTTTTTGTAGACTATTAGAGATTGAACCAGATGACAGTTAAGTGCTGGTATTCCAATCTACACATCGATGATCTCTTCGATCAGTTAAGAGGTGCCTGGATTTTCTCTAATATTAACTTGATATTAGGGTGTCTTAATTTTATATTGAAACCATAATATATACCATAGAGATATTTTAGTATAATTTATGGATTAAAAGGGTTCATGGAGATTTTATTTGTTTGATAAACACACTGGAGATATTCAAGGCCTTGATGAATCAGATATTTCATCCATTTATCGATCAGTTTTTAGTGATTTTAAATGCATAATTCTTAGTGTACTATCAGTTAGAAGATGATCATTACCATTATCTTCACATCATCCTGAGTATATTTATAGAGCATTAGATTTTCACAAAACTAACCAAATTTAGTTTTTAGATTGATGAAGTTCACTTCTTGGGTCATGTAATCTCATAAGCTAGAGTGTTAGTGGACTTAGATAAGTCTCTAACCATAGTATCTTGGAAGCATCCTAATAATGTCTTTGTGATTCAAAGCCTTTTGAGTTTATTAGGTTATTATCAGTGTCTTATCTAGCACTTCACTCATCTAGAAGCACCGATGCATGGGTTGATCAAGAGAGGAGTGAAGATTTTTTGTTCCAATGCTTTTAAAAGAGTTTTTAGGAGATAAAGGGTAGGATAACCTCAACACTAATCCTCATGCTACCTGTTCTTGATAAGGCATATATCTTGCACTGTGAAGCGTCTAGAGTTGGATGAAGATATGTTGTGATTAAGGAGGACTGAGTGGTTGATTATGGCTCTAGATATCTAAGACCGCATGAGAGGAATTATCTTACTCATAATCTATAGTTAGAGGTGTTGGTACATTCCCTGATATAATAGATACACTATCTTATAGGTGAGTGTTTTTTGGTGTACACAAACCACAAGAGCCTTAGGTACATCTTTCCGTAGTGGGACTTGATCCTTCAGTAAAGGAGTTGGGTTGAGTATCTAAAGACTTTAAACTTGGAGTTGGATTATACGCTAGGTAAAGGAAACATCATTGCTTATTACTTGAGCTAGAATACATAGATAAAGTTAGTTAAGGTGTCTTCTGATGAATGGTAGATGATATAACTCTTTTAAAATAAGAATATAGATGTTTAGGAGACCTAGTGATGAATATCTTTGACTTTGACAACCATTATACCCATGACTATATTCCAAATAAAGACCAAGAAGATATCAATTCAGAGGGATTTGTACTGAGGAACAACTTGTATGGTGGGGATCCACCATCAATATAGTCTCTTGGAAGTGGTAATTCTCTTATTTACCATGGTTGAGTATGGGTTTCTATGGGATTTAATGAGGAGATGATAAGGGAGTCTCATAATTCGAGATGGGTTGTATACTTAGGTCAAACTAATATTTACCTTGATCTCCATAAACCCTATTGGTGGCCAAAAATGAAGAAATAGATAGTGGGATTTGTAGATTGATGCGTCAACTACCAGAAGATAAAGGCTAAGTATTTGAGGCAAGCAAGTATATTATAATCTATATCCATTTCTGAATGGAAATGGGATAAAATTTATATGGACTTCATAATGGTACTACCCAAGACAACTCATAAGAATGATGGAGTATGGGTAGTCATATATCGATTGTTGAAGGTATCCTTTTTTACCATCAAGGAGACCTTCACTATTAATGATCTTGGAAGTATCTATGCATAAGAGATAGTTCAACTATACGATGTTTCAAGAAATATCATCTTTCATAGAGATCCTAGATTCATTTCTTGGTTCTGGAGGGGTATTTAGAAGATACTAGTGTTATAGGTTCTTCTAAGTAAAACCTATCATCCTTATACTAATGGCCAATCTAAATGAATGATTCAGATTTTAGTGGATATGTTATGAGCTAGTGTGATCGATTTTGTTGGTTCATGGGAGACAAATATACCATTTATTGTTTTTTCATAATATAATTACTACTCATAATGGATCTAGATGGAAATTTTGAGGATTTTTAGGTAAGGATGTGGTATTTTCCTCTTTGTTGTTTGGAGGTAGGTGATTTAGTGCCTATTAGACCTAGTCTCATGTGGGATACATCTGATCATGTTTAGTTGATTCAGAGTTGGATGGTGACTATTAAGAGAAGGAACAAATCTTACACTAGCTTTTAAAGATGACCTATGGAGTTTTAGGTGCTTCACTGTGTTATCCTTTGGGTTTCAATTTTTTTGGGACAATGTTGTATAATGAAGTAGGGAAAGTTAGTTCCCATGTTTTTTGGGTTTTTTGAGATAGTAGGGAGGGTTAGTCTAGTGTCACACCAATTTTCCCTTCCACGATTTTCTGGTGACATGCAGGATGTGATTCACATATCGCTAATTTAGAGATACCATCCTAATACTTATCATGTAATAGATTTTGATGATGTAGATCTTGGTGTAAGTGTGTCATTTGAGGAGAATATAATGTAGATTGTAGATAGTAGTGAGAGGTATATTCTAGGAAATACCATAGATACAGTTCGAGTGTGGTGGTTGAATGGGTGTGTTCAAAAGGATATCTGGGAGGGGGAATCTGATATGAGAGCACACTGACCAGACTTATTCAGTAAGACCCCAAAATAACTCTTGGATAAGCTCATGAATGATTTTTTATATGGTGGGGAGGATGTAATATCATGTATTGTCCAAGAATATACTAATTGATTTTTAGTTTAACCTATTTTATTTGGTTTTTTTATTTTTTTAATCCTTTGTGGTAAAGCTTATTCTTTGTGGATAATGATATTTTGTTGGGGAAATTACCTAATGTTTAGGGATGTATATTTATTTGAATTAATGGATTTTACGTATAAATGCATCGATGGAATTTGAGGGATCTCTGCGAGTTTGGAAGTATTTAGAGGTGGTTCGGGTTTTTTCTAAAGAATATTGGTTGTGATCTATCTAATGGACACTTTTACATCGTGAACAAGTTACACAACCTGAAAACATTTCCATGAATATGTCATGATATGTTTCAGACTATGAAACATTTACACATTTTGAAACTAGTTCACATCCTGAAATGGTCAATCGTGGGTTATTTTAATTTGAGTTGATTCATTTTTCAATGTATCTTATAAATAAATAAATTCACATCATGAATACCTTTGGATCGTATGATTTAAACCACACTATGCATATGATTTATTTTTTATCTTCAATGAAGCATCCCATATTAAACCCTAGTGTGACTCTATGATTTTCGAGAAATTCATTCCTTTCCAAATGACCCGGTCTAGTGTTTGATCTCTATTGAGTTCCTTCACTTTGGTTTTCCCCTTTCTTCCAATATTATCCATTATTAAGATGGGATCTATAGACCGATGGTGAATAGGGTTTTGATCATGATATTTGTATGATTTAGGTTTTCCTTGTGATATACTTAAATTTCTTTCTTCATTGGAATTCCTTATTAAGATTTTTTCTTTGACCACTAGATAACGTTAGGTGGTCTAGAACAAAGACCTATGGTCTGTTTCTAATATTTTGAGTGTGTGAAATGCTATGAGATCACGATGACACAAAATACATGATGACTAATGGATTAATGGGTGATGATAATCATGTGTTTGGAAAAATACTTGGTTCCCTTTTGATTGAATATTTTTGATAACTGGATTGTGGCCACCTGTTGGGTGAGCCTACCCTTGAAAAATAATGAAATCGGTATTGGATTAAAACATGAATTAGCATAACAAAAGAACATAGGTGATTTCTTATGATAGAATCACTTTGGAAAATGGATTAATTTTTTATTTAAATGTATGGGGATACTTTGATATGATGTTGTGTTCTACACTGAAATGCTAATGGTTTAATACATTACTTGATAATTGAAAGGGCATTAAAAGATAAAAGGTAATTGGGTGAATTGACTGTTGTGGTTTATGATATAATGTTGTGTTCTTCTTACCACTATGACTTGTGTTTTACCTTATCCTATAATTCTTATAGGGATTCTCCTAGTTATACCATAATTCATACAAGGTTTTTCCAAGTTATGATGTAATGCTTATAGGTCTTGGCCAAGTTATATTGTAATTCTTATAGGGATTGGATCAGTTATCTAGAAATTCTTATATAAACGACTTTTTCTCTTTATCTTGTAATTATTATAGGTCTTGTCTTAGTTATTATATAATGATTATAAGAAATGGCCTAATTATGTTTTAATTCTTATAAGGATTGTCTCGATTATGCTGAAATGCTTATATATTGGGCATGGCCAAGTTATGATGAAAAGTTTATACAAAGGGATTTTCTCGATTATATGATTATTACATAAACATTTTGTTCTAGATATAAGGGCAATCCTACATGCTCAGAGATATTATTGAAATGTGTCGATGTAGGATGATTGTTATAATGTATTAATTGATAAATCAATAATAATATTTATCTCTTTATTGCATGTACTTACCAGTAGACTAGTTTTTTTTGAAATGATGTGGTAAATAAACTAAATTATACTCACACCCTATTCAAGATATGTTAATTACAAGAGCATATCACATAGATGTAGGTTTGGGAAAGGGAAAATGATCTTTTGGTTGATTTTTTATTATTATATGGGCTAAATCTTGGAGAAGGGACTAGTAAAGGATTCAGGATTTGGGTATTTTGAGTTTATTTATGTCAGATTGTCCTTTTAACTATATGACTTATAGTATGACATTTAGTTACATTTCATCATGATATTACATGTTTCATTATTATTATGTTTTTTGGGTTCATCCATCATCTTATAATTGTATATTATACTATTTTCTATATTTACATTAATCAATTTTTTCTATTTACACTATAATGAAACTCTATAATGGGGTTTATAATCTCCCCACAATGTTCTTTACACTCATAATACTAGTCTATACTGCTGGCTTATGGGGATGCATGTTTGAGGTCTAGTTACCAACCTGATTTTCCCACGTGAGAGAGTGTCAGATCGGGGGAGTTTATGAAGATTATGATATATTAATTTTCCAAAATAGATATCATTTCATATCTATTATATATATAACATATAATCATTAAATTTATCCTTATAACTTTTAATATAAAGCGTAACTGAAAATATAATCACAACACTTCGTGAAGCAGTAGTCCTCCGTACACAAGGGCATCTTTATCGTATTTTAAATTGAATGGAAAGTAAAAAAGGTACATGTGATATTATAACCCCATGAGGATATTTATATCAGAAATTATATATATATATATATATATATTAAATCCATCATTATATCTAACTATGAGAATTGTTAATGGAAAACGAGTTACATCTGTTCATGAGTAGGTAGTCCGCCATACACACGATTGATGGTATCATTTCCCATTTGATGAAAGTGGAGATGGAAAATTATTATGACATAAAAATAATAAAATATTATTATATTTTATACACTAGGGTAATTATATTCATATTTTTAAGTTATAATTTAAGGTTTTAAAAGAATAATGATAAAATAATGAGCTTAGTGAAGACAAATTCTTTATCTTAGAGAATCCTCGTTTTGATATGTTATTAAGGATTATAAGGATGATATTTTGAAAAAAAAATAAGATCTAGAATGTGGATAAGATTTTTGGGGAGTAATTTTGTAGGGTTTGGTTGATCCAAATAGCTTGAGTGGTGTGAAGCAGTGAGGGGAGTGAGTTCCATTTTATAATCAGGGGGGTAGCATTTTTGTAAATACCCAAAACTATTGAATAATGGGATGTCAATCTCACAGAAAGTGTCTCAACAATTGATGATTAAATGGTTGAAGATTATATGGTCAAGATAAACCATTGAAATATGCAAAAATACATGTTTTATACATTTTTTCTTTAACATCTAACTTTCCTTTTATCATTTCTGTTTTTCGCTACAATAAATAATCTTTTTAACCAAGGTAATTTATTCTTTAAGAATAAAATAAAATAAGCATTATTATATAATTTTAGAACAAATTATTCTAAATATGATATAAAATATATCAAATAAACATCCTATGTGTGTTGAAAATTAATTTTAACATAAGTGCATGTAATATGCAAAAACACCTCTTTAACTATAACCATTGTAAAAATGTTTTTACTCTTTTGGAGTCAATGTAGACACTATAAAATAAATATTAGTCCATTAATGTACCATATATGATATTTCTAACATTTAAAAACCACTTGTAATGATATATTATTTTTATGAATTTTAAATCATTTAATAAAATATTATTTAATATAAAATAACAATAATGTCATTTTTGACATTATTAAATTAATTTAATTTAACAAATATAAATAAAATGATTTAATTTGAATATATTTTGTTAAAAGATGTATAAAATGATATATTTAACTTCAAAATTAATTTTACACAATAATTCATTCAATTTATTTTACTTTTAATATTTTTGGTATCATTAATTTTATTTTTCTATTAACTAAATAAATACTTCATTGTTGTTTCTTAAGGATTTAAAGTAATTATATGATAAATAAAATTTTAAAAAAAATTACCCACATGAAATTAATTTATGTATTATCAAAAATATAATCCATATTTGTTCACATATTTCTTTTTTCCTGATGTGAACACATAATTGATATTTAAGAGCAAGAGGGAGATATTTTGTCTTTTTATTTACTTAAATTATTATATCAGAAATATTCATTGAAAAGTGTCAAAAAAACTCATAAAATATAGAATAATTTTATAAGGGTATACATATAGACATTAAATAGCAATTGGATATGTTTTAAGAAATTTTAACCCTTATTTTTTTAGTATAACCACTCAATAAATCAATTTCTACCTTAACTGTGGTAATAAATTTTTACTGTTTTCACAATTAATTCTACCCAAACATTAAGTTGACATTATTAGATAATATAATTTATTAAAATTTCAAATATTTATTCCATTTCTAAAAATTAAATTCATATAATTTGTATAATTCAATTTAAAATTAAAATCACATGCATGTCTTGAAAAAAAAATTCCAACAAAAAACATTCAAAATTATAATTTTTTTATATAATAATTCAAAATTAAATTGATTACAATTGTATAAATTATCTATATTTTAATATAATCGAACTAATAATAATTTAAAACAAATTTAAAAAATTATTTAACATTGAAAATAATTTAAACCAAAATTATGTTTTAAAAAAATAGTATTTTTCAATATTCATCAATAAATTAATATTTTCATAAAATTCAAAAAAATTAACCCAAATATAATTTTTACATGTGGATTTTAAATATTAATTAATTTTTTTTTTCTAAAAATGGTAACATTTAATTTTAAAATATGTGCCCAAAGCATGACTAATTTGCCTTAAAAAAATATAGTTTTTTCAAAAATATATTTCTTTCTCTTTCAAAAGGTTCTTATTTATTTATAGTAAATATATAACCATTGAATTTATTTTATAAAAGTCTAAAACATATAATATTTATAATATAGTTAGTCTTATTCATGCTTTCTAACTTAACGTTAGGGTTATAACATCCATAATAATATTTTAATATTGTATCATGTTTTATTTAAACCCGGTGTTGTGTGCATCGCATGCTATCCAAGAGACTAAATTTATTTAAAAATAAATAAATTATAATGTATTATGGTGTTACATTAACTTATAGTATGGATGTTTCATGTCATATATCCTATAGAATAAGACGATCCTCTTTTAAAATCTTTGGGCATTATACTATGTTATGTTGTCTCGGTGGTTAGCCTTGACTTATGATTATGATGTAATGTTTTATGTTATCTCCACATTCCTATAATTACTTTAAATTATCCTATTTTTCTATTATTCTAGGTTCATAATTATATTCCCCACCTTTTATGCCCTGATGTTATACACCTTGACTCGCATGCACTACTTTACTTCATTTAATTATTTGATTATTCCCTTACCTAGGTTTATAGCTCACCCATTTCATATTTACATCCTCATGTTTTCCTGTGTAGTTTTATAATATCAATTTAATTTTAAGTGAATTTTACTATGTTTTAAAATAATGTCCTTATATCCCAATTTCATGTTATTATGATATGTACCTAATTACCCAAATACACTAGAGATCTTAGTATTATGGTTTTTTCTATATATTAATGTATTAGATCCTAAAATAATGTGTATAAAAAATAAGAGATGACATAGTTGGTGTCATAATAAGGTATAGTTGGGATTATAATTATAAAAATTAGAGAAAACCATAGGTATAAGACTAAACATATAAAAACATCTTTAAATTCTGGTAAATTATAGATCGTGTGGTTTCCATGAAATAAAAAACTTATCTAGATAATAGAAGTGGATATGGATCTAGAAAATATGTATCTAGGTTTAATAACCCAAAAATGGGTTGATTGGGTATTAACATGATCATCACCTCATTCATGAAAAAGAGTCATTATTGCACACCTATTTTGACACTCTCAGGGTATTTGATTTGGTTGTCTTAGTCAAAAAATTCTGTATTTTAATAATCAAAAATCACATTTATTTTATTTATAATCCATTTTATATTTTATAAAGTAAAGTGATTTTATTTAAAGCATGAAAACTTCCCTATGTCTGGGAGTAACTACACGATGCACATAATCAGATACACAACCACCGAATCGACCATGGTGAATATATGGAAAAGAAACCAAGAAATCATAAGAAAAAATCAATTGACCACACATTATATCTCAATCAACCATCATGGTTAGGATTTGTTGGTAAAGTAATGGATCAATTATACAATAAGTGAATCGACTGCATGCCTACCAGATTGAACATTGTTATCTCATCACAAAATCTTGGATTGACCATAAAGACAGTTGTGTAGAATTCATGAGAAAAAATGTGAACATAATGAAAAATGAATGAAACTGTTAGTAAAATATGGAATTTCATCAAAGTAAATAATCAAACACATGACCAAATGATGTGATCATAAGCAGCAGTCACAATTTTACAACGTATTGGATTAGTTATAAGTGTATGGTGATCAATCATAAGATCAAATGATCAATTGTAGTTATGAGTGATTGATCATAAAACCTATCCAAAATCCAACCAATATTCTTGAAAAGTATTTAAGCGACTGTGAATGCCAATATGGAAACATTAAAGTGACCATATCTAAAGGTAAGTATTATGTTATTAAATATATTAATCCAACCACTTTTCTATGAAAAATTAAATGTCAAACATAATAATTTATTGATCCTAGGTTTCCATTCAATGTGTGAGGATATTTAATGATGATTTTTCAATGGTTATATCTAGATAAATATAGTTTTTAAATGGTTATCCAAATATATATAAAAGAGACTAGAAAAATGTGTGACATCATAATTTTTTATGTAGGAAAAAGAAGAACCAGTATCCTATTTTTGAACATCTAAAACTATTTTCTTACATGATATTTAATGACACATTATAGAAAATATAATATTATTTTCACATTAATTAAAAACCGATATATGACAATGATAGATGAAAAACCTTTTAGTAGAACAACATAACTACACACTTTACTAAAATGAATTATTTTCCTTCTCTCACTATATTTTTCTTAATGTTTGAGTTGTGCATGTTATTTAAGTTGAATAATTTTTAAGAATCATATATTATATTCTACTAGAGAGTGAAAGAAATGATCTCTCTTTAATTCCTCTATATGTACTCCTATAAAGAACTATGGAAGATTTTGTGTAGCCCAAACTACCTATGTAAAATTTTTATATTTTATTTATCCCACATAAAACTATGGAAGAGGCTCTAAATATCTTCTAATTTATGATTACAATTGTTTAAAAAACCCAATATAGTTTTGGATCAATTTATTTATAATAAACTTCTTGGTAGTGGGTGATTTCTAAGTGGAGGTGATTAGGTCTCATCTTGAGACTGAATCTCTTGTATTTATTCTGATATGTTTTTTCCTCTATTTTTAAAATAAATATATGTTAGTTTTCTAAAATATATAAAAAACTCTTATTCTGATAGTTAACTTTAATATGTGTTTTATATACTATTTTTTATTCTAGTAAATTTGTTTTTAAAGTTAAAAATTGTATTAAAATTGTTTTAATTGAATCGTGAGTAAACATCTAAGAACATTTTTGAAATATCAAGTTATATACTTCTAATATTTTAGTTAACTTGGTATTTTTAATAAATTTTGTGATTTAATATTTAAATAATTTTAAATACAAAATTTATTTAGAAAAAAAAATCACCCCCTCATGAGTTTTCCATTGGAACCAACAGCTTTGGTAAATTTATAAGATCTTTACAAACCATTATGAAATAAAAACTTTTTATAAAATTAAATGTTAGGAAATAGAAATTATATAAATTAGATTGAAACATTTAAATTCATAGGTTAAGGAATATATTCCATTTAAGTGTTATCCATCAAATTTTCATAGTTTCCTTTTAATATGTTTAATAGTTTTAAAATTAGCATCACTAATTATCCCTTTATTTTAGTCAATGGATAGAAATAAAAGGAAGCAAGTCAACAACCAATGTGATGGTAAATGTGATGAATCCACAAATCAATGAGAGATGGAGTCAATAAAATTATGAAAATACTTACTCAATGAACACATGTTTTGAATAGAAACATCAATATGGAGGAACACCAACACCCCCCTAAGAAAGAGAAAGTTTCAATTGAGTCCTTTATATAACAAATTACTTCAAATTTCGTTGGATATTATCATCTATAAATCATAGAACAATTAATCAAAACTATTGAAAATATCTTCTCTTCTCTAAAATTATCTGAGAAAGAGATGGATATGTAGGATGTTTATCTCATGGATGGATAAGTTGGTAAATGGTGGATGTTGATCAAAAATATGAAGCCTAAGGAATAAATTGAAGCAACAATGGTGAAATAATTACAAAAAATGTTTTTTTTGAAAAATAATCTCTTCACACTCTCTAAATAAAAATGAATATATATTTTCTTGGAATTAGTATAAAGGATGATGAATTCATCAGGGTGTATAAGGATAAATTCACAAGACTTGTGTGATACACCTCTATCTTTTTCATAGATCTCAAAAGGAATGTTGACCAATTTTTTAGTGAGGTAAATCCTAAAATATTAAACGTTTTAGTGATTATGGACTTTGATATATATGAAAAAATTATCCACAGTACACTCAATATCAAAATGGTGATTATAAAATATCTTGGGCATCATGGGTATGTAGATAGGAAGTGGATAATGGAGTTTAATTCTGGTGGAGTGATAGAATAATCTCATGGTGGTAAGACATTAAAAAATCCCACTTGTTATAATTTTGGAAAGATGTATCCTAGAAATTTATAGAAGAGGAAAATGAAATTGTTTATATGTGGTAAGGAGGGGCACCAAGAAATCAAAATCTTATTAGAGAAACCCACCAATATGATGGGATAAAATAAATTTCTTGTCAACCCTCACCCTATTGTAAAATGTTTAATCTACTAATAACAAGGATAATACTCACTGACAATTAATTTTTTATTATTGAAATAGAACCAATTTTAAGGGGTGATGGGGAACCCATGACATCATCAGCTCAGACAAAACAAATAATCCCAACAAACCAAAATCTCAAGACCAAAAGCAAGCCACACTATAAGAGAGAAGATCCACCAAGTAACCAAGAAAAATTAAATCCAGCTTCCACTATCTCAAAGTTGAACAATTTTCTATCCTGTGAAAAAGAACATGGGCCTGGAACCGATGGTTGAATCCATAACCTCTCTAATATCCAATTCCAAATAGCCATGAAATAGTGAAAAACCATTTCCATGAATCTCATCTGAAACATATTCTTATAGAAAATTGGATGCAAAATACATTGAGCAGTGAAACCAGGAAGATCTGAGCCAGGGAAAACCCCATACCAGCAACCATCATCCATGGGTGGACCACAACCATGGGAGTAGAAAGAAGAACACTATGGGTAGGGACCAAGGGACATCAGTGGCGTCATGCCTCCATTTGAGCGAATCTCGAACCCTACCTCGGGTTTGGTTCAAGAGAACTCAATATCAACAAGAGTCGATAGTAGGGCTGTTCCGGCGGCAACGACATCATGAGGCCAACATAGCCGACAACCAATCCTCCATGAAACCAAACCAAACTCCGAAAAAAACCCCCAAACTTAGAAAAACCACCGAAAACAAGATCCAGATTACATTCCCTCCCCTAAGCCATAGTGAAGCCGACGATGATCTACACCAGAGAATGCCAGAGCCATTGTTGAGCCGCTCGAACCCCACCAATCCAAGATCCAGATGCTCTAGAAGTCAAAGATGCCGAACCACACTTGAAATACAAAGCTTGAAAATGTGATTGAGCTGGCGATGTGCCATGCCGATCCCCATAGGAAGACTACATTGGGACTCAAATTACTCTTGAGGAGGGAAGATTATGACTTGGGAAGGAAACCCCGACTGCTGTGATAGGGAGGGAACCTGCCACTCAGAGGCCTCCTCAAGAATCATAACAAGGATACTATGAAAATCATTGAACTAAAACAAGGATTTTTGAACTTAATAAAAAAACCTCTAACACTTAGATAGAATGGGTGAGAATATGAAATAAAAAATATTGAGGTGGATCCAAAAAATGAATTGGTGACAGGTACACTAGTTGTTCAATCGATAATGGAGAACGTACTATTTTATTTTGGTTCTATTATTTCTTTCATACTATTAATGTCTAGTAGAAATATTCAAAAACCTCCTCAAAACATGGAAGTGATGTTATTGATGAAAAAAGAAAATGGATCAATTATTTCATCCCATGTAGATTCCTTCTCCCTTGTCAATATTTTTAAGATGAATTTCACTATGAACCCTATGATAATTCCCTAAGTGGAATTCAGTGTTATATTGGGGTTGGATTATATTTCCTTGTATAGAGAAAACATAAATTTTTGATAGAAGGAAGTCACCCTTTTTATCATAAATCTCCCTCTGATTCTACACAAGTGTAAGGATGAGGATGTATCTCATTTGGAATCAACATCTCATGAATTGATATTATTTACTTATGAGCAATAAAAACTAGATAAAATGATTAAAACTAAGGAAAATATCATCCTTGAAAACATTCCCATTAAAAGGGAATATGATGGTGTGTATCCCAATGAATTTTCTAGTCTTACTCTTAATCGAGAGTTTGATTTCTCAATAAACTTATACCAAATTCTTTTTCAATATCCAAGACTCCATATAAAATGGCTTTGGTTAAACATGAATATATAAAGAAGAAACTACATTATAATATTAATAATGGGTTTATAATATAACATGCTTTACTATGGGGTGTATTAGTCCTTTTCATCAAGAAGAAGTATATATCAATGCACCTATATATTGATTATTTGAAGATCAATTAGACCATAATAAATAACAAGTATCCTTTAACATAGATTTAAGAATTTTTCATTTAGCTGTGTGGAGCCCCAAACTTCTCTAAGGTGAATGTTTGGTAGAGTGATTATCAAGTAAATGTGTGGAAAGAGGATATCCACTAGACTTCCTATCCTGTAAGGTTTGGGTACATTGATTTCATATTGTTTCCATTTGGACTCAATGATACTCCAACTATCTTCACAGACTTAATTAATTGAGTCCATAGGGAATACATAGAAAAATTTGTGTTAGTTTTAATAGATGATATTTTTGTCTACTCTAAAAGAAATGAGAAACATAAGGAGAACTTTAATGTTGTAACAAAGACCACAAAAAAGGAAAAATTTATATGTAAATTATAATAAATTCAATTTTTTCATTAGGAAATTAACATTAACATAACATGTTATCACTAGAAAAATGATATATATATATATATCCTTTTAATATATAGTAAATTTAAGGATAGACTAGAAAAACTTCTATGATGGATATTTGCAGTTTAATTACATTACTTGGGTACTATTTTAGATTTATGTTAAATTTATCATGATTTTCAATCCCATTATCCATGTTACCTCAGAAGTGAGTGAGGTTTTTCTAGACTGATGAATTTGAGGAGAACATTAATGAGTACAATAAGAGTTTGACCACTGCACCTATGATCACATTACCCACCAGTGCGTAAGGACTTGTGATATATTTTGATGTGTCAAAAAAGGTCTGGGTTGTATAATCATGCAAGGTGAAATGGTGATAGAATCTTCCTCCCTCTAATTAAAGACCTATGAAAATAAATACCAAATGCATGATCTAGAATTGGCTAAAATAATCTTCATATTGAAGATTTTTCAACATCATCTCTATAGGGAGAAGTGTGATATAAATACAGATCAAGAAAGCCTCAATGATAAATCCACACAAAAGGATCTCAATATGTGCCAACGAAGGTGGTTATAACTGATCAAGTATTATGATTATCCAATTTATTACCATCCTACAAAGGTAAATAAATTGGTGTATTCTTTGAGTATAAATGATCTCGGGACCCTATCCATTATAAATATTAAAGGGGATCTAATGTTATTAGACATGAAAGGGGTGGACAAGGGAATATTAAAAGTCTCATCATCCTACCTTTCTCAAATAACTTCTCAAATATCCATTCTTGAGAGGATCAAGGAGGCCCAAAAATATTACAAGGAGTTATAGAATAAAGTTATGAATATTATAGAGTTTGACTTTGCTCGTGAAGGAGTCATAAGGTTTGGATCTCTGATATATGTACCATCAAAACCAAAACCCAAGAGAGAAATTATGTATGATTCATATATACCAACATTTTCCATTGATCTACAAATAACTAATATGTATAGAGATATGAATAAAAACTTTAGATGGGGTAGCATGAAGACGAATATTGTGTCTTCATGCTTGGTATGCCAACAATTCAAGGTCTAATGATGAATTCTAAGGTTATGATGAAATAATTTCCAATACTAGTATAGAAATTGGAAAAAATGGTTATGAATTCCATTATAGTACTCCCCACGACATCAAATTGATATAACACCATTTGGCTGGTAGTCTATCATTGGACTAAGTAATCACATTTCATTGTTATCATGGATTTTTTTATCTTGAAATTTTTCCATGATATACATAATAGAAGTGGTAATACTTAATAGAGTTCCACTCTCCATTATATATAATCTAGATTATAGGTTTACCTTGAGGTTCTGGATAAGCCTTTAATGAGAGTTGGATAATGATCTGATTTTCAATTCTATTTATCTCCCTTATATGGATGGTATATATAAGTGAACCATTCAAAATCTAGAGGATATGTTGAGATCATGGTCAATGGATTTATTAGGATATTAAGATCAATACCTTCCCTTAGTCCAGTACTCATAGAACAATAATTTTAATTCTATCATTAAAATGGAACCTTATGAAGCTCTATATTGTAATAAGTGTCAGACTCCAATATGCTGGGATAAAGTTGGAGAGCGGATGTTTATGAGACTAGATCTTATCCCAGAGATGAAAGAAAAGGTTCAACCTATTCATATTCAAATAAAATCCGTACAATGTCGATAGAAAATCTATTCAAACAATTATCAATGGGGCCTTGAGTTTGAGGTTAGAGATAAGGTGTTCCTTCATATATCATCATGGAAGAAATTCCAGAGGTTTTAAAAGAGAAGAAAGCTTATTCAAAGATACATTATCACATTTGATATCATTGATTTCATCAGAGCTATGGTCTATCGATAAGAACTCCCACCTAACTTATCTCAAACATATTATGTATTTCATGTATCCCACTTAAGGAAGTACATGTTAGACCCCTCACATATACATAATACATAAGTGGTACCTTTGGAAAATGATCTTTCATATGAGGAGTGGTGAGTGAATTTCTTAGATCATAGAGAAAAATTTATATGAAATAAGATTACTCATATGGTCAAAGTATTTTGGTAGAACCAAAAGTTTAAGTAAGTGATATTGGAACCAAATGAGGTGATAAAACAGAAGTACCCTAATCTTATTTAGTCTATGGAATGAAATTTTGAAGGTTTTATTTATTAATGGGGGAAGAATTTGGTGACCCAAAAATTTATAAATTAAATTCCAATTATAAATGGAAAATTACCTTATTAATTATTGTAATTATAGAAAACACATGCACTAAATTTCATTAGATACTTTAGAAATTTATAATATGTTGACATAATTTTAAGAAGATCTAGGAATACTGTTTAGCATCGAAATTGTTTATAACATATCAATTCTACGATGAAAATTATAATTAGTACATATTTAGGCCTATTATAAGATTTATTTGACTTAGGAAGAATGATTGATAGCCTCAACTAGTATGATTATACATTATGAAGCCCATTTATAATAGTATCAAAGGGAGATGAAATTATTGAGCTTTCACCTTGACCAAGATCAAGCTAAAACTCAACAAACAGAACATGAGTGAAATATTTTTTAGTAAAAGATAATGGTTATCAATATCACCAACCAAACCATATTCATATAATCGCCCCAATAAATTACCACGATCAAACAAATTACCGTTAGGCTGTACACTAGTTTAATAAGGGGTTATCTATCTAAACCCAAGTAACATGAATTTATATATATATATATTTAATAAAATAATTATTTCATTTATCCCTTTTCATTTTTACTTTATACAGATCATTATATGATGATTTTAATAAAAAATATATTTAGATACAATGAAATCAAAAATATATTATATATATATAGTTTAAATCAGGACCACGTTTTTTATAAAGTCAAGGATTTTTAAATAAATTACATTTTCATGAAATATTATTTTTAAATAATATTTATTTAAATATAAATAATAATATTATTTAATTATGTCCAATTTAACTTTTTAAGGGTCAGAAAGATGTTAGTATCGTAAATATAGTATATTCTAGTAAATAAAGTTTTTTATTTAAAAGTTTAAAATATCATATTTATAATATTATTTTTCTAAAATAAATATTTTTATTGAAATCAACATATAAAATATATCAAAGGGTGATTTTTTTATAATTTTATGAGACAATAATTTTTTTTTGTAAAAATGAAACAGAGTATGTATTATAACATCATAATATCCCAAAAGTAATGTAATATATACTACAAAAAACATACATGAAAAAATAGATTTACCCTTTTAAATAGAATGTTTTTTATTTTATTTAATTAATTTTAAAATCCTATACAGAATCCTCCAAAACCTATATGATATTTTAAGGTTTAAAAAAAATATTTATTATCATGACTCACTTCCACATCAAGAAGGATATTAATTTAATTATATCAAGTCTAAAAATAATAAAATATCTAAAAACACTCTTCTTTGGTAGAAAGAGTGGCCAAAAGTCATTGTAATGTTTTTGGTTTTCATTATTTTTTTAATTAGAGTCCAAAACCTATGTTTACAAATTAATAAAGAATTCCCCACTCATTTAAAATAAATACCCACCCAACCCCCCACTACTATTTAATAAAATACCATTAATAATGAATTCCCCCTCCCTATACCTTTATAAATACCTCCAACTTTTTTCAATGATCTTAAAAAGATCCTCTAATATTTTGGAATCTCTTTATCAAGTTAAGGTATTCTCTCCTCTTCCTTTTTATTCAGGTACTTTATTTGTACTATGCCATTTATTTCCAATTTTTTATTTTATAATGTATTTTAAGCATCCCTTTACTATACTTATTATTCCAAAGTATTTATTTACTACCGTACACTCTAATTAAACCCTTCTATGAACCTTTATGTATAATCGTTATTCTACCAAAATTATCCTATGATTTTCCATGCCAAACTTTTTTGTTGTGAATACCCATCACCAGTTCCACCCTGGGGTATTCACCAAGATGTTTCTATCCGTTGTTGATTGGGGTCTTATAATTAGTTATCCAATTCTCCTTAATCATGTGATTAAAATGAATGAATTTTTTTCTTATGTTGTAGGATCTATGTGCCACATAAATGCTTGCACATGATATGAATGTGATGGGAGGGACCAAAAATATATATCTCTCCAATGAATTGGGTAATTTTATTACCTCATGAGATACCATGTATAGTGTATGGGTGGTTTTGTCTTAGTGTTTATCCAGGAATTATGCTTATGATTTCATTTTTTTTACATTGTTTCCACATTCATATGATTCCTTGATGTTATTATCATTTTTAATGCTTCGATGTTCCTGATTACGAATCTCACCTTTTATGTCACCATTTCATACCCCATGAGTCACATGTACGTATTTACTTCATTATATGATTTTATTATTACCTTACTGGTATTTATAGTGCACCTCTTTCTTTTTTACTCTCTCAAGTTATACCATGAAGTTTCAAAAGATCAATAGAATTTAAAGGGATTATTATGGAGTTTTTGAATAGCGTTGTTGTATTCCTATTTCAAGTTATTGTGATATATATCTAACTACCCAAAGAAACTAGGGATTCATATATTTTGGTTTTTTTATGTATCTTAATATAATATATCATAAAATAAAGTTTATGAAAAATATGGGTTGGTATAGAGAAGATTCTCCAATTATGAGTAAGAAGGATATTCATGTGAGGACAAGCTCACCATGGTTGGAAAAGGATGAGGTGGTGGTTATGATTTTAAGAAGGATGAGACTTTAACTAAGCCTTGGTGGTTTCAAAAGTCAATCCACTATGAGACAAGTAAAATAAATTAAAATATCCCTCTAGTGGAGGAGGAATTATGACCAGAAAGAAAAGTGATGCATCAATGAAAAAAATATGTATGCATGGGTTTAATCCCACAATTGTGAAGAATGACCCTATATTATATACACACAAACAAAGAATATTGGGCATGTTCACAAGTAATTATTGACCATATGGCGATATAATTTGGGGTTTTATAAGAAGATAAGAAAACCAAATATTAATGAGGGTTATCAATTGCAATAATAAATAAGCCTAAGAAAATAAAGGATGGTTCTAAATAATACATATGAAAATAAGAAAGTGGTGGCTTACAAAGAAACACCATATTAAAGGCTTTGAAGAGAACCATATGTAAAGGGTTGGTATGTCATGACTGGCCCCAATCCTCTATTTAAGTATTTTAGTTGTACCATCCACCCATAAATTTAAATTTTTATAATATATGTTGGAAGTGGTATAGGATTAAGGGGGACGTATGATGCTTGGGGTGTTTGTATGTTGAAAGGGTATAGGTTATTAAGAAAAATGGATATACATGCAATAAGAAGAGCCCAAACTATTAAAATTTACATATGGTTCCAGACTCAACAAGTTGTTTCAATTAACCACTATAATGTTCAAAACTAATTTTGTATGTCACATGTTGTGAAAAAAGAAGACTATATGAAAAGGATTTTGATATGAAGTTAAAGTGGAGTCAAAGCTATATTTGAATTTTCCAGTGATTCCTAATAATTTTTAATATTCAATAATAAATTTCTTGAATCATATAAATTCATATTCAACCAACAGGATATGATAAATTTGTGGAGAAGTAGAAATATACATTTATTACATGTTTATTTATTTTTTATTAAACAATTGGTATCAACTAGATATTTTTAGGATACTAAGAAACTATTTTAAAATAAATATCATTATCAATGAGTGGAATCCTATTATAAATAATAATTTATAATATGATGTCCAATGAAAAATTTGTATCTATAATTGGTATCAGTTAAAAGATGTAGATATTCAGGGAGAGTTGGTGATAATCACTCTAGGGTGTTCAGCCTTATCTGAGAGATGAGTCATTTGGATTATTAAAAATCATGAATACCAATTTTTACTATAAGTTTATACTTAAAATGGTATCAATTAGTTCAATATGTTGTATGTCTTTCATACTTGTGTTTAATTTCTTACACTCTAACTTTTTGTATTAGTGTCATTGAAATCACAAGATGATTTTATAAAAGAAAGAAAAACATGTTGCATACATATATGGAATTAATTGGATGACATATTCAGTGTTGGATTTGGGAATCATAAACTATTGTTTCAAAAAATGAGTTTCAACTCATTATTGTTAGAGTATTTTTCAATGAATCAATGCCATGTGGTGATTTCACTCACTGAAATGTAAATATACAGTATTTCATTATAAAGAATAAAGTTTTAGTTGTTGGAAGAGAATTGTGTTCGCTAACCTCGTTTACTCAATACATTTGAAAGTATTATATGTATATATTATTGATTAAGGATATGTTGATTCATATATAAAAGAATCCCCAGTGTATTTATAAGATGAATATAGATTTCAAATAAAATAAAAATCTAGTGAGTCATTAATAAGGAGAGAGTGTGAATGTAAAATCTAGATTCACACGACCCTTCACATTTTTTATGTTAAATGGGGATGAAAGCATAGAGTCATAAATCCATAACATTTGTATCTTTTTAGAAATTATTTCATTTATGATTCATTTATGATAGTACTAAAAGATATCCAAATGGAGAGAATGTTGGACCCACATCGATACTTGTTGTTGAATTTATTATTGATCCTATTATCATCAAATATGGATAGAATATTGGTATTCATGGGTGGTGCAAGTTCAATCGATGATGCAAAATTGATGATGATATGGATATGAGAGGTTCAAATGGAAGAGCACGTAATAAAATGAAAATTTAATTATTTCGTGATAATGTGAAATCAATGAGTATCTTGTGATGATAGGTGCACATGGAAGAGCTAGTTCACCAATGATATCTTTTTTCTATGAGAGAAGATGATATGAATATGGGAAGCATATTGGTAGATATAAATAATTCCAATTATTTATCTCATGTTAAATATAAATGTAACATAATAATTCCAATTTGGAATTATTCTCACATGGAGGAAGTATTACTTCTAGAAGTTGAGTAGAAAAATGAGGTGAAATTTTGAAGCGGAAGTGTCAAGGAAGACGACATGGAATATTGTGAAATCCTAGAAGATAAATTATCATTTGAACTATTTTATAGTGTTTGTAAATATATTTTCTCCTAAAATTCAGATTAAAGGATGTTAAATTTCATAAAATTTAATGCTTCATGCAATCACATAAGGAAGAAAGGATTTCGTGGTCATATAAGTAGTAAGGTGTTAAGTGATCAGATAAGGTGAATTTAAAATATAAATATATGTTGTTTGTGATGTAGAGGCTTCCAACATCAACTTATGTGATGAATTTTGAGCACATAAATCTTTATGTATCACATGTTTGTGTCTATTAAAATGATCACATATTCATAAATAGATCATGTTATAGGTTATTATGAACATCATGAAGAAAAATGCATTAGAAATAATCATGTTTTTTTACAACCACCTACCTTTTTACATAGATAAGTTATTCCTTAAAGGGGTTTAATGATTTTAGTTATGTGATAGCATTTGGATAAAAATGTGCATCGAATGATTTTTGAATCCGTAAAACCGACCAGTCTCATAAAACAGTATGGGATTGGTTATGAAATCGAAGATAGAATGGTTAATCGGATCACCTATCCATGATGTCAGTGGAATCAATGGACCAACATTTTTTCTGAAATTATGACACTTTATTATATATATAAATATACCATTGTTCACAATATTAAACAAATTGATCATGTTTAAGAGTTTTATCTTATGATGGGTTTATTAGTAGTGTTGGATAAATGGATATTCTTATACAATAAGTGCATAAAAAGATATGTGAGAATTATAAAGGTTCACCCACATAGGTCCTTATGCATGAGGTTATGCACTCAAGGTTAGGTTCCTAGGTTTAGGTTCATCAATCCTTGTACTCATGCTCAGGTGATTGAGGTTATGCAATTAAGATCATAAAAAGTAAATTTTAGAAGGAATGTTCAAATATAGTGTTAAAAAGTTATGTGATTAGGATTATGTGATTAGGGTTACATATCTAGGTTTATACGCTAGTTGTCTCATACTCATGTTTATGCACCCAGGGTCTCATTATTAGGGGTTTTCAACTAGGGTTTTTTGATTTAGGTTATGCAGTGGACGGTATGTTACTTGGTTTTTTAGTGAATGGTTTTCAATTAAGAAATAATTATAAAAGTTTGATATACAATAATTTTAATCACTAAACATATATTTATATTTACTACAGAATCAACACTATATCCATTCTAGTGGAATAAGGATCATAAAAAAGGAATTAGAATGCCCCATTTTATTTATTAAGAGGATGAAATAATAAATATAGTTTCATTTCAAAGTTATCCTCATCTAGATAAGAAGTGTTTTTGAGATTGTTTTGTGAAAGATAATTACTTAACTATCTTATTGAGTATTTAATATAATATAGCATAGAAGAAGTTGAAAAAAAATAATAACAACAACAAAGTATCAAAGAAGGACTTATAATGTTAGAAGGTTCTCATTCCAAACAAAGATATAACATCATGTTCATTATCTATTGAAGAGACCTAAAACTCTATAAAATTTGGAATATACTTCATAGAAGAATTGTGTGCGAGTGAAGAATAGGTAGTGCACATTTGTTGACGAGTGATAAAACCCTAAGTATTATTAAGAAATTTATCCCAGCATAGTGGACCATGGTTGAAACATTTTACCCATGGAACCAGTTAAGATTAGTGCATTCTAGTATAACAATAATAGAATAAGTGTATTATCTTTTGACTAGACCTTAGTGGTGAACCATATAAAATATGTGTGTTTTTTGAGTTCCTTTCTTTCCCACATTTTTTTCAAGTAATTTTTATTACATGAGAAATAGTTTGAACACAATTCCAACCAACATTTCCAACAAGACTGTAGCCAAGTGGTACAGACTCCTACTTTTCATGCAAAAGACCCAGGATCAAATTTGGGCAGGGAAAAAATTCCAGGGCACTATAGTAGTACTATAGCGGGGCATTATAGCAGCGACAGAACTGAAGCAGTGTGACACTATAGCAGAGGAGGCACTATAGTGGGAACTGCAGCGGCTTCTGTACTGTATTAGGTACAATAGCAGCGTAGGTACTGTAGAAGTACTATTCACCGAGGGGTCCTTTGGGCCAAAAAATGGGCTTTCAAGCCTTGTATTCAAGCCACTTGGCCTTGGGCCTTTGGGCTATGTAATGGGTCTCCCTCAACCCACACTAAATAGGTCTTTTCTTTAAATAATAAATTTATTCTTTAGCCCTATCCTTTAAAAAATTTCTAACCAACATGGTAATAATATCCTAAAGAAAAATAAATACATCAAAGAAAAAATTTAATTTAACCATCACCTGAATTTAACCCCCCAGGGTGTCTCTGATTGCAACAAAAACCATAGAGGATAGAATAGAAAATATATGTTGTATAAATGAGAATTTAACATCCCCCTAATGGTTAATTAATCCATTTCTTATTAGTTTAATCCTCCTTCTAAAGACATTAATGTTTCATCCAAAATTCCATTATCAAACCAGATTAAATTCATATAAAAATAGTTGAAACACATCTTCCAGATCGGGAAAAGTAATCTATTAATGGTGTAAAAGTTGTCTCATTTGGTGAATTGGAAAGGGGTCTATATAATGGGGTTACAACATGTGAATCATGAACTTTCATGTTGTGAAAGGTTTATTCATGGTGTGAATCCATTACCACCTCCAAAAAACCTCTCGGGCTTGATCATTTCACAATGTGAAAGAATTTTCACTATGTGAGACATCCCTTGTGTTCCTCCAAGAATTATATCCATCATCCTTTATACATTTTGAATTAGATACCTCAACTTTTCTCAAGATAATTCTTCTGATTACACGTAATGCCACTTTTTTTCATGTTTAAAAGTGTTTATAACATCCCACAATCCAACATTTTCAACCAAATTATTCTATATTTCACAAAAATAAATCACTTGTATAAAAATGCATAAAATATTTATATCAGGTAGGGATATCCTATTAAAAAATAAAATTAAAATGTAAACCTATATAAAATCTAATTAATGTATAAATGAGAAATGATGATATCAATAATATGTTTCTTCATATATAATATATTTTTCTTTCATGAAACATGATAAATAATATTTTATTTCACACGTAAGGTTTTTGAAATATGAGAATTTTTTTGCTCAAGGTTTTTTACAAAGGATAAATTAAAAAATCTACCATAACCTCAAAATTCCAAAAACATTCCCAACTCTTCCAATTAAATTCTATAACCAATAGGGAGTCCCAAAAAATATCTTATAATAACATTTAGTAGTATCCTAGTCCTATTAACTATTGAATTCCCATGGTTCAATTCCCAATTTTTTTAAAAAAAAATTTAACACTTTTACATAGTCCCAATGAGCTTAACCACACCAAGGTTCGATCCAAATCACAACTCTCAAACCTTAATCCCTGAATAGAGTCCCCAAGAATCACAAAAAATAGTGTATTAAGCTAAAAAATAATATTTAAGAAAACAATTGGGGAGTTGGAAAAAAATCAAAATAATTTGAAACTAAACTGGCCGAGGATGTTACAACCGCCCCACTATATAGGTACTCATCATAAAGTTTCATACTTAAACATAATTATGACTCTTTGGTGAATAAAAATATCTATTTTTATAATAAGAAATACTCCTACTCTCATGTATCCTCTTTAATACAATCATTCTACCTCTACACCCATACACGAAGAACTTTCTTCCTACATATAATATTTTCTATCTAATTCACAATACAAATCAAATGATCCTCAATCTATAAACCAGTATCTAGCTCAATTTTTTCTATATTAATAAAATAAGAATAATAATGATAATATCACCAATTCATGGAAACATGGAATTTTTTTTCATAACACTAATATATGAAGGAAATTCCAATCATTATTCCATAGTATTGATCCTATTTATGGTCTCAAACTTCCTTACGTACCTGGGTTCCAATTTCCCCTACCTCTAAGTAAGATGATACCCCAATCTAGGTGACACTCATAATAATACGTGATCACCCATGACAAAATATATAGGAAAATATCATTTTCATCATATTAATTATTATACTCTAATCAATCTCTAAACTCTTCATGATTTGTTAGATATGATCTGATGAATCTTTTATGAGACTTGGTCTGATAACTACTAACTACATGGACTCTAACCAAGAAATATGTGAATGAAATTCCCTACCATATAATTCCTTGATTATTTCCAACTAAAAAAAATTCTGATAATTGTTGTTATATGAAATTCTAAAAGTCCTAAATGGTTCTCCCAAGAACCAAAAATTTTTAGGCCACATGGAGAAAACATGTCCTCATGTATGTAAAAGGTAATTTAGAAAACTCATTAATCTATGGGTGGTAATTAGTGCTCATATACACCTATGTATCAAGTTCCTTCTGTAAACATTTCTAAAATCATGATGTAAGACAAAAATCCCTATCTGAGAAGATACTCTGAGGCACTTTATGAAACTATACTATCTCTTAAACATAAAATTTTCCCATTTCATCAACATAGGCAGTCTCCCAGATTGGTAGAAAATATTCCACTTTAGTTAACTGATTCAACATAACTCAAACCACATCAATTTATTATGGTTTCCTTATAAATACCATCACAAAATCCATATTTACATCATACCTATTCAGCTCAATAATAGGGAGGGAATGATAAAGACCAGTAGGCCATTGGTTCTCCAGATTCACCTATTGACGGGTGGATGATCATGTAAAGAAATCCAGAATATCCATCTTAATCTGAGGAAACAAATTCTACATGTGTATATATCATTAAATAAATCTCAAAGGTAGATTTAAATCTAACAACGATGTGATAGAGTCCCTCATTAGCTCATAATGAAAATTTGTTGGTCTAAAAACATAACATTGAATATAAAGAATCTCATCATCATTGAAAGACTAATTGGGTGGTGGATCCTGACTATATATATTATCTCACATTACCAAATATTCCATGTCTAATAATTGACTCCACTTCACCCTACTGGTGAGTGATTCAGGGGTAGATAAGTATATAGGTGTCACTCTTCTATTGTACTCTTAGACATCAATATGATACTCCATAATGTGGGACATCAACTTCAACTAATTAATCAACTATAGAATGAATTGAGACTGATCCTTTCAACTTAATTCATTAAAAAAGGCATAACTACTTTTGGATTATATTTAAACTCAAAATAAAATTAATTACTATACTCATCCCACATTCACTATGGAATGTTAAGGTCTTTCTATATAATGAATATATCTTAGACTATTGTGGTGAATGTATATAAAAAAAATCTCACCTAAAAGGCATTGTCACCAATATATCAAGGTGTGAACCACCACTTCCTCCTTAAGATTTTGGGTTGGATAGTTCTTCTCATATAGCCTCAATTACCTAGATGTATAAGAAACCATACGATCATCCTATAACATAACCTCTCCCAATGAAACTTTTGATGCATCATTATATAAGGTGTATTACTTACCCTACTAATGTATGGTTAGGATTTATATTACTATAAATATCACTTTCAATTCCTAAAATTCTTTTTTCACAAGATTATGACCACAAAATTGATCCCCTTCTTGGTCAAGTCTATCATCAGTGATTTGAAATGGGAGAAGTCCTGAAAAACCCTATGGTAATAACTAGATATCCCCCAAAATCTAGAGATATCAAAAACAATTCACAAAATTACAAGAAACAATATCCTTGAACTTCGATAGGCCTAAAAATATGACAACATCTATCATCAAATGTCTTAATAAGCGAACCATATCAATCAAAAACTGAAAAATTAAGATCTCTCTATAATGTTAATTCTTCCTAAGAGTATACAAAGAAACATATAGATGTAGCCCATGTTATTCCATCAACCTAAAGTACATAAAGAACTAATCCAAAAATATTACTAAAAAATTATATATGAAAGGATGGATAAACCAATTCATGAAGTCTATAAATTCCATTAGAACATTTTTCAAACTAAAAAACAACCCAATATCCTTATATAGACTATACCTTCTTCTAAACATCATTTGAGGTAAGTCAAAAAGATTCACCCTCTAAAAATAGTAACCTGATCTCATTCCATTCTTATAGAAATCTCTAGATCCACTATTTAAATCAAATAAATCATTGATATGAGTGAGTGAATAGAAGTTATTGATCATCACATGGTCCAACATCCTATAATACAAAAAAAATCAACAATTGTTATTTCATATTAGTGATTAAGATAAGGGAACCCCAAGGGTATGTACTTGTCCATATGAAGCTTTTATAGCTCCAAATAATATACCTAACCCTTCATCTCTAATATCTATGTAGGATTCATCATGTAAGTTAGAATATATATGGAATCCATACCTAAGAAGATCTTAATCATAAACACAACCTCAATCATGGGTAGAAATCCTAAGAAGTTATTTGGAAAAAATACTATAAATAGTCCTTGATGAGATTAAAATCTTCCGAATTTTACTAACCATCATAAAAAACAATACTGTAAAAAGGGTTCATGATCCCATAAAACTATTAATGTTTAGTTAATTAATGAACTTCATGTATATTACACTCTCAATTATAGAAATAAATATTTCCCTAGGTTGATTTCAGAAAAAGATATTAATGAAAACTGTCAATATAGGACCAATATGAGATAATTTAATCCATCCTAATGATCACATCGGATCTAGTCATCTCATGTTCATAAAATTACCATTGAAATATATATCCTCCAATCACTGGTGGATAATTCTTACATCTACAAATTCCCCCAAATCACACCCCTAATGGTGTATCAATCAACATTAACCAATATAGGTATTCTATAGATCTCCCTAAGACTTCAACTAACTGAGTGGACATAAAAGAGCGTGATGAAACTTTATAAAACAAGGATGATGCTAATAAAATCATAGAAAAAATCATAGATAGTTTGATATTTTGGTCAGTGGGACTAGGATCAATGATATCTGACTTTCTAGATATTTGACATATGTACCTGTTAGAATCCCTTGGAATGAACTACCATTAAATCTCTATTTTGCCAATCCCTTGGCACCAAATCCGACAACTTGACCCAAATGACCAATAAAAATATAGTTATTCATATGTTGAGGAATACCTAATCTAACGCCTAAACAATGAACCAATCATGGTCCTCTCTCACTAGCATACCACAAAGATCTCTTGAGAAAACTATCATAGATAACCCATTATCACACTATCTTGGTACTCAACTATACATCAGTCACACTAGTTATAAACATTTTTGGGAAAACTATGCTAGAACAACTTTATAGATCTACCTTCTCTATGAGGATGATATGGCCTACCATTAGGTATTCTATATCCATATCTACCCTGGTGTTATCTATGAAACTAATACATTCTACTTCTTGATAACCCAATGTCATCTCCCCTAGTATAATACATCTTACCAGAGCCTCTACACTCACTCATGATTATGGCATGATTCATGACCTTTGCGAAAATATGTCAGTTTAAATACATTATCCTAAATGAAAATCTCCTATCTCATCCCATCCTGAAAAAAATAACCTAGATATATCATCTTTATCCACCATCAAGAGAAAACACCACAGGTAAATAAATAATGTTTTATAGTCCATGATTGATATCAATATCTATGTCAGGTGCTTGAAATCTTGAGGCATGTTTTCTATTAGATTATCTAAAACGAATTTATTAAAAAATCACACATCAAAGTCCTTATTAGATAACCCCACATACTGTTATTTTGGGACCAAAATATCCTACCAGTTATTTGTTACACCCAGGAGCCTAAAGAATACCGGCTTCACACTCCTCTTAGGGGTTGTTTCAATGTTGTAAAAAATAGTCTAAACAGATTCTACCTAGAGCTCCATTACCTAGGGTCCACCCACACTTATAAATAATGTGTGTACTATATCTAAAACTCTTATGTAGGATTAGACCTGGTTGGTCTAACTCTTGTAGTCTCTCTCTCCATAGATAGTGAAACCCACAGCTATCTCTCATAGAGTTAATTATTCATCAACAGTCTCAGTGAAATAAGAGGCCTTAACCTGACCATAAGTTGGGTGTGCTCATCCCCTATCTACTAGTTCTCCACTAGAGCCTATCATAGAGGAATATATCTAAAATTCCAAGAACACATCTTAGAATATATTTTTTCATAGTTTATTGTAAATGATAATTAGCATAGTATCCCATTATCATATACACCCATTATCATAGATGTCTCATAGCTCGAGTTCTCTCTATAACCCTATCTACCCATAACAAGGGTCACCTTCATAAATTTATATTTTCCACATCATTTCATTTTATTTTACCTTTATGAGAATGTCACATTTTTTGTTTGGTTAAATAAAATTCCATTCACATGTTATAGAGGAAAACACATTATAAGTTGTTTTTGTAATTTTATATAATCAATATTATCCATAAAATTTTTATTTAATAACATTTAAATATCATAAAAATATCTAAATAATTGGTTAGATAATATTTCACCATAATTTTATATGGGTAAACAACAATAAGTTACTACTGACAGTTTAAATAACTGAACCCAATGTCATATCCAAAGTAACCAATAACATGAAAGAACAAAAATGACTTGTAAATCCTATGTGAGTGATATGATGCATGGATACATTACCTCTTTCCATTTTTATCGAAGAGTAAGAAACCAATAAATCAAAATATAAAATTTAATGTGCATCATAGTAGCTAAAGTAACTCAGCTATAAATGTGAAAACTAAGAATAAGAGTCCCATCCCTATTAACTAGACTTCCCTCATACATGTGATAACTACTCCCAGGCACAAGGTCCATACCAAGATTTGATAACATCATAAATCTTGTCTACCTAGTCCAAATAGCAAGACAAATAATGGAAATCAATGCTTTAATACAACTTTGTAATGCCCTATCCCATCTCACTCTATAGTAATAGGATCAGAGGGTTACATGACCTAGGGTGTGACTTCATTTATGATAAATAAAAAAATAATAAGTATTTTAAAGTAATACCATGGGGAAACTATACCACTATATAAGAACAATGAAATAAAAAGAGAAATAATAATTGAAATATACATCCATATGAGTAAAATATGATAAAAATCAAAAAAAATTCCAATAAAAAACATACAAAACCTCCATTTTATCAAAATGAATGATTTAATATAAAATTCATATACACCAAATAAAAATCCTTAGGGGGATCATATACATAAAAACTAAAACAATCTAAAAATATAAAACAAACTAATAAAATATATAAAACCAATCATGAGTCCTAACTTAGTTCCACCTCCCATGCTTCATCCAAGAAAGCATGAACAACCATAAAAAATAAATTTTAACATATTATATCCTACAAACATGAATTCTACTTGGGTATCCAGAATATCCTCAACATGTTTTGAGAGAAACTCTTGTGGCCTCCACCAATAGTGTATCTAAGTATATCAATTTCTAGTAAAGTCCATGATGAGTCCCCTTAATAATTACCTAAAAACTGGAATAAATAAATAATATTGATAATCATGCTTTAAAGTGACACAAAAGATCAACCATACAAACTTCATAAAATTTCAGATATCATTGAACTACTTACATCATAAGATCATCATGGGGAATAGTTCTCTATACTTAAAATAATTCATGCATATCACTATTACTGGGAATAGAGACCTGCTGTGGAAACAAGACATATATCTATAATTGTGTAGGTTAACCTCCCCAATATAAAAATAAGTCATATAAATCTTCTAAGGGAATAATTAACAACCCAGGAAATAATTTATATAAATCATTAGGTGAAAAGATTACCCTTCCCTATAAATAATCCATACAATCATTAGTGGTAGATCAACCTACCCAAGAAACAATAATTAAAAGCATGAGGGGGAAGAGAACATCCCCTTGAAAAAATTCATATAATCATTAGATAGAAGAAATCCCCACCTTGGAAATAGTTTATATAATCATCAATGTTTGAAAAAATAATTCCTGATGGTTCTTCTAGGTTGATTATGTTTATTAGAAAGGTTCGAAATTTTTTATAAATGATAACTATAAAATGATCTGTAAAGAGTTAGCGTGAATGTCCTAAAGGATCTTTTGGAGTGAGAATGTAGTAAAGGATCATGTAGAAGGATAACAAGAAGCATGGATGTTCTAATGGTTCATGTGAAGTATAAATTTCATAAATGGTCAAATAGATTTTTTAAGTTCCAAAGGATAACACATAAGAAGGTAAGTCCTAAGGGATCAATTGGAGTGTATTTTCTAGACATGGTGGACATGTATTTCTTGTGATTGTGATATTTGAAGAAGATAACCTGGTCACATTATGTGATTCATGTGAGCATACAAGGATCTTGTGATGATATCATGAGAAATACTAGAAGACACGGCATGATTATTAGAGGATCTCATGAAGAGATCACATGATTCACTTGAATACACAATATGATAATCAAGAGATCATGTGATCTCATGTGTCTTAATAGATCACATGAAGGGATCACAAATTCTCATGAAGTTCCAATAGGTCATGCAAAGGAGTAATAAAAATCACATGAAGACTTAGAGGCTGGAAATGATGGATATATCTCTTGGTCACTTGAAATCATGTAATCAAATAATTTTATAATGATTTCATGATGTGATCATGTGAATCAGGCATGATTGTCATTGGATCACCAATGGGATCATGAAATGTTCTTGAAGAGAATGTCAATAATTATCACATGATTTTAATTATATCATTTGATGGGAACACATGATACTCTTGAGGGAAATATCTCTGAATATTAGATTTTTTTTTCAATTGATATCACTATAGGATCACATGAATAATTGAAATACAATAACATAGACAAATATAAAAAGACTTGCGATATGAGACATTTCAAGGTGTTCAATCGTGAATGCTAGAACTGATCATTTGAATCATGAAATTCTAATTTAAAAGGTGGTGTCATATACATATAACCACTATTTATAGAGTTAATTCAGAGGATTTATGAATATAAATACCCCTCAACCTATCCTTAAGATATATATAAGTTTTATTAAGAGGCTTTATCGGAAGAAAAGTATATCACATGAGAATAATAAGGATTTTCAACAATGTCACATGATTCGTGTAATCAATAGATGGACTTGCGAATGGATCTCACAAAGGAGTATCATGAAGGGGTCTTGAAAAGGGATTTATGGGATGGTTTTCTCATATGCATATCTAGTCCCATTAATATCAAATGATCTATGTAACTTGAACATGGTCTGATTAGAGAGTTGTGAGGTTCTCTGGAATAGAATAAGGTATCATTGAAGAGACCCACAGAGGAGTCTCATGATGGGGTCTCATAGAGGAGTCCAATGGAGGAGTCTCACAGAGAAGACTCATGGAGGATTCTTATGAAGGGGTCTCATGGAGGACCTTCATGAAGATATCTTGAAAAGGGGTATCATATAAGGGTTACATGTTAGTGTATCAAAAAAGGATATATGAACCAATGTTACCCTCTGAATGGAACTATTGTAATATCAAAATTTTTAAGAAGAAGAAGAAGAAGACTTAGGATTTTCACCATTCAAAAATAATTGTATAAGGAGTTTTTCCAATGCTAAATCTGAGGTAGTGAAAGGAATAATTTGGTTTTGTATACTAGCAAGTGAAATTTTACTAGAATAATTATAGAAATAGGATTACTTAAATTATCTTAAAGAACTTTCCAAAGTGAGTAATATTTTCCATGATATCAACTAGAATGGTGATTCTCAAAAGAATTTTCACATAAATTATGTAAAGGAGCACATGAAGTTTAGTGGAACCGATCACAAATTTAGTGAAACTCTCATCCATAAAATATATTGTTCTCTAGCATAGGTTCTAATAGATTTTACTTATAAAGTAGCGAGCATAATAGGGAAGGGTAAGGGAATTGATTCTGAGGAGATATTGTATATTCCCCAAACATTATAAGGGAAGTGATACCAGGCTAGTGTGATCTATCCTAGACCAATATTAGTACACTTTTTTTGATTTGGTACATTGGATAATTCGCTTTGTATATTCCTTATACATAGACTAGTGATGATGAACCAATTAAAAATTAGTGTTTCCTATTACTTTATGATTTTCTCAGATTGTTATGCATCATAATCAGATAAATTTGGAAAGGATAAGATCAATATAATCTCTAAAGAGAAAAATAAGTGATTATCATAATAAATAGTTCAAGATATAGTGGTTTAGTAATAATTTTCAAAATAATATACATCCCCTAAATCACCTATCACCCTCTCAGGGTTTCTAATCCCATTTTAAGCATATTAATTAATATAAAAGAATAAGTTAATTTTTATTTGATTTGTTTTATATATATTGGTCTATTTTATTTTCAAAGTTGATTTTTTAGTTTCCTCTATTTTTTGTTCCATGGTATGGGGAAAAACATTAAAGAAGAATAAGAAGAAGTCTGGTGGAATCCTTCATCCTCAAACTGTCTATGGAAACTGTGTTATTCAGTTGAAGGAAACAAAAAATTTATCATATTGTGAGACTATATACTAATTTAGTGATACTGTGGGAATTAGTGAAGAATATTACATTCGAAGTGATGTTGGAAATAATAATGATGAATAAATTCTAAGAATTCCAAATGTTGAAATTGTTCAGATGGCAAAGGAATTTGATTAGAAATTAAAAGAAAAAAAATATCTCCCAAGATATCTATATCCAAGAACAAGAAATTGAATTAAAAAAAGAAAAAATTATTGAATAAAATACTTTTCAATTTTTCCACTGATCTAAGAGAAAATAATGACACCCAAGTTGAAGTACTAAAAGTGTTTTCCATAATGATGAAAAAACTCAAAGATGATAAGAAGGGAAACAATATAAAATGAGAATAAATTATGAATTTGGAAGCCAAAAATAATGATCTTTCTACACACCTACTAGAAATTGTATTGGAGAATCAAATGAAACAATAAGAACATGTTTAATGTCCTGTGTTTTCCACCAAATTAAAATTTCTAAGTGTTTTTTAACTTTTCAATTGGTAGGTGGGCCGAATATTAAGTTGAATATCTTTATATAAATTCTTGTTTTATAACTCTTTAATGTGATTTTTTGGATGGGGTTAATCTATTATGATATTTCCTATGATTTTAGCTGAGCTTCAATGGAATATAAATATGAAACCTCTGATTTTTGGATAGGTGTAGGAGGCACATGGTTGGTGCATGGTTAGTTTAACCATGGGGTCAACTATGAGACACCGTTTCTTGAGGATCATAGTTTACCTAAATTGTGTGAGGGGCCAAGGAGGATTTGAATCTTCGTACCAGTGGGACTGGGGTGATCCACATGGGTTGTGTACAGGTTTTCAAAATCACGCACCTATCACGCATATTTAGTGGCACTTAACCAGTAGCACCACATGGTTGGTGCACAGTTTTCCAAAACATGTTCTTAATCCATGATTCCATTTAAAAATCTTTAAATGAATATTTTTAACAAAATTAGACTTAAGTATTCACCATCTTTTTCAATTCCTACAATGCACATTAGTCCCCCTCTCATGAGATCTCTCCTTTAGCATCTCCTCTAAGAAAGGGGAGATCTCATCCATCTGGATTCAGAATCAGGAACTATAATTTTTTTTGGACAGAACTTGATATTTTTATTACTTTTAATTCTTATCTTATTCATTTATATCACCGTGTGTAATGTTAAATATTTATGATCTCTTTTTCACTATTTTTAGGCTATTTGAAAATTACTCAAGTTTCTCATATTCTAGATTGAATCAAAGCTCAATACTACATGATTGGACCATCCTAAGAATGAGGTAAATAGTATTTATTATTTTCCATAAAAGTTTTATTTTGTATAAAATATGTTATCATTCCACATAATGGTATTTCTATGTATTGGTCCCAAATTCTAAATTCACTTAAATTAAATTCTTAGAGCACAAACTTGATGTTCCTTAAACCCATTTTACATGGTTGGAGGTCAACGAACTAAAACCTAACAACCTAATAAGGTGAGTTAGACTACATACTCCTAGTACCATTATGGGATAATGATTCAACCACCCCATGGGTGTGTTTTTAAATTCCTTATCATGTTTATAAATTCCTCAATTAAATGAAATGGTTTAGGTAAACCACTTGATTCTGGGTAATATACTTATTTATTAACATTGAGAATTGACCAATACTATTAATTGAATTGATTAGAATTTTTTTTAATGAAATGTATCTTGGAAAATTATTTTTTAGCATGCTTAGGTACATGTCCCCTTGTTTCATCCTTCTAGAAATAATGAGTGGAATTTTTATGAACATGGTCATCTCTATTACACATCATTAAAGTATTAAATGAATTATGTAATCTTTGGGTGAAACAAGGATTCAAAAGTAAGAATTTTTTGGATGGGTTCTTGGGCTTGTTGAGACTATATTACCCATGAGTTATACTAGGTTCTATAATGGGTTACCTAAGATGGGATCAGAGGGTTATATATTTATGAATGCACCTTGAGTGATACTGGGTTCCTAATAAAAAATACCTGAGATATACTCAAAGGTTTGTTAATGTGATGTACACATTCATTGATACTTGGATTACCTTGTAGTAATTTATTTTACGGGCTCATATAATGGTTGATATTATAGTACCCATGAGGGATACTTGGTTGCTTATAGGATTATCACACACGGGCTCTGTGGGAAATGTCATTATACCATGCCCCAAGAAATAATTGGTTACCTAAGTGGTATACCATGGATGGTCTTAGAGGGTTATACCTTTATATATACCATGAGAGACACTTGGATTCCCTTATAGGAATTACAAGTAAGTGATCATAAGATTCTAAATCTATGTTATGTCTTGAGTGATACTTGGGTTCCTTATTATGGGATGCCTTTGATGAGCTCGTAGGATAAATGATTTATATTATGAATATTTATTATTACAAATGGATAAAGATTTCCCCTTTTGTGATTTTTATTAAACTCATTTATGGTTTCATATACTTATATACATGGTTTATAGAAAATATTTGTTATTACCACTAGTATCACTTATAGTCTTATACAGATGCCTTGGGTCATTTTCAGTGCATGTATACCATTTCATATATCTATTATATCTTATGAATATATATATATATACACATGTAACTAGGCTTAGATATACTCCATCTTAGACCGAACAAGGTACGATTGACCAGGTGTTATTGAGGAACCTAAGACGACTTGGTTACTTTTACTTAATTTAGATTATTACCATGTATTATTATGATGTACCAGTGCACTTATTTATTATATATCCCTATAATGGATTAAGAATTAAAAACCATTGGGGATGTCCTACTGAGTATATTTCACACCCAGTTTGGGCTTCCATTTCACTAGGTACCCAAACAAACCTCATGATCAGAGGATTAGGTTACTGAATTATACTTTATTGATATTAAAATTCTGGGATAGGATAGAGTATGGGAGGAGAGGACCAATCTTGTTCTCACAATGTTGTTGGAGATAGTCATTGTGAATTTTATTTATTTACTTTTTCTGTCATCCCATCCAAATATTGTAATCATGATATACCCCTAATTGTACATTGTATCATGTTCATGCATGACTCATTCATTCATTTACTATTATTTGTATGTTTATTTATGCTCTTATAAATTTATTTATTATTTATTATTATTTATTAATATATGATCCAAAGGATATAGTCTCCCCACTATTCTACCTTTAGAACCTCATTTCTCTTCAACAAACTCAAGCATAAGGCGTGTCATGGTTGAGGCTAGTGGTCAAATAGCTAAGGGAACCATTTTTAGTGGCTCTCAGGTTAGGAAACTATATGTTTTATCATATGTTTCCTTTTATTCATTGGTATTACTATTTTTGGGAAAGGTAGATAGAAGATTATGAATGTTACAAAACTTATTAAATTTCTCATGTTTAGGTCCATCCAACCCATGCAAGATGGAAAGATAAATTCTTCAGGGAAGTGATTGTTGATTCTATTATTATTACTATTTATTATAATTTCACCCTGAGTGATTGTATTAATTTTTCTGATTATGGATTTATAGATTATGATTTTACCACATTTCCTTGTATGGAAGTAGGTGAGGTCTGTTACATGTATCATTCTAGGCACATTGAGATTCACATGCCATGAATATGTCATTCTATATATATTGAATTATAGTTTTTTTAATACATGATGATTTTTACATCCTACTTAGTGATTAATTTTAATGCTTGTCATTATATAATGTTAGGTAGTTTATTAGCATGGAAAACTGTATATGCCTTTCTTGAATGTTTTTATCTTATGTAGTGACTTTACTTGTTTTTTTCCTTGATTAGCTATATTTATTTCTTATGATTTCATTCTCATTGTACTCATGATATTTGGTTGATTAAATAAAATTATTTCATAATCCTAAATAGTGTTTTCCTTCATATATTTATTGTGTAATTTTATTCATTAAACCGATTATTTTATGTTAGAAACCATGAACCATTGGTTTCGTGGGATGAAACATTGATGGTTACAATAAAATGGATGCAAAAATTTCCATTTATAAGGATTATCGGTCTTTATCAATTAATATGGTAACTCATATAATTGAACCATCATATATTGAATAATTATATTTTGAGACTAAGGGTACTAATATGGATGTAGTTACATGAATTCCAACTATAAACTATAAAGGCTTGTACCTCCATAATTTTTTAAGGGTGGTTCATCTAAATACACCATTATCTAGAATATGAAAATTTTCATATTGAATTGTAAATGAATGTTAATGAATTAACTTTTTGGGGACATTAAATGGTGAATAATTTAATTTTTTTTGACAAATTGAAACTCGTACTTATTAATGTTAGTTAAACATGATAAAAACTATAATTTGTAAATTCACAACCTCTAAAGTTTAGGCATAATTACCAATTTGACTAAATAAAAATTCACAACCGGACCCAAGTATGTCAATTAGGGACTAATTATTATGAGAAAAATTGGACTTGACCAAAGTAGGTCAGTCGTGGAATGTTTCTTATGAAATAATCTCATTAAGGTTTTTTTGAAATTTTAATAACATAAAATGTTAAGGGTTTCACTTAAATGGGATGCTAGTTCTAATTTTTAGATCATTGAATCCCTAAATTGGGAATATCTTCCCAAATAATTGAACCCAGATTAACATGATTTTACCCTTGTTGATTTCCTTTACTTTCTTATGTTCCTATTACCTAAACCCCATGGGGGGTATGTTTATGAAAATGGGATGGTCATTTAATTTTTATGAAGCCACTTATATGGCGTTACATATAAATGTATGGTTCAATCTTACATCACTAGTTCATTTAGATAATAAAAGACTTGTTATCTAGTTATGAGCATTAATATTATGGGATTTTAGTTAATTTAAATGCAAATTAAAAACTAAATAGTGTTTTCCTCTATAGATTAAAAATTAACATTTTATTTAACTGAGATTGTTTTGAAAACTCTTGAATTCAATAAATTGTTAAAAATAAAATTATAAGATAATTTTTATAAAATTTTGTGTAATATGAGTTAAATGAGGTTCTTAAAAAGGTTGTTTTAAAAACTAGTACTTGGAATCCCTTATATTATAGCTATTTGAATGTTGATATAAATAAGTTTAAATGACTTAAAATGGAAAAATTATATTTGATTTTATATAGTGGTCCCTTTTGTAAGGGTTAGCTTCATAATTGTTTTAGTGGAAACATGATCCTTTCCCATAGGCCACAACTACCTTTTGACCCATTTTTTCTTAAACTGAAAGTTTAGGAGGTAAGGCCAAGTGAAATTTTTAAGAACGACATTTTTTGGGATATATAACTTGTGCATGTATTGATATAGATAGTTTATGATAGTAGATTTTGACATTAATTAATACATAAATTATTTCCTTCCATTTTTATATTATAGGTTCCATTCTGCTGTTGTTTTTCCCAAATATGAATGAAAATAATAAAGTGAAACCCTCAAGTAAATGAGTGATCTATCAGAAATTTAATCCATGTTAATGGTTTTAGAGTCATGTGATTCTCTAGTCCAGTAGTTTAGACATGAATCAATCATGATGAGATGCTTCATAGGTCATGTAAACTTTCTATTCTCTAAATGGTATACCGCATGCTAGGAATGTTTAGTGCTAGATATGTTGTTTTTCTATCAAAGTGTCATGCATTGTTATGAGTGGTGCCTATAAAGTTAAATGTGGCATGTTAAAACAAATTTTATTCAAGTTACATGGTTGTGTAATTCCTTAAACCATAAGTTTACTTGGTATATTGGATGAAGGGTTTTGGGTTCTTTAATGCCACATTTATGGTAATTCTAGAGTAGAGTGACTTGGGTGTTGTGAGCTCATTGTGATCATTATACCTTGAGATGAAAATTGAAATTTGATTTGTCCCAATGTTTTTGGGAAATGTTGTAAAATATATTTAGTGATGTAACACTACTAATAAAGTTTAATTTTGGATTTACATCCAATTTAGATGATGCACGTGAACTAGACTCAGTAGAAGTATCACCTATACATCTGAAGGTGAATCCAACCTAGTGTTATTATAAGCATATGATTTTTCTATCTTCTTATCGTACACTTTATAAAAGTGTTTTTACAAATCCAGGAACCATGCTCATTAGTGATAGAATGTTTTTTGTCATAAGTTTTTTATTCTCAGGGATGTGACAACTAGGACACTCCAAGGGTGAGGCACATCCCTCCGGTTGTAAAGAGCATCTCCTTCTAAGTAGAAGGAATTTGATAATAAAGGTCTATTCCGAAATGGTAAAAATATGTTTAAAAGTTAATAAAAATGATAAAATTTTGAAATATTAAATGATTCAATGAGGTAAGTGTTCATTCGATACTAAATGGCACATAGGGAAGCATTTTGGGAATTAACACCAAGGGAGATCATGCCTTAATAAGAGTAATGTGCCAAGTATCATGGTCATCTTGTCCTTGGTGATAAAATACCCACATAAGTTTGTGTTGGGTCTACAACCAGGTGGTACGAGAGAGTACAACCATTGTGCATTGAAATTTTGGTACATGTCAATTGGGTGAGTGATGTTTAGATAACCACATGGTGAGTGTCTGCATGCAAGATGAGGGATGATAGTTTCAGTTCTAATGATTTTGAGAATGGATACCCAATCCTTGAGTAAATTAAAGGTAGTTCTCGGTGTGAGGGATAATCTAGAATAAACCTAAACACTAATGGTTTAGAGATGTGGTGTCAGGTGTTGGTTAATGATGTTATAGCTTATTTTCAATGCAAGAGAGACTCAGAAGGAGAAGTGAAACTCTTTCATTGAAATCGTGTTGTAATCAGGGTTTATTGAAGTGCTTGACCCCTATCTTAACATCATCCTGAGTATTCTGAGAGAGTATCAATTATATGTTGAGCTTAAAAAATAAAATTCGCAATCTATTTTGATGGAAGTGTTCCTTAGAACTGTTCTATAGAAGTTGTTACAAGAATGTAATAGATTTTTTATACCACAATAGGTAGTTGTTAGATTAACCTTTTGATAGAAGGATCATGAAAATGTGGGAACAACCATTTGATGGTTTTTTGTTACTCGTATGTCATTTAATAAGAATAATCAGGAATGATTCGATTAAGATACATCACCAGAAGATTGTTATGGGATCATTGAATGTGCTCAACATGATCTTAATATTCCTCTAATTAAAGGAATTGGGATATAGATAGGGAAATGCACCATCCATATAAGATGATTATTTTTTAGAATATTTGACCGAAAGTGGTCTTACTAGAGCTATCTCAAAATGAGATATATAGCCATTGTGGAACCATTTAATTAATGTTGTGGGTTTAGGTGGGTGCCATCAAAAGGGTCATCTAATTTTTTCCATGGGATCCAAAGTTTATAATTTTGAATTGGGTAAATCAAAATAGAACATTGAGATCAAAATAAAGTACAATAGTGGTTTCCTTTCCCACAATAATTTTTATTGTTTGTGAACCATGTTGGGAGAATCGTTAAAATTATATAGACATGCCTCAGTAGTGAATTCAAATGGATCAAATGTCATGACTCAGGTTTGGTCATTCAAATGCTAAGAACTAATGTGGAGAGTGCCTTAGGAATCTTGATAAAGGATATGATGATGATATCATGTATCAAGTTAGATTTTATATGTTAAGATTTGTCTACACATTTCATCCTCAGTTAAGAATGATGGTTCAAGTCTAAAAAATTTATTTATTGTATATTTATAATGGAACTAGGGTTTCCACTGGGTGTTTGGAAACAAAACACGACTATTTGAATAAAACCTTAGGATCCTATTATGTCAAGTGATATTTTAATTATTTCTTAATGTATTCTCAGGGATGATAAGTTCTAAGGTATGGAGATTATAACATACCATATTTTTTACCAGGTTAAAAGTTCAAAGAGTTTTTGAATTTTTTGTTTGGTGGAAGGTTAGGATTATAAATTGATATTGTAAATGTAAATTTGAGCTTTATACCTCTTTAAATTGATGTTTTGGATGGGGTTAAATTCTTGGGAGGTATCTTGGAAGTTTAGTTGAGTTTTAGAGGAATCAGACTCTAAAATATCTTGCTTTTGGAGAGACAGTATAAGGAATATGGTTGGCAAGTGGTTAGTTTAACAATGTGGGTCAACCATGCAACCCCATTTCTTGAAGATCATGGTTTACCTAAACCGAGAAAGGGGCCTATGAGTTTGTACAACTCAATGTAGGTTCACATATAGTGGCCCACCTAGGTTGAAAATGGTTTGTCCAAACTGTAAAACTAGCCCATACCCTTATTTCTACTTAACCAGTAACACCACACAATTTGAGCATGGTTAGATCAATCCATGGGAACTAAACATGTGAGGTTAGGATCCTATGTAGAGGATTACCCATGGATGGCACAAAATTTACAAAACCATGTGTCCAAACCACTTGTATCTTGAAAAATATGGAAAACCATTTTCTTTTCCTTTATCTTAATTCTTACCACTCCTTTTCCTTCCATACCATGCACAACATCCCCCCTAAATTTGGAGACCTACCTTAGCCAATCATATAGGCATGTGGATATCTCCTTTATCGAAAGTTTGAATCATCCTCTATCAGTTGTCTTGGATAGCCATATGTAAGTCCAAGAATCCTCATGATTCCTTATTTGTTCGTCTCTCCATATATAATGATGAATCTATGTGAGGTATTTTTCCATACTTTCAGGGAATTGGATGATTCTTCTGATTTCTGTCATTCCATCATGAATCAAAGCCCTATTCTATATTAGTATATCACCCTATGAATGAGGTATATGGACTTTATAATTTCTCCTAATTTTTTTGTTTATATAATAATTCTATTATTCCTTAGGCCATGTTTTACATATGTCACTCCAAAATTGTAAAACCCATTAAATTAAGTTATTAGAGAAAAACTGTGATGTTACTTAGAATCCTTTTACATGGTTTGAGGTCAAATTACTCATCCCTAAAAAACTTCTTAATGTGTGTTAAACTACATACTCCTTTTACTTTTCATGGTTACTAATTAATCCACCCCTTGGGAATGTTCTTAAATTCCATGGAACTTTTATAAATGACTTATTTAAATGAAATGGTTTAGATAAACCATTTGGTTATTTTAAATTTACTTTTTGATTAATTTTTCTAATTGACCAATATTGTTAATTAAATTTCATGTAATTGTTTAGTGAAATGTTTCCTGGGGAGTTATTTTTGTGGCTTGATAAGGTACATGTCCCCTTATTTCATCCTACTTGAAACAATGAGTGGAATTATTATGAACATGAACATATCTATCACTCAAAATTAAATGTTTAAATGAATGATGTACTCAATGAGAGAAACTTTGATTCCCAAGTAGGAATTCTTTAGACAAGATGTTGGGATGGTTGAGACTATAGTACCTCTGAGTGTTACTGGATTCCCCAATAGGTTACTCAGGATGGGCTCAGAGGGTTATACCTTTAATACAAAACTGTGAGTGATGCTAGGTTCCTGATATAGAATACCTTGGATAGACTCATAGGTATTTTAATGTGTTGTAATAATTGAGTAATAATTGGATTTCCATGTAGGAATTCATTGGATAGGCACATGGCATGGTTAGGATAATAGTACCCATGAGTAATACTTGGTTCCCTATAGGATTATAATATAAAGGCCTGGTGGGAAATGTTTTTATACAAATCCCTAAGTGATACTTAGTTCTTTATGTGGTATAACAAGGATGGGCTCAGAGGCTTGTACCTTTATATGTACAATGATCAATACTTGGGTTCCCATGTAGGAATTCCAAGGACAGGCTCATTGGATGCTTAATCTCTGTTATGCATTGAACAACACCAAGGTTCCTTATTAGATGATTACTTGGATATGTTTATAGGATATATAATATTCATATTTATTATTACAAATTCCTAATGGTCTGCCATTGTTATGTTTAGTATATTTCTTTATGGACGTCTGGTCTTATATCCATGGGTACTAGGATATCTTTACAAAAATTACTAGTATCACTTGTACTCCAATGTGGATGCAGTGGGTCCTTACCCGTGCATGTCTACCATTTTATCATTTCATTTCATTCATCCATATATATATATATACTATTTCATATGTTTAGAGATACTCTCACTTATTCCAAAGAAGGTATGGATGTTCAGGTATCCTTGGGTAATCATATTCGACTAGGTTACTTTTACTTTTTTTTACATTATTGCCATCTCTTATTATAATATATCTTCAAATTCATTAATTTTAAACTCAAAGAATGGATTATGAATTATAAACCATTAGTGGTGGACTACAAAGTATATCTATTTCCCTATTAGGGCCTCCATTACACTTGGTACCCGAACAGACATCATGATCGCATGACCAGGTTCTTGGATTGTACTTTCTTGTTGTTAACATTCTGGGACAGGATGGGGTATGGGAATATAGGACTGAGAATGTGCTCATGATACTGTTGAATATATCTACATTTTCTTGTATTCATTGTCTTTTTTGAGCCCTTCCATGCATTTTACACATGATGTATGTACAATTGTACATTTTAGCGTGTTCATGCATTACTCATTCATTCATTTAATATAATATATTAGTTTATTTATATTTTATGGCCTTTATTTATTATTGATTATTCTGTATTAATATATGATATAGTGGGTATAGTCTCCCCATTGTTCCACATTTATACCCTCACTTATAGTTAATAGCCTATGGTATTCATGAGGCATGCTTGAGGCGAGTGGCCAACCAACTCAGGGTACCTTTTTTAGTGGCTCCCAATACAGGGCATTACATAATGCATGATTTAAATATTATCTCACTCAGATTAATTATAAAATAAATGAGGAATATAAAATGGTGGATAAGCTCTCCCATTCATTAGAAAATTAGATGACTAGTGGGAAGATTCTCAACATATAACTTAATTTAAAAATTGAATCAAGGGACAATAATATTAATAATTTCAAAGAAGAACTAGAAGAAGTCATGAAATAATTAAAGAAATATAATTCTAAAGTCAATATAAAATAAAATGATGTGATGAATTTATTATTTGATTATCCCTCAACTTGTAATAATAAAATGAAAGGAAAATGTGTTATTTCTGATGAAAAACATCAGAAGACAGTATCATCAAGAATTCCATTCCATTTATAAAAAACTAGTATTAGCTATGACAAACCCTCTCACATGAATGGGATTAATAGATCCATGAATAGTTCAACAAATAGGGAAAATTTCGTATTTGATGGGAATAGATCTAAAAGGAAATTTTAAGTGAGTAATGAAAAAATATGCTATTTTTGTGGAATGTATTGTCATATTTCAAATTTCATTTGGATTATTTAGAATATATTTCATACTATGAAGATAGAAATATTGATAAATCTAAGAATAAGAAGAAGCTTCTTTAAAATTCTGAAAGAAATTTCTCTCTGAAGAAAGTATCCATGAAATGATACTATTGTGGAAGATCATGACACGCCATGAGTACATATCAAGAAGCCCAAAGGACAAATATTAAAATAATAACTATGGTTACATCAATATTTAAATCAAAAAATAATGAAGTGATGTATGTTTTTAAAGGGATATGTTTAATATGTGATAATATTGGTCATTTGGAAATATATTATAGTTAACAAAAATAAGGAAATCCAAAATAACTAGAAAGAATATCCTCAAATATGGTGTTGTATAATGATAAATTCTATATGGGAAGGCAACCTGACAAGTTGAAAAATAGGATTAATGTCTCAAAGGAAAAACAAGAATCATAATTAAAGGTGTACCAAGAACCTCCTCTGTTACACTCTAATTATCTCTCTTAGAAATAATGTGAATGAACCTTGAAGAAAAAAGGGAGGAGATACTCTAGGTGTGAGTAAGAATAATTTTCATTCAATGAAAGAATCACCCCCATCAATAAGGAGTGATGTGACTCAGATTAATAATAAAATAAAATAAATAAATAATTCTATAAATTTTTTACATGTCATGCCACAAAGAAAGATAAGGATCCCTCAAATGGAGGAAGATATAAGATTAAAGGACAAGTTGAATGATTTTTTATTATAAAAAGAATCATGAAAAATGGAACATATTTTTAGTGTCAATGAAATAAATTTTTACTAGTGGGTTTAAACTCAAAATTTTGAAAAAGACCATGCCTATAAAACCTACATATCATAATAATACTAAGAATGTGGGTAAATATTGTTTAGTTATATGGTTGGAATGGTTGAATTTAGATTGGAAGTTAGAATAAACACATAATGAGTAAAATTATTTATAAGAAAATATTAATGGGTTGGTCCATCACGATCGACCTCAATCCTCTTCTTGAGGATTCTAGATGTACCCCAATCTCCATGAGCTTAGTTTCTTCTAATATGATTTGAAAGTGGAATAGGAATAAAGTGGAGATACAATCCACATGGTTTTTCCATTAAAAGGGAAAGTGCGCATAAGTTTAATAGAGATACATGCGATAAGAAAAATAAAAACTCTTGAAATTCATATATAGTATCATATTAAAAAATGTGAGTTAGGAAACATCTATTTTTTTTAAATTTGTATCTAGAAGTTTAATTTTATTGAAAATGATGATTATATGATGAGTATTCTGATGTGAAACCGAAGAGATGTAAAAGTTATACATGAACTATTTAGTGGTTTCAAGTCATATTTAATATCCATACATTGTTATCAGGCCTTGTGTCAAGTGGTATTTTCCCCCAAGATAATATATATTGGTGGAGATGTAGTAAAGTTTATGTATTTAATGATTATTCATTTTTCCCGAACAATGTGGTATCATCTAATGGGTTTCAAGACAACATGAAGCTTCTATAAAATTAATATCATTTTCAAAAATTGTTCTCCCTATTATGAAGAGTAATTCAATGTCTAGATTCATCTCAGTAATCTATATTACTAATCTATATTAGTTAAAAGATGGAGGTTTTTTTGGAGATATGGTGAAAATAACTATAGGTGATATATCATCTCTAAAAAGATATTCCGCTAAATAATGTAATAAATTAATGATGTTAGCATCTATGGAAATAAGTGAGTGACATGGACAGTGTTGTTGTTCATTGGATTAAAAAATATTTTCCTATAAAGGATTATGATTAAATAGTCTTAGAGGATATTTCAATGAATCAATGCTATGAATTAATTTCACTTGTTTAAAATATAGCCATAGTGTGTAGTAATAAAGACGAATACAGATATGAGTTTCAAAATATCAAACAGGATAAAAGTATCAATCTTAAGTTAATAAATGGTGTCAAAGGTGAAATTGAAAATAATTGACATAGATAGGTGGTCCTTAGATGTCATCCTATGGTGTAATAGGGTCTAAGAATATGTGCATGACCAAAGGGGTAGAATAATACCTCTTTATCTGGAGTTCAAGAGTTTAAAGAATAATTTTTTCCCCTCATGTTTTTTAGATTATTGAAAATATGATACATCATGATAATTGATTAAGGGGGAGAAAATTTATATATAATGTAATACCCTATGGAATTCTATGAGAATGGGGTATATTTAAGTGATGTCTCTAATTGTTATTCATTTTGATAATTTAAGTTCTATAAATCATAGAAAAAATCCACCCCATCACCAAAGTAAAAAAAAGAAAATTGTAATCAAATATCACTTCATCAAGAAGAATGTGGAGCTTGTGCTTTTGAAGCTAAAGTATGTACCTATTAAACTATAGGTTGTAGTCATCTTTAAAAATTCCTTACATAATGAATTGTTTGAATGGAATATATTGTCACTTTCAATTTAGTCAACTCCCAAAACTTTAAAGGTGTATATGTGGGACCCACTATCCTATAGGTATGATGTGTTTTACCCTATGTTCTAATTTGTTTCTTCACCCCGTCGAAAACAAAAAGGAGTGACCTTGGGTTCATTGAAATTGGGGGATACAATTTCTTGATCAAGACAAGTCATGAAAGGGAGAGAATATGGTAGGGGGAGCAATGAAGCATGGGGAGTTGTAAAAATATGGTGATGATAAAGTTGGTCTATAATTGAATAATAATAATGAAAAGGAATTTCAAGTTCATGATGCTATCATTTGAAAAGTGTAGGTTGAGGAGTGATCTCAAGGGTTGTGCCTATTTTATAATTTATTTTCAAGAAGGTTTCTAGTGTAAGGTTCAAGAATAAATTGATTCATTGATGAAATTTTCATGATAATATGTTTTATCCTTTTGAGATTAACTCAAGTGGGTTTAGAGTATACATTAGGAAATTATTTGATTACTATATAGGGTTACAGATGGAAAATGGTTTCACATGTGCATGACTTGTAAACAACTTTGTTCTTGAAGTTTATAAGTATTGTAAACAAAACCAAATGGAGATATTGTTGGAAAAAATACCTCTTTATGGTGCTTTTGGGTTGGTTGTGTTTATTAACAAGGTTTGAAATTGTTGAAAAAGGATGGTTGACAGAGTAGGCATGTAGATTTGGCGTGAATGTCCTAAAAATCAAATAGCATGAATGTCCTAATAGATCATGAGGAAGGATCACATAGAGTTGGGATTCCCTAAAGGATCACATGGAATGATCATGTAGAGAACATAAGTTACAAGGGATCATATGAAATCATGGAAATCCTAAGGGGTCATGCAGAGTGTATTGTCTAGCCAAGGTGGACAGGTCTCACTTGATATTGAGAGATATAAAGAAGATCGATCAATCACATAATGAAATTTACATTAGTATAATAGGATCTCATTATGAGTTCATGTGAAGCACTTGAATACACTATATAATTATCAGATAGTGTCATTAATAGATCTTGAGGTGAACTTAAAGAAACAATATGGTTATCAAGGGATCATGCGATCAAATTTGTCTGAACATATCATGAGAAGGGATAATATTTTTTCATGAAGTACCAACAGATCATGTGAAGGATTCACACAAATTTCATGAAGATAGAGAGGATGAAACTAATGGATTTATCTTGTGGTTTATCTAAATCACACAACTGCATGATTTTTTTTCATCATATAATGCGATCATGTGTATCATGCATGATTTTCATTGGATTACAAGACTATATAACATGAAGAACATGGAGAAAATATCACTAATTGTCACATAATTTTCATTGTATCATGTAATGGTATCATATTAAGTTCTTGAATAAAATTTTGTTGAAAACTACATTATTTTCAATTGATCTTGTGATGTGATCGTGAGAAGTGATGAAAAAAGAAAATCATGTTGACCAGGATAGAAGGACTTGAAATATAAGACACGTAAAAGAGGTTTATAAAAAATTATAGAACTCATCATGTGAAGTGTGTAATTCTAATTGCTGATGTGGTGGAACAGATGGTTAACCCCAATTTTTGGAGTTAAGGGTGTGCATTTATGCATAACATACTCTTTAATCCACACATAAGTCATAGAAAAGATTTATTAGAATAATTGATCGAGAGAAATGTATTTTTTGTGAGAAGAATAAGATATTTCACTCAAGTCATGTGATCCACATAATTAATAGAACGCATTGTGAAAGGATATTGTGAATGGGTCTCATGAAGGAGTCACATGAAGGGGTCTTGTGAAGGGATGTATGCATTGGGTTTTTATACAAATAGGTAGATACATTAATATCAGATGAACTATGTAACATGAAAAAGTTCCCACACCAAAGACACGTGTTTCACATTAATTGATGAGTATCTTGTGAAGGAGTCTCATGAAGGAGTCTCATATAGGGGTCTTGTGGAGGAGTGTCATCGAGGAGTCATGCAAAGGGATCTCATGAAGTCTCATGAAAGGATCTCATGGGAAATCTTAGAGATGGATTTCAAAAAAGAATCTTTAAAAGGGGTATCATTTAAGGGTCACATGTTAGGGTCTCAAGCAAGGAGATACACATCAAATTTACCCTAAGAACATTAATATTGTCAAATCTAAATTCTAAATCAGAAGAATAAGATATTGGATATATAATTTATGACAATACTTGTAGAAGTAATTTATTCACTAAAACCTCTAAGGTAGTGAATAGAAGAAGGTGGTGGTGTATATTAACAAGTGAATTATTTTATAAAATCATTCTGTAAAGAGGAATACTAAGAATTTCTTGAAGAAAATTCCAAATTGAAGATGATTTTCCATTATATCACATAGAAAGGTGATGAAAAAGGGGATTTTTACATCATGGATATGAAGGATGACATGAAGTTAAAATGGTATTATCTTATATTAGGTGAAACTATCATTTATATAATTTATTTTTCTTTTTTCTGTGCTATAATATTTTTTCTTTCTAAAGCAGTGAGAATGGGAGGAATGTTTGAGAGAAGAGATCTCATGAATATAGTGCATCTACCCCAAAAATTATAAGTGAAGTGAGACCATGAAATAATGACCAAGACTAAACCAATATTAGTTCAACTCATTGGATTTGGTATATTGGAAAATTACGTTTTTATGCTCCTTGGACATAGCCTAGTGAGGATGAACCAAATAAAAATCAGTGTGTCTTTGTGCTTTATTTCTCTCTTTACTTTCTAGGTTTCATCATAAGATAAAAATAGAATGGGTAAGATCTATATAAATAAAAGATAGAAAAATAAGTTATCTACATAATAAAGTGGTCAAGATCCATTGAGATATTAATATGGTTCAAAATAGTATTTGTACATTGTTTCACACACCCTCTCATGGTATCTAATCCCTATTTGGGCCTAACTATTAGGTTGTAAGAGAATGGAACCCTTTAAAAAATAATATATATATATATATATCATATTTTATAAATTTTCTAATTATATACCTTCCAAATTATATTTACAATTCAATTCATACTAATTTCCAGGAATAACATGTTTTTTCAAGAGGGTCACTCTCCCATCACGGGTCACCACTCTTATTCCTCTAGAGCCATTATCATAAAATCCCACATTAATCACACATTATATCATAGGTACCATCATATGTAATATATATTCATGTCGTTATATCATCTTTCCTTTTGGATAATAACCAATTTTTTTCTGAAAATTTCCATTTTTCTCAAAAATAATGCTCATCTATATGGTGTCTATATTTCTTAACCTACCGTAATCTGTTGAATCACTCAAGGGTTTATAAACCATTAAATGGGATGAATCAGTGTGTAAATTTATTTAAATATCATTATACTCCCCTTATTATTCAACAATTATATCTCTATATTCTCTCTAATTCCAAAACAAATGGACATATCATGTTTCTTAAAAAGGTTTCCTCTTTTAAAGATAACTATGTCCCAATTGTTTCATGGTTATTATCCTAGAAAAACAATCCCCTTATTTTTATCAAAAGTATCATGAGAAAGGATATGAACTTGAAATTTTACAACTAATAAAATTAACTAATTTCAAGATCACTCTAATGGAATAGTCAAATCCATCTAAATAATGATCACTGGTGATTATATGGACTCTCCTCATGAACTCCATGATTGTAACACCCTGATTTTTTGTAAACCTTTTTTAGAAAAAATTATTTTTCTTTGATGACATGTGTTTCATGATACACTATTTAAAATATTTTTTTATATGAAACAAAAATATAATCTTTCATTACACACAACATCGACTTGGCTTGCCTTACACACAACACTAATTTTATATAAAACTTCATTTTATTGCTATTATTATTTAAACAAGATAGTTATAACATAGTAGTTAAACATAGTAATATGATAAATAATATAAAATTTTAAATATTATTTATAATAGTTTTATAAAGATTAATCGAATTGATAATAGGTCATACAATTTTTTTTAGTAAAGTCTATATGTTTCGAAATACCATTTTATTAAAATTACTTTTTTATATCATTATATAAAAAGTAATAAAATTAATTTTAGACACTTTTATAAATTAAATTTGGTAAAATAAACTTAATTTATTAATTAAAAATGTCAAAATAAGCTTAGAGTTATTTTTTTTGTAATGTTTTGAGAAACTTCATTTTTTAATGAATAATGAAAAATATTGAATTTGAATTGAAAAATAGATTTTTGTATAATTATTTATACAGTTAACTTATATTTTAAGTTGGTTTTAAAGTCACAATAGATCAATTTTACATATATTAATACAATTTATTATATTATATGAATTTTTATGTTTAATTTATATTTAAAATATTATTGAACTTTTGAAAATTCTTACTTCAAAAACTTGCTTTATCGCTACATCTACGAGATTAACATTAAACATATTTTTTTCTTATATGAATTTAATTTAGAAAAATGGACATACAAGGTTTTAATAAGTATAATATATATATTATAATAAAAAAAAACTAATTTTTTTACCTAAAATATTAGTGAATGGATTCAGAATAATTACAGTGATTAGGTAAAATTAATCATAATAAGGGAATAAACCATAAACTTATAGGCCAAAATGACCTAGAAACTTTTCCAAAACCCATTTTATTTCCTTATTTCGTCCAAAAACCATACATTACTATTTTTTTTGGTTTTTATGATTTTTAAGTAAAAATGTTTGTAAACCTAATTTTTTTTAAAAAAAATGTTAAGTGTGTCCCTTCCCTCCCCTATAAAAGGCAACCACCAATCCCCTTTATTAACACATATCAATCACACATAATATGAGCCAATATCTACCAAATTAATTTCCCAACCTCCCTCACTACCTCATTGAATCCTCTCTTTTTGAAAAAATCTTACCAAGGAATCCCTTTTGTGCAAACCAAAAGGTATTGCCCAAAGAAGAGGTAAAATCCTTCCTCAAGATGCTTTACTTTATTTTATTTCTCCACTACCTCAATTATTATTATTTCATGAATATATAACAGCCTTAATATCATAGATATACTAATATTTTTACGATAATGGTTCTAGCTACACTTACACGCACTTCCTTCTGATGGTAAATGAAATAACTATTTTTGTGTAAGGTGAACTACCGTCTCACAAAATGATGTTGTTTCTTTTTTCCTTTACCACCTTTTATGGATGGGAATTATGATGGACATGATTTTTATATATAATATATGTTATATTTATAATGTATTTATTCTTATATAATTTTTATATAGAACATACCTTTATGGTTTCCATTTTGTGTAACTACGATAATTTCTTTTGGGAAAGTGTGGACTACCACCCCCTCAAAGCGTTGTGATTAGTTCATACTATAAATTTAATGTATTAAGGTTGGTTTTCATAAAATTATATGATATATATGAAATAATAACTCTACAATAATTATTATATAAATATACATATATGTCATTTACTTTCTTTCTTTCAATATGATAATTAAACAAAAACAACATTCATGCGTATGTATGACATATCATTTCCATAAATAGTGTCTTCCATATAATATTTCTATAAATAATAGATTATTATAAATACATATATACTGAATATACATAAAATTTATTTCTTGTTTTAAAATTTTTAAATCATGATAAAAGTATGAGGACAAAAACATACCAAATTAAGACACATGTGAAAAACAAAGCAGATATTACCTGAAGCGAACCTTAAATAGGAATTGTTAATAAGAGGGTAATATAAAGTCATAAAAAACCATATATGGTATTATATATAATAATGTGTGTTTTTTAAAATATTTATTATAAACTTATATTTATTATACTAGAGGTTTTTATGAGTACAAAAAGATTCAAGACATAAGGTAAGGGTATTTCTATTATCGCTTTCATTTCCGTGAGATTTACCCCTTATTCACCACTCATATATTTTTTGTGTGTAATTATACTTAAAATTAATATATTCAGTTATTTTTAACCTTATTTTTATTAGTATTTACATATCCATTTTATGATCTCCCTTTCATGGGGTTTATGTTTCAAGAGTTACAAAATTGTAGAGTAGTTTTGTCTCAATTTTCCTTCTTTGAGACACATGTCATGAACTTTGAGAATATTGTTTTCAAAAATGTTTTCAAAGATGATATTTAAATTAATTTTCAATGAAATCTTTTTTAAAATTTTTTATGGATTTCTATATTTATTTATATGTTTTCAAAATGTTTTCAAAAAATTATTTTCCAAATGATTTCAGGATTTATTTGTAAGTTTTGAAGGTGTTTTCAAAGGATTGGTTTCCCTAAAATTTATAAGCATTATTTATATGCTCTAAAGTTTATTTTCAAATGAAAGGGGTTTCAAAAGGATTTTCGTTTTAAAGAAAAATTCAAATAAGAAATTATATTTTACTTAAGAAATATTTTTAAATGTTTTTTCAAAATGTTTTCCTGTATAAAATGAAATATGTTGATGTTACTCATTTCTTTAATGAGAATTCATCAAAGAATACCATTTATATCATTTATTGAATTGTTTATATTTTAATATCATGATTTTCAGGACATTAGTTTCTCTTCCATGGGTTATATTCATTTTAAGCACAATTCTTTTCACAGGTTATACTTTGATAAAATGATTATGAAATATATCTCTTTCATATGGGTTATTATGTGATGATATGTTTATGATACCCATTTCATTTCATGGGTTATGATATGATGTTTATAAAACCCATATATTTTTATGGGTCATGATATAATTAAAGTTTTATTATCTTTTGAAACATGTATGAATGGTTTTATTATGTCATAGGTGGGATATATGCCTCCCTCTAATGAATTGGGTATATATTTATATCACCTGAGATAATGATGACAATCTAGTGGACGATCTTGATACACTCTAAGAAGATGGGGAAAACCAATCCATTACAGGGAAAGGAATTTGATTGGGGTGTTGGTGTGTCCTTACCAGTAGGTTTAGTCACCATGAAAACTGAATATGGGGAAACCTAATCCACTAAGGGAAGATGGTAAATCCCGATATAGTATAAGAATATGGGGAAACATGATACCTTAAATGGAAAGGAATATGACTAGGGATGGTGGTGTGTCCCACCTAGTAGGTTTCGTCCCCATGAAGTGTCTTGATAAGTTATAGAAATGCTTCTTCACTTATAGGGAATGATATTACATGTTTATGTGTATGCCATAATCCCATTTCTTATTCTTATATAATGATTCCCTGGTTAATGCTCTTGATTACCTTATGATTCATGTCTTATGAACTACTAATCATTATAACATGATTTACATTTAAGATCTTTGATATGTCTGGTGTGATCTTATTATGTTATGACCACATTATCAAACCCTTATGCTCATGTTTATTCTTACTTATCTCCCTTGTTTAGCTTTACATATAATCTGTTCTCACCTGTATTTATGTTCCCTTCCCATGGATATGAAGATATATATTTAGTATGATGTGCCTAAGAAGTGTTCTATAAATGAATAACCTTGTGGTAGATAATGTATCTCACTTATTTTATAGTGTTTATGTTTCCTTATTTTCAAAGGAACTAGACTAATACGGTATTTTTGTGCCTATTTTTGTAATGAATTAAATTTTATGGAAAAATGAAGTGATTTTTATGTATGTTAAGACTGGTTTTTTATAGTTGGTATCAAAAGGATATTTAGTTAATCTTTAGAAACTAATATGATAATACCTTAGGGAGAATTATAAGGACATTCAAAATGATAAGTCTAAGGATAAGGAAAAGTATAGAAAAATTTTATGTAATTTTGGAAAAGGATAGTGTGAGTGGTTTCCTAGAAATAAATCCCTATCTTGATACTAAAATTGGGATTAGTTCTAGAATAAATATACTTAGGAGTAACAAATCTAACAAGGTACATTGTTCCTAAATTAATTGTAACCCATTATACGATAATGGAACTAACTACACACCTAGTTTTACACTCCTAGGAGATACACTTTAAGAATTTACAAACTCTTCATGAACCATCCTGAAGGATTAAAAATAATTTTTCTATGAATAACCTATGATAAACTTAAGGTGCCATAGATTAAGGAAGGTTTCATCATTTAGGAATCCTGTAAGAGGTATTTCATCATTATTTGGTTCCTCATTATGACAAAAAATTCTTTCTCTATAGTTTTTGGTTTTAGTAAATGGATAAAACCTGTAGTAACCACATTAATGGTAATTATGATAGAAAATGAAACGATTTTTATCCTGATCTTATGAATTATATGGGATATGGAATATAAATTATATTTTCTCTTCTCACACATCTTTCTCTAGCTATGAATCATACTGATATTCCAAAAAAGAAAAGGAGGGAACAATTTTCACATGATTTCTTCATGAGGCAATGCCCACCATCTTTCAACAAGTCATTGAATCCACCTTCCGATGAACATCGGATTTGTACCACTAAAAATATATTCTCTATTTTCTAGTGTTCAGATCATGAGAATGTCATTCTTGATGTTTATCAGTTAGAAGGTGAATTATACCAGTGGTGGAATCTAATCAAGAATATGAGGAAGCAAGAAGAAATTGAATCCATGGATTTGTATGAGTTCAAGAACTTATTCATCAATATGTACTTTCCTCATGTTCATCATATGAAGAGGGAAAATTAGTTCCTTAATTTGAATCAAAAGGTTATTTAACTTTTCGGTACCTATGAGGTTAATTATTCAAGACTTCCAAGGTAAACTTCTAGAATTATCATTCAACCTGAAAGTATTTTTTATACGTTCTTTAGTTTATAAAAGCCAATTCTTGTAATGGAATTGGCCATAAGAGACTTTAGTATTCATGAAGAGATTGTGCATTGTGAAATCACATTTAAAATGGAGTTTAGAGTTATATATAAATCTAATGGTTTTAATAATAAAAGGAAGATGGAGTTCAAAGAAAAATAAAATAACCTTGAAGAGAATAAGATTATCCTTTCTTTATGATTTAAGTGTGGAAATAAGCATAGAGATAATTGTATTATGGGGTCTAAAAAGTATTTTATGTGTAAAAGGGAAGGACATTAGGCAATTAATTGCTATATAAATGTGAAATATTTGGCCAATAATGCAAATAGGGAAGGCCATGGGTTGGTGGTGATGATTTGAATTGTCAACCTCTTAAACTGAGGGACAAGGGTAAATCTCATTTGATCGCTATTTCTGATGAGGGGTGTAATAAAGACACCCCAAAAAGTAGACTTACAATACACTCTAACAATTTTATTGTCTTATTTGATTCTGGATCTTCCCACTCTTTCATATCTAAAAAAATTACAGGGGTATTAAGTTTCCACCCAAATTATTAAATGATGATTTAGCACTACAAACCCATAATGGTGTGATGTTTGCATCTCAAGTCTACGATTCCTCTTCAATTGATGTTTGTGGGAATGTACTTACTATAAATATTCCCATTAATACCCTAGTTAAATTTTCTGTCATACTAGTCATTTATTGTATTTCTCTTCATAAAGACCACATTAATTTTTGAGGAAAATAAGTTACATTTGATATTTTAAACCAACCTATGATCATATATCAATGTAACGATAAGTGTGAAATTCATAAAAATATTACATACAGTGTATGGGTCTTAATTCCCATTCAGAAGGGATTTTATCTCAAATGGTTGGGGGGAAAATTGACATCAATGGTATGCCTATTATTCGAGACTTTGTGGATTCCTTTCTAGAAGAGTTTTCTATCCTTCCACCAAAATGTAATATTGATTTATTGATAGATCTCATACCTAGTTCCACACCAATTTCAAAGACTCCCTATAGAATGGACCTAATTTTATTATAGTAATTAAATAAGAAAATAAAAAAACATGATAAGGGATTAATTCATCCAAGTGTGTCGCCTTGGGGTGAAACTATTCTCTTTGTGAAAAAGAAAGACGGGTTAATGAAACTTTTCATTGATTATCAGGAGTTAATCAAGATCATAATCAATAACAAGTATTTCCTTCTATATATTGATGACTTGTTTGATCAACTGGGTGGATCAAAATAATTTTCCAAGATTGACCTTCATTTTTGATATCATTAATAGAGGATCAAGAAAGGGGATATATCCAAGTTGACATTCCATACAAGGTATGGACACTATGAATATATAGTGATGCATTTTGGTCTTAATAATTTCCCTGTTATCTTTATGGATTTGATAAATAAATATTTGATTTATCTCGATCAGTTTTTGGTCTTATTTATCGATGAAATTATTATCTATTAAAATATCAAGGAAGAGCATAAAGACCACTTGAGAATTGTACTAAAGACCCTAATAAAGGAGAAGCTGTATGGGAAATTTAAAAAGTGTAAATTTTGGTTGTAAAAGGTTTCATTTTTGGGTCACATAATATCAAGATATGGTATAGAAGTAGATCCATCAAACAAGGATTCTATTGAATGTTATCCTAGACAAACCATGGTAACTGAGATCTATAGTTTTCTCGTATTAGCTATATACTATTGATGATTTGTGTAAAATCTCTCATGACTATGTAATCCTATGACCCAGTTAACTCATAAGGGTGAAAAGTTCCTCCAGATAGATGAATGTGATGAAAATTTCAATTAACATATGAGAAGGATAGTTAGAACACCTAAGCATACATTACTCTATAGTGGACAAGGTTTTTTATACTATAGTGATGTATCCAATAAGGTATAGGGATGTGTTATTATGTAGAATAAAACTATTATTGATTATTCCTCATGACAGTTGAAGATTCATGAACAAAAATAGAAAATTATTGATTTGATGTTATAAGTGGTAATTTTTTTCATTAAAGATATTGAGGAATTATCTTTTTGGGTAAAATTGTGATATATATACTGATCCAAAAATTATAAAATATATATTCACATAGAAAGAGTTTAACATGATCTAGAGAACATGGTTAGAGTTTAAAAAGGATTATGATTACTCAATACATTACCACCTTGGAAAAGAGAACATGGTGGAAGATGCTTTGAGTCAAAAGGATCATGCTATCTGATCTATGACAAGGATTGGAAAAGATCCAATATTTATGGATTTTCAAAGTATAGATATGCATATCTTGATGGAAAGGAAAAAATATTTTATTTCTCAATTGAAGTTTCATCCATATATTATAGAGAAGATAAAAGAGGCATATAAGGAAGAGATAGAGATGAAAAAGAAGGTTAGATATGTTCATGAGTGTAACATTTATCAGGATGTAAGGATAAAATTTTGGAACTGTGTTTTTTTTCCTTACATACTGGATTTGACGAAGGAGCTGTTGGAGGAAGCTTATAGTTCCTTATTATCTATTCATCTTGGAAGTACGAAGATGTATAGAGACTTATAAGTATACTTTGGTTATTATGGAATGAAGAGGGATATCATAGAGTTTGAATCATAGTGCTTGGTATGCCATAAAGTTAATATAGAAAGATGAAAATCTAATGGGATGTTGTATCCATTACCCATACTATAATGAATAAGGGAGAACATAACTATTTATTTTTTTTTGTTGGATTTTCAAAAACATAAAAAGGGTTTAATGCTATATGGGTGGAAGTTTATCACATTATTATGTCAGTTCACTTCATTGATACTATATAATACTTCTATCTAGATCAACTTTCAAGAATATATATATTAAGGAATTGGTAAAGTTGCTCAGGGTACCACATTATATTGTATCTAATCAGGATCTAAGGTTTACCTCAATGTTTGTTTGAATACATCAACAATCACCTGATATAGAATTGATTATCATAACTTCTTATCATCTTTTTTATGAATTGTGAGTCTGAAATAACAATTTAAACCCTATAAGATATATCAAGAACTTGTTCGTTAGATTTTAAAGGTTGTTGGGATCAACACCTTTATCTATCTGAGTTTTCTTACAATAGTAGATTTTACTCAATAATTTAGATGGATCCTTATCATGTCCTCTTTGGGATGAAATGTAGATCTACAACTTTCTGGGATGAAGTTGGATAAATAAACCTATTTGGGCCTCATATAGCTTGTGAAATTGTAGAGAAGGTTAGAGTCATTCAACAATATATCATGGTAGCTCAAAGTTGGAAGAAAATTTATGTTGATAACCATCAGTGTGACCTATAATTTTAAATTGGTTAGAAATTGTTTCTTTAAATTTCTATATGGAATAAGGTTATGAGGTTTGAGAAGAAAGGGAAACTAATCCCTTGGTATATTATCCCCTTTGAGATTCTTGATCATATCAGAACAGTAGCCTGTCATTGAGAACATCGTCAAAATATCACTCAAGTCCATGATATTTTCCACATATCTATCATGATGAAGTGAATACCTAACAATTCAGAGGTAATTAACTCAGAGCTCACACCGCGGGAGCATGGGCTTTCTTACGAGGAACAACTAGTTGAAATTCTTTACTATACAGAGAAATTTCTATGAAACAAGACCACCCACCTGGTCAAAGTTTCTTTGAGAAACCAATATTTAGAAGAAGATATCTGGTATCTTTAGGATATTTTGATGTATAATAATCCTCTCTTATTGTCATAATGATGAATTTAAATGGAGAAATTCATTTTAAGGGGTCTAGAATGTAATACCGTGAGTTTTTGTGAACCTGTTTTTCTGAATAAATTAATTTTCTTTGGTTTCTTGTGTGACATGATCCACTAATTAAAACCGTATTTATATTCTACACCAAGATAATCTTGTGTTACATACAACATCTACTTGTCTTTCCTTACACGTAATACCGAGTTTCTAAAAAAAATCATTTTATTGTTTTAATTATTTAAATGAGATAGTTATAACATAACCATTAGAAATATTAATATGATTAGTAATAAATAATTTATAAATATTATTTATAATGGTTATATATATATAAATCAAATTGATAATAAGTCATATAATTATTTTATTAATGCCTTTAAATGTTTGAAAATACTATTTTCTTAGAAGAACAACTTCTTATATCATTCAGTAAAAAATAATAAAATAAATTTTAGAAACTTATACAAATTAAGTTTTATAAAATAAACTTTATTTTTTAATTTATAATTCCAAAATTATATTAGATAATTTTTTTTTGATTTTTCTGAGAAACTTCATTTTTTGATGTATAGTGGAAAGTACTAAATTTTAATTTAAGGCCTCTTATTTATCTAATTTTTTTATATAGATATATTATATTTTATGTTTATTATAAAAACACAATAGATAAATTATAAATCTATTAATCCAATTTATGTTATTGGAATAATTTTTATTTTTAATTTAGATACAAAGTCTTAATGAACTTTTGAACATTCTCACATTAAAAATCCTCTTTCTCACCATGTCTGTGAGATTAGCATTAAACATAATTTTTCAGGTTCTATGAGTTGGATTTAAAAAAATGAAAACATGTCATTATAATAATTATAATATTTATATTCTAATAATATCAACTTTATTTTTTACTAAAAATATTAGTGAAAGTGATTAATATTAGTGATAGTGATTATGGTAAAATTAAGCTTAACAAGGGAATAAACAATAAACATTAGTGCCAAAATCACCTATACACTAATACAAAACCCATTTATAGACATATTTATGCCATAAAAATTCCATAATTTTTATGGGTTTTATGACTTTTCATAGGTAAAAACGTGGGTACACCAAACTTGTTTAAAAAAATACCAATTATGTCCCTTCCCTCCCCTATAAAAGGAAACCACTTATCCACCTTCTTCACACCTCTCAAGACACATATGTTCATCCATGATATAAAAAATACACTTCTAAAAATCCTTCGATTCCTCTTTTAATCCTCCATTTGGGTAGAAATCCATCCAAGGATGCTCTTTAGTGCAAACCAAAAGAAGTTACCCAAAGAAGAGGTAATATCCTTCCTCAAGCTCATTTCCATTATATTCTTTCTCCACTACCAGAATTATTCTTATTTTATGCATAAATAATATCCTCATTATCCTAAATATACTGTTATTTTGTAATGGTAAGGTTTATTCCTACACATACACACACTTACATCTAATGGGTCACGAACTTAACATTCTTGTATACAATGAACTACCGCCTCACAAAACAATGTTTTTTGTTTTTCCTTCACCACCATTAATGATTTTGAATTATGATGGAAATTATGTTTGTATGTGATATTTGAGATATTTATAATTTATTTATGCTTTTTTAATTTTTATATAGAGCATACATTTATGCTTTCCATTTTGTGTAACTAAGATAATTTCATTTGGGACCACCTCCTAAAAAAGAAGTGATTCGTTCACTCATGACATGGAATGTATTGATGTTATATTCAGTAACCATATATTATATATATAAAATAATAATTTTACTAAAATTATTATATACATATATATTCATTTACTTTGTTCCTTTCAATACGATAATTAAACGAAAACAATGTTCATACGTACGTACGACCAACCATCTCCAAGAACAATATCTTGCATTTAATATTTAGATCATTCATATATCATTATAAGTATATTTATACTTCATATTTATGAAATTTATATCATTTTTTAAATTATTTAAATCTTGATATAAGTATGAGAACCAAAAACATAACAAATTAATACACTTGTGAAAAACCAAATGGATTTTACCTGAAGCGAAACCTTAACATGAAATTGTTAATAAGAGGGTAATATAAAGTCATAATCAAACCATATATGGTATTATATATAATAATATGGTTCTCTAAAATATTTATAACAATATTATATTTGTTATACCGATGTTTTTATGATAATGAAGAGATTTAAGACATAAGGTAAGGGTATTTATATTCCCACTTTCATTTCCCTAATATTTACACCTTATTCATCACTCATATATTTGGTGTGTGTGATTATACTACCGATGAATATATTATATTATTTTTATCCTTAAGTTTATGGGTATTTACATATCCATATTATTATCTCTCTTTCATGGGGTTTATGATTCAAGAGCTACAAAATCAGAAAATTAGTTTTGTCTTAATTTTCCTTATTTGAGACACATTCCGTGAACATCAAAAATATTATTTTCAAAAAAGTTTTCAAAGATTATATTTTAAGCTCATTTTCAAGTAAAAAGGGTTTTAATTTTTTTTGGTTTTCAATATTTATTTATAAGTTTTCAAATTTTTTTCAATGAATTGGTTTTCAAAAGATTTTCAATATTTATTTGTATGTTTTCAAACAGTTTTCAAAGAAATTGTTTTCAAATTGTTTTCAAGATTATTTATAAGTATTCATGTTTATTTTCAAAGAAAATGATTTTAAAAAGGATTTATTATTTAAAAATAAATTTTCAAATAAGAAAGGTTATTTTCCTCAAAAAATTTTCTTCAAAGGTATTTCAAAATTATTTTCCATCTAAGATGACCTCTATTGATGTAACTATTTTCTTTCAGGGTGAATTATCCCATAATACCATTAATATTATTTCTTTAATGGTTTATATATTAATGAAATAATTTTTATAACACCCCTTTATCTTTCATGGGTTATATGATTTTGAAACCCACTTCTTTTCATGTGTTATACTTTGATAAAATGATTATGAAAACTACCTTTTTATATAGTTTATGATTTTATACTATTTTTATGATATACATTTCATTTCATGGGTTATGATATAATTTTTATGAAACCCATCTATTTTTATGGGTCATGATATGATGAATTGTTTATTAACTTGTAGAATATGTATGAATGGTTTTTTTATTTGATGAGTGAGACTTTTATCTCCCTCAAATGCATTGAGTAAAGTTTTATATCTCATAAGATAATGATGGGAATAAAATGGATGGAATTTATCCACTATAAGAAGATTGGGAAACTCGATCCCTTCTATAGAAAGGACTATAGATGGGGATGGTGGTGTGTCCCACTCGGTAGGTGTAGTCACCATAAACATGGAAGATGGGGAAACCTGATTCACTATGGGAAGATGGGGAACCCTGATCCACTATAAGAATATTGTGAAACCTGGCCCCTTACAAAGAAAGGACTACAACTGGGGATGGTGGTGTATCCCACCAAGTTGGTGTAGTCCTCATGAAGTTCCCGGACAAGTTATTATAACGCGTCTTAACATACATGGAATGATATTACATATTTATGTGTATTACACGTTACAATGTCTTATTCCTACATTATTATTTTATGGATCATACTCCTCATTCCCTTATTATTCATGTCGTATGAACTTTTAATCGTTATTCTGTGATTTATGATTATAATCTTTGATATATGGGGTATGATCTTTTTATGTTATGATCACGTTCTCATACCCTTATGCTCATGATTATTCTTATTTATCTCCCTCTTTACCCATACTGAGTGTATGAGATCACCCCAATTTATGTTTCTTTTCCTAGGATATAATGATATGTATTATTTATGATGTATCTAAGAAGGGTTCTAGTCATGAAGAATATAGTGGGAGATAATCTAGATCACTTATTTACTAGTGTTTATGTTTCCATGTTTCCAAAGGCACTAGACTTATACAATCTTTTGGAATATATTTATGTAATGTATTTTTTTGGTAAAAATGATGAAATGTTTATGTGTGTTAATATTGGGTTGTTATAATGATATTGGTCTTAATCTTCCCCTTTTCACAGTAATCCTTAATAATTTTTATCAATTACCATTTTTTAATGTGGTAGTGTATCAATTCTCCTTTCTTGAAATTCTCAAAAATAATATTTCTTAATTTCTTTTCATTATATTCACTAACAATTGAATGAATATTATTTATCTATAAAATTAAGGAAACCACTATTAATTTTATATGGAATTAATCATCTCATTTAAACTCATTCAATACTGAGTTAAATATATTCCTTCAATTCTCACTTAAGACTCAAGTGTATTTACTTCCCACAATAATTTGAATTATCATGTGCTTCTTTTTCATTTAAACTCCCTAAAAATCTATGTGATATATTTTATAATATTTCCATGTATGAAAGATATGTACGCAACACCACGAAATAGTCTATGGTGTTTTGTTCCTCAAAGTTTCATTTTGTAGTAATGAATATTACCATGGTTTGTTATATAGTGTTGTATTGATTCTCTAGATGTGTTTCCTTACATTTTTCTGGTCCCATAATTTAACCCACTTTATGAACTCACCACAGTCTTTAAAACACCAATAGGTATTTCACCATGGTGTAAGATTTTGTTTCCACCAAGAAGACTCCATGAAAAAATCTAATAAGTCTAGGATATGTTGTACCTCTCAAGAATGGTCATGTGAAGTGATTATGCCTTTCAATTGAACATATATATTTAATTTACTACCCCATAATTTCAATAGACCATAAAGATCAACCACATGAACATACAACTAATTGTACATTTCAATCAACCACATGTAGAAGACCAATCAACCATATGGATCAATATTATGTTCAGATCCAATAGAACATACATCAGAAAAACAACCATATAGATCGAGTACATGTAAAAATTTCTGATTGTGGATTGATGTCTATTAAGATATATTCTAATGTTTACATAATAAAAACTCATGAAAATGCAATATGACAGGATGATTACAGACATGGTGGTAGTGTATTCTATGTATATGATTAGAATCATATCATGTTTATTCAACATGAATGATGTGTATATAGCCGCCAATAATTTTAATATGGATCCATTTTATGCTTATACAACAAAAGTACATATATTATTTTACATATTTCATTTAAAAGGCTTCAATGTTTTTCTAACTCAACTTAATCATTTAAAAAAAATCTAATAGAAAATCATCCAACAACCATTGAATAATGTATATATCACTTCCAAAAAATTTATAGTCTTTAAACATGAAGAAAAAAAAACAATCATCACACTTAATATGTATTGAAAAAAATATATCACTATTCCAAGAGGGTTTAACAATCTCCCCCTTTGGATTTTCTGTAAATACCTCAAATTTCTCTCTCTATTAAAGAAAATAAATCTAATGTGAATAGATAGGGGTGACATATAATTAACTCAATTAAAATATTCAGGAAGCAATCATCTCTATGTATATGTGAGATATTTCTATATAAAAAATTATGATTAAATAAATCATAAATTTTTTCCTTAAAAAATCAACTCAGGCATTCAAATTAAAATGCTCAAATTCATGAATAATCTGAATCTTAAAAAAATATTACAAAACTGAGCCCAAACATCAAAAAAATGAATAAACTAGGTAGAAAACATTCTACCCCAGCAAACAACATCTCCCCAATAATATGAGAAAGAAAGAATAGGGTTATAAACCTAAATACATGAATACCCTAGAGAGTGTGAGTCTGTTACACTACAATTTGAAATCATTTCTTATAAAATTATTTATTTCATAAATTTTGTGAGATTATCATCTAAATTTTACTTATAAGGAAAAAAATACAGTTTCATGATATATTCTGCTACATTTTAATTTCAAGAAATGATACATGATATTAATGTTTTTGGACCTATAATGATGTATAGGATTTTTTGAATGACTGATGGCACTCTAGTTTTCACATCCCACAAAAAATGGGTACTCAAATTCAAAAAATCAATTAATACCATTTATTATTTAGCTAGATCACTTGTGTATCTTTTTGTGATGTAGTCACATACTCATCTTTGGTTGAGCTCAATAGAAATGGGGTTTTCTCCTTTGAATTCTATGAAATGCATATACTTTAAAAAAAATACTCCAGTGGATGTATACTTCATATCATATATGGATCTTACCCTGTCATTATTAGTGAAACTTATTATATTCATCTCATCTTTATTCTTATACATCATCCCATAATTGAAATTTATCGAGATGAACATCAATATACTCTTTCTATTAATAGATGTGATTCCTGAAGATTATAATGGAATATGGCACAAAGAGTGATAGAAAATATAATATCAAGTATGGTGGATATCAAATATAAAATATTTCCAATCAATCTTTGGGACTAATTCTAATTTATCAATTTTTCCACATCATCCTTAATTAGATTTGTTCCCATGTGGATTAGTTTGGACACACCTATACGTATTTTTTTTGTTAAACTTATTCAATATTTTTATATCATGTTTTTCTTGTAAAATAAATATTTATACAAAATCATGGATAAACATTAAGCGTATTAAAAATTTTATTTATATAAGAATAGACATCTCAAATAATTCTTAAATGTTTCTTGTGAACTGATCCCATTATCATTCTTCATTATTGAAAAAATTTATTTCATAAACATACATTATCACAAAAAGTGTTGTTGTTATGATTGTGTACACTTACAGATCGTTATTCACCTATCCTATCTGAAATTTCATTCTTTTTATATACTCATCAAGTTTAGCATAACAATATCTTCAATATTGATTAAAAAAATAGATTTATTTTCATATATTACATACATTTCTACCATATAAATTTAATAAAAAACATTAAACTTGTTTTATATAAACTTCTACATCAATTTTACCATTCAGAAAAAAATTATTTAACATCCATTTTAAATATTTTGTTACTTTTTTGAGCTTCTAGATCAAAGAAGATTAAGATAGATTGAGGTTTTTACACTAGAGAAAAGGTTTCACCAAATTCAACTGCACCAATGTTTGAATATATATTTCATGCTATCTAAGATTTATTTCAACCCACTTCACCATTATTGTAGGGTCTATTTATGAACACCCATTTTTCTCTAATCACATTATTTTTCTTGGATCTGTGAATAAATTTTAAAGTGTCATTATTTTCCTTCCCATGAATCTCTTAATTCATAGCTTGAACTCATTCCTTATGTCGAAAATAATATTCAAGATATTTTGTATTAACTTATCAAAGAAAGATATTATGACTAGTTGATTTTATTTTTATTCTTCTTTACACACCTTCATTTTTATAACCAACTATATTTTCAACATCAACATGTTTTATCAACCATTAATTTTCTCCTATATAATTCTTCTCTTCTTATTATTTGTTGGTAATTATATAATCTACATATTCAATATTATTTAGTGTGAATTATGTATTTTATTCAATAGTTTCTGAATTAAAAACACCATCCTCAACATTTAAAATGATAGCATTTTTTATTCCTTCTATATTTTAAAAAACATCTATGTCACAACTATCAATAAATAATTCAGATTTATTTTTATTAAACATATAAGATCATTTATTTGATCTAAAATCTATGCAACATTTATCTCTACCTTTTCACAAAAATTTCATCTACTTCGGTAATATTTCTTGATAAACTATATACTTCTAAATAATATAATATTTTTAACATTTTTATTATTTTTCAACCACACATCAAAGGGAGTCATAAGTGAGTTTGGTATTATGATGTATCTATTATAAATTTTTATAATATCTATGATGCCTTATAACCAGTAATACCTTTTGTTTTTTTACTCTTTCACCGTGTTTCAAGACATGTTAAATAAAGTTTTATTCTTCCTCTTAGACAATATATTTTTCTATGGTGTATTTAGATCACTAATTTTTTTTTCATAATTCCATGAATGTTTAAATATTCAGTGAAATGTTTGTCAAAATTTTCTCTCCAATTATCAATCCTTAGTCTCTTCAAATACACACACAATTACATCTCTATCATTCGTATATTGTTCTTCAATCTATACAAGGCCTTTGATTTTTATGCCATAAAAATTATGCATGTCATTCTAGTGAAGTCATATATTAAATTAATGAAAAATATTTCTATATTTTTAACCTATTCATCATAGGATCACATGCACTTGAGTGAATTATCTCAATAGGTCTCAATGATTTGATTTCACCTCCCTTGTGAGTTTTATTCACCATTTTCCCTTTAAACATGTTTTTAAAAATTGTAATAGTGTCTTTATTAAATAATTAAAGTTTCCTCATATCTTCTTCATGAATATAATTTTTAATATTCTTTTCTAAAAGATGACTAAGCCTTCAATTTCACAACTCAATTCCTATATGTTGAATTGAGTAATGACATGAATTTTCTTCCCCAACTTGAAACAAATTTACCAGGGTTCTCAAAAACCTTGAAACTACAACTATGTCTTTTATTCTGTAAACTATTCATCCATTTTTCATAAAAACAACCTTGTTTCCTATATCACACAGTAATGATACACTCAAAATTTTCTTATTACATCCTTTAAAAAAATAAAACACTATCTAGAATGATTTTATTTTTAATATTTTTAGTTGTTCTCACAACATTGATCTTCAGTGAGATATAATTACCAAATTTCATACCTCATAATTCATTTTTCTCAACATCCTTAAGTTTGTTTATATCACCTATCATGTGAGATGAACATCCACTGTCCATGATAGAAGTTGTGTCATATTTATAATATTTAAATATAAATCCAACAATATTTCTCTATTTCCCAAACTAAGTTTGATAATGGTTGTTAAGAAAACCATGGAATATATTAAGATGTTTTGGGATAAAAACACATACATTTTAGGTGTACCCTTCTTGAGCACACCTTCTATATACTGATTATTGTATTTAAAATTTATTTCTCATTTCCACTTTCTAGTAAATATATAAATTCCATTTATGATTTCTCATCAATTATTATTGTCTTCCCTTGATTTCTACACAATTATTAGTCCATGAAAAGACATATTTTTCTAAAATTTTTATAAATTATGTCTAAATAACCCAGAACAAGTGTAGTAACCCAAAAATCATCAATTTTAATAAAAATTATTGTATTGAATGGGTAATTTTCATGTTCTAATTTTATCCCTTGGATGATTAGATAATTAAAATACCCTTTTTTGGGAATATTACTTGAACATGTGAGGCTGATGAAAACCCATTTTAGAGATTTTTATCTTTCCACATTTGAAAATATATGGCCTTTTCCTAAGGATTCATATTTATAAAAAATTACAGTATTTAATTTTTTTTATTATAACTAGTTTTAAATTTAAAATATCATTTATATACTTTCCATTTTCACATATTACATCTTATTTGGAGTATTTACTTATATGATTCTTATAACATTGTACTTATTATAAAATGAACTTGTTCATGTTGAATTTTCTTTTATCATCTTACTTAATTATCTAAAAATTCTACATTCCAAGTTTATCAATTTTGTTATTCCCTAAGACAATATTGAAAGTTGTTTCTTCAATGATTTTCCCCTTTTCAATATCATTCTTTAGTATCTCAGTTAAATACCCATGATTTATTTATTCATTAATAATTTTATTTTTCTTATTTGAGCCTTTTTTAGTTGAGTGTTATATTCTATCTTACTTCTAATTTCTTTCATACACATATTGATCAAAATTCTTGTGGAATTTTATTTATTAGTGTCTATTTCATTACTTTCATACTCACCATTGTTTTGAGATTAATCTTCAAATTTTTTCTCCACCTCTTATTAATGTTTCCAGGGAAATATTTTAGAGAAACCCATAATAAATTCCTCCTCGCCACTTTATTCACTATTAGAAACACCTTCTTCAACAGACTAAAAGTTCCTTCAGAAGGAACTAGATGAAATTTTCTTCATTACTTTTGATTGAGTATATGACGGATCTCTAGTGGGGGTTTTAATATAGGATTACACATTATCATTTTATATTTAAAATATCATAGGAATATTAGTATATAAATTAACAAACTTTTATAATTAAAACATTTATAAGGTAGTTTACCTTTATACTTACCTCGTCAACCTATTTTCAAATTTTATAACATGAGAGAAAGCATTTTATTATAAAATTTATGGTTTTTAATTTATCTAGAGATACAAATCTTTCTTCAATATTTATATCCTTTTGTTCATTAATATTTATTTCCCTTTCATTGTTTACATTCATTTTAATTTTTGGTCCTCCTATCATTTCATAGTTAATGAGAGATGGTTCATTTCACCGATGGAAAAGTTATCAAGATCTCTATCTTCTAAGGAAAATATCATCACATTAAATTTTTTTCTAGTAGGATCCTCATTATGATTTTCACAATAATAGAGTCTTCAAGATTTTCTCAAAATAATGTTATGGTGTTGAAAATTTGAATTACCTTGGTAAATAATTTATCAATTTTTTTTATCATCCTTCATTATAACATCCTCAAATTATTGTTGACTGGTATGTAGCATTTATTATTCAACTCTTTTTTTCTTTATGAATGTTATGAGGTTTCATTTAAGTATAATTATCCATTCTAAAACCCATAAATTTTTATTAGATATTTTTTTGATAAGGATGGTAATAAATAATTCCAATCATTCCCCTAATTTTCAATGTTTTTTTGTTAGTTAGGGTCTATAAAGAAGATTAATTTATCATTGTGAATCCATATTGAATGAAATTAATAAATTCAAACCCTAGGGTATGAATATAGAGTTTCATAATTTATTTCCATGAATGAATTAAATTTATATAAAAAAATATGATTATTTTAACATTTAAGGAATTATGATGATCTATCATAGGCACTTGAGGGAAATAATAGAGTAGGTTTGGCTCTAATAATAATTTTTTGATCACTCAATAGGTAAATTAGACATTTATAAAAGGATATTGAGAAATGGTATGACCTTAAAATCATAAAATTAATGGAATTAACAATTTATAATCTTGAAAAAACAAAATAAACAAACCCTTCTAAAAAATTATTAATTATGATCATATGACACACCTAAGGTACTCCAAATTATTGATATTCTTCTTCCTCTTTTTATAAAAATCATCAATACATATTCTTGATTCTTATTTTTTTGACACAGTAGCATAAAAATTCTCATTTATAAGAATTATCAAAAAATTCTTTAGATATATCATGATATTATATTCATTGGGTATCAAGTGAATATTATTTCCATATTTAGTTATGGAAAACTCCCATGATTTTCAATGTCATGAATCATCTCATTAAAACATATTTAAGATAGATTCAAATATCATTGTTTAATTCCTCCTTAAAACTTAGGAATATTTTATTTCACATAATAAACTAAATTATCATGGGATTATTTTTCATTTATTCTACCCAAAAAATCCACATGTTATATTTTTTAAAATTTCTAAGTGTATATGAGGTGCATGCCACAACACAACAAAGGCTATGTTGTGTAGTTCCCCAATATGTCATTTTGTAACCAAAAACCTTACCATGGGTTTTCCTATGATTTGTTCTAAATTATATCATTGTATTTCCTTATATTATAATTCTCCCTTAATATAATCTACTATGAGAACTCACCACAATCTATAAGATTTCCATAGATATCTGACCATAACATATTCATAGGTTTTTATACTGTAGACTCCGTTAAAAAACTCTATAAGTATTGAATTGACAAAGCCTCTCAAGATATAACTTATGAAGTGATCATAGCTTTTGACCACATGAAGAGATCCAATAAACCCTGTCAACAAAAACTAGTTGTTCCTCTCATTCTACCACATGTAGAGGTCCAATAAAATAGGTTTAGACATCTAACTGATCATGAATAATACAAGAAACCATATAGACCAACTATTTATAAAAATTACTAATAGTGGATTGATGTTTATATAGATCATGTATGATTTTTATATAGGAAACCATTATGCATACATAGTACATATTGATTCTTACACACATAATGATAATGTAGTTAACATATACTCACTAAATCAGATCATATTTTTGAACAAAAATTATGTGTTCACAATTTTTGGTCATAGTTACAGACATCTATTTCATGATTTTATTGCACTAAGAATTAACTATTCTTCAAAATTTCCTTTAAATTAATTCCATGACATCCCAACTCAACATCAAGCTTCACAGACCTTTGTCTTGAAAAGATTCATCCAACAAGAAATGAATGATGTAAACATCCCTTCTGTAGTAATGCTAGTCTTTAAACATGAATGGTACAATAATGATAACACTTAACATGTATTGAAACAAAATAAAACACCTTACTAAAGAGGGTTCAACGCCATCAGTGGGAATGCTATGGACCAAAGAATAGGTTTTCCCATAAGGAATAAAAACATAAATAATGTTTTGGTCATTCTCATTCTATATTGGTGGAAAAAACACATCACACAAAAATAGAAATGAAGTGAGGCTCTAGAGATATCTTAGGGACAAACTATCTTAATTTTGAAGGATGTTTCTCAACAAATAACAATAGGAAATCCGAACCCAAATGGAATAAAGTAAAGAATCTGAAACAAAAACATTGATATTTCATATAAACATTCATAACCACTATAAAACTATTATCTAGTATGAGAAATTGAGATTGAATGGATACTAAGTGGTAGAATTATATTTATCTATCACCAAAAACAAATATCATCAGAATCTACATTGTATCAAGAGAGATATAAATTTCATACTAAAAGATGAATAAGTTCACAATTCATTATGAGGTCCCTCTATTCTGGTCATGAAATTCCCAACTTACCCTTTAAAAAACATTTTTAAAATTTTATTAATATTTCTTGTAAATTCATGAAAAACCCATCATTTTTAAAAATTTAACATACACTTATTCAACCTAAAAATATATATTTTGTATCCCTAGAATTTGTAATATATAATATATAAAAAATATTATACATCAAACACACACACACATATCTATATATATTATATATCACATATAAAACATACGCAACTCAAGAGTTTTCGAAATTCCTAAACATTAACTTCTACATATAATATATTTCTACTCTTTAAGGTTTTTCCCATATGGAAAAAATATATATGTAACAAATCTTTCCATATGTATAATATCCTCCTTCAAAACATAATGTTTTTCCCTTTGAAAAAAACTTATATGGAATATATTATCCCTTTATGTAATATAATTTTCTAAGATATATTTCATGTATAATATATTTAAACTATACATATGGTATTTTAAATAAAAAATATAATGTGTGATATATTACATTATACATAATATATTTTAATTATATAAAACTTGATATATAATATTTTATTTCCCATATAAGGTTTTTGACATAGGATAGATTTCATTTTTTAGTTTTTACACTTTAATTTGTTTTGGAAATTTGTAGTAACCTAAAAAATACAAAAAAATACCCAACACATTTCATTAAGTTATAGTGCCTACAGTTCCATCCCTAAGATACTAGCTACTAAAATTTATAACTTTCCCAACCCAAGAAATTTATCAATTCATTAGGGTAAATTCCCAATATATTATATCATTTACAACACTATTATGGGGTCTCAATGTACTTGGTTGAACAAAGGTTCAACCAAAATCAGTACCCTTGAACATACAACCATATATTGAAACCCCAAGATATTTAAGGACATAATTTTAATGAAAAATTATTAAAAAATTATTTCTATATAGGATAGGGTTTCATAATGAAATATAGGAAAATATACACTAAGGATAACCTATAGTGGTATAAATATTCACTTCTTGAGAGGCTTTTTTAAAACTCAGAATTATCATATCATAATTTCTTTTAATATTTGATCTTAAAAACTCAAAAAATCACACATTTTTGTTATTTAATTGCTTATTCATTCTTCTTTTATCATTTAATAAGAGTTGAACTATATTGCCCTAATTTTTTAAAAGAGAAAACTATGCTCCATAGTGCATGCGATATGTAACACCGACCCCAAACAAACTATGATTATTTAAATATGATAAATTTGACCATTCCACTAAATTTGAGGATATCATTGGGATTAAATAATTTATGAAATATATATATATTTTTAATATATTTATAAATTCTTAGTAAATAATCAATCAATTTTCTTTAATGACTTTTTATTCTTCAAACTATATTTTCATCAAAAATATTATTTATTTATTTATTTGAAAAAGATATTATAATTATTATATTAAAAATTTAGAAAACATATTTTTTGTAATGATCACCATTTTTATTTCATAATATAAACTTAGGGAGAAGATTTTGGGATTTTTGGAAAATATTTATTTTTTAGTGAATAGTGAAAAATACTATTTTTAAGTTGAATTTTCATTTATTGAGATAAATTAAATAATATAAAATCCTAAATATTATTTTAATTTTATTTAAAGGTAAAAATTTATTATTTAGTTATATTTAATTCATTTAATTACATTAAACTTATCTTTATACTGTATTTTTGTATAAGATTTTTTAGGATTAAAAAAGCATTTTTCTGAAAACTGTTTTAAAATGCATAGTGTTTGAACGTTTTAATAAATTAAAAAAACAATAAATGAGAAATTATTTAAATTTAATATTTCAATTATATATTTATATTTATTATTTTAAATTCATATAATAAATATTATTTGTTATGGAGTTAAAGAAAAATCATATTTTCCATGAAAATATATTTTTTTGAAAAACACTTTCCACCATGATTTTGGGTTTTATATTGAATTAAATTATTCAACCAATGAGAATTAATTTTTTCTGATTCAATATTCAGAATCCTCATAATTAATATTGGGTCATAATTTAAATTTAGTTTTTGAACAATATGAATAGTTACTATAGTAAATATTTATTAACATGGTAAAAGGAAAATAGCTAAATTAAGGGTAAAAATAATTTAACAAAGAATAAAAAAAAGTAATTATAATAGTATAAATATTTATATTTTTATTTCATTTAAATTATCAATATATTTATTCCTTTTTGTGATTACATTATAAATTATTAAGTAATCATTTTGATAAAAATTATATTTTGATATGATAAATCACAATTTAAATTATTATGTAATATGAAATTTAAATTAAGACATTCATTTTGATGAATTAATTAATTTTATAATAAATTGTATTTTTACGAAAATATAATTATTAAATTATTATTTATAAATTTAATTGATAATATAATTTTTATGATATTAAATATTATTTCTATAATTGTTCAAAAATTGTTATTGTCAAAAAACCGAGCATTTCTCAATAAATTTCAATTATATTTTAAAATTTAAAATTAATATATTCATAAAAATATTTTTAGAAAATACATATTATTTTTGGAAATTGCATTTTGAAATTATCCAATGCTAAATTTTTCATAATTTTACCAGACAACCAAATTTTCGGGTAAAAATTAAATATGGTATAAATATATGGTGTGTATTATTACATCATAATGACTGAAACATAATGTAATAAATAATATAAAAGGTATCCATGACCAAATATATGTCTCCTATTTAAAACAATTTAATATTATGTTTGTTCTATTAATTTAATAAGGCCTTTATGAATCCTCCAAAACCTATAATATATATTAAGGTTTTAAAATCATTTCTTTATAGAACTGACTCACTTAAACATCATCAAGGGAAATATTTTAATAATTTCGTCCCATGAAATTATAAATTAATGGAATATACTCTCCCTTTGGAAGAAACCATGGGAAAAAATTATGGGAATGATATGAGCATGTTAAGGACATTTTCAATAATGGTGTTGTGTTCTCTATTTTTAGTTGTATGGTAATGTACTAAATTCCAAAAGAAACTAGACTTATTAATATTCCACATTGTATTATGTGTAATCTTATGTATTAAATCATTAATTAATGTGAAATAAATATCATGGTTTTCATATTTGGTAACAAATTATGGTTTAATTATTTTATAGATTAGAATTACAAAAATCTACAGAAACCCTTAGGGATAAGACTAAATATAAGAAGACATCACTAAATTCTGGTTATGTATAGATTAAGATTTTTCCTAGAAAATAAATCCATGTATTGATACTACAAGTGTATTTTATAAATACATAAGCTAAGGAAATTGGAAGAACACAGTCAATAAATACAAGTGATAGGAAATACATGTCATTTATAAGATATCCTTTTAATGTTATTGGATATCCATTTATGTGTTTAATAGTTTAAAATTACTCATCCCTGATTTTCCCTTTATCCTGGTCAGTGGAAGGAAATTGGATGAACACATTCAATAACCATTCTAATGGGAAATGCAATGACTCTCCAAATGAGATGCCTAATGTAACGTCCCAGACCCAAATTCCACTTAATGGGTGCCCCAAACTCGGAGGACCCATAGCCTCAAGCGCATCTCCCCAAATGTCAGAAGCTTTCGACTAATAGCGAGGGTCTAGGGTGTATCCATTCGGAAACTATGATCTGATTATAAAATTGTAATATAGTTGATGATTATAAAAATTGGTAAATATTAGAAGAAATATAAGTAAACAGAAGGTACATTAGAAAATAGAGGCAATATTAACAATAACTGAAACCACATGAATAAAATTCAACAATTGATGATATGTCATGTCACTAGAAAATTGGAAAATAAGGATACAAGATAGAAAACATAACATGTTCCACATAAGTATAAAAGAAATCAAAGACTATCCCAAGCATCCTACTCTCAAACTCGGTCATCTACAATCAATCACTAAACTAAATATCAAGAAATCAATTGTTTGAAGACATATACTTCCCTTTTGTCAATACCACCAACCATGTAATTTAATCTGGGTACCAAATGGGGGCAGAAGAGGGCCACCGTCAAAGGTGTCTATAACATTTGGCCTGGGTAATGGAAATGTAACATTGTGAAAACATATATATATAAAGTATAGAAGTACAATTTAACTAAATACCCAAGTACCTACTGCATCCCTTGGCTGGTGTCTTAACATGTAAACAATTAATTATATGAGTATTACTAGTTTATAAATGGGTCACATATTATCAATTTCAATGGTTCCAAGTTGTAACAAGGAAACCTATAATGATATTTAATACCAAAGTCCCAAGGTAATAACCAAGGTGACATAGACCTCAAGGGTCTCCAACTACGTAATAAATGTAGCCTGTAATGGGGTAAGAGTGTAATCCAAGGAGCATAGTCCAAGGAATTCCACAATGAGACACCTATCGAGTCCAAGGTGTTCATACAACGTAAAACGGGGCTTTGCAATGGCTGGGCCCACTGGGCTTTAACCATGGAAGCTACTTGTCAATGCAGGATCCAAGGAGTGTTTCCAATGCATCCTATAATAACATTGATTGGGTAATACAGTTTCATAATAGGCATCCAAATAACAGACAAGTATCTGAATCTAGGTGGGTCTCAACCTATGAAATCTCTATGCTCGATTCAGATTGGGGTTCATGAGTTCTCATGGAATTCCCCGATAAGAATCCAAGGAGATCTCAAGTTAGGTAATTCCTATTAAAGTATGATGTCATGTAATATTTAATTTGGTTCAATCCTTACCTTTAATTAGTGTGATAAGTTCAAGTATAATGCAACCTCTTAATAAAGACATTATGTTCAAGCCTTTCCCTTCATTAGTATGACAAGGCCATGTAGGATGCAACCTTTTAATAAAGTCATTTGGTTCAAGCCTTTCCTTTCATTAGTGTGATAGGTCCAAGTAGCATGAAACCATTCATTTAATACATTTAAATCATATTCCATATTCAAAGATCATTATTCTACCTTCCATTAATGTGGTAAGGGGTTCTATATATGTGAAACCTACTATTCATTTACATTTAAGGACAAGTCATATAATTAGTATACTTTCCAATTCACATTTCACATTACATTTTCAAATTCACGCACTTAACTTATGCGGGTCAAGTGGTGTGAATAAATGGTACTTTACATTATTCAATTTTTATTATAAACAATCCATTTAATATAGAAATGCTTACCCCTAGAAATGTCAAGCCAAGACACACTCGAACGGTGACTCAAACATGTCCAAACACTAAAATGACAATTATGGAACAACATATAACTTGGGATGAATGGTTTTTTTTGGAATAACCACTAATGGATAATAGAATATTTTTAAAGATAATAACCATATGGTTATAATGAGTATAAGCATGGAATATAAATTTAGTAAATGATACCCAATGAAAATGATCATCCCCACACAACAATTCCAAAATCAATGAACTTGAGGGATGATTTATATACCACCAACATTAGACTTGTATGACTATCCTACTCTAGTATTGAAACTTGATTTATCTTTTATTGGATTAGTTCTAAGAAAAGAGAAAAAACACTCACACCTCAATAACTAGGTTGATAGAAATAGAGAAGGGGAAAGGATCAAATAGACTAGAGTACTTACCGTTATACATCAAACATGATGAATTAGATATCGATCAGATCCTGTATTAATGAAATATTTCAATCCCTTTCTTTGGCCTTCATAAAGAACAAATTTGATAGAGAAAAGGGTTAATTGCACTAGTTCTATTATTAGAGATTAAGGTGGGATCTAATTAAATCTTTAAGGAAAAAAGACATTTTACCCATAAAATAGCATGTTCATGGTTTTTCTGCACGATATAAAAGACCATGGGAAAACCATGCACGATTACCAGGGAAGAAGGTGTACTCACACAGTTAGGCTGCACGACCTTGTGAAAACTAAGAAATATGGTTATGTCAAAAGATTTACATATGCACGATTAGGAAACCTGTGTGCTAACCGTGTTCAAACTATGCAACATGGCCAAATTCTCCAAACATATGGTTTCCAGGCTCCAAAATTTCCATGTACACCTATGAGTCCTTTTCTAACTCATTAGTCATCTATATGTGGTCCAACCAAAGGAATTATTGTGAAATTTAAAGGATCCATAAAAGAGTAAAAAACCGGTTCTTGCTGTCTTCCCTCTTAAAAGAAGTCACCCCCATGTTCACCTTTCAATAGTGTAAAAACACTATCTGAGAAAAATTCTGGCCACTGAGCACATATATTTGACTCCTACTCCCAATTATCATCCTGTATGTGGGCTTGATTCCATAGGACTGGTACTAGAGGGACACACTGTCCTTAGAGAGCCTTCTTGATCCTATCAATGATGCACACTAAGTACTCCTCAAAGGTAACATCAGAATATAACTAAAAATCATCAGGATCAAAGGTATGATATGGGTCAGCATGATACAAGTGAAGCTGTGAAACATGGAAGATATCGTTCATGGAATGATACCTCTAAGGTAGTAGCAACAGATAGGCTACTGTCCTAACTATCTCTAGAATCTCAAACGGACCTATGTAATGAGGAGATAGATTTCCCTACTATTGTCACTATATATGACCTATCTTGGGTGATACCCAAAGAAAAACATGACCCTAGCCCTTGAACTCAAGAGTTCATCGACGATGATCTGCATAAGAATTTTTTCTGCACTAAGAAGCAGTCATATGCTTTCTAATCTAATGAATGTGCGTTGAAGTCTCCTAAACTAGAAGAGGAAATAGTAGGGCTGCCTCACCTGTCTCTGGTCAGCTTAGGGGTGAACAGCATGGCCTACCATATAAGGAATCAAACAGATCCATATGAATCGTCTCCAAGAAGCTGTTATTATAGGAGATCATAATGAGAGGGATATTCTTTTCCCAAGAACTGCCAAAATGAAGGAAACATTCTTAGAGAATATGATCTAGAACTAGTATTCTCTTTTCTAATTGTCCATCGATCTGAGGGTGAAAATTTGTAATTATAAGAACCTTTGTTCCCATAGTCTTCTGTAAACCCTTCTTGAATATTAAAGTGAAACAAGCATCCCAATATGAAAAAATATTATTGGGGAACCCATAAAGTAGTATGATCTCACAGACAGACAATTTTCCCAACTCATTGACTAAGAAAGTATCCCAAATATAAATAAAGTGGGATACTTTTTCCAGTCTATCAATGAAAGCCCATACAACATCACTACCTCTTGGCAACCGAGGTAAACTAATTACAATGTCCATAACAACATCTTCCCATTTCCATCACATGAATGGATGTGGATGTAATAGGGCTAGAGGTCTCTTATTATCTTCCTTAACCTGATGATAGGTGGGACACCTAGTGATAAATCATTCTACCTGACATTTCATCCCAAGCCACTAATACTGGCAACAAATATCTTGATACATATTGGACATTCCTGGATGAGGTTCCCACTAAGAAGTGTGGGACTATTTCTTCAAAACCTCCCTCATATCTATAGGAACCCAGATATGTCCATGTAGATATAGGATGCCAACTATATCAATAGACCAATCTGGAGGCGGGTTATCTCCTAATATACTATAGTAGATAACCAAACATTTAAGATATTCGAACTATCTACCCTTCACCTTCTAAAGAATGGAATATGTAACTATCAAGTATGAGATGTAAGACTACTCATTACTATCATGGAACCCCAAATTAACTTCCAAAAAGAGGGCCATTAACTTCCTTTCATCACTGGAATCCCATATGACCTTTTGTTTGAGTTTTCCGACTCGGCGCATCTGCAACTACATTGCCCTTCCCAGACATATAGGAAATCTCAGAATCAAAGGATTGTAGATATTCGACCCATATCCTCTATCTTAGGTTCAATTCATCGTAAAAAAATATATATTTTAGGCTCTTGTGGTCTGTGTACTCTACAAAACACTCACCTAATACGGAGTGTCTCCCATAAAGTAAGGAGTGAAAAACTGTAGCTAGTTCAAGGTCATTCCTTGGGTAATTTCTCTCGTGAGGCCTCAAATACTGAGATCCATATGCAATGACTTTGTTCTCCTACATCATCACTTATCCCAAGCTGATTCTTGATGCATCATAGAAGACAGTATAACCTATTCTTAACTCTGGAAGAGTTAGAATATGTGTTGATACAAGCTTCCCTTTCAACTCCTAAAAGGCTTTCACACATGATTCTGACCACTATAACTTGAAACCCTTCATTTTAAGGCCAGTGAAAGGTGAATAAAGGCATGATAAATGTTTTATGAAATGCCTATAATATCCATCTAATCGCAAGAAACTTCATATATCAAACATGTTCTTAGGATACTCCTAGAAAACTATAACACTAACCTTTTCTAGGTCAATAGATGCTCTTAATTATGATATTATATGACCGAAGAAGTGAACTTTTTCAATTAAAATGTGGCACTTTGCAAGATTGTTTTAAATTTGATGCTCTCTTAGTGTACTCAGAACGATCTCAAGAGTTTTGGCATGGTCACTACAAGTGTGATAATACACTAATATGTCATCAATGAAGACCATGAAAAAAGAATCCAAATAGGGGTGGAACACCCTATTCATTATATCCTTGAAAATGGTGTCAACATTAGAAATACCAAACGACATAACAAGGTACTCATATAGACCATACCTACTAAGATATGTTGTACAAGGTATGTATGATGGTCTGACTCGTACCTAATGATAACCCAATCTCAGGTCAATCCTAGAGAATAACCCTTGTCCTAAAATATAGTCAAAGAGATCATATATTCAATGAAGTTGGTACTGGTTCTTTATCATAAACTGGTTCAACCATCTATAATCCACACATAGATTTAAGGTTACATTCATTTTCATGGAAAAATGAAATGAAAAAACCATGAGGATGTATTGGGCCCTATAAAACCATTGTCCTGTAAATCCTCTAACTGTTTCTTGATCTCTTGAAGCTCTATTAGTACCAACATATATGAAGGAAAATATGTAATAGATAATATTGGAACAAGATCGATAATAAACTCTACCTCTCTCTCAGGAGGTAATCTAGAATTTTTTTTGGGAAAGATGCCCTGAAATGATCCACTACTGGAGGGAAATCAACTTGTTGTAAAATCTTCTCCTATATGAAGATATTTACAATATGGGTGGTCACTCCACATATCCCATGATCCTCTAGTCCTACTCTAATAGCCTAGACATCCCTATCACACTTATGTAGATAACTACTTCCCTATGGTGATGTAAATGATACCATATGATGTTACAGTCAACAAAAGAAAGATAATGAACCAACTAGTCCATCTCAATTATGACATTTAGGAATGTCATCTCTAGAATGGAGAGGTTCTATAAGAAGGGGTAATTGCCTACCACAAGGGGAAAATCCATACACTAGTGTACACCCTCTGTTCATACCCATAATGGAGTATCTAGGGTCATTACACCATATTGATACTATATCTCTAGTCTGAGAGTCTCCATGAGAGATATAGAGATAAAGGAATTCAAAGAACCTATATCAAATAAAGAAGATGCTATAGTAGATGTCACAATAATAGTACCTTGTACTATAGATGGTCCCACAACATGATCCTCAGGTATTGACTACAGTAAATTCAACTGGCTTGATCCATGACCCTATGCAATAGATAGACTACAACGATCATAACTACTATGCTAGTGCTTCTAGTTATCGGGTGTCTGGCTACCATTTCTGCGAAATCATCCTTGTACATACCTACTGGTGCTATTCAAAATCCCCACATTATGTGGCATAATAGAACTTACTCTTAAAGTTGGAGCTGGTGTTGATCCTTTCCCACTCAAGGATGGTGGAAAGGCCCTATAGAAATGCTAAAGATGCCCTATATGACCATAAGCTCGGCACTCCGGTGGGTCTCTATCACACCGAGGCTCCGAATTAACCCATCATCAAAACCAATGACACAATTTTGAGCTATCAAAATAGCCACTCTGGCTGTCACTTCCCTAACAAGAAACCTTGAGGGAACGCTTCATACCACTAGAAAAACTACTGGCCTTCCATGAAACTAATCATCAATACCCAGTACTATTTCCATCCCTCAGGTTGTGCTCGGTGATAAGATCATGATTGACTATCTTAAAAAAATTAGGCAAGTGAAAGTCATTCACCTATGTATGGATGGAGTACTGGATCCAATTATCAAAGAAACTAGCACGTGAAAGCTCATCACCGGCTACAAGAATTGAAAAGTGCTACAACTCGGTGAAACACACTGCATATTCCATAACTAACATAGAATCCTACTCAAGATGCATGAACTCTATGGATAAATTATCTATCAACATTTGAGGAAAGAACAGATCATAGAACGTAGTCTGAAAATCAACCCATAACCTACCCTGATGACGAGCTTCATGGGAAATCAGATCCAACCAAAACTTGACTGAATTGAGAATCATGTATGTGGAAATCGAGACACTCTACTCTGGAGGCATCTCTAGATTCTCAAATATAGATAGTGTGGCCTCTAGCCAAGAATTAGTAGCCTGTAGATTGACATCCTCTAAAAAGGTAGGAGGGTGCTCCTACTGGAACTCCCAAGTTAGATCATTTATCGTAAGTGTAACTCATGGATCACCATGCATAGAATACTTTAGATGTATGAAACTATCATGGAATTTGGAATCAATTCCTATATTAGGTACAACAATAAGTTCCTCGAGTGGAACTCCTAGAGGTAAGAGTATTTGCTCAGGGTCTACCATGTCTGGAGCATGGTCGTCGCCACCCTCCCGACATATGATACTAGGATGTCGTGTCGGTATTGGTCTAAAAATGCTAAGTAGACATCTCATAATCAGGTTAAGAAGAAATATTGTATCAATAAAATAAGATAAACATAAGACAACTCAATACCCATGGAATACTACCCAAACTACCCTCTCAGATGGCCAGACATCGGTAATTTCTCAGGTATATGTTTCGTTTCAATTTTAATTTAATTACTAGGTTCAATCCATTACCTTTAATAAACATGACAAGGTGGGATAAGGATGTTCAACCAATTCATTTTATATTTCATGATTCACTTTATAATGTATATACATTTCTGGTGAATCAGTTCCAATAAACTTATCACTAGAAACGACACCTATTTATTTATATCATAATTGCTCGACTCAGTAAATTGCTCATCCCAACGCATGAGAGCCCATAAATCTCATGAATTTAGATAGGAAATCATTCAATCACAACCCATAGTAATGAAAAAATAAGCTAACTATCAAAAAATAACTCAAAATCAAAGGCATATCAAGAAATGAAAAGCAGTGAATTGCACCTATATGGCATGGAAATATACAAGACATGTGATTTTTGGGTGCCTATAATAATGTATGTGACAATGCTCCTTGACCTCATACCAATGGTCCAAGGAAGAAATATGTTAGGTCCACTAGTCAAGATACACAGAGGGGGGGGGGGTGAATTAGGGAATGACTAAATGAAAACATTTCCCCTTTGGATCTTGTTTTGTTGATAGAAAAAACCCTCTTCTCTCTCTCTTTCCCATTGAAGAGTATGAATGAATCTTAAAGAATGCACAAGACAAAACAATTTTACTTGCTTTACCCTCACTGAGCTACATTCAATGAGCATACACATACAATGTGTCTATGTACCAAATTCACTATAAGCTAACTACTGTTTACAAGTTTGAAGAGGAATCATTTCCCATTCTGGTTTACAACCACTCACAATTTTAGAACTCACTTCTCTCTCAACTGAAGTGAGCTCACTCATTTTCTAGAAGATCCACTCACAGTTTATAGAACAATAGGTCTCTTAATTATCACAAATGAATGCATATTTCTCCATATGTAGATTCTCTATTGATGTCCAATTTTTACCCTCAGATGTATCACACTTTTCAATAGAGGTACTAGGAAATCTTCCAACTTTCGCACAGTCTTAGAGTGAATGGTACAATTATCTATGATTGGCGCACTTGTCTAATGCCTGGCACACTTATTTAAGCTTAATGCACAAGCGTCACATAACCACTTTCATGACTTTCCCTTTCTGAACTCCAAAATTGGGAGACTCTCACCCTTTTACACCCAAACCAATATTGGCATGCAACTATCAACTAGTGCGCAACTTCTGAATAACCATATACTTGCAAGCTCACACCACCACTTCCATGCCCAAACCACCTATATGACTGGAGCTCTAATTTTCTATATTTCTTGAACTCCATGAAAAAAGAGGAGGGAAGCCCTCTATTTATATGTATTTTGGATACCCTGAGCATCGACACACAAGTCTCTTCTCAGCATGCAAGTCCAGCCACTCTAGTCTCTGTCGCCCTAGTCACCTTGCACGCCCAAACCAAAACATGGGCGCCCCTATTTCCTATGATATATTTTGATGTTTTGATCTTGAAAAACATACAAAACACAACTTTACAAGACTCCAAGACACCAGCGTGCAATTACCTTTTCCAAAAACACTTTTCTCCATTAGTCGATTTTGAGGCTCAAAAATATGGAAAACACTAGAAAATGGCACCACCTTGTATCTGATCTATTTATACCACCTCCAGATCATATATTTAATTTTTGAGGTTCTTATTTAAATCAAGGATTGTAGATAACATCTATTTAACTAAAAAAACACCATATAAACCCCTTTTTTCAACAAATTGAACATTGTGTACTGCTTTGTTAACAAACACAACATGGAGGCCCACTTTCTCAACAAACACGATCACCTCAAAAACGATACAATGATACCTTTAGGGACTTTTTAACAAAAAAAGAAAATCCTCAATCAAGGTAATAATAAAAAACACCCCATAACATGTGTGTCACCCCATAGTTAAATAATATCAACTGTAATAGACAAAAGCATAATAACAATTATAATTTATGCAGCACGGTTTTTACCATGAACATGGGTTTGTGACGCCCATGCACAAATTATGAACAAGTCCCTAGTATTCATAATCTTTAATCTATTGGCTCCAAATATTAAAGCAATAAAGAAAACTTCTTTGATACAACTTTGTGATGTCCCAGACCCAAATTCCACTTAATGGGTTCCCGAAGCCCGATGAGCCACATGCCCCCAAGCACATCTCTCTGAAAACCATAGGCTACTGACTAGTAGAGAGGGCCTAGGGTGTGTCTTTAGGGAGACCATTCACTCATTACTTAAGTGTATCATAGTGGATGATAATAAAATGGGGGTAAATAGCCGAATAAATATAATTGAACAGAAGGTACATCAAAAAATAGATACAACAATAATAATAACTGAAACAACTAGAATAGAATTCAACAATTGATGATATATAATGTCATTAGAAAACTAAAAAACATGGATACAAGGTTGCAGGAATAACATGTTCCATATAAGTATAAATTTAATCAAATACTATCCCTAGAATCCTAAGCTCCGACTCGGTCATCTTCTATCAAGCTTTATACTAAACAGAAAGCAATCAAGTGTTTGAATCTGTATACTTCCCTTTATCAACACCTGAAACCATGTAATCTACTTCAAGTACCAAACAGTGCCAGGAGAGGGTGTGAGATAAATCTTAGTGGGACAACACTGATGGTGTCTCTAACATCCAACCCATGTAATGAAAATGTAACAGTGTGCAAGAATTCATATATAAATAAAGTAGTACAATGTAACTAAATACCAAAGTACCTGATTCAAAACTCGGTTGGTGTCTCAACATGTAAAAAATTCCTTATTTTATTATTAACAGTTTATAAATGAGTCACATGTTAGCAATTTCAGAGGATACAAATTTTAATAAGGAAACCTATAAGTATATTTAATAGTGAATTCCCAATGTAATAACCAATGTGACGTAGACCTTAAGAGTAACCAACTTAGTAATAACTGCATCCTAGCATAGTTTAAGAGTGTAATACGAGGAGCATAGTCGAAGACATTTCACAATGAGACATCTAATGAGTCCAAGGAGTTAATCCAAGGTAAAACAGGGCTAAGAAATGACTGGGCCCGATGGGATTTAACATGGAACCTACTTGTCAATGCTAGATCCAAGTAGTATATCCAAGGAATCCTATAATAATATTGATATGATCATATAGTTTCATAAAATGAATCCAATGAATAGATAATTATCAGGATATATGTGGGTATCAACCTAAGAACATTGTATCCTTGAATCCGAATGGGGTTCCTAAGTGCCCATGGCATTTCCCAATAAGAATATGAGGTGAGATCGATTCAGGACATTCCTATTTAAGTATAAAGTCAATTAATATTTCATTTGGTTCAATACTTTTCTTTCATTAGTGTGATATTCCTAAATAGAATGAAACCTTTGAATAAAGTCATTTGGTTCAAGCCTTTCCTTTCATTAGTGTGAAAAGACAATGTAGCATGCAACCTTCTAATCAAGTCATTTGGTTCAAACCTTGCCTTTCATTAGTGTGACAAGGCCAAGTAGAATGAATCCTTTAATTTAATCCATTTAAATAATATTCCATATTCAAGGTTCATTTTTCTACCATAAATTAATGTTTTAAGGGGTTTTATGAATATGAAAACTACTATTCATTTACTTTTGTGTCCAATTCATATACATAGTATACATTCCAATTCAATTTCCATATTTTATTGTCAAATTGAAGCACTTTACTAAGGTGATTCAAGTGGTGAGAATACATGGTACTTTTTATTATGAAATTATCATTATAAATAAGACATTTAATATAGAAATTCTTACCCTTAGGAAGGTCAATTCAAGGGACACCCGAATAGTGGCTGAAACATGTCAAAACACTAAAATGAAAATTAGGACATAACATCCTACATCAAAATGAATGGAGTTTTGGTTATAACCACTAAAAAATAATCACATATTTGAAAATATAATAACAAAATAATTCTAACAAGTATATTCATGGCATATAAATTCAATAAATGAAACCCGAAGAAATTAGTGGTCCCCACATGATAATTCCAAAATCAAAAACCTTGAAGGATGAGTTATAAACCACCCACCTTAGGCTTGTATGACTCTCATATTCTAGTATTGTCCCTTGATTTGGATTGGATCAGAGTAGATCTATGGAAAGAGGGAATTTTTTTACACCTCGATAACTAGGTCGAGAGCAAGAGAGAAGGAGAAAGGTTCAAATAGACTCAAGTACATAACGTTCTGTATCCAATATGATGAATGGAACCTTTAAGGGATCCTAGACAAAGAAGATATTTCAATTCCTATATTTGGCCATAAAAAATCTACAATTTGAGAGAGAAAATTTTTAATCTCACTGGTTCTTAGATTAGGGAACAAGAAAGGATCTAATTAGATCATTAAGGAAAATGGACATTTTACCCATAAAATATCATGTGCACGGTTTGTCTGCACGTTTTGACCAACCATGCGCAAAATCAGTATGGCTACCAAGGAGGAAGGGGAAATCACAAGGTTAGGCCACATGGTCATGCCCAAACCTTTCTATATAGTTAGGTCCAAATATTTCCATCTGCATTGTTAGGAAAACTGTGCACCAACCGTAATCTAACCATGCAACATGGCCAGTTTCCACAAAAAGATGGGTTTTGGGCTTTGAACCTTCCTTAGACACCCATGAGACATTTTTTAACTCGTTAGGCCATATTTGGTCCATGATAAGGAATTAGAGAAAAAAATTAAAGTATTCATACAAGAGTGAAAAACGGGGTTCTTACACTTAACATGATAAGAACTTAAGTATGGCAAATTGTTATTATTCCAAGCCAGTTATCAATAATCAAAATTGACAAATGGGACATATTTAAACAATGAAATACATCAAAGAATAGTATAATGACATATCTAATAGGTTATTTTTTTAAAGACTATAAAGGAAATGCGATTCAATTTCTATGTGTAAAAAATGTGGAAAGAGGAACCAAGGGAAAATACACAAAAGAACTCAGAGGTGTTTTTTGTGTGGAAAATAGGGCACAAAGTTTCTAGTTCCATAAAATAAAACAAATAGTGTTATGGAAGGGAATAAATCACATACTACAACAATCATTTTGTTTAATTTCTTATGTGTCGAGAATATGGGCATTGTCTAAGTCAATTCTATAATCCAATGGTTAAATCCTTGACTAAGGACCTATGTTATAGAAATCATTAGAGTGTAAGGATTAAAGTGTTTATATATTGTTATTTGAGATTTATTTTTTATGAAGTAGTATATCGATGACGTTATGGGTATAAAAATAATGAAACATAGGAGGATTTATCCATTATATTTTTTTATAGACTTGAAAAACATGTAGAATGGTACCGATAAGCATAAAAGTGATTTATTGATAAAGTGATATTTTAGAAAGCACATGATTGAGGGATTGATAATCCTAAATATTTGATTGATTTTGGTATTAAGATATAGATTATTGGGATGATATTTATAAGTCAAATCATTAAATTCATTGGTACAACTATTAAATATTTATGTGATGGTAGTTTAGTATGATATATAGGGTCAAATATTTTAGATTTTGAGGTGATTAATGATATTTCAAGAGATGTATTATTTGCGTTTAGGTATATATACCCATTAAAATTATATGATAATAATTATATTATATTTTTTGGAAGTGTAAATTTAAGGGTATGAGACAAACTTTTAGGTTAAAACATTAGTTAATGTTGAGGTTATTGGGTTAATTTGGATATTGGGGTATTTATTTAAGGAAGTCTATAAGTCAAACCTTTGGGATTATTTCTGGAATTTTGGAGATTAATGTATTAAGGTTTATTAATTTTCAGTATTTTTTTATTTATGCTAATGATTTACCATTGATTAAAGATATTTTTAATTTTTTGATATTCTTTGGTGAATTATGTGATCCTTTAGAAGCTTATTCCAATGATTTAGGTATAAAAAATTAAATTAATTTCTCATTGTTTTGAGAATAAGATGAGATTATAATAGAAAATAATTAAAAGAAGAAATTATAATTTTAAAGAAATTATATTTCTTTATGTCCCTAGTCAGGATAATAAAATAATTCCTCTAATCTAGGAAAATAATATTGAATTATTATTTTTTATATTATTATCATTTCAGAAGAATTTATGGTCATTTTATCAATCATTGATTTATGATTTTTTTGGTCATTGAATTTCTTATGACCATGTTCTCTATCAAACTCAATTATTTGGTTAGAATTATTTTTTACTTTCATATATATTTTTTCACTTCCCACTAGTGTACTCCTATAGGGAAACCTAGTCATGTGAGGGACTTCATACTTCCCTTTCTATCTATTCAAGTGGATGTTACATCGACCCATTTTACAAAGTGGGTTTTCAGTAAAGATATTTTCATGTGTCAAAAAAATTGATTTATTAGTTCACGTTTAAATTTCATTGATTAAATTTATTAGAGGGAAAATAATGTAACACCCCAAGTTTTTAAAAGTGAAAACTATGTTTCATAGCATATGCGATACACAACACATAACTCAAATAGACAATGATTATTTAAATATGACCATGTTAACAATTTAATTAAATTTTTAGATATGATTAGGATTAAATAATTTGTGAAATATATATATATATATATGATAAATATAATTATAAGTTCTTAGTAATTAATAAATCAATTTTGGGTAATCAATTTTGTTCCTCAAAATGTGTTTCCTTCAAAAATGATTTTTATCTCTTCATATGAAAAAAATATTATAATTATATTCAAGAACATTTAGAAATTTTATTTGATAAAATTAACTCTATTTTTTATATCATAAAATAAAAATTTACTTAGGGTGAAATTTTGGGATTTTTTTGAAGATGTATATTTTTTATTAGATAGTGAAAAATGCCATTTTCATTAAAATTGTCATTTGTTTTGATAAATTATGTAATATAAAAGTCACAATATTATTTTAATTTTATTTAAAGGATAAATAAGTATTATTTAGTTATATATAATTCATTTAATTGCATTTAAATAATCTTTATACCAGATTTTAGTATAATTATATTTTTAGGATTAAAAAATCATTTGTCGATAAACTGTTTTAAAATGCATAATGTTTCAATATTTTAAATAATTAAAATAACCCATAATGAGAAATTATTTAAGTGAAATTTTTATATTATATATCTATATTTATTAATAACAATTCATATAATTAATATTACTAGTTATGGAGTAATATTAAAATCATATTTTCCTTGAAAATGAATTTTTCCAAAAAACTGCTTTTCGTCTTTGTTACAGGTTTTAAAATTAATTAAACTATTCCACATAGATGAATTTATTTTTGATAAAATTGATTCAATATATATAATCCCCATAATTTATATTAGGTTAAATGGTCAACTTAATTTTTGAACTATATGAATAGTAAGAGTAGTAAATATTTATTACTATGGTAAAAGGAAAATAGTTTAATTAAGGGTAAAAATAATTTAACAAAGAATTGAAAAACATTTAACCCTAATATTATGAATAATATTATTTCATTTTTATTTAAAATATAATTATATTTATTATTTATTATCCTTAATTTAATAATAAATAATTAACGAGTTTGATAAAAATTATATTTTGATATGATAAAACAAAAATTATATTTTTAAGTGATATGAAATTTCAATTAAGATATTCCTTTTGGGAAATTAAAGATTTTTTAAAATAAATGATATTTTAATAAAAAAATTTATTAACTTGTGGTGAATAAATTAAATTGATAATATAATTTTTGTAATGTGAAATATAATTTATGTAATGGTTCAAAAACTATTATTGTCCAAAAACAGAGCATTTTTCAACAAATATCAATTATATATTAAAATTGAAAATTTATATATTTATAAAAATATTTTTATAAGATAAATACTCTTTTGGAATCATCACATTAAAATTTTCCAATGGCGAATTTCTCAAAATTTTCTAAGATATTAGAATTTATAGGTAAAAATTGAACGTATAAATATTTGATGTGTATTATGACATAATAGTGACCCAAAACTGATGTAATAAATAATATAAATCGTATAAAAGAACAAATATATGTATTCCATTTGAAATAATTTAATATTAAGTTTAATTTATCAATTTTATAAATCCATTATGAATTCCCCAAAACGTATAATATATTTTACGGTTTTGAAATCATTTCTTTATAAACATGAATCACATACATATAATAAAGGGTAATATTTTAATACTTTTTCCCATGGACTTATAAGATATTTAAAACCACTACACTATGGAATAAACCATGGTAAAACCATGATAAGGTTTGTGGTTTTTGTTATTTTATTATATAGAGTCCAAAACCTAAGTTTGAGAAATAATAATTATTTCCCACTAATTTTGTATATAAACCCACCCAATATGACAGTTACCATCATTAAAAAACATTTTAGTATTTCCTTCCTCTTCCCTCCCCTCTCTATAGTCTTCCCAAGGTTTCCCAAGCACTCAAGAAGCTCCCCCAAGCTTATGGAATCACCCCCTCAAGGTAAGGGATTTTTCTCTTCTCGTTTCTATTCAAGAGCCTTATTTGTAATTAGCCTTTTCAATATCAAGTAGTTTTGTTAAAATGTATATGTAATGATCCATATAATTTAAAATTGATTATTTAATAATGATATACCATTTATTCCATCCCATTATATCAATTACTTAACCTGTTACCATGCCAAAATTTTGTAAGAAATCTCCCTATCTTCATTTTATTCGAGCATAAATTTTATGTTATTCCTTTTAAATTCCCTTTGTTCATGTTTGGAATATGTTATTATTAATCCATATTAATTCACTTTTAACCATTTTATTATATATAATTTTAAATTTCATTAATCCCTCCCATTAACCACTATGTACACATGTGACCATGATGAAATATAGTAAGGCATCTCCCTCAAATTTATTTTTATTCAAGAACAAATTTTATGTTATTTCTATTAATATACATTTTTTAATGTTGGGATATGTTCTTCCATATCCCCATTGAATTCTATTTTATGTATAAATTATTAGATACCCCTTTCAATATAATTAATTTATCCAATGATCCTTTTTGTAAATAGTTACCATGATGAAATTTAGTAAGGGATCCTCTCTTTATCTTATTTATTCAATAATACTCATTATATTATTCCTTTTATCTCTATTTCCTAAAGTTGGGATATGTTATAACATATCTACCTTACTTACCCTATGATGTATAAATTATGATAGACCCATTTCACACTCATGAATCCCTCCCATAATGATTTATACACCCCTCTTATGCTGCTAAAATTTCACAATGATTTTTCAAGCTAAAAAATTGTGTAGTGAATACCCTTACCATTTCCTATAAAAGGTGTCCAGATTTATGCACATATACTTATTTAAATGTGTAATTAATTTTATGTATTCCAAAATACTTGTTCTTGGAATAAAATTTGATGGTAAATGATTATATTTTATGATATACGTGGCACGCTTATGCATGTGAATTAATTGAAAGTGATGGGAGTGCCCAGAATTATATAGAATTCCAATGAATTGGGTAATTTTTTAGTCTCATGAGACATCATGAAAGGGATTTGGGAGTGAACCAAATATACAACATGAATTTTCCATTATTATTTCTTAGAATTTATACTTGACTTATGTTAATGATACCATTTTTAATGTTGTCGCGACATTTCCCAAGTTTCTTTTATGTTACCATTATTTAACATGATTCATTGTTAAAGTTTATGATTCTTTCCCTTTTATGTCTCATTGAAATGACTATTTTATAAATTGTAATTATTTCATCATGTTATTTTTTTATTAGTCTCTTATAGGGATTTTTAGCTCACCCCTTTCCTATGTTTATGTTCCCAGGTTATCCCATGCAGTTTTAAGTCCACTAGAATAAAATGAGCACACTAAGGATGTTTTCAATAATGTTGTTTTGTTCCTTGTTTTAAGTTGTTATGTAGTGTACCTAATTACAAAATACACTATAATTATAAATATAAATATTTTTATTATGTGTAATATTATGTAATAAAACATGAATTAATGTGTAATAATGATCAGGGTTGTCACACAAAACATTATTTGAATCTAATTCATTCTCATAGAAAATAGTTTCTCATTCAATGATTAAATTTAATTCTCATTATAACTTCCACATCATATTATTTTAATAATTCCTTATTTTATATAATTACTATCCTTAAGAAATTATCATATTTCATTTTTTATAGATGGAGTAAAATATTCATATTTTAAAACTATAGAAATATCACACCAAGATCATATTATTTAATTCGCAATGAATTATCCATCAATTTTTCCGTATCATTCACATTTAATTCTTCAAATGAATCAGCTAATTTCTATAATACCCATACTAGTTTTAATATATGCATGTGGTAATAATTTTTTTATGTGGTATTCATCTCATGGTATATCACAATATTATGATGTTATCCCATTAATATTATTCCATTTGTCATTAAGGAATGGCCAATATCATCATGGTGAGAGGTTGTTATTAAAATATAAAAACATGAGATGATTTTTTGTTCAAATAATTATGATGTTTAATTCATTAAAATTTTAAAATAATCATCTAAATTGATCATTTTTAAACATACTCACATATATGTAAATCTTTTATCTTCCAATTAATCATTTTAAATATTGAAATATCATCCTCAAAATTATTTTCAACATAAACTATGATATTTCATAAAATATCATATGAAAAAACTAGATAAATATTATATGAATTTATTATACTCTAATGTAACCTTTAAATCATTCCAAAATACATTTACACTATCTTAGGTTACTCATATGTAGCATATGAAATATTGAATTACTCTAATGAAGATCTGAAAGATTTGAATTTATTCCTCTATAACTGTTAAATCTTGTAGGGTTAATGTCACATAACTTTTTTGTAACACCCCATGTTTTTTAAAATAAATTTATATGCATGAAACTTGTTTTAAGTGGATATTTTTAACTAGCATTTAAACATATGTCTTCCTCATATAAGATTTGAATTTCAAAAAATAGTCATCAATAGTTGTGATCAGTAAGTTATTTGGAGTCTAATGGAACCAACTTTATTCTTGGTGAATAGTAACATACCCTTATATATAGATATATGAATAGTAATATGACCTTAATGAATAGTAAGTTGTATTATTTTTTATTTTCCAAAGTATTTAAGATAATGATATCTTGATTAATTTTTCATGGTGATATAAAATGAGTTGTAGTTTTAAAATTGTTAATTTTTGAATGAAGTATGATTTTATTAATAAATTAAATTAATAATATTTTAAAAAAATTGAATTCATTTTTTAATTCTACATGTTGTATATTATTTAGGGTTAATTTTTGATATTTTTTGGAAATTCATGAATTTTTGATGAATAGTAAAATATGATAAATTGCGATAAATACGAAATACTTGTTTTTCTACATCATAGGTGATTCAAGGATGATTTAAGCCCACTTGTTTTAAACTAAAATACAATTATTACTATTTGGGGTCACAAGAATCAATACTATTCTTAGTCTTGAGCAAACATATTAAAATAATGTAAAATCCATCCTCTCCTCCACTATAAATACCACCATAATTCCCCTCTTCCTCTCACACCTCTCAAGCATGGATCATTATAAAATTTATAACAAATACCCCCACCAAGCCTATTCCCCACGTCCAGTACCTTTTGGTCTCACCAAAAGGACAAAACCAAAGGCCTTAAGGAGGATCTCAAGGAGAAGAGATCAAGAGGTAAGAATCCTCTTCATTTTTAGGTGTTTTCTTTTCCATTAATTTATTTTATTATAATCTAATAACCTTCCTTAGTCCAAGAGGTATTAAATATTTATAATATTAAATATTATGTGTGTTATATTGTTCATGTAAAAAATTTCATCATCCTTATTCCTCTCCCCCTCTTAGAAAAACATCAATCATGATGTGTTATTTTACCAAAATTGTGTGTGATGTGTTTGAAATTTCCATTACTTCATTAAAAGATGATCATAAAACCGTTTTAATTGTGAAACATAATTTAAAGTGCATTATTTAACTTATTTTATGTTCTGGAATGATCTCCTAGGCGTGACATTAAATTATATAATTAAACAAGTTCATGATTATCGAGGAACTGAAAAAATTATCAAAACAAATATCATTAATGCTTTATCTAATGATTTATCATCATATATGATAAAAAAATGATTAACGATATCATTATATATTTTAGAAAAAAATTAATAATAGTTAATTCCACTTCTATAATTTCATTTCCATGCGATAAAAAAATTAAATACAAACCAGACATGGAAATCACGTAAAGAATGCACACAAAACAATGGAATGAACAAAATATTAATAATTAAAGGGTGAATTTTTGTTATGAAATGATCATATAAGGAGTTATAAACATATATATGTTTCTTTAAGATATTAATAACACTCTTTTAACCACTATAAAGTAGTTTTAAACAAGATTTACATTAGATAAACATGAGTTAAGGGAATTCTTAACCCAATTTTCATTCATTGGGTTAACCATCTACTTCATTTATTGTCTGGATTTAAGATCATTTTTGTGGTGAAATTTTATTTATATTATATTTTATTATGTTTATTTATATTGTATACACATATTAATTTCGTTCAATTGATTATATAATCAATTATATGTTTTCTGTAAGTGACTCTTCTTATAAAATCCTCTTTTAAACTTCTAGTTTTAAAAAATTCAAAGTGAATGTTTTAATGAGAATATTATTTTTTTATGATTCTATTACAGTTATTTTTTTATGTTTTAATTTGATTATTATTTTTTGGGAATTTTTTAATATTAAGGGGGGACCTATATCTCCCTCCAATTAATTGAGTATGTGTATGTTGGAGGTCGGTCGTATGGTTACTCCATGTGTAGCTGTGATGCTTACACCATAAGGTAGTTGTGATGGTTATATTGTAAGGTAGACATGAGGGTTATAAATCATATGGTATCCATGAGGGTTATAATATAAGTAATTAATGAACCACAATACCTTTATGTTTCTATTTATGTTTTATATGTTTTGTGGAAATTTCAAAGAAATATCATGTTTCACAAAGTAAGTTTGTATTGGTGAAAAGTATGTTTTTTAAATGATTTCATATATTACTAGTAATCATGGAATAATTTTTTCCTTCCTTATTTATAGATCCTTTACTAATATTTTTGTGATCATACCATGTTTTTAATTGATTTTCACTGGTTATAAGGATGTGTAAGACAAAAAAGGAATCCAAGTTAAATGTTATGAATATTATTCAAAGAAATCATGTTATATTTGAAAAGTTTTATATTTTGAATGAAATGGACACTATCTTTATGGTATAAATTCTGTATTGATGTGTAATGTTATGTATATATTTTTTCCCCTATTTATAAAAATCTAAACATGAGAATATCCTCAATGTGAAAGGAAGTTGGTTCTTGAATAAAATTCAAGATTATGTAATGTAATTAGATCGGGTCCTTATAGTTGGTATCAGAGGATGGTTTATATATCTTTAGGAGTTAGTATGATATTAATGCAATACCCTAAATTATTTTTTACTCTATGTTTAAATTGAAATGATATATCATTTAAAAATTACAGTGTTTCTTCTACTATGATATGTTTGTTGAGAATGGTTTTCCGTAGAAGAAACAGGGAAGCGAAAGTGGAGAGGCAACGACAGAACGATATCCTTCCAAATCAGTATCCCAGAATGGTAGGGATTGGAACTAAGTAGTTTGTGATATTAATGTATCTATTAAAGTAGGCAATAATAAGTGGGGAATCTATGCAATAGAAAAACCAGAGGTACCACAAAGGAACCTAAAAAAAGTGGAACATTTTATGAGACAACAACCTCTTGATTTCAATGGATCTTCAAACCCAGTATAGGATGAAGGATGGATTAAATCCCTTGAAAAGATATTAAATGTTATGGGATGATCAGATAATCATAAGGTAAGCCTTTCCATTTATCATTTTGAAGGATAAGTTGATCAGTGATAGTCAATGGTCAAGAATATCATAGATAAATAGAAGATTGATGCCTTAGAGCAAGATTTATTTAAAAGCATTTTCCTTGAAAAATATTTTCCTAAGGTGGAGAAAATTAGTATAGAGAAGAAATTCCTTGAATTCAAGAAAATAGAGAAATATTTAGTGGTTGTGTATGAAGTAAATTTCACCCGACTGGAGAGGTATGCTACAAATCTTGTTCTAGATCTTGATAGGGAAATCAACTGTTTCTGTTCAGGATTGAAGCCAAGGTATTGAAGGACATTGGCCTCATGTTAATTTAGAAGTTATGAGAAAATAATCCAATGTAATCAGAAGGTTGAAATATATTTTTATCATGATCACATGCACTTTTACAATAAGGATAAGAACAGGTTCATATGACAAGCGATGGGTAACAATCAATCAAAGAAATCTAATAGTAAGAAAGTGAAGTTTCCACTTTGCAAAAAGTGTGGAAAAATCACCCTAGGGAATGCCTTACCAAAATGGGGAAGTGTTTTCAATGTGGTAATTTTGGACATATTGACCATGATTTTAATGAAATTGATCCTAAGACTAATATTGATATGAAAACTATAAAGTGTATTAAATGTGGTAATATGGGTCACTATGCAAGTGCCTACCCAAAAAGAGAACCGAATGATGCAAAGAAGCCCGAATATAAGAAGAAAGGTTTAGTGAAATCCTTTGCGTCTACGTTAGTATATGTTGGTCCATCGAATGAAGTGGTGTCATGTGCCTATTTATTTACTCAGATTTTCTATTGTTTTGTTTGATACGTGGTCTACATATTCCTTTATTTCTAAGCAATTTTCTGGTAAATTGGAAATACCACATCAACAAATGAGATAAGAACTTATTGTTAAAACACTATGGGGAATATTATGGAAAAGTGGAATTATAATAATCATTATATTGTGGTATATGGAATGAATTTACCTAAAAACCTTTTTTATTTTCCCTTAGTAGAGTTTTATATCATTCTAGGGATGGATTGAATTTCGGTTAATCATGCTAAGATTGATTGCAGAGAAAAAGAAGTTGTTTTCAAAAAGTGTTTCAGTTTGTATACAAGAATAAACCCATCCAATTTATAACATATCTGGAAAATGAGAAATAGTTAAAAGATAGAAATGAATGTTACTTGGATCATATTGGTGAAAACAAGGGAACTATTCAGATTAATGATGTGCTAGTGGTAAAGGAATATCTTAATGTGTTTCCTGATGAGTTTCCCAATGTTATGACTAATCATGAAGTTGAATTCACAATTTACTTAGTTCTTGATGCTATGCCAATTTACTAAACACCTTACTGAATGTGTAAAATGAAACTTTTATAGTTGAAAAATAAGTTGCAGGATTTTCTTGAAAAAGGCTTTATTCGTCCTAGTACTTGACCATAGGGTGCTTCTGTTTTTTGTTAAAAAGAAAGATAGTTCCATTAGACTTGGAATTGATTATAGATCTGTAAATAAAATCATTGTTAAAAAAAGTATCATTTTCCTCATATTGATGAATTTTTGGATCATATCCAAAGAGTTTAGTACTCTTCCAAGATTAACTTGAGATCCACATACCATCAGCTAAAGGTAAAGGAGGATGACATCCTGAAAATAGATTTTCATTCTAGATATGGGAATTATTAATTTTTTGATATGTTTTTTTGGGTTAACTAATGCACCAAATTCATTCACAGATCTTATGAATAGAATATTTCATGAGTTCTTGGATATGTTTGTGGTTGTGTTTATTGATGACATTATGGTTTTTTGCTAATAGTAAAGAGGAGAATAAATAAACATCTAAGGGTTGTTTTGAAAACCTTAAAGGAAAATAAGCCGTATGTAAAATTCAGAAAGTGTGATTTTTGATTTCAATATATTTATTTTCTTGGGAACACTATAAATAAGGATGGAATAACACCTGATCCTACCAAAACAATACTGGTTGATGAATGGACAAGACCTATAAATGTTACAGTGATTCCTAGTTTCTTGGAATTATAGGTTATTACAGACAGTTAGTTAAAAACTTTGCATAGTTATCTATCATGCTAACTAAGTTATCCCGAAAAGGGGTTAAATATGCTTGGATAGAAGAATATGATGTTTGTTTTCAGGAACTGAAGAAGTTATTTGTGAATGCTCTAGTTTTAGCCTTGCCTTCCTAAAATGGTTAGTTTGTCATCTATAGTGATGATTTATTGAAGGGACATAGTTGTGTTCTGATGTAGAATGATTAGTTAATATCTTATGTTTCTAGACAACTAAAACCTCACAAGTTAAATTATCCCACACATGATTTGGAATTGAATGTTTTGTTTTTTTCTTTCAAAATTTTGAGGCATAATTTATATGGATAAAAATGTCAAATATATACTGATAATAAAATTCTGAATCATATATTCACTCATAAGGAATTAAATATGAGATAGAAAAGATGGATATAACTAACAAAGAATTATGATTTCATGATCAATTACCATTTGAGAAAATCAAAAAAAGTGTCAGATGCCTCTAGTCAAAAACATCATGCATCATTAACCATGTTACATTTAGAACATTATCCCTTGATTAATGACTTTATGAATTTTGGTTTAGAAGTTATTGGTGCAGGAAATACATCTGTTTTGTTTCAGGTTTTAGTGCAGTATTTGTTATCAAATAAAATTAATCAAGCACAGAAGGAATACCGTGAGATTCAAAAAAGGTTTATTGGTTAAGATAAGTAAGTTTCTATAATTTAACCTTGATAAAGTTTGTGTTTTATTATTTTTAAATAAGATTGTGTGTGCATTGAGATTCCCATTTGAGGAAAAATTTGTTGTTTGAATATCATTGTTCTCCATTTTCAGTTCATCAGGGTAGTAATAAGATGTATAATGACCTTTGGGAGTATTACTAGTGGGATATAATGAAAAACGTTATTGCTAATTTTACCATAAAATTTTTAACATGTCAATATTTTAAATCAGAGTGGAAATTACTAAAGGGGATGCTTCAGCCTTTTCCAGTACTAGAGTGGAAATGGTAGAATATATCCATGGATTTCATTGTGGTACTACCAAAGACATCTCAAGGTAATAATGTGATTTGGGTTATTGTTGATCAGAAGACAAAATCTATATATTTTATTTCTATTTGAGATACAATGGCGTTGGATATTCTTTCTCGAATTTTACTCAAAGTGATTGTTAGGTTACATTGAGTTCATCTTTACATTGTATCTGACTAGGATCTCAGGTTCCGTTTTAATTTTATAAAGGGCCTCTGGAATTCATTGTGGATAGAATTAAATTTTAGTAAATATTTCCATCCTCAATCATATGGGTAGCCAGAACAAATTATTTAGACTATGGAGGATATTCATAGAGCATGATTAATGGACTACCAGGTAAGTTGGGATCAACATCTTTCTTTAGTTGAGTTTTCTTATAATAACTGTTTTCATTCCAGTATGCAGATGGAACCTTTTGAGGTATTGAATGGGAAGCTATATTGAACTCTAGATTTTTGGGATGAATTTAGTGAAAGGAATTTGATGGGACCATAATTAGTAGAGGAAGTGGTTGAAAAAATGAAGATGATCTAGCGACACATGAGGATAGCTCAGAGCATGAAGAAAAGTTATGTAGATAATAGAAGAAAAGACTTCTATTTTGGGGTAGGTGATGATGTTTTTCATAGAATCTCACCCTGTAAAAGTGTTATGTGTTCTGTTTAGAAAGGAAATCTTAGTCCATAGTTCATTTGACCCTATGAAATCCTAGAGAAAGTTAAACCAGTTGCCTACCGAGTAGCGTTTTCTCCGATTTTATCTCAGGTACATAATGTTTTTCATTTTTCGATGTTGAGAAAGTATGAGCCAAATTCATCTCATGTTTTGATCCCAAAATCAGTTTAGTCGGAAGAGGGCCTTTCTTATGAAGAGAAACCAATTCAGATTCTTTATCGAATGGAACAAGTATTGAAGAGTAACCTAATCCACCAGGTAATGGTTTTTTTGGAGAAACCACATGGTTTAAGAAGAAACATGGGAGTCTAAAAATGTTATGAGGGAAAGGTACCTTCACTTGTTTAATAAGTAAATAAAATTGTGAGGATGCAATTTACAGAAGGTGGGGATAATGTAACACACCATTTTTTTAAAATAAATTTAAATTCATGAAAATTTGTTTTTAGTAGATATTTTTAACTAGCCTTTAAAAATAACTTTTCTGCTTCCATGATTTTAATTTAAAAAATGTTCATCTACAGTTGTGATCAGTAAGTTATTTAGAGTCTAATGGAACCAACATGATTTTTTTGGTGAATAGTAACATACCCTAATGAATATTAATATGAATAGTAAGACAACCTTAATGAATAGAAAATTGTTTTATTATTTTATTTTTTTGATGATTTAAGATAATTACAACTCGATAAATTTTTGAAGTTGATATAAAATGAGTCATAGTTCTAAAATTTTTAATTTTTTAATAAATAGGTATTTTATTTAAAAATTAAATTAAAAATATTAATAAAATTATTTTCAAAAAAAAGAGTTCATTTTTTAATTTTACACATTGAAAAATGGTTAGGGTGAATTTTTTGTATTTTTCTAAAATTCTTGAATTTTTGATGAATTATAAAATATGATAAATTATGATAAATGATAAATACATGTTTTACTACATCACATGTGGTTAAAGGATGATGTAAACCCACTTGTTTTAAAATCACATGAAATTATTAAAATTTTGGGTCACATGAATCAAGACTATTCAAAGTCTTGAGAATAAATATTAAAATAATGTAAAATCACTCATCTCCATCACTATACATACCACCATAACTCTCCAATTACTCTCACACTTCTAATTCCTTAAGCATTGTATGTGTTCTACAAAATCCCCTCCCAAAGGCTCTTCCCCATTTCCAAGTCCTATTTGTCTCACCAAAAGGCCGAAACCAAAGGCTTTAAGGAGGATCTCCAGGAGAAGAGATCAAGAAAAAAGAATCCACTTCCTTTTTCATGTGTTTTCTTTTCAATTCCTTTATTTTATTATACTATTTTAGCCTCCCTTCAACCAAGAGGTTTTAAATCTCCAGAATATTATATATTATCTATGTTATCATGTTCATGTAAAAAAATTCATCATATTTATTCCTCTCCACCCCTCTTATAAAAACCTCATTCGTGATGTGTCATTTTACCAAAAATCATGGGTGATGTGTTTGAAATTTACATTACTTCCTTAAAAGATGATCATAAAACCATTTTAATGGTTGAAATAGAATTTAAAGTTTATAATTTAATCTATTTTATGTTCTTTAATGAACTCCTATGCATGACATTAAATTATATAATGCAACAACTTCATGATTATCGAGGAATAACCAAAAATGATCTAAACAAATATCATTAATGTTTTATCTAATGATTCATCATTATATATGATAAAAAATGATATATGGTATCATTATATATTCTATAAACACATTAATAGAATTTAATTCTACATCTAAAATTTCATTTCTATATGAAAAGATAATCAAATACAAACCGACCATGGAAATAATTTAAAGAATCCACCCAAAATAATGGAAGAAACAGAATACTAACAATTAAACAGTGAAATGATGTTATCAAATGATCATATAAGGTATCATAAACACAAATATGTTTATTTAAGATATTAATAACACTATTTTAACTATTATACAAGAGGTTTAAACAAGTTGTACTTAAGAAAAACCTGATGTAAGGGAATTTTTAACCCAATTTGAATTCTTTGGGTTGACCTTATACTTTATTAATTGTGTGGTTTGAAGATCCATTGTGGGTTTAATTTTTTTATATTATGTTTTATTATTTATATTTAAAGATTATACACATATTCCTTTTATTAAATTTATTCTATAATCAATTATATGTTATTTGAATGTGACTTTTCTTATAAAATCTTCTTTTAAACATCTAGTTTTACAAAATTCAAAGTGAATGTTTTTATGCAAGTATTCTTGTTTGATGATTATGTTATAGTTATTAGGAATTTTTTATGGTTAAGGTTGGGACCAATACCTCCCTCCAATGCATTGGGTTTGTGTAAGTTGTTGGTCGGTCATATGGTTACTTCATGTGTAGTTGCGATGGTTACACCGTAAGGTAGTCATGATGGTTACATTGTAAGGTAGTCATGAGGGTTAAAAATCATATGGTATCCACAAGGGTTAAAATATAATTAATTAATTTTTCAAGATAACTTTATGGTTCTATTTATGTTCTATATTATTTGTGGAAATCTCATGGAAATCTCAAGTTTCAAAAACTATGTTTATATGGGTGACAAACATGTCTTTTTTGAAAATCATTTCACATGTTACATGTATTCATATAATAATGTTTTCTTTATTTATTTCTATATCCATTACTGATATTTTTGTGCTCATCCCAGGTTTTTAAATTATTTTCACAGTTTATAAGGATGTGTAAGACAAAGAAAGATTCCAAGTTAAATATTATGAATATTTATCAAACAAATAATGTTTTATTTGAAAAGTTTTATATGCTGTAAGAAATGGGAATTCTTTATATGGTATCCACTCTGTATTAATGTGGAATGTTATATATTCATTTATTTAACAAATATTTAAAATAATAAATTTTAAAATATCCTCAATGTGAAAGGAAGAAATTAATTGAGTAAAATTCAAGATTATGAAATTTAATAAGGCCGAGTCCTTATAATTGGTATCAAAGGATGGTTTAGATAACTTTAGGGGTTATGATAATGTTAATAGAATAACATAAATTATTTTTACTCTATGGTTAATTTTAAATGATATATCATTTAAATATTACCATGTTGTTTCGACTAAGATGTGTTTGTTCAGAATGGTTTTTCACACGAGAAACAGGGTAGACAAAGTGGAGAGGCACCGACAGAACGATATCCTTCTGAATCGGCAGTCAAGAATGGTACGTATTGGAATAGATCAATTTTTGATAGTAACTGATCAGATGATGTAGGCAATAAATAGTGGTGGAATCCATGGAAGAGAACAAACAGAGGTACTAAAAAGGAACATGATGATGGTGGAACATTTTATGAGATAACACCCTTCTACTTTCAATAGATCTTCTGAATCAATAGTGGATGAGGGATAGATTAAGTCCCTTTAAAAGATATTCGATGTTATGGGTTGTCTTGATAATTAAAAAGGATGGTCTTTCTGTTTATCATTTTAAATTTTATGCTGATCAGTGGTGTTTGGCGGTCAATAATATTAGAGATAGAGAGGAGATTGAAGCCTTAAAGTGGGGTGAATTTACAAGTCTTTTCCTTGAAAAATATTTTTACCAGGTGGTCTGACTTAGGATGGAGAAGAAATTACTTGAATTGAAGAAAAAGGGGGAATATTATTTAGTGGCTATGTATGAATCAAACATCACCCAACTAGAAAGGAATGCTCTAAATCTTATTCTGGATCTTTATAGAAAAATCAACTATTTTACTTAGGATTGAAGCCAAGATATCAAAGGGAACTTGCCTCCCATAAATTCAAAAGTTATGAAAAACTTTTTTGATGTTTTGAGAGGGTAAAAATGGATTTCGTTGATTATCACATGAACTTTGACAATAAGGAGACTAAGAGGTTCATATAGAAAGTTATGGGTAACAATAAATCAAATAAATCTGATAGAAAGAAAGTCTAGTTTCCTGTTTGTGAAATGTTTTTCAAAAATAAACCTGGGGAATTCCTTATCAAAAATAGGAAGTGTTTTTTATGTGGTATGTTTGGACATATGTGTAGATATTTTAAAGAGATTGATCCTAATACTAATCTTGATAAGCAAACTGTAAAGTGTTTTAAATGTTGTGAGAGGGTTTATTAGGAAAATGCCATCCCAAATAAATATCTAAATGATGAATAAAATCAATACTATAACTAGAAAGGTTTAGTGATATCCTTTGAGACTAAGTTAGCAGATGTCTGGTCATCCAATTAAGTGGAATCATGTACCTTTTTTGTTTCCTCAAAATTTTCTAATGTTTTGTTTGATATAGGATATACACATTCATTTATTTTTGATAAATTTTCTAGTAAATTAAAAATATCACCTCAACAAATGAGACAAGAACTTATTGTTAAAACACCATGGAGAGATATTATAGAAAATAATAATTATAAGAATCTTTATATTGTGGTATGCTGTAAGAATTTACCTGGAAACCTTGTTTTTCTTCCTTATTAGAGTTTAATATCATTCTGGGGATGGATTATCTTTATTCTAATCATGCTAATATTTATTTTAGAGCTAAATAAGTTGTTTTTCCAAAAGTGTTTTAGTTTGTATACAAGAATGAACCCATACAATTAATAAAATATCAGGAATCTTAGAAACTATTGAAATATTGAACTTAATGTTATCTTGATCATATTGTTGAAAATAAGGGAACTGTTCAGATTAATGAAGTTCTAGTGGTAAATTAATATCTTGAGGTGTTTCCAGATTAGTTACTTGGTGTTATACCTAATCAAGAAGTTGAATTCACAATTGACTTAGTTCCTGATGTTAAGACAATTTGAAAACCCCCATACCAAATGTTTCAAATGGAACTTTTAGAGTTGAAAAATTAGTTGTAGGATATTCTTTATAAATGCTTCATTCCTCCTAGAACATCACCATGGGGTGATTCAGTTTTGTTCATTAAAAATAAATAAGGTTCCATGAGACTTTACATTGATTATAGTGCCTTGAATAACATCACTGTTAAAAACAAGTGTCCATTGCCTCATATTTTTGACTTGTTTGATCATCCCCAGGGAGCTCAGTACTTTTCTAAGATTGATATGAGACCTGGATTCCATCAACTAAAGTTAAAGGCAGCTGACATCCCAAAAAATGCTTTTCTTTCTAGATACGTGCATTATGAATTTGTTGTTATGTCATTTCGGTTAACTAACGAACCTTCTGCACTCATAGATCTTTTGAATAGAATATTTCATGAGTTCTTGGATAAGATTTTGGTTGTGTTTATTGATGACATTATGGTATTTTATAAGAGTAAAGAGGATCATGAAAAACATCTAAAGGTTGTTTTGAAAACCTTAAAGGAAAAGAAACTGTATGAAAAATTCAGCAAGTGTGATTTTTGGGTGCAACATATTTATTTTCTTGGGAACATTATAAATAAGGATGGAATAACAGTTGATCCTACCAAAAAAATTGGTTGATGAATGGATAAGACCTAAAAATGTTTTAGAGATTCATAGTTTTCTTGTATTAGTATGTTATTACCAACAATTTTTTAAAAACGTTTCATGGTTATCAAGTCCACAAATTAAATTAACAGGAAAAGTGGTTAAATCTATTTGGACAAATGAATATGATGTTTTTTTCAGGAACCTAAGAGGAGATTAGTGCACGCTCTAGTTTTGGCCATTCCTTCAAAAAATGGTGAGTTTTTCATCTATAGAAAGGCTTCATTAAAGGGACTCGGTTGTGTTCTGATGTATAATGAGTAGGTAATTGATTATTCTTCAAGTTAACTAAAACCTCATGAGTTAAATTATCTTACACATGATTTGAAATTTTTAGCCATGGTTTTTTGCTTTGAAAATTTGGAGGCATCATTCATACGGAGCCAAATATCAAATATATTTCGATCATAAAAGTCTGATGTATATATTCACTCATAAGGAATTAAACATGATCCATAAAATATGGCCAGAAAAGATAATGTATTATGATTTCATGATCAATTACCATTAGAGAAAATAGAAAAAAGAGGTGGATACCTGGATTCGAAAACATCATGAATAATTAACCATGTTACATTTGGAACATGATTCCTTGATTAATGATTTGATGAATCTTGGTTTAGAAGTTGTCAGTGTAGGAAATACATCTATTTTGTTATAGGTTTTAGTGTTGTCATCATTATTATACATAGTTAAGAAAGTACATAAGGAAGAATGTGAGCTAAAAAAAGGTAGAATTGGTTAAAATGGGTAGGTTTCCAGAATTTAACCTTGATAAAGGTTGTGTTTTGAGATTTGAAAAAAGATTTTGTATTCCTTGTGATTCTCAGATGAAGAAATATTTTTTGTGTAAAGCACATAGTTATCAATTTTCAGTTCAACCAAAAAGTATTAATATACATAGAGTAATTTTGGATTATTACTGGTAGGATGGAATGAAAAGTGATATTTCTGATTTTACCATGAAATGTTTGACATGTCAACCGGTTAAATCAGAGTGACAATTATCGAAGGGGTTTCTTCATCCTTTACTTGTTCCATAGTGGAAATAGAAGAATATATCCACTGAAATCATTTCAATACTACCAAATACTTCTTGAGGTAACAATACAATTTGAGTTATTGTTGATCTACTGACTAAATCTACACATTTTTTTCTATTCGGGATAAAATATCTGTGGAAAAACTTTATCAACTATACCTTAAAGAGATTTTCAGGTTCGATGGAGTTCCTCTTTCCATTGTATCTGACTGGGATCCAAGGTTCCGTTCTATTGTTTGGAAGGGCCTTCAACAGTCATTGGGAAAATAATTAAATTTTAGTAGAGAATTCTATCTTAAATCAGGTGGGAATTCAGAAAGAATGATTCAAACTTTGGAGGATACGCTTCGAGCATGTTCAATGGCCTACCATGATTGCTGGGATCCACATATTTCTTTTTTTGAGTTTTCTTATAATAACAGTTTTCATTCCAGTATACAGATGGCACCTTTTGAGTCATTTTATGGGAAGAAATGTCAAAATACTTCTTTTTTGGGATGATGTTGGGGAAATGAAGTTGATGGGACTATAATTAGTAGAGTAAGTGGCTGAGAAAGTGAAGATGATCCAGAAACACATGAGGACAGCTCAGAGTAGAAGGAAATGTTATGAAGAAAATGAGAAGAAATAATTTTCTTTAGAGGAAGGTGATCATGTTTTTCTTAGAGTCTCACAATGGAAAATTTTTATATGTTTTGGTAAGAAAGGAAAGCTAAGTCCACAATTTGTCGGACCTTATGAAATCATGTAGAAAGTTAGACTAGTTTCCAAATAAGTAGCCTTACATCTAAGTTATCTTAGGTACACAATGTTTTTCATGTTTTGATGTTGAGAAAGTTTGTGCCAGATTAATCTTATGTTTTGAGCCCAGAAGCAGTTTAGCTAGAAGATGACCATTCATATGAAGAGATAATAGTTCATATTATTTATTTAAGGGAAAAAAGTATTGAAAATGTTAGAACCTGAATCTTATTTTTTAGGTATGTTCTTCATTACTAGATGTTTATGAGGAAAAAGAGGAGTTTTAGGAAAATTTCAAAGTACACACCATGTAATTATAAGTACACTCTATGTACTAGGTTGCTGCGGGTGACCATGTACTGACCAGGTAATGGCCGAGTACATGGCCGTGTGTGGTGACCTAGAGACCGCCTAAAGCAGAGGCCATAAAAGGCAAGTACATGCCATGTAATTTTAAATAAAACATTGTGTACTTTCTTTTTTTCATTAAACGGACCTAGGTAGAGTCTAATGGATGGAAAATGCTTCTTCTTGACCTATCTCATCCAAGAGAATCTGTACGGTTGTGGATCTTCTTTGATCCCCCAACTCGTCATCCTTTCTCCAAATCGAACTCTGTCGATTGCATTGGAATTTCATCGACAAGTTCTTACTTCTTCTAGAACATCATCACCCTATTTATCCTCTTTCATGGGTTATCTTCTGTTGAAATTTTTTAGAGTTTCTATAGATCTACGACATTTTAGTGAAATTCAAGGCTTGAGGTTCACATATATCGATCTCACAATGCTGAGGTAGGTGGTTTGTGCCTTTCTATAGATAGTCTTTGAATTATTATGTGCAAAAGTGCCTAATACCCTCATTTGGGGTATTGTGTGTTTATGGTTTCTAGTCGTGTTATTTCCTGATATGCCTTGTTTTTTTTGATAGAGGATAATTTTTTTGTGAATACGTTTAAATTTTCCATGCTATGGATGTCTTTCCCATGTTTTATTATTTTGACCGTTTGGTCAAGATTTCCTGTTAGGGTGCTTTCCTTCTATGCCTAGTATTATTAGGATGGAGTGATTATTATCTAACGTGATATGAAATGTTGTAGATTGCTTTTCCAATTAGTTATTGAGGTTTAATTTGGTTTCCATATATCGTTTGTGCATGATTGACTTACACAGGGTTGTGAGAATGTGGTGTAGTATACCATAGGGAGAATGGATTATGAGGGCTTCTATAGAGTGTCTGTTTACTTTTACGTTGCGAGACCATAGGGGGGATGGACTTAAGTTCTCCGTCAGAGTGTCTATAGTTTCCTTGATATGGCTACATGGGGAATTTGATGTTGAGTGCTTCCTCATAGTGCCTATTAGTTACCGATACAAGACTATAAGGGGAATTGATGGTGAGTGCTTCCTCAGAGAGTCTTTTCTAAAGCTGAACTGGAGGGGTTAGACTGTGAGTAATTCCTAGTGGGTTGCTTCTATTTGTTTGGTTGAACCATAGGGATTAGGATGTGAGTACTTCCCATAGGGTTACATTATTTGATTATCTGTGAACTTAATATATGAAAATGAATGCAATTGAAGTTGTAGTATTGTTACTATGTGAACTTCATTGTTTACTGCTTCTTTTTGTTTATTGCCTACTATATACATTAATTGACTGTTAGGCACAAATATTTGGGTGTTTGCCTACTGGGATTAGTCTCACACCCTGTTTAGGTCATGATTTTGTGCCCAAATAGATTATATTATTCCAGTTATAGATAAGGGCAAGCGCCCATCTACTTCAGGTACTTGATTGTTGTGGAGTTGGGGATCATAGGACCAAGCTGAGGCTTGCGATGTTGTGGAGCTATTTACTTAATTTTATTTTTTTACTTTGGTTTAGTATTTTATTCTAGCATTGTGACTTGTTTGGATTCATTCCTAGACATATGTATCATGCATCATATATATTTATATGTGCTCATTTGTTATTACTTTCAGTCTTCTATTGTTTAATATTGTATAGTATTATTACTGTTTCCTATATTGCTATTTGTTTTACTTCCTCTGTGTTACTCTACTAGTGAGGGCATAGTTACCCCACTATCACATACAAGACCCTCACTGCTAGTTGGCAGCCTCTGGGATTTGGGGAAATTCTCTTGAGGCCATGTGACAAACCGGGTATGGAGCACCTCTGGGCGGCTTTCTAAACTGAGACGTTACAAAGTGGTATAAGACAAATTCTTTTCTTCTTGACTTAATGTTTGGAGCCTTTACCCAGGGATAGAATACAATAGGTACTTAGTAAAAAGATGTGTTCATAAGTAGCTAACCCGTGTATATGGAAAATCCAATTTACATCATTTATTGCAATTTTTTTCTAATTTTGTGAATTTAAAGTTGATTTGATTTCACATTGGGTGATTCACATGAATTGCGCTATTATCATTAATAACATTGAGATTATATTTCTGTTGCAACCCGATGAGATGAGGGTAGGCCATATCATGCATCATATAGGCAATTGTTAAAAATCACAAGTCATGCATTCCTGCTAGGCCATTTAGGGTGCATTAGAGATTTCATGTTGTTGTGATAGATTTTGAGCTAGATATTCATGTTGTCATGATAGTTTCCTTGATAAAATATCTTCTTTTGATAGGGTATTGAATTGTGTAAGTTTTCATTAAAATGAATGCCAAACTTTGGTTCTTGACGTGTCATGGGCCCTCATGGATCAGAATTTGGTGGATCATTGCTTTGTTATGCTCATATATAACTTGTATAAGATGCCAAGATATGATTCATGTGGAGTATGGTCCCTCACATATCAGTATTTGTCACTTTAATGTAGTTTCTGTGTTTTTATAGCATTCCAGAGTAGTTTCTAGGGGTTACTATTCAAAAAAACCCAGAATACATGTCGTGTAATGATGAATACATGCCATGTGTCCTTCTGTTTGGGATGGAACTGTTTTTCCTGAGTACACACCATGTACTGTTTGTACACACTGTGTATTCTATAACCTTTTACTAGTTGTGTGGGAAAATACATGGGGTTGGGAGATCTTTGGGGAAACACACCGTGTACCAGTTGTACACGATGTGTTGTTTAGGCCATGTGTCCACCCGTGTGACTAACGACACAAATGGATAAAAATTAGGTTAAACAAACCATGTCACACTTGAACATGCCATGTAGTATAACCCTTGTATTTGGCCATGTGGATAACAACACGGGTCAGTGAAATCCTTCATGTACAAGTCGTGTTTATCTGGAACATGCTGTGTCGAATGAGCCATGTAACTGGCCATGTGACTGACAACACGGGTCAGTGAAGTTCATCTAGTACACGCTGTGTCGGGAACTAACAAGCCATGTAGTCCTGTTCTAGGATAACCGTGTGGATTAGCCATGTAGAAGAACTCAAGAAGGGTAAGGGTATTCAAGTACATGTCATGTGTTTGGGAAACACGCCGTTTTTATGGGGTGTTACACGACCGGTTTTGGCAGAAGTACACACCCATGTGAAAGCTTATGGGAACACACCATGTAGTCATTATACACACCGTCTATCCCTGTTTTGAAAAACATGAATGATTTATTTCTCTTTTTCCCTTATTAAACTTCTATGTTTCAATCCCTGTTAATCTTGATCTAAGGTGTGTGCTTGACCTTGCAGAGTCATGCCACTGAGAAGTCCTCCAGTTGTCCACTAGTTACAGGGCAGTGATCAAACACTGGAAATGGCTGATCAGGGACTACTGGAAGATCATCCAGTTGTGCCAGTCATTTCACCAACCGTCATTCCAGAAAAAGGTGTTGATCCATAGTTCTGAGAGGGATTTATGAGGTTCATGCAGACCTTCTGTGGAGTACCACATCCTGCCTTGTTTATGGCAGAGTTGATGTGGGTCTTCCAGCAACAACATCCTCCCACTTTCTCTGGGGATGGAGGAACCCAGGCTGCAGTGTAATGGTTATAAGACATGCTAATGATTTTCGAGCATCTGGAGACTCCTCTAGAGAGGAGGTTCAAGCTCACTATATATATTCTTTGGGACTCTGTCAAGAGATGGTGGGATGTGATCTCATAGGCAGGAAGCCAACAGGATATGGCCTAGGAGGAGTTTCAACTTACCTTCTATGATTACTTCTACCCAGATACCTTGAGGGCTAATCGAGCATGAGAGTTTATTAGTCTGGATCAGGGTACACTTTTAGTCATGGAGTATTCTTTTCGCTTCACAGATCTACAACGATTCACACCATTTTTAGGGGGAGATTATTTTTTCCTTGCACGGAAGTTCGAGGAAGGTCTTCAGAAGGATATTCGGGCTTAGGTGAACATCTTCAGGCAAGATTCCATCACTTCTATCATCAACCAGGTGATGATCACAGAGCGGAACCTGAGGGATTCTAGAGTTGTGAACCAGGTTGGTTCCACATTCAGAGTTAGTGCTTCTCTGACTGATATCAAGAAGTGCTACAAGGAGTCTACACATGGAGATCCGAGTAGGTGGGATGAACATTCAGGTAGCCAGGTGGCATGCTAAAAGTGTGGAATGGTTGGAATTATGAGGACACATTGCTCAAGATACCTAGTGGAGTGCTGATCTTCTGTCCATATGGGCCATCTTCAGTGATTCTGTCAGATCTTCTCACCAGCAACTAGTGATGAGGTTCATCTATGACTCCTTGTTCAGGAGAAGAACCACCAGTTTGTCATCGGTTAGGAATCTGGAGTTCTTCTGGCTATTCAGGTCGAGGTGGAGGTCATGAACAAGGTATCCAGTCACCAGGCTTTCAGCGACAACTGGGTGGATCAGCTCAGGGTGGTCAGGTAGGGTCACAGGGCCGCGGTGCAGGCCAGAATTTTGTAGTGGAGCAGACCCAACAAGGGCAGGATCCCAAACCCTCTATAGTTTGAGGTGTGATTCTAGTTCCCTCTATAATGACCCAAAATTTTTGAGTAGTATATTAACTTACTCTTAATGATTTAATAGAGATGTTAATGGTTAATGCATAAAGAAGAATCGATGGCTTCATCCAGTAGACTCGAACCATAAGAAGCCCACTTATCAGAGCTTGGGAAGGAGGTGGCATCTTTGGGCTTCACTTTGGACCAAGCCCAAGCCGAACTCCAGCGTGTCAAGCATGAGAGGAAATGCCTACGGGAGAAGTTCATGTTATTAGAGATTACTACTAGGGAAATTTTATCTGAGCCTTCCTCAGATTGTCTCACCGTAGCACACCTTACACTTTGGTCATATGCTGGTGTTATAAGGGGTATGTAACGATACCCTAGCTTCTTTGTGTAATCCTTTGGGATGAATAAATTGAGATTTCTTCCATTAGAGAATATTGTGAAATTTAAAATGTCTGGATAATTTTAGGATGTATTTATTGATGAATTTTGAAAAAAATATATTTTAAAATATTTATGTAAACCATAAATAATTAATGATGTGTAATGATTTTCAAAAAAAGGTCTTCTGCAAAAGTTTTTAGTAATGAATTTGGAGTTTAATAATATGAACATAATTTCTGATGAATAGTAAATTATGAATAGTGATTTTACGCTTAGGATTAGTAATGTGAACAAATGGATTTGTAATTTCACTCAAAGAAAATTTTAATATAATTTAGACACCTAGATTTAGTAATGTGATTCAATAAAATGGGTAAATAACGGTTTCAGAAATTATTATTCAAGTATTAGTTTTTTGGGGTGAATAGTGTTTCTTAATTAAAAATTAAATTAAAAATATTTAGAAAAGTATTTTTATAAAATGGTCTTTATTTTTGAACTTAGAGCACCGATATTATGTTATGGTAATTTTTGGGGTTTTTTCTGAAAAAATGAATTTTCGGTGAATAGTGTTTTTATTTAAAAATTAAATTAAAAATATTTAGAATATTATTATTATAAAACGGAGTTCATATTTTTAATCAGGGCATTGTTATTTGGTTAAGGTGAAATTTTTGGGATTTTTCTGAGAAAGATAAATTTTCAGTGAATAGTGAAAATACAGTTTTTAAGTTACCGGTGTTTAATGACATCATTAAATGATGTATTAAGTATGTAATCAATATCGTATACTTATGAATAGTAAGATAAGGTATGAGGTGTCCCAAGTGGCCAATACCATGGAAACTACCATGGGAAAGCCCATGGTTTTGCGAAAACCACTAATGAGGTGTCCCTTGGCCATTAATGCCTTGTCCCCTAACATTCCCTATAAATACCAAGCCATTCTCTCATCATTTGGACTCCAAAATCATTCTCAACGATGTTCTGGTCTTATTACCTCCCAAGGAGTCCTCCCAAGGTTCCCTCAAGCCTCTCAATGTCCCAACCATTGAGTTTTAAGAGTTATGTTTAAGGTAAGGGATCCGAGCTCTCTCTTTCTTTTCAAGTAATCTCTTTTATGTCATTCCTTTTATGCTCACTGTTCTTATGTGGTAGGATGTTATTTTATATTCCATTTAATACCATTTTCATGTTCATATGATGAGAGATCCCCTATTACTCTCATCATTTTGTTTTATGAATGTTTAATTCGTGCCGTTAGGCTGTTGAATTTTTTAGGGATTCTTTCACCCTTCTCATTTTTCAAGTTCTATTTTCATGTCAAGTATTTCAAGTTCCTTTTTATTATGTTGGGGTATGATATCTATATCTATCATACATATATTTTATTATAATATGATGAGAGACCCTATTTGATCTTGTCAATTCATTTTTATTGATGTTTTAGTGACGTCGTTAGGCTGCCGAATTTTTATAAGAGAAATCTTATTTTTGTCTTACTTCCATGTTTTTCATTTCAAATGGTATGTTATTAAAATTTCATTACCATGATTCATATCCTTTATATTCTGTCCCTATACTATTTTTATAGATCATTTAAGAGTGGGTGACCCATGTCCCCACTCTTTTCAACGTTTTCTAAAACCCTGTAACATAGCCGTTATGCTATAGAATTTTCATCTCAAAATGCCTCTCTCTTTTTCTCAAAATTAGTTTATGTTATTACATGAATACTCAAATCTTTTATTTATAGAGGTGTATTCACATATATATCAATATTTTCTATTTTAAATTCTGGGATTTACATACATGAAACCCACATTCCCTTTCCGTGGGTTTAAAGTGACATAAAGATCATGTCTTTAAAGCAGTTTTGAAACGTTATGATTATGAAATGAAACCCATTTATTTTATGCTATATGGGTTGTTTATGAAATGATTGATGATGATATATGTGGCTCACATGATAATAAATACATTCCAAGGGTGCGCCCAGATAGTGCTCCAATGCATTGGGTAAGGACTTAATCTCTAGAGATGACCATTTAGACTGATACCCGGGTGAACAACCTTGGTAATTTTTAATGACACCTTGGGGATGGACCTTTGTAAAACAAAATGATTGTCAATATTAAATGTTGCAGCCACATATTCAAGATATGAAAAATGTTATTTTTATTATGATATATCTCTTTATTTTTTCTTCATGCCTTAAAGTTTTTTTCATGACCTTATTGAAGTATCCCAAGTTTACTTGTAAAATGTTCCTCTTGTTTCCCTTACTGGGCCTTCTGCTCACCCTTTCTTTTGATGTATGTCCCCAGGTTATGAGATGCACTAATGAGCCTAGGATGAACTTAAAGAGATGCCTTTCAAGTGTTTAAGAAGAATGTTTTTTTGTTGTTCTCATGTTTTATGTTCCGGGTTTCCAAGACACTAAACCTTAAAGATCCTCAGTTCAGTACAATGTAATGAAAGTTTATGTTATAAAAAGATGGGATGCTATAGTTGGTATCAAAGGATGGTTTAGTTATTTGTGGAAATTAGGATATAAAAACTTTAGGAAGATCCCTATAGAAAAGTTTAAATATAGGAAAAATTACTGGTATTTTGGTATGTATTGAGTAAGTGGTCTATCAAAAAAATACATCCCTATCTGGATACGAGCAGGTAGAGGCAGCTCTGGCACAGATGTACATAGGGGTAAAACCTGAAAAAACCGCATTGAGCTAGAATTGAATGGGAAATGGTGCACGATAACGAGCCTTGCTGCACTCTTGGTTACGACACTCCTGGGGGATATGTTTGGTTAATCACAAGCTTTTTATGAATCATTATGAAGGAATTATAGAGAAATGTAATTGTCTAAGAATGATGTTTTAGTTAAAATATTCATAAACGAAATAAGTTTCTCACTAAGGTTTTATTATTTTAGAAAATGTCAGGAAATAGGAGGAACCGTGCCGATGGTGACCGTAATGCACCATGTGATGACGGCCCTCCGATGGAAGCTGGAATGGAAACATTCATGCGAATGATGAACCAACTGACTCAAGTTCTGAGTAATAACTTGAATCAAGATGAGAGGCTGGTCTCACCACGAAGGGAACAAAATTCTGTTGAGTCCTTTATGCCTCAATGACCACCATCATTTATTGGATCTACTGACCCATTGGTTGTGGTATAATGGATAAGCTCCATTGAAAAGATCTTTTATGTACTCCTTTGTTCGGAACAAGAAAAATTCACCCTTGCTGTTTACCGCCTAGAGGGAGAAGCTGATCAGTGGTGGTCACTGGTCAAAAACACAAATCCTAGAGGAGAGATGGAAGCTATGGAGTTGGAAGAGTTCCAAGGAATATTCTTTAATAAGTATTTCCCTCATTCCATGAGTACGAGAATGGAGAAATAGTTTCTCGAGCTGAAGCAGAAGGAGAACGAATCTGTCGGAAGCTATGAGATTAACTTCACTTGACTTTCACGATATACCTCTAGCTTTGTCATAGATCCAAGTGGGAGGGTTGATATATTTTTCGGTGGACTGAGACCTCATCTGCGGAAGAATTTATCCTACCAGGACTACGATAGGTATGAGGAGATCATACGGAGTGCAATGAAAGTCGAGCTAGAGTTTGGTGAGACACAGTGGTATCATAAATCAAATGACAACAAGAGATCGTTGGACCCCAGTTTAGGGAAGACTTTTGATCAGGGAAGAGGTGGAAAGAAAATTCAACTTTCCACATGAAATAAATGTGGGAAGAAGCATCTGGGGAACTGCTTGATCGGAAGTGGAAAGTGCTAAAAGTGTGGAAGAGGAGGCCATATTGCTCGGAATTGTAGTAGTGAGGTGATTCCTCAACTCCCCAACACTAACTATAGAGGAAAGATGGTTCTGGCCTTACCCGAAGTCCATTGCTTCAAGTGTGGACAGCTTGGGCACTATGCTAATCTCTGTCCAAATCCATGGGCAGTGGAGGGGAATCACCATCAACCTTAGAAAAGTCCAGGGGAGAAAGGTCGTGCTTTTTCTATCACAACAATTGAAGTTGAAGCTCCGAATGACGTGGTAGCAGGTACTCTTATTGTCCTCTCAAAACTAGCAACTACTTTGTTTGATTCTGGTTCTACGCATTCCTTTATTTACTCCATGTTTGCAAAGAATATTGAATCAATCCCCAAACTCCATGGGGTAGAGTTGTCAGTCAAGATTCCAAGTGGGATTATCCATGCATCAACAGTGTTTAGAGACTCTAGTGTTTACTTTAGTGAGCACAATCTTATCGTAAATATAATAGTCATTCCCATGTTGGAATTCGACGTTATACTAGGGATGGAATGACTCTCAAAGTATAATTCTAAGATCAAATGCAGAAGTAAGGAAATATCATTAGTCTTGAATAAACGACCTATTGTTATCTTCCAAGGAGAGATATCTCGAAATGATCCTTATCTAGAAGCACCTCCTAAAGCTTTCTTTATAGATTTAATCGGTGATGATGAAGAAGGAAATGGGAGCATACAAATAGAAGATTTTCCAATTGTTCAGGAATACATGGATGTATTTCCTGGGGAGTTACCTGGACCTCCCCCAAAAAGAGAGGTAGAGTTCTCTATTGAACTCGTACCTGGATCTCAACTGATATCAAAGACCCCGTATAGAATGGAAAATGTGGAGATAGAAGAGTTAAAGAAACAACCCCAATACTTGTTGGAGAGGGGGTTTATCCGATCGAGTGTGTCTCCTTGGGGAGCACTAGTTATCTTTGTGAAGAAGAAGGATGGATCAATGTGGCTATGCATTGATTATAGAGAACTGAATGGGATGAAAGTGAAGAACAAATACCCTCTTCCAAGAATTGATGATTTATTTGACCAACTTCATGGGGCTTAATTCTTCTCTAAGATTGACCTTCAATCTGGTTATCATCAACTGAGGTTGAAGAAGGAAGATATTCCAAATACTGCCTTATGATCAAGATATGAGCATTATGAGTTTTCTGTTATGCCCTTTGTCTTGACTAATGCTCCTGGTATTTTCATGGATTTGATGAATAGAGTCTCTAAGTACTACCATGATAACTTTTTTGTAGTTTTTATTGATGATATTTTGATATATTCAAAAAGTCGTGAGGAGCATGAAGATCATCTGAGGGTTATTTAGAAAACTCTATGGAAGGAGAGGATCTTTGGAAAGTTCAGCAAGTGTGAGTTTTTGTTACAAAAAGTGGCTTTCTTGGGGCACATCGTAACCAATGAAGGAATCTCGGTTGACCCTGCAAAGATAATGGTTGTGGAGGAGTGGCCTCCACCCACAACAGTAACTGAGATTCGTAGTTTCCTTGGTTTAGTGGGATATTATAGGAGGTTTGTGAAAAAAATTTCACGGCTTTCTAATCCACTAACCAAGTTTACTCAAAAAGCGGTTAAGTTAATATGGACAAAGGAATGCGAGGAAAGTTTCCAAGAGCTGAAGAATAGATTGGTTACTGCACCTGTGTTAACACTACCCTCTATCAGAGAAGGATTCATTATTTTTAGCGATGCATCTCTGAAAGGGATTGGGTGCGTCCTCATACAAAATTACAAGGTAATTGCTTATGCATATCAACAGTTAAAGATTCATGAGCAAAATTATCCTACGCAAGATCTAGAGATAGCAGCAGTTGTTTTTGATCTAAAGACATGGAGGTACTATCTTTATGGGGGGAAATGTGATATATACACTTACCACCAAAGTCTAAAGTATATTTTCACACAGAAAGAATTGAACACGAGACAAAGGAGATTGTTGGAGCTTATTAAAGACTATGATTGTTCAATTCGTTATCACCCTGGAAGAGCAAACAAAGTCACAAATGCGTTAAGTAAGAAAGACCCTATTGTTTTGGCAACAATGAGGATCCTAGGAGATCCCTTGATTAAAGATCTAGTAAAACTGGACATGGGAATTATAAGGAAAGGGACATCATCAACACTATCCCAAATTATTTCTCAACCATAATTACTAGAGAAGATCAAGAAGGCTCAAAAAGAAGATCCTTTGCTGCTGGAGAAGTTAGAGGCTATAAAAGATGGGAAGTTCCCTAATTTCAATATTGATCAAGAAGGTGTATTGAAATTATGTACAAGACTATGTGTTCCATCTATTCCAGATATAATGAAAGAACTAATGGATGATGCTCATAGATCTACTTTCTCTATACATCCAGGAAGCACTAAAATGTACAGAGAACTTCGTGATCATTATTGGTGGGATAACATGAAGAGGGAGATTGCTGATTACACTACACGGTGTCTGGTGTGTCAACAAGTAAAGGTATAATGAAAACTTCCTAATGGGGTATTACAACTGCTACCAATACCAGTATAGAAGTGGGATAATATCACTATGGACTTTGTGACTGATCTCCTGAAAAAATCCAAAGGAAACAATGCGATATGGGTTATTGGGGACCGTCTCACCAAGACCGCCCATTTTATCTCTATTCGGGAAGATTTATATCTAGATCAACTTCCCAAGATATATGTAAAGGAAGTGGTGAGGCTGCATGGGGTACCACTATCCATCATGTCTGATCGTGATCCAAGATTAACATCAAAATTCTGGAGAAGTCTTCAAAATGCTCTGAATACTGAATTGAATTTTAGTACGACCTATCATCCTCAAACTGATGGCCAATCTGAAAGGAATATTCAGACACTCAAAGACATGCTGAGATTATGCTCAATGGAATTTAAAGGTGGATGGGATCAACACCTCCCCATAGTTGAGTTCTCTTATAACAACAGCTTCCATTCGGGTATTTATATGGCACCCTATGAAGCTCTGTATGGAAAGAGATGTAGAACTCCTACTTGTTTTGATGAAACTAGTGAGAGAAAGCTTCTTGGGCCTGATCTCGTCAAGGAGATGACAGAACAGGTTCATTCCATCCAACAACACATAAAGGCTGCTCCGAGTCGGCAGAAGAGCTATGCTGACAATCGTTGAAGGGACTTGGAGTTTGGTGATGGCAACAAAGTCTTCCTTCGAATTTCTCCATGGAATAGAGTCATGCGGTTTGGGAAGAAAGGGAATCTCAACCCTAGGTACATTGGCCCCTATGAAATCCTTGATCGCATAGGAGCAGTGGCCTATCGTCTAGCACTTCCACCGAACCTAGATCATGTTCACAATGTCTTCCATGTATCTCTCTTGAGGAAGTACATACCCGACCCTTGGCATGTACTGATTCCAGATGTGGTACAACTGGAACATGACCTCTCTTATGAGGAGTAGCCAGTGGAGATCTTAGACCGTAGATACAAGGTTCTATGAAACAAGACAACCCACCTTGTGAAAGTGTTGTGGAGGAATCATAAATATGAAGTGACTTGGGAGCCTAAGGAAATGATGAGACAAAAGTACCCTCACCTTTTCGACTAGGCCTCAAGTATAAATTTTGGGGATGAAATTTCTTAAGGGGGGAAGAATGTAACGACCCAAAATTTTTGAGTAGTATATTAACTTACACTTAATGATTTAATAGAGATGTTAATGGTTAATGAAGAAAGAGGAGTCGATGGCTTCATCCAGTAGACTCTAACCTTATGAATCCCACTTATTAGATCTTGGGAAGGAGGTGGCATCTTTGGGCTTCGCTTTAGACCAAGCCCAAGCCGAACTCCAGCATGTCAAGCTTGAACGGAAACACCTATGGGAGAAGTTCAAGTTAGTAGAGATTACTACTAGGGAAATTTTATCTGAGCCTCCCTTAGATTCTCTCACCATAGCACACCTTACAATTAGGTCATATGCTGTTGTTATAAGGGGCTATATGATGAGACCCTAGCTTCTTTGTGTAATCCTTTGGGATGAATAAATTGATATTTCTTCCTTTAGAGAAGTTTTTGAAATTTCAAATGTCCAGATAATTTTAGGACGTATTTATTGACGAATATTGAAAAAAAATGATATTTTGAAATATCTATGTAAACCTTAAATAATTAATGATGTGTAATGATTTTCAAAAAAAAAGGTCCTCTGCAAAAGTGTTCAGTAAGGAATTTGGATTCTAATAAGATCAACTTAATTTTTGATGAATAATAAATTAAGAATAGTGATTTTACGCTTAGGATTAGTAATGTGACCAAATGGATTAGTAATTTCACTCAAAGAAAGTTTTAATATAATTTATACATCTAGATTAAGTAATGTGATTCAATAAAATGGGTAAATAACAGTTTCATAAATTATTAGCCAAGTATTAGTTTATTTGGGGTGAATAGTGTTTTTAATTAAAAATTAAATTAAAAATATTTAGAAATGTATTTTTATAAAATGCACTTTATTTTTGAAATCAGAGCACTGATATTATGTTATGGTAGTTTTTGCGGTTTTTTCTGAAAAAATGAATTTTCAGTGAATAGTGTTTATATTTAAAAATTAAATTAAAAATATTTAGAATTTTTTTTATAAAGTGGAGTTCATATTTTTAATCAGAGCGTCGATATTTGGTTAAGGTGAAATTTTGGGATTTTTCTGAGAAAGATAAATTTTCAGTGAATAGTGAAAATACAGTTTTTAAGTTACAGGTGATTAATGACATCATTAAATGATATATTAAGTATGTAATCAACATGGTCGACTTATTAATACTAAGATAATGTATGAGGTGTCCCAAGTGGCCAATACCACGGGAAAATACCATGGGAAAGCCCATGGTTTTGCCAAAACCACCAATGAGGTGTCCCTTGGCCATTAATGCCTTGTCCCCTCACTTTCCCTATAAATACCAAGACATTCTCTCATCCTTTGGACTCCAAAATCATTCTCAACAAATTTATGGTCTATTTACCTCCAAAGGAGTCCTCCTAAGGTTCCCTCAAGCCTCTCTAGGTCCCAACCATTGAGTTTTAAGAGTTACTTTTAAGGTAAGGGATCCAACCTCTCTCTTTCTTCTCAAGTAATCTCTTTTATGTCACTCCTTTAATGCTCCATGTTCTTATGTGGGAGGATGTTCTTTTATATTACCGTTAATACCATTTTAATGTTCATATGATGAGAGATACCCTCTTACTCTCATCATTTTGTTTTGTGAATGTTTAAGTGGCGCCGTTAGGCTGCCGAATATTTTAGGGATTCTTTCACCCTTCTGATTTTTCAAGTTCTATTTTCATTTCAAGTCTTTCAAGTTCCTTTTTATTATGTTGGGGTATGATATGTATACCTATAATACTGATATTTTATGATCATATAATGAGAGACCCTATTTTATCTTTTCAATTCATTTTTATTGAAGTTTATGTGACGTCGTTAGGCTGCCGAATTTTTATAAGAGAAATCTTATTTTTGTCTTACTTCCATGTTTTTCATTTCAAATGGTATGTCCTTAAAATTTCATTACCATGATTCATATCCTTTATATTATGTCCCTATACTATTTTTATAGATCATTTATGAGTGAGTGACCCAGTTCCTCTCTCTTTTCAACATTTTCTAAAACCCTGTAATGTAGCCATTGTGCTACAGAATTTTCGTCTCTAAATGCCTCTCTCTTTATCTTAAAATTATTTTATGTTATTACGTGAATACTCAAAGCTTTTATTTCTACAGGGGTATTCACATATATATCAAAATTTTATATTTTAAATTCTGGGATTTACATATATGAAACCCACTTTCCCTTTCCGGGGGTTTAAAGTGACATAAAGATCATGTCTTTAAAGTAGTTTTAAAACGTTATGATTGTGAAATGAAACCCATTTCGTTTATGCTATATGGGTTGTTTATGAAATGATTGATGATGATATATGTGTCTCACATGATAATAAAGACATGTCAACGGTACTCCCTGATAGTTCTCCAATGCATTGGGTAAGGACTTAATCTCTGGAGATGACCATTTAGACTAATACCTTGGTGAATAACATCGATAATTTTTAATGACACCTTTGGGATGGACCTTGGTGAAACGAAATGATTGTCAATATTAAATGTTGCATCCACATCTTCAAGTTATTAAAAATGTTATTTTTATTATTATATATCTCTTGATTTCTTTGTCATGCCTTAAAGTTCTTTTCATGACCTTATTGAAGTATCTCAAGTTCACTTGTAAAATGTTCCTCTTGTTTCCCTTACTCGGCCTTCTGCTCACCCTTTCTTTGGATGTATTTACACAGGTTTTGAGATGCAGTATTTAACCTAGGATTAACTTAACGAGAATCCTTTCAAGTGTTGAAGACGATTTTTTGTTGTTGTTATGATGTTTTATGTTCCTGTTTTCCAAGACACTAAACCTTAAAGATCCTCAGTTCTATACAATGTAATGAAAGTTTATGTTATAAAAAGACGGAATGCTATAGCAGGTATCAAAGGATGGTTTATTTATTTGTGGAAATTAGGATATAAAAACTTTAGGAAGAACCCTATTGAAAAGTTTAAATATAGGAAAACTTCCTGGTGTTTTGGTAAGTATTGAGTAAATGGTTTATCAAACAAATACATCCCTATCTGGATACGAGTAGGTATAGGTAGCTCTGACACAGATGTACATAGGGGTAAAACCCAAAAACACCGCATTGAGATAAACTCAAATGGGAACTGGTGCATGATAACGGACCTTTCTGCACTCTTGGTTACAACACTCCCGGGGGATATGTTTGGTTAATCACAATCTTTTTATGAATCATTATGAAGGAATTATAGAGAAATGTAATTGTCTAAGAATGAAGTATTAGTTAAAAGATTCATAAATGATATAAGTTTCTCACTAAGGTTTTATTATTTTAGAAAATGGCGGGAAATAGGAGGAACTGTGATGATGGTGACCGCAATGCACCATGTGCTGACGACCCTCCGATGGAAGCCGAAATGGAAACATTCATGTGAATGATTAACCAACTGACTCAAGTTATGAGTAATAAATTGAATCAAGCTGAGAAGACGATCTCACCACAAAGGGAACAACATTCTGTTGAGTCCTTCATGCATCAATGACCACCATCATTCAGTGGATCTACTGACCCATTGGTTACAGAATAATGGATAAGCTCCATTGAAAAGATCTTTTCTGTACTCCTTTGTTCGGAACAAGAAAAAGTAACCCCTGCTGTTTACCGCCTAGAGGGAGAAGCTGATCAGTGGTGGTCACTGGTCAAAAACACGAAGCCTAGAAAAGAGATGGAAGCTATGGAGTGGGAAGAGTTCTGAGGAATATTCTTTAATAAGTATTTCCCTCGTTCTATGAGAATGAGAATGGAGAAAGAGTTTCTCGAGCTGAAGCAGCAGGAGAACGAATCTGTCGGAAGCTATGATATGAACTTCACCCTACTTTCACGATATACCTCTAGCTTTTTCATGGATCTATGTGGGAAGGTTGATAGATTTTTAGGTGGACTAAGACCTCATCTGCGGAAGAATTTAGCCAACCAGGACAACGATAGCTACGAGGAGATCGTGCAGAGTGCAATGAAATTCGAGCTAGAGTTTGGTGAGACATAGTGGTCTCATAAATAAAATGACAACAAGAGATCGTTGGAGAACAGTTTAGGGAAGACTTTTGATCAGGTAAGAGGTGGAAAGCAAATGAAACTTACCACATTCAACAAATGTGGGAAGAAGCATCTAGGGAACTGCTTGATCAGAAGTGGAAAGTGCTACAAGTGTGGAAGAGGAGGCAATATTTCTCGGAATTGTCATAGTGAGGTGAAGCCTCAACTCCCCAACACTAACGACAGAGGAAAGATGGTTCTGGCCTTACCCAAAGTCCATTGCTTCAAGTGAGGACAGCTTGGGCACTATGATAATCTCTATCCAAATCCAAGGGCAGTAGAGGGGAATCACTATCAACCTCAGAAAAGGCCAGGGGAGAAAGGTTATGATTTTACTATCACAACAACTGAAATTGAAGCTCCGAATGACGTGGTAGCAGGTACTCTTGTTGTCCTACAAAACTAGAAACTACTTTGTTTGATTCTGGTTCTACGCATTCCTTTATTTCCTCCAAGTTTACAAATAATATAGAATCAATCCCTGAACTGTTTGAGGTAGAGTTGTCAGTCAAGACTCCAAGTGGGATTATCCATGCATCAACAGTGTTTAGAGACTCTAGTGTTTAATTTAGTGAGAACAATCTTATCACAAATCTAATAGTCATTCCCATGTTGGAATTCGACATTATACTAGGGATGGACTGGCTCTCAAATTATAATTCTATGATCAAATGCAGAAGTAAGGAAATATCGGTAGTCTTGAATAAACGACCTACCATTATCTTCCAAGGAGAGATATCCAGAACTGATCCCTATCTAGAAGCACCTCCTATAGCTTTCTTTATGGAGTTAATCAGTGATGATGAAGAAGGGAAAGGGAGCATACAAATAGAAGATGTTCCAACTATTCAGGAATTCATGGATGTATTTCTTGAGGAGTTACCTGGACCTCCCCTAGAAAGAGAGGTAGAGTTCTCTATTGAACTCGTACTTGGATCTCAACCGATATCAAAGACCCCGTATAGAATGGAAAATGTGGAGCTAGAAGAGTTAAAGAAACAACTCTAAGGCTTGTTGGAGAAGGGGTTTATTTGACCGAGTGTGTCTCCTTTGGGAGAACTAGTTCTCTTTGTGAAGAAGAAGGATGGATCAATGCGGCTATGCATTGATTATAGAGAACTGAATGGGATCACAGTGAAGAATAGATACCCTCTTCCAAGAATTGATGATTTATTTGACCAACTTCGTGGGGCTCAATTCTTATCTAAGATTGACCTCCGATATGGTTACCATCAACTAAGGGTAAAGAAGGAAGATATTCCAAAGTCTGCCTTCTGATCAAGATATGGGAATTATGAGTTTACTGTTATGCCCTTTATCTTGACTAATGCTCCTGTTATTTTCATGGATTTGATGAATAGTGTCTTTAAGGACTACCTTGATAACTTTGCAGTAGTCTCTATTGATGATATTTTGACATATTCAAAAAGTCATGAGTAGCATGAAGATCATCTAAGGGTTATTTTGAAAACTCTACGGAAGGAGAGGCTCTTTCGAAAGTTCATCAAGTGTGAGTTTTGGTTACAACAAGTGGCTTTCTTGGGGCACATAATAACCAATGATGGAATCTCGGTTGACCCTATAAAGACAATGGTTGTGGAGGAGTGGCCTCAACCCACAACTGTAACTGAGATTTGTAGTTTCCTTGGTTTAGCGGGATATTATAGGAGGTTTGTGAAAAATTTTCACGGCTTTCTAATCCACTAACCAAGTTGACTCAAAAAGGGGTTAAGTTCATCTGGAAAAAGGAATACGAGGAAAGTTTCCAAGAGCTGAAGAAGAGATTGGTTACTGCACCTGTGCTAACACTACCCTCTATAGGAGAAGGATTCATTATTTTTAGCGATGCATATCTGAAAGGGCTTGGGTGAATCTTCATGAAAAATGACAAGGTAATTGTTTATGCATCTTGAAAGTTGAAGATTCATGAGAAAATTATCCTACGCATGATCAAGAGCTAGCGGCAGTTTTTTTCTCTAAAGATATGGAGGCACTATCTTTATGGGGAGAAATATGATATATACACTGACCACCAAAGTCGAAAGTATATTTTCACACAGAAATAACTAAACATGAGACAAAGGATATGGTTTGAGTTTATTAAAGACTATGATTGTTCAATTCATTATCACCCTAGAAAGGAAAACAAAGTCGCGGATGCATTAAGTAGTAAACACCATGTTGTTCTGGCAACAATGAGGATCCTAGGAGATCCCTTGATTAAAGATCTAGTAAAACTGGACATGGTAATTATAAGGAAAGGGATATCATCAAACCTATCCCAAATGATTTCTCAACCTTCATTACTAGAGAAGATCAAGAAGGCTCAAAAAGAAGATCCTTTGCTTTAGGAGAAGTTGGATGCTGTAAAAGATGGAAAGTTCCCTGATTTCAATATTGATCAAGAAGGTGTACTGAAATTTTGTACAAGACTATGTGTTCCGTCTATTCCAAAGATAAAGAAAGAACTGATGGATGAAGCTCATAGCTCTACTTTCTCTATACATCCACGAAGCACTAAAATGTATAGGGACCTTCGTGATCATTATTGGTGGGATAACATGAAGAGTGAGATTGCTAATTACACTACAAGGTGCCTGCTGTGTCAACAAGTAAAGGCGGAACGACAACTTCCTAAGGGGGTATTACAATCGCTACCCATACCAGTATGGAAGTGGGATAATATAACTATGGAATTTGTAACTGGTCTCCCGAAAACATCCAAAGGAAACAATGCGATATGAGTTATTGTGGACCGTCTCACCAAGACCTCCCATTTTATCTCTATTCAAGAAGATTTCTCTCTAGATCAACTTGCCAAGATATACATAAAGGAAGTGGTGAGGCTGCATGGGGTACCAATATCCATCGTGTCTTATCATGATCCAAGATTAACATCAAAATTCTGGAGAAGTCTTCAAAATGCTCTAAATACTGAATTGAATTTTAGTACGGCCTATCATCCTCAAACTGATGGCCAATCTGAAAGGACTATTCAGACACTCGAAGACATGATGAGATTATTCTCAATGGAATTTAAAGGTGGATGGGATCAACACCACCCATTAGTTGAGTTCTCCTATAACAACAGCTTCCATTCGAGTATTCAGATGGCACCCTATGAAGATCTGTATGGAAAGTGATGTAGAACTCCTACTTTTTGGGATGAAACTGGTGAGAGAAAGCTTCTTGGGCCTGATCTCGTGCATGAGATGACAGAACAGGTTCATGCCATCCAACAACACATAAAGGCTTCTCAGAGTTGGCAGAAGAGGTATGCTGAAAATCGTCGAAGGGACTTGGAGTTTGGTGTTGGCGACAAAGTCTTCCTTCAAATTTCTCCATGGAAGAGAGTCATGCGGTTTGGGAAGAAAGGGAAGCTCAGCCCTAGGTACATTGACCCCTATGAAATCCTTGATCGGATAGGAGTAGTGGCCTATCATCTAGCAAATCCACCGAACCTAGCTCAAGTTCACAATGTCTTCCATGTATCTCTCTTGAGGATGTATACCCGTCCCTTCGCATGTACTGAACCCAGTGGTGGTACAACTGGAACATGACCTCTCTTATGAGGAGTATCCAGCAGAGATCTTAGACCGTAGAGAAAAGGTTCTATGAAACAAGACTACCCACCCTGTGAAAGTGTTGTGGAGGAATCATAAATATGAATAAGTTACTTGGGAGCATGAGGAAACGATGAAACAAAAGTTCCATCACCTTTTCGACTAGGCCTCAAGTCTAAATTTTGGGGACAAAATTTCTTAAGGGGGGAAGAATGTAACAACCCAAAATTTTTGAGTAGTATATTAACTTACTCATAATGATTTAATAGAGATGTTAATGGTTAATGCAGAAATAGGAGTCGATGGCTTCATCCAGTAGATTCGAACCTTATGAAGCCCACTTATCAGAGCATGGGAAGGAGGTGGCATCTTTGGGCTTCACTTTGGACCAAGCCCAAGACGAACTCCAGCGTTTCAAGCTTGAATGGAAACACCTACGGGAGAAGTTCAAGTTAGTAGATATTACTACTAGGGCAATGTTATCTGAGCCTCCCTCAGATTCTCTCACCATAGCACACCTTACACTTAGGTCATATGTTGGTGTTATAAGGGGCTATGTGATGAGACCCTAGCTTCTTTGTGTAATCCTTTGGGATGAATAAATTGAGATTTCTTCATTTAGAGAAGTTTGTGAAATTTCAAATGTCTGAATAATTTTAGGATGTATTTATTGTTGAATTTTGAAAAAAAATGATATTTTAAAATATTTATGTAAACCTTAAATAATTAATGATGTGTAATGATTTTCAAAAAAAGGTCTTCTGCAAAAGTGTTCCGTAAGGAATTTGGAGTCTAATAAGATCAACATAATTTTTGATGAATAGTAAATTATGAATGGTGATTTTATGCTTAGGATTAGTAATGTGACCAAATGTATTAGTAATTTCACTCAAAGAAAGTTTTAATATAATTTAGATACCTAGATTAAGTAATGTGATTCAATAAAATCGGTAAATAACAGTTTCATAAATTATTAGTCAAGTATTAGTTTTTTGGGGTGAATAGTTTTTTTTAATTAAAAATTAAATTAAAAATATTTAGAAAATTATTTTTATAAAATGGACTTTATTTTTGAACTCAGAGCACCGATATTATGTTATGGAAAATTTTGGGGTTTTTCTGAAAAAATGAATTTTCGGTGAATAGTGTTTATATTTCAAAAATAAATTAAAAATATTTAGAATTTTTTTTATAAAATGGATTTCATATTTTTAATCAGAGCGTCGATATTTGGTTAAGGTGAAATTTTGGGATTTTTCTGAGAAAGATAAATTTTCATTGAATAGTTAAAATACAGTTTTTAAGTTACAGGTGTTTAATAACATCATTAAATGATGTATTAAGTATGTAATCAATATGGTTGACTTATGAATAGTAAGATAAGGAATGAGGTGTCTCAAGTGGCCAATACCATGGGAAAATACCAAGGGAAAGACCATGGTTTTTCCAAAACCACCAATGAGGTGTCCCTTGGCCATTAATGCCTTGTCCTCTCACTTTCTCTATAAATACCAAGAAATTATATCCTCCTTGGGACTCCAAAATCATTATCAACGAAGTTCTGGTATCCTTACCTCCAAAGGAGTCCCCCCAAGGTGACCTCAAGCCTCTCAAGGTCCCAAACTTTGAGTTTTAAGAGTTACGTTTAAGGTAAGGGATCCGACCTCTCTTTTTCTTTTCAAGTAATCTCTTTTATGTCATTCCTTTTATGCTCCTTGTTATTATGTGGGAGTATGTTCTTTTATATTCCCCTTACTACCCTTTTCATTTTTATATAATGATATATTCCGTCTTACTCTCATCATTTTGTTTTATGAATGTTTAAGTGGTGCCGTTAGGCTGCTGAATTTTTTAAGGATTCTTTCACCCTTCTCATTTTCAAGTTCTATTTTCATGTAAAGTATTTCAAGTTCCTTTTATTATGTTGGGGTATGATCTCTATATCTATCATACTGATATTTTATGATCATATGATGAGAGACCCTATTTTATCTTTTCAATTCATTTTTATTAAATTTTAAGTGACGCCGTTAGGATGCCGAATTTTTATAAGAGACATCTTATTTTTGTCTTACATCCAGGTTTTTTCATTTCAAATGGTATGTCCTTCCAATTTCATTACCATGATTCATATCCTATATATTCTTTCCCTATAATATTTTTATAGATCATTTATGAGTGGGCGACCCATGTCCCCTCTCTTTTCAACGTTTTCTAAAACCCTGTAACGTAGCCGTTATGCTACAGAATTTTCGTCTCAAAATGCCTCTCTCTTTTTCTGAAAATTATTTTATGGTATTACATGAATACTCAAAGATTTTATTTCTACAGGGGTATTCATATATATATATATATATATATATATATATATATATATATCAAAATGTTCTCTTTTAAATTCTGTGATTTACACACATGAAACCCGCTTTCCCTTTCCGTGGGTTTAAAGTGACATAAAGATCATGTCTTTAAAGCAGTTTTAAAAAGTTATGATTATGAAATGAAACCCATTTCTTTAATGGTATATGGGTTTTTTATTAAATGATTGATGATGATATATTTGGATAACATGATAATAAAGACATGTCAAGGGTTCGCCCAAATAGTGCTCCAATGCATTGGGTAAAGACTTAGTCTTTAGAGATGACCATTTAGACTGATACCTTGGTGAATAACCTTGGTAATTTTTAATGACACCTTGGGGATGGACCTTGGTGAAACAAAAATATTGTCAATATTAAATGTTGCAACCACATCTTCAAGTTATGAAAAATTTTATTTTGATTATGATATATCTCAGGATTTCTTTCTCATGCCTTAAAGTTCTTTTCATGACCTTATTGAAGTATCTCAAGTTCACTTGTAAAATCTTCCTCTTGTTTCCCTTATTGGGCCTTATGCTAACTCTTTCTTTTGATGTATGTCTCCTGGTTATGAGATGCAGTAATGAACCTAAGATGAACTTATGGAGAAGCCTTTCAAGTGTTTAATAAGAATTTTTTTGTTGTTATCATGTTTTATGTTCCTGGTTTCCAAGACACTAAACCTTAAAGATCCTCAGTTCTGTACAATATAATGAAAGGTTATGTTATAAAAAGATGGGACGCTATACCCTCAGTTTTATCTTCTAATATTTTTGATATAGGGGATTCCCATATCATTAAATATATTGCTATTGTGGAGATCCTTGGGCTCTATATCTTTTGTTCTGTAGATATCATGACGTTAGACACTGTGTTGGGGACAAGAACAACTAGTGTACATCAGTGCAAGGAGTTCCCTCTATAGGTTTGTGGGTGTCACTTCTTATGGGACCTTTATATCTTAGAGATGAAAAGTTATGATGTCATTCTCAGAATGGAATGGTTAGTTCCCTTACAGGTAGTTGTCGACTGCCATTGCCATAGGGTGAGTTTCACATCACCAGAGGGTAGATATTTTTTTCATAAGAGTGAATGGGATGTCCAGGCGAGTAGTGCAGGACCCGAGCATCATGGGTTGGTAGGAGTTATAACCCAGATTGCTAGTCTATATCTGGATGATCATAGGACTTCACATATGAAATTTCCTCCACCACTGGATCGTTACGAGGTTGTATTTCTAGAGGTCTTTTCAAGTTTTCCACTAAAGAGAGAGGTGCATTTTTCTATTAATCTTGTTCCATGAGTAGAATCGGGTCCATTACACCTTATAGGATAGAAAAACTAGAGTTTTAGGAGCTCAAGATACAGTTGGAGGAGTTCCAGTCAAAGGGGTTCATCCGACTCAGTACTTCTCCTTGGGGTTCTTACATCCTATTTGCAAAGAAGGTCGACAATACTCTTAGGCTTTGTGTGGATTATTGGAAGTTGAAAAAGTTGACAGACAAGAAACCGATATCCCTTACCGATGATTGACGATCTATTTGATTAGCTTTGAAGAGCCCAAGTGTTATCAAAGATTTAATTGAGATTTGGTTACCCTTAGTTTCATGTTAGACCATCAGATATACCTTTTACCACCTTCTAGAGTAGGTTTGTGGTTATGTCATTCGGTCTCACGAATGTTCCTGTAGTCTTTATGGCACTGATGAACTGAGTGGTCCATCCATACTTGGATTCTTTCATGGTGGTCTTCATGGATGATATATTGGTGTACTTTCACACTCGACACAACCATGATACCCATATTGAGATAATTTTGAGTACACTGAGAGAGCATCAGTTATATGCTATGCTCTCAAAATTCCAATTTTGGATGGACAATATTCACTTCTTGGGTCATGGTATCTTAGAGACAGAAGTATCATTAGAACTAGTGAATTTGAGATTAGTAGTTTCCTGGGAAAAGCTGATGAATGTCTCTAAGGTAAGAATTTTTATAGGGATAGTAGGTTATTACAGATTATTTATACATGAATTTTTACGCTTAGCAGTGACACTGACAGTCCTGACTAAGAAGGGTGAAAAGTAATTGTGGTCAGATTCTTGCGAGTTAGCCTTTCAGAAGCTGAAAGGGAGATTGACTTTAGCAAGATACTAGTATTTCAAGAGCCAGGAAAGGGATATACTGTTTACTGTGATGCATCAGTTATCTTGCTGGGAGTTGTGCTTATTCATGGGAACGAAGTCAATGCGTACAGGTCTCGGTATTTGAGGGCACATGAGAGGAACTACCCGATGCTCAATTTTGAGCTGGCTGTAGTTGTTCATGCTTTATGATTTTATATACAATACATATTGGGAGAGAATTTTGTGGTTTTCACTGAACACAAAAGTCTCAAGTATATATTCACTCAGCATGATCTAAATTTCAGACAGCGAAGGTGTGTTGAGTACCTTCAGTCCTTGGACTTTGAGCTTTCCTATACTCCTGGGAAGGGCAACATTGTGGTTAATGCGTTGAGTAGGAGGACTAGGATATAGGCAGTTTAGGAGGCCAACAGTGAGTGGAATCTTATGGATCTATTCTCTGAGATGAATATGGAGGTGCACAAAAGATAGAGTAAGAGGTTTATATCTTCTATAGATGTCACCTCTACTCTACTTGATCAAGTTTGAATGAGGAAACTATCAAATTTTGGAGGCCTAGTCCTACGGGAGAGTGTGTCAGGAGAGGACCCTATCCCAGGATGGACCATAGGTGAGGATGAGATCTTTCATTTTCATGGGCACATATGGGTGTCAACAAATATATGCGAGGAGATGATGTAGGACTTTCATTCCTCAGTTTGGGTGATTCATCCTGGTGTTACCAAGAAGTATCGTGATCTACACTGTTTGTATTGGTGGCTAGGTATGAAGAGACATGTTGCTGGTTTTATCATTAGTTGTTCCACCTGTTAACCGGTGAAGGAAGAGCATAAGTGACCATAAGGTCTTTTGCAGCAGTTACCCATTCCCGAGTAGAAGTAGAATAATGTCGCAATGGACTTTGTGACAGGTTTACCGAGGTTTCCTTGAGGGAATAATGCTGTTTGGGTTGTTATTGATAGACTCACGAAGGCTGCTCACTTCTTGCAGATCAAGGAGACCTTTAATGTTGATGAGATGGGAAGGTTTTACATCTAAGAGATTATACCTTTACATGGAGATCCTTACTCTTTGTTTTAGACAGGGACACCTATTTTACTTCTCGAGTCTGGAAGGGGCTTCAGAATACCTTGGGTACACATGTACTTTTGAGTACAGCTTACCTCCCCCAAACAGATGGACAGTTTGAGCATATGATTCCGGTACTTGAGGACATGCTTTGAGCTTGCATCATTTATTTTGGTGGTTCTTGGGAGAAGAACATACCACTTGTGGAGTATTCCTAAAATAACAGCTTTTAAGAAACTATTTATATGACACATTTTGAAGCTTTGTACGGTAGGCCATACTGATCACCCTTATGCTGGCTAGAGGCAGGAGAGGTAGCTATGCTGGGACCTCGTCTTGTACAGGAGACCATAAAGAAGATAGAGTTGATTCAGAAGAGTATGGATACAGCATAGTCATGATATAAGTCTTATTCTGATCGACGAAGATGACCACCGGATTTCGAGGTCGGAGATCAGGTTTTTCTATGTGTCACACCAAGGTTGGGACATATGACGATTAAGAGATAGGGTAAGCTTTTGTCAAGGTACATCGGGCCGTTTGAGGTTGTGGATAGAGTTGGGCCTGTTTTATATCAGTTGTAGTTACCTCATAGGTACTAGGAAATGCATGACGTCTTCTACGTTTCTAAACTTCAATGTTATTTCTCAGACCCATCTCATGTTTTCCAATCCAAGGAGTTTGAGCTCGAGGTGGATGTATCTTTCGAGGAGCATCCTATTTAGATTATGGATTGCAGTGAGAAGGTTCTCTATGGCCGGTATGTTCCTCTGGTATGAGTGCTATGTAAGCATGGGCAAGTACGTAATGAGACCAAGGAGAGGGGGGTCGATGTACGATTGTAGTGGCCAGAGCTGTTCAAGTACTCTTCTTATACACTGCCTTGCTAGGGAAATTTAGGGACAAATTTATTTAAGGGGGGAAGTTTTTAAGAACCCGAATCTTCTTTTCAGGTATTTTCTTCTTTTTCTTGGTTGTTTTTGAGGAAAAATAGGATTTTCTAAAAAATTTAGGAGTACACGCTGTGTACTTATAAGTACACGTTGTGTTCTTGGTTGATGTGGGTGACCGTGTACTGATCGGGTAATGGCTGAGTACATGGCCGTGTGTGGTGACCTGAAGATTACCTAAAGCCAAGGCCATGAAAGGAAATTACACACAATGGACTTTTAAATAACATGGCATATAATTTATTTTTTTCATTAAACAGATCGAGGATGCATCTAATGGATAGAGAACACTTCTTCTCGACCTATCTCATCCCGGAGCATCTATACAAACATGGATCTTCTCTGATCCCTTGACTCACCATCTGTTATCTGAATCAAACTTAGTTGATTACATTGGAATTACATCAGTGAGTTCTTCATTCTTGTATAACTTCATCTCCTGATTGATCTTCTTTCATGAGTTATCTTCGGTTGAACGTTTTTAGCTTTTTGGTATATCTAAGGAGTTTAAGGGTGATTCAAGGACTGGGGTTCACGTATATCAATCTCACGACATAGAGGTAGGTAGTTTGTGCCTTTTCATAGATATTATTTTAATTTTTATGTGAAAAAGTGCCCAATACCCTCATTCAGGGTATTGCGTGTTTATGGTTTCTAGCTCTGTTATTTCCTGTTATGCCTTGTTTTTTGGATAGAAGTTAATTGTTTGTGAATAGGGATAACTTTTCTATGCTATGGATGTTTTTACCATGTTTTCTTTCTTTGACCATTTGGTCTAGCTTGCCTGTTAGGATACTTTATTTCCATGCCTAGTATTTTTAGGATGGAGTGATTATTATCTGACATGCTATGATATGCTGTAGATTATTTTTCTAAGTAGTTCATGAGGTTTACTTTGGCTTCCATGTATTGTTTGTGAACGATTAACTTACAAAGGATCGTGAGAACTTGATGTAGTAGACCACAAGAAGAATGGAAATTCAGGGCTTCTCTAGAGTGTCTATTTACTTTTACGTTGTGAGACCATAAGTGGGATAGACGTAAGTGATCCCTCAGAGTGTCTGTAGTTTCCTCAATATGGGCCATAGGAGGAATTGGAGGTTGTGTTCTTCCTTAGAGTGCCTATTAGTTACTGATATGAGACTACATGGGAAATTTACGGTGAGTGCTTCCTCAGAGAGTCTTTTCTAAAGCTGAACTAGAGGGGTTATACTTTGAGTACATTTGAGAGGGTTGCTTGTGTTTGTTAGGTTAAACCAGAGGGGTTAGGCTGTGAGTACTTCTAAGAGGGTTACCTACTTTGCTTATTTGTTCACTTGATATATGAAAATTAATGCAATTGAAATTGTAGGATTGCTACTATGTGTACTTCCATGTTTACTACTTATTTTTTATTATTACCTGCTACATATATTCCCTATCATGATTTTCGGTCCAAACATATTATATTGCTGCAGGTATAGAAAATGGAAAGCACCATTCTACTTCAGGTACTTGATTGCTGTAGAGATAGGGATCATGGGACCAAGATGAGGCTTGCGATGTAGTGAAACTGTTTACTTTTTTTTATTTGTACTTTGGTTTAGTATTGTATTCCAGCATTTTTACTTGTTTGGCTTCTTTCCTAGACATATGTATCATGCATCAAATATATTTATATGTTCTCATTTGTTATTAATTCCAATCTTCCACTCTTATTTTTGTATGGTATTATTACTATTTCTACTGTTGCAATCTATTTTAATTCTTCTATGTTACTCAGCCAATGAGGGCACAGTTTCCCCACAATCACACCGAATGCCCTCGTTGCTAGTTGACAGCCTCTAGAATTCAGGGAAATGCACTTGAGGCCATATGACCAACCAGGTTCGGGGTTCTTCTGGGAGGCTTCTAAAACCAAGATGTTACAATAGAATAAGTTAATCCATCAGTTAACGGTTTTGTGGGGAAACCACATGGTTGAAAAAGCAACATTGGAGTCTGAAAATTCCATGAGGGAAATGTACCCTCACTTGTTTAATATGTAAATAAAATTGTGAGAACAAAATTTTCAAAAGTGGGGATAATGTAACACCCCATGTTAAAAAAAATAGAATTGCATCAAAGTTTTTTTAAGTAGATATGTTTAACTAGCCTTTAAACATAATTTTTCTTCTTCTATGCTTTGAATTTCAAAAAATAGTCATCTACAGTTGTGATCTATAAGTTATTTGGACTCTAATGGAACTAACTTGATTTTTGGTGAATAGTAACATACCCTTATGATTAGTAACATAAATAGTAATATGAACTTAGTTAATAGTAAATTGTATTATTATTTTATTTAATTAAGTATTTAAAATAATGACAACTTGATTAATTTTTCAAGGTGATATAAAATGTGTTATAGCTTTAAAATTGCAATTTTTTTTAATAAAGTGTGATTTTATTTAAAAATTATATTAATAATATTTAGAAACTTATTTTCAAAAAATTGAGTTCATTTTTTAATTATACACATCAAAAAATGACTAAGGAGAATTTTTTGTATTTATCAGAAATTCATGAATTCTTGATGAATAGTAAAATATTATAAACTACGATAAATGAAAAATACTTGTTTTACTACATCATAGGTGGTTTGAGGTTTATGTAAGCCAACTTGTTTCAAACTCACATGAAATTATTACTATTTGGTGTCACATGAATCATGACTATTCATATTATTGAGAAAACATATTAAAATAATGTTTAAAACAATGTAAAATCCATCCACTCCTCCACTATAAATACCACTATTATTCCCCTCTTACTCTCACTCCTCTCAGGCATTGAGAATTGTAAAGGTTCTGCCAAATACCCTCCAAAAGTCTCTTCCCCACGTCTATGGCCATCTGTTATCACTAAAAGTCCAAAACCAAAGCCCTTAAGGAGGATCTCAAGGAGAATATATCAAGAGGTAAGAATCCTCTTCATTTTTCATCTGTTTTCTTTTTAAATTCCATTATATTCATATAATATCATCCCCTCACTTCATACATGAGGTATGAAATCTCCATAATATTATATATTCTATGTGTTACCACGTTCATATAAAAAATTTCATCATCTTTCTTCCCCCTTCTTATAAAAACATCGTTCTTGATGTGTCATTTTAAAAAAATCATGGGTGATGTGTTTGTAATTTACATTATAACCTTCAAAGATGATCACGAATCCATTTTAGTGGTTAAAAAATAATTTAAATTTTATTATGTAACATATTTTATGTTCTGTAATTAAATCATTGTCATGAAATCGAATTACATAATGAAACAAGTTCATGATTATCGAGGAACCATAAAAAATGATCTAAAAAAATATCATTAATGTTTTATCTAATGATTCATCATTATATATGATAAAAAAATTATTGATGGTATCATTATATATTATGGAAACACATGAATACTATTTCATTCCACTTTTTGAATTTTATTTCCATACAATAGGAAAATCAAATACAAATCGGCCATGGATATCATTTACAAAATGCACCAAAAACAATAGAAGGGAAAAAGTACTAATAACTAAAGGGTGAAATTATGTCATGAAATGATCATATAAGGTGTTATAAACATAAATATATTTATTTAAGATATTAATAACACTCTTTTAACCATTATACAAGAGGTTTAAACAAGTTTTAAGTGAGACAAACTCGAGGTAAGGGAATTCTTAACCCAATATCCATTCTTTGGGTTAACCTTATACTTCAATAATTTTGTGGTTTTAAGATCATTTGTATGATTAATTTATATTTATATTATGTCTTATTATGTGTATTTAATTTTTATTCACATATTCCTTTCATTAATTTTATTCTCTAATTTATTATACATTATTTGTACCTGACTTTTCATATAAAATCCTCTTTTAAACTTCTAGATTTATAAAATTCTAATTGAATGTTTTAGTGGAAGTATTATTATTTTAAGATTATTTTATGGTTCTTGGTCATTGTTTATGATTAATTGTGTAACCTATATCTCCCTCCAATGCATTTTAATGTGTAAGATTGAGGTCAGCCATATGGTTACTCCATGTGTAGCTGGGATGGTTACACCATAAGGTAGCCGTGATGGTTACATTGTAAGGTAGCTATGGGGGTTAAAAATAATAAGGCAGTGACGAGGGTTAAAATATAAGTAAGTAATGTCCCAAGATAAATTTATTATTCTGTTTATGTTCTATATGTTTTTTTTAAATCTCATGGAAATCTCAAGTTTCACAATGTAAGTTTTTAAGGGTGAAAAGTATGTCTTTTTTTAAAATGATTTCAAATGTTACAAGTATTCATTGAATAATGTTTTATTTCCTTATTTATATGTCTTTTAATGAGAGTTTTGTGATCAAACCAAGTTTTGAAATTATTTTCATAGGTTATAAGGATGTTTAAGACAAAAAATTAATCCAAGTTAAATGTTATGGATATTTGTAAAAGAAATTTTGTTTTATTTGAAATGTTTTATATTTTGGAAGAAATGGACACTTTTTTTTTCTGGTATACACTCTGTATTAATATGGAATTTTATGTATTCATTTTTGTCCCAAATCTATAAAAATCTAAACTAAAAAATATTCACAATGTGATAGGAAGTGAGTTATTGACTAAAATTAAACACTATGTAATGAAATAAGGTCGAGTCCTTATAGTTGGTATTAGAGGATGGTTTAGATAAATTTAGGGGATAGGATGATGTCTATAAAATACCATAATGATTTTTACACTATAGTTAATTTCAAATGATATATAATATAAATACTACCATGTTTCTTTGACAAATTTTTTTTTCAGAATGGTTTTACACAGAAGAATTACATAAGACAAAGTGGAGAGGTACCGACAGAACGATATCCTTCTGAATCAGTAGCTCAGAATGGTAGGTATTGGAACTAAGAAGTTTGTGAAAGTAATGCCTCAGATGAAACAAGCAATAATTGGTATTGGAATCCCTATAAGATAACAACCTGAGGTACCACAAAAGAACATAAGGATACAAAAACATTTTATGTGAAAATACCCTCATGCTTTCAATGGATCTTCTAACCCAGTAGCAGCTGAAGGATGGATTAATTCCCTTGAAAAGATATTCAATGTAATGGGATATTTAGATAATCAAATGGAAAGTCCTTCCATTTATTATTTTTATGGTGAAGCTCATCTGTGGTGGCCAATGATCAAGAATATTAGAGATAGAGAAGAGATTGATGCCTTAGAGTGGGATGAATTTAAAATTATTTTCCTTGAGAAATATTTTCCTAAGGAGGTGTGAATTAGGATAGAGAAGAAATTCCTTGAATTGAAGAAAAAGGAGAAAGATTGAGTGGCTATGTATGAAGCAAACTTTACCCAAATGGAAATGTAATCTCTAAATCTTATTCTGGATCTTGATAGTAAAATCAACTAATTTTACTCAGTATTGAAGCCAAGGTTGTAGAGACCCGGATTTTCAATGAATTGTTTTTAATTATATGGGAATATTAGGAGTCCAAGAAGATTGAAAATGCATGCTTTTGAGGCCTGGTGTGCCCGTAATCAATTTCTAAACTTTTTTTAGGTACGTTTTGTAAACGTGCGAGCGGGTTTTTGTATCTTTTGAATCGGTGCTCAGAATTGAAATCTGAGGACACCATTAAACTTGCAGTGCTGATATTCTCTTAAGGAGAAATTCACCTCAACCATAATAGGTTGAGGGTGAATGTTATTTTTTGTGTTTTTAATTGAAATAAAAATAAAATAAAAGAATAATTTTTATTTTATTTTTAATGAAACCTCTCTATATGAGTTATGGAGGTGGGGACCGCTCAAACTAGAAAACCCCCAATTTGAATTCTAGTGGCGGGGACCACATGATCCCTATTTAATATGGGGAAGAACCTTGGAATCCTCTTATTTAATTGTGCTAACACAATATAATTAATTATCGCAACCGTAGTTGTGACAACACAATAAAATTAATTATGCCAACCTTAGATGTGACAACGCAATACAATTAATTATGCCAACCCTAATTGTGTCAACATAATTTAATTTGTCAAAATTAATTTAATAGATTGTATTTTCAATTTTTGGGGGAATTTGGGATGTTTTGGTAAAAAGTGAGATCTTTGGAGGAACTCTTCCTCTCCAATGAAGAACTTGATCTAACAAAGAACGAGGAACCAACCCTGAGCCCGGATCAGAAGCACCTTGCAGAGGCAACGAATGCTGATGTTCTTCAATGACTTCATCTTCTATCTCTCGACACCTCCAATGAATGACAAGGTAGTTTTTGTTGTTTTTTATACCCCTTTCTTGTTCTTGACGTTCTTCATGATTCAAGAACAAATAATCCGATTGCTATCATTCTAATGTGGAGAGAGCAGGAAAAATGAACACGACCCGAACTATCCAAAACATTTGTGAATTTTAATGGGATTGAAATGATGGCGAAGTACTGAGACATGTGTGGTAATCCTTGGAATGAAGAACAAGCCACTAGGGCGTCCCCGGTGACCTAAGGAATGTCACTGGTGAACCATGCTAGTGACAGAAAATAGTGGGGTCGAGAGTGGCGGCCGGAACTCCGGCCAGCTACGATAAAGGTGGTGGCATGACTGTGCCACCAAAGAAGGGCTTTGACTTGTTGTCCATGGCAGAGTAAGGGCAGCGGCCCACGGTGGTGCGCATCCACCCCGCTGGGTGTGCGGAAGCCGTGACACAAGGCCGCAGTGGCGAGGCGAAGGCAGACAACTTGCTACCGGCCACCGGAGATGGCGTGGCCCATAACAGCTCCATGTGGAAGAGGCTGGCTATCGCACTGCGGGCCACCTAGTGGGTCGGGCTGGGTCGGTCCGACCAAGTCAGACCGTACCCGGACCAGTTTCCACTCTTTCCACTCTTTCGGCCATATCTTGAGCTACGAGCATCTGTTTGATGAACCGTCTCCAGTGTTAGAAACCTTGGATCAAGACGTCCCTTTTGGTATACCCCATTTGAGTTTTGGATAAAGTTGGGGTATAGACAGGTTGGATCGAACATGAATCCAACAAGGCCCTCATGAGTAAAAGGCCAATAACGTATAGACTGGGCGTATGATTGACACACTGTCTGTTCCGTTGATACCATTTTTATGTAGCGTCCCTTTGGGATACTTCTTCCTGGAACATCATGGAATTTGGAGTATCAACCTATGTCTAGTGGAGCGGACTCTCCCGGAATGAAGCGAGCATTGTGCGGGATCCCTGTAGCTGGCAGTAACATGAGAAAAGGATCCTATGTGGGTATGTGATTTGGGATACTACGTGGGTCTGTGATTGAGGGTACCACTTTGATATGCTCTAGTAATTCACATGGGACAACTCTAGGATCCTACGTGGGTCTTCTATACAAGGATCCTACATGGGTTTGCTATACTAGGATCCAACATGGGTCTGATGATTTAGTATCCTACGTGGGTCTGCCTCTTAACAGAGAAATATGATTCAGTAGTTACATATATTCATCTTTACTATCATACAAAAGTTATACCTAGTGTGAGATAATTCATTACCTTTATGGTGATACCTTTGTGGAATTCTTCTGTGTGACGTACCTTTGTGGTACTTTCCTTCATGGTGATACCTTGGTAGTATTATTCTGTGTGGCATACCTTTGTGGTTCTTACCTTCATAGTGATACCTTCATGGTATTCTTCTATGTGGTGTTACCTATGTGGTACTTACCTTTGTGGTGTTACCTTCGTGGTATTCTTTCTTTTGTGGAACATTTGAGCTTTGGGATTTTGAGTTGAGCCTTGTGTTTCCTCATGAATGAGATGGGTATACTTGATAACATAGGTATATGAATAAGCAAATACCAATGTAAGGTTGTCAATTGTTTCCATGCTCTGTGGTTTATCCATTGTGGATTTTGTGAGACCATTGAGGGTATTGGGGTCTCTACTGAGTATCATTATACTCACCCATGCACGAGATACACCTGCACCTTGTTGTGTTTGGTGAAGACGATGAACAATGCTGATGGAGGACGAGGGTACTAGGACTAGAGGTAGCTCAGTGGTGGACATTAGACAAGGCGTACCATAGAGATGACCGTTCGATAGCTATACCTACCCTTCAGGTAGGGTCTTTGGTGGGTGTTTATAGGAGCTGTTTCAGACTACTTGTACTTTTCAGTTATCTTGTACTTTCCTGTTGGGCTTGTATTCTAGCCCCTTTTTTACTGTACACACTCTTTTACTATATTGTTTACTTGTGTTCGTATCTTATTGTTTTCTTGGTTATGTGTGTTTATAGGTTATAAAGGGAATGCCTTTCCGGTTTTAGGGAATATGCATTTCGGTGCTAGTCGCCAGCCCCTGGCCTATGGAAGGTGGGCTTGGCTTAGTCACAAAATGGGCCCCAAGGGATGGTTCATGACCAATTGGTATCAGAGGAGTCAGTTCTACCATAGAACATTAGACTCTGATCTTATTTTAATGGAAATAGTGTTATGTGTAGTGAGTGTGGTTATCATTTTAAGGAATCCAGTGTTTGTTCGGTGGCTGACATATCCATACACCAGGACCCTGAATTCTAATTTCCGACTCACTACACAAAAACACTGATTGCGTTTGTGTTTTAAAAAGTTTTATTTGCGATATTTTTGAGTTAGCTCACAAGGTATAACTTAATTACTGTTGTGAACCTGTTTCTTATAAGTATCCCTCCATATAGACAACCAGCTAGAGTTCTGGGTATAGTACATGATGATATCCCACTGAGTAACGAGGCCTCAGTGCAGGGACCTCTTTCAGTAGAGGCACCAACAGAGGAGCCAATGGTACCATTACCTATTGGGCCACCGATGCCACCATCCCTAGTAGCAGAGAGTGCATGCCACTTGAGAACATTTCACGAGTTCCAATGCTAGAGTCCACCCAGGTTCAGGGGTGAGATGAACCCGCAGGCGGCTGAGGATTGGTTGGAGGTCATTGTGAGAGTCTTCTGAGTGGTAGGGACACCTGTTGATCTCATGATGATCCTTGCTACCATCATTCTACAGGTAGAAACATACAGATGGTGGAGCTTTTTTCTCTAGGTTCAAAACGAGGTGACACTTCTTTGGGAAAACTTTGAGAGCCTGTTTCAGGAAGATTTTGTCCCAGCGACCCCTCATGAAATTCTCATATAGAAGCTTCTTCATCTGTAGTAGGGCAGCATGATAGTGGATCAGTACTCAGTGAGGTTCAGCGACCTCTCACACCACTCCACTAATATGGTGTGGGACCCATTATTCAGAGCTTGGACCTTTGATCAGGGAATCAGGTGAGAGATCAGGGCTTTGATGATTTCTGTCAACATACTAATGGCGGTAGGGGTGTTAGAGAGAGACCTTTTAGTGAAGCGTTTTCGTGCTGTGCACTCACCAGCAGTGAGACCCTCCATCGAGAATCATGTACCAGAGTCTTATACAGTTGGAAAAAGATAGATGACATAGAGGTCCAAAAGGACTAGACCTATAGGTGGACGACCATAGGATTCAGGGTCGGTTGTGTAGGGCACCCAAGATAGGGCCAGTCATGCGATAAGCATGTAGTGTTACACATGCAGGGGGCAGGTTCACATGGCTCGGGACTGCCCGACCCACCATACAGATGATTAGAAGACTGTCAAATTACTGCACTAGGAGAGACAAAGGTTCAATCGGGGTGGTCCATAGGGATTAGGAAGACATGGTAGAGGAGCTAGTTGTGTAGTTGGCAGTGGGCGACGATTCGATGTTTTGCCACAACCACCACCACCCGGTGGTCCACCTCGACTAGAGGGAGTAGGTGGATAGGGGAGAGCTCAGCTCTTAGCAGTTGAGGAATACAACCACAACACTCAGGAGATGATAAGAGGTACAATCTGTGTCTACTCCACCTTAGCTACAGTACTTATAGAAACAGGTTCTAGTCATTCATTTATTTCCACTGCCCTCACTCGGAGCTCAGAGATTCCGGTGGAGCCGTTGGCTTGATCTATATGGATAGAGTCGCCTATGGGAGTGGATTCAATGATTACACACTGGATCTAGTAGTATGAGATTACTCTAGGAGGTGAGAGCTTCATCTAGGATCTCCTAGTAGAGGTGTCGAGGCCTTACAACATCATCTTGGGTATGGACTGGTTATCTATAGTCCATGCTCAGATTGAATGTATTAGGTGGAAAGTGCGGTGTGTCCATATGGATGGGACTAGGATTATCTTCATCAGTGAGAGGGGAGCCTTTGCAGCATAGGATGGACTTACCTAGAGGGGAGTACAACCGATCACTCATCATTTAGCTAACCATACCCTTAGAGTGGTTGATGTGGAGAGTCCGAACTATCCTGTAGTGGTGGACCAGTACACAGATGTCTTCTCTAATGATGTTTTGGGACTACTTCCTCATAGAGAGGTTGAATTTTACATTGACTTATACCTCAGGACGACACGGATATCTACACCAGTGTATCAGATGGCTCTCATGGAGCTTTGTGAGCTGCGGGTACAGCTTGAGGACTTGTAGGGGAAGGGGTTCATCAGGCCCAGTGTTTTCCCTTGGGAAGCCCCGGTTTTTTTATCCAAGAAGGAAGATGGGAGATTGAGACATTGTGTTGACTACCAGAACCTGAACTAGGTGACTGTGAAGAACAAGTACCCACTTCTGAGGATTCATGACCTCTTTGATCAAGTGAAGGGATCATGATAGTTCTTAAAGATAGACCTCATATCAGGATATAACCATCTCAGAGTATGAGATTAGGATGTGAAAAAGACGGATTTCAGATGTCGGTATGTCCATTATGAGTTTTTGGTCATAATGTTTGGCGTGAACAACGCTCTAATAGTGTTCCTGGGACTCATGAACAGGATCTTTCAGCCATATCTTGATCGCATTGTGGTGGTCTTTATTGATGACATCTTGATCTATTCGACTACTGTGGAGGAGCATGCCTATCATTTGCAGATAGTTTTGGACACACACCAAGAGCACCAGCTTTATGGAAATCTCTCGAAGTTCTAGTTCTAGTTTCAGGAGGTTCACTTTCTAGGACATGTCATCTTGGAGGCTGGAGTTGTGGTGGATCCAGTGAAGATTGAGGTGGTACTTTCTTGGGAGCCACCTAGGAGTTTGACAGAGGTACGAAGTTTCCTGGGTTTGGCTGGATACTGCCAGAGATTTCTGCCAGATTTTCCTAGAGTTGAATCACCTTTATCAGTGTCAATGAAGAAGGGGAAACCCTTCGTGTGGTCGGAGAGATTCCAGCGGAGTTTTCATGAGCCCAGGAAGAGGCTGACTAGTACCCCCATCTTGAGGCTTTTAGAAGAGGGTATTGGGTACGCAATCTACTGCAACACATCACGGACCAGGCTCAGATGTTTCCTAATGCAAGAGTGACCAGTTATCACATATGGTTCTCGATAGCTGAGACGACATGAGCATAACTATTCTACCCATGAACTTGATTTAGCAGTAGTGGTCTTCGCTTGGAAGATGTGGCGATATTACATGATGCGTGATCATTTTACAGTCTACTCTGATCACAAGGCTCACAAGTATATCTTCTCTAAGAAGAACATAAAACTAAGGTAGCGGCATTGGCTTGAGTTTCTCCAGGACTATGACTTCGAGATAATCTATACTCCTGAAAAGGGAAATGATATAGGAGATGCAATCAACAAGGGAACTAGTATACAGTTGGTAGGTGAAGCGACAGAGCAGCTGGACACCTTCTAGATAAATTCTATGGAACAGTATAGAGCAGTTTTTTTTTTCAATCTCTTACAGTCACACCCACACTTATTCAGTGATTAAGGTAGGTGAAACATGAGGATGGTGACTGCGAGGATCGATATGTTCATATATCCACAGGATATGCACTAGATGGATTTTATAAAGGTGGGGTACACATCATCCTCTTCAAAAGATGTACCATGGTACCAGTGTCCCTTTGGGAGGAAGTGTTGATGGAGTTCCACACATCCCCTATATCGTTACATCCAAAAGTGGATAAGATGTACTAGGACCTCCGATGACATCACTGGTGGCTAAAAATGAATAAAGAAGTAGTAGAGTTTATCTATCGATGCCTCACTTGTCAGCAATGGAAGGCGGAGAATCAGGTACCAGCGGGCTTATTTCAGCCTTTAGGTGTCCCAAAGTGGAAGTGGGAAATGATATTAACCGAATTAGTGACCAGACATCCACTTATATCCATGGGTCATGATTCTATCTGGGTGATCGTCGACTCACTCACCAAGTTGGCCCACTTCCTACCGATCAGAGAGAAGGATTCAGTATAGAGCTCAGGATGCCTCTATGTGTAGGAGATTGTGTGGATATATGGAATACCCTTGACGGTTGTATCCGATCATGATACAAGTTTCACATCCCAGATTTGAAAGGGGTTGCAGGAGGCTTTCGGGATGCAGCTTCATTTGAGCACCTTCATCCATCTTCAGATGGATGGCTAGACTGAGCAGACCATATAGAACCTCGAGGACATGCTGTGTACTTGAGTCCTCAACTTCGGTCATAGTTGGGAGGATCACTTTCCCTTGGTAGAGTTTACATAAAACAACAGCTATCAATCCACCATTCATATGACACTAATCAAGGATATGTACGGTCGACCTTATAGATCACCTTTGTGCTGGACAAACCTAGGGGAGTTAGCACTAATGGGACCAGATATGGTACGAACTACTAAGGAGAAGGTTTAGATCATCCAAGAGCAGATGAAGACTGCATAGAGCAGGATGAAGTCTTATGACGATATTATACAGAGACCTCTAGAGTTCGAGGAGGGTGACCATGTATTTCTACAGGTCTCACCCCAACAAGGTTTGTAGAGATTTGGTCGGGCAGCAAGTTATCTCTAAGGTTCATCAGACCCTTTTTGGTCCTTAGTAGAGTTGGTGGGGTGGTTTATTTCTTAGATCTTCCAACTCAGTTGCACTAGGTGCATGATGTCCTCTATGTATCCTAGCTGAGGAGATACATGCACGACCCATCTCACGTCATCGACCACGATGTGATGGAAATTGACAATATGGTGAAGTTTAAGGAGGTTCCAGTAGAGATTGAGAATCAATAGGAGAGAGTCCTTCGTGGGAAGATGATACCTTTAGTACATGTACATTGGTAGAACGGAATCCTCTAGGAGAGCACATGGGAGTAGGAGGCTTAGATTCATGCTCAGTACCCCCATCTGTTTTCATAGTTTTTGTGACGATGCTTTCAGGGATGCAAAGCCCTGAGGTGGAGAGAATATAATGACCTGGATTTTCCATGTAATTTTTTTATTATATGGGAATATTACGAGTCTGAGAAAATTGAATGTGTGTGATTCCAAGGACTGGTGTGCCTGGAAACAATTTCTGAACCTTTTTAGGTATGTTCAGTAAACATGTGAGTAGGTTTTTGTAACTTTTGAACCGGTGCTCTGAATTGAAATATGAGGACATCATTGAACTTGCACGACCGATATTCACTTAAGAAGACCTTAAACTTGACCGTAGTAGTTCGAGGGTGAAAGTTAGTTTTCGGTTTTTTTTGTGGAAATAAAAATAAAAAAAAAGAAAAAGTTTTACTTTATTTTTAATGAAACCTCTCTATATTAGTTACAGATGTGGGGACCACCAGAACTAGAAAACCCCCAATTTGAATTCTAGTGGTGGGGAAAACTTTAACCCTCTTTAATATTGGGAAGACACTTGGAATCCTCCCATTTAATTGTTCCAACATAAAACAATTAATTATGGAAACCTTAGTTGTGCCAATGTAATACAATTAATTATGACAAACATAGTTGTGCCAATGCAATAAAATTAATTATTCCAACCTTAATTGTGCCAACGTAATTTAATTTGATAGACTTACTTCAATATGTTGGCTTTTTGATTTTTTGTGGTATTTGGGAAGTATTGGAAAAAAGGGATATTTTTGGAGGAACTCTTCCTATCCAATGAAGAACTTTCTCCAATGATGAACTTGCTCCAATGAAGAACGGGGAACCAACCCTGAGCGTGGATCGGAAGAACCTTGTGGTGGAAACAAAATCCGATGTCCTTCAACGAATTCATCTTCTATCTCTTGACACCTCCAATGAACGACAAGGTAGGGTTTGTTGTTGTTTTATACCACTTTCCCGTTCTTGACATTCTTCATGATTCTAGAAAAAATAAGTAGATTGCTATTAATCTAATGCAGAGAGAGTAGGTCAAACGAACACGGACCGAACACTCCACAACCTTTATGAATTTTGATGGGCTTGAAATGATAGAAACTTCCTGAGACAAGTGTGAAAATTCTCATAATGAAGAACGGGCCATTGGGGCAGGCCCTGTGACCTGAGGAATGTCTCCAGTGACCCGTGCCGACGACCGGCACCAGTGGGGATCCAGAGTGGTGGCCAGAACTCTGGTCATCCACGAAGAAGGTGGCGGCACAACCGTACCACTAAAGAAGGGCTATGGCCCATTGGCCACTGTGGAGAAAGGTCAGCGGCTGGCCGTGCGATGGAGGCGGCGATGCGCATCCGCGGCACTAGGTGTGTGGAAGACGCGACACAAGGTTGCGGTGGATAGGTGAGGGCGGCCACCCCCTGCTGGTTGCTGAAGATTGTACAGCGCATGACCGTACTGTACAGAGGAGGCTGGCTGCCCGACCAGCAATGGGCCGCCACACTGCGGGCCGCCACACTACAGGACGCTGCATCGCAGGCCGCCCAATGGGTCGGGTCGGACCTAGGACCAGACTCAGACCATTTTTGAACCTTTCCACTCTTTCGGCCATATCTTGAGTTACATTAATTTTTTTTACGAACCGTATGTGCTGCTAGAAACCTTGGATTGAGACGATCATTTTGGTATACCCCACATGAGTTTTGAATAAAGTTGGTGTATGTCCGGGTTAGATCGAACACAAATCCAACCGGGCCCTCGGGACCAAAAGACCAATAACTTACTGACCAGGAATCTGAATGACGCACTGTATGTTGTGTTGAGACCCCTTTTATGTAGCAGTACTTTGAGATAATTCTTAATGGGACTTCTTGGATTTTGGAGTATCGACCTGTGGTTTGAGGAGAAGACCCTCCCAGAATCAAGTGAGCTAAGTGCGGGAACCCTGTAGCTGGTTGAAACCTGATAAAAGGATCCTATGTGGGTCTATGCTTTGGCATCCTATGTGGGTTCATGATCAAGGTTTCCACTTGGATCCACTATAGGAATTCACGTGGGACTACTCTAGGATTCTATATGGGTCATCTATACAAGGATCCTACATGGGTCTGCTGTACTAAGATCCTATGTGTGTCTGATGATGTGAGATCCTATGTGGGTCTGCCTCTTAATAGAGTAAGATTATTCAGTAGTTACATCTATTCATCTTTACTATCATACCAAAGTTATACATGGTGTGAGCTATGTCCTAACCTTTGTGGAATTCTTCTATGTGGATTACCTTTTTTGTAATTATCTTCGTGGTGATACCTTTGCAATATTCTTCTGTGTGACGTACACTAGTAGAAACATGGTCTTTAACATCGTTTTTTTTAATTTTGGATGTCGGTGTTGAACCGATGTTGAAGTCACCAATGTAAAAAAATAAGACTTTTTACGTCAGTTTTTTTAAACCGACGCCAAAAATAAATAAAATTTGTTTTCTGTCATCAATTTTGTAAAAAATGGAATCCAAAAAAACTAATTTGTATCATTTTTGGCGTCGATTTTCATAAAAACCAACGCCAAAAATAAAAGAAAATAGTTTTGGCGTCAGTTATTTAAAAAAACCAACGCCATAAATGAAAAAAAAGTTTTTTTGGCATCGGTTTTTACAAAAACCGAAGCCGGAAAGTAAATATTTTTTTTCTATGTTTTAGATAATTTTCTAATATTTGATTTGACTAGTTTTTGACCTAAAACGAAGTTACGGATCAAAAGTTATCACCATCAGAAGTTGAACCTATCAAAGTATCGATTGATACAACCAGTTTCAATGAAAAAATGATAAACATAAATTAAAATCATATACACCAAATGAAATAAAATAAGCATAATACTTCAAACATATTTCAATGGTTTTCTCGGATTCCATAGAAAGGAAACATTGTTTATCATCATATAACTTATATTTAAAAATGACAATTAATCATCATTATAAGAAATCTAATCGAGTTGTTTAGAAATGAAGGATAATAATAATAATCAAAACAAATGAATAGAATACATACCGTGTTAAAATTAAGGATTGAAGTTGCATTGAAAACTTTATTGAATCGACGATGTTGAAAAAGATGAACGAAGGAGAAATTGGATATATATATAGTAAATGAAAATATTTTCAATTGCATTGTATGAAAATATAGGCAGGATTTCAAAATGTTAAACGCAAGTTGTAAAAAAAATTGAAATTTTGATCCCACATTACTCTTTGGTGTCGATTTTGTTTGAAACCAAGGCAAAAGAGGATTTAAATTGGTCTTTTGGCATAGGTTTTTTAGAAAACCGATGCCAAAAATCCCAATCGATATCCATTTTGGCGTCGGTTTTTAAATAAACCGACATGAAAAAGTTAAAATAAATACATTTTTTGCATCGATTTTTTTAGAAACCAATGCCAAAAGGTTAAAAAAATTATGTTTTTGGTGTCTATTTTTTAACAAACTGACGTGAAAAATTTGAAGAAAAACTTTTTGCGTTTGTTTTTTTAAACTGATGCCAAAAACAAAAAATAATTTTTTTGGCGTCAGTTTTAAGAAAAAACCGACTTAAAAAACTAAATAATATTTTTGGCGTTGGTTTTTATGGAAACAGATGCCAAAAATTAATGAAAAAATTACAATGTTTTAGATAATTCCTTTATCTTTGATTTGACTAGTCGTGGAGCTAAAACAGAGTTACAGATTGAAAGTTATGGCCTTTGAAAATTGAAATCCTTTAAGACCTCTCTTAGAGACGATCAACTTCTAACATCCATAACTTTTAATTTGTAACTATATTTTCACTCCACGACTAGTCAAATCGAAGATTAGTGAATTATCTTATACATTGTAATTTTTTTTAAATTTTATGGTGTCAGTTTTCCTAAAACTGATTCCAAAATATATTTTTTTTCTGTTTTTTGCGTCGGTTTTTTTAATAAACGATGCCAAAACAATTTTTTATTTTATTTTTTGCGTCGGTTTTTTAAAAAACCGACGCCAAAAAATCAGCGCAAAAATTATTTTCGTAGGTTTATAAGAAACCGACATCAAACTGGAGATGTTAATAATCATTTATCTACTAGTGGTACCTTTTCAATTCTTACCTTCATGGTGATACCTTTATGGTATTCTTCTGTGCAGTGTTACCTTTGTGGTACTTACATTTGTGGTGTTACCTTTGTGGTATTCATTCCTTGTTGGAGGAGTTGAGCTTTGGGCCTTTGAGTTGATCCCTGTGTTTCCTCATGAATGAGATGGGTATACTTGATAACTTAGGTATATGTATGGGAATATACCTATGTAAGGTTGTCAGTTGTTTCTATGATTTATGGTTTATCCTTTCTGGATTTTGTGAGACATTTGAGGGTCTTAGGGTCCATAATGAGTATCGTTATACTCACCCCTGCACGGGCTACGCCCGCACCTTGTTGGGTTTGGTGCAGATGACTGGAAACGCTGATGGAGGAAAAAATAACTAGAACTGGAGGTAGCTTGGAGGTGGACATTAGAAGAGGCATACCACAGAGACGATTGTTCGAGAGTTGTACCTACCCTTCAGGTAGGGACCTTGGCAGGTGTTCATAGCAGCTATTTCAGTCTACTTGTACTTTTCAATTTTCTTGTACTATCTAGTTGGGCTTGTATTCTGGACCCTTTTTCTACTGTACACACTCATTTTACTATACAGTTTACTTGTGTTCATATCTTATTGTGTGCTTGGTTGTGTGTATTTATAGGCTATAAATGCAATTACTTCCCGGTTTTAGGGAATACACCTTTCGGTTCTAGTCGCTATCCCCTGGCCTATGGAAGGTGGGCTTGGGGTAGTGATGACACAGGCCGTGGGGGATGAGTCGTGACAAAGGTATCTAAGTGAATTTACCTCCCGTGAATTCAATAGTTATGATAAACTTTTCTGATATACTGATAGGGTAGAAATGGAGTTTTTTGATGATCAAATTCACTTTGAAAACAAGGATATTAAGAGGTTCTGATGGAATGTGATGGGTAATAATCAATTAAAGAAATATGATGGTAAGAAAGTCCAGTTTCCAATTTGCAAAAAGTGTTGAAAAAATCACCCTAGGGAATTCCTTACCAAAACTGGGAAGTGTTTTTGATGTGGTAATTTTGGACATATGGCCTAAGATTGTAATGCAATTAATCATAAGACTAATCATGATAACCAAACTGTAAAGTGTTTTAAATGTGGGGAGATGGGTCATTATGAAAATGCATTCCCAAAGAGAGATCTAAATAATTGAAAAAATACAGAATGTAAGAAAAAAGGTATAGTGAGATCCTTTGGGACTATGTTAGTAGATGTCGGGCTATCCAAATATGTGGTATCAGGTACTGTGCTTGTTTACTTAGACTTTTCTAAAGTTTTGTTCGACACAGGGTCTATGCATTCCTTTATTTCTGAGGAATGTTTCTAGTAAATTGGAAATATCACCTCAACTAATGAGACAATAACATATTATTAAAACACTAGTGGAAAATATTATATAAAATAGGAATTATAGAAATATTTTAATTGTTACACATGGAAATACTTTACATGGAATACTTATTTTTTTACCTTAGTAGAGTTTGATATCATTCTGGGGATGGATTGGATTTCTGTTAATCACACTAAGGTTGATTGTAGAGCTAAAGAAGTTTTTTTGTGAAATTTTTTTAGTTTATATACAAGAATGAACCATTACAATTGATAACATATTAGGAAGCTGATAAACTGTTTAAAGATGGAAATGAATGGTACTTTTCTCATATTTTTGAAAATAAGGGAACTATTCAGATTCATGAAGTGCTATTGGTAAATAAATATGTTGATGTACTTCCTAATGATTTATATGATTTTATACCTAATCATGAAGTTGAATTCACAATTAACTTAGTTCATTATTCTAATCCAATTTCAAAATCTCCTTACTGAATGTCTCAAATGGAACTTTTAAAGTTGAAAAATCTGTTGTAGTATTTTCTTAATAAAGCCTTCATTCGTCCTAGCACTTCACCATGTGGTGCTCCAGTTTTGTTCTTTAAAAATAAAGATGGTCCCATGAGACTTTTTATTGATTATAGATCCTTGAATAACATCATTGTTAAAAATAAGTATCATTTACCTCATATCAATGACTTGTTTGATTAGCTCCAGGGAGCTTAGTACATTTCCAAGATTGACTTGATATCTGGATACCACTAGCTAAAGGTGAAGGAGGATGAAATCTTAAAAATAGCTTTTCGTACTAGATATAGGCATTAAGAATTTGTTGTTATGTTGTTTTGGTTAACTAATGCACCTGTTGTATTCATGGATCTTACGAATATAATATTTCATGAGTTATTGGATATGTTGGCAGTTGTGTTTATTGAGTACATTTTGGTATTTTTAAAGAGTAAAGAGGTGAGTGATAAACATTTAAGGGTTTCTTTGAAAAAATTAAAGGAAAAGAAAATATATGGAAAATTTAGAAAGTGTATTTTTTGGTTGAAACATATTTTTTTTCTTTGGTACATAGTAAATAAGGACGGAATAATAGTTTCTCCTACCAAAACAAAAGTGGTTGATGATGGACAAGACCTAAAAATGTTATTGAGATTTGTAGTGTTCTTGGATTAGCTGGTTATTAGTAATGGTTTGTTAAAAACAATACACGGTTATCTATCCCTCTAACTATGTTGACACAAAAAGGGGTTAAATTTGTTTTGATGGAATAATGTGATGTTTTTTTGGAACTGAATAGGATTTTGGTGAATGATCCAGTTTTGGCCTTGCCTTCTCGAAATGGTCAGTTTTTCATCTACATTGATGATTAATTGAAGGTAATCGGTTTTGTTCTAAAATATAATGATGAGTTAATTTCTTATGATTCAAGAAAACTAAAACCACATGGGTTAAATTATCCCACACATGATTTGGAATTGGAAATTATGGATTTTTCTTTGAAAATTTGGAGGCCAAATTTATATAGATCCAAATGTCAAATATATAATGATTATAAAAGCCGGAAGTATATATTCACTCAAAAATAATTAAGCATGATACATAGAATATGTCTAGAACTGATAAAAGATTACGATTGTATGATTAATTACCATCATTAAAATGAAAAAAAGTTGTATATTTCTTGAGTTGAAAATGTCATGCATCATTAACCATGTTACATTTGGAACCTGATCCATTGATTAATGATTTGATGAATTTTGGTTTAGAAGTTGTTGGTGCAGGAAATACATCTATTTTGTTTCAGGTTTTAGTGCATTCATTTTTACAAGACAGAATTAATCAGGCACAGAAGGAAGATCGTGAGCTACTGAAAAATGTAGAATTGGTTAAAATGGGTAAGTTGCCAGAATTTAACTTTGATAAAGGTTTTTTTGTGTTTTGGAAAAATATTGTCTGTGCCATGAGATTCCCAATTGAAGAAATATTTTTTGTTTTAATATCATAGTTCTCCATTTTCAGTTCATCAGTGGAGTACTAAGATGTATAGAGACCTTCGAGAGTATTACTGGTGAGATGGAATGAAAAAGAGATATTGCTGATTTTACAAAGAAATTTTTGACATGTCAAAGGTAAAATCAGAGTGGAATTTACCCAAGGGGATACTTTATCCTTTTCCTATTCTATATTGGAAATGTGGGAATATATCCATGGACATTTTTGTGGGACTACCAAATACTTCTCGAGGTAAAAATGCGATTTGTGTTATTGTTGATCGGAAAACTAAATCTGCACATTTTCATTCTATTCAAGATACAATGTCTTTGGATCAGCTTTCTCGACTATACCTAAATGTGATTTTCAGGTTAAATGGAGTTCCTCTTTCTATTGTATATGACTGGGATCCCAGGTTCACATCTAATTTTTGGAAGGGCCTTTAAGAGTCGTTTGGAATAAAATTAAATTTTAGTACAACATTCCATCATCAATCACATGGGTTGTCAGAACGAACGATTCAGACTTTGGAGGACATGCTTCTATCTTGTTCAATGGAATACCAGGCATGTTGGGATCAACATATTTCTTTAGTTGAGGTTTCTTATGATAAAAATTTCCATTCTTGTAAACAGATGGAACATTTTTAGGCATTGTATGCGAAGTGTTTTCGAACTCCATATTTTTGGGATGAAGTTGGAGAAATGAAGTTGATGGAACCATAATTAGTAGAGGAAGTGGATAAGAAAGTGAATATGATCCAGAAACACACAAGGATAGCTCAGATTCGGTAGAAACGGTATGCATACAACACGAAGAAAATCTTTTCCTTTGAGTTTTGTGATTATGATTTTCTTAGAATCTCACCATGGAAAAGTGTTATGTGTTTTGGTAAGAATGGAAAGCTAAGTCCACGATTCATTAGACCATATGAAATCCTAGAGAAAGTTGGACTAGTTTCCTACCGAGTAGCTTTTCCTCAATGTTCAAAATAGGTACACAATTTTTTTCATGTTTTGATATTGAGAAAGTAAGTTCCAGATTCATATCATGTTTTGAGCCAAGAAGCAATTCAGCTAGAAGAGAACCTTTCTTATGAATAGAAACCAGCTTGGAATCTTGATAGAAGGGAGAAAGTAGTGAAAAATAAATTAATCCACCATATAAAGTTTTTGTGGAGAAACCACATGGTTGAAGAAATGACATGGGAGTCTAAAAATGCTATGAGGGAAAGGATCCCTCACTTATTTAATAAGTAAATAAAATTATGAGGACACAATTTCTAGAATAAAGGAATAATCTATCACCAAATGTTTTTAAAAATAAATTAAAATTCATGAAACTTTGGTTTAAGTAGTTGTTTCTATCTATCCTTTAAACATAAATTTTCCACTTCTATGATTTAAATTTCAAGAAAAAGTCATATGCAGTTGTGATCAGCAAGTTATTTAGAGTCTAATGGAACCGACTTTATTTTTGGTGGATAGTAACATACCCTTATGAATAGTTATATGAATAGTAATATGACCATATTGAATCGTAAATTGAATTATTATTTTATTTTTTTAATGATTTAATATAATGACATATTGGATAATTTTTTAAGGTCATATAAAATGAGTTATAGTTTTAAAATTGTTAATTTTTAAATAAAGTATGACTTTATTTAAAAAATTATTTAATATTATTTTAAAAATTACATAAAAAACAATGTTCATTTTGGAATTCTGCAGGTCAAAATTGGGCAGGGTGAGTTTTTGGGATTTTTCTGAAATTCTTGAATTTTTTGATGAATAGTAAAATACGATAAATTACGATAAATGCTAAATACTTGTTTTACTGCATCATAGGTGATGAAAGGATTATGTAATCTGGATTTTTTTTAAAACTCACATGAAATTATTACTATTTAGGGTCACATGAATCAAGAAAATTTATATTCTTGATAAAAAATATTAAAATAATGATTAAAATAATGTAAAATCCCTCCTATCCTCTCAACCCTTGGGAATTGTCAAATTTATGATAAATACCCTCCCTAATTCTATTCCCCACATCCAAGACCTGATGGTCTCACCAAAAGACCAAAACCAATGTCCTTAAGAAGGATCTCAAGGAGAATAGATCAAGAGGTATGAATCTTCTTCCTTTTTCATGTGTTTTCTTTTCAATTCCTTTTTTTATTATACTCAATTCCCCTCCCTTCATACAGGAGGTATAAAATCTCTAAAATATTATATATTGTATGTGTTATCATGTTCGTGTAAAAAATTTCATCATATTTCTTCCTCTCATCCCCTTCTTATAAAAACATCATTCGTGATGTGTCGTTTTACCAAAATCATGGTCGATGTGTTTGAAATTTACATTACTTCCTTAAAAGATTATAATCAAACACATTTAAAGGTTGAAAAAGAATATAAATTTTATTATGTAATCTATTTTATGTTATGGAATTAAATTCTATGCATGAAATTAAATTATATAAGGAAACAAGTTCGTGATTATCGAGGAATCCCTAAAAATGATCTAAAAAATATAATTAATGTTTTATCTAATGATTCATCATCATATATGAAAAAATGATGTATGGTGTAATTATATATTTTTAAAACACATGAATAAAATTTCACTCCACTTATATAATTTCAATTCTATACGATAAGAAAATCTAACACAAACCGACCATGGAAATTATGTAAAAATGAACCCAAAAACAATGGAAGAAACAAAATACTAATAATTAAAGGGTGAAATGATATTATGAAATGACCATATAAGGTGTTATAAAAATAAATATGTTTCATTTAATATATTAATAAAACTCTTTTAGCAATTATACAGGAGTTTTAAACATGTTTGAGGTAAGAAAAACCTGAGGTATGGGAATTCTTAATACAATTTCCATTCTTTGGGTTAACCTTCTAATTAATTAATTGTGTGGTTTTAAGATCATTTGTGTGATGTATTATTGAAGATATTATGTTTTATTATGTTTATTTAAATTTTTTAAAAATATTCCTTTCATTCAATTGATTCTCTAATCAATTATGTGTTATCTGTAAGTGATTTTATTATAAAATACTCTTTTAAAATTCTTGTTTTAGAAAATTCAAAGAGAATGTTTTTATAAAAGAATTATTTTTTGATGATTATGTTATGGTTCTTGGGAATTGTTTATTATTCTATTTGGGACCTATATATCCCTCCAATGCATTGTGTATGTGTATGTTGGAGGTTGTTTGTATGGTTACTCCATGTGTAGCTGCAATGGTCACACCATAAGGTAGCCATGATGGTTACATTGTAAGGTAGCTGTGATGGTTACAAATCCTAAGGTATCCACTAGGGTTACAATATAAGTAAGTAATTTCCCAATATTCTTTTATGGTTATATTTATTATCTATATGTTTTGGGTAAATATCCTAGAAATCACAAGTTTCACAATGTTTATATGGGTGACAATTATGTCATTTTTGAAAATGATTTCATTTGTTACAAGTATTCATGGAATAATGTTTTATTTAATTCTTTATATATGATTTACTGATATTTTTTTGTTCATCCCGTGTTTTTTAATGATTTTCACAAGTTGTAATGATGTGTAAGACAACGATGTAATGCATGTTAAATTTTATGAAGATTTATCAAATAAATCATGTTTTATTTGAAAAGTTTTATATTTTGGAAGGAGTGGACACTATTTTTGTGGCATCTACTTTGTATTAATGTGGAATGTTATCTATTTATTGATGTAAAAAATCTCAAAAAATATAAACTTGAAAAGATCCTCAATGTAAAAGGAAGCAAGTTCCTGAATAAAATTTAAGATTATGTAAAGTAATAAGGCCAGGTCCTTATATCGGTATCTTTAAATTTTAATCTTACATAGTTTTTGTAGCTTCCTAAGTTCATATTATATATCATTTTAATCTTCTAGAGTTATTATAATGTAGCTATATTGGAATTTGTTACCTTATTCTTCTGTGAATTAAGTCTCTATTTTATATCATAGGTAGAATAATGATTATTCTAAAATAGAACTTATTAATCTTATATACGACAAATTTAATCCTATGTTTCCTTTAGGAAATAATGTTTACACTTAAGTGAAATTTTGATATATTATATTCTTCAATATTATTAATCAATAACTTTTATAATGACTCTATAGAAAACTAAACTCTAAACCATACTTATTTAATCATTTTGAAACATTATTTATAAATTTCAAATAACTTTTGTAATTAATTAAACCTTCAATAAGAATTATTAATTAATTATTAAATATAAAAACACCTTATCCTGCTAAGCTCAGACTTTGTACTTTAATTGCATCCAATTCAAACTTCTATATTATCCATATTTATTTATACTAAGAACACATGGATGGATTATTTCATTAAACTCACAATCACATCTATATTCCAACAGAGTATTCCCATTATCAATATTTATTACCAATATATAAATAGATCTTCCTTAGTATGTATAATAGAAGGAATCATGAAAACTACATGTTGTGCCTAAAACCTTAAACCTCTTTATTTATTGGGTTCTTCATTAACACCCAACACATATTCACAAACTTACTTATTGAAAACAAATAAAATCATCATCATAGTACATTGGGATTTTTAAGTAGAAATGAGTTGATAAAGGGTGTATATATATGAAAGGAGTGGGATATCAATGAATAAAATATTGAATATTTTTTTATTCTCAAGACAGTAAATATTATTGATTATTATGAATATAAAACACTTTTATAACTAAATAGAATCAGTACATTATTCAATTAAAACTATTGAATCAAAAATAGTTTTTTATTGGAATAAGATATAATTGAGGCTTTGAGAATTTATTTATAAATTTTTAAATTAAATTTATTATTTTTAATTATATTATATTACCCATTAAATATATTTTATATCTTTAGAATATTTTTTTAATGTATTAAATCATATTTTGAACATAATTATGTTTTACAAGTTATTTTATATTCAAAAGCTATATTTCTTATTATTCACAAAAAATTCTAAATTAGTATTCAAATATTGGAAAAAATCACTATTAGTTAATATTTATGTACTAAATTATAAATTTTATTACATTTTATAAAAATAATGTTATATTGTAGGTAATTTAGATATTTATGTTTTAAAATAAAATTTAATTTCATACTAAATCAATTAAAATGTGTTATATTATAATTTAATCATATACACACTTGATGTAATGTCATGACCCCTCCACTAGTACCCCTTATAGGTTGATAATAAAGAGTGGAAGTAACCCCCTAAGCCTGCCTCCAATAGTCCTTAGGTTGGAGACCACATCAATAGTATAAAACACAAAATTGGAGGAACTTACATCAATAATACCAGGAAAATTATACAATAATTGATAATAAAGACCATTTCATAAATATAAAATAACTGTATCCAAAAATGCATATCAGGAAATGAAAATTGAATTCTGCAACATGAAATACCAAAAGAAAACCTAATGTAGAGGCGCCACATTAGCTTTGACCTCTGAACTATTAATTCCCATCTCAATCTCCAAACCACCTATAGACATAAAAAATATTTCATATAAATATGGGGTGAGAATAAAATGTATACCTATTAGTATCATACCCAAGTTATCTCGATAAAATGTGATAATATCATACTAATGAACAAGTAAATCAATAGTAAAACTAACATTCTTTTAAACAGGTCAATTGACTATCCCATATGTGCTAAAGATGTCTAAAAAATTAAGGCATCTCATGTAGTAAAATAATATTAGATGATTATATATTAGCATTCTCAACTTCCCTTTCTCCAATTAGTTGTTTCTATCAATCCCAAACATGAGATGTCATGTTCTCACATCCCTTCCATTTACTTTACACTGATCATATATCGTGTTGAGTTTGATGTGAGTAAGGGCATAACCCTACCTATCCCAAACTTCGATAAGGTCTAAAATCCCATGCTTGCATCAGTAAATATCTATATATCACATGACGCAACCATATAATCATCCATCCAATCACATATCTAATCATGAACTCATAACCATAGTAGTAGGGTTTCATGAATATGAAGGAAATCAACCTCATTTCATCATCCTACCTTGCATGACCCCCACAACATATCGCATCCTGTCATAACAAGGAATTGCCTCCAACTATTCCATACTTGATCAGTATATAGAACCAACTAGGTACCACCACCATATATTGTTATCAAAGGCAGTGTAGGTAAGAGGTTATCATTAGTCATTTGTTCCCTCACCAAACTGGATGTTGGGGAATACCCCCACCCCCCAATATATGGGTGTTAGTACATAGTACTCAACTAAAGTGGGGAGCATATAGAAGTTACAAAAAAATAAAAGGATATATATTTATATAGTCCCACACATCACACGACTTAAGGTCCAACATCATAAAATACTAACATAGCCCACATCACTACCACGTCACTTCATCACATCTTATACCAACTTATTCCCCTTTAAAAATATACTCAACAAATCACATAGCCACACACAACCAACAATTTACCTTTTATATAAAATTTCAATAATTTTATAGATTTATCAATTTATAAACAATCCTATTTTAATAACTATTCAGTTATTTATTTAATGATAAACCACTCCTAAGAACTTCCTGAATTTAATTCCACCCCTATCCCATTTTATTTGAACCCATTTATTAATAATCAATTCATAAATATTTTACATCCTATTGAATATCATACCAAACCTATTTTATTCTATCCATTTAATTACCAATTCAAAATTATTAAATACATCCCATAGGTAATATAAAACTAACACAAGGATACCACACAATAGTACAACCATACAACAACAACCACCATCACATCCCATGATAAAACAATTACATCCCTATTACCAAATATATTCCACAACCAAATGGTCAGCACTATCACCACAAAACACCACAATATCCACAAAAATTTAGGGAAAACCCCCCATCAAGAAACAATAATATATTTCCAAATAACACGATTCATCCTAAATCCCAATTTAAAAAAGGATTTCATAGAATTTCATTATATGGTAAATTTCTTAAAATTTCCTGTTTCACATAAAACTAGTTCATAAAAATATATAATATCTTAAACTTTTTTTTAATAGTGAGTTCAAATAGGAAATCATATCAAATGTTTATAACTCATATAAACAATAACACACACACACAACATAACATCTTACAAGTTTCAATTGGAATCAAGTGGAAATAATATAGAAATCAATGAACACATATGAAAACATACATTTACTCTTAAATTTATTAAATTTGTCTCATTATATTGTTTAATTAAATCTATAATACCCCCCCCCAATTGAAAAAATCATGTTAAACTCACATATTCATGGAATGAGAGATATTAAATTCCTTACATCAATGGAAGATTTTTGAATAATGGTACAAAACAAGGAAAATAAGGGATTGCCACAAGACTTGAACCACACCTTAAAAGGTAAATGAAGTATAACACATCATAACTTATTAATAAAATGACTGAAAACCACACAATCAAACCCTAACTCTCATAAATAACTTTTTTTAACTGTAAAATGAAGTAAAAGGTAAGAAAGAGGAAGAGGGAACTCACTAAGGCTTACAAAAAATCAATCTCTCAAGGATGTGGTTTAATTAAAAAGAAGAGGGGATGAAATTTACCCTCAAATATCTCTAGGTTTTCCCTCAAATTAATATGTAATAGAGGGTGATAAATTAAATTAATTGTGTGTTGAAATTTATAACTATTATAGAAAAAAAATTATTCACAACATGAAATAATAACTGAATCCATGAATCCTTCGAGAAACCACCAATTCATAGCATGAAATGAGAATTTACAATGAAAACTGATCAACTAAATCACACAATAGAATCCATACCTCTAAATACTCAAAAATTAGAAATATTTTACACTATTAACAAGTCACTTCACACTATGAACCATCCTAAGACAAAAAAACTAAAAACCAACTTGTCCTGCTTCATGCAATGAACCACACTCTATGTCAAGAACCATCCTCCACAAAACCGTGAAAGGGTTATTCGTAATTTGATATAGGCCTTCACACCACAAATCACACCTAGTTAGACCATATAAACTCTATCCTGAAATACTCATTATGTGAACCAAAACCCACACTATGATCTCTTGTGTGAACATTATTACCATTGAAAACCATTTTTCCCATTTTAAACCTCCTATACTACTAGAATTTCACTCTAAATCCTTAATTACATTTATTAAAGATCATATTGAAAACTATAACACTAAAAACCAAAAAAAGTGATGTTTTCGTAGATATGGGATTTTAAATTTGATGCCTCCCAAACAATTCTTGTCCTTGAGAATAAAAACAGAACTTAAATTAAGAAAACAACCACCAAAACCACAAAATGTTCACCTAGGAGGTACCTCTCATAAAGTAAAACATCGTAAAAAACATATATTATTAGGAAAAATAAATGAATATTATAAATTATAATTAATATAAACATCACATCATCAATAAAAAAAATTAAAAACAAGATAGGATACTTAGCACACATTGGCATATCACGCTCCAAAGTACTATATTCCAACCCACTGTACCTCTATAACACATGAACTAATATAATGAAATTCCATTAAATTATATTATCAAAGAGATTCTAGATCTCAAATGACACTCCTTAAATTTCATTCCATCATCAATATCCAACAATCCCTATTTAATGACATGGGAGTCATTGTGAAGATAAAAATGATGTCGGGATATGTGGAAATTGTTGTAGATCATGTCTATCCATAGTAGAAGCACCAATAGATACTCCACCTCATAAACATGCTCCCACACCTCAAAAGTCTCAAAAAAGAGGGACAAAACTAACTTACCCACCCAATACTTCACTACCCCATCTGTTAAGGAGAAACTCTCAAGAAAACATAGTCTCCAACCTCAAACTCTTAGGACCTCTGCATGAGATCTTCATAATATTTATGGTGGTCATGCACTACCTTCATCCAGTCATGAACCATATAGATATTCTCCATCATACTCTTCACCACAACTGGTCCAAATATGCATTACTCCAAAACCTCATTCAAGAAAAACAATGATCTACATGTTCATCCATAAAATTCCTCAAATAAATATTTACTGATGTATGAGTGGGAGCTATTTTTTAAGATAAATCAACTAGTGGATGCTTCATTACCCAAGATCTATAAATGTTTAGGATTCAATCTTGAAACATGTCCTTTGGTGTCTAGATAATCCACTCCATCTACCCATATATCATGGTATAGAAAGTAGAGTTAAGGTATAAATGGGAAACAATCATGCTGTGATCCTCTTCAGAATCACGAGGTAAACATAGGGTGTTGGTAAGAGATGAATGTCCTTGGTATCCCATTTAACCCCACTAATTCATCTAAGTAATTTCTATCCAGGACATCCCTGAAACTTGAAACCCAAATACCTAGAAAATGGTATGACTTTATCAATCACCCCATAATCACAAAAATTACCCCACATCCTCCCTAGGATAGTGTTAACCTAGAATTGATGTGCATTTCGATGCCCCCCACTTCCACTCGGGTATATCCAATGGATAAAACAAACCTCCAGGGATATGGTGCTCCACTTTCACCAGCTAGAAGAACAAATTTCATGACATTAACACTGTCATTGACCACTTAATCCCAGGATAGAAAATATATTTCTTCATGTTGTGGTACATAATGAACCACTATGGTTGATTTTTAAAACTCGTAAAGAAATCGATCACCCCTAGACAATAGAATATAATGCCTCCCATATAACAATATCCATTGTTATCCATCCTATGAACACCCCATTGGAGCATCACTATAACTGAAATGATCCCAAAACACCTCTTCCTCTATGTCTCGCAACTAAGAATCCTCAACCTGATGTATCAAGGAAGATTTCACCATCCCATGATGCAAGTATCCTACGAAATTAGCCACTATTTAACTAGTATAAAAAAACTTACAAACCTCAATATCCCTCCAAGAATCCTCAAATATCATGAACAATATCTCATTATGAATTCCTACTTAGTCTTTCATCAACAACATTCCCCTTTATTGTGGCATAAAAGATCTCTAAACTGCAAAATTAAAGAAACTATATCTACATTCACTAATATAAATTATAATCTTATTATGTGAAAACATACCATATAATTTTATGGGTTTTGAATATCAAAAAGTGTTCACTATTGTGTTAATGTTTCCACAACATCAAAAAATACTACTTTTTATAACTCCCATTCATGGGTGGCATTGTTACACTCATGGGTATATAACTACCTAGAAACATAATATTAAATTCTATACACTACATAAAGATGCATCAAAAAACTATATTGGATTTATCCAAAAAAACTTAAAATGTCACCAATTATTTGGGAGTTAATACCACTGGGGATGTAATAAACTTCTTCTTCAGTTAGTCATAGACTTCCTTACATTGGTTAGTCTCAATAATCCTTGTCCTTCTTGATTATATCCATTAATGGGGATGAAATCCAAGATAATTCAGACAAAACCCTCTGATAATTTCTCATAAGGCCAGAGAAGTTTGATCCTTTTCCAACTTATTTGGTTCTCCTAAAAAAATAACTACCTAAATCTTTAATGGATCTATAAAAACACCCCTCTGAGACACCACATTTGCAATGAAGTGAAACACCTACATACAAAACATTCCATTGAATATATTCTCAAATATTTGATGGTTTCAAATAAATTATTGGACAATTATAAAGTAATAAACATTATCTTTATATGACATCAATTATATGACAATTTCATTAATGATCATGACTATAAAAACATCCAATAACTCATAGAAAATGGAGTTCATGAGACCCATGAACTCTGTTGGTATGTCCCTGACACAAAATGACAAGATTTTGAATATAAAGTTCCCATATCTATAATTAATGGGAGTCTTCAGGATATACTCCTTCTTAAACCCAATCTATTGATATGTAGACTGCAGATGAATCTTCTAAAACCAACTAACTCCCTTTAGCTGGTCGAATAAATTATTTATCCATGAAAGAGGATAAAATTTCGATAGCACCACCTGGTTTAACCTTTGGTATTCTACACACAGCCTCAAAGCACCATTTTAACTCTTGTATAACAACACAAGAGCACCCCATGATGACCAACTAGGTCAAATAAATCTCCTTTATTGCTTGTCTTCAACCTGATTTATCATCTGATTCAATTTTATGGGTTTTATATGATAGAGATCTATGAAAATAAGAGATATCCACAACTTTACCTATATCCTAAACTAAATAGTCTGTCAGAGAGGTAGATCCATCACCTCATCTAGGAAGATATCTAGAAACACATCAAAAAACCTTTGAGCCTATACTACCTTGGATAAATATAATAACTCTACTATATGATAAAAGGGTATATTTATTCCTTTAACACTTCTAATAATTCCACTTGATAAAGAACACCACTCAATGGGCCTATACATAAGAAAATGTGACTATTCTATGAAATTTATCAACAATTGCACACATAGAATATAGTTAATCCATTCCAAGGAAAAAAATATGGTTTTATAAAAAATAAGAATAAATCCCATGAAAATGGATGTTGACCCATCATCATCCTACACCCCCATAACAAATTAAAAATCATGTCATGTCCTCCAAGTGGTGTGGATAATAGTAGGGGAACTAGAAGTATCTCCACCTCCAGGACTAATGCATGGACCAAATAATGTGTAACAAAAGAGTGTGAAGAATATGAAATTAAACTATATATAAATTAAGGTTTATTATAAATTGAACGTACTTTGAACAACCTCTAGATCATATTCTAATGGTTCTTCCAAGGAATTCATTTTTCCACATCTAGCACCTCTACCTCACTTCTGAAGACCTCAAAAAACATGCTCATGTCTAGTTCCCTAAGGATGAGTACAATCAGAGGGATGAAATATGTCATATACAAACCCTATTATCTAAGGATGAACTAGTTGTCTTGGTTTATGAGAAAACATTGGTGATCCTGGCCACTAATATTGAATTTGGGGAGTCTTCTACTATTATAGAAAAAGGGAACTAACTACTTATATCCAATAGATATCCTTGAGGTATCATTCTATATGATCGATGGTTATAATAAACCTGACATGAATAACATACAATTAGGGATATACCTATAGATTATAAAAAACAATCGACCCTTGAATACCATAGAATAGCCTTTTGGGTCCGAATCCCTACTGGTTGAAACTGTGACTTCCCTAACACTCACGATCCCTTATCTGAAGCTATACTCACCAAGAAACTCTTTTGACCTCATTATTGACATGACCCTCTATATAAATGCATCTAATTGATCACTCCATCCTTCTAATACACCACCAAGTATATAAAAAATCATAAATTGGGTAAATATATATATTATCTCAAGATGTAGAACCTCCTCATGACATCATTCCCTATACTCCTCATCTGATAAAAAATATTAAGTGTGAAGCATATAAATTACTTGAACCAAATCTCAGATATAAAACTCTTAGTCTCCCTCACTAAATGGTGGGGAACTCCTACCTCCTTATTTACCTCATAATCAAAGAGAAGAACAATAAATATAATTCCTCTTGGAAATCATCCCATGAAACATTTTTTCCATATTCTCTCCAAGATACATCATACACTACAATACATTACACATCACAACTAACTTATTGCAAATAGAACCTAATAATAAACTCCATCTTGAACCAAACTATTGGTGATCACAATTTCCTCCAGTTAAAACTCTATATCTAAATTATAGAGGCTCCTCTCATATTTTTGAAGGCTATGATGATATAAATCATGGAATGTCTTCAGCCACATCTCATCTTCCACATCAAGATCAATCCTATAATGTTTAACAAGGTCATGATGTTAATACCCTCCTCCATGTAATTCACACATATGATGAACATGATCCTTTTATGAAAAAACACAATAAAATAATAAGATCAATGCTTGGAATTCATTAAGATCCATTTATTTAATATTATTTTAATCTCCCCATATCACACTATTTAATCGCAATCACAACCAAGAATTATTCATATACCTATCATAGGCTTCTAAACCAAAGAAAACACCACTTATCTTAGAAAATTCAAAAATCATAAGTTCATTGTGTAAGACCAAATGTATTCCATGAACCATGTGTCCTTTTTGGTGTCCCTTATATAAATCACGAGTAAAGTCATCTATCAATTTTTTCCTATAAACCAATGAAATTCTCACATGTTCCTTACTCTAATATGTATCCTATATCATAATCCAAATATTTTATACCATTATTTCATGACCCCCCTCCTCTTCTAATTCCCCTCATGGGTTTGAAATGAAGAGAGGGAGTGACTCCCAAATCCTTCCTCTAATAGTCCCTGGGTTGGAGACTCACAATGAGGGTACAAAACGCATGATGGGAGGAATTCTCCTCAGTAATAACAGAAAAAAGATATAAAAAATAATGATCAAAAAAATAATAAAAATAAAAATAAAAATCATACCATAATTTATGTTAGGTAATGAAAATAATAGTCACTAAAAAAACATAAGGTAGGAAATCTGCAACATCTCTAACCAGCATAAGAGTAATGCCTAAATCAGTCTCTAAAACCCTCTTAGAAACCTAAAAAATAGTTTATAAATACATAGGGTGAATATTTAATGTATACTCAGTAGGATCATACCAAAAGTATATATTTCAAATGTGATAAGATCATAATAATGCATTAATGAATCAATAGAAAAAATAAAATTCATTTAAATAGATCAACTAACCATCCCATCCACGACAAGGCACACTCACGAAATAACACATCCCATGCAGTGAAATAATATAATCTAAATAAATATATTATGGAAACCCACATATACTTCTATAATAATTTTCCACTCTCACACCCCCACATAAAATTCAATGATCTCTCATCTCTTTCATTTACATAACATTAATCACATATCAATCTATGTTTGATGTGGTTTAGGTCACACCCCTACCAATATCAACCTCTTATGGGGTTTAGATGTAGAGACCCAAGATTTAAATACATTGAAATTACATTACTTTGGCAGAATACTTAATACATGGACACCTAAAGATCGTAATAGTTTAGTGTATTTGGAAACTCAGAACATAACCTTCTAATCGTGGTGAAAGATCTTCAACATATCCAATTAAGATCTTCCCATTTTTTTTCTTACCTAAAATCTTTCTTTATATCCTGGGGAAATGAAAAACATAAAACAAAGAAAGGGTAAGCTCGAATGCTCAGTAAGTGAAAACATGGAGAACATGAAACAATCTATAAACATTTGAACGTAAAAACATGAACATAAAATTTAAACATCAAAATATTGGGAAATGACATAAAACGTGGTAGTACATAATGCATGGATCACAAAGGAACATTAAACATGAAAAATGGAATTGTAATAAAACATGTAATTATGGAAAACCATTAATCACATGATATGATTTCCATAGTAGCCAAGACATTTCAGCCAAGACCATCATAATGGACAAAGTCCATTACGAAACCAGGTTTACTTGCCATTCTAGCCCAATACTTCTGAACTAGATTTACTTGTTATTCCAGCCATGTCTACCTCATGAGGTAAAAATATTTACCCAATGCATTGGAGGGAGATATAGGTCCCACCCATCTCATAATGAAATCATTCTTTCATGTACCACAAAATAAACACAAATCATTCATCATAACCCAACGAATAAAATGGGTTTCATAAACATCATCCCATCATAACATAATCCATATAAAACCATGTAAATAATAGATAAATTATACTTGAAACATAACCATATTAAATAATGTCAACATAGATGGAATATAGTTTTGATAAAACACTTGAAATGAATTCTTGAGGAAAATATCCTTTCTTCTTTCAAATCATTTTCTTTTCTCACAATGACGTACAATTTAAAAAAAAAGAATTTTTTAGAAAATAATCCAGAAGTATAGTAGAGGAATATTTATGTAAATAAGGTATTATGAAATCGTAAAAATCCGTTCACACTCTATAAGTTAAAAATGACATTCTTCGTACTTTTTCTGGAAAATTCCAAAAGTACCTCATATGTTAAACAAAAGAAGGAGTCCATCCATAATACATAGTAAAATTTAAAAACGGTAAAACAAGACATTAAAAATACAAGTAAGAATAGTAAAAACTTTATGATTTTTTTTAAAAAACATGGACATAGATGATAAATATAACCCCAGTAAATACTTACATATAAGGAATCTTAGGTAAAAATGAGATTGAAAAATTATCCCTTACGATTTATAATTGGTGGAATCATATGTGTCCTAAAATAAAGAGAATTAAATTCATATTTAAATATCATATACTTCATAATAAAAATCATAAAACATTCATGAGAATCATAAAAACCATACAAAATAAATAGATGGTGATTAAGGCATATGTCTCACAAAAATAAAAGTGAGACAAAATAATCCCTTACTTTTGGTCTGATTTCTTCCTTATGTGTCAAAACCTCTTTTATAATAATTTTAATAATTTAATTGAATTATTCAATAATCATAGTCATTTTTATGATATAATATATGATTCACTTACGACTTTATATTACCTGTTCATTTGTCAATTCCATGTTGAAGCAACGTTTTGGGTAATAATCGTTTCATTTATCGTACGAGTTTGGAATTTTTATTCTTGATATTATTAATTATATAATGATTTAATTACTTATAGAATGTAAAACATGATATATATATCATATACATATTCATTATATATATATATATAATAGGTAGACAAATGAAATGAAATACACCGTTCATGGAGACGGTAGGCCATACGTACTCATGAATGCTGTTTTCCTTTCCTTACTGACTTGAATGGAAGTAAGTAGATGATATATATATACATAAATACAGTATTATTATTATTTAATATTATTATTCATTATATATTCTTTATAATCATTATTTAATGGTTAACATGGAGAATGAATCTCATCGCATTGTGGAGACGGTAATCTGTACGTACGCACGAGAGATGATATAATTCTGATATTTATTGAATGGAGTTGGAGTGGATGATATAATATATCATAATTGGTATCAGGTTATAATAATTATATGTAGTTATTTATTCCATTATTATACTCATCCATGTATGTTGGTTATGAAAAATAGATTACACCACAGTGTGGAGACGGTTGGATGTACATACACACACGTGGTGATTTCATTTTTCATAGGATGGATAGAAAATAGGATATAATTGTTTCATATTCATAATAAAATATGATTATACAAGTGATACTGGGGTTATTACCTAATAATTAAAACAATCATATAGATTATGTAGAAGAAGAAATAAGTTTGAAAGAATCGGTAAAGGATATTACCTCTTCTTCGACGTGCCTCTTCTAAACCTCCTATTAGGGTACTAAGGTTGGTATTTGAAGAAGTCCATGACCTCTATTATGTCTCTAGGGAAGTTTATAAGAGAAATGGGAAGGGTTTGGACGAGTTTGAAAGAACAAAATGGTGTGATGAGGAGAGGGAGGAGGTGCCCTTTTATAAGAGAAGAGAGGGGCACTTTAGGAAACTCTCAAAAAAATTAACTTATAATAAAATCAATCCCCACATATAAATCTCAAAAAATGACTCAAATTCAAATATGAGATAATATAGGGTGTTAATATCATCAAAAAATAAAATTTATACATGTTTGGAATTTATTTTAAACCTTATCAGTTTTATTTATCCTTATTTAATCTATTTGATTTTATTTATGGTAATAAGTTTCTAAATTTTAAAATGTTATATATACTTAATTATGTGTTGTGAATTTTCAATATTTAGATAAATTAGGATATTTTAGACCATATAATTTACAATTTTTAATTTTTTTTAATATTTTTGGGATTTTTAAAAAATTTAATAGTATGTTATTTTTATAAAATACCAATAGTGTCAATTTTGACACTATTTAATTATATGAATTTAAATAAAATCCACATAGAAGATATGTTTGAAAAAAATATTTACTTGATTCCTAAAATGTCATATTATTCTAGAAAATTCTTTGAGAACATTTATTATTTCATATAATATTTATTTTAATAATTTTAAAACCATTTTTTGATACTTCTTTTAATAAAATAATTACTACAACATTTTTGTATAATTATTTAATATAAGTATTTGTTGCATAAAAAATAATAATAAAATACTATGATGAATATAAATATAATATATTTCATAATAAAACTTTTAGTCGAGTTTTTCTTCTAAAAACACCAATTTCTAAAATGTTATTTTTATTAAATTATGAAGGTGACAACTTTGACATCATTTAAAATAAAATAATATAAATGTCATAATCTATTTTATATGGCTCCAAATGGTATACAGGTCGACACATGGATGGTTATGATGTATATATACTCGAAAAATAAGTTTTTGTAATGTTTTTGGTTCTTTTTATGGTTATTATTATTTTAATAAAAACTATATTATTGATTTTTCACTAAATAAATAATTTCTGCATCCTTAATGTAGAAGCTATAAAAGTAGATATATATTTCATAAAAATTAAAAATAAATTACCATGATAAAATTATATTTTAGGAAGAAATATAATCATAAAATTATATTAAGACAAGTGTTAGGGTAATTTTATAATAATATTTGTACCCATAATTACCCGATTTACATTTAACTATAGTAAATAAAATTTACCATAGTTACTATTCATAATGGCCAAAAATAAAAGTATCCTATTAACATAACTTGGACCTACGGATTCCAAATATGGAATCCATTTTTACAAATTCAAAATACAGAAGGTTCAATAATTAATTTAAAATTAATCCCGCTGTCGAAAAAAACAGGTTTTTGTTTAAAACATTGCAAAAATTGAAATGAATTCAATATAAAATTAATGATAGTGGAATAAATTATATTAAATGGTAAAAATATATTCTATTTATACATTAAAACCATTTAATATTATAATTTAACCATATAAATTATCTTGATGAAATTTTTTTTCGTAAGTAAAATTTAGCATATTTTTACTATTCATCAAAATATGAAAGTTACCATAAAAATATGAAAAATTTATCCAAAGTAAACTTTTATATCCTAATTCAATATAATTAGTTTATTTTTTCAAATTGGACTTATAATATTTTAAAATATTATATTTAAAATTGGTGCGCCATCAAAAGGCAACAGAACTGCATTTTTTTTTGAAAAATACTACTTTTATATGAAAAATTGATTTTTTTCTCATACCATGTTCTTGAAAATGTGTAAGATGAATTATAATGTTATAAAATTCAAAATTAATTTAATACTATTCGTAGCGGCTAGTTCATAATAATATTAAAATATATCATTGTTTAGTGAAACTTGGTATTGTGTACAACACATGCTATTGAGGAAGGTCTCTCTTGCGTGCAACACAAGCTAAGAATAGTGTTTCTTGTAATAAAAGCTAATACGGTGTTGCGTATAGTGCAAACTAATCTCAGTGTAGCGTACAGCTCAAGACATCAAAAAAATTAAAAAGAATGTTTCTCATAAAATTTCAGGGTATTACATTAGAATCCCATTATAGGACCATACCATATCCATATATCACATTCAAGATCCATATAATCATTGTCCTATATAATATCCAATCATAACCAAATAACCATGGTAGTAGGGTATCATGAATATGGATGATATCAAATTCATTCTATCATCTAGCCATGAATATCCCTCACCACATATCAAATCCTCTCGTCACTAGAAGTTTCCACCAATTATGTTGTCATTAAATGGTACTCTCCACTAACTAGGTATTTTCACCATATAATATTGACGACGGAAGAGCTGGGAATTGGGGGTAATTAGTCATTCATTCTCTCAACTAGGATGTTTGGGAATACACCCCCTAAAAAATTTGGGTATTTGTATATAGTATTAAACTCAAGTGGGGTTTTTATAGAAGTTACATAAAAACACATGGGTATTTATATAGCCTCACACATAACCTAGACTAAGGGTTCATTTAAAAAAGAACTAGCATAACCCAAATTACCATCATCTCACCTCATGGTATCTACCACTAACTATTGCTTCTACTAAAATCGACTCACCACACCACAAAGTCATACACAAATGGTTATTTTGATTTTATTTATAATTATAAAAATTACCCCTATTTGAAAATTTATCATTTAGACCTATTTAATAACCATTAAATTCCATATTTAATGAAAAACCTACTACCGAGAACAACCAATTTTTAATTCCAACCTATTGTAATTTCATCCTAAACCTTTTATTAATAGTTAATCCATTAATATATTAAAACCTATTTAGTTTAATCCCACACCTTTTTAATTATCATAATGCCATGAATAATTCACTATTACTAACTATATCTCATATCTACCAAACAACTACCATAGGGCTTCCACATAACAACCTAACTAACTCATAAGAACCATATCCCTTTCCAAACTAATAATATCCATTATCTCTAATATATTATACAACTTAATGGTCACCACTATAACCTTAAAACTCCATAAGATCCACACAATGATAAATAAAATTGTAAATATACTATAATGTCACAATAATATGTTTTTAACTCACATTATTCATCCCAAATTCCAGTGTAAATAGTTATTTCATCACATTTTATCACCTCTTGCATGGAAAATTTCATAAAATTTCCCAATTCACACATAACCAATTCATATCCACATATTATTATATAAAATTTTATGAATGTTTAGTTCAAGAAAAAATAACATCATTGGTTCATATATCGCATCAATATATCAAATCCAACATAAAAACTTATAGGTTTCTATAATAATAAAGTGATAATAAAAAAGAAATAAATAATGTTAATAGAAATCACCCCTTCCATTTTTAAATTAATTATATTTGTTTAAATATTTATCTTAATTCAATATATGATGTACACTAAATTAAAAAAATACGAAACTAACAAATTTAGAAAATAACGAGAGAGCTTGGATTCACAACCTCAATGGATGATTTTTTAATCACTTCACAAGATAATTAGATTAAGAGAATATAAAAAACTATAACCTCACATTAATGGTTGAAAACTAAAACACACCATCCCCCTCAATAAAGTATAACAAAACCACATGATCCAACCATATATCTTGTCTACAACATTCTCTGAATAAAAAATGAAGGAGAATGGGAGAATGAATAAGAGTGAACTCACCAAGTATTTCCATAATCAATCTTTCAAAGATGATGATTAAGGTTGCTAATGTGGGGATAAAAGTTCTCCTAAAATCATCCTTGGATTTTCTGAAAATCCATACGAAAGAAATGTGGATCAATAAAATTGAAGGGGTGGTCAAATTTATATTATGGTTGGGAAAACCACCATTCATAACATGACATAATAGCTCAAAATATGAATATTTTATGGAACCGCCAATTAATGGTACGAAAAAAGCATTCTCACTATAAATATATCAAGTAAAACCCCTATGAAAATTCATATCACTATATACTATAATTCAAAAAAGAGTTCACACTGTGAATATGTCCCTTCACATCATTAACCATCAGGAGACAAGACTACTAAAAACTGACTCCTCTTACTACATGCTATGAACCATACTCCATGCCATGAACCTTCCATCACAAAACCATTTATGGTTCGTTCACAAAATGATACAGGCCTTCACACCTAGAGTCCTATTGAAGAACACCAAAAAAATTGCATCTCAAATTCATCATTCTATGAGACACAACTCATTCCATGATATCCCATGTAATCTTTATTCACATTTTGAATCATGGTTCATGCTTTGAATCATATCCCCTAACTATAACATAGATCTAACTTCATCATTCCCTTAATCTAGGCTCATCGCGACACCCCTAACACCCAAAACCACAAAAATTAATGGTATATGAGATCTAGGCCATTACATGTAACATAGGTTGAGAAATAATTTTATTTCATGTAATTATTTATAGTTACCTATTTCATTCATGATAATTATTACTCAGTGATTTTTTTTTGCAATTTTAGTTGTTAGTATAATATTCCAATGATCTTGTTATACCCTAATTATCATATAATAATTATATATCCTATAAATACCTCTAATTTCCATCATTATTAATTAACTCAATTTTCTCATATATATATATATTATTTATTTAAATATTTAAAATCTATTTTAAAAGTTTTTTTCAAAGCATTATTTGTGAGTGTTGTATTTCAAGGAGGACACAACCATGTGTATTTAAAAAATTTTGTGAATTATTTAATATATTTTGTTATCTAATTATACTTATACAGATTTTATGGAATATATTTATCTTTTTTTATGTAAAATATTTCCTTTAAATAAATAAAAAAATTATTATTTATTTTATTTTATACAAAAGAACAATTCTACTAAATATATATAATTGCGATATATCCTTTGACACCATTAAATTTTTGGAAACATGTCACAATGCTTGCTTTTAGACACAGGAGTTGAAGTTACTTGGACATTTTTTGTCTTTGTAGGGAGTGGTAGTAAATACATTGAAGATTGAGGTGATTGTTTTTTGAATATCACCCACGAATATGGAAAAGGACTATCGATTACTTGGTCCCATAGCATACTACATGTCGCTCTTGTCAAACTTCTCTTACATTTAACCCTAATTAACAACCGTATCCAAGAATTACTAATCTTTCACATAGAATATTAAGTGTTAGGCATCCTTTGAATTCCTAAATGAGAAGCTAAAAAATTTCCATGTGCCTTGGTTTCCATCTATGGAAGTGATATTTGAGGTTTTCTAGGATGTTTTTTGTCTTATTTTTTATTTTTCTCTTTTTGACGTAGTAGTGTGAATTGGTCACTTATGGGACTATGATGTAACCTCCCCCCATGAGAGTAAATGTTCCAAAAATGATCTTAACTTGGTAGTTTTGGTTTTTTCTATGATGTTGTGGAAAATCACCTCAACGATGAGCACTTTGTGGTATTTACAAATCAAAAGATCATAAGGTATGTTTTATATTAGTGGGATCTGAATCTATGAAAAAGATGGTGGATGGAGTTCCCCCAGTATCAGGATATTGAAATCTGATAGAACCCATGGAAAGTGAATTTAACTAAAAATTCATCCAGTAATAAGTGACAAGGAATTTTTTAGATATGAAGATGTTTGTATAGGGATGGAGGATTTTTCATTATTTCATCATGATGTAGAGGATGTTAGTGGTAGAGGTTTTCAAATTCAAATGAAATTAACAATTTAATTTAATAAATTAATGAAAGAGTATAATTGGAGATACTTAGAGGTAGTGCTGATTTGAGACCATGTTCATCATTGTGAATCTGTGGAAGTATTGATGAAGGATAACCAACATCATATTATATTCCAAGGGAGGTAGTTTCCCCATCAATGAGGTGCGAGGGGACACTATGGGTTTTCAAATATTTATAGCGGTAGTACATATTACAACATATAGATGTACCATTCTATAAGGTGTCATATTTAGTGTCCTACAACGAGGTAGTTGGTGGTAGTGTTTGTTTCGTGATGTTTTATCTTCTATGTTGTAATGGTAGAGCATAATATTTCCTATAGTTTGTTGCAACCATAAAAAATTCACAAGTGGATATAAGAGTACATGTAAATGGATATTATAACTAGTTTTACATCATACCAGGGAGGATGTGGTTCTATTTGAGTAACTTCTGATCAATTGATGAAATTAGATCACTTTTTGGTGACTTTTGAGTCGAGTGTTAGTGAAGCTTTGGTGGTGTGGTATGTGGATGAGGTATTACAACTTCCCGAGGTACCGAGAACCATATTGTTTTATCAATATCCAAATTATACCTAAAAATAATGGAGAGTGATGTAATATTTTTTTTACTCCCATTTTTTCAATTGAAATAATTTCTATCCTCAGTTGGACAAGAAAATACAGTGGACCATCCAAACAAATTAGGATGTTTTGCAATCTTATGAATCCTATTTTTGTGGATCTAGGGTTTAGAACCTTATTTTGGGTGAGTTTTCTAATAATTTGAACCTGTAATCTTCCATTATGGCTTCCCCATTTAAGGTATTATATGGGAATCCTTTCTATTATTCATTTTTATAGAATGAGGTTGGGTAGTCATTGTTCCTTGGTCCAGATGTTATGAAGAGAATGATATAAAATATTTAATTAACATGGTAGTAGATGAAAGTGGAACAAGATTGTCATAAATATTATTAGAATCTATATAGATGAATAATGATATTTGAAGTTGGTTTCCATGTGTTCTATAGGGTTTCCCCTCAATATGGTTAGTGGAGGTTTGGATAAGGGGGAAATATCTCTCCTTAATTTATCAGTCCTTTTGAGGAGTTGTGGAATATTTTCAAGGTAGCACATCAGTTATCTCTTCTTATGATGTTTTCCAAGATCCATGAAATCTCCCATGTGTTATAACTCCAATGATATATTAACTATTATTCTCATTTCATCTATTTGGGGGAGTTTCATATCACGAATGATGTGTAATTCATAAAACAACAAGTTGAGATCCATGATATTCGAGGTAAGGTGTCACATCAGTGACCTGATCCTTTAGTTATGGTTCTATAGAGGCATGGTCGTATGGAAGAGAGTGAGTGGGAATGAGATACATGGACACATGATCAATATCTTATATTTTTTTAATCTAATTTCTTTAGTTCTGTAATGATTAAAATTTATGTCGATTTTTTGGAATTGTACCTTTTACATTTTGTTGCACCTTGGGGATGGAACCATCTTGATAGAGTGGTACCTCCTGAGGTAATGTTTCATGTTTCAGTGGTTTATGTTTCACTATAGGATTGGTTTTGATTTTGAAAGATGAGAATAATTTTATAGGTATCTACCTTAATATAACAAACCATCATGGCCCATTACTTTCTATGTTTTGGGTGTTTGAGATGCCTCAAGGAGGCTAGAAAAATATTTAGTCGTGTTTTATCTAAACTTTCATTTGGGTATTGATACTAGAATGTGGTGGTGTTTGATACACTATGAGATACTAGTTAGGATGACAATATATGGTATGGTGTTGGTGGTTTTGGTGTGGGACCCTGGGAGGTCTAATTTGGAGGCCCTACTATTTTAGGTTCACCTATAGTTTGGCCCTTGAACTACACCATGGTTATTTTTCACCTATCATTGGGTAATTCCTAACAAGGTTTATTCGTATAACACATCAAATATCATCAAAATAGTTTCAATAAAGTAGTATATTCCAATAAATATCAATTTAATTTTTTCCATTTATGTCCATTTAATCAGTTTATAGTGAAATAAAATTCATTAATAGCTGAAACATGGCAGTATAGTCATAAATGCAGACATGAGATCCAAAATGTGATTTTTAATGAAACTAATGAAATGATCAATGTACCTATATATGATCTCTACTGAGAAATGGTTATTCTCATTCCTAGAAATATTCTATAAATTTTTAAATTCCATGCATCAAATCCTAAGGGGCTATAAATATCTATGTCCTAGTTGGTTTCCATGGTCTACATTACCTGTTAAGCTATAGTTTCACTATTCATATTCCAGACCCATGAAAACCTCACCTATTCCAAACCCAAGAATCCACCTTAACTCTCAAATAAAATATTTAATACCACTATATCATGAACACCCCTCCATTAGTTCCCCTCATGGGCTAGTAATGAAGAGGAGGAGTGATCCTAGAAGTCCTCCTCTAATAGGCCCTAAGGTGGGAACTAGCACCAAGGGTATAAAACATACATATGGGAGGAATTACTCTAAAAATATATTTAAAGAAAATAGATAAAGGGGGATGTAGAAATAAAACCCAAGAGAACATTCCATTTCCATAAATATATTCCTATAATCCAAATGATACTAAAATTTAAAATGTTCAACATTAAAAAAAAGTATAGCAACGATAAACTCTAAACTCCCAACCATCTACCAACACCACCCAAGATACTTAAATAGTATCACTGAAATATAGTTATGTATCCTACATCAGATAGAAAGTTTTTTTGGGTGAGGACATTAGGAGTACTCAGAAGGATCATCATTCTAAATAAATCAATATTCACGTGAAATAAATATGAAAGAGTAGAAACAAGTGATAATCTACCCAGAAAAAAAACTCAAATCATAGTAACCAAAATGAAATAGAATAAAAATAGTATTAAATTAGATAAAATTGATATTATTATGGAAAATAAGTTATAGAAATAAAATTAGAATCCATAAGATAAAAAAAAGTCATATCCACCCCTATAGTTCCAAAACATCCACTACCAATCCCCCACATTGTGTGAATAATAAACAAAAACAATAATCAAGAAAAAAAAATCCATAGTTTCATATCCATCACCACAATACTTCCTCATCTTGGCCCAATAATATTAATCATCACACTTACCTATCAAAAAAATTGTGCACCCTTTAAGAAGTTTTTAACCACCAAGGAAGACTCTTTTTATTTTCATAGGAATGCTATAATGGATCAAAATTAACTGAAATTTATAATCACATATCCACAAAAACATCTCCATAATATTCACTTCCAAGTCATAAGTTGTAGGGTAAGATAAACAGTAAGGACATCAACCTTTGTTCCCTCTTACTACCATGCGTATCCCCCACCTATAACCTTCCTGACCATTTACGTCCATAGAATACACATCACACTTAGGCTTTACCAATTTTTTTTATCATTATCACTATTGGGAATCACCACTAACTATTCCATTATCACCATGAAGAATTACCCCAACCATTCTGTTAACACCACCAGGAATCATCACTAACTATGCCATATCATCATCAGGAATAACCACCAACTATATAATTATATTTATTAAGACATGTAACCAATGTGATCCATTATTGAACATAAAGATACATGAAAATTTCAAGCCATTACATCATATAAAGATAGGTTTCACTATATCTTTCCTTCCTCCACAACTAGTTAAATAAACTCTAACCACAAATAAAAACCATATACCAGGTTGCACATTTTATCTAAAATAGAACATCAACATCACAAACAGGTTTCAAAAATGAAGCCACATAAAAATTTTAAATATTATTTTCATTTTCATCACCATTTATACACAACTAAAATCTAATTTAATTTATTTTTACTTTTATTCATCATTCATCAAATTTATTCCATTCATTTTCATCCATTTATGTTATTAATAATTATCATTGATTAATCAATAGCCCACTACCCCATAACATATTCAAACCATCATAATAATCATCTATTTTACCATCTCTCTTCATTCATAAACATATTACCATGTCAACAATATTCAAAGGTACACCACAGAACAACACACATCAATCCCACTCCCCCTTTATCATTTTTTTGAAAAAATATGATGTATCTAACTTATTATATTTTAAATATTCAATCATGATCCCTAAATCTAATTTTAATTCCACCTTTCACCATTTAATTAATTTCTTAACTAATAAAGGGAGCCACCATAATCAGAACTCATCAAGAATAAAAAATCAATAGTGATAAATACAACCTTTATTTTAAATATTTCATCTATTTTTATTTTGAGATTCCCTAAACTTGTGCTCTTAGATCTAGTTCTAAAAAACTATATATATATTTCATAATAAAATACAAAAATCATTAAAAAAATATATGTACTAAGGAACATTTATGTATAGAGTTTTGGAATATTGAAAAAACATAAACAAAAACTATCGAACTCTATTATAAATTTTTATACAGAACTAAACTTTTCTAAGACAACAATATCTCCTCTCCCTTTAATCTACATAGTCGATACATTTCATTTGAGTAACTATTAATAAGACAAATACCCTATTAAAAAAATTTTAAAAATAGGGGTGATAAAAATGGCTTAGAAAAGGGTTTTAAAAATGATTAACCAATCTTTAAAAAATACCCAAAGTCTTTTTATGAAAAAACCTCTTTAAAAAAATAAAAAAAACTTTAAATAAAAAATTAATAAATGTAAAATTTAATTTCACTTTATCAAAACCCTAAATAGTTTTCAAAAAAATAAATTAATATTTTTTGAACATTTTCCTTTAAATCACATTGGAAAAAAAAATTTATTTTAAAAATATCCCTGAAATAAAATAATCCTTATAAATAAAATATTATTCCTTTAGGAATACTTAGAAATAAGTTTCTTTTTAAGAGAATCTAGTGAATTTGAAAAAACACATTAAAATATTAGAAACATAGCAATGATTATGTATGGAACATTAAAATATGTATTGGACCTACTCATCTGAGGGGGTTGGGTTCACTCTGCAAATCCTTATCACATTTACAAGTGTCAAATTTTAATAAAAAATTGATCTTTCCCTTTTCTTCATTAGAGTTTTCAATCATATCTTTAGAATACTATAGCAATGGGTACATAAATGTATATAAATTTATATACATATAGGTGTGTATATGTATATATAAATGTATATATTTAATTAACAGGTAACCAATGGTAATAAAACATTGGGATGAGATAATAAAAAATATAAATGAATACTGAATAAGAATGAATAATGCATGGCCATATAATAATTTATAATAGGAAAACATACATAATAATTAAATAAATGAATCACATGAAATGATAAATTTTAAACCACTATTGTTTTTGAAAATATTCACATATAAAATTATTTATAAGATCTTAAAATAATAATAATTAAATATTTATCCCTTAATAAAATGTTAAAAACTTTTCCCACAAAAAATGACAACATGAGGATGTTGAAACATACCTTAGAATATCATAAAACATATTTCCCCTTACAAAAATAAAAACCAAACTTTTTATTCACTAATATAAAATTATAATTTTGAAAATAAATTATATCCTCTTTAAATGAAACACTAATAAAATAAGAAGGGTATTTAATTAAAAAAAATCCTTTTCCCCCTTATAGATTAAGTTAACATAAAAATAATCAATATTATGAAATATTTATTTCTAGAATATAGAGATTTTTAGAAAATTGGAATTATGAAAACATTTTATCTATATATTAACTTTCAAAAATATTTTTTACCCAATTCTCCTTGTAAGATCCACCTTTTGAAAGGGTAACCTCTATACTCACCCTCCTTCTTCACTCACCCTCACTATATCGGTAACCATAGGCATTACCTAATACTAGTGTGGGATCTAGAAAAGGGGTTGATGGGAAGGATATGATCTTTTTATCGAACCGTATCTATGAAATATGTGGTATATATATATATATTATAAGTTTTTTGGTGATGGTAAATAAGGTTGGGAAATGACCTTTGTACTAGGAATAGTTTTTCTTCTACTATCATATGCTCATATTCACATGCTAAAGAGTTGAAATTTCGTGGTTGATTATTTTACCCCATATTTTTACTATTTATTTCATGCACCTTATAATCACAGTATATCATGCATTTATATTGTGTAAAGTTTATATTCATAAATTTCACTTTAGAACTAGGAACAACGCATATTGGTTGGTATTACATATTATGCACCCTTGCGGGGAAATCCCACTTCTGTAGATATTTATATATATAATTAAATGAATATGTGTTGTAGTTTATGAAGAAAAATATGGGTGAAAATGGTTGGGTGTGGTGGTGGTATGGGTTTTCCATTGAGTGGTAGGGGACATCAGCATCCGAAAGTGATGGTAAGACAACATTTAAGGAAGGTGGTGACATGGGGTGAAGATGGTGTTCACTGGTGGGGCTACATTGGGAGTCATCCATGGTCTATAGATGGAGGTCCAGGATGGGGATGATCAGGGTAACACAATACAAGTTCACCAGGGGTTGAAAATGAGGGGATATATTGTTGGTTGGTGGGGTGTGTCTTGGGTTTTAGGGGTAATGATGGCCTACGACGGGAGGGTTCATGAAAAATACAACACCCCAACCTTAGAATTTCATTTTTTCTTTATAATTTCTTTTTTTAGATTCCATCCATTTTAACATTATATATATTTCTATATGTACACATATTTATATTTATCTACAATACATTAGTTTATATATATATTTACTTCAAAAAATTATTATTTTATTTATTATTCCTACCCCCCGCAATTTTTTAATTTTATAAACCCAATGCCAATTATTTATTACATTATATGTAAATATATAGTAACATTTTTATATATTCCATTATATTTTTTTAAATGACATTTTATAAATAACGTACTACTACAAGAATTATTAATTATAATATATATACATATTCCTTTCAATTTATTATAATATTTTTATTCGTCATATATAGATATACATATGTATTAGGTTAATATTTAATTTTTAATAAAAATTATTATTTCATTCACAGGTAAAATAATCATTTAATTAGATTTCTATATATTTTAGTATTTATTTCAATCTATTAAAATTATACTACCATATATATACAACTACTACTAATACTAAATTCATTTTTTTTATTATAAACCAAAAACACTTTTAAGGAAAAAGTGAGAAACCCCAAGAGAAAACAAAGTTGTTAAAGGACAACTTGACCCTATTGACATTTTACCCTTAATAAGTTCCCAAGAAAAAGTAGTTACCAATATTTTTGGATCATCCTTTAGAATGTCTTCAAATCGATGCACCATTATGTCCAACGCTTGTTTGTATTCTTTTTGATTGATTTTTCCTGCATTGAGACCTCTTTTTAGGACAACCTTATAAATAATAATGAAGTTTATAAAATTATCTTATATATTTTCATATTAAATTAATGTAATATATTTAAATTAATTTTATATCACTATTAAATTTTATATTTATCCTTAGTAAATAATAAAAAATCATCAACATTTAATTTTATAATAGAAACCCCAAGATAAATTGTTTATTTGAATAATTACCTTTATTTTAATTAATAGTAAAATCTCGGGTCATTACAATATACCCTGTTAAATAAATTTTGTCCTCTAAATTTAATTATGTAAGATAAATTATAACTTTCTAATTAATACATAACTAAATATTAATAAAAATTCTCAAGAATAATTACTTATATTCTTATAAAGAATGTTTTTATTGAAATATTATTATAAGATATTTATTTAATATGAAAATTTAATTCTAAAATACACTCTAATAATTACTATAATTGAGACAGTGAAACCCCACAAAATTTTTAGGATTCCCCCCTAAAATAATAAGGCCTTTATAAATTTTTTTCCCAAAATAAATTAAAGTCTTAACTATAAATCCTCAAAAAAATTCTAAATATTAAATTATTCATAACAAATAATAGTCATAATATCCTAATTTGTCTAGAACTTTCCTTTATTATCAATTGTAAGGCTCTATACCCACTCTCTTAGATCTAGTGATAAAAACACTGTATATTTTTATTTATTAGTTAAATATTAAACATTACTTAAAAAAAATGCAATTTGAGGATCATATAGGTCTATAGTTTTAGAGTATTAGGATAAAATAAGAAAAAACTATCTAACTCCGAAAATATTTTTTAACTAAACTCTTCTAAGACAACACTGAATCTACTCCAACTAATCTATATTATTGATACATATATCCTGAGTAACTCTTACTCAGATAAATACCCTATGAAAAATATATTAACATCTTGTTGTGAGAAAAATATTCCCTTAAGGGGTTTGGAAATTTATTTACCCATTTTTCATATGTACAAAAAGACTTTCTTTGAAAATAATATCTTATAAATTTGAATACATTATTTTATATGAAACATTATTGAATGTAAAATTAACATTTCCTTTATGAAAAATGTAATGTTTCTTCTAATGAGTAAATAAATATTTATGAAATTTTTCTTGAAATTACCTTTGAAAACCACATTTCTTTATAATAAAAAATCTAAAAAACCCATGATTTTTTTTATTAAAATATTAATAATTTTAGAATAATTGGAAGTAAATTTCATTTTAAAACAATATAATTAATTTTTTCATAAAATTACTTTGCATGCTTATTAAAAAAACATAAGGCCATTTGGAACATTGATGGTTTTATAGGGCCCACCCATCATGGAAGATGGGTCCACTCAACAAATCTTTGTCATGTTTATAAATTCCAAGAACCGAATTATAATAAAACAACTGAGCTTTGTCTTTTTCAATGAGGTTTTCAATTATATATTTAAAAAATGAAATGATGGAAGTATAAATATATATAAATGTTTGTACATAAGTTCATATATATATATATGAATATATTTCATTAAGAATAAATTAATGGTTATAAAACTATGGAATGAGATAATATAAAATATACATGAACACCAAATTATACTAATTAATTAATGACCATATAGTAATTTAGACTTTAAAATTATTCATGATAGTTAAAAATAATAATATCATGTGAAATGAGAACTTTTAAAATAGTAAAATACTTTTTGTAAATATTCACACATAGAATGAGGAATAAGATCATAAAATAATAACCATGAAATAATTAACCCTTAATAAAATGTTGAAAACATTTATGATATAAAATCATTACATGAAGAAGTTAAACCATACATTAGAATATCTTAAAACATATTTCCCATAACATAAAATTAAAATCAACCATTTAATCCAACAATATATAATTATAATTTTGAGAAATATATGAATTCCCCTTATAATGAAACACTCATAAAATGACTAGGGTATTTTAAAATGAATTTTCCTTTTCCAATTTGCATATAAAATGATAATAATCAATAATAAAACACGATTATAGTTTATATTTAGAACATAGAGATGTTTGGAAATAGGAATTTTATTAAAATCTATATTTTAATGAACCTTAATTCATGATTCATTACATAAAGGTACCCATAATACCCTCCAAGAAGATCATGAGGTGTAGTGTATTTGTAAAATTAGGAACATTACACAATAACATGAAATATGGGTACAAATAAATTATTTAAAAACTCCATAACATGCCCTTGAAATTCCATTTCCCTTTTAAAACTGCATGGGATAACCTGGGAACATATATAAGAAAGGGGTGAGCTATTAATCCCAGTATAAGAATAATCAAAGAATAAAATAAGGTAAAACAGTCCATGAGAGTCAAGTGGCTTATAATGGTAACACTAAAAGTATTTGTAATCATAAACATGAACATAAAATAAAGATATATGATGGTAACATCAAGACAATATAAGAATGTTGAAACAACATAAAACATGAAATCATAAGAATAAGTCAATTCTAATGGACAAGAAATCATATCATAGTGTGTGTAGGATAAACCCCCACGAAACATATATGGAATATGATTATAAAAAAATACTACCCAATTCATTGTAGGGCTATAAAACTTTGGTCCTACCTCTCACATTCATAGCATGTACATTCATTAGTGGTCCACATTGATCATACAACATAAGTATGTATTTCAGTATATTTAATCCTATGATTAAGAAATGCGGGTTACATAAATGGATGTCCCAAATAAATTAATGATATGATCATCTAGGTGAATACCCTTGAGTTGAAATGGGGATGATAATTTACTATAAAAATATTTTGTATGGAAAATCACAATATAATTTTAGCAGTATGACGAGGGTATATAAAGATTCATGGAAGGGTTTAATGATATTGAAAGGGGTATCTCAACATGTGGGAATCATAACTATAGGAATAGGGAGGTGAAAAAATATACCCAAACATGAAAAATTGGAAATCAATGGGAATAATATAAAGAATGTTCTTGAATAAGGAGGATAAGGATATGATCCCTTACCTTGATAGGGAACTTCTAAAATCTTGGGGGGAGCTTATTAACATCTTTGGAATACCAAGGATGGGATATAGAGTGGAAAAGGTAGGGTAAATTCACGTTAAAAGGGTTTTGAGTGATGAGGAATTTCAGGATCAGTGTGTTTTTATAGAAAAATAGAGGGGAATTCATTATTAATTTTAAACATAATTTTTAGAAGTTATATGATAAAATAATCTTAAAAAAACCTTACCATGATTTTTCACCATGGTTTCTACCAAAAAGGTATGTTTTTAAATATTTATATGTCTATGAACCAATATCATTAAAATAATACCCTTGGGGATGTGATGGCGAGTCATGAATATATTGAATTAGTTTTAAAACATTAAAAAATAATATAGGTTTGGGAGGATTCATTAATGGTTTATAAAATTTATCAAATAATATCGAAAAAATATTATTTTTAGGGGAGGAATAATTTTGAGATTGGATTTTATTTATTTTATTAATTACATCACATTTGGGCTTTTATTATTTCATAATACATACTCTATGTAATGTCCCCCAATCTGGAACTCTCTCATGTGGCTGAAACGGGTTGTTTATGATACCTCAAGAACACCTCCCCATATGCTAGAGGTTCCTTAATAATAACAAAAGTGTGATATGTATAGTGGGGATACTATAACCCATGGTTATAGAGTTATAATATATAAAAATAATCCAATAACAATAATAAATATCAGAGTGTGGAAATAAAGTAGACAATATAATACAGTGGAATTACAATAATAAAATCCAACTGGTAAAACAATAAATAATAAATGAATAATGTAAGGATTTGGTCGAATGTATGTAAATGTCATGCTATAAGTAATAAAAAAATAGTAGGCTTAATAAAGACTCAAAAGTCCCCAGTCTTAAGTCACATGTCAGTTCTTTCTCTAAAATCCATCCCATCCAACATGGAAAAAATGAACCACAGGGTCCCTTTCCCTTCTCTAAACCTGAATTCATGTAATCTTCTTGGGAACTAAATAGAGGCTTGAATAGGGTGTGAGTAAAAATTGGTAGGTCAACACCATTGTGTCTAGACAACCTAGTCTAATAAGAAGTGTACATAATAAAATGAGAAACATGTGTAGAAATTAATTCAATAATAAATAAAATATATCAATAACCTACTTCGGCACCATGCTAGAATTTCTTTGGGCATGTATCCCAAACAAACCAACCATAACCACATATCCATGGTAAAACATAACATGCCTCAGTGCCATATTAGAATGTCTATGATCATATCTCACAACCTTTCCAACCACAATTAAATACCCATGGTTTTAGCATATCATTTGACCATGACCTCTCTATAAGCATCTCAACATGTCTCAATGCATAGACCAATATATAATCATTACAATATGTTTCAAAACCAAAACCCATATAATATCATTACAACATGTGTCAGGGAATAGCCTGATATATAAGCATTACATCATGTTACGTGGTCAAAAATCAGTACAAAATCATTAAATTATGTGTTAGGGAATAACTCATTATATTATAATTACAACATGTTCCTGGGTAAAAACCTAGTATATAAGCATTACAACATGTTCCATTGTCAAAATCTGGTATATGAGATTTAATTTTTTTTCATAAGTGTATATCACAAAAGAAATCATATCACAATATGAACACATACAACCAAATAGTTAATTGTGTTTATTACAATTCTCTTTCAATTAACCAATTTATTCAACTAATCAAATAATCCATTTTCCATGGTGAATATATAACAAGAAATAACCTGAATCAAATTTCATGCTAAAATCATATGTCATCCATTCTCAATTTATCATTTTAAAATGTTCACTCAGCCAATGGGTTTCCATAAGCTAGGTCACATCATTAGTTGGATCCAAAGGGATCCAACGAAGAATCCAACATAGGATTATCATCATTCTATTCAATTAATTAACTATTACATACATGTGTTATCATAATCAAAAAATTTCATACACTTGGAAATTGCACATCAAAACATAGGGTTAGGATTTAGAACCCATAAATTTTTCCAGTGAATAACACTATACTTACAATGAAAATTCCAATGAGTAAGAAGGTGGAAAATATCACACAAATAGCAAAGATAAAAAATTAACATGATTAAAAACAAAAACACTCACAGTCAAGGGATTACATAGCAACGACTGTATAACGAAGGGAGAGAATAGAAAACCTAAAAAAAATCACCTACTAGGGACCATATTCGTGATTAAGATGTCCATAATAAAGGGATGAACTCCAAAATCATCTCGAAGCTTCCCTAGGGTTGAGGAAAGCTTCTTGCAAGAATGAAGAAATATCAAATGCAAGGCACACTTAAAACCGCATTTTAGAAAATTAAATGATTTTTAATTTTATTACAAAAAATATATTTATTTTTATATAGATAACATCAAAAATGTATCACATTGTATGAATATTTAATTCACCCAAACACTACACAACATGTAATTGGTTCATAATGTGTAACCACATCATGCCATGAATTAGTTCACAATATGAGTCTGGTGGCTTTTACGCATCGTGTAACCTAATTACATGGCATATAAATGTCTGGTAGATAGTTTTTCCTTATTTTACTTATTAAAACATGAACCCCATTTAAGGCTTCTCAATTTACTGATAACCCATGGTAATAATTTACCTAGTTAAATATGGACTCAATTAATTAAAATAAGCATACATCCTTAGACATTAAGTCATTTTCCCCAAAAAAGGATCTCCACATGGATCCTCTCCAATTTTCTCATGTTTCCTCAAAACCTAAGTATGCATTTATTGAAAAAAAAGACTTCAATGATGAAACCCAACCACCATAGTTTAAATATGAGGAAAAAATAAACTAAAATAAATATTAATGAAAAACTCATAGAGTGATGTACCTAGAAAATGAAGGGATCTCAAAACCTCCACACCATATAATAGACCGTCTCTGATCTGCTCCAAGAATCACTGTGGGGCCTCAAAAAATAATTATGGACACTATGTTGATATATTAGACTCTATATACCAGGTCTCCTCCAAAACTCTACCATTCTACCACTGTGCTAGAAACACTGATACAGTCATACCTAGATGATATCTCTCACTATATTCCATGAACCATATCAGATGATCCTCATAGGATTCATCTATATCAAGCTTGAAGTCTACTACGTCTATCACATATGAAGGTTCTAGATGACTTCTCCGAAGCTAAAACACATGAAAAACATAATGCATGGAATTATATTGTTTTGAAAGGGCTAAAACGAATTTCAATAGACTAACCCTTGCAACTATCTGAAATGGCCCGAAAGACATGGGCTCTATCTTCCCTTGTTTCATGATATAGAGTTCTACCAATACAGGTAACACCTAAAATAAATCATGATAACCAACCTCAACATCCATTGGTTATGTCCAAAGGTTGACATAGGATTTCTTCCTACTCTGCACAGTCACCAACTGACTCCTGATCAACTAAACCTTCTTATACGTCTCCTACATGAGACTAGTTCTAACAAGAACTAACTCACATAACTTTAACCAATAAAGAGGTGAATGACAAGAACTAAAATTAAACGACTCAAAAAGTTCTATTAGGATAGATTTATGGAAGCTTTTATTATATGATAACTCCACAAGTGCCATATGGTACTCCCATGAACCACCAATTTCAAAAACATAGGTTCATAACATATCATCCAGAACCTGGATAGTACACTCAAATTTTCTATCAGTCTGATGATGATAGACCGTACTTAAAAGAACTTATGATCATAGATCCTTTAGAAGACCCTTCCAAAACCATGATGTAAAATGAGGGTCTCTATTAGAAACAAGACCCCTCAAAACATTGTGTAACCAATCTAACTCACACACATAAATACTACCCAAAAAATAAACTATGAAGGTATCCAAAATAAGAAATAAGTGGGCTACCTTAATCATTTGATCCATAATCACCCATACCATATCGTTCCTATGGGTTTTCCTGGGTAATCCAATCAAAAAATTCATAGTGAAAAATCCCATTTACAGTTAGAAATGTGGAAACCCTGCAAAAGATGAGTTGGGCTTTGATTCTTGAATTTCACTTACTAACAAGTGAAACAACTCTCCCTAAATCCTAATACTTCATTCTTCTTTCTTGAACAATGATACTGTCTACATAGATCATGATACATCTTTTTCAAACCACGATGAACCGCCCATCTAAAAGAATGAAAATATCTCATTATCTCCTTGTACAAGCACATAGATACACATAATTGTCCCCGGAAAAGAAGATAAATTCCATTTCTAAGAGGCTATCTGATGGTGTCTCCCCACCATATAATCTGTATCTAAGAACCAGACCCTCTAGATTAGATAACTGATTAGTCATGATCTGGTCCAAAATAATTGGTATAAAAAATATCAATGTCAAAGCTATTCGACCTTGGGACTTCTGAACATCCATATGCATATCTGAAATGAGGACCATCACCCACCACTCAGTGTAAAAATCCTACACTTCCTATTTATACACCCTTTAGATCAAAGAATCAATAGGGAAGTTTCCCTTACCTAGTATATAAGCCAATTAAAAGTTGAAAGACTAAAGATACTTTACCCACCTCATCTCCCAAAGGTTTAGTTCCCACTGAGGAAATATTTACTTGAGGCTCATGTGGTCCATGTTCACCACAACCCTATCTCCCAAAAGATAGTGTCTCTATCATATCAGGGCATTCAACACTGCTTCAAACTCTAGGTCATGATTTGGGTAATTCCATTATTTGGTCTCTACTTCTTGGAGCATTAAGAAACCACTCAATCCTCCTATATCAGAACTGTTGTGAGTCTAACTCTAAGTGGGTCACAGTACATGCTATATTCTTTAACCAACACAAGTAAATTAAGGAAAAGTTATGAGGTAATCCTACCTTTCGGCTCCTAAAAATATTTATCATAATAAACTCACCAAACAAAATTCACTCCCGTTTTTTGTAGTCCTGAAATCAGTGTTTCCGGATGAGAAATTTCCTAGAAAAAGCACTGATAATAACTTGATAAACCCATATGTATCTGAATTTTGAATATGTTATTAGAACATTCTCAAGATACCACAATTATAACTTTCTATAGGTCCACCGAAACTCCTACCTCTGAGTTGACATGGCCCAATAAGTGTATTTTACCAACTAGAATCTACATATGGTTATCTTGGTGTATAGACTATTCTCTCTCAATGTACTTATAATGATTTCAAGATGTTGGTCATGGTCATCTACTGAATCAGAGTACACCAAAATATAATTGGAAAAAACCACTGTAATACGATCTATAAAATGAGGAAATATTTGATTCATCAAGTCCATGAATATCATCATCAAATAACATCACTAAAACTCATAAAATCAATACCTACTACTAAAATAAGTATGAGGTATGTTATATTGTCTCACCCTCAACTGATGGTATCCTGATCTCAAATCGATGTTGCATAATATCTTAGCACCTCTCATCTTATCGAAGAGATAATCAATGTGTCTAAGTGGATACTAGTTCCTGACCATTATCTAGTTTAATATGCAATAATCCACAGACAAGCACAAAGTACCATCATCCTTCTTAGCAAAGAGAAATGGATAACCCCAAGGAGATGTACTTGGACATATGAAACCCTTATCTTCTAGATCTTCTAACTGAACTTTAAACTCCTGAAGCTGTACTGGTTCCATCCCATAAGGGATGATATAAGCTGGCTATGCTCTCGACACCAAATTTATCATAAACTCAATCTCTAACTCTAGTGACAAGCTATATAAATCATCAAGAAAGATATCTTGAAAATAGTATAACATCGGAGGAAAAGAATACTGATTCATTCCACCATTATCTAGATAAATATTGAATATCATAGTCATGAGACAATCCAATATATTCTTAATTGGACCTACACAACCAGTTAGAAGATCCCACTCACCCTAGTTAGAATATATTTCTCCTTCTAGAGATAGAATGGTAAATATTCTCCTATAACAATTAATATTAACCTAGTATATAACTAGACAATCCATACAAATAATCAAATAAAAATCTATCATTTCTAGAACAAATGATTTCCAAAAGAAATGGTAACCACCAATCTCTAAAGAACATGACATGAAATGTTTGATATTATCTTACCAAAATACCAATGGTGTATCGATGGTCAAATAACCAAAAAATATTTCCACATCTATTCCCAACCATTTTCAAAAAGAGTGGATAAAAATGAATGTGATAAACCTGTATTAAAAAAAATGCAAGCTATGGTATATGATATAAGAATTGTAACTTTGATGGTAGATAGTCTTGTATCCACAATCACTGAAGTAGTCTGCATAATATGCACCTAACTTTCCCCTTTGTCCTAGGCTCCAGTATGATCACCAAAAGATATTTATCCTGCCTCGTACCACCACTCTTGCACTAGGTTATCATATCCCCTACCATGTCTTGAACAACCATTGGAATTACAGATACCATCCTGTTGCTGAGTAGCAGAGCCCCTTCTAGAATCTGGAACCTGTCATGATTCCCTTCCATTAGTCTTCTACAGAAATTTAGAACTAAACTTCCGATGATAACCTAATCTACCATATATACAACACTCAGCTATAGGCTAAGGAAACTGCGGGTGCTTATGGACAAACTTTCCACACTGATAACACTATAATGGAACATAGTCCTAATATGGTTTCGATGTAACACCCAGAGATTTTTGTTAAATTTTTAATGAATTATTTTATCTTTTTTATATTGTTCATTTCATGCAACACTGAAGATAGTTTATTTTATATTAAAGCACTATGTTTTCTTTAATTATATGAAACAATGGATTTCCTCAATGACTTTTGAAACAAGCAAGACCAAGGTTTACCGAAAAATAATATATTATTAAAATTTTATGATTTAATATAATAAGATAAAACCTTGACATTAAATTAGAGGATATGAACAATATTAACTAATTTATTAAAATATATGGTTTACATAATATAATATGAATTCATAGGCTACCAATTAATTATAAATGAATATGAAAACTGATTGAATATAAAAAGAAATATTTTTATGGTCAAAAATATGTTTACCCTAAAAAATTAAATTTTCATTTATGTATTGAGATGAAATAATCCAAAACGTCTTTTCACATGGAACCAACTTGGAATACATTCCACATAACACCGACTTGGTGTATGATGCACGCCACACTGAGTTTCTATAAAACATATTTTTTATATAATTGTTTAAATGGGATAATTATAACCTATCTATTAAATTTCATTTAAGGAATAGTAATAACTACTTTTGAAATATTTTTTTATAATTTTTTGTATAAATAAAACAAATTGATAATGAAATATATTATTTTTGGTAAATTCTTTTTATATTTAAAAATTCCATTTTCTTGAATGAACTGATTTTCATTCCCTTATATGAAAAATAATAAAATTAATTTTATAAAATTCTAGAAATTGAATTTGAAAGAATAGTATTCATTTTTTAATTAATAACATTGAAATTATACTATAGTAAGTTTATGGTATCTTTCTAAGAAACTTTTTTATGATGAATAATGAAAAATAATATTTTTTAGTTAAAAACCACCTTTTTGTTTAATTAATTATTAATGATAATAATACCATAAATTTGTTTTAAGGTAAAATTAGATAAATATTACATCTTTTAATAATATTTAATTAATTATAATCAATTTCACTTTTAAATTGAATATAAAATATTAACAACCTTTTGAACATTTTTCTTTTGTAAAAACCCATTATTTTATATGTGAGGTAAGTATTGATCTTAATTTTTATGCTTCTGTGATTTTAATTTTGAAAAAATGATATAAAAAATTGTAATTAGTAAAATATTTTGATTATTATAATATCAACATTTTTTTTACCAAAAATATTAGTCAAAGTGATTAAAATTAATCATAGTGATTAAGGTCAAATTAATCTTAATTAGGGACTAAACCTTAAAATTAAGGGCCCAAATGACCAATCCACTTGTACAAAACCAATTGGATGCCATATTTCGTCCCAAAACATTTAATTATTTATTTATGTTGGTTTATTATGACTTTTTTTAGATAATAACATGTGTACACCTAACTTGTTTTCAAAAATTCCAAGTGATCCCATTTCCTTCGCCATAAAAGGACACCACCTCTCCCTCTCATTCACACCTCTCAAACCTCTTAAGTTCGGTCAAAACCTTATCAATAAACTTCTTAGAAATACTAACTTCCTACAAGAATAATTACCTTAGGAATAAGACATTCCAAGGATTCATTTTGGCACAATGTAAAAGGATTTACCAGATTAGAAGGTAACACCTTCTCTCAAGATCCTTTCTGTTATTTTCCTTCTTCACACCCTCCAATATCTTTATTCCACACATTAATAAAAACAAAAAAACCCTCAATATACTAGTATGTTGTTATGATATGTGTTAGGCCTAAATTTACACACACCTCCATCTAATGGATAACGAACATACTATTTTTGTGTACGGCGAACTACTGCCTCACAAAACAATAATTGTTCATTTTCCCTTTACCAACTATCATGGTGGCCGTTATGATGGAAAACTCTGTATATATATGTTATATATGATATTTATTATTGATTTAAGATTATTTATCCATTTTTTACAATACATACCATATTACTTTCCATTTTTTGTTAATACGATAATCTCGTTTACGGAAGTGTGGACTACCGCCCCCTCAAAGCGATGTGATTCATTCACACACTACATGGAATGTATTAAAGATGGGTTTAGTGAACCTATATGATATATATGATATAATAATAATACTTTAATAATGATATATATATATAAACAGACACACTCACCCATATATATACATATTTCATTTACATACTTTCTTTCAAAACGAAAATAAAAATAAAAACAACGTTTATGAATATGTATGACTTACCGTCTCCATGAACTGTGTATTCCATGTAATACTTATATATTATATATATTAATATAATAAAAATATAATTAATAATAATGATATTTATACCATGGTTTAAATTTTGGAAATAGTGATATAATTATAAGGACCAAACATATAACAAATTGAGATAAAAGAAAAAAAACAAAGAAAATATTACCCAAAGTGAAACCTTATCAAAGAATTATTAAAAATAGGGTAATATAAGGTCATAAATCAAAAAATATATGATATTAGATATATTAATATGATTTTTTAAAATATTTACAATAAATTTATATTTATTATATAGGTGGTTTGAACGAGTATGATGAGAGTCAAGACAAAATATTAGGGATTTTCATCTTACTATTATTTTCGTGAGATACATGACTTAATCACCACTCACTTATTTTTTGTCATGTATATAATTCCCATGAATATATTCTATTACTCTTATAATTAGTTTTATGGGTATTAAAATATCTATTTTGTGATCTTTGTTTCATGGGACTTATGTTTCAAAAGATAGAAAATCGGTGAAATAGTTTTCTCTCAATTTCCTTCTTCGAAACTCTTGTTTTTTATGCACCGAAATTATATTTACAGGTGTATATAATAAAATTTTAAATGTTATATCATGAATATAATACTTTTAATGATATTTTAATATTAATTTAATTTACTTTTCTTACATGGATAGTATGATCTCAAGTTACTAAGTTATAAGAGTTTACTAAAACAATCTCATCGTTTTTTCGAGATTGTTTATGTTCATGATTTATTTGAAGAAATACTATGATAAATATATCAAGAAAATTAATGAATTTTATTATCCTCTATATATTCATAATATGATCCTATACTTGTACAATTTTTGAGCACTTTGGTACAGATGATAGTTAAGAAAATGTTTTTAAGAAATCCCATCTTTACCCTCTCTTCGTCCAGAAATATATGTTCTTTAGAAACTATGTTTTATAAAAAGGGTTTATAAGAATATTATAATAATATACTATGATCATTAAAATAATTTTTTTACCCTTTTTCCCTTTTATAAATTTTTACAAAGGAATATTCATATCACTTTTTGGATGAGCCATTTTTCTAACATTTTTACTTTGAAAAAAGAATGTTCCTTTCATCCCGTACGACATATACAGATTTACACATAGTAATTTATTTCAAGATTAATTTACAAGATTAAAAATTTATTATTTTTAAAATAACATGTTCTCCTAATATTTTGGATATTCATTATTTTTAAAGTGGTTGATCGCACCATGATTCATTGTTTCATTTTCATGCTCACTCTACTACGCTAAACTAGTTTTGTATGTGAAATTATAAAAATAATAACTAATTTAACTTCATGTTTGATTAAATTATTTTTTTATCACTATTAAAAAGGTAAATGTTACTTTTTTTGATAATTACATTGTATTTTTAGGTGATTTGAAGGCCCCATGATGAAGTCCGTGGAAAATGGGCCAAACTACATAGGATCAAAGCACAATAGTGGACTAACTTGAACAATTATACTAAAAAATGCATCAAAATGAGATGATATTTTTTTATATAGTCCAAGTTTACTTGGAAAAATTTCATATGAAGTCACCCAAGACTAATTAGTCCATTAAGTAGCCTAACCGACCTGATCTTCCCAACACACTGAATCTGTGTGAAGTCAAAAGTGTTGTGATGTGATCTATCCATATTTAGAGATGTAGGTGTCCAAATAAATCCAAAATTTCCGTGGATATATTAAAGACATGGGGAAAAACTTTTTAGTTTTATAAAAAGCATGATAAGTCATTATATCCACCTAAAAAATGGGATATGTGCTTTTACTCAATATGTGTGCCCAAAACCACCTTCCACCATGCTTATAAAATGATACCTCGAGCACCTCATTTGGGAGTTCAAAAAAGAAGAAAATATCTAACACATATGATTCTTATAAGAGTCCTTTCATTATCCTAGGAGTTATGAAGGCCCATATCCTCATAGGGGGATCAATAATGAAGAAGGAGTTCCACCCAAACTTCCTCCTCCTCTTGATGTCGGGCTAAACAATGGGTGTTCATTGTGAGGGTGCTACACACATGTCAAGGGAGTTCTGATGCAATTATTATCTATTATTTTAGAGTAATTTTTTTTTAAAAAATTTCATTCCATGTATCTAACATTATTTTATTTTTGAATGCTGGTTTTTATGCATATGAATGTTATGTTCTTAATTTCTAACTGATCGGTGTGAGGTTTTGAGTGTGTGACTTGTCTTGTTCTAATTGGACAACACAAGAATAATATGATTACCCACTTTATTTAGATTTAAATCTTATTTGGAATCTTTTATTCCATGAAAAAATTCTGGACCTTGGAAATACAATTGTTATTTCAAGGATTTGTTCTTCAACCAATGACATAAAGGCATAAGTATTAATCAGGATTTCAATTAATTTTGACCAAAGAATTTCCACAAAACTAAATTAATCTCTATGAACAATGAGCTTGAAATGTGTGTAGTGAAATCAAAATTATCCCTTCATCTCATATTTTTTAAAATCCACTTGGTTTTTTAACTTTTAAACTCTTTAAGTTAAGTTATTTTCTTAAAATAGTTTTCAAAATCACCCATATGTTATCACTTTTTATTAAAAACAAGTATTATAAACCTATAAATTCTAATTGAGAGAAGACCTAGGGTATGAAAAATAATAAAAATAAACCTTAAAATAATAATCAATTTTATATTTAATGACAATGCGGTCAATTTTTGAGGTTTTTTCAGGGGAGTGCTTTTGTTTTTAGTGTGTGTTTTTTATAGAAGTGATTTATATTTTGAAATTATTTGGTCATTTTTTTCATCCATAGTTTTTTAATTTGATTTCTAAAATAATTGTTTTGTACTCATTTTCGATGATGTGATCTTTATTAGAGGAAATACTTCAATTCGAACATGAATCAGAGAGGATCTTACGTCAGCGATATCTAGGTGCACAAGAGAACCCTTTGAAGGAGGATATACAAAATATCCACACAATTCTTGATCCTTCATCTTAATTTTCTGAAACCAATGGTGAAACTAAATTAAAATTGTTTAACATGGCTGAGAACAAAAAAAACAATAAAAGAACTGACCTCACCTGCTGTTGATATCCAACCCACTTATATTCAAATTCAAGGTGAGGCAACCAATATTGAACTTAAATCTCATTTAATTCATTTATTACCAACATTCCATGGAATCATGGGAGAAGATACACACAATAATTTAAAATAATTTAATACTATGTGATCGACATTAAAACAAGCTAATGTGGATGAAGAAAAAGTTAAGCTTAGGGAATTTCCATTTTCATTAGAAGACACTGTTAAAGATTGGTTGTATTATGTTAATTCACCAATTAGAGGTTGGGTAGACATAAAACAACTTTTACTTTAAAAATAAATCCCAGCCTCTGGAACCACAAAAATAAAGAAAGAAATATGTAGTATAAGACCATATAATGGGTAAATTCTTCATGAATTCTGGGAAATATTTAAAAGGATTTGTTCAAGTTACCCACACTATCAAATAAGTGATCAACTTTTAATTCAATATTTTTATAAAGTATTAATTACTATTGATCAAAATATGATTGATGCTACTGTAGGTGGTGCACTAGTTGATAATATTCCAATTTTTGTAAGAACCCTAATTGATAACATGGAACATAACACTCAAAAATTTGGATAAAGATCTAATGTACCCATTCGAGGTGTTCATGAGGTGAAAAGTATTGAATTGAAGAAGAAGGTGGGCATGATGTTCAAAGAGGGAAGTACCCTTCTTAAAAAACATACTATTTATCAAGGGAAATCTCAATCTCCACACCCCATCCACTGTTGAATATGTTCTTATAATACCCATTATTATGACCAGTTACCATAACTAAGATAAAATTCTGAGAGTTATGAGGAAATATTTTTAGGCCACCCCAATAACCAACCCTTTAAGAAAGAACATTAATATCCATCCAACCCCAGGTGGAAATAAAAACAATATTATAGTAAAGGGGGGTATTCAAACCAACATAAACAACATTGGAACCAAACAGGGTAGATTAGTCATCCACCACCACCACCCAGAAATACCCAACCACCACAAAGGCCTTTCCATCCACCCCTCTAAAACCTAATACAATCCTATAATGTAATATTAAACAAATGACTTCCAATAATCTCAAATTACAACAAACCACTCAAGCATCCATACAAGACCTAAACCCCAATTAGGCAAACTTTCAAACTATGTGTGGGGAATTCAAAGTCACGGGTTAGTTAAACTACCCTCTCTACTAGTAGTTAACCTTAAGGATAAGGGATATTATAGTTCCATCACCCTAAATAGTGGGAAACTACTTAAAACACAAATGAACCCTCCATTATAATCATCCCCTCCTGAATAAACCACCATCCCAACTGCTAAAAATGGTCCAAGAGAAAAAACATTCTTGTCTTGAGAGAATCCCTTATAAGGGAAAGAGTGTGTTTGTTGATAAGTCACCTATCCCAACCATTCCCCTTCCATTTCCTCAAAGGGCCACCTAACCAAGAAAACAAAATTAAACTGAACTCAATAAGTAACTATTGGAAACTTTCAAAAAAGTGCAGGTTAACATCCCCTTGATTGATGTTGTGAAGAAAATTCCAAGATATGCCAAGTTTCTGAAGGAAATGTGTACACACCAAATGTTACATTGAGGTGATGAGAAGGTGAGATTGGGGAGGAATTTCACAGCATTAATATATCCATCACTTCCCACCAAATGAAACGATCCTATAACATTCTTGGTTCTACGCACCATATGGGAGTATTCCTTTTCTAATGGTTTTCTTGATTTGGGTGCCTCTACAAATGTAATTCCTCACTCCATTTACCCTACATTACAAGTTGGATAACTAAATCCAATAGTTATTTTTGTTAAACTAGTAAATTTAAGTACATCACACCCCATTGGTGTGTTAGAGTATGCTCTTATGAGGGTGAAAATTTTAATTTTTCATACTAATTTTTATATGCTTAAAATGGAAGATGATAGGATGAATGGACATGCCGAGATTATATCGGGGAGAAATTTCTTGAAAAATTAAAAAACCATAATTAATGTCCACAATGGTATATAATATATGGAGTTTGGTGGTAACATTTTCCACTTCAACATCCTTGATGTCATGAAGCACCCCTTAGAAGAACATTAATCTCTCTCTATTAATTCAATTGATGTAATTCATTTCCCTGAAAAAACATATTTTATTTCCCCTGATCCCATTTCTAAGTTTTCATAATTGATTGAAATGGTGGTAAATGAATCATACATATAATGTTTTAGTGTTCTAGAAAAATGTCATGCAGGTTTGTTAATTGATTATTTCTTGAACACTAAGGATCACATGACAATCAATGATACTAATAAGCTTGTAATATGTCATTCCTCATCTAAGGATGACACAATTGATTAGTTATATAAGATTAGTGACCTCTCACATTCACACACACTACAATCAATCCAAAATCCCATTAAATTGGAACTAAAACAATTGCCTCAAGTTTTAGAATATTCCTATCATGAGAATGGAAACAAGTTTCCTGTCAGCATTGCTAGTTCACTCCCTCCCGAGCATGAATTGTGACTTCTTAGACTCTTGAGGGATTATAAAAAACTTTGGGATGGACACTTGTATACATTCCTTATGTTATCCCATCAATTTGCAAACATCATATATTATTAAATGATAAGGCTAAACTAGTGAGGCAGTCACAACATCGACTAAACCCAAACCTCTTATATGTTGTCAAAAAGAAGGTAATAAAATTATTGGATTCTATAATCATTTACCCCATATATGAAAACTAATGGGTCAGTCCTATATAAACGGTTCCTAAAAAACTGGTCTTATAGTAATAAAAAATGAAACTAATGAATATGTTCCAACTCGTGTGTATAATTTTTGGTGTGTCTATATAGACTATCACTTATTAAACCAACACATTGGGAATGACCGTTTCCTATTGATATTAATTGACCAAATGCTAGAGAGGATTGTAGGGAAGTCCCATTTATATTTCCTTTATGGGTATTCTAGATACATTCAGATCCATATTACCCCCGAGGATCTAGAAAAGACAACCTTCACTTGCCCCTTTGACACATTTTCATATAGAAGGATTCCATTTAGTCTATGCAGTGCTCTAGTTACTTTCTAGCGATGTATGGTAAGTATTTTTTTGGATTTCCTAGATAATTACATGGAAGTATTCATGGATGATTTTACTATTTATGGATCCTCTTTTGATGAATGTTTGAGTAGTGTTGGTTCAATACTACATCAATGTATTGAAAAGAATATCATATTAAATTATGAGAAATGCCATTTCATGGTACGATAAGGTATAGTTTTGTGAAATATCATTTCTAGGGATGGTATCCAAGTTGGTAAATCAAAAGAAGATGTCATTTTTTCTATACCATTCCCAAAAAATGTATGGGATGTGCAGTATTTCTTATTTCATGATGGATTTTATCATCCTTTCAATCATAACTTTAGTAAAATTTCACTCCCCCTCTCCTTATTAATCCAAAAAAAATCTGCTTTTGATAAATAATGTGAGGAAAATTTTAATAATTTTAAATGTAGTCTCACATCACCCCCAATAATCCAACCACCTTAGTGTGATTTACCATTTGAGATCATGTGTGATGCCTATAACTATGCAGTTGGGGTAGTCTTATCATAAATAATCAATCAAGATCCACATTTCATTACATATGCCTCACATACAGTAGACCTTGCCTATGAAAACTACACCACTAATGAAAAATAATTTATTTCCATTGTGTTTTCCTTAGATATATTCAGGTCATATCTTTTAGGGTCTAAAGTCATTGTGTTCTCTGACCATACAAGCTTCTGGTATCTCCTTATGAAATTAGAATCCAAGACACATCTCATTTTTTGGATGATCCTTCTTCAGGAATTCAATTTAGAAATTAGACATAAAAAAGAGTAGATAATGTGGTGGCTGACCATATAAGTAGGATCCACCCATCATCTTCCATTAACTCATCCCCCAGTATTCTCATACATGAAATGTTTCTAGATGAGCAATTTTACTGAGTGAAAGATGCCATTCCTTACTATGAAGAAATTGTAAATTATTTGGTAGCATCAGGTATTCCTGCTAATTTCAATAAAAACAATGACAACCATCTATAACATGAGTCTCATTGGTAAATTTGGGATGACCCCTACCTTTGGCACATATATAGTGATAAATTCCTCATGAATTGTGTTCTAAATAGAGAGTTTTAGTCTATCCTTAGGTTCTGTCACACTCATTCTTGTGGGGGACACTTTGGTCCCCAACAGATTTCTCGCAAGGTCCTTGATTCTGGTCTCTTTTGGATAACACTTTTTTATTATTCCCATGATTTTTTTAAATCTTATCCTCACCATAAAAGAATTAGATATGTTTCTAAAATAAATAAAATTCCAAAACAACTGTTTATATTCCATGAAAATTTTGATGTTTGGGGAATTGAATTTATGGGATCATTCCCCAATTCATTTGGGATCCTTTAAATTTTTCTGGTAGTGGATTATGTTTCAAAATGGGTAGAGGCATAAGCTACATGAAATGATGACTCTAAGATATTTTTGGAATTTTTTAGAACCCAAATCTTTTATAGTATTGGATTATCTAGGTTCATCACTAGTGACTAGGGTTCTCATTTCTATAACCGAACAAATGCTATCTCTTTTACGTCGATATGGGGTCAGACATAGAGTGTCTACTGCATAACAACCATAGATCAACGGTCAATCAAAGGTGTCAAATAGAGAATTAAAATAGATTATTGAAAAAATTGTTCAACCTAATAGAAAATATTGGAGTCTTAGACTCTATGATTCATTATGGGCTTACCGTACTGCCTTTAAAAGTCCCATTGGAATGTCACCCTATCATCTTGTGTTTGGAAAGAGTTATCACCTCCCTATTGAGATTGATCACCAGGCCTAGTGGGACATAAACCAATGTAATACTAATATTTCTAGTACAGGTGCTCAAAAGAAGTTGTAGATTCAAGATATGGAGGAAATGAGAAGAGATTCATATAAGAACTCTTGGATTTATAAAGATATAACCAAGGCTTCCCACGACTGTCTCATTCTTCATTGTCAGTTCCACATTGGGAAGAAGGCCCTCCTCTACAATTAATGTCTGAAGTTGTATATAGGTAAGTTTCATTCTTGCTGGTTTGGACCACATTCTATTACTAATATCTATCCAATTGGTTTTTTTTTCAGGTTCAAAATGAAGAAACCAAGAAAACCTTCACTTTGAATGGGTAATGGTTGAATCACTTCCGCAAAGCTATTTCAGAGTCCTCTATGGAGGAACTACAAGTTCAAGAAGTAGTCTATGAATGACACCCACTGGATTTTATCCTTTATTCCCATATTCTATTTTATTACAGTGAGAACACTTCACACTTTAGGTGTGGGTGGATGGGTATATTTCTAGCTTAGTTAGGAATTTTTATTATTTTTTCCTTTTTTTTACTTGCTATATAGTATTGTCACTTTCCCCCCCTCGTTACCCCATAAATTTTGTGCATAAATTATAATTTTTATGCCCACTTAATCAGTGAAAATTATTCCCTCTAAATCATGGAAGTTATTGAAAAGTCAAGAGGAATTTTTGTATTTCATATTATTTTAGCATACAATTTTTTTATGAAATGTGCATTTCAGCAAGACTTCAATATTAAGATGTGATTTTCTCTTGAAATTTGGTTGTTTGTTTATGGTAATAATGGTTGTATCAATTTTAAACCTTTGAGAATAATTTTACCCTTTGTGTTAATAATTTAAGGGAAAATTGTTTCTCTTAATCTCTCCACACATCGTTGCACCCAACCATGAAGTGTGAAAATTCCTTACTTAATAAAAGTTAAATAAAAGTTAGGTTAATTTCTATCTACCTTCAAAAATTAATTTTTGATACTTTTGTTCCTTATATGAACTTGTTCATTACTATACAAGATTGACCTATGTGTGTGTACCTATTATCTGATTATTCTACGCCCAAAAAAAATTAAAAAAACAAAAAGCAAAAAAAAAAAAACAAATAAACATTGAGGGCAATGATAAAATGTACAACATATGGAGATTTCTAGGTTGTGATCTTATGGTTTGAATTTTGGGAATACTTAAGGGAGTGGGTCTTGAAATTTGATTATAAAAGATGTTGGGTAGGTTTGGTGGAAATGATCATGTAAGTAGAAAATTTTTAAAATAAATTATATTTACTCGATAGAAAGTGGGAAGAATAGCATGAAATGGTTGTCACATACACACACACATGGATAATTAGGGATATGATTAAATTTTTAATTATTTTCTTCAATTGGTATCATGGATCTCTTAGAATCTTTTCTTGATACAATTTTGAGTCTTCTTTTTTCATGATCATTGAGAATAACTCCTCGGTGTGATATTTTCATTGATCAAATTTCTATGTGGAATTAAATTTTAAATTAATGTTAAATCTTATTGAATTTTGAAATATCTACTTGCATAATTTTTGGAAATATAACTTTTCTCAGGATTGAAAATGTTTTGGTGTGGGGATGTGATCGCACCGCGATTCAATGTTTCATTTTCACCCTTACACCACTGTGCTAAACTAGTTTTTATTGAAAATTATAAAAATAATAACACATTTAACATCATGTTTGATTCAGTTATTTTGTGTTTATCACTTTTAAAAAGGGAAATGTAACTTGTCCTGATAATTACATTATAGGTGGTGATTATTTGGAGGGCCCATGATGAAGTTCAAGAAAAATGTGTCAAACTGTGCAGGATCTCGGTACACCAGTGGACTAAACCAAACAATTATACTAAACAGTGCATCTAAATGGGATTCAATTGTTATAGACGGTCTAAAATTTTATAAGATAAACTTTATCTGAAAAAGCACGATCCTAATTCGGCCATTATATGGCCCAACTGACCTGATCTATCTAGCACACCAAATCTGTACAAATTCAAAAGTGGTGTGATGTGATCTGTCCATATCTTGAGAAGTAGGTGTCCAAATAAAGACAAAATTTAAGTTGAGATATTCAAAAGATGGGGAAAAATCAATTTAGTTTTACAAAAATCAATATAATGTTGTTTATCCTCCGAAAAAATGGGCCAAGTGGGTTTACACAATCTATGTTCCTAAAACCACCTTCCACTTTGCCTACAGAATGATACCTTGGGCACCTCATTTGGGAGTTCGAAGCAGAAGAAAATATCTACAATTTTGTATTCCTAGATAAATCCTCTCCTCATCCTATAAGTTCTAGAGGTCCCTATCCTAACAGGGGTATCAATAATGAAGAAGGAGTTCCACTTCCTCCCCCACTCAATGCCATGATAAACAGTGGGCATTTGTTGTGAGAGAGATACACCCATGACAAAGGAGTATTAGTGTATCTATTAGCTAATGGTTTAGAGTAATTTTGGTTTTAAAAAATTTCATTCCATGTATCTTACATGGTTTCATTTTTTAATTCTTGTTTTTATGCATGTGAATGTTATGCTCTTAATTTATAAACGATCGGTGTGAGGTTTTGAGTGTATGAATTTTGTTTTTTGGATTGGGCAATACAAGAATTATTTTCTTAAACAATTTCTTGAGATTTAAATCTGATTTTGAATATATTAATCCATGCATAATTTCTATACCTTGGAAATAATATTGTTATGTCAAGGTCTGGTTCTTCAAGAAATGAAATAAAGGTTAGGAATTAATCGGGATTCCAATTAATTTTAACCAAATAATTACTCCAAACCTAAATGAATATCTAAGAAAAATAAACTTTAAAAATGTGTAATGAAATAAAAAACATCCCCATTTTCTCATATTTTTTAAAATCAACTTTTTTTCAACTATTAAACTGTTTAAGTTAAGTTATTTTCGTAAAACTATTTTCAAAATCGCCCCCTTTTTATTAATATTTATTATAAAAACATACTCTAAACCTATGAATGATCCTTGAGAGATGGCATTGGGTCTACCCCACACTATAAATCAACCTTAAAATCATAATAATTTTTACATTTCATGACAACACAGTCAGTGGTTTTCAAATTGTTTTTCCAAAAATGTTTAATGTTTTAAAAAGTATTTTAGGCATTTTCATGCTTTTTAAAATATTTCAAAGTATTTTAAAGAAAAATATTTTTCAAAACGTTTTTAATATTTATTAATACGTTTTAAAATTATTGTAAAATAAATTATTTTCAAAACATTTTCAATCTAAATTTATATGTTTTCAAATTATTTTCAAAGAAATGGTTTTCAAAACATTTTCAAGATTTCTTTATGGGTTTTCAAAGTGTTTTCAAAGAAAAATGTGTTTAAAATGTTTTGAATATTATTTTATAAGTTTTCAATTAAAAGGGTTTTCAAATGATTTCAATTATTCTTAATAAGTTTTAAAGGTATTTTCTAACAAAATTATTTTTAAATTATTTTATGTATTAAAAATATTTTTTCAAAAAAGAAATGATATTTTCTTCAAGAAACGTTTTAAAAAATATTTAAAAATTATTTTACTTCTAATATGACATCCATTGATGTTACTCATTACCTATTAGGAAATGATCTAAAGGTTCCATTCATATTATTTATATGAATGGGTAATGCTTAATGTGATGGTCTTTATGAAACTATTTTCTCATTAACAGGTTATATGTTTGTGAAATCCATTTCTCTTTCACAAGTTATGATTTTGATTAAATGTTTATGAAACCTGTATCTTTTTTCACAGGTTATGATATGTTTACATTTTTATGATAACTATTTCATTTCATGGGTTAATATAAGATTGCTTATGTTTTTTTTCACATGTAAGTATAATTTTATTATGAGGTGGGTGGGACAAATATCTCCCTCTAATGAATTGGGTAATGTTGTTTATCTTATGATATAATATAAGATGGTCTTGGGAATTAACCTTGACTACTAAGAAGGGCATGAAAGTGAACCATGACTACCAAGATGGCATGAGGAGTGAACTCATGCTACTAATATAACCATGGGAGTGAACCATGACTACCAAGATTGCTTGGGGAGTGAACCCATACTACCAGAATGGTCTTGGATGTAATGAATTGTCTATTATAGAAATCATATTATATGATTATGTGTCTTCCAAAATTCCTTGTTTTATTCCTATTCTATTATTTTATGGATTATGTTCGACTACAACAAAAATTGGCTTCAGCGGCGGGTTTTTTAACGGCAGTTTCGGGAACCACCGCAAAACCCTTTTTTAAAATGGTTTCGCAGCAGTTTATAATAAACCGTTGTGAATTTTTTTTTCACTGCCGACCCTTCCCCCCCACCCCGACCCCTTCTCACCCTGCGATTCCGCTTCCCCTGGCCCCCCACTTCCCCCGCGACCCCGGCCCCCTGCGATCTTGACGACCCCGTGACCCCGGCGACTTCGGCGACCCCGCGACCCCAGCGACCCCGCGACCTCGACGACCCCGACCACCTGCGGCCTCGGTGACCCCACGACACCGGAGACCCTGCTTCCCCCGACCCCCTACGACCCCGACGACCTATACGAACCCTAAGGTTTGAATTCTATGTTAAGAATTGTTAATGAATTTTGAAATCATTTTATATCCATACATGATTTCAAAGGATGGTTTAAGGGATGTTTCTATTCTATTTTGGAAAATAATACATGTTCATCACTTTATGGAAAAATTAGTTTGAATGGAAAGTTGTGAGACAAAATTTATCCCCATGTTATTATTGTGGTTCTTATCTAGAATGTAATACCTTGAGAGTATTTCTTATATTGATTCATCTTTATATATTTTCTATTCTTTGATGTGTTTGAGATTGATCTTGTGAGTTTATAAGGAGGTGAGTCGTGAGTTTTTTAAAATGTTTTATATTTAATTCATGTAATGGTTCATTTTTTCACACCACCATTTTACATTTCATAGGATTCCTTGGATTATTTAAGATGGATTGTGTATTGGAAAACTCTAGTATATGTAGTGGGTTGAATAGGTAGTATTGCATGGATAAACAATGATGGATATACCAAAAGGGATAATATGCCTTTAAGTTAGAGCTATTGTTTTTTTATGTGATAATGATGGAGTGATAAGGTCATTTATTTTTGGATAGTTTAACCGGACTACCAAGGAAAATAACAGGTTCAGTAGTTTCAAGAAATGTTCATTGTCACCAGCTCAAGTCATTATTACTTGATCTATAGGTCAATACCCATGACCTTAGGATTCTTTTTAGGATTATTTTTTTGGATTCCCATTTTTTTAAACTATGCCATTTTCTTCACAAATAAATTTATGTCACCAATGTATTTTTTGTCTGTTTCTTTTCCTCATGACCTTAATTTATTAGTTACAACATGTGTACCTTACCCATTTCATTTATCTTTTTTTAGTATTTGAAAAAGGACTGTTAAAATATTTTTCACATAGTGGTAATGGTTTGATATAAATGTGCCTTCAATATTCTCTAAAATAATTTTGAAAACCGTTATATTGAAATGTTAAAAATTATATTATAATGATTATTTGAGTGTTTTTTATAAGAAATTTGAAACTATTAGATTTTGAAACCCCAATGTTAATGGGGTTTATAAATGTTTCTTAGGACATATCTCTTTGTTTTACAAGTAAATCTATTTTAAAAAGGTTTTTTGAAAACCATTTCAAAATTTGAAACATCTCTGTTATTTTAAAATGATTTTTTTAGAGGATTTCTTTTGTAGAAGATTTTTATGTGGTTCTATGAAATGTTTTTTTTGGTAAAAAGGAACTTTAGCCTTGTAAAAGTGATTTACAAGTGACCTTTTTAATTTAATGACAATTAATAATGCATGTTTTAAAAAAATTGATATTTTTCTTGATAATTTCTATAGAGGATTATATAAAATTAGTATTTCTTTATTGTATTTAAATATATAATTTTGTGGAATTGAATTGAATTTGACATGCATAGATTCCGAAAGTGATAACCAACTGGTTTGTTTAGCTCATGCATATTTTATAGGTGCATGTTCATTTGAGTCTAATTAATTCATTTTGATCTTTGATGGGTTATGTGGACTTTAGATGGTGACATTGGGTCATTTAATGATTCTCAATAATAGTAGAGATTATTTTTAACTTTGGGATTCATATTTGTCACATGACCTGTTGTGTTTTATGCATATATTTTATATTTTTCTATTTGTATATAGAATCATGTATATAAATATTTTATATTTTTTTATTAGATGTTTCTTTATTCTTATATGCTATAGTAAGTTTGTTTTTTTTGTTATAAATATAATTTCATGAGGTAAAAATCATTACCAATGTATGTTCTATGATTCCTAGGTACTAGTAACCTTCCTATGGTTGTTGGGAATGGCCTTGAATCTCTGTGGAAGGATGAGTTGGAAGAATGGTTAGATGGTAAACCAGGACGAATATATAAAGCTACTATACATAACACCTTAGGGACATGATTTTTTTTTACTAAATGTATATTGATGAAATATTTATGTATTCCTAATGTAACATCCAAACATAAATTCTACTAAAAAGTGTCCCTGATACAGTGGATTATGAGGCCAGAATTTGTATATTGTTTCTCAGAAGTTGTAATCTTTTCTTTTTAGTAAAATGGAATGTTGTAGTGTTTCTCCCTTAGAATCTAGAATTTCAATCCAAACAACATAAAACCGAAGTGTTCTTTTTTACTGTCATTTACCTTACATTGCTTAAATTTCTTTTGTGTGTTGAAGTTACTGGTATTGAATTCATTTTAACTTATTGTAGTGGTTTAGATTAATATAATTCTTCCAAGTTCCTGAATATAATGTTTAGAGAGGTATTTTAATTCAATCCACACATGGTTCATAGAACCTCAAAACCTAATCTACCAAGTTATTTTATTATGAATTTCCATGAACACCACCACTTATCATGCCTCAAGACTACCATCCATCGTTGTTGGTTCTATTGACAATTTTTATTATTTCAGCAGATTTTTCTTAACCATTAATATCCATGAAAACCATTTGGATGAATAGACTATATTATAGATGTTTTCTCATACATTATGAATGATTTTTATATCCACGTAGTTACTCCAAATTAAAAATGTGCTTTGGTTTTCATGGTAAAGTAGCTACCACTTTGTTAGCACAATGTTTCTCTTTACCAAAGAGACTTCCCCTATCCCAAACACTAGAGGGTTCATATCTAACTCAGGGGATAATCTTTATTATATTATGTTTCTATAATCTTACTCTATCATATATATGAATCTCTTTCTATATTTAGTAGTAACTATGTGTTTTAATTTTTTTTATTATTGTGTAGGCTCATTGTGATATATGTGGATAAAAGCCGGATCTCATTATTGAGGAACACACCTCAGTATGTTAAGGGTTTTAATGAGTTTTAATATTTTCTAATTTCTAATCGATCCATTGAAGGGAGAATAATATGTACATGTACTAAATGTAAATTTAGAACATGGTTGAAGAGAGATTAAGTTTATGAACATTTAATACTGAAGCAATTATCTGGTCAATAATTGTGTTGGATTTGGCATGGTAAATCGAACGTTAAAAAAATTTCGAGCACTGATGTTAATACACAGAATGAGGTCCCAAGTTCACCGAAAAAGGAAAATGAAATACAAAACCTCATAAATGATTCATTCGGCACTGCAAGACACCACTATCAGCATCAAAACATATCAGAACAACCAGAAGAGGGTGCTACAAATTGAAGCATGACAAGTGATGTTTTTGAGAATGTAACACAAGCAGATCATGATTGTAATATATCATTGGATCCTCCCCTTGATTATGTGGATCCAAATTTAAGATAAAACTTCACTGAGGAAAATTCATTTCATGATTTAGTTGATGATGGAAATCGAGAGTTGTATAGTGGGTGTTTGAAATATTCAAGGCTTTCATTTCTACTGAAGTTGTACCATATCAAATGTCTATGTGGAATTACAAATAAGGCAATGTACATGATATTGGAATTGATTTGTGATGCATTTCCTGAAGAAAAAATCCCAGAATATTTTTATGATATGAAAAAAGTTGTTAACAAGCTTGGTCTGAATTATAAAAAAATACATGCATGTCCCAATGATTGTAATCTTTATTGGGGTGAGAATTCAAGTAGACAGAATTGAAAGAAATGTTCTTCTTCTTGATGGCAGTCAAAGGGTGATGTTGGAATTCTGAATGAACATAATTTCATGGAGAAGAAGAAAAAGAACACACCTGCAAAGGTTTTTCATTACTTTCCTTTGATGCCTCGATTGCAAAGATTATGCATGTCATCGAAAACCACCGAACACATGAAGTGGCATTCGGTATATAATAATAATGATGGGTTAATGTGACATCCATGAGATTCCAAATCATGTAAGAAATTTGATTCATTACATCCAGATTTTTCAGCTGATCCTAGGAATGTTCGATTGGGATTGGCTGCCAATGGATTCAACCCATTTGGGACTTTGAGTACTAGTTATAGCATTTGGCCAGTTGTTTTGATCCCTTATAATATGCCTCCATGGATGTGTATGCAACAAACTTATTTTATCATTTTGATGATTATTCCTGGAAGAAAAATTCCTATAAATGATATTGATGTATACTTGCAACCTTTGATTGAAAAATTACAGGAGTTATGGAGAAACGATGTTGAGATATTTGATGCTTCTTCTAAAACAATGTTCAAAATGCATGCTGATTTAATGTGAACCATTAGTGACTTCCCTAGGCTTGGGAATTTATCTAGTTGGAACACTTACATGGGTTTGGCTTGTCCCGTTTGTAACTTTGATTTTGAGCCCAAACAGCTACCTCACAGTAGAAAATTGTGCTTCTTGTGCCATCAAAGATTTCTCGATGCATCTCATAGATTTCGGCAGAACAGATAAAAATTTAATGGTTCCATTGATCGTAGAACACCTCCAAAGTTGTTAACTGGTTCTAAAATATTTTCACAACTTGAAAATGTTGAAACAGAATTTGGGAAGGTTCATCATTTGAATGATAGCGGAAAATGGGTCTGGAGTGCATCGTCAAGTGAAATCAGAACACAACAATGGAAGAAAAAAACTATTTTCTTCAAACTTCCGTATTGGGAATTTAATTTGTTGCGGCATAATCTTGATGTGATGCATATTGAGAAGAATGTCTGTGATAATTTGATTTTCACATTACTTAATGAGCATGAAAAGTTGAAGGATCTTCTCAATGCTCGCAAAGAATTACAAGTAATGAACATAAAATGTGATCTCTGGCCAGATGAGAATGAAAAATTTTCTCCTGCCATTTTTGCAATGAAAAATATGGATAAAGATACATTCCTTCGAATTTTAAAGAATGTGAAGGTATATAATGGGTATTCGAGTAACATCTCGAGGTGTGTTGACTTGAGGAATCGTAAGTTACATGGATTGAAAATTCAAAATTCACATATTTTGTTACAATAGTTACTAACATTGGCATTGCATACATTATTACCTGAAAAAGTTACTGCTTTTGTAATCCAATTCTGCACATTTTCAGGCAATTCTGGGAGAAATCGCTACATCAATTTCAGCTTGACAACCTCCAGGAGAGGTTTTTATTGACCCTTTGTGCAATGGAGATGATCTTTCCTCCATCATTTTTTACTGTCATGATGCATTTAACTGTGCATTTGGTGAGGAAGCTAAATTAGGTGGCCCCGTTCATTATCGATGGATGTATCCAATTGAGAGGTATTTTATTTATATGTTTTTCAGTTAAGTAAAAAATATTTGGAATTTAAATAAATGCATAATATTATTATTTTATTTCACAGATATCTTGGGAATTTGAAAGCATACGTGAGAAATAAAGATCAACCAGAAGGCTCTATTGCTGAAGGCTATTTGGCTGAGGAGTGTCTTACCTTTTGTTCCAGATATTTGGATGATATTGAGAGAAGATTTAATCGAGTTGGACGTGTTGATGACACATCAACTTAATATCAAATGCATCATAAATCAAAAATATTTCCTGCTATTGGCCGATTAGTTGGTCGGACATCAAATGTGACACTAACAGAATTGGAATTATTACAGGCACATAGATATGTGCTGGTGAATAGTGAAATTGCAGATCCATTTATTGAATATTTGAGGATACAAACAAAGAGACGAATGAGAGTCCAAACACGAAATGAGAAAGATATAATGAAAGTTGTGAATAAAGAGATTTTAGAATGGTTTTCATGACGTGCAATTTCATAAATATTGCAATAAATATGAATATTCATTTGACACATACATTTTGTAAATCTATTAAATTATATTTCTTTTTTTAGATCATGAATACTGATACTCGAGAAGAATTTTCATAAGATTTGAAGTTTTTTTCTAGAGGTCTTATAAAACAAGTTAGAAAGTTCGACACTTATAATGTGAATGTCATTATATTTCATACAGTCGATCGATAAGTGGGTTTGAAAACACAGAATAGTGGTATATTTACATTTGATGAAGTGAGATTCTAGGGAAAGCTTCATGATATTATTGAATTAAACTACCACATAAATTTTTCTGTTGTTTTATTCAAATGAAAATGGGTCTATATTATCAGAGGTGTTAAAAGAGATTCCTTGCAATTTACTTCTGTGAACTTCTCTCGCTTGATGTGTATTGATGATCATGAACTGCATGATCCATATATCTTATAATCACAATAAAAAATGGTATATTATGTGAATTATATTGTGGATGAAGTGTGGATTTTAGTTTCTAACGTAATACAAAGATATTTTTATGATATGGGTGATGAAGTGGAAGATTTGACCTCTGAAATTGCATTTAATCAACAACAAGAAGTAGAATTATTTGTCCATCATGATATTGAAAATATTAGTCTAGCTAGTATGAATGAAGTGGATTGAAGCAATGGAGTAGGAAACCGATATTATTGAAGGGGAAAATGATTCTATGTACAATTATTTATTCATTCAGAAACCACTTGTTTCATTTCTGCAGTCATTCATTATCATTTTATATATATATTTTATCAGTTAGTACTAGGCATCTATTATCATTTTTAATTTTTTTTCTATATAATTTTTTTGAAATATATATTCTGAACATAATTTTATTTTATTAAATGAAATGAATTCCGAGGAGGAAGTGGTACACTATTTCATCTAGTTCTGTGACAGATGACGATTCATCTGGCTCCCTCCCCAAAGCATCTGAGGCACCAGCTGCCTACACCCCTGCACCATCTCCCCCTGCACCATCTCTCACACCATCTGTGGATGTCCCATTAGTGGATGAGTCGTCGACTCCCCCTTTAATATCCTCATCCATGGGGTAGCAACACGCCCCTTCTAGTTCATTATGGACATACTAGAGTGTCACTGTCATAGGTACAAATTTTAATTAAATAAATTTATTACATTTTGTTTATACTAATTGTTTGCTCATTGAAGATGAAAAAATGAAACTTTGGAGAAAAACATAAAAAGTTCAGATGTTTGGAATATGAATGGTGATAAGATAGTCGTTCCATTTGATTCTTATAGGGTCCCTATGGATGACGCCGCAGGGTTACATGGCCAGATTCTGGGCCAGTTGGCAGTAAAGCCCATTTACCTTCCTATTTCTTATGATTATTGGAGACATATTCCTCCAAGATGGAAAAATGAATTTTTTGATTCCTAAATAAATGTAATTTTATTACATTATGGTTTAATTGAATGTTATGTTACTAATTTTTTCAAAATGAATTTCTATATACAGTTGTTCTTCCACAATGAAGTTGCTGATGTGATAGCACAGAAGTGCATGTTGAAAAATATTGGTAAGAAATCGAAAGATTTCAAATGGAGATTGAGGTGTGATGTCAACGATACTTCGTTGACTATGCAACAAATGTATTAGAAGTTACCCAGTGGGGTAACGAAAGAATAGTGGAATGTTTTTGTTGATAAAAATCCTGATGATAAGTGGATGGTATGGAAATATATATTATTATATTATCCTCATTTGACATTTATACATGTACATGAAGAGGAGATGAAATTAAATACATTACTCTTAAATTGAAGTTTATTTATTTCAGGATCTCTCAAGAGAGAATTTATCAAACCAGGCTAAGCAAGTCATTCCTCACACTACGGGCTCAAAAAGATTTCTAGAAGCTGAATGACAATAGTAATATTTTAACTAGTTTAAATATTTATAAGAAAATATTATCTATTTAATATATGGAATTGTTGATTTATCTTTTCTTAATGCAGTCACAGAGTTTAGGGAACGAAGCTTCTCGAACTGAACTGTGGTTGGATGTTCACAAAAAATCAAATTGAAGTTTTGTTAATGATCCTACCAAAGAAGTTGGGGTATGAAGTAAATTTTTTATTATAATAACTTATTATCAGTTTTTACTGTGTTAATATATATTGATATTTTATTTATTGGTAAAAATTAAAGAACTATGGGATGCCGATCCTGGTCAGTCCTACTCAGTCTCCCCGGATGACCCAGTTTCTAAAGTCCATGTGAAGAAGAATCCTGGAAGAGTGCACGGGATGGGTTTCAGAACCGTACCATCTGAGGTCTTTGGCTTGCCACCAGGGATTATAGCTACATCTACTTATGGTTATAGTCAGTCTATACCCGAAGATGCTAAGAGGGAGACTGTTTCTCTACGAATCGTAGTTCAAGACCGGGGGTTCATATATCCACTTTGTAGAAAGTGATGACTGATATACATCAACAGATGAGAAGATATTCCCCCGGTGGTAGTGCATCGACTGGTGGTATGTAGGTAAATCACAAAAAATAAAAATCATTTAGTTTTCAAACTTTCATTGGTTTTAAGTTTTAATATAAATATGAAACAGTATTTAATTTTCAATATAATGTTCTTACAGGTGACAACAGAAAGTGGAGATGGAGGTGGAGAGGGTGACGATGCATCATCAGACCGTGAATAGTTGTATTGTTTGTGTGTTGAACAAATATGGGAACATTTGGTTTGTATACGTAACATGTGTGGCACATAGTTTCCCCCAAAAATGTTCATGTCCTAACGTTTCCTTGATTTCTCATTTTTCCTTTTATGCATTTTATTGATTTTTGATGTTTACTTTTATGTCTTGATTTCTCGAGTGTGGTATAAATCATTCAATTTTGTCCTGTGTTTGAATTGGTAGTCGTGATTTTGGATGACTAAGAGTTAAACCCATTGTTGATGTGTTGAACAAATTGGGTCATTTCATAGTGATCAAGGGGATAGTGTTGTGGACACTTTGGGGAGGCAGAATGTGTAGATAGTGAATCTTCATGAATTGTTAATGGTTATCATGTTCTGTTCATGATGAGAAAATGTGGTCATACCCCATATAAAACATTGGTTCCTCTTAATGGGAGATGGTATTAAACCATATAAAACTGGGATTCATTGTACGATGTGTATTGGATGATCTAAAAGTCTTACACTATATAAAATTGGGATTCCTCTTAAGAAAATTATGATATGTTCAAAAACATTACCTCATATAAAACATGAAAGCATCACATTATGTGAGATGAAAAAAATCATTTTCTTCAAGACATGACATTAAAATTTTCATCATGGTCTTGGTTGTATGATCTTACACTGTGTGCAATCGTATTCAGGATTTCGTCAGGGGTTGAAGAGACTATTTTACCCCATAACCCTAGGTTTTATTCACCATAAAAAACATTCTTGATTCCCCCACCTCACCAATCTATAATATAATAGTTTATATCAATAGATCCCTAGTCCAATCATTATGACAATAAAATATTCTCATACATCCATCACATGGGTGTATTCATCTCTGGAGTTTCATCAAACATCTATTTCCACAACATTCTAGAACTATGGTTGGATTGATTCCCATTTCCATGGGATATGTATTGATGCATATATCTTCTATGATTGATCCTAGCTGACGATTCACCGTATAATAATCCATTACATAAGGTGTCATTGCCCTAAAACACTCACATGAGCCTCTTTTTTAGCAATAATATCCTTTTATTTATGTTGACACATTAGTGGTCCAAGATGCTCTCATTTCCTGATATAAGGAAGTAAATAATGGGTATATATATTCAAAAGACCTTATAAATGCCTAATAAGATGAATTTAAACTATATCATTACCCCATATAAAATATATATACCTATTAATGATAAATAATTTAACCCTAGAAAAAATTAACATGTCTCTTAAAGATAGATAATTTTACCTCTTATAAATTCTCAATGCCTAATATTATAATCTGTAATTATTCAATATCATCATCCAAGAAGGTAAACCCCTCTGGAATTGGTATCCTATGACACCGTGAATCATAAAAACATGTGGATTGATTCCAATAATCACGATATAAGTAGTTGCATATAAATATTTAATCCAGGGCACAACCCTATCACCGACTCATTATAGGTTTCTCCCTTTCCTATCTACTTTTGTCAAAGCTTAGAGACCTTTAACTCAAACCTATTCCTATATTTGGAGCTCTAGGAATTTAAACTACTTATAGTCATATTCCATGTTGTATGATTTTAAACATCAAAGCCCAATGTCCTCAGCAAACAATGTTAATTAAAAACCATACCCTATTAAATGTAATAAGTATGCCTCATCTGATAAGTGTAGGATGATTATAAAAATAATTACCACATATAAAAATGAGATTCCTCATATGAAAAGTATGAAATGAACCACACATTACCCATATAAAACTTTTATTTCTCTGGATATGAGATGATATGATAACCTTTCCAGAGATGAAATCACTCCACCGAAAATAGTCTCTTACCATGTCATGCATAAAAACTATGTTTTTCTTGATGTCCATTATGAAGAGACACATATTAATGCATGTATATTTCATCTCAGTCCCATCCTTACCAGCAACTCATCATGGGGACGTTTCCCTCTGGTCTAGGCTTGAATCTTGTCAACCCACATGTTTAAATAGAACATTTGAGCACATGAGGAAATATATCCCATGGAACCTAATATCTTATATGGTACATCCCCACATACACTCGTGCGGTTCACACATTCTACTATTTGGATAATCCTCACCCTACCAATCTGAAAAGGATCTCTAATGAAATGACTTATGGACATAGTGTCTTACATACCATCTCAGGCTCATTCAATGAAGTACATTTAATGATAAAAAGAGGATCTCATGCTTTGATCTACCTAAATAGTATATCATGTTATTTTTCATCCTATCCTCAACCAGCTCACGTATCCTATGTTTCAACTATGGTCAATAATAATTCTATTTCTGTCGATTACTCCCATTTCACTTCCCAGTTCTCAAAACTTGTAATTTTCATCATGATATTTTTCAGGTTACTTATTCCACTAATTGGGTTGACCCCTATAATCAATTATAACTATATAAATATCCTTGATTCTTGAATCAATCATGGATTAGCAGGGCTTAGGGGTTGGGAGGAAGTTTACCTCAAGCATGGTTGAGTTGCATGATCACCACATGGTCCTAATTCTATAACCTTAAATGGGTATTCCATGTCCATTAATCACTAATATAAACTAATTTTAAATCAACCTTAGAATGTGTTGTGTGGTGTTGTACCCATTCCTTATCAATTCTGGTCATGTTTTTACTCCTCCTCACTACACATATCCATTTATGATGTTCCACTATATTTTCCAAGCATCACAACCATAAATTTTTTACTATTTGTCTCAATTATTTTTTAAATTTTGTGTGCATTAATATGTTAGGATAGTGGTATTTCTGGTTTGATTTGTTTTTTAGGGTAGTGGTGCAGTGAAAGCAGAAAATTTAATTTTTTTCTGGTCTGCTTTTTGCGGCGGTTTTAACCGATGCGAAAAGTATACATGTAAGACAGTAGCATTGGTTTTAACCGCCGCTAAACGTAAGTATTTTATACATTTAGAAGTAGTTAAAACCGCTGATACAGGGTCACATCACCCGCGTGCATTCTGCGGTGGTTCTCAGGACTTTAGCGGCGGTTATAACCGCCGCTAATAAAATAAAATCCAGGGTCCGTAAAAACCGCCGCTAAAATCTGTAAAACCACCGCGAAATGAGTTAGATACGATGATTCCCTTAAACTTCCGCTAAATGTAAATAACCACATATAATAGATTGTCGACGCCCAACTCAGCGGAAGTTTCTGGAAACTGTCGTCAAACCATTTAACCACGGTTTAAACCGCTGCTACACGCGAAAATAACCTCCTCTAAATGGCATTTTTCTTGTAGTGTTATTTATTTAATTATGATTCATATATTATGAACTTCCATTCTTTGTTCAATAATTCATTTATATTATCTTTGATATGTATGGTATGATTTTCTATTTTCATGAACATGTTCTTATACCCTTATGCTCATAATTGTACTTACATATCTCCCTTATTTACCATTAATAAGCATTTGAGCCCCCTATTTTATGTTTCCTTCCCAGGTTATAAAGAAAGGTTTTAGGTAGGAGTACTAAAGGTGGAGATATTTATTGGAGATGTTGAAGATCATTCACGAGGATAGAATATTTTGTTTCCAAGTTTTCAAAGACACTAAACAATCAATATCTTCAAACATGTATTTTTGTAATGTATTGAATATTCATCTAAAATGATGCAACATCCATGTATGTCAATACTTGGTCTCTATAGTTGGTGTCAATGGAAAGGTTTATTCAGACTTTAGAAACCATAATGATACAAAATAGTGATATCCCTAGGTATATTTCTAAGGATATATCTAGGGATGTCTTTAAGGATAAGTATAAGGATGAGTCAACATTTAGTAAAATGCCCTAGAATTTTGGTAAAGGATATAGTGAGTGGTTTTCTAGAAATACATCCTTTTATAGATACTAAAAGTGGATGTGAGTCCGGCACATATGTACCTAGGCTAACAACTCTGAAAAGAAGTTTCGAGCCTCACTCGGGGTAATATAGTATATGAATACAGGCCTTGTTGCACACCTGTGTTGACACTCCCATGGGATATGCTTTGGTAATACACAAAATCTTCATGAACCATTATGAATTATTTAAATATAATTTGGCTATTAATAACCTAGGATGAACCTAGGTTCCATAGATTAAGGATGGTGTCATGACTTAGTCATCCTATGAGTAATTATTTTCATGATTATGTGGTTTTTTGCTATGATAAGTAATGCTCAAACTATGCTTCTAGTTTTAGTCAATTGTGAGAAGTGGAAAGAACTGGATTAATGATGAATGTGATGGATGATATTATGATGATAATTCAAGTGGGATTATAACTAAAATTATATATTTTTTGATCACGCCTAATCAATTTTCATTGAACATGATTGATGACATATACCTTCACCAACTATCAGACTCACTAAGGAAGAGTAAGAAGGAGTTTGCTGAGAGTTCGGGTAATGAATACCATGGAGGAAAGAATATTCAATTTCCTATGTGTTAAGAATTTGGAAATAATCACCTAAGTTAATGTATTAGAGGAACGAGAAGATGTTTTGAATGTGGTAAAGAAGGACACAAAGCAAGTTACTACAAGGGATAAATGAAGAGTTTGATTAATGAAAAGTCTGAGAATATTGGACTCCCTAAGAAATAATAGAAGTTTAAGTGTTTTAAGTGTAGAGTAAATGGACATTATGAAACTCAATTTCCCATGTTGAAATCTCTTGAGGGGAACCAACAATGTAGTTTGAGTAATAGTTTCATTTCTGAAGATGATGAGACTACATATGAAATGTGAAAATAAAGAGGTATTGTATAATAGGATGATATGTTGTTTTTAGTGGAATAAGGATGGTGTGGGATAATTTATTTATGTATTTGTATTCAAGAAGTATGTTCTATGAAATGTGAAATATATAAGGATTGTTTATTTTATGCTTTTTACTATGAATTTACCCGAAAATGTTGAATGGTTCCAATGGAATAGAAAAGTGATATAATGGAAAGGTTATGTCCATGGAAAACACATGATTAAGGGAAATATAACCCTTAATATGTTCTTTATGTTATGATAATGTGTTTGGATAAAGATATGTAGGATATGAATAAGTAAATTCTAAGGTACTGATTACCTTGGAACTAATTAAGAGCCTATTGACAAGTAGTTCATGATATCATGGATTAAGTTTAAAAACTTATTGGATTTGTTGAATATATTTATTAATCTATGGAATAGAGAAGAATTAAGTTTTTCCAAAAGGTATTTAGGGTAATTCAAATTGTTACCATGTTCCAAGAGAATTTACTACATAGATATTCACATGTTCTGAATGTGACAACCAAGAGATACTTTGTGATCTTTGAGATATCAATGTTAATCTGGTTTTATGAAATTATTTCTATGGTTTTGGATTTTCAACTTTCAGAAGGGTAATAAGGTTATTCATTCATGAAATATTTAAGTTAAACTTCAGAGGAGGTATTTATGTATTGAGTTTGTCTTGAAAACCTTAGATAAATACTATTTAGTGATTAACTTTATTTCAACTATTTCCATCATATTTATTTTGGAAATTATATTAGTATGTTTTTATAAATTTACATCATGTATGTCGAGTGAAAATCAATCTTGTCCAGCAAAGTTGTAGGTCTTGAACCCATGACCGAAGGATGATATGTGTTTCACTCCTACCACTGGCCTAAATGATGTCATAGTTTATGTATAATTATTTTTGATGAATAATTATTTACGATGAAATAGTAGTGTTAGTTTTTATGTTTAGAGATTAATTTATTAACCATACTCATTTTTATAAATAATTATAGATAAATAGTTACACATTACAATCTTTTATGGACCTTAATATCGAGTAAAAGTGTATTTTAGTGATTCCGGCATCATAGTTAATTTATGGACATCCATTTCTTTAAGTAATGTATAAATTGGAAATATATAAAATCATGACCAAAGAATGATTTTTTTGTATTGTTGGTCAATGAAATAATTACTCGATTATAGGATAATGATAAAAAAAGGAAAATGTTTTGTCATAATACCTTAACTTTTGTTTAACTGATGTCCATTTAAATCAACACATATTTAGGACTTTGAGGCCCTTAACTTTTCTTTGATCATTCTCTTGTTTGTGATTTATAACCTCAATCACTCCCTATAAATATTTACGATTTTCCTCCATGTAAAATATTCACTCCCAACCTATGTTATCCTATGTGGAAACCTAGTTATATGTTACATTGGGTAACCATTATGGTTTTAACTTTCTCTTTTAAAGGAAGAACTATTATTCATTTTTATGAAGTGGGTTTCTATAAATGAAACTTCCAAGTATTAAACCCTTGATAACCCAAACAAATTTCGAGGGTGAAATTTATTTTAAGGGGGGGGGGTAGAATTTAACACCCTAACATTTTTTTTATTTCTTTGAATTAGTTTAAACTTTTTTATATTTTTCATTTCACGCAACACTGAATATAATTTATTTTATAATAATTAAATATGTTTTTATTGCGCTATACACAATAATAAATTTCTTCGATGACTTGCGTAACATGCGAAACATAGGTTTACCGAAAAATAATATATTATTAAAATATTATTATTCAATATAATTATAAAAAACCTTGATTTTAAATTAGTGGTTATGAATATTATTAACTAATTTATGAAAATATATGGTTTACACAATATAATATAAATTCATAAGTTACCAATTAATTCTAAATGAATATGAAAACCAATTGAATATAAAAGGAAATATTATTATGGTCACAAATCTATTTTTAACATAATAAATTAAATTTTCATTTATGTCTTGAAATGAACTAATTCAAACATTCCTTTAACATGGAACCTACTTGGAATACATTCCACGTAACATTGACGTGGTGTACGATGCCCACAACACTAAGTTTTTATGAATTATCTTTTTTACATAATTATTTAAATAAGAAAATTATAACCAAGACATTAAACTCAATTATAGTAATAGTAATAAGAAATTTTTAAATATTTTTTATAACTTTTTATATAAATAAAACATATTTAAAATGAAAGATATGATTTTTGGTAAAGTACTTTTATGTTTAAAAATACTGTTTTCTTGAATGAAAAACTTTAATTCCATTCTTTGAAAAAAAAAATTAATTTTAGACTTATTTTGAAATTTAATTTCATAAAATAAACTTTATTTTTGAATTAATTGTATTGAAATTATCTTAGGTTTAATTTTTTGGATTTTTTTGAGAAACAACTTTTTTGATTATTAGTGAAAAATATCACTTTTTAGTTAAAAACTAACTTTTTGTTTAATTAATTATTAATTTTAAATGATCTTCTAAAATTTTTTAAGGTCACATTAGAAAATTATTAAATCTATTAATACAATTTAATTCATTATGATCAGTTTCACTTCGAACTTGAATATAAAATCCTAACAAAAATTTGAACATTTTTCTACTTTAAAAACACACTATTTCATTTCTAGGATTAACATTGATCTTAATTTTTCCACTTATGTGATTTGAATTTTTAAAAACCAATATAACCCTTGTAATAAGTGTAATATTTATATTCTAATAAGATCAACCAAATTTTTGACCAAAAAGATTTGTGAAAGTGATTAAAATTAATCATAGTGATTAAGGTCAATTTGAACATTATTAGGGGTTAAACCTTAAAATTAAGGTCTCAATTGATCTATAAAATTGGATGAAACCCATTGGATGTCCATAGATCGACCAAAATACTTCCATTATTTATTTTTGTTGGTTTGGTATGACTTATATTAGGTATGAACATGTTACACCCTGTTTATCATGTTTTGGCTTATGATCCAGTTCAATGAGAATCTCGGTCTTTTTCTCATGTTCCGAGTGTGATAAGGGTTACATTTTGATGCGTTCCTTGGTTTATTTTTTTTTCTTTTTTGGAACTTGGTTAATTTTGGGATAATGTTTCAGGGTGTAGAGTTTGTGACACTGACAGTGTCACTATATTGTGTTTAAATCATTCAAGGATCATTGGCTGGGCTTCCCGAGTGTTTAGGGTGTCATTTGAGGGGTTTTGGCCAATTTTTGGTTTCACACAATTTGAGTACAGTTTTCTCAAACTATGCAACTTAAACCTGCAATGTTGCATATTTTTTTGAGTAGCATTCGCACTGTTTGCGCATGGTTTACAAAACTGTGCATCCCATTATGAGATGAATAACTTTTAATTTAAAAAACAAATTTGAGTGATTCCACCTTTCATTTTATGACCTACCTATTGGGTATCTACCAAAGGGTTATTACCCTTAGTTATCACTTTTTTTCTACTTTTTGGGCAATTTATCACCAAAGGTTTGCAATTCTTCATGTTTTCTTCATGAAATCCCTCCCTTTACTCTTCTCCTCTCTCCTCTCATCGCTATCCTATCATTCCGTATTGGTTTCATATTCTCCGATGGTCATTTAAACCTAGGCTTTGGTTTTACCCTTTTTTATGTTTGGGATTTTGTTCTTTTTGGGTTCATCATAGTAGATTTAGGGTTGTGGAACCCTCGTGAATCATTTTTAGTGGTGCATTGTCCTTGCATCATGGATCCAAAGTTGGTTTTACCAAGAACCTTATTTTTAATTTAAGGAAATTTTAATTCATGCATTTCACACCATATATTCATTATTGATGTTATTTTCAACCTTTTGGTTAGTTTTTTTGGTGTGTGAATGATGTTTTAAACCTTGTTTTTTTTATAATTAGACTTGTTTTTCTAAATTAGCGCACACCAAGTGATCGATGGAATGCCCTATTGGATTTTGTTTGGATATTATGGTATGTAGAGCGTGGTTTGGTTTTTTTAACAAATATTTACCATGTTGAATGAGGATTTGGGGTTTCTTGATAGGGTTTCAAGTGATTTTATTCTAAAATAAGTGTGTATTTGGTTTTTGAAATCGGTTTGACATGTGATGATAAATTGTGTCCTGGTTGGCATTTTCATAGAAAATGGGTTTGGATTTAAAGTGTGATGGAAATGTTTTGAAGAAGTATTATAAATGTATTTATATAGAAACAGTGTGTTTGAAACCTCTTATTGGGAAGGAATTTCATTTTAGATAAAGGTTGGTTTTTTGAAATGTTTAAGGGCATATTTAAACACTTTGTGAAATTGAGGAAATTTTTTATTATGAAAACATCCTTTGGATGTTTATCATGACTCATATTGTATAACGGATGGGATTTCCTCAACTTGGAATCCTCGGGATTCCTTATTTGTGTTCCTCAGTTGGAACCCTTTGTGCTCTATTTATTTTAAGGCATGAGATCAGTCCTTGAGGAGACTCAGGGTGAGGCCTATTAGAATTATTATTATTATATATACCTTGTGATTGGATGCTCTAATGTCATCAGTTAGCTCTCCCCCATTAAATACTTGAGACATAGGAACATTTCATATTGAGATAATTTTATGAGAATGATTGTTGCACTGGTAGGTCATGGTAATAACCAAAGGCCCATAATAGGTGGATATATTGGCTTCATCGTTATGGTATTTCCCCCCCAGTCTGTCATGGGAAAGGGTGGATGAGCATATAGTTCGATTTGATTTCATCATATGTGGAATGCTACTATAAATGGGGTCCTAGGTATTGGGGTATTCTAGATTATTCTTGATCTTCTGGGTTCATCTATGTCTATTAGATTTTAACTACTTACAATGAGGATTGAGATACTTGTATGACTATTTACATTTCCCTTAACATGTGACTGATCTGGTACTCTTGTGTGGTGTTTTTCTTGGAAATTTATATCTTAGTTCCTAAAGATATTATGAAAAAAAAATTCAAAAGAAAAAATGTTTTCAAACTCTCTTGTATTGTTTGAAAATAAAATCATAAAATTCCCCTTGAAAATGATATGGTATCACTAATGGATCAAACTTGGGTTTTCAAACAAATAAAGAAATAATTTGTACTTTGTTTTTAAGTAAAAAGTGTAGAAAATAATACTTTTATATATTGTAGTTCAAACTTGAGATTAAGGTTTATTTTATTTTAAAGGAAGTGAATTGGGAAATATAATAATATGATACCCCACTATGTTTTAATACTCAAACCTATAGTTTTCTTCCATTTTTAGCCTTTGTACAGTTTCAACTTTTTGTTCGATCACCTTGGGTGACGATTGCAAATTGTTTTGGAGAGTTATGTGTGGGGTCACATGGAGATATCATGTCCATCTAGTGCAGTTGGTTTATTTTTATAGTTTTTGCACCATTCATTTTCATGTATAAGATGTTCAATTCAGTTTATATATATGTATTTGACTACTTGTGAATCTTTATACCCTTTAGTTTCTTGTTTATTTATTAGGATAAATCATTACCTCTTTGTACTCTGTTGATTCCTAGAACTATTTTTCCTGCCCATGGGGACTGGGAATGCCCTTCGACCCATGCCCTTGATTGTCTCGGGTGAGCATTTCAGTTTGACACAGGTTGGTTCATGGAAAAATTGTATTATAATAGGTCAGATCTTATTGGGCCTTTCTTTTCAGTGGCCCATTTGTTATTTGGGGATGTCAAGGTATATGGACTAGGATTATCGGGAGTCGAGTGGTAGGTGTAGGAATAGTGGAAAAAACTCTTTCTTGTTCTGATCCTCTAGTTTTCATGGGATGTATGGTTTTTTTAGTTTTTGGGTCTTTAGGGATTGTTTGGTGATTGGGATACAACAAGGGAGTCAGGTCAATGGTCTCCGTGAGCTTGCAGGGTATGGAAATCCATATAGAGCTAGGGTCATGGTCTTAGATGGCTCTTTGTGTTAGTGGCACATTTGGAATATGGCTGCCAACCATATGGACAAGTCACCCACCGACACTAGTTCCGTCTTATGGGTATCCTTGAATCTTCATGAGGTTTGAAAAATTGTTTTGAAGATCGTTGTGTGAGAATTATGGAAACAAGTTTTAATGTAATGGTTGGATTTTAAAATATGGAAAATGGATTTTCATAATTTACTTTAATAAAGGTTTTAGAAATTTGGGTTTTGGTAAAAAAAATATTTTGGTAAAGCATAATATGAGAAGAGGCTTTGGTGAATTCTTGAAAATGGAAAATGGTTATTAGAAATAGGTTGTTTGATCTGAAATTTGTTTTTCATAAAAAATGGAACGGGATTTGATCAAATGGTATTGATGAAATGGGTATTTTTGATTTTTTGGAAAATGTTTCAAATGAAATGAAAAGAAATTTTGATTTAAATATATGGGATTTCATTTTCAAGCATGATAACATGGTTTGTTGTGTGGAATTTGAAGTAAAATATGAATTTTTTAATTAGTGGTTAGTGTGAATTTGTAAGGTACATGATCTTTGAATTGGGTGGAATGAGTTTCTTTTGGAAAATGAGGAAGTTTTGTTTTAGCCTTTGGTGTTTTCGTGGGTGATCACATGCATGGTTGTATATAGAAATGTGGACAAATGCTGGGTATGGAATGGTGGATGGGTTCCTTGGGTAGCATAGAAATGTGCATGTGAGTGAGACTTGATGGAACACCATTGGTGAGTGTGAGAAAAAATCCACCATGTTTTTTTATTTTACAAAAGTGTTTTAAATTGTAAATTGTATTGTTTTTGTAAACTGATGGTTATGTGGCTTGTTCTTCTGTGTCTTGGAGTTTTGTTTAACTAGTATGCTTCCTCGTGATCTTGAAATAATTCCCATGTTGTGTCTTGCAAAGGAATATTATTGGTGGCTTGGTTTTGGAGTAGTGTTCTGTGGAATTCTAGAGAGGTATTGGGAATCATTGAGTCTGTTTCCCTCTACGTTGGTGTTTTTTTTACGAGTTTTGGTCTAGGAGATGAGTTTGGTAGAGATTTTTTTGGTAGCCTTGTGTTCTCCCTGTAGATATGTGACAAATTTTTGCGGTGTGGCCACGTGTGGTTCACCATTAGTATGATTTCGAGTTGGTCGACCTAAGGATTTCATTTATGAGTTTCAAAAGTTAAATCAACCTCTTTAAAGGATATCCCAACATGTTTGTTGGAGTAGATAACTATTTGAGATCTATATAAAATGATTTCTTGTTATGATAATTCCCTTGGTAGTGGAATTTGTGCTTGGTGGTTTTTGGTGGTTTTCCTTGTAAGTATTTTTCATTCTACTCCTCGTTATGAGTGTGAGAGAATGATTTTTTATATATTTGAGTTCCTATTTTTGTTAAGGGTGTGTTGTTTAAGGATGTGAATTTTGTGGCGTATCATAATCCTTTGATTCTACATAGGAGTGTTATGCGGATTCGTGTGGCCCTAAAATGAGGATTTTTGCTTAAGGGATTAGCATCTATTGACTGTGAGGTAGTAGATTCTTTATCTATCAGAGCTTCAACCATATGTCTCGGAGTAAAGCTAACATATAATCAGGAATCCCAGTGGTGTGGGACGTTTGGTTATGTTTGTGCATCCACCATTGTGGTGAAGAAGTTCCAATATTCCATTGTGGGTTATTTATCACTATGAATTCCCTATGTTTAAAAATCTAGTGGTGGAACTACCCCTCACTCCATGTCTATGAATGTTCCTTCTAGTATGTGAGTTTATAATCAATGTCCTCATGCGTACCACCCATGGGAATCAGGTGCGGTCTTGGTTTCCATTGGGTTGTGAGGGTCGAGTGTTGGGATGTAGATATTTGTGGTTTCCGTGGTCCAATCATTGGGCCCCTTCCATCCCCTCCCAGTGTAGTGGGGGTTTTTGGTCCATGCATGAAGTTTTGACCCTATTCTTGTCCTCTCCATTCAGGAGCGGGAAGCATAAATGCTCATATTGTTCTCTTCTCAGGTTTGGTTGAAGGATTCTTGAGGAAGGGTTTTAGTTTTCCTAATGGAAAGGCCCATTTCTAGTTTTTTTTAAATTATCATAGTCGTTCGTAGTTAGTTATTAGTGGTGGGGATACCCATTGAGGGTCTTGTTGTGTTTTCTCTTAAAGTTTTATTAGAATCTAGTTGGATTTTAATAGTGGAGAGTCCATTTGGGCCTCCCCACTGCTGGTGATCTATTTATGGTATGGATACAATTTAATCTAGTTTATGTGGTTTCTTTAAAATCCATTGATTTCTCTATTACCTTTTGGTTTCAGTGATAGTTGGATTTCTTAGGAGAAGGCCCAATGGTCTTGTTTTTTTATAGGTTTTGGATGTGGTTGATTGATGCTTCTTAGGTTATCGGAGTGTATTTATGGGTGTTTGTTTCATTTCGGGCAATGGGTTTGTGTTCCATTAATGATGGGTGAAATTTTCTTAGTTTAATATATGGGATCATATTTATGTGGAATAATTAGGTGTTAATCAATTAACTAGAAAGGTTTGTGGCTTCCTAGGGGTGGAAATCATTAATGGTGGGGAGAATTGTCATGCACCATTTTTCAAGCTTTGGCTTATGATCCGGTTTAATGGGAATCCCAGTCTTTTTCTCAGGTTCAAGGTGTGATGGGGTTAAAATTTTGAAGTGTTATTTTGTCTAGTTTTTGTCCCATGTTTGGAACATGGATCATATTGGGAGAAAGTTGCATGGTGAAGAGTTTGTGACACTTATAGTGTCACTATATTGTGTTTAAATCATTCAAGGATCATTAGGTGGGCTTCCCTAATGTTTGGGGAATCACTTGAGTGTTTTTGGCCAATTTTTGGGGTCATACAGTTTGAGCATGGTTTTCCAAACCATGAAACTTAATAGTAAAAAGATGTAGATTTTTCAGTAGCATTCACATAGTTTGCGCATGGTTTACAAAACCGTTCAGAAAAACTGTCCAACACATTACAGGCTGAATACATTTTAATTTAAAAATCCAATTTGAGTGATTCCACCTCCCATTTGATGCTCTACCTATTGGTTATTGTCCAGAGGTAACCCCATTGTTATCCCTTATATTGGGCTAGTTTTTGGGAAATTTTTCACCAAAGGTTAGAGATTCTTCATGTTTCTTCATCCAATCCTTCCCTTTCCTCTTATCCTCTTTCCCTCTTCCTTATCTTCTCATTCCTTAATAGTTTTATCTTCTACCATGGTCATGTATAACTAGATTTTGGTTTTATGCTTGTTTATATTAAGTGTTTTGTTCTCTTAGGGTTTATATTGGTAGATCTAGGGTTGTGGAACCCTCATTAAGTGTTTTTTGTGGTGCGTTGTCATTCCGCCATGGATCTGAGGGAGGTTTTCCCATGCACTTGCCCTATTTAATTTAAGGAACTTTAATTTCATGATTTTCACACCATATATTCAAGATTAATATTTTTATGAAACGTTTTAGTTAGATTATTAATGTGCGAATGAAATTTTAAATCTTGTTATGATAATTAGACTTGTTTTGTAACACCCCAAGATTCTACGGTACGTTTCCCTTTGAATAATACAATAACTTGCATTGTACACAACTTCGAGATTCGAACACACCGCGACCAATCAAAGTAGCCATTATGAATAGTAATACCCACTTTTTAAAATTTTGAAAATTTTATCTTTCAAAATAGACTTCATTTTTGTATTTGGAATATTGAAATTAGCTTAGGGTGAATTTTTGGTATTTTTCTAAAAACTTTCAATTTTTGATGAATAGTGAAAAACACTGAGTTATAGTTTAAAACCAAAATTTTATTTAAATAATTATTTATTTAATTTAAATTTATTTTTGGTCACAATAGATACATAATACCTATATAAGTTCAATATAAATCATTGGAGTCAGTTTATAATAATTTTAGATATATAAAAATTTTGTTGAACTTTTCATCGTCTTTTACCCAACTCCTAAGAGAAGTTGCAAATTCACATAAAAAATAATTTACCACTTCTGTGAATGGAATTTCAAAAATCCAAGAGACACAGTTGATATCAGTAAGAAAAATGTGGTTCAATAAGATGAAAATAATTTTTGGCGAATAATAACTTTTTACTTTTATTTACCACGGTTAAAAGAGAATAGGGTAATTAAGGGTTAAAATGATATTATTATTACCCTAACACATTTACTAATTCTATTGGATTATTATAATTCGACCAAAAACAACCTTAGGAATAAAATATGAACCTCTTTGGTCCACTTGGATTAGATTATGACACTTATTATTAATTTATTTAAAGAAGAATTAAAAGAGTTAAAATCAAAGTTTAATAACTGATTTTTTTTAATATAGAGTTAAACATAAGATAAATTAGCCTATAAATATTAATTATAAAGATTAAAATATTTCCTATAATTTTATTTTATTTATATTTTTTAGACATAAAATAATTTAAATTATTTATGACACAATGATGATGTAGTAATTACCTAATTAATAAAATATTAAAATAATTGATATTATAATTATCCAAATAAATGTAATTTTAGACTTTTTATGAACTACACTAATTTTATAGGTTAATATGACATGTTATTGTTGGTTAGATGAATTTTTTTCGAAGTAATAATTCTGTTATAAATTTAGCAAAAACAAAATACCAAATAGTGTCAAAATTGACATAAAAGAGTTTTCAAAACAAATATTATATTATTAATTGATATTATATTCTTAAAAATATAAAGTTCGGAAAAAGGACTTATATAATGTTAGGTGTATCATTAAAAAACCACTCGGGGTTCTCTTGGACATATATAGTAAGTTTATTAACCATATAATATAAAAATACAAAGAGACATGGTAAATGTCAAACTAGTTAACTAATAGTTAAATCTAAAAGATAAAGCTAATATAGTGACCCAAAACTGTCTAAAACCTATTGGTTTAGTGGTTTAAGACCCATACCCACCTTAGAGTTTAAATAATCCACTTTGGATCCATTAGAAACCCAAAATTATTTTATTATAAAATAATATTTCTAGCTTTTCCTAAGGTTCCCCTCACCCCTCTAATAAAAGGGCACTTCCCCTTCCATCAAATTCACACCATAAAAGCCTTTTGGCTCTGCCAAACTCTTCACAAATACCCTATGAACTATCCTCACTTCATCCTAGAGGCATTCCTTTAGTCAGAAAGCCATCCTTAGGAGCCTTTCTGATCAAATAAAAAGGAAGAACCTGAAAACGAGGTAATAATTTCACCACCCTCTTTGAAGTTCTTTTCTTCTTCCACTTGCTTTTTCATTTTTGTTTCCATTATAAAATAATAACATCATTATCTTATATATAATGTGATTTTATTATAAATATGGTACAAAAAAATTCATTATTCTATGTATCCTTTGAATGACATGTCACCATACGTGCGTACGTACGGCTTACCGTCTCCACATTGAGGTGTAGTTGTTATTAAATAAATTATTATTTGGATGGGTATAATAATGATGTATAATTGATGTAAATAATAAATATAACATGATAATAATTCTTTATATATGATATACCATCCAATTATAAAATATTTTAATATCAAAAGAATGATATTGTCGCTCGTGCGTATGTATGGATTACCGTCTCCACAAACGCAATGAGATTCATTCCCCATCGTATCCATTCAAGACTAATTTTCATTTGATGATAAAAAATAATGTTTAAAGACTTGATATAATTCTTTATTTGAAAAATATACATCCCATACATAATAAATATGACTCACATAACAAATAATATAATGGAAAACGAATCTTTTAACACCCGCAACGACAATAATACGAAGATATTATTAACAAAGTAATGTTAAAGGATCATATATGATATCATATTAATGTATATAATTCTTGTATAATTTAAGAACAATTATTTCACCATTATACAAGAGGTTAACCTACCCTAGACCAGGGAAAAGTACAATATAAGGTTTAATTCTACAATCTCTTCATTATTCAAGGTTGTTTATACGTAATTTTCTACTGGGACCTCTTTATCATCCACATCCATGTTTCTTAAAAATTTATTTCAAAATATTATTAATATTTAATAGACTATGGGTTAAAGTCATTTATATCTTTTTTTGACTTTTTTAATATGTTTATAAATTAATTTTTCCATTGTTTTCCAAACAAGATCCTTTATAACCTTTTCGACAAAATTAATGTAAGAATGTCCTTTTTTAACTTATACGGCGGGGGCGGATATTTTCTGCCATTATGACATCATCAAAGATTACATTACAATATTATACAAATATTTTTAAATATAAATGTTTTATTTTATAATTATGTGTCTTTTAAATGATTTTAAAATAGAAAGAGATATTTTTCTAAAAAGGTTTTGATTTCATCTATGTCAAAATCCTTTGAGGAATTTTAAGTTTGTTTGAAGTTGATTTATTATGATACAAAACTTCCATATTTTATTGAAGGTTTTATGATATGTTTGACTGTGGATGTGTTATTTCATACCATTCATGGTTTATGGATAAAGTATTGAAATTTTTTATGCCATTCTTAATAAGAATGTTTATGTTATGTTTAAACCTTTTCATATGAGGGATGAATTGGACTTAGTATGTGACAGGTGGAGCCCGCTATAGCTCCTAGATGCATTGGTAGGTCTCATGAGACAAACTAGTGTCTTGGCATAAGGCCTTGACAAAATATTATTTGTAGTATTGGCCCAAGGCCTTGACTATGTGGTTATGAAAGTCTGGAATTATGCATTACATCATTATGAAAGTGGTTATTGATATTGCTTGTGATTATTCGACTAGTGGAATATCTATGAGAATAAGTAAATGAAATTATTTAATTTTATTTTTTCCATGTTATGATAAAGTTCAAGTTTAAATGTATTTTGTTTTAGTTATACATTGCATTAAATGTGTATGCTTATTTATGAAAGTTTCTGCTATATTGTTATCCTTACTGAGCATCTGAGCTCACCCCTTTCTATGTTTTATTTTTCCCAGGATGTGAAAAAGTATTTTATGACTGACTTGCAGGGATACTCTGAGGAGATATGAGTGTGGACTATGGAGACTATGTTGTTTTATTTTTTTCACTTTATGATGTAATGTAATACTCATGAATGTATCTAGTGTTTCCAAGGCTACTAAACTAATCGGTCTTTCAAGACATGATCTTTTGTGATCATGCCAATGTTATGTAATAATGCACCCACTCTGGGTAACTGGGGTCGGGGCGTTATAGTTGGTATCAGATAAGTTTAGTATAAACCTTGGAAGCTAGATTTAGATAAAATCTGATTAGAGAACATATCCCTAAGATAGAATTTGAGGATTAGTATAGAAGATCATCCTAGAATTTTGGTATTGTATAGATTTTGTGAGTTTTCCAAGAAATAAATTCGGTTCTGGAAATGAGCTGGTAGAGGCGGCTCTAGAACAGATGTACCTAGGGGTAAAACCTGAAAACACCTCTTTGATCTAGACTCTAACGGGAACTGGTGCACAATAACAAGCCTTGCTGCACTCTTGGTTTCGAAACTCCCAGGGGATATGCTTAGGATAATTCTCATTTTCTTTACAAACCATTCTGAAGGGTTTATGAGTATATAATTACTCAAAGAAAACATTTTTATGATTATGGATTATATCCATAAACTTTTCAATTTATGTTAAGTGTCTTACCAATTTGGATTTATGTATTGTGATTCATAAACAAATCTAGTGTATGCCATTGTTTAGAAATGGAACCTAGTGGAAGGAATGGAAATTGTATCAATGCATGCACTCCATGTAGGGATTTCCCTCCAGCTCAAGATAATTTTAGTGGATCTGGTGATACCACTGGTGCTGATCAGCTTGTCACTATACTGGGACAACTCACTCAGGTTGTGAATAATAACCTTACCCGTATGGAGCACCCTGATCCACAACGCGAATGGTCAATGTTAGATCACTTAATGAGGAAACGACCAACAAAATTTAATGGGAGCACAAATCCATTGGTAGATGAGTAATGGATAAGTTCCCTAGAAGAAATATTTCAGGCTTTGGGGAGTAGTGAAAGGAAAAAAGTTGTTATGGCAGTTTATCACCTCACTGGAGATGCTGATCAATGGTGGTCATTGATACAAAACACAAAGGAAGATGAAGAAGTATCAAGTATGGAATGGATGGAGTTTAAAGATATTTTCTTAGAAAAATACTTTCCTCATGACCATCGAACGGATATGGAAAGACAATTTCTAAGTCTGAGGAAAAATGAGGCGGAGAATGTTGAAAAGTATGAGTCTAAATTTACAAGGTTAGCAAGGCATGCTGCAAATTACATACGTAACCCAAGAAGTAAGATTGACAATTTCTTTTATGGGTTAAAACCATTTCTCCGTCAAGAATTAGTCTCACAATCCTTCTTTTCATATGAAGATATTGTCTCATGTTCTATCAAGACATAAAAGGAATTATCTAAGTTTTATGAATTTAAAGAAATGGAAGAGAAGAAGAGATCTGCTGATCACTATAGTAATGGAAATAAGGGGAAGAAGGAAAAAGTTGAATATCAATCCAATAGTAAATATGGGAAGAAACACCCTGGTACTTGCCTGAAGGGAATGCGAGTCTTTTATAAGTGTGGTAAAAAAGGCCACCAAGCTCATGATTGCAAGGGGAAGAAAGAGGCTACCGATGTTCAATTCTACAATTGCAGGGAGATGGGACATTATGCAAATGAATGTCCTAAGCGTTAGTGAAAATTACCTTAGAAAAGGCTAAGGGATCAAAGCCAAGCTTATACGATCACTACTGCGGAGGTTGAAGCTCCAAAAAAAGTGGTGGAAGACAATTTAATGGTTTCCTCAAGTTTATCCAATGCTTTATTTGATTCTGGATCATCGCATTATTTCATATCTTCCTAGTTTGCTAAGAAAATTAGATATTTCCAATTTGATTTAATAAGGGAGTTGTCAGTTAAAACTTCTAAGGGAAGTACCATTGCAACAAAGTTTTGTGAATCAGTTCCCATTAAGGCATATAAATGTTATTTATCTTCTGATCTCAACGTCATACCCATGATGGAATTTGATATAATACTCAGTATGGATTGTCTTTCAGACCATGATGTGAAAATTTATTGTAAGAAGAAGGAGGTTACAATTTTCGATGATGATAAAGAGTACCTTATCTTTAGAGAAGAAATGTCACCACCTAATTCTTATCTAGATCCACGCCTAGCAGCTCAACTAAATTCAATTATTGGCAAGGAAGAAAATGAAATAACTGTGGGTGAGGAAAGGAATGTTCGAATAGAGGATGTACCTATTGTACAAGAATATGTTGATATTTTTTAGAGAATTTACCTGGACATCCTCCAGAATGAGAAATTGAGTTTTCCATTGACCTAATTCCTAGTTCAAGGCCCATATCGAAGACCCCTTCTAGAATGGCCACTGTGGAATTAGTGGAACTAAATAAACAACTAGAGTAATTGAGTAATAAGGTATTTATTCACCCTAGTGTTTCTCCATGGGGAGCCCCTTTATTTTTTGTTAAAAAGAAATATGGATCTATGAGGCTGTGCAATGACTATAGAGAGATCAATGCTATAACAATAAAGAACAAGTATCCCCTACCTCGCATTAAATATTTATTCGACCAAATTCATAGAGCACAATACTTCTCAAAGATTTATCTTCGATCTGGATATCATCAGTTGTGTTTTAATAAGTAAGACATTCCTAAAATAGCATTTCGAACCAGGTACGAGCATTACCAGTTTACAGTAACACCTTTTGGGATGACTAATGCACCCTATGTTTTCATGGATCTAATGAACAGAGTTTTCAAGGAATATCTTGATGACTTTATAGTGGTATTTATTGATGATATCTTGGTATAATCTAAAAGCTATGAGGATCGTGAAAATCAATTGTGCATTATTCTAAAGACTCTTAGAAGACATGAATTATACAGGAAGTTCAGCGTGTGTGAATTTTGGATTCAGTAGATTTCTTTTCTTGCCCATATTGTCTCTAAGGATGAAATCTCCATTGATCCTTCTAAGATAAGAGAAATCCGAGAATGGCTAGCACCAATGAGTATAACTGAGGTATGAGGTTTTATTGGTTTAGCAGGTTATTATCGACGTTTCTTCCAGAATTTTTCACGATTGGCTAACCCATTAATGAATCTCACACATAAATGGGTTAAATTTTTTTGGGCAAAAGAGTGTGAAGAATGTTTCGAATAACTGAAGAGAAGATTAGTCAATTATCCTATCTTAACTCTACCATCAGGGAATGATGGGTTTGTTATTTATAGTGATTCTTCATAGAAAGGACTTGGTTATGTCTTTATGTAGAATGATAGGGTTATTTCATATGCATCACTATTTCTAAAAATTCATGCGCAAAAATATCTTACTCATGATATTGAGTTAGCAGCTGTAATCTTTGCTTTGAATATTTGGAGACATTATCTCTATTGTGAAAAATGTGAGATTTATACTAATCACAGGAGTTTGAAGTATATTTTATCATATAAAGAACTCAACATGAGGTAAAGGAGATGGCTTGAACTACTCAAGGATTATGATTGCACAATAAACTACCACCCGGGGAAGGCCAATAAGGTGGAAGATGCTTTGAGCAGAAAGGATCACGGAGTTTTGAATAAGATGAAAGTTGAAAGGGATCCTATTTTCATGGATCTAGTGAAGATAGATATGGGAATTACCATGGAAGGTGAAACATCTATAATTATTCAAATGGTTTCCAAACCATATTTACTAGAAAGGATAAAGAGTTCTCAGACAGATGATTAAGAGTTTCAAAAGAAGATTAAAGATGTGAATTATGAGAGATTGAGTGACTTTGTGTATGAAGATGGAATTTTGAGATTTGGGAAGAGACTTTGTGTTCTCGATGTAACTGATATAAAAAGGGAATTATTGGATGATGCTCATAGTTCCAATTTCTCTACACACCCTGGTAGCACTAAGATGTATAGATATTTGAAGGATCATTTTTGGTGGGACAACATGAAGAGGGAGATTTCTGATTTTGTGTCAAGATGTATGGCTTGTCAACAAGTGAAAGCTGGAAGGCAATGGCCTGGATGAGTCCTGCAACCTCTTCCCATACCTGAGTCGAAATGGGATAATATTACGATGGAATTTTCATGGGACTAACAAAGACTTCTAGAAGGAATGATTCTATATGGGTCATTGTAGATCGTATTTCCAATTAAAAATATTTTCATGCTATAAGATAAGATTTACCACTTGAACAATTTTCAAGACTATATATTAATAAATTTGTAATACTTCATGGAGTAACACTATTGATTTTTTCTGATCGTGATCCTCAATTTACATCAAGACTCTGGAAAACTCTTCAGAAATACCTGGATACAGAACTTCATTTGAGCACTGCCTACCACCCTCAAACTGATGGACAATCAGAACAGACTTTTCAAACCTTAGAAGACATGTTGAGATCATGCTCACTTGACTTTCAAGGTAAATGGGATTAATATTAACCTCTGGTAGAATTTTTTTATAACAATAGCTTTCATTAAAGTATTCAGATGGCACCATATGAAGAATTATAGGGAAAGATATGCTGCACACCAACCCGTTGGGATGATGTTGGAGAAAGAAAACTTATAGGCCCACAACTTGTGGAGGAAACGATGGAAAAGGTGAAGGTAATCCAAACCCACATCAAAGCAGCTCAAAGTAGGCAGAAGAGCTATGCTGATAACTGAAGGAAGGATTTGGAATTTTAGGTAGGAGATCATGTTTTATTGGAGGTATCTCCATGGAAGGTTGTTATACATTTTAGTAAGAAGGGAAAATTGAGTCCCAGGTACATCGGACCTTTTGAAATTCGAGACCGAATTGGGGATGTATCTTACTATTTGGAAATTCCACCAAATCTCTCCAAAGTTCATGATGTGTTCCACATATCACTGTTGAGAAAATGCATGGCTGACCCAACGCATGTACTCACCTATGAGGAATTAAAACTAGAACCTGATCTCTCTTATTGCGAAGATCCCATCAAGAATCATCATACGAGAGAACAAATATTTAGAAACCGAATGACTCGTCTGGTTAAAGTTCAATGGAGAAGCCATAAGATAGAAGAAGAAACATGGGAATATGAGGAACTAATGATGAAGAACCACCCGAGTATTTTTATGCAGTAATACTATATAAATTTCGAGGACGAAATTATTTGAAGGAGGGGAGAATGTGACACCCCAAGCTTCCACTGTACGTTTCCCTTTGAATAATGAAATAGCTTGCATTGTATGAAACTTCGAGATTTTAACACACTATGACCATTCAAAGTAGCCATTATGAATAGTAATACCCACTTTTTGAAAATTTAAAAATTTTATCTTTCAAAATTGACTTTATTTTTGGATTTGGAATATCAAAATTAGCCTAGGGTGAATATTTGGTATTTTTATGAAAACTTTCATTTTTTGATGAATAGTGAAAAACACTGAGTTATAGTTTAAAACTGAATTTTTATTGAAATAATTATTTATTTTATTTAAATTTATTTTATGTAAAAATAGATACATAAGACCTATATAATTTTAATGTAATTCAATAGAGTCAGTTTATAATAATTATATATATATACAAATTTTATTGAACTTTTCACCGTCTTTTACCCAACTCCAAGGAGAAGTTGCAAATTCACATAAAACATAATTTTACCACTTCTGTGAATAGAATTTCAAAAATTCAAGAGACACAGTTGATATCAGTAAGTAAAATGTGGTTCAATGAGATGAAAATAATTTTTGGTGAACAATAACTTTTTACTTTTATTTACCACGGTTAAAAGTAAATATGGTAATTAAGGGTAAAAATGATATTATTATTACCATAAAACATGTCCTAATTATATTGGATAAGTATAATTACACCAAAAAACAAACTTAAGAATAAAACATTAACATATTTGGTCCATTTGGATTAGATTAAGACACTTATTTTTATTTTAATTAAAGTAGAGTTAAAAGAGTTAAAATCAACATTTAATAACTAAAACATTTTTAATATAGGGTTATACATAAGATAAATTCTACTATAAATATTCATTAGAAAGATAAAAATATTTTATACATAATGGTATTTTATTTATATTTTTTAGACACTAAATAATATAAATTATTTATGATACAATGATGATGAAGTAATTACCTAATTAATGAAATATTAAAATAATTGATATTATAAATATCCAAATAAATGTAATTTGAGAATTTTTATGAATTAAAATACTTTTATAGGTTATTATGACATGTTAGGGTTGGTTAGATGAATTTTTTTTGAAGTAATAATGCTTTTATGAATTTATAAAAAACAAAATACCAAATAGTGTAAAAATTGACCTAAAAGAGTTTTTAAAAAAATTATATTATTAATTGATATTATATTCCTAAAAATATAAGGTTCATCCTAAGGACTTATATAATGATAATTTTATCATTAATGAACCACTTGGGGTTATATTGGATGTATATAGTATGTTTATTAAGAATATAATATAAAAATACAAAGAGACATGGTAAATGTCAAACTATTTAACTAAGAGTTAAATCTAAAAGATAAAGCTAATATAGTGACAAAAACCTGTATAAAAACTATTGGTTGAGTTATTTTAGATTCATACAAACCATATAGTTTAAATAATCCTCTTTTGAACCGTTTGAAACCAAAAAGTATTTATTATAAAATAATATTTATAGCTTTTCCTAAGGTGCCCCTCACCCCTCTTATAAAAGGGAACACCCCCTTCTCTCAAATTCACACCTTCAAAGCTTTTTGGATCGTCCAAACTCTTCCCAAATACCCTATAAACTATCCTACCTTCATCCTAGAGGCCTTACATTAGTCATAAAGCCAACCTAAGGAGACCTTTTGATCAAATCAAAAGAAAGAACCCGAAGAAGAGGTAATAATTTCACCACCCTCTTTCAAGTTCTTTTCTTCTTCCACTTCCTTTTTATTTGTTGTTTCCATTGTAAAATAATAAATCCAGTATCTTATATATACTGTGATGTTATTATAAATATTTTACAACCAAATTCATTATTCTATCCATCCTTTGAATGACATGTCACCATACGTGCGTACGTACGGCTTACCGTCTCCACGTTGTTGTGTAGTTGTTATTCAATAAATTATTATTTGGATGGGTATAATAATGATGTATAATTTATGTAAATAATGAATATAACATGAGAACTATTCTTTATATATGATATACCATCCAATTATATAAGATTTTAATATCAAAAGAATGATTTTGTAGCTCGTGCGTACGTACAGATTACCATCTCCACAAACGTGATGAGATTCATTCCTCATTGTATCCATTCATGACTAATTTTCATTTTATGGTTAAAAATAATGTTTAAAGACTTTATATCATTCTGGATATGAATAATATACATCCCATACATAAAAAATATTACTCACATAACAAATAATATCAAGTAAAACGAATCCGTTAACACCCGAAACGACGATAATACTAAGGTATTATTAATAAAGCAATGTTAAAAGATCATATATGATATCATATTAGTTTATATGATTCTTTTATAATTTAATAACAATTATTTCAACATTATATAGGAGTTTAACCTACCATCGACCAAGGAAAATTACAAGGTAAGGGTTAATTCTACAATCTCTTCACTATCCGAGGTTGTTCATACGTAATTTTCTACTGGGACCTCTTTATCATCCACATCCATATTTCTTAAAAATGTATTTCAAAACATTATTACTATTTGATAGACTATGTGTTAAAGTCATTTATACCCTTCTTTAAATTTTATAATATATTTATAAAATAATCTTTCCGTTGTTTTCCAAACAAGGTCCTTTATAACCTTTTTGAAAAAATTAAGGTAAGAATGTCTTTTTTTAACTTATACGGCGGGTGCGACTATTTTACACCATTATGAAATCATCAAAGATTACCTTACAAGCTTATAAGAATATTTTCAAATATAAATGTTTTCTTTTATAATTACGTGACTTTTAAATGATTTCAAAATAGAAAGAGATATTTTTCTCTAAAAAGGTTTTGATTTCATCTATGTCAACATCTTTTGATAAATTTTATGTTTTTTTGAAGTTGATCTATTATGATACAAAACTTCCATATTTTATTGAAGTTTTTGTGATATGTTTGACTGTGGATGTGTTATTTCATCCCATTCATGGTTTATGGATAAAGTATTGACATTTCGTATTCGAGTTTTAATATAAATGTTTATGTTGTGTTTAAACCTTTTCATATAAGGAATGCATTGGACTTAGTATGTGATGGGTGGAGCCTGCTATATCTCCTCGATGCATCAGTAGGTCTAATGAGACAAACTAGTGTCTTGGCACAAGGCCTTGACAAAATATTATTTTTAGTCTTGGAACAAGGCCTTGACTATGTGGTTATGAAAGTCTGTCATTATGCATTCCATCACTATGAAAGTGGTTATTGATATTTCATATGATTATTCGACTAGTAGAATATCCATGAGAATAAGTAAATGGAATTATTTCATTTTATTTTTTCCATATTATTCTGAAGTTCAATTTTAAAAGTATTTTGGTTTTAGTTATACATTGCCTTAAATGTTTATGCTTATTTATGAAAGTTTCATCTATATTATTATCCTTACTAAGCATCTGAGCTCACCCTTTTCTATGTTTTATTTTTCCAAGGATGTGAAGAAGTATTTTATGAATTACCTACTAGGATAGTCTAAGGGGATATGGGTATGGACTATGTAGACTTTGTTGTTTTAGTTTTTTACTTTATGATTTAATGTAAGACTTATGAATGTATCTAGTGTTTCCAAGGCTACTAAACTAATCGGTCTTTCGAGACTTGATATTTTGTGATCATGAAAATGTTATGTAATAATGCCCCGAATCTGGGTAATTAGGGTCGGGGCGTTACATGTTTCGATAAATTAACACACACCAAGTGTTCGATCGAGTGCCTGACTGGATTTTGTAAATAGATTATGGTTTGAAGAGTATGGTTAGATTTTTTTAATAAATATATAGCATATGGAATAAGGATTTGAGGTTTCTTGAAAGGTTTTAAAGTGTTTTTATGCTAAAATAGATGTGTATTTGGATTTTGAAATTGGTTTGACATGTCATGATGACTTATGGTCCGGTTGACATTTTCATAGAAAATGGTTTTGGTTTGAAAGTCTGATGGAAATTTTTTGTAGGAGTTTTATAAATGTATTTATATATAAATGGTTTGCTTTACAACTCTTATTGGAAATGAATATAATTTTTGATAAAGGTTGGTTTTCTAAATTGTTTAAGGGCTCGTTTGGAACCTTTGTGAAGTTGAGGAAAATGTTTATTATCAAAACCTCTATTGGATGTTTCTCATGCATCGTATCATATAATGGATGGGATTTACTCTATGTGGAATCTTCAGGATCCATTATCTGGGTTCCTTAGTTGGAACCCTTTTTTCTTTATTTATTTTAAGGCATGATATCTGTTCTTGGGAAGACTCAGGGTGAGGCCTGTTGTGAATTATTATTATTATATATACCTTGTGATTGGATGCTCAAATAGTATTAGTTGAATCAACCCCATTAAATACTTGAGACATAGAAACCTGGAATATTGATAGAATTTTATGAGAATGATTGTTGCACTGGTAGGTCATGGTACTAACTAGTGGCCCATAGTAGGCAGATATACAGGGTCCATTCTAAGGGATTTTCCCTCGGTATTTCCTGATAAAGGGTGGCTGAGCATATAAAGTGTTTTGATTTCATTGTATGTGGAATGCTAATGTAGATGGGATCTCATATATTGGTGTCCTGTAGATTATTCTTTATCTCCCGTGTTAACCTATTTCTATTATCATTTAACTACCTGTAATGATGATTGGGATAATTGTATGCCTACTTACATTTCCCTTGATATGTGACTGCTCTGGTGCTATTATGTGGTGTTTTTTTTGGAAAGTGATGTCTTGGCTCCCAAATTTGTTATGAAAAATGTTTTCAAAACCAAAATCATTTTCAAAATCTCTTATACCAGTTGAAAATTAAATCATCACATTCCCATTGAAAATGATATGGCAACACTAATGGATCGTACCTAGTTTTCCAAATGAATATGGGCAATGAGTTGTACATTGTTTTTAAGTAAAATGTCTAGAAAATCATACTTTTATATCTTTTAGTTCAAACTTGATATTAATGTTTATTTTATTTTTAATGAATTGATTTGGGAAATAGAATATCGGGCTACCCTATTGATTTTTAATACTCATACCTATAGTTTTCTTCTATTTTTATCCCTTATGTAGGTTTAGCTTAAGTTCGACTACCTTGGGAGAAGATTGATCATTATGATGGAGATTGACCCATAGAGTCACATGAAGATAGTTTGGTCATCTGGTGTAGTTGATTTATTTGTATAGTTTATGTACTATTTAGTTTCTTGTATAAGATGTTCAGTTCAGTTTATATATATGTATTGGACTTCTTGTGAATCTTTTTGATATTTATTTTCTCGTTTATGTTTTGAGCGAAATCATTCCCACTTTGTACTATGTTGATTCCTGACACTAGTTTCCAGCCAATGGGGATTGGGAACACCCTTCAGGCAGTTTCATAAATCGTCTCGGGTGATCAGTTTAGTGTTTAATTGGGTTGGTTCATGATAGAACATGTTTACACCTAACTTGTTTTCAAAAATTCCAAGTGAGTCATTTTACTTTCCTATAAAAGGCCACCAACTATCCCTCTTCTTCAAACCTCTAAAACCTATTATATTTTTACATGACCTACCCAATGCACATCCCAAAAATCATTCCTTCCTCTTAGAATCCTTCCCTTGGGTAGAAGGAAATCCAAGTAAGACTTTCAGCATAAACCAAAAGAAGTTTCCCTATTAATAGGTAACACCATCTCTCAAGATCTGTTATTTTATTTTACTTCTCCACCCCTATACTCTCTTTATTCTTTTCTTGAATAAAAACAACATTATCCCTAATATAATAGGATTTTTTTTATACTAAGGGTTTCACCTACACTTACACACACCTCCATCTAATGGGTAACGAACATACTGTTTTTGTGTATGATGAACTACTGTCTCACAAAACGATAATTAATCATTTTTCCTTTACCACCTATTAGGGAGGACATTATGATAGAAAATATTTTTATAAATTTTATATATGATATTTAATATTTATTTAAGCTTATGTATCCTTTTTTTTATAACACATACCTTTTTACTTTCCATTTACTGTTAATACGATAATCTCATTTAAGGAAGTGTGGACTATTTCCCCCTCCAAGCGATGTGATTTGTTCACACACTACATGGAATATATTATGGATGAGTGAACATAACTTATATGATATATATTATATAATCATGTTACTATAATAATGACACACACACACACACATAGATATATATATATATATATATATTTCATTTACATACTCCCTTTAAATACAGCAATAAAAACAAAAACAACATTCATGTGTTTGTATGGATTACCATCTCCACAAACGGTGTATCACATTTAATATTATATATGATATAGATTATAATAATAAAAATATAATTAATATTAATTATATTTGTATCACAGTTTAAATTCTTTAAATCATGATATATGTATAAGCACCAAAGATATAACAAATTAAGATACAAGCGAAAAACAAAGTGAATATTTCCCAAAGTGAAACTTTAACAAAGGGTTATTAACAAGAGGGTAATATAAGGTCGTGAATAAAACCATATGTGATATTATATATAATAATATGATTCTATAAAATATTTATAATAAATTTATATTTATTATATTGGTGGTTTTAATGAGTACGAAGAGAGTCAAGACATAAGGTAAAAGAATTTCAGGTCAATTATATTTTGATGAGATACATGCCTTAATAACCACACACTTATTTTTTGGGGTGTATGTACTTACCATTAATTTATTCTATTAATATTTTACTTAATTTTATAGGTATTCCCATATCTATTTTAGGTTCTTTATTTCAAGGGGTTTATGTTTCGAAAGTTAGCAAATCTGTGAAATAGTTTTGTCTCAATTTTCCTTCTTTGAGACTCATATTTTGTTACGAACCTAAATTATCTTTAGAGGTGTATATACTATAATTTTACATGTTATCTCCTAACTCTCCTACTTTTCATGATATTTTAAGTTTCATTTAATTTAATTTCCTTACATTTAGAGTTTGATCTCAAGTTACCGATTTATAAGAGTTTATTGAAACAATCTCATCGCGTTTTCAAGATTGCTAATTTTTATGATTTACTTGATGAAATATTATGATCCATATTTCAAAAAAATTCATTAATTTTATTATTCTATCTATATTAATAATATAATCCTATATTGTTTCCATTTTTATTCTCTTTGGTACATAATATAGTTAAGAAAGTGTTTTTAATAAATCTTAAATTTACCCTCTCTTCGGTTAGAAATCTGTGTTCTTTCAAAATAATGTGTTATAAAAAGGGTTTCCTATAATATTATACTAATATAATATGATAATTAAAAATAATTTGTACCATTTTTGTCTTTTATTAATATTTATAAAGTAATCTTCTTGTCTCTTTCCAAATGAGGCATTTTTCTAACATTTATACCGTGGAAAAGGAATGTTTTTTTCACCTCATACAACATATATGAATTTACCCATCATCATTTACTTGAATCTTAGTTTATAATATTAAAAAGTTATTATTTTTAAAATAATATGTTCTCCTAGTATTATAGACATTAATTATTTTTATATTTATTTTCATATAAAAAGGTTTTCAAAAATGTTTAATGATTTAAAATGTATTTTAAACATTTTCAAGCTTTATTTATGAGTTTTCAAATTATTTTCAAGAAAAATGGTATTAAAAACGTTTTAAAGATTTATTTATAAGTTTTAAAATTATTGTCAATGAAATGGTTTTCAAAACGTTTTCAATATTTCTTTATAAGTTTTCAAATTGTTTTCAAAGAAAAAAGTTTTTTAAAATGTTTTGAGGCTTATTTTTTATGGTTTAAAGGAAAAAGGTTTTCAAATGATTTCAAGTATTCTTTAAATGTTTTAAATTTAATTTCAAAGAAACTGATTTTTAAATGGTTTTTTGTATTAAAAATACTTTTTAAAATAATAAATGATATTTTCGTCAAGAAACATATTAAAATATATTTCAAAATTATTTACCATCTTTGATGACATCTGTTGATGTTACTCATTCCCTATTAAGAAATTATATATATATTCCAGTCATATTATTTTTATGAATGTGTTATTCTTAATTTCATGGCCATTATGAAACTTTTTTCTCTTTCAAGGGTTATATTTTTATGAAATTTGTTTCTCTTTCACGAGATATGCTTTTGATGAAATGTTTATGAAACCCATATATTTTTCCACAGGTTAGGATATGTCCACATGTTTATGATGACCATTTCATTAATTGGTTAAGATATTATTTATTATGATTTTTTGGCACATGTATGTATTTTTTCATTTTGATATGGGTGGGACCTATATGTCCCATCAATGCATTGGGTAATGATTTATATCTCATGAGATAGACTAAGATAGTTTTGGGAATGAACCTTGACTACGAAGATGGCCATGAGAGTGAACCATGACTACCAAGATGTTATGAGGTGTGAAATAATGCTACTAATATGCCCATGGGAGTGAACCATGAATAAAAATATGGTATAGAGAGTGAAATCATACTACCAAGATGGTCTTGGAAGTAATTATTTTTCTACTATGTAAATAATATTATATGCTTATGTGTCTGCCATAATTCTATTTTTTATTCTTATGATATGCTTTCATGGTTGTGTTCTTTATTTCCTTGTGATTAAGGACTTATGAACTACCATTATTTATGCCATGATTCACATATATGATCTTTGATATGAAGGGTATGATATTTTATTTTCATGATCATTTTCTCACCCCCTTATGCTCATAATTATGCTTACATATCTCAATTATTTACCCTTATTGAGCATTTTAGCTATGACAACCCTGCTTTTATTACAAACTTAAACATGATTTATTACATTAAACTTCACTTGATACAACAAAAAATATCGAGAGGTTTAGTGTCTTTGGGGCTTAGGATCATTACATAAAAACTTAAAACATGAAATAAAACATCTTTATTGAAAACTTCTTTTACATGACCACTACATTCCCTCGTACTTAGCATTGCATGGGGTAACCTGAGGACATGCATACGAAAAGGGTGAGCTATAAAGCCCAGTACAGTAGTACACATGGAATAACATGAGGAGTACAATATATGTTAGACAATAGGCATATCAATAGAGCATAAAAGAAACATGAATATAAAGGCATGATAAAGCATGATAATCATAACATGGAAATGTGGCAACAACACTTAACATGGAATTAGAATGAGCTAAGGACCATTGCACATGGAGAATGAGTAAATCCTCATTTCACATGAAGAATGAGTAAATCCTCATTGCACATAAAGCATGAGTAAACCCTCATTGCACTTGAATTATCATGAGCCAACACTCATTGCACATGACGTATCATGATACTATACTTTACCCAAAAATTTGACTGTCTCAACAAATTATGAAAAATTCACCATTGGATAATTTCGACATCTTGATTCCAGAAATGGAATTTATTTTATCTAAAAAAATATCTAAATATGTTAATTTTCACTTTTAAAATAAAAACCAACATTTATAAAAAATTAACGGGTTTTGACAGAAATGGCTTTCAAACCTTAATATAAAATTTTAATTGCATTCATAAAATTATAAGATCATTTATATTTACTAAAAATTAATATAATAATAATAATAATATTTTATTAAAATATTATTTAATTCAAAAATCCCTTAATTTAATAAAATAGATTTCTTAATTAAATAATAACTAAAAACACCATTTGTACTTTAAAAACTATTTACAATGTATCAAAAATGACTAGAAATTATATTCATTATTATATAAAAAAATAATGTACATGAACATAGTACTAATTATTTTTCACATAACCCCTTAAAATAGCAGCATAATACCTAAGGGTAAGGTGTGCGATGGTGACAGACTCTTGGGGCGGCTCAGATAACATCGCTCGAGTGGTAATCTCTATCAACTTCCACTTTTCCTGTAGACAGTCACGTTCGAGCTTGAAATAATTAAGCTCAGCTTGGGCTTGGTCAAGGGCGAAGCCCAAGGATGCCACCTCTTTTCCAAGCTCCGACAAATGGGCTTCGTATGGGGCAATTCTACTGGATGAGGCCATCACTTCCTTTGTCTGAGTAAAATAGGGTTCGTTAAAGCCTTATATTTATACTAATCATGTGATCACTGTTCAACGACTATAAAAGTAATGGTCACAAATATTATCATAAAACCAAATAATTTGACATCTTATAAAAATATTTTTTATAAAGAGACATTTAACTGGATCAAGAGGGATTTTCCATTAATGAAACATTGGGTCGTTACAATATTCCCCACTTAAGAAATTTCGCCCTCGAAATTTTCCTTTTCCCACACTAAAACAAATGTGGGTTACTCAACTTCATCATATCCTCCCACTCCCAAGTTGATTCTTCAAACTTGTAGTTTCTCCACAACACCTTGACGAGGGGCATTGTCTTATTTCATAGAACTTTTTCTCTACGATCTAAGATCTTTACTGGTTGCTCCTCATAAGAAATATCATCTTCCAATTGTACCACCTCAGAAGAGAGTACATGTGAAGGGTCTGGTATGTACTTCCTTAAGAGGGATACATGAAGAGACATCATGCACCTTGGCCATAGTAGGTGGAAGTGCTAGTCGATAGGCCACAACCCCAACACGATCAAGAATCTCGAAGGGGCCGATGTACCTTGGACTTAAATTCCCTTTCTTTCCAAACCTCATGACCTTATTCCACAGAGATATGCGTAAAAACACCATGTCTCCAACTTTAAACTCAAGATCTCTTCAACGATTATCTGCATAACTCTTCTGTCAACTCTGGGCTGCCTTGATATGATGCTGAATGGTTTTCACCTTCTCCACCATTTCGTTGACCATTTCTGGTCCAAGCAGCTTATGTTCACTGACCTCATCCCAACATGCCGGTGTTCTGCACCTTTTCCCATAAAGGGATTCATATGGTGCTATTTTGATACTCGAGTGGAAACTGTTATTATAAGAGAACTCAACCGGAGGAAGATATTGATCCCATCCTCCTTTAAAGTCCATTGAGCACGCTCTCAACATATCCTCAAGTGTTTGGATAGTCCGCTCGGATTGGCCATCAGTTTGAGGATGATAGGCCGTACTGAAGTTCAGTTCAGTATTCAGAGCATGTTGAAGACTCTTCCAAAACATAGAGGTGAATCTTGGATCTCGGTCAGACACAATAGATAGTCGTACTTCATGAAACCTTACCAATTCCCTGATATATATCTGTGCCAGTTGATCCAATGAGAAATTCTCCTGAATAGCAATGAAGTGTGTAGTCTTTGTAAGACGATCCACAACATCCCAGATTGCATTGTTTCCTTTGGATGTCCTTGGAAGTCTGGTGACAAAGTCCATGGTGATGTTTTCCCATTTCTATTCTGGTATGGGCAATGGTTGCATCATCCCCTTAGAATTCTGCCTCTCTGCCTTCAATTTCCGACACACCAGGCACTTTGATGTATATTCGGTGATCTACTTCTTCATATTATCCCACCAAAAATTTTCTCAGAGATCTCGATACATCTTTTTGCTCCTTGGGTGAATAGAGAAATTTGAACTATGTGCATCATTTAAGAGTTCCTTCTTTAGTTCCGGACTTGATGGAACACATAGTCTTTTCCCAAACCGCACAGTTCCTTCTTCATTAACATTAAACTCCGAGGATTTCCCCTTTTTGATAGCTTCCACTTTTTCTTTAATTCACACATCATCCTTTTGAGCATCCTTTAACCTTTCCAAAACAGATGGTTTAGCAATCATTTGTGAAAGGATTGATGATGTTCCCTTCTTTATGATTCCCACGTCCATCTTCATCAAGTCTAAGAAGATTGGATCCTTCTCAATTCTCATCATTGATAGAATCGCTGGATCCTTTCTACTTAGGGCATCTGCCACCTTGTTCACTTTCCTAGGGGGGTAATGTATTGAACAGTCATAATCCTTGATGATCTCTATCCATCTTCTCTGGCACATATTAATCTCTTTCTATGTGAATATATATTTAAGACTCTTGTGGTCAGTATATATCTCACATTTCTCTCCATAGAGATAATGCCGCCAGATTTTCAAGGAAAATATCACCGCTGCCAACTCCAGATCATGCGTTGGATAGTTTTTCTCATGGATTTTCAACTGCCTTGAGGCATAGGATATCACTTTATCATTCTGCATCAGCACACTTCCTAAGCCCTTCTTCGAAGCATCACTGAATACCACAAAAGCTCCCCACTTGTGGGTAAAGTGAGCACGGGTGCAGTGATAAGACTCCTTTTCAACTCCTTGAAGCTTTATTTGCATTCATCACTCCAAGAAAACTTTACTCCCTTTCGAGTTAGCTTGGAAAGAGGGTTGGAAAATCGTGAGAAATTCCTCACAAATCGTCAATAATATCTAGCTAACCCCAAGAAGCTATGGATATCGGTTACCGATGTTGGCCTTGGCCATCTCTCAATTGAATCTGTTTTGGAGGGATCCACAGATATCCCATTGCTTGTGATGATATGGCCTAAGAATGAGACCTCGTTTAACCAGAACTCACACTTGCTGTACTTTGCATAGAGCTTATCCTTGCGCAAAGTCTCTAGTACAGTTTTTAAATGATCCTCAGGATCCTCCTTGGTTTTGGAGTATATTAGAATATCATCTATAAAGACTACCACAAATTTGTCAAGGTAATCTATAAAGACTCTATTCATCAAGTCCATGAATATTTCTGGGGTATTGGTGAGTCCTAAAGGCATTACTATGAATTTATAGTGCCCTTACCTTGTACGAAAAGCAGTCTTGGGGATATCTTCCTTCTTCACCCTTACTTGATAATATCCCGACCGCAAGTCCACCTTGGAGAAGTATTGTGCTCCAAAAAAATGATCGAACAATTAATCAATTCGTGGGAGAGGATACTTGTTCTTTATCTTGATTTTGTTAAGTTCACGATAATCGATGAAAATCCACATTGACCCATCCTTCTTCTTGACGAAGAGGACTGGTGCACCCCATGGTGAAGAACTTGGGCGTATAAACCCTTTTTCCAGATTCTCCAATAGTTGTTTCTTCACCTCTTCATGCTCAACAACAGCCATTATATATGGAGTCTTGGATATTGGTAACTCCCCAGGTATAAGTTCAATTGAGAACTCAACATTTCTTCTAGGAGGAAGACCAGGCAGTTCCTCGGGAAACACTTCCGCAAATTGCCTCACAATAGGCATTTCTTCAAGGATGGTTTCTCCCTTGGACTCAATAATCTGAGCCAGATACGCATGCTCATTGGGTAGTAATATTCATGCTTGAGATGATGGAGCTAAAGGAGATTCATCTTCCTCCTGACACTTGTAAATAATCGGGGGTCGATTCTCCATATGGAGTGTGATTTCCCTCTCCCAGCAATTTATGTTGGCTTTATATAAGGAAATCCAATCCATGCTAAGAATTGAATCAAATTCCATTAGAGGTAGTATGAAGAGGTTCACCGGGAAATTCAATCCACAGATTATAACAGGGGAGGACTTATATTCATGGGATGCAATGATTGCCCCATTTTCCGTACTCACCGAAATCTTTACTTCCATGATTTGTGGTGGTGCTGGGATTGTTCTACTAAACTTTCGAGATATAAAAGAATGCGCAGAACCTGAATCAAAAAGTACGTTCACTATTCTTGAATGAATAACTAGCGTACCTGTCACCACTTCGTTGTCGGGGTTCACTTCGGCAGAAGTGATGGAAAAATATCTTCCTTGCTTCCTTGGAGGTTGTTGGTTGCCTCCGAAATCCCTTGGATTAGGGCACTGATTTGCAAAATGACCCAGTTCTTTGCATATATAGCATTGAAAAACACGTTGATGTTCGAACAGAGCATTCCTCTCCTCTTTCGCAGCCGCGAGCCCTTCTTTCCGACAGTTAACAGCTAGGTTCCCTTCTCTTCCACACTTGAAGAATTTTCTCGTCTCCTTAAGGCAATTTCCAGGGTGCTTCTTTCCGCACTTTTGGCAAGTGGGGTGCTGGAACTTCTTAACGCCGTTGGATTTATCCATCGGCCCACCAGTATTGAATTCCACCTTATTCTTCTTATCCCCATGATACCCATGTGATTCTCTAATCTCCATTTCGAACTTGAGGGCACATCAGACAATTTCCTCATAGCTGTCGAAGTCATGGATCACTAATGCTTTCCGCAAGCTAGGCTTCAGCCCACCAAAGAAGCGGTCAACCTTGCATTTGGGGGTAACAACAAAGCCGAAAACGTATCTTGCAAGCCTTGTGAAGTTTGCCTCATACGCTCCAACGGATTCCTCATCTTTTTGCTTGAGGGAAAGGAAGTCCCTTTCCATCTTAAGCCGGAGGGTGCGCGGAAAATATTTGTCGAAAAACATCTTCCGGAATTACTTCCATTCCAAAGCCTCGATCTCCTCCTCAGGCTTCGTATTTTTGATCAACGTCCACCATTGATCAGCTTCACCCTCTATACAATAAGAAGCTAGAAGAACCTTATCTTGTTCAGAACATTGGAGGATGGAGAAGATCTTTTCAGTGGAGTTGATCCATTGTTCAGCGATCGGGGGATCCGATGATCCACTAAAAGTAGGAGGCCTTTGTCTCATGAAGCTCTCAATAGCGACTTGTTCTTTCTTAGGGGGGGTTGAACGTTCCTCTGGACCTGTGTTTCTATTCAAAACTTGACTTATCTGAGAGAGAAGTGTGACAAAGTTCGCGATTCCCGATCCCATTGGATTTGGCATCTCATTAATACAATCATCTCACTGATCTTCACAATGGTTTTTAGCCCGAGTCCTTCTATTGCCGTCCATTGGCTGGAATAAAAGGATAGTTAGGGGTAACACATAAAGGGTAATCCAAAGACAAAAGTTGATGACTCATAAATAAACTTTTATTTCCTTAACTCATGAGTCTATAGGCTTCAATCTAGGCTTTTCATGATCTACTTTCTAACATATATTCATAGGGGAATTTTTTTAATTCCCATAATAAGGGTTCATAATAATCTTGTGAATTTATCAAAACATATCCCCCGAGAGTGTCGTAACCAAGAGTGCAGCAAGGCCCATTGTCGTGCACCAGTTCCCGTTCAAGTCTAGCTCAAAGCGGTGTTTTCGGGTTTTGCCCCTAGGATACATCTGTGCCAGAGCCGCCTCTACCTGCTCGTATCTAGACAGGGATGTATTTGTTTGATAAACCACTTACTTAGTATTTACCAAAACATAGGGATTTTTTTATTATACTTAGTCTTGTATCTAAGGCTTTATTAGGGTTTCCTAATCCCAAAAATAACTAAACCTATCCTCTGATACCAACTATGATAACCCTGCTTTTATTACAAACATAAACATGATTTATTACATTAAACTACACTTGATATAACAAAGAACATTGAGAGGTTAAGTGTCTTTGGGGCTTAGGATCATTACATAAAAACTTAAAACATGAAATAAAACATCTTTATTGAAAACTTCCTTTACATGACCACTACATTCCCTCGTACTTAGCATTGCATGGGGTAACCTGAGGACATGCATAAGAAAAGGGTGAGCTATAAATCTCAGTAAGGGAGTACACATGGAATAACATGAGGATTACAATATATGTTAGACAATAGGCATATCAATAGAGCATAAAAGAAACATGAACATAAAGTTATGATAAAGCATGATAATCATAACAAGGAAATGTGGTAACAACACTTAACATGGAATTAGCATGAGCTAAGTCCCATTGCACATGGAGAATGAGTAAATCCTCATTGCACATAAATCATGAGTAAACCCTCGTTGCACTTGAATTAGCATGAGTGAACACTCATTGCACATGACGTATCATGATACTATACTTTACCCAAAAATTTTTATGTCTCAAAAAATTATGAAAAATTCACCACTGGATAATTTCGACGTCCTGATTCCAAAAATGACATTTATTTTATCTAAAAAAATTTCTAAATATGTTAATTTTCACTTTTAAAATAAAAACCAACATTTATCGAAAATTCATGGGTTTTGATAGAAATGGCTTTCAAACCTTAATATAAAATTTTAATTGCATTCATAAAATTATAAGATCATTTATATTTAATAAAAATTAATATAATAATAATATTATTATCTTATTAAATTATTATTTAATTCAAAAATCCATTAATTTAATAAAATAGTTTTCTTAATTAAATAATAACTAAAAACACCATTTGTACTTTAAAAACTATTTACAATGTATCAAAAATGACTAGAAATTATATTGATTATTATATACAAAAATAATGTACATGAACATAGTCAAACTTATTTGTTACATAACCCCTTAAAATAGCCACATAAGACCTAAGGGTAAGGTGTGCGATGGTGACAGACTCTTAGGGCGGCTCGGATAACATCGCTCGAGTGGTAATCTCTATCAACTTCTAATTTTCCCGTAGAAGGTCACGTTCGAGCTTGACATAATGAAGCTCAGCTTGGGCTTGGTCAAGGGAGAAGCCCAAGGATTCCACCTCTTTTCCGAGCTCCGAGAAATGGGCTTCGTATGGGGTAATTCTACTGGATGAGGCCATCGCTTCCTTTGTCTGAGTAAAATTGGGTTCGTTAAAGTCTTATATTTATACTAATCACGTGATCACTGTTCAACGACTATAAAAGTAACGATCACAACTCTTTTCATAATACCAAAGAAGTTGACATCTTATAAAAACATTTTTTATAAAGAGACATTTAACTGGATCAAGAGGGATTTTCCATTAATGAAACTTTGGGTCATTACATTAGCTCACCCATTTTTATGATTCATTCCCCAGAATATGAAGAATAGTTTTAGTTAAGAGTAATATAGGTGGAGATCTTTGTGGGATATGTTTATGATCTTTCACCTAGATAGAAGATTTTGTTTCCAAGTTTCTAAAGACACTAAAATATTAGGGTCCTTGGACATGTATTTTTATAATGTACTAAATATTTATCTAAAATGATGTAATATCCATGTATGTAAAGCCTATGTTTCTATCATTGGAATCAAAGGAATGGTTTAGTCAACAATTGGAAACTATGTTGATATAAAATTAGTGAGATCCCAAGGAATATTTCTAAAGATATGTTTACGGATGTCTCCAAGGATAAGTATAGGGATAATTAAATGTTTAGGAAAATGTCCTGGAATTTTGGTAAAGGATATAGTTAGTGGTTTCATAGAAATATATCTTTGTCTAGACACTACAAGTGAATGTGGATCTGGAACAAATTTACCAAGGGATAACAATTCCAACAAGATGTTCTGGGCCTGACTCGGGGTAATTTGGTATATGAAAATGGGGCTTGCTTCACACTTGGTTTGGAAATCTCTGAGGATATGCTTTGGGAATATAGAAACAATTCACAAACCATCATGAAGGATTGAAATATAATTTTTCTATGAATAACCCAGGATAAACCTAGGGTGTCATAGATTAATGAAGGTGACATGATTTAGACATCCTAGAAATAATTCTTTTCATGACTATGTGGTTTTCTAATTTGATAGACAATGCTCAAACTATGATTCTAGTTTTAGTCAATGGATGGAAATAGAAGGAAATTTAACAATTATAGATGTGATGGACACTTTTATAATGATAATTCAAGTGGGATGATCACTAGAGTGTGACATTTTGTGATCATTCCTAATAAGTTTTTACGAAACATGATTATCAATGCATACCTTCACCTACTCTCCGACTCAAAAAGGAAGAGAAATAAAGAGTTTGCTGAGATTTTTTGTAATTGATACCACAGTTGAAAGAATATTTAGTTTTATATATGTCAATAATGTGGATAGAATCACCTAAGTTAATATCTTATAGGAACAAGAATATGTTTTCACTGTGGTAAAGAAGGACACAAATCAAGTGACTGTAAGGGAAAAAGAAGTGTTTGATTAATGAAATGGAAGAGAATATTGGCCTCCCTAAGATATAATCAAAGGTTAGGTGTTTTTAAGTATCGATTAAATCTTCATTATGAAACTCAATGTCCCAAGATGAAAGCTTTTGAATGGAACTAGCATGGTGGGGTGAGTGATGGTTATATTATTGATAATGAAAATACTACATATAAAATGTTGAAGGAAAGAGGTATTTCATAACAGGATGAGGTATTCTTGTTATTGGAAAAAGGATGAAGTGGGATAATGAAAGTTTTATATATTTTTATTCAATAAGTATGTTATATGAATGTTGAAATAAATAAGGATTTTTTATTTTATGTTTTTCTCTAAGGATTTATAAGAACATGTTGAATGGTTTTGATGGAATAGAAAAGTGATATAATGGAAAGGTGATGTCCATGTAAAACACATGATTAAGGTATAAATAACCCTTAATATGTTCCTTATGTTATTATAATGTTGTTTGGATAAAGATATATTGGATATGAATACGTAAATTTGATGTTACTGATAACCTTGGAACTAATTAAGAACATATTTACAAGTAGTTCACTCTATCATGGATTAAGTTTAAAAACTTATGGGATTAATGGAATATATCCAATAATATATGGAATAAGGGAGAAATAATGTTTCAAAGAGGTATTTATAGTAATTCAGGTTGTTACCATTTTACAAGAGAATTTACCACAAGGGTATTCACATGTTTGGAATATACCAACCAAGAGATAATTTGGGATATATGGGGGATTAATGTTAAGATCATTTCATGAATTTATTTATTTGGTTTTTTATTTTCATCTTTTAGAAGGATTATAATTTTCTTCATTCATGAAATGTTTAAGTTAAATTTTAGAGGAGGTATTTTTGTATTGAGTTTTTATTGAAAAACTTCGATAAAAGGCTATTTAGTGATTAACCTTATTTTAAATATTTCCATAATATTTATTTTGGATATTATATTTTTTTGGTTTTAGAAAAGGAAGTCATGTATGTTTTGTGACAACCAATCAAGTTTAGAAAGACCATGGGTTTTGAACCCATGACCGAAGGACGATAAGGGTTTCATGCCTACCACTGGACAACACGATGTCTTGGTTTATGTATAATTATTTTTGACGAATAATTATTTATGCTTAAACAGTAGTGTTACAATTTATGTCTAGATTTTAATGTATTAAACATAATGATTTTTAGATAATAACTATATATAAATAGTTATAATTTTAATTCTGTTACTGGCCCTAATATCTACTAAAATTGTATTTTAGTGCTTTGAGCATCAAAGTTAATTTCTGGACATCCATTTATTGAAGTAATAGATAAATTTGAAATAGATAAAAGAACAACCAAATAATGTTTTTTTTGTATTATTGGTAAATAAAATGATTACACAATGATTAGATAAAATCAAACAAAAAATGTGTTTTCCAAATACCTTAATTTTTGTTTAACCGATATCCTTTTAAATTATCATAGATTTAAGACATTGAGGCCCTCAACTTTTCTTTGAACATTAAATTGTTTTTGATTGATGACCTCAATCACTCTCTATAAATATTTATGGTTTTTTTATATGTCCAATATTCACTCCCAACCTATGTTCTCCTATATGGAAACCTAGTTATATGGTACTTTGCATAACCGTTATGGTTTAAACGTTCCCTATTTAAAGTAAGAGTTAGTGTTCATTTTTTTGATGTGGGTTTCTATGAATGAAACTTTCAAGTATTAAACCTTTGATAACCCAAATAAATTTCATGTGAGAAATTCATTTTAAAGGGGGTAAAATGTAACATCCCAATATTTTGTGAATTTTTTCGAATTAATTTAATCTTTATGATATTTTTCATTTCATGAAACACTAAAGATAGTTTATTTTATATTAAATCAAAATATTTTCTTTCATTATATGCAATAATGAATTTCCTTGAGGACTTACGTAACAATCAAGACCGAGGTTTATCAAACAATAATATATTATTAAAATATTATTATTTAATATAATAACTTAAAACCTTGATTTTAAATTAGAGGTTATCAATAGTATTAAATAATTTATGAAAATATATGGTTTACACAATATAATATGAATTCATAGGTTTCCTATTAATTATAATTGAATATGAAAACCAATTGAATATAAAAGAAAATATTATTATGGTCACAAAGTTATTTTACCCTAATAAATAAAATTTTCATTTATATATTTAAATGAACTAAGTCAAACATTCATTTCACATGGAACCAACTTGGCATGTTTTCCACGCATCACCGACTTGGTGTACGATGCATGCAACATTGAGATTCAACAAAACATATTTTTTATATAATAATTTAAATGAGATAATTATAAACTAGCCGTTAAAATCAATTATAGGAATAGTAATAACTAATATTAAATTTTTTTAATTATTTATATAACTAAAAAATATTGATAATGAAAGATACAATTTCTTGTAATGTCTTTTTTTGTTTAAAAATATTGTTTTCTCGAATGAACAACTTTTTATGTCATTAGGTGAAAAATAAAAAAAATTATTTTTAGACACATTTATAAATTGAATTTTATAAAAAGAAATAATTTTTGAATTTATAACATCAAAATTATCTAAAGGTGAATTTTTTGTATTTTTTCAAGAAACGTCATTTTTTTATGAATAGTGAAAAATACTGCTTTTTAGTTAAAAACTACCTTTTTGTTTAATTAATTATTAATTTTAAATCATATTATAAAATTTTAAGGTAAAATTAGATAAATATTACATATATTAATACAATTTAATTAATTATAATCAATTTCACTTTCTAATTGTATACAAAATCATAACAATATTTTGAACATTTTTCTACTTTAAAAACCCGTTATTTCGTCTCTGGGATTAGAATTGATGTTAAATTTATCTCTTATATGATTTTTATTTCTAAAAACTAAAATAAAAAATTTTAGTCAGTATCATACATATAGTTTAATATGATAAACTTAATTTTTGACAAAAAAGATCAGGGAATGTGATTACAATTAATCACCACAATTATGGTAAAATTAAGCTTAATTAGGGACAAAACTGTAAAATTAAGGGCCCAAAAGAACTATACACTTGTACGACACCCATTGGATGTCCATAGTTTGGATAAAAACATACCATTATTGATTTATGTTGAATTGTTATGTTTTTAAGGGAAAAACATGTGTACACCTAACTTGATTTAACAAATTCTAAGTGAGTCCTTTTCCTTCCCTATAAAGGCCACCAACTCTCCCTCTTATTCAAACCTATAAAACCTATTAAGTTAATCCAAGACCTGACCAATAAACTTCACAGAAATACTCTCTTCCTTCTATAATCCTTCCCTTGGTCAGAAGACAACCCAAGGAAGCATTTTGGAACAGCCCCAAAAGGAGTTACATGATTAAGAGGTAACGCCTTCTCTCAAGCTCTTTTATTTTATTTTCCTTCTCCACCCCTCCAATATATTTATTCCATGATTTCATAACCACACCAGTATAATTAATATACTATTATGTTTTAATTATAAGGGTTCAACCTAAAATTATAGACACCTCCATCTAATGGGTAAAAAACATACTGTTTCAGTGTACGATGAACTACTACCTCATGAAATGATAAATCTTCATTTTTCCTTTAACCCCTATCATAGTGTCCATTATGATGGAAAATATATTTATATATGATATATATGATATTTATTATGTATTTAATCTTATGTATCCATTTTTTACAACACATAACTTTTTTACTTTCCATTTGGTGTTAATACGATCAACTCGTTTTGGGAAGCATGGACTACCGCCCCTAAAAAGCTATGTGATTCATTAAAAAACTTAATAGAGTGTATTAAGGATGGGTTTAGTGAACTTAAATTATATATAAGATATAATAATTATAATATAAAAATTAAATACACATACCCACAGATATATTTATATATACAAGTGTCATTTACATACTTTCTTTCAATACGACAATAAAAATGAAAACATCATTCATGCATACATACGACTTAGTATCTCCAGGAACGGTGTATTCCATTTCATACTTATATATGATATATATTATTATAATAAAAATATAATTAAAATTAATTATATTTATATCATGTTTTATGTTCCGAAAATTAGGATATAAGTATAAGGACCAAATATATAACAAATTAAGATACAAAAAAAAAATAAAGATAATATTACCCAAATTGAAACCTTAACAAAGGATTGTTAACAGTAGGGTAATATAAGATAATAAATCCAACCATATATGATATTAGATATAAGAATATGGTTCTATAAATTATGTACAATAAATTTATATATAGTATACAGGTGGTTATAATGAGTACGATGAGTAATATTATGATACATCTCTCAAGAAAATTCATGAATTTTATTATCCTCTAAATACTCATAATATAAAACTATATATGGGACACTTTTTCAACTCTTTGGTATATAAGATGGTTAAGAATGTGTTTTTAAGAAATCACAAACTTACCTTCTCTTAAGTTGGAAATTTTTGTTGTTTTGAAACTATGTTTTGTAAAAAGGGTTTCCATGAAATCGTTTTCAAAATGTTTTCAAGATTTATTTAAATGTTTTCAAAGTGTTTTCAAAGAAAAATGATTTTTAAAAAGTTTTGAATATTATTTTATAATTTTTCAGGAAAAAGGTGTTCGAATGATTTTAAGTATTCTTTATAAGTTTTAAAGGTATTTTCTATGAAAATAATTTTTGAATAGTTTTATTTATTAAAAATACCTTTTCAAATAATAAATGATATTTTCCTCAGGAAACATTTTAAAAAATATTTTAAAATTATTTTCCTTCTAAAATGACATATGTTTATGTTACTCATTCTTCCTAGGAAATGATCTAATTTTTCTATTAATTTTCTTTCTAGTAATGTTTTATAGTTAATATCATGGAATTTATGAAACCCATTTCTCTTTTAGAGGTTATATTTTTATGAAATCTATTTCTCTTTCACAGGTTCGCCTTTTTATGAAATATTCATGAAACCTATATCTTTTTCCACATTTTATGATATGTTTACATGTTTCTGATGCCCATATTATTTCATGGGTTAAGATATGATTGCTTATAATTTTGTGGAACATGTATGTATGATTTTATAATGAGACGGGTGGGACCAATATCTCCCTCCAATTCATTGAGAAAAGATTTATATCTCATAAGATAGAATACTATGGTCTTGGGAATGATCCTTTACTACTAATATGACCATGAGAGTGAGACATGACTACGAAGATGGTATGAAAAGTGTACTCATGATACTAATACAGATAAGTGAGTGAAGCATGACTACCAAGATGGCATGGGGAGTCAAACCATACTACTAATATGGTTTTTTGCAACAATGCCTTGTCTACTATGGAAATAATATTATATGCTTATGTGTTTTCCCCATTTTCATGTTTTATTCCTATGCTAATATTTCATGTATTATGTTCTTTATTTCATTAAGATTAATGTCTAATAAACTACCAAGATTTAAGACATGATTATTGTATATGATCTTTGATATGAAGGGTATGATACTCTATTTTCATGATCATGATATCATACCCATATTCTCATAACTATGCTTATATATCTCCCTTATTTTCCCTTACCTGAAAATTTGATCTCACCCTGTTTTATGTTTCCTTACCCAGGTTATGAATAAAGGTTTTAGGTAGGAGTACTAAATTTATATATCTTTATGAGAGATGGTTAAGATTTATCACTAGGATAGATGATTTTGTTTCTAAGTTTCCAAAGGCACTAAACTATTACGGTCCTCGGGCATGTATTTTTATAATGTACTGAATATTCATTTTAAATGATGAAATATCCATGTATGTCAAGACTAGTTCCCTATAGTTGGTATCAAATAAAAGGTTTAGTCAATAATTATAAACAATTATGATACAAATTATTGATATCTACTCGTATATTTCTAAGGATATATATAGGGATGCCTCTAAGGATAAGTATATTTATTAGTTAATGTTTAGGAAAATGTCTTGTAATTTTGGTAAGGGATATAGTGAGTGGTTTCCTATAAATAAATTTTTTTCTAGATATTACAAATGGAAGTGGCTTTGGAATAGTTGTACCTAGGGGTAACAACTCTGAATAGATATTCCAGAGCTAACTCAAGTTAATCTGGTACACAACAACATGCCTTACTGCACACTTGTTTTGACACTCTCAGGAGATATGCTTTAGGAATACACAAAATCTTCATGAAACATCATGAGGTATTTAAATATAAGTTGGATATGAATGACCTATGATGAACCTAGGGTGTCATAAATTAAGTAAGGTGTCATAATTTAGAGCTCATATAAGTAGTTCTTTTCATAACTTTTGGGGTTTCTTCAATGATAAGTAATGATCAAACTATGATTTTGGTTTTAGTCAATTTCATGAAAATGAAGGTGATGAATGTGGTGGATAAATTTATGATGAGCATTAAAGTGGGATGATCATTACAGTGAGATATTTTGTGACCATGCATAATGAATTTTCACATAACATGATTAATAATATATACCTTCACCAAATCTATGACTCACCAAGGAACAGAAAGAAGGAGTTCGCTGAGAGTTTGGGTAATGGAGACCAAGGAGGAATGAATATATGGTTTCCTATGGGTCAATATTGTGGAAATAATAACCTAAGTGAATGTATTAGAAGAATGAGAAGATGTTTTGACTGTGGCAATGAAGGACACAAAGCAAGTGACTGTAAGGTAAAATTGAAGAGTTTGATTAACAAACTGGATGAGAATATTGGCCTCAATAAGACATAATTGAAGGTTAAGTGTTTTAAGTTTGGAGTAAATTGTCATTAGGAAACTCAATGTCCCAAGATGAAGTCTCCTTAAGAGAACCAACAGGGTGGTGCAAGTAATCATTAGATTGATGATGATGATGATGGGACTATAGATGAAATGTGAATGGAAAGAGGTATTGTATAATTGAATGAGGTATCCTTGTTATTGGAATAAGGATGAAGTGGGATAATACATGTTTTATATATTTGAATTTAATAATTATGTTGTACGAAAGGTGAAATATATAGGGACATTTTATTTTATGATTTTCTCCAGGGATTTACAATAACACGATGTATAGTTCAGATGGAATAAAAAATTGATATAATGGAAAGCTAATATCCATGGAAAATACATTATTAAGGGAAAGATAACCCTTGATATGTTCCTTATGTTATGATTAAATATTTTGGATAATGATATGCGGGATATGAATAAGTAAATTTTAAGGTATTTATTACCTTGGAACTAATTATAAACATGTTGACAAGTAGTTCATGCAATCATGGATGAAGTTTAAAAAAATATTGTATTTATAGAATATGTCTAGTAATCTATGGAATAAGGAAGAATGGATGTTTTCCAAAAGGCATTTATGGTAATTCCAGTTGTTACCATGTTCTAATGGAATTTACCAAAAGGTATTCATATATTTTGAATGTGACAACTCAGAACAACCTTCTGATATATGGGGGATTGATGTTAAGATGGTTTCATGAATTTATATCTGTGATTTTGGATTTTCATCTTTCATAAGGGTTATAAGTTTATTAATTCATGAAATGATTATGTTAAACTTTGGAGGAGGTATTTATGTATTGAGTTTGTATTGAAAACCTAGGATAAAAGTCTATTTAGTGATTAACCTTATTTCAAGGATGTCTATCATAATTATTTGGGAAATTATATTACCGTGGTTTTATAAAAGGATATCATGTGGGTGACTACTAATCAAGTCCATAAAGGCCGTAGGTCATGAACCCATGAACAAAGTATGATAAGGGTTTTATACCAACCATTATCCTACACAATTTCCTAATTAATATATAATTATTATTTTTTGAATAATTATTTATGATTAAATGGAAGAGTTAATTTTTTTTAGAGATTAATTTATTAACCATATTGATTTTTTAGAATAGTTATAGATAAATAGTTATACATTTCATTCTTTTTTGGGCCTTAATATCAGCTAAAAGAATATTTTTGTTCTTCAGGCATCAAAGTTAATTTCTAGACATTCCTTTCTTGAAGTAATGGATAAATTGGAAATAGATAAAAGCACAACCAAAGAATGAAATTTTATTTTATTTTTGGTTAATAAAACAATTACTCAATGATAGGATAATTATCAAAAAGGAAAATTTGTTTTCCTAATACCTTAATTTTTGTTGAATTGATGGCCTTATAAATCATCATAAATTAATGAATTTGAGGCCCTCAACTTTTCTTTAATCATTCACTTGTTTTTTAATTAATGATCTCAATCACTACCTATAAATATTTATGCTTTCCCTCCATGTCCAATATTCACTCTCAACCTATGTTATCCTATATTGAAACCTCATTATATGTTACTTTGGGTAACCATTATGTTTTTGATATTCCATTTTTAAAGGAATTGTTAGTATTCATCTTTATGATGGGGGTTTCTATGAATGAAACTTTCAAGTATTAAACCTTTGATAACCCAAATTAATTTCGAGGGAAAAAATCATTTTAAGATGGTATAATATAACACCATGATATTTTGTGATTTTTTTGGAATTAATTTAACCTTCTTGATATTTTTCATTTCACCCAACCCTAAAGATAAATTATTTTATATTAAAGCACTATGTTTTTATTTCATTATACACAACAAAGTATTTCCTTGATGACTTACATAACCCGGAAAACTGAGGTTTACCAAATAATAATATATTATTAAAATATGATTATTTAATATAATAAGATAAAAACCTGATGTGAAATTAGAGGTTATAAATAGTATTAACTAATTTATGAAAATTTATGGTTTACATAATATAATATTAATTTATAGGTTACCAATTAATTATAAATGAATATTGAGACTGATTGAATATAAAATAAAATATTATTATGGTCATAAAGAAGTTTTACCCTATTAAAATAAATTTTAATTTATTTCTTGAGATGAACTAAGTCAAACATATCTTTCACATGGAACCGACTTAGCATACATTCCACTCAACACAGACTAGGCATACGATGCACATATCACAGAGTTTCTACGAAACATCGTTTTTATATATAATTATTTATATGAGATAATTATAACCTGGGAGTTAAAATAAATCATTGGAATACTAATAAATAATTTTAAATTATTTTTTATAATTTTTTACAAAAATAAAACATATTGATATTGAAATATATGATTTTTGGTAATGTCCTTTTATGTTTAAAAATATAGTTTTCGTGAATGAAATTATTTTAATTTATTTCATTAAAAAATAATAAAATCAAATTTATAAACATTTAGAAATTGAACATTTAGGGTTAATTCTTGGGATTTTTTTTGAGAAACAACATTTTTTCATGAATAGTGAAAAAATACTATTTTTTATTGAAAACTTACTTTTTGTTTAATTAATTATTAATATGAAATGATGTTATAATTTGGTTTAAGGTCAAATTTGATAAATATTAAATCTATTAATAAATTTAATTTATTATAATTAATTTCACATTGAAATTTAATATAATCTCTTAACAAACTTTTGAACATTTTTCTACATTAAAAACCAGTTATTCTATGTATGGGATTAACATTGATCTTAATTTTGTTTCTCATGTGATTTTAATTTAAAATAACTGATATAAACCATTTTAATCAGTATATTATTTAGAATCTAATAATATCAAATTAATTTTTTACCCAAAAGATTAGTGAAATTTATTAAAATTAATCACACTGATTAAAGTCAAATTAAGATTAATTAGGGACTAAACATTAAAATCAATGGTCCAAATGGTCTAAAAACTTTTACAACACCCATTATCTATCCATGGTTCAGAAAAAACCTTCCATTTTATATTTATATTGGGTTTTTATGACTTTTTTAAGTAAAAACATGTGTACACCAAACTTGTTTTTTAAAAATTCCATGTGAGTACTTTTCCTTACCTATAAAAGGACACCACCTTTTCCTCTTCTTCACACATCTCAATCGACTTAAGTTTTCACAAACCCTACCCAATAAAATTCCCATAAATATTACCTTCATCCTAGATTCATTCCCTTGTTCATAATCAAATACAAGGAAGCATTTTGGAAAAAACCAAAAGGAGTTACACAATTAAGAGGTCACTCCTTGTCCCATGCTCATTTCTTTTATTTTAATTATCCAAACCTAAACCATATTTAATTCATGATTTCATAACAAAAAAAATATCCTCAATATACTAGGATGTTGTTATTATAAGGTTTCAACATAAACTTACACACAAATCCATCTAATTGGTAAAGAACATACTATTTCTGTGGGCAATGAACTACTGTGTCACGAAATGATAATTGTTCATTTTTCCATTATCACCTATCATGGTGTCCATTATGATGTAAAATATGTTTATATATGTAATATATGATATTTATTATATATTTAACCTTTTTATCCCTTTTTTAAATCACATAATTTTTTAATTTCTATTTAGTGTTAATACGATAATCTCGTTTGAGGAAGTGTGGACTACCGCCCCCTCAAAGCGATGTGATTCATCCACACACTACATGTAATGTATTAAGGATGAGTTTAATGAAATTATATAATATATGTGATATAATTATTATAATATAATAATGATATATAAACACACATACAAACACACAGATATATATATATATATATATATTTCATTTTCATACTTTCTTTCAATACAACAATAAAAACGAAAATAACATTCCTGCATAGGTATGGATTACCATCTCCATGAATGGTGTGTTCTATTTCATAATTCTATATGATATAGACTATTATGACACAAATATAATTAATATTAATGAAATTTATATCATGATTTACATTATGTATATCATGATATAAGTATAAGGACCAAAGATAAAACAAATTAAGATACAAGAAAAAAATAAATCGAATATTACCCAAATTGAAACCTTAACAAAGGATTGTTAACAAGAGGATAATATAAAGTCATAAATAAAACCTTATTTTATATTATATATAAGAATATATTTCTATAAAATATTTATAATAAATTGATATTTATTATATAGGTGTTTTAAATAAGTACGATGAGAGTCAAGACACAATGTAGGGGAATTTCATCTCACTTTTATTTTTGTGAGATACATACCTTAATCTCCATTCACTTATTTTGAGTGTCGTATGTACTACCCATGAATGTATTCTATTACTCATATACCTAAGATTATGGGTATTTACATATCCATTTTATGATATTTTGTTTCCTGGGGTTTATATTTTGGATGTTAGCAAATCAGTGAAATAGTTTTGTCTCAATTTGCCTTGTTTTAGACTCATGTTTTTTCATGCATTAAAATTATCTTTTGAGGTGTATATAATTATATTTTACATGTTATTTAATTAGTCTTATACATTTCATGATTCATTTTCAAGGTTTATTTATTAGTTTTTAATGTATTTTCAAGAAAAATGTTTACAAGCTTTATTTATAAGCTATTAAAGTAATTTCAAAGAAGTGGATTTTAAAATGTTTTTGATCATTATTTATAATTTTTTAAATTATTTTCAAATAAATGGTTTTCAAAATCTTTTCAAGTTCTATTTATAAGTTTTCAAAGTGTTTTCAAATAAAAAAGGTTTTTAAAATGTTTTTAAGATTGTTTTTTATGTTGTTAAGGAGAATGGTTTTCAAATGATTTCAAGAATTCTTTTTAAGTTTTAAAGAAATTTTATAAGAAAATTATTTTTAAATGGTTTTATTTATTAAAAATATTTTCTCTTAGAATAAATATATTTTCCTCAAGAAAAATTTTAACAGATATTTAAAAATTATTTTCAATCTAATATGACATCGGTTGATGTAACTCATATACTCTTAGTAATGATCTGAATATTCCATTCATATTATATTTTTTAATGAGTTATGTTTAATTTTATGGTCTTTATGAAACCTATTTCACTTTCATGGGTTATATGTTTATGAAATACATTTATCTTTCATGGGTTATTATTTTTATGAAATGTTTATGAAACCTATATCTTTTTCCATAGGTTATGATATGTTTACATGTTTATGATCCCCATTTCATATCATGGGTTAAGATATTATTACATATAATTTTTTGGTACATGTATGTAAGATTTCATTATGATATGGGTGTGACCTTTATCTTCCACCAATGCATTGGGTAAAAATTTATATCTAATGATATAGACTAAAATTGTCTTTGTAATGAACCATGAATACTAATATGGACATGGGAGTGAACCGTGACCACCAACATGGAATGAGGAGTAAACTCAAGCTACTAAGGTGGCCATGGGAGTGAAACATGACCACCAAGATGATATTGGTAGTGAACCCATACTACTAATATGGTCTTGGAAATAGTTCCTTTGATACTATAGAAATCATATCATATTCTTATGTGTTTTCCACAATTCCATGTTTTATTAATATGTTATGATTTCATGGATTATCTTCAATATTTACTAATGATTAATGTCATATGAACTTACCTGATTTATTCCATGATTCATGTATATGATCTTTGATATTTAGGGTTTGATCTTCTATTTTCAGGATCATGTTCTCATACCCTTATGCTCATAATAATTCTTACATATCTCACTTATTTAACCGTACTGGGCATTTGAGATCACCCATTTTTATGTTTCCTTATCCATGTTATGAAGAATGGTTTCTGGTAGGAGTACTAAAGGTGATATTTTTATGGGAGATATTGAAGATAATTCACTAGGACATAAGATTTTGTTTCTAAGTTTCCAAATAAACTAAACTATTATGGTCCTCAGGCATTTATTTTTGTAATTTAGTGAATATTTATATAAATTGATGTAATATCCATGTATGTCTTGCTTTGGTAACTATATTCCCAATTCCTTAGATTCTCTTCCAACTACTTCCCTGTTTAAATCTATCATAGCGATTCTTCTTGTTTCCCTAAGAATATCTCATAGTTTTCCCTACTAAAATAGTCTGGCTGCTGCCCAGGGTCTCTCTCAGATTACCTTCTATGATGTGTTCCTGTTTCACCACTGCTTTTAAAATTATAAAATGAAAAATGTTCACTCACAAAATGATATCAGAATAATGAAAATCTCGAAAACTTCTCACCATAGAAATTTCATCAATTGGAAAATATGGGACAAAGAACTGTAAGTCGGTGAAATTTATAGTTTGGTTTAGCGCTGACATGGATTTATATTTCAGATGAATGAAATTGTGATCTTTATCATCTCTCAATGTTGGTGGATAGAAGTGGCTCTGAAACATCATCTCAAAGTTCATCCAAGATACCTCCTCTTACTACCTAACATACTCTAGGATGTCCTAACAATGATTGGTTGGTCTAGAAAAAATATATGAAGCTTCATTCAAACTTTTATCCATGGTTTTCTTTTGGTCATTGATGATCATTTGGGCTAACTCGATCTTGAAATTGGTTTCCTGGGGTCCTCCCTCCCCAATGAACATAGGCGGATTCTATATTCTAAACTCGTCTCCTCAAACATCAAAGGCACAATATGAATAGTATCCCTTTCCATGGATCACATGACCCTTATGAAGATTTCATGAATCTAAACATCCATATAATCCTTAGTAACTATAGCATTCTACAGTTCAACTACATTAGGAGCATGTTGATTAACACTCTCCTAACACTGAATATAAATATAATGAGGAGGAATTTTCTCTATAGGACAAACTCACACCTTTGAGGGATGGGTAAAAACAAGGTCAACCACAATATGGGGCTATAATAAAGAACCAATGGCTCCTAGTATCTCTAAAAATTTATTAACAAAAGATTTAGTATGGCATAATAGTTTATTCATTTATTTTCTCATGTGTAATAGATATCTCATATAATAGTATAGACATGCAATATATCACATGCATACAAATATATCCCTATCATGAACCATGTATGTCAATATATATCTCTATGATACTATCATGATGCATGCATAACATTTAATTCCATACCATAATGCAAATAAAAATATTAAGAAACAACAACATAACACAACATGTGAACTACCCAAGGTGAAATAACATCAAATTTCAACAAGAAAAAATTATATTCAATGATCCCATCTATGGGAACTCGGATTTCCCCCATACATGAGTCAGATACTCCCATGAACAATAACATGACCAAATCCTGAAACATCCTAGAATCCTATCTACCATTACCAAAGAGTAAATAAATAGAAAATAAACTTGGTCCACTAATACCACTTTGTAACATCACCTGATTTTTTACTCTCTCACGTGGCCAAAGTGGGTTGGTTACAAGAACTCAAACACACCTCCCCATATGCTAGAGGTTTCCAACAAGAAGGAGGGGTGAGATATGTATAGTGGGGAGAGTATACCCATGGTTAAAAAGTTATAACACATCGAAATAATCCAATAATAATAATAAATATCAAAGTGTGAAAATAAAGGAAACAATATAATATAGTGAAATACCAATAATAAAATCTAATTGATAAACCAATAAATAATAAAGGTATAATGTAATTAAATTCTTGAATGTAAGTAAATTTAATTCTTGAAGTAATACAAAAAAACTAGTAGACTCAATAAATACTCAAAATTCCATGGTTTCAAAACCCATGTTTGTTCCATTTATAAACTCCAACCCATCTAGTAACCAAAAAATCAATAGCAAGGTCCTTTTCCCATATCAAAACCCGCATCCATGTAATATACTCAGGTACCAAATGACGACATGAATATGGTGTGAGTAAAACTTAGTAGTTTTAAACCACCATGTCTGAAAAACAAGTTTGATAAGAAATGTTGGAAATAATGGGATAAATAAATGTATAAATTAATTCAACAACTAATAAAATATAGAAAAAAACTCCTTTGGAATCATGCCATAATATCACCGAGAATGTATCACAATGATGCCAACCATTACCATATAACCATGAAAAAACCTAACCTTCCTCGGTGACATTCCAAAATGTGTCTATTCATGTCTCACAACCATGCCTACCACAACAATATACCCATGGTTTAATGAATTTCTAGGTAAATACCACTATATTAGAATATCAACATGTGTTAAGGCATGTATCGGTATATAAGAATTACAACATGTTCTTGGGTCAAAACCAATATATAAGCATTAGAACATGTGTTAGGTCATAACCCTATATATAAGAATTACATCATGTGTCATGATCAAAACCTAGTATATAACCATTACAAAATGTTTTAGGGAGTAACCTGGCATATAATCATTACAACATGTACTAGGGTCAAAACCCATTATATAAGCATTACAATATGTTTGAGGGTCAAAATATTATATATAGGCATTATAGAATATGTCACAAGTGCATATCACAATAGCAAGAATATCACAATATGACCACATAAGACCAAATGGTTAATTATGCTAATTACCATTTTTATTTCAATTTAACAATTTATTAAATAAATCAAATAATCCATTTTCAAGGTGAATGTATAAAAAACAATCACCTGATTCACATCTCATGCTAAAATTAAATGTAATCTATTTCTAATTCATCATTTTCAAAGGTTACCTTACTCGAGGGGTAGCTATAAGCTAGATCACATCATCAATTGAATTAAAATAGATCTAATATAGAATCCAACATAATATTACCATCATTCTTTTCAATTAATTAATTGTTGAACACATTTGTTTTCAAAATGAAAACAATGTGTACACTTAGAAATTGGAAATTAGACCATAGAGTTAAGATTTAGACCGCCTACTTTTAATCAAAGAAGAACACAATGCTTCCTATGGAATACACCAATGAGGTAGATGGTGTAGAAGTTCACAAATATAATTTAGGTAAAAAGTGAGCAAGATAAAATCCAAAAACACTCATAGTCAATAGATTACACTAAAAAAGATGGAGAACAAAGGGAGATAGGGGAAAACATAACCAAAACCACCTACCAGGGATCAGATTCATGATTAGGATGTCCAGAATCATGATAGGTTCTCCAAAATTGTTTGGAGGCTACCCTAGGGTTGAGATGAGAAATTTGGACGCGAGAATGAGGAAATATCAAATGCACAGAACACATAAAACTGCAGGTATGTAAATTCAATGATGTGAAATTTAGATACACGTTTTGTATATGTTTTTAGAATGATATGCTGAAAAACACATCGCCTTAGCGGAATATTTAATTTTCTAAAACATTACATGGTGTGTAATTGGTTTATGACATGTAACCACTTCACGTCATGAATCAGTTCATGACATGAGTTTGGTGTCTATTACATGTCATGTAACCCATTAACATGATGTGTAAATGTACTATAGATAGTTTTTGGCTTAATTTCCTTATAAAAACTGGAACACCCATTAAGGATTCTCAACATACCAATAAACTTTTGTAAAACTTGAAACATTTAAACTAGTTCCCCATTAATTATAATAAACATACTTCCCTGAATATTAAGTCATTTTCCCAAAAAAGGCTCTATGTGGATCCTCTCCATTTTTCTCAAGTTTACTCACAACCTAAGTATGTTTTTATTCAAACAAACAAACAACCATGAAGAAACACAAATACCAAGGTTTAAATATTTTTCCAAACTGAATAGAAAGAAAAATTAATGGAAAACTCAAAGAGTGAAATACCTAAAAAATATGGGATCTTACACTCTATATTTATACCATACATAATTTTTACTGAAAAAATTGACTAACTTGAAAAATTATGAAAAATTACCTATTGGATAATTTTGACATTCTGTTTTCAAAATAAATGATTATTTTATCAAAATAATTCTATAAATATATAAATGTACACTTTTAAATAAAAATCCCAACTTATTGAAAAATACCGGTTTTTATGACGATAATAATTTCTAACCCTTATAAAAATTACATTTGACTTCATAAAATTATATTATCATTTATATGAAATTAAATATTATTTATTAGGAATATATAATTAATGTAAAATTGATTTAAAAATTATTTAACTAAACAAAAATATATTCTTGGTTGAAGCAATATATTTCCCAAAACTACATTTTTTATTTCATCGTATCAAAATCAAATTTTTATCAAACTCATTACTTAATCATTTATAAGGTAATAATAAAAAATGATTAATGTAATAATTAGTTTATTATAAAAAATTCATACTATTGGGTTCTATATAAATAACCCCATATAGTAGTAGTCTATGCCCTAAGGGTATGGTGTGCGATGGTGACACTTTCTTTGGCTGGTTTAGTGAACATTGTTTGGGCCTTCAGCTTGATAACATTGAAATTATCCTATATATGGTTTCACTGATTCTTTAGTTGTTGAATTGGATATTGGGAATGGTCAGGGTGAAATACTAGTGACTCCAACTCCCTAAAATTCTCCAATAAATGGGTTTAATATGGTATGAATGTACTGGTCGAGGACATTGCTTCTTCCGTATGTGTTTTTTGACTTTATGAAAACCCTTAATACAAACTAATCTTAATTTTCACTAAAAAAAATATTATTAGTGATTATGATTCCTAATAATCTTTTAATTTTATTAGGCTATATATTTCCAAAATAATAATAGTAGTGCATGTGTCTTCTATAACTACATTGTATAATATGGAATTAAATCATTTTAAAAAGAAATTTCATTTATAAATTTTTGGGTTGTTACATTCTTACCCCATTCAAAAATTTAACCCTAAATATTTTATTTCATACAATAAAACAAATGAGGGTACTTCTGTTTCATTTCTTCTTCCAGTTCCCATGTTTCTTTCTCAAACTTGTGGTTCCACTATAGTAATTTGACCAATTTATTTTTATTCATTCGTAAAATTTTTTTTCTATGATATAAGATCTTACCCATATAATCCTTGTATTATGTATCATTAAATAATGGTACCAAATTTTTATTTATTACATGTTAGGGGTTTGGTATATACTTCATCAAGAGGGATACGTGGAACACATCACATACTTGAGATAGATTCAGTGGTAGTGTTAGATGATTTAACACAACCCGGATGCAATAAAGATCTCTAAGGGGATGATGTATCTTGGAAAAGATTTAACTTCTTCCAAAACCACAATAATTTCTTTTATGTTTATATACAAAGGAATACTTTATATCCATCCTCAAACTCTAGGCCTCGTCATCGATTTTCTGTATATTTTTTCTATCGACTTTTTAAGGATTTTATACAATGATGAATGGTTTGAAACATCTCTATATTCTCATTGATAATATCACATCACATCGTATTCTTCCCTCTAAATTCATCGTAACATATTAGAGTATGAAACATATTCCCATACAGAGCCTCACAAGGTTCCATATGAATACTATAATAGAATCTGTTGTTATATAAGAACTCCACTATGGAAAAGAGATGATCCAAATATCCTTGGAAATCCAATAAACATGACATAATCATATCCTCTAGAGTTTTAAAGGTTCTATTAGACTAAACATCCATATAAGGATGATAATTAGTACTAAAACTCAACTCTATATCCAATGCTTGCTGAAGACTTCTCAAGAACGTCAAAGTAATCCTTAGATCTCAATCAAATATAATGGAGAGTGGAAATATATGTAGTAATACCACTTCTCTTATGAATATAATGGTTATATGGTCAATAAATAAATCTTCCTTGATAGAAATGAAATTCAAAAACTTTATAAGAAGATATACTTCCACAAAGATGGAATTAATTCCTTTATATATCCAAGGTAGTCCTATGATGGAATCCATGGTTATTTTTCCCCATTTTCATAATGGTATGAACAATGGTTTCATCATTCCTTTAGAATTTTTTATTTCATTATTGACTTTTAGGAATATTGAGCATTGAGATACAAATTCTACAATCTCCCTCTTCATGTTATCCCACCAAAAGTTTCTCTACCAATATCTATACATCTTAGTGCTTCTAATATTTATAAATAAGGATGATGTATGCGAATTATCCAGAAGTTCCCATTTTATATCTGGTTTTAACGAGACACATATCCAAGTTCCAACCCTTATAACTCCATAATTATTAAATCTTAACTATAGAATATTCATTACCCTTTTTTGTAGCACTTAATCATATATTTGGGCCTCCTTGATCTAATCAGTAATGTATGGTTGAGAAGTAATTTGATAAAGGTAAGATGAAGATAATTTTATTATACCCATGTATATCCTATTCATTTTCAAAAGGATTGGATCCCTACAATCATCATTATGGATAGGGTTAAAAATCCATTCTACTCAGAGCATCTTCTACATTGTTCACCTTCACAATATTGTAATGGATTAAATATTTTAATCCTTGATCAGTTCATATCACCTTCAATGGATCATATTGATCTTCTTTTTTGTAAAAATATAATTGAGGCTTTTATGATCCATATATATTTTATACTTCTCCCCCTGGATAAAATATCGATAAATTATTAAGGTGAAGATCACTAGATCCAATTCTAGATCATGTGTTGTGTAGTTCTACGCATGCATAATTAATTTTCAGGAGGCATATTCCAACACATTTTCATATTTCATGAGTACACAACCCAATCATGTTTTAGAGGCACATATATTGATAAAAAATCTATCACCCTCGGTGGATAATGTATGTATGTGTGCTTTGATTATCCTCTTCTTTATCTCTTTGAATCTGTCCTTGCATTCATCATCCAAGACAAACATTATTTCTTTTTGAGTTAGCTTGGTTAGTGTGATTGAAAATCATAGGAAGTTTCTCACAAATCGATGATAGTATCCAACTAAAATATGGAAACTATGGATTTACATCATATATATTCCTCTAGGACATCTAATAATTAAATATTTTTTTTGAAGGATCCATAGATATCATTATACTGTTGATAAAATTCCCCAAGAATGTTGTTTACTACATCTGAAACTCACATTTACTAAACTTTTCCCAAAACATTTCTTTCGGAAGGGTCTTCAGTACATCATTAAAATTATCCTCATGTTCCTCCTTACTTTTTGAGTAGATCATAATATCATCTATAAAGGTTAAAACATATTTTATGAGGTAATCTGAAAAGAATATATTCCTTAAGTCCATGAATATTATAAGAGTATAAGTGATTCCAAATGGAATCACTATGAAATAATAGTTCCCATATCTATTATGAAAAGATGTCTTGTGGATTTCCTCTTTCACCTTTACTTGATAATATATCTACTAAGATATACCTATCAGAAGTAATGGTATCCATTAAGCTGATCAAACAGGTCATCAATTTATAAAAGATGATACAATTGTTTTTATTGTGATATTGTTTAGCTGTAGATAATCAATGCACATGTGCATTGAACTATCATTTCTATTAATTAAAATCACTTGTTCACCCCACGGTGAATCACTTGGGAATATAAACCCTTTATACTAACTCTAATATAGTTTCTTCTTTATATCTTCAAGTTCAAAAGTACCCATTCTATATGGATTCTTAATATTTGAAAAAATCTGGGTATAAGGTTAATTGATAACTCAACCTCCTAGATGGGAGGAATATGAGACAATTATTCAACAAATGTATCCACATATTCCCTTACAATGGGAATTCTATCAAGGATTATCTTTTCTTTAGTCATAATCATTTGTTCTTCATATGTTTTCTTGCAATGAAATAATATTCAATCTTAAGATGATGATTCCAAACAAGATTCTTCATCTTCCATGCACATATATTGAATCATAGTGTGATTTTTTACATGGAGGGTGATTTTATTTTATCAATAATTTATGTTAGATCTATACAAGGAAAAAAATAACTGCCAAAAATAACATCGAATTAAACTAAAGGGAGTATCACAATGTTTTTAGGGAACTTTATTCTATAAAATTTTATGGGAGATGAGTTATATTCTTGGGATTTAATAATAGAACCATTTTTCATCTTCACTAATAACATTAAATCTCTTTTTGGAGGTTTTTTTTCAATATTTATACTAAAATTTCAAGATATAAAAGAATTAAAGGAAGTAAAATCAAATAGTATGTTCACTATCAAAGAAATAATAACTAGAGTACCTATAACCATTCATTTTTAGCATCCAATAATGAAATTTTGATGGAATAAGCATACCCTTTCTCTCTAGGCCTTAGAGTTTGTTATAATTTGTTATTATCAGTAAAAAATGGACTAGTTAATTGATTCTCATATTTTACCTATTCCTGGTATTAGAAAAATAATACAATACGTTGAGGGTTGACCAAGGAATTCCATTCTTCCATCACATTGGTGATTTTCTCCCATCAGTAATCGCTTGCTAGGTTCCCTTTATTCCTAAACCTAAATCATTTCCATGTCCCCTTCATGAAATTTATGGGATGATTTTTCCCACAAATTAGATAAGAGATATGTTGGAATTTTATACTCCCATGATATTTTTCCATTATACTACCAGAATTAAAATCGACCTTTTACTTTCCATCTACAGACCCATGAGACCCCTGATATTATTTGATCTTCTTTTAAACATTGAGGGAAAATTATATATTTTTTTCATAGTTATCAATTTTACTTAATATACAAGTATTTTTCTATACTCATATTTATCCTACCAAAGGTGGGGTCAACGTTACATTCAGTGTCAGTGAAAAATACACACATTTTTTATGAAATTATTTTGAAGTTTTCTTCATAAGACCTGATTAATTCTTCATCCTTTTTATTTAGGACAAGTAAATCAATTTATATTTTATTTTAGATAGTGCAGAGTAAATATTTATAGAAAAAAATTTTATAAAATTATTTCCACTCCATCACTTAGATCTCATATTTGGGATTCATATTTTTTCAACACCCATAATTGATCAGCTTACCCCTCTATAAAATAAACAGCTAATACAACCTTCTCATTTTCAAAAAATTGAAGGACAATAAAGAAATTTTCAATAGAATTGGTCCATTGTTCTATGATTAAGAGATATAAATATCCACTGAAATTCAAGAGGGGGCATGATAGAAATCTCGAGTCACGATGAAGTTTCCCCTTTTTCCAGACAGAAATGGCTACTGTGTCGGTCCCTCCCCCATGGTGGGGGAGGGACCTTCACCATCCTATAAGGAGGTTCCACCTAGTTCCTTCACCCCTTTCTATAATTCTGACTTCCTTACCTCATTCCCATTGATTTTTTATTCCCTAAAGTTTCAAATATATTCAATGGATGCCCTCATATCCCAATTTCATCTTCAAAATTCAATGAGGACACATCCATTTTGTATCTAATTTTTATTTCTTGGTTAAAATTGTTCCAAACTTTTGTGGATTCTTTTGACAGAAATATCTTCAGATTATGGTGTTTTCAAGATTGAGCAATGATGGGCCTTCTTAACAGCAGGCTTATCATGGTTCAGTTTTCATTTGAGGATGAATTGGTTAGGGATTAGTCTAATTCCCCTCGCTCCTATAATGAACTTTTTTACTTATTTAGGTGGAATTATTAATTATACATGAAACATTATACCCCAACTATGGAAATCTGGGTAAGTTTCCCTGAGCTCACTTTACCGTTTCAAAATCCTTTGATTTTTCATATGCTAGAAAATACTGTTTCTAGATTTATATGATCCAATTGTAGGACCAAATCAGGTTTTCACCCTGTCCTTCCCCAGATCTATGTGGAGGTTGATGTGTTAAGAATTCCAGTCAATTTTATTCATATTATAGTTCGAGAAGAGTTATGCTACAAACAATGTGTGTTTTTTAGTCATGGATTGATTATTTTTCATCTTGTAAGAAATTGGGTCATTCACTGAATGTTTGTAGGTGAAGGAGGAATAAAATCCCTATGTATTTGGATTCAAGTGTAGGATACATTGGTAAAGGATTGGGGTCTGATTCTATTGATGGTTTGATGAATAAGTTGGGTGTTCTTATGGATCAAAGTTAGGAGGATCTTGTTTAGAGTAGATTTTAAGAAAGCAACCCGATGGTGGTAGACATATTTAAACACTTGAGGTCTGATTTTGATGACCCCATGACGATTTCTAAGGTTCCTTTAGATTTTTTTGGTACTGGGGAGGTGAATGATGCTGGTGATCTAGCTCATATTCCATGAAATTCATTTCCAAGCTCTTATATAGGGCTTATGTGCCATGGTAGTGGATATACTCCCAATTTTGGAGCTCCCCTGACAAGTGAACTAGGATATAAGGGTTGTATGATCTTGGAGAAACCTTTTCAAAAGTCTTTGGAGTGGGTGGAGGTTAAGATGGGATCCAACACAAGATGGACCATGTCCTGATTGAACCTGATCAATACATTTGAAGTCCTAGGAGAAGAGGTTTAGGTTGAGAGCTCCAACTTCTTATGGGTTGAGTCATGGAAGAAGATTTATGGAAAATTCTCAAATGATTGTAAAAATAAAGGTCTCTATAGATGTTTTCATAGCCCAAGGATGAACAAGGGGAAGAGAGGACTCATGGTCTCGAAAGTTTTATTATAAGAAAGAGTAAGAGATCCAAGGGGAATAATGATTATTCATATCCACCTAAAGCAATGGATAAATGGTTGTCCAAGAAAATTGGGTATAATATAATGGAATGTGATTATTCTAAGAGGGAGCAGGTGAATGTGAGAAGCTTGAAGTTGTTTAATGATAATGCAATGGCCAAAGGTGGTGGATTTAAGGAACTTCCCACTGAGTTGATAGGTGACATTATGGGAATTTGATCCCAGGGAGACTCTGTGATAATTGAGGGGGACTTGATAGTTCCCCAGGTGCCGTCTGGAAATGAGGATACAAAGGTAGATTCATCAATGGAACTTATGAATGGATCATAATGAGTAGTAGGTGTGGATGAATGGGAAAAGTGGGAGATTCTTCTACACTCGGAGTAAGAAATATTTGAGGTGACATTGATTATTCATTCCTTTGATTAGGATGCAGACATGATGAGAGATAGAAAAGTTTAAATGGACACAAATAAAGATAAGGGAGATAAGATAAACAAAAAATACCTAATCATGACAAGTGGCTTCAATGAATGGAATATATTAGTGGATGAATTCATCCAAGCATGGGAAAATATGTCTTATATATTTAAAGATATTATAAAATATAAACTAAATAAAAGGGTAACTTATCTCTTATAGAATATCTATAAGGATATTTCTACTAATAGGTTCAATTTTTCTTTCAATAATTTTTCAATATACTTTCTTTTTTATGTTTTTTGGGTTGGAACTAGCATGGTTTATCACTTCTTCTGCAAAAGTATTTTTATAATAAAAAATTAATTTTCATCTAGTCAAAAATTCATAGGCCTTTGTCACTCACAAGTGTCCATTGAAACATTATATTTATTTGGGGGACATGTTTGTTACTCCTAATTCATGTTTCTATTCAACAATTGAGTTTATTAAGAAAGTATTTCCATGAATTTCCCAACTCTATGTCCCATAAGATTGGGAATACCTTTTGGGATGTCATGAAATTTCCACTCACATTGGTTCTTGACTATGTACATGCCATTTTAAACCATTAACTGAAATGAAGGGATAATTAGGGACAATAATTTTTCAACTATTAAACAAAAAAACATGAAACCATTATCATTAAATATATAACACATAAATAAAATATATTACCTAACCTATTAATTTCTAGGTTTCAATCTATGTTATCCATGACCTATTTCTTAACATAAAATATGGTGGGTATTTTTATTACCTTGATAATGGTTCATAAGGAACTTATAAATTTTTGAAATAACATCACCCAAGAGGATCGAATGTGGTGTACAATATGGAATATTTGTCATGTAATAGTTTATGATTGAATCATTCCCAAGGCACCACTTTCAAGGTTATTCACCCCAAGGTATAACTATTACAGATCCACATCTACATTTAGAATATAGATGCAGATGTATTTTCTTAGAAAGTAGTTACACTATACTTTACAAAAATTCATTGATGTTTTCCTTTGGCCAGTCTTATCCATAAGGCTTTTACTAGGGTTTCCTGATCCCAATACAAAAAAATAACCATGTCTTACTCTGATACCAACTATGATAACCCATATTTTTAATACACCTTAATTCATGATTTATTATATAAATGTACACATAATATTATCCCAAAAGATCATGAGGCCTAGCGTTTTTTGAAAATTAGGTGCATAACACCATAACCTAAAACATGTGTACAATAACATTATTTAAAAACTCCACAACATTACCTTGAAATGACATTGCATCTGTAAACCTGCATGGGATGACCTAGGGAAGTATATAAGAAATAACTAGTCTATAAATCCCAGTAAGGGACTAATCAAATGATAAGATAATTTAAAGCAGTACATGTGAGTCAAGAGGTATGTAAATGTGACATAAAACTGGTTTATAATCATAAAAAATAACTTGAATCTTGAGATAATATAATAACATCAAGGAACCATAGTTATGTGGAAACAACATAAGTCATGTCATCATAAGCATAAGACAAGGCTAACCACTGAGACATCATAACATAGTGTTCTAAGGATATCCTCCCATGCACCGTACATATAATCTCATGAGATGAAAACATCATCCAATGCATTAGAGGGATATATAATGTTGAGAAACCCATAACATTAATATCATGTACATTCATATGTGTGCATTATAGATCATACAATATAAAGATGTATTTAGCCACTTTTAATCCCATGAATAAGAAGTGTGAGTTATATACATGGAATTACCAATTAAATGAAAGATATGTACATCTAGGATAGTACCCTCGAGTGGACATGGGTATGAGTATTCATTACACAAATGTTTGGCAACGAAAATAAAAGGATAATTTCAAAATCATAACATGGGAACATAAATATTCATTGAATGATTTGATGAGAGTGAAAGAGGTCTCTCATTAGTTGGAAATCCTAAGGAATTTAATAGGGAGATATAAAATCATATCCCAACATGAACAATTCGATATAAAAAGGCATAATATAAATAAGGTTCTTGAATAAAGAAGATAAGGAGTTGATCCCTTGATTTGAGAGAAAACTATTAAAAGCTTGGGAGGACCTTATTAAGAGATTGATAATACCTTTGTAATGATCTAGAGAGGGAATGATAGAGTAAATTTTTGATCAAATGATTTTGAGAGGAGATGGATGGGAGGTTAGGAGGGTTTTTATAGGAAGAGAGTGGGGAATTTTTTTATTAATTTCTAAACATATGTTTTGAACTCTATATGATTAAATAAAGAAAACCAAAAAACCATTCCATGGTTTCTACCAAAGAGGATTATTTTAAATATTTTATAATTATAATAACCTAACTAATTAAAATTATACCCTTGGTGATGTGGAAGTGTGTCATGTTTATAAATAATTTAATTTAAAAACATAAAATATAATATAGGTTTTGGAGTATTCATTAAAGGTTTATAAAATTAATTAAATAACTTCAAAAACATATTATATCAAAGTGGAATCATAATTTTGGTTTTGAAAACCCTTTATAGTGTTTATTACAAGAATTTTGGGATTTTATGATTTTATAATACATATGGTTTAATTATACCGTATTTACTTTTTACCAAAAAATTCGGTTGTATTTGAAAATAATGAAAAATTCACCATTCGATTGTTTCAACATTATGATTTAAAAATATATATATATTTTTTTTATAAAAATAAATATAAAAATATCAAAATTTATACTTTTCAATCAAAAAACTCAATTTATTGATAATACGGGTTTTTTTTGGTGATAACAATTTTGGACTGTTATAAAAATTACATTTTATGTACTAAAATTATAATATCATTTATATTTAAATCGATATTATTGAATAATAATATTTTACTAAAATAAAATTTATTTTAATGATTCTTGAATTAATTAAAATGTGTGTCTTAATTGAAAATGTATATTTCCCCGAAATACATTTCTTGTTTCATCGCATCAAAATATATTTTTTATCATACTCATTACAAAATCATATATAACGTAATAATAATAATTTTTTTTCTATTAAATAAATTATAAGAAATTATTATTGATAAAATAAAAATAAATAACCCCTTATGAGACTAGCATATTTATTAAGTGTCAGTTTTTTAATGGTGTCACTTTCTTGGACTGATTCGAAAAACATGATATGGGTCATGATGTTGATAAGCTTGAAATTATCCTAAAAATAGTTTTTCTCATGATTTATCTATTGAATCTGGTCTTGGGATTAGTCATGGGAAAATCCAAATGATGTTATCTCTCTTAGAAGATCCAATAAATTGGCTTCATAGGGTATGATCCCACTGATCGAGGCCATCGATTCTTCCATCTCTTTCAATTAAAATTGATCACGAATCTTAATATATACTAATCTTAAAAATCACATTATAAAAAATATATTATCGATGTTTATGATTCTTAACAATCATCTAAATATGTATAGATTTAATGATCCAAAATAACCAATGTAGTGCATCTGTTTTTATATAAGTACAATATATAATAATGGTTTTATTCATTTAAAAAGAGAATTGTACTTAAAAGTTTTGGTTGTTAAAATTTTTGATTTTTTTTCCACGACCTTAATTATCATCTTGATTTTATACCCAATTCTCCTTATAATATCCACCTTCTAGATGAATAACCCACAAAATCACCCTCATTTTGTCTCTCACTCTCCTTACCTCTCTCTCTTTTGGTAACCATAGACATTAACAGATACATTTGAGGGATCTAGGTAGGGGTTGATGTGAAGGATAAGATCCTTTTATGGGACCATATCTAAAAAATATGCGATGTACCTATATTTTATATATTTTTATAGACTATTTTCTGATGGAGAGTAGTGTTTGTTTGGGACCTTTGTATAGGGAAGGTTTTATCTTCCACCATCGTAGGCTCATATTCACCCATGGATGATCTGGAATTTATTAATAAATTACTTTACCCAATATTCACATTATTATATTCACACACCTTATAATACCAGTATATCACAAATCTATATGTCATGAAGTGTATACACATAGATTATGCTGGGACCTAGAGAGAGTGCATGCCAGCTGGTATTACATATTATGAACCCATGAATGAAAATCCCACCATCTTAGGCCTTTATATGTATGCAATTAAATAAATGTTTTTCATTGTGTATAAAGAAGAAGACAGGTAAAAATGATTGGGTGTGAATGTGGTATAGGTTCACCAATGAGTGGTAGGGGACATCGATATCTAACAGTGATGGTAAGAAAGTGTTTAAGGAAGGTGGTTATGTGGGGTGGGTCAATTTCATCACTGGTGCGACTTCTTTAGGAAGAAGTCATGGGATTTTGGAGTTGATTTTTGATGAGTACGATGAGGGAAAATAGACACTATTTAATCGGGGGATGATGATGAGAGGAGATAGTGTCATCTAGTGGGGTTCATCTCGATTTTTGGTGGAGATGAGTATTTACGGTGAGTAGATTTATGAGGAATATGACACCCCACCACTAATTTTTTTTCCATTATATTGTTTTGTTTTGTTTTGAGTTTCCATAATTTTTTATTGTTATATATATATATACACATATTAATATTTTTCTTAAATACATATGTTTATATATATATATACTTCAAAAATTTATCAATTTAAATTCTAATTCATACCCTCTAATTTAAAAAATTTTATAATCCCAATCCTAATTATTTAATCCATTAAATTTAAATAAATAATTCATTTTTTATATTCCTTTATAAATTTTATATTGAAATTTTATAAATATTATACTATTACTAAAATTATTAATTATAATAATAAATAAATATACATATATTTTATTCAATTAAATATAATATTTTTATTCATCATATATAGATATACATATATATTAGGTTAATACATTATGTGTCACAACCAATATTATTTCATTCACCTATATCAAAAATAAATTAATTAAATTTCTAAAAAAATCATTATTCGTGTAATACAATTGCAATTCTCATACCTTATATATATATACTAGTATTATTAAAATATAATTTGCAGTATAACTTTATAAATCAAAATGATTTATATATAATATTTTTTTTTATTTTCATCTGAAATTAATATATTATATTTAAATTAATGTTATGTTGAAATTACATTTTATATTTTTCCTTAGTAAGATATGAAAAATAATTATCATATAATTTTATAATAGACATTATAAGGTAATTTTTTTTTAAAAAGAAACTATTACTTTAATAAATAATAAATTATTGAGTTGTTATATGTTTACATTACATTTTTTAAGTAATTATTCAATTATAGAGGTTTCAAAGTTGATCAATAATAGTAGAAACATATATATCACATCAAAATTCATCAATTGATAATGATATGAATAAAACAATTGGTACGGAAAACATAGATCTCACACAATCCCTTTTCCCCACCAATTTCCATTTTTAGTACCTCATCTTCATTTATATTCATTCTTGTTTTAAGGTGTTTCATTTATTATTTCCCACTCCCCATAAACTAGGAACACTCACCAAGAAACATAAAAAATCATAGAAATGAATCATGAATATAGAAAGGAAAGAAATAACAATGGGTTTATTCAAGAATATATTTCTAGAATATAGAAGGGAAGTTGAGAAATCCCATAGATCAACTAAAATATCCAAAATATTTATTAAATAAGGTGGGTTAGAAAATTAAAAACATCCAAACCATGTGATAGGTGCCTCAGACAAACCTAAACCACAATGACCCTAAAAAACCTAAAATAGATCCACAACCAAACCTTTCTAAATGAATAACTGGAAGAAATCATGGAGAAGAAGTGAAAGGAATCATCTCAAATCATAAAAAAATACTCCTAAATAAAAATAGAAATACCAAAAGGTTGGGAACATAAAGGACCCCTAAAAATGTCTCAATGTATCCCAAGATCCAAGAAATATGATATATATATATATATGAAGGTTTTGAAGAAGTTTATAAATTTAAAAAAATATATTTTTAAAGGTACCATGACACAATAACATAGGCCATATCATTGTAATTAAGTTTTCATTGAAAACTACATCACACACAATGGGCTATACCGAAATAAACCCTTTCCCAACTAGACCATAGAATTCACAAAGAATTTATTTTCCATATCCTATTTACCTAGGTCAGGATTGTGATGAAACTAAAGCAATGCTATAAATACCTGCAAACTAATAGAGACATCAAATCTATCCACCGAATCCTCAACTCCCCAATTTCTTATTATATTCCACAATATTCACACCTCTAAACCTAATATTCCACAACACCAAGTCATGCTGAATGATTCCTTGAATTCACAAGGCCACCAAAATCCACCATTATGGGAATCTATATGATATCTCATCTCCACATTTCAGTCAACTCTATAGAGGAAGAAACACCACTAAAAACCTCCCCAATAATCTACTCTATAGAGCCTCAATCAAATTGTAAAACCTCCACTATCCCAAAATCCTCAACATAAACCAGCAATATTCTCATCCTAGTGAAAATTCATCTCAGTTACTCCTCTCTTCCCCAAGACTACATTGGGGCACCACTACCACCTAAAAACTCACAATATAATGGGAGGAAATATCCAGGCCATTAAAACAAAAGATACTTGCAGTATGTCATTGAAAAGGTATTGATATAAAAAATCCTGTAAGTGGATAATCAAGATATAAATAAGGTTATGATAAGACAAGACTTGAAAATTAGAACATAAAATTATAATAGTGGAGGATCATAAATCATAAAATGAAAACATTGATAATGGGAAAGAATTCATATAATTATGGTAACAATGGGAATGTGTTACAAACATAATGTATTCCATAAACAACATTATTTGAGGTATTTTCCAAGACATAATAACATAATGTTATGGGATCACTTCTTATGAATAAAATATAGTATCTCATGAGATGGGATCATTACTCAATTGATTAGAGGGGTGTATAATTTTGACCCAACCCTTTACATCATAATATGTTCTGTAAATTTATTCCATATAGGAATAAAATTACATAAATCATGAAATTAAATAAATCCATAATATAGAATTGAGTTATATAAAAAATTAAAAATGAATAATTTATATAGATATCATGTAGGATCCCATAAAAATAAGGTATTAAAAAATATTTTACATTCATAGTGTAATAAAGAAGCATATGGTATTAGAGTATAGATCAAAGTGATATAAAAATCATACTAATTATGGAAAAGAAGTTATAAAAATGAATTATGGGTGAGTCCATATAAAACTTTCTTGGAAAATCTATTTTTTATTTTTTAGGATGGGGGTTTACCCTAAACTAACTCACTTCCATTTTTAATTTTTCCAAAAAAAACATCCCCATGCATGTCAATGGTGGAGACATTGGAAATATTATTTGTAGTAATTGGACATGCACTAACATATGTGTGTAATAGGAGGTGGGGAACTTGATGATCAATTTGACAGAGGGTAAAAGTGTTGTGTCTTATAAACAACCTACTAATTTGATACCATTAATGATGTGGAACATCCTTATTATGACTACAAAAAAGGGATATACTATATACAGTTTTGGTGATAATTTCCAACTATATAGATATGGAATCATGATTTAATATTTGTGGATATAAGATAAAAATTAATATTATATATATATATGTGTGTGTGTGTGTGTTTGAGGTTTTTATAATGACTCCATTGGTATTTTCCTTGGGGTATTTATAAAAAAACTTTGAAAAATAACCAAAATTTTGAACTTAAAAGAAATAGTTAAAAAAATTAAAAGACTAAAGAGAATGAGTTTTCTTAAAACCATAAAATGAACTAGAATATTTTATTTCAAAATATGATTGTCCTTAAAATAATGTAATATAATAGTCTTTAAAATTTGGATACATGAATAGGAAGAAAAAAATAGAATTGTTTATTTTTATTGGATTTACATTAATGAATGGATTCAAAGGGGAACTTGAAAGACATGACTCTATAAAGAAAAGAAATGAAAATTTAATAAAATTTATGAATGAAAGAAAAATACAGATTAGATAAGAAAAATAAGTGAAGATAATAGTTAAGGAGATATAGTGATAGAGAGAGAGAATATAAACTAAAATTAGGAAAAAATAAGGGAGTCCCCTTACATTGAGTCTCCACAATCTTGGATGCTAATCTAGCCTCTTGAATAATTAAATTATATATGTTAGATACTTACTCCAAAACCATTTTTATTTTAATTTTATATATTAAAATACATTTATTATAATATATCATTAATTTTTTAGGTTAATATTGTTTTATTAATAAGTTATGGTTGTATGTTCTACAACTATCAAGATGATTTTGTATAATGGTTGTTTTCATTGTATTTTATCATATGCTTACATAATCTATAGTGGTGTCATTTTATTGGTTTCATATCATCACTTAATAGTATGAATTAAATTATTTGGTAAATTATATAAAATATTTACAATCATAGAATTGTTTATGGTGAATTCATTTTAGTTCATTAATTTTTTTTATAATTTTAATATTTCTATTATCTATTTATATTATGATTATATAACCTTAAACCAATTTTAAATTGATTATTATTTAAATAAATTTAAATTACTTACATTTTTTTATCCTATTATAAAATATGGTGATGAAAACTTCATTATTCACATAGCTGGTATGATCCTATCATAATGAGAATGCTGTTTTTGAGAATTATTAATATGAATAAAAGAGAAAAAATATTTGGATTTGGTATTATATATGAATAGAATTATTATACTAAAATAATGTTATTATAGTCATATATCATATATAAAATGGGTGAAAAAAGATAAAAGAAAAATATAACAATGAGATGTTTTTACCTTTTATTTGGGTTTTCCCTTTAAAACACCCTTTAATTATTTGAAGGATGGTATTCTAGTTATAAAAAACTTCTCAAACCTCATAAGTAAGGTTAGGAGAGGTATTTTTTTATGACTTTTTCTTGGGAAGAAGTTAGTATATTTAGATAAAATGGTGGATTCATGGTTTATTTTTAGTTGAATAAGAGCGGCCTTTTGAACTATATTATTAATTGATTTATTATTTTTTCTTAAAACTATGGATAGTTTGGTTTTTAGAACTAAAAAAATACTTTTATGATAATGTTTTTTTAAATTACACACTTTCAACACTAAATTGAATCATTGGTATATTAATTTCAGTGTAATTAATCAAAAAGAGTTTTTTTATTATAAAAAAAATATGATTTAGAATTTAGAATTTGATTTATACAATTTAAAATTATGTTTAGTATTTTTTAATATGGTTTTTCAGCAATTGGATACATTTTAATATATAAAAAGTTTTTTTTATAAATTATTGATTCATTTGGAAATCATAATGATTTAATTATACATATATATATATATATATATATATATATATATGAAAAAACTATATTTTACAATTAAAAAATTAAAATTTTCAATTTTTATTTTAAAAAATAACTATATGAAAATTTAATCATGTTGATTCTAACTATTTTTTTAATCTTAATTTCTAAATTAGTAAATTTTAATGTTTAGATTTATACATAAAAAAATGTAAAATTGATTAAGTTAAAATATTTTTTTTTTAAAACATACACTTACATGTTTTTATAAATAATATTATGAAATTTATTGTTAATTATTTTATTCATTATAAAAATTACTTGATATTTTATTATTCCCAATGGACAAGTTCAAAACATTTTACTATTATAATGGCTAACTAGTATACCAATATACAATAACTATAAAAACAGTTATATAGTCTATATATTTCCAATAATTACCAATTATTTCCTAAATTGATCATTAATTTAGTTTTCCCTCAAGGTTTTATCCTTATTTTTAAAAACTAAAATCATATTTTTGATGTTTTTTCATTTTTGTAGTGTTTTTCATGAAAATGTAATTTCTAAAAAATCATGATTCACTAAAATTTAAAAATTATAGAAATGTTTTTACTTGTTTTTTTATACTTTTATACAATTTTAATTTTATATAATATATTATTCCTTTTTATATAATATATTATTCCTTTTTATATAATGTTTTATGTTTGTGAAATAATGTAATTTGTTACCTTGATTATATTAATGTTTATTCTATATTAATAAAGAAAATATATTCTCTATACATTTTCATATTAAAAATGTATGGGTCATTACACCAACCCTCCTTTTCTCTCAAATTTTCATAGTGGATACGATGTAAATAACACATGGAATAGTGTATATTAACTATAAAACAATTTTTCTTTTAAAATTCCTTTTTCATGAATGGGTTTCCCTCAAAAAAAAAATTTAAAAATGATTATTCGTCCTTGATTTACTTAATACTAACACTTTATTTCCACCTGGAATAATAACTTAAATTGTTCATTTTTAGATCTATAGAAAAATTATACCGATACATGACACATTGATATATATGTTATATTTACACAGTTCTTTGAGTTTTATTATGATATTCCATCACATTTAATCTAAGATATAGACTACCATAGATGTATTTGTTGTCATGTATTCCCCAATTAAAGGCTTCCTTATGTGGTATTATATATTTGGAACCCTATTATTATGGTATATTTAATTTTCATATATTTTCAGTCTTTGAAAATGGATTTTATGGATTAATATGTGTAAAACAATGAAATTAATGGCTCTATGTATAAATGATTATATTCCTCTAGGCGAGGAGAGAGACCTCATTTTTGAGGATGGATATTTATTTATGTATCTATGTTTTTATAGGAGTAGAATTATTTATATAAAAATGAAGGTCTCTAATGTGTGGATAAATATTTATACTAGACCTGGTGATCCAAAAGTACACCTTAGGTCATTAGGTGGTTTGGTAATAGTCAATGAGTGAACTGACCCATGTTACTAAAAATTTATATCCTAAACCCACTTTACGTAGAAGGGAATATTAATATCCAATATATAGTGCAACAAACCTCCCATTCCATGATATTTTATACCCTATGATATTTTTTCCCCTCACAGATTTTTATTTTCATAATAAATGATTAGATACTCTCTAGGAAAATTCATCATTTTTAGATATGCATCCACACCAACTAAAAATAGAGTGCTTAATTCTCCTCCTTCTCTAATGTGGGATCTTCTTGTCCTCCACCCTTAGAGTCCAATTCTCTTATTGATGGAAACGACTCATCAAAGGAGAAGGAGAATGAAGCACCACTCTATAGGTAGTTGTGAATACATCTCCCATCATGACGTATTTTCCAAGATATTCTTATCCCATATACTATGAGAAAAAAATACATTAGGGTATATATGAGTCAAAAGAAGATAATATCAGGGTTTAAAATATACAAGGTATCAAAAACAAGGAATATATTGTTTTATAATGAAATAATTGGACACTATGGGGGTATGTCACTATGATACTCCTCCAAATCTATGTTTTTTTAAATTTTCTAAAAGCCACTATGGTTTAGCGGAAACCGTACATTTAATAATTCCAATACAAAAACACTTAAAAACCATAAAACTTTAGTATAAATCCAAAACTATAAAGTATGATAAAAAACAACCCATTTATAGCGGTCAACACCTCATCAGTAATATCCCAACAAAATCTCCATCCAACAGAACAACTTTAATATACAATTTTCAAAATTTAAAATTCAAACACCACCATCATTATCACCATGGAATACTGAACACATTGTACCACACACCATGACACCATACACATCGCCCTCCACATCACCAATGAGATATCTTCACTAGAACCATCATCTCATCACTATAAGACACATCGTTGTCACCACTGTATAAATGCAATAACGAGACTATGAGTTCCCCAAGAATAAAATATCATATTGTTGTTTTTTTATTATAAATGAAATATTTTAAACATAGGGATTAATCCATAAATTTTCCCATCAATCATAATTATGGGGAATATTGAATTAAAATGGGTAGACTAGCTTTGAAATTGACTGTTTTTTATAATAGATAATTTTCTTGAGTCTTCTGTAACATGAGTATCGTTTTATAGGTAGGAAATGGTGAGGAGAATGATATATTGTATTCTTGTTGGTGTTTATTAAATATATTTCAATTTTCTTAATGTTTATATTAATTAAAACTCAATAATAAATAGATAGTGGATTGATAAATATTTGTTGGTGATAATTTTAAAAATATAAAACTTCAATTTATTATTTTTATTCTTATTTGATGAATATTTATGCATGGAAAATATATTTAAAAATACTTTTTGGTTATGTTTAATACTTATTTTAAACATGATATATTCCATATACTAGTAGAGTTAGGAGGGTAGTCAGTTTGATCATTATTACATTTTTATTAAATTAATAAAAAAACATATTATTGTAAGGATAAATTAAAATTATTATTGATAGTAATGTGCATTATATTATCTTGACGACCACTGGTAGCTATATAGGGAGGGGATGAAAAGTGTGAGCCTCTCATTAGGACAATTTTCATTTCAATGGTCAAAGATGGTATTGATATATAGATTCAAGCTATAATCTATGAAGTACATCAATGGAAAACTAATCCATCCATTATTATAAACAATTTCAAGTTACATTATCCTCAAAATTTTTTGGGTGACTTTTTCCCAAAAAATTAAAATAAATGGGTTTGAAATAACTCTTTGCATCTTAAAGATGAAAAAGACCCTTGAGTATAATAGAGTGATACTAGATATTCCATCCTAAAGATGTTAGATAGTGGGATGTTTTTAATGAAGTTAATAAAGAATAAAGAGTAACCAAGAATGTCTTTTAGTAACGTTTATTTTTGAAAATTTATACCATGATTCACTTCACTAGGTTAAAGATTTAGAGTTCAAGGAATTATATAATGGGGTGATTATGGTAATAGATTATGCTATTAGGTTCATCGATATACTTGGTTTCACACACTATGTTAGTCAGTGTGAGGAGTCAAAGTCAAGACAATTTCAATTTGGGTTGAAAGATCCACTTTATACTCAAATTATGGTATACAACATATCTTCTTTTCTCTTATGTTATAATGTTTGAAGTTCATGATGAGATTTGTTTTATGGGAAGCCAAGTATCTAGTGTATTTCCATTGGGGAAAGACACAACTTTAGTAACATCTTATGTAAAAATTAATGTGTGAAATAGATGATCCAAAAAGGATCTATTTATGGTGTTCATGGTATAAATACTCATATTTCAACTTTATCTTGGATTTCATAAGTTCAAACACTTTTACAAGGAAATTCTAGTCACACTAAACCTAATTATATATCTTAATTTAATTAGTTTCATTTGAGGAGTCAATATGGTCACCTATAGAGAATCAACAAGGAAACTCCTTCTGAGATAGTTAGTCAGTGTTGAGGCCAATAGGTTTTGAGATGTTTTGTACGTAATTATTATTGTTTGAAGTGGATATGATTATTTCTATTGTATATTTTTGTTAGTACATAAATCACATTCAAACTCACATTTATTGTCAGGTGAATCTGTTAGGAAAAATAAATTCAGATGATGCTTTAGCTAGTTCAAAGTTATAATATATCACTAGAAAAGTTCAGGATTATTATTGATTGAATAGAATAGTAAATGTAGTTCCACTCTACAAAATGGGGTTTGTATCGTATAAGTTTTTTGAGGAAGAAAATTTTCACCGTAAGATATATTTTATGCTAAAAAAAGAGGATGTGTTATTTTTTATTTCCCTATAGTTTTGAGGACCTCTACTCTATAAGAAATTAAAACACAATATAGGAGGATGAGTGGATTTTTGTGGGCCCTATAAATTTTAGGAGCACTATGTTGTAATAAATGACTACAACAGAAATAAGGTTGGGTTGATTTTTGATATCCCTAGAAATGTGATTACCACCATGCACTGGGAAATGGAAATGGAAATGGAAAAAGCAGTTGAGATCAAGGTATTATAGTCTAAAAGAGTGGTGAACATGTAAAAATTCTCAATTTATGTAGAAATAGGTAGGATTAAATATTTCAACAGTTCTACACCACAAAGATATCCTATATCAAAAAGTGTTTAGATAGTTAAAAAATAACTTTATGGAACTGTAATCCTATTCTGAAATGGGGGAATCTTTTCCATGAATATTGTTTTTAGGAAGTTTGAATAGACATGTTGACTTCTATTCATATGAATAATTTTTTTCCTTATATTAGTCTCTTATATTTTCAATTTTAATTTTATACATGATCATGATTAAGTATAAGATGATAAAAGAGATGAATTTGATATATAAGTTGAAGGATGTTTCTGATTTAAACTTTATTTTGAAATTCGAATTTAAACAAGAAGGATGCTGATAAATTGATATATAAATAGAAGAGTGAATATGAAGAAAAGGGGTGTGAGAATTCTCTGAATAAAATAACAAGTAGATAAATGGGGAACAATAAGAGAGGAAAACATAGACTAAGATTAATGCGTCTTTGTGCATATTTAGTGCATGCAAAGAGTAGAAGAACCCAGTTCTGTAAATTTTAAAGAATATGTTTACATTATTTTATTGTGTTCACATAGAAAAAATTGGAATATTTTAGAACATTCAATAAAATAGATGAATTCCATTTGATTGACATTATTTCTATTGTTACCAAAAAATTAAAAATTTTAAGGGCAGGATGTATATGAGTGAAGGATGCACTAAAGCATAGTCAGGATACATGAAAACATGAATTTCAAATTTATACCCTACTCAATTGTGCTCACATGATGATTATAGTGGGTAATGTGACCATGGAGTAATCTATATCACCCCATGTACTAGCCTTATATCATTGAGATGTGAACCTTTCCAATAAATTCCGGTCCCTTGTATTGGTGTGTGTTTGGGTTTTTTCATAAATTATCAAAAAAACATAATCAGTAGAAAATGTTACTTTAAGAGGATAATATAAAATATTATTGATCACTAATTCACCCCATATCAGTTATCATTAATAAATTTTAAATTGGTTCTATGAGTGTTATTTGAGGGAGGATTATTTTATTATTGATTATATATATTAGGTGTTGGAATTTTAAGTATCTCTCTCTTGATTTGAATGATATTTTACTAATTAGTATTATCTACAATGGATAATCAAAATTGAGTTAATTCTAATGGGATCCATTTATTTTATTATGGATTATATATATTATGGGTTGGAATTTTAAGTATCTCTCTCTTGATTTGAAGGATATTTCACTAATTAGTATTATCTACAGTGGATAATCAAAATAGAGTTAATTGTACGTGGATTCCTATATTAGAAGGGAAAATCTATCAGATATGGAAATGTATGATGATTCCATACCTATTTTTTATCAGTTATGATATTTTTTAAGTTACAAATAATGGGGTTTTTCTTTGGGATAAAGGTGTTTCTATAATGACAACCAATAAGAGGAATTTGAAAAATTATGATCATAAAAATAATGCTATTTTTTCATCACTCTCAAAAAGTTAGTTTTTGGAAAGTCAAAGGAATTAAATCCGAAATTGATATCTAGGATATACATTAGAATATCTATGAAAGAAGGGAAAATTTAAAATGATCTAAATTCTAGTTTTGGATAATTAGGTATAAATCTATTTATATTAATGATGATGAAACTATTTATAGTTTATTCACAACTCTGAATGAAGACGTGAGCACAATCAGAGGCTATGGTGAGAATTTGGAAGATATTGATATTGTTGAAATTATTTCCCATATAAGTAGATATGTTTGATTTTAAAGAATATTATTTGGATTAAATGGACCCATGTGATATTATTCACGATTATTTTATTTTTCATTTAATATCATATGAAATATTGAATGAAAATGCTATCAAGGAGAACATTAAGGGTGAAAAATAAATTTACTTTAAATCCACAAAGTAAGAAAAGTTGAATAATATGGTTTTTTAAGAAAAATATTGTTGTTCAAATTTAGATGAATATTAGGATTATAAGTTTTGTAATGTTATATCTATAATTTTAAGAATCATGAGAAGTGGGAAACAAAATTACAAAGTAAATAATCCAATAAAATGTTTCAGGTGTGGATTTATTAGTCACTATGCTGGAGATTATAAAAATTATAAAACCTATGAATATAGTTAAGTGGAATATATTTTCTAGAAGTCTCAAAAATATTAAACACAATAAGACAATGTTTTACTAGAATGAGAATGGTAAGTCATTCTCTAAATTTCATAGGAGAAACATACTGTCTAAAGAAGGTATATAAAATGAGAATAATGTTGGATATAGATTTTTATATGCCAGTGGTGATGATAAAAAGATAATACTTTTATAAATTTAATGATGAATATATTTAAATTGATGATAGTTTCTATGAAATTGAATAAAAATTATAGAATAAGAAATATTTAATGCTTAAGAGAGAATCAAATAAATGTATGAATTATTTCCAAATAGGAGAAGGAGATCTAAAAATGGAATATATATGATAAATCCTTTAAAAACAATGAATATATATATTTAAAACAAACAAGAAATATTATTTAATAAAATAAAGTGTTTTATAAGTTTATTTGTGACTATAAGACTCATAACATAACATGGAAAGAAATATTTAAGAAGAAATAAAATTATATTTATTATTTATAATGAATCCTGATCAGAGAAGAAGAGGATTTTAAGAAGTGTAGATCCAATGTTCAAAATTCCATTTCAAAAATTTTATATGTTCAATTATGTTTTAATCTCATGAATTAAACAAAATAATTCTATAAGGATGATAAGAATAATGAAAATGTTAGGTAAAAATTAGAAAGGAATAAATAATTCATAACAAATAAGGTTACTACTAAATGAAGGGATGATCTAAAATATATAAACTCTAGAAGAAACAACTTGAGTGAAAAATATACTACAATAGGGGTTTTTAAATGATTTTAAAATGGTTGTGAAATGAAAAAATAGAGAGTTTAGAAAAATTATTTTTAATTGAAACAAAGATAAAATTGGTGACTCTAAGAAGGGTGAAATGTAGCTAATGAAATATTGAAAACATATTATTTTCAAAGGTAAATATGATTTATATGGATATTTATAGAATTTTGGGGTCTTAGTGAATATGTTAATTTTTCTGGTTTAATTACTCACATCATAATAAGAATTCATGTTATGATAGGAAAGATTTGAAGGGAAATTAGTCCTCTCAAATGTAGGAAGATTAGAATCAGGTTAATAAATATGAACAAAAATCACTTAACAAGAATGATATAATTAAATAATTATGTGGAAGCTATTATAATCTTATTAATTATGATAATTACTACCTTATCCTTTTAAAATCACAAAACATATGAGTTTCAATACTCAAAATCCTTAAAAGAAGTATAATAAATTAATTTAGAAGGACTTAATTGTGGAAGTATCACTTAAAGAATAAAAAAGGGTAAGTCTATGTATCATAGATTTTATATTATCATCCCACATTAAAATAGATTTAAATCTTTGGAAATGTTTGTAAATTTTTAAAGAAGGCTTAGTAACTTTTATAAATTATGGGTCACTCGTGATCAATAGTCTAGGTTCAATGGTTTTTCGAAAATAAAATCCTAAATCTACAAAAACTTTACATGTTAATGGATTGAAACACAATTTTCAAGTGTTTCATAGATTTTTGATGAAGGAAATAAAGTTTCATTTATGGAATATGGTTTTTTACAAGGACCTTATTGATGTATATGTGGTGAAATGAGGGAAATAAACTAGAGGAGACTTGTTTCAAGTGGTCAATGATGAAAATTCATGATATCTAACAATGAATTAATATAATGGGTCTTGTAATAATATAATTGGCCATTTTTTCAAAATAATGTGAATATTATTACTCAAGTAAATAATATTTATCCTATTCTTTTACTAAAAAATGAAACATATTGTATGTGATCGATATGTCAAAAGGGGGATATTGTAAACTCTTCACACAAGAAGGTGGAGACTCAATATAATAAACTATGGGAGATCATTCATTAAAATGTTTTCAATCCCATGAGTAAACAATAAAATTGTGGATATAATTATTTTATTACTTTAATTGATGAATTTACTCATATTATATGTGTTATTTTTATGAAACACGAATTAGATTCCTTGTGAAAGTTCAAATGTTTTTAAATATGTGTAGAGAAATAATGGAGTTTTTATCTTAAGAAATTATAGACAAATAATCTATAATGCCCTGAACGTAGTTACCTAGAGTTGGTGCATTATTAAATTACATTGGCATGATCACAAGGGATCTAATCCGGAAGGACTGACCAGTTTAGTAGCCTTGGAAGTACTAGATATATACATATGTTTTACATTGCATTATGAAAAGAAAAAAAACATTGTGTCTCTTTTTAACAAAGTCATCTCCCTCAAACTATCCCTATAGGCTAGTCATAATATACTTCTTCGCATCCGAAGAAAAATAAAACATAGAAATGGGTGATCTCAGGTGCTTAGTAAGGATAACAATATAGCCGAAACTTTCATAAATAAGAATAAATATTTAAGGAAATGTATAAGACTAGGAAAAGATAAATCATATAATTCCATGAGTAAATATCCACACTCGCTATATAATTCAAAAAGAGACACAATGTTTAGAAGGTGTTATAACAACAGAAAATATCCACACTCGCTATATAAGTTAAAAAAATATTCTTTCCTTAATTTTGTCGAAAAGGTCATAAAAGACCTTTTTTGGAAAATGACAGAAATATTCATTTATAAAAATTATATTAAAATCAAAAAAAGGGTGTAAATAACTATAACCCATAGTCTAGGAAATATTAAAAATGTTTTGAAAAACATTTTAAAGAAACATGGATGTGGATTATAAAGAAGTCCTAGTAGATACTCACGTATAAACAACCTCTGATAATGAAGAGATTGTAGAATTAACCCTTACCTTGTAATTTTCCTTGGTCGAGGGTACATTAACCTCTTATATAATAGTTAAATAACTGTTATTAAATTATAAAAAAACTAAATACATAAATATGATATCATATAGGATCTTCCAATATTTTTTTATTAATAATATTTTATTAGTATCATTGTTTCGGGTGTTAACTAATTCGTTATCCTTTATATGTTTTGTTACGTAAGAAATGTTTGTTATGGATAGGATATATTTGATTCATATGCATAATTATATTATTTTCTTAAATATTATTTTTAATAATCAAATGAAAATTATTCTTGAATGGTTATGACGGGGAATGAATCTAATTGCGTTCGTGGAGAAGGTAATCCGTACATACGCAGGAATGCTACTTCCATTTTATTATTTTTATTTTAAAAGGAAAGAAAACCAAATGATACATAGGTATATTATTAATCCAGTATAATATAATATTTTATATATTTTACATATTTTCATTGAAACCATCCTTTATACGTTCCATGTATGGTATGAACGAGTCATATCACTTTGAGGGGGCGGTAGTCCACACTTCCTCAAATGAAATTATCGTATATATACAACATGAAAAGAATAAAGGTATGCTATAAAAGAGAATTAAATAAGATTATAGATAAAATGAATATCATAAATATAATATATAATTAAAGTTCCACCATAATGGCCACCATAAGAGGTGGTAGTAGAAGATTAAACAATCATCATTTCATGAGGTAGTAGTTCACCGTCCACAGAAACATTATGTTCTATAACCATTAGATAGAGGTGTGTGTAAGTGTAGTTCAGATCCTCATCATAACAAATGCCTAGTATATTGAGGATACTTGTGTTGTTATAAAGTAAAGGAATAAAGAGAGTTTAGGGGGTTGGAGAACTAAAATAAAAGAAAAGAAGTTAAGAAGAGATGTTACCTTTAAATCGGGTAACTTCCTTTGGTTTGAACCAAAATGCTTCCTTGAAGTGCCTTCTGCCTAAGGTAAGGATTCTAGGAGGAAGAGAGGGATGTAATGAGATTAATTGGGTAGAGTTTGAATGATCCAAGGGGCTTGAGAGGTCTGATAAATGGGTTAGAGGTGAGAGCTTTTTATAAGGGGGAGAAGGGGCTCTTTAGGAATGTTTGAAAATATTATTTTATTATATAATTATTTTAGGTTTATAAAGGACCAAAACTAATTAAAGTTTAATATAAGATGACTCATGTTCGAAATAAAATCATCCGTTAATAATTGGAAAGGTTTAATTTTTATAATATCATTTATTTAAATCATTCATTAATGAGGTAAACACTGCATCATTATTGTGTCATAAATAATTTTATTTATTTGATGTCTAAAAATTATAAAAAAATACCATGATGTAGGAAATTATTTTATATTTAAAATTAATATTTATATTTTAAGTGATAACTTATATAAACCCAAATAAAATTTGTTTTACTAAAAGATATATGTTTATGTCATTCTTGTCTTTACTTTAAATTAATTAATATAAAGCATCATTATCACTCTAAAGTGGATCTATGGGGTCCCATAATCCTCCCAAAGATGAAAGTGGTTGGAAATTATCAGTAAATATGGTTTGGAAATGTGTTAGGGTAATTTAATATTATTATACAATTATTTGTTACCCTTATTTACCGGAGTTACCCCATTAACCATGGTAAATAAAATATTTACCGAAGTAATTATTCATAATGTCTAAATATATAAGTTACCTATTTCAAAAATTTGGAAATAATGATTCCAAATATGGAATCCATTTTTCCAAATTGAAAACACACAAGTGGCCGAAATTAATTTGAAATTAACTCTCATTGTCAAAACAAAACGCGTGTTTTTAAGAAATAATAACTATCAAAAGATTGACACTTCTTTATGTCCAGTTTAAATGTGAAATTACATCGAATGACCTAAATTATATTAAATGATAAAAATATAATCTAATTATTATTAAAAACTATCCAAATGTATAATTTAACACTATAAATTATTTCGATTAAAAAAATTGTTTTTAATTAAAATTTAGTATTTTTCACTATTCATCAAAAATTGAAATTTTTCAAAAGAGTTCCCAAAATTCACCCTAAGATAATTTTGATATTCTAAATCCAAAAATGAATTCCATTTTGAAAAAAAAATTAATGAAATTTCAAAAAGTGGGTATTACTATTCATAACGGCTAGTTTGATTGGTCGTGGTGTGTAAGAATCTCGAAGTTGCGTATATTGCAAGCTATTGCATTATTCAAAGGGAAACGTACTGTAAAAGATTGGGGTGTTACATTCTTTCCCCCCATAAAATAATTTCATCCTCAAAATTTCTATAATACTACTACATAAAAAGATTCGGGTGGTTCTTCATCATATGTTCCTCGGGATCGCACATTTCCCCTTCCATCTTATGATTTCTCCATAGAACTTTCACAAGATAAGTTGTACGGTTACTAAAAATTTGTTCTCTGGTACCAATAATTATGATAGGATCTTCACAATAAGATAGATCATGTTCTAGTTCTATTTTTTTTCAAATGTGAGTACATGCGTTGGGTCTAGCATGTATTTTATCAATAGTGATATGTGGAACACATCATGAACTTTGGAGAGACTTGTTGGCATTGCCAAATGATAAGCTAAAAATCCAATTTGTTCTAGAATTTCAAAAGGTCCGATGTACCTGGGAATTAATTTTCGTTTCCTACTAAATTGTATAACACCCTTCCATTGAGATACATTCATGAAAACATGCACTCCTACTTGAAATTCCAAATCATCCCTTCGGTTATCAACATAGCTCTTTTTCCTACTTTGATCTGATTTGATGTGGGTTTGGATAACCTTCACCTTTACTATTGTTTCCTCAACAAGTTCTAGGCTTACAAGTTCTCTTTTACCAACATCATCCAAAAAAGTTGGTGTGCGACATCTCTTTCCATATAACGCTTCATTTGTTGCTATCTGAATACTTGAATAGAAACTATTGTTATAGGAAAATTCTACCAGAGTAAAATATTGATCCCACAACCTTAAAAGTCAAGTGAGAAAGATCTCAAAATGTATTATAATATTTGAATAGTTTGTTCGGATTTTCCATTAGTTTGAGGGTGGTAGGAAGCGCTCAAACAAAGATTAATATCTAGGGCCTTCTGAATGCTTTTCCAGAATCTTGATGTAAAATGAGGATCACGATTAGAAACAATCGATAGGGGTACACTATGAAGTCTTATAACTTCATTAATATATAGTTTTTCTAAACATTCAAGTGGTAAATTTTATCTTATAGCAAGAAAATGTTCTGACTTGGTAGGACAATCAACAATGACCCATATTGAATCTTTCTTTCTAGGATTCTTCGGTAGCCCCATGAAAAAATTCATCGTAATATCATCCCATTTCAACTCAGTTATGGGAATAGGTTTCATGACTCCCCTAGGATGTTGTCTTCCAACCCTCGCCTATTGAAAAAACACACATCTTGACACATAATTAGCAATCTCCCTCTACATGTTGTCCCACCAAAAATATTCTTTCAAATCTCTATACATCTTAGTGCTACCAGGGTGTATAGAGAAATTGGATCTATGAGCATCATACAACAACTCCATTTTTAGATAAAGTATATCGGGAACACAAATTATCTTCCCAAATGTCAAAATTCCATCTTCATATATGAAGTCACTCAATCTACCATCATTCACAGCTTTAATCTTATTTGGAACTCCTCATCGTCAGTGTGAGAACTTTTTATCCTTTCTAGTAAAAATGGTTTGGAAACCATTTTAAAAAGTACTGATGTTTCACCTTATATGGTTATTCCCTTATCCATCTTTACTAGATCCATGAAAATATTATCCCTTTCAACTCTCAACTTGTTCAAAACTCTATGATCCTTTCTGCTCAAAGCATCTTCCACCTTATTTTCCTTCCCTGGGTGGTACTGAATAGTGCAATCATAATCCTTGAGTATTTCAAGATATCTCCTTTTCCTCATGTTGAGTTCTCTTTGTGAGAAAATATACTTCAAATTCTTGTGATGGGAATAAATCTCAAATTTTTCACCATAGAGATAGTGTCTCTATATTTTCAGAGAAAAGATTACTGCTGCTAAATCAAGATCATGAGTGGGAGAGTTTTTATCATGAATTTTTAGATGTCATAATGCATATGAAATAACTATATCATTCTTCATAAGGACACAACCAATTCATTTCTTTGAAGCATCACTATAAATAACAAACCCTTCCTTCTCCGATGATAGAGTCAATATAAAAGAATTGACTAATATTCTCTTCAATTATTCGAAAAATTCTGCACACTCTTTTGTCCAAACAAATTTAACCCCTTTACGTGTGAGCTTGGTTAATGGGTTAGCCAATCGGGCAAAATTTTGGATGAAACACCGATAATAACTTTCTAGACCAATAAAACTGCGTACCTTAGTTATACTTGTTTGTTCTAACCAATCATGGATTGAATTGGTATTTAAAGGATCATCAAATATTCTATCCTTATAGACAATATGGCAATGAAATGAAATCTCTTGAATCCATAATTCACACTTATTGAACTTCTAATAAAATTCATTTCTTCAAAGCATATTTAGAATAATGCGCAAGTGATTTTAATGATCTTCCTAGATTTTGGAGTATACCAATATATCATTAATAAATACCACTACAAATTTAGTAATATATTCCTTAAAAACTCTGTTCATTAGATCCATGAAGACAAAGGGTGTATTAATTATTCTAAAAGTAATTACTTTAAACTCATAATGCCCATACCTGGTTCGAAATACTTTCTTTGGAAGGTCTTCCTTCTTCACTCACAACTGATGATATCTAGATCAAATTTCAATCTTTGAAAAATATTTATCTCCATGAATTTGATCAAATAAATCATCAATGAGAGGTAGGAGATACTTGTTATTTATTGTTATGGAAATTATCTCTCTGTAGTTAGTGCACAACATCATAGATCCATCTTTCTTCTTAACAAAAAGAATAGGGGCTCCCCATAGAAAAAAACTAAGGTGAATAAATCCTTTATTACTCAATTCCTCTAGTTTTTTCTTTTGTTCCACTAATTCCACATTGGACATTCTATAAGGAGTCTTTGATATTGTCCTTGAACCAGGAATTAAATTAATGGAAAAATAAATTTCTCGTTCTGGAAGGTGTCCAGGTAAATCCTTTGGAAACACATTAACATATTCTTGCAAAATAGACACATCCTCTATTTGAACATTCCTTTCCTTACCCATAGTTATTTCATTATCTTCCACCCCAATAATTGAATTTAGTAGAGATACTAGGGGTGTATCTAGATAAGAATCATGTGGTAACTTTTCTTCTTTAAAGAAAAGGTACTTTTTATTATCATCGAAAATTATAACCTCCTTCTTCTTACAATAAATTTTCATATCATTGTCCAAAAGCCAATCCATTCTGAGGATTATGTCAAATTCAATCATGGGTATGACAATGATAGCAGTAGATAAAAAAATTTTATATGCCTTAATGGGAACTGATTGAAAAAACTTTGTTGCAATGATATTTGTCTTAGGAGTTTTAACTGACAACCCCCTTGTTAAATAAAATTGGAAATATCTAATTTTTTTATCAAACTGGGAATATATGAAACAATGCAATGATCCATAATCAAATAATTCATTTTCTAAACTTGAGGAAACCATTAAATTACCTTCCACTACGTGTTTTGGAGCTTGAACCACAATAATAGTGATCACATAATCTTCATCTTTCTCCCTTGATCTTTTCTAATTTATGTTTTCTTAGAGATTAGGACATTAATTTTTATAATTCACATTTTCTCTACAATTGTAGCATTCACCACTAGAATCCTTTTTATTTCCCTTATAATCAAAAGCTTAGTGTCCTTTTTCACCACACTTGTAATAGAATCCCATTCCCATGAGGCAAGTACCAAGGTGTTTCTTCCCACATTTATCGTAGGATGGATATTCAGATTTTTTCCTTCTTCCCCTTATTTACATTTCCAGAGTGTTCAAAAGATCCCTTATTCTCTTTCTTTGCTTTTAATTAGTATGACTTATAGAATTCCTTTTCAATCTTGATAGCACATGAGACAACCTCTTTTTACATTGAGATGGATTGTGAGACTAATGCTCAATTGAGAAATGGTTTTAACCCATCAAAGAATCTATCAATATTACTGACCACGATGTCTTGAAACATCAAATTTATTATCATTTTAAGGTTTATTTGTAGTCTAGGGAAGAACCTAGGTCATCTCTCAAGGAGCATTGGTGGGTTTAGATTGTGCGTTTTTAATAAGATGTACTAAAAGAGGGGGTGGTTTTAATTTTTTTTTAAAGAAAATGACTTGATTTAAAGAGTTTAATAGTTGATAAATAAAAGTGGTGTTTTAGAATTATGAGATAAGGAGATAATTTCATGTTCAATACACATCTTGGTGAGTTCATCATTCTAAAAAATACACATAGTTTAATGGAATCCTTTGGTTGAGGATTATCAATATCTCAACTTCCCTCTTGCCTCTTAAATGATGATCAAAGTACCACTCCTTGACACAATAATCATGTTGTCAAGGTTTGGGTGTCAAGCATAGAAAATAAAGGCTACCAATTCATACTGAAATCTTATGCATGTGTGAGATAAATAGGTCCCTTGTCTTGTCCAATCAAAACAATACAAGATCCCCACTTAAAATCTCGACCCAATCGATGTTGAAATAAAAAGCGTTTCACTTAATTTTAACAATAGAAATGAAATCAGAGGAGAATAATGTCAAGATAAGAAATAAGTCCAATATTTAGCACAAAAATTACACAAAATCAATAGAAGAACAAGTTCTAGAACTCCCTCCCAAGTGTGTGTATCTCCCTCAAAATAACCGTCCACCGTTTAGCTTGACATCGAGAGGAGGAGGAAGCTCGGGTGAAACTTTGCCTTCATCCTTGACCCCCCCTATGAAGATAAGGGCCTCCAAAAATCCTTGGATGATGAGATGACTCCTTTGGGTCTCCAAAATACGAGAGATTTTTCTCCTGGCTGAACTTCCAAATGAGGAGCTCAAGCTTCCATTTTATAGGCAAAGTGGAAGGTGGTTTTGGGCACAGAGATTGTGTAAAACCACTTAGATGATGGTTTTAGACCACTTGAAAGTATAATATCACTTTGGAAAAAACTAGAAACGTGTTTCCCTGCCTCTTTACTATCTACACCGAAATTTTGGCACCAAATGTACAACTGTATCTCGATATATTGATAAAATACAGAACACCGCATTTGACTTGGTGCAAATTTGATTATTTGGACAAATAAGTTTAGATGGGAATATTAAAGGATGAATGAGGCTTCAGTTCCTTCATATGAAATGTATCCCATTAAATTTTGTCTAGGAAACAAAATTTAAAGCCATTTGGATGCAGGGTTTAGTTGAAATATGCGGTTGAGTCCACTGGTGTGCATGGATCATGTGCAGTTTGGCCCATTTTCCATAGACATCATCACAGGCCATCCAAATCACATCCACCTTCAATGATATTATCAAAAATAGTATCATTTAAATTTGTAATAGTAATAAACACAAAATAATTTAATAAAACATTAAGTTAAAGTCATTTTTATTTTTATAATTTTCAATATAAAAGAAGTTTAGCACAGTGGTGTAAGGGTAAATATAAAAAGTGAATTGCGATGAGATCACACCCCCACACCTAAAAATTTTCACTCCTGGGAAAAGTCATAATTTAAAAAATTATGCATGTAGATATTTCCAAATTTATAAATATTTAATATTCAATGAAAATTTAATTCCTGATAGAATTTTTATCAAAGAAAATATCACATTGAGGAGTTATTCTCAGTGATCATGGAAAAAGACGTATCAAAAATTGTATCCAAATGAAATTCCATGAGATGCATGATACCTATCAAATAAAACAATTCAAAAGTTAAAAATGTCACTAATTCTCCATGTGTGTGTGTGAAAACCATTTCATGATATTCTTTCCACTTTTTATCAAGTAAATATAAGTTAGTTTAATAATTGTATGCTTACTAGATTCTTTCCACTGAACTTAAACCACATACTTTGAAATAAAATTTCAAGACCCACTCACTTAAGCATTCCCAAAAGTCAAACTATAAGCTCCCAACATATATATCCCCATAAGTTGTACATTTCATCACTCCCCTGATTTATTAATTTTTCAAAAGTTTCACGTAGAACAAATCTCACACTCTTCTCCCAATATATGTTTGATCTCTTAATGACACTAATGGTAAAATTTATAACAAGATCAAAGGTCGAGGAAGGGTGGTTTTCGACTTGCCCAATATACAGCCCATTCTTTTGTTTTTGTTTTTTGAGGGCGTACAATAGTCGGATAAAAGTTACACGCACTTAGGTCAACGAGGTTCAAAAATGAAATAGATTAGATAAGGAAAAAATGTATGGAAAAATGATTTTTAAATGTATAGAAAAATCAACATAACTTATATTTACATTCCATTAAGTAAGAATTTTTCACATTTCATGGTTGGGTGAAAAAATATGTGGTGTGATTAAGTGACACAATTTTCCCTTAGACTATTCACAAAAAAGGGCACCATTATTCTCAAAGGTTTCAAAATGATACAACCATTTATATCGTCGACAAAGTACTAAATTTCAAAAGAAATTCAGACCACAGTATTGAATTCTTGCTGAAATGCACATTTCATCAGAATTTTTTTGGAATGTTAAAACAACATAAAATACGGACACTCCATAAGAATTTTAAATAACTTCCATTATTAAAAAGGCATCATTTTCCATGATAAAGTGGGCATAAAAAAATAATATTCCAGCACAAAAGTGAGGGGGATGGAAGGGGAAAGTAACAATACAATTCAGCAAGTTAAAAGGAGAAAAAGAAGAAAGATAATGAAAATTCCTAACTAACCCAAAAATATACCCATCCCCCCACACCAAAATTGTGCATTGTCCTCACTATAATAAAACAGAATATGGGAGGGAAGGATAAAACCTAGTGAGTTTCATTCATATATTTCTTCTTGAACATGAAGTTCCTCCATCGTGGAATCCAAAATGGATTCATGGAATTGCTTCATCCACTTCCCATTGAAAATTAAGGTTTCCTTGGTTTATTCATTTTGAACATAGACAACACCCAATGGAGGGACATTAGTAATAGTGTATGGGCCAAACCAGCGGGAACAAAGCTTACCTGGATATAACTTCAGCCTTGCATTGTAAAGGAGGAACTTCTGCCCAATGTGAAACAAGCGATGAATGATAATATGGTCGTGGGAATCCTTAGTACACTCTTTATAAAACATGGAGTTCTCATATGCATCTCTTATCATTTCTTATATCTCCTAAATCTGCAACTTTCTTTGATTGCCATCACCATAAAAATTATAATTGCATTTTTTGATGCCCCAATAGGCGTCGATGCTCAATCTCAAGAGGGAGGTGAAAACTCTATCCAAACACCAACTGATATTATGAAATTCCAATGAGAGTCTTAAAGGCAGTATGGTAAGACCATAATGAATCATCAATTCTAAGACTCCAATCTTTCCTATTGGGTTGAACCGTTTTTTCAAGAATTTGTTTTACCTATCTATTTGACTCCGTGGCTTGACCATTGGTCTGTGGGTGATATGCAGTAGACACTTGATGACCGACCCCATACCGATGTAAAAGTGATTGCATTGTTCAGTTGCAGAAATGAGAAACCTGGTCTGTGATGATGAACCTAGGTAAGCCAAACCTACAGAATATTTGGGTTCTAAAAAATTCTACAACAACCATAGAATCATCAGTCTTTGTGACTTATACCTCTACCCATTTTAACACGTAATCAACTGCCAGAAGAATGTACAAGTTTCCAAAGGAATTGGAAAATGGCTCCGTAAAGTGAATACCCCAAACATCAAAAATGTCATGAAAGAGCAATTGTTATTGTGGCATTTCATTTCTTTTAGAGACATTACCCATTATTTGACAATGAGGACAAGATTTACAAAAATCATGGGCATCCCAAGACATTTTTGGCCAAAAGAGACTAGAATCAAGGATTTTGCGAGCAGTCCACTGAGGACCAAAGTGGCCCCCACAAGCAAGAGTGTGGTATAATCTATGGATGGATTGAAACTAGATATCAGGAACACAATGCCTGAAGACTTGATCACTACATGTGTTCCAAAGGTAGGGGTCATCCCAAATGTGCCAACAAGACTCATATTTTAAACGGTCGGCCTGCATGTTATTGAAATCAGTAGTAATGCAAGATGATACCAAATAATTTACAATTTCAGCATACCATGGAATAACATCTTGCACTTGGTACATTTTATCATCAGGAAACATCTCATTTATGGCTATACATGTGGATGAGTAAATGTATAAGGATGTGTGAATCCAACTGATATGGACATCCACCACATTCTCTGCTCCTTTTTTTATCTCTAATTTCTAAATTGAATTCCTAAAGGAGGAGCATCCAGTGAATGAGATGTGGTTTGGCTTCTTGTTTCTTATGGAGATATCAGAGGGATGTATGGTCTGAGAAAAAAATGAATTTGGACCCTAAAGGATATGACCAAAATTTATCCAAGGAAAACACAATGGAACAAAATTCTTTTTTAGTTGTGCTGTAGTTTTCTTGGGTAGGGTCCAATGTACGTGAGGCATATGCAATGACATGTGGAGCTTGATCGACCCTTTTTGATAAGACTACCTCAACTGCGTAGTTAGAGGCATCACACATGAGCTGAAATGGTAAATCCCACCGAGGTGGTTGGATTACCGGGGGTGATGTGAGAATCCATTTTAACTTATTAAAAGCTTACTCACATTCATTATAAAAAACAAATTCATTTTCTTTTTGGAGTAACCGGGAGAGGGGGAGTGAAATTTTACTAATGTCACAAATTAAATGAGGTAAAATTTAGCATGACCTAGGAAAGTCCAAATATGCAATACATTTTTGTGAAATGCTAGGTAAAAAATGACATCCACTTTTGAGTTATCTACTTGGATACCATTCCCAGAAATTACATGTCCCAAAACAATACCTTGTCTCACCATGAAATGGAATTTATCATTATTTAATACAAGATTCTTTTCAATACAGCAACGTAGGACCATACCAAGACTAATCAAACATTCACCAAAAGAGGATACATAAATAGTAAAATCTTCCATGAAAACTTCAATGCAATTCTCCAGGTAATCTAAAAAAATACTCACCATACATTTCTGGAAAGTATCCGGAGCATTGCATAGACCAAATGGATCCTCATATATGAAAATGTGCTAAAGTGGAAAGTTAAGGTTGTACGTTCTTGATCCTCAGGGGAAATATGGATTTGAAAATATCCAGAATACCCATCAAGAAAATAGTAATGGAACTTACCCTCTAGCCTCTCTTGCATTTGGTCAATGAATGGAAAAGGGAAATGGTATTTCCTAGTGTGTTAGTTTAGTCAGCAATATTCTATGCAGACACACCAACTATTCTTCTTACGAGTTGGAACCAATTCATTATTTTTATTTGTTATTACATTAAGGACAATTTTTTTGGAACTACTTGAACATGACTGACCCATTGGCTATCAGAGATGGGGAAAATGATTCCAGCAACGAATAATTTTTTCACTTACTTTTTCAAAACTTCTAGGAGGTTTGGGTTTAGTCTACGTTGTGCCTACCTCACTGGTTTAGCCTAACCATTTAATAAAATATGATGTGTACAAATTGATGGACTAATACCAGGAATGTCAGAAATTGTCCATTCCAAAGCTTGTTTATACTCCCTCAAAAGTTCAAGCAGTCACAATTCATGCTCAGGGGGGAGTGGACTAGCATTGATGACGGGTAACTTGTTTTCATTCTCAAAATATGAATATTTTAAATATTGAGGCAATAATTTCTATTCTAATTCAAATGGATTTTGGATTTATGGGAGTGTGTGTGAAAGTGAGAGGTCACAGATCTCATCTAACTACTCAATGGTATCATCCTCAAATGCGGAATGAGATTTTAGAAGCTTAGAAGATTCATCGATGGTATGTGGATCCTCAGTGTTCAAGAAATCATCAATTAATAAACATGCATGATACTTTTCTAGACCACCACCATAATAAATACATGATTCATTACCTATAATTTCAATCAATGAAGAAAACTCGGGAAGGGGATTAGAGGAATGATAAGAAGTGTTTTCCAGGGAAGGGAGTACATCAATTGAATTTACTGAGAGAGAGGAATGTTCTTCTGGGGGGTTCTTCATGGAATCAAGGATGTTGAAACGGGATATTTCACCACTAAATTACATAGATAATGTACCATTATGAATATTAATTATGGTTTTGGCGGTTTTCAAGAATGGTCTCCCAAATATAATTGGGTCATGTCCATTCATCCTATCATCTTCCATTTTATGCACCTAACAATCAGTAGGAAAAATTACTTTTTGAACCCTCACAAGAACATCCTCTAACACACCTGAAGGGTGTGTTGTACTATGATTTTCTAGCTGAACGACTATTCCAATGGGCTTTAGTTCACCAACCTGCAATGTAGAGTTAATGGAGTGAGGAATCACATTTATAGAAGCACCTAAATCAAGAATAGCATTAAAAAATAATACTCCCCTATGGTGCATGGAATCTATAATGTCTCAGGATTGTTACACTTGGTAGGAAGTGATGGATCTATTAATTATAATACGTTCCTCCCCAAGCTCATCTTTTCATCTCCACGATGTCACCTTCGGTGTGTACACATCTCCTTCAAAAAAATTTCATATATTGGAATTTTTTTTCAGAAAACATCAATCAAGGGGATGTTTACCTATACTTTTTGGATGGTTTCTAATAATTCCTTATCTAGTTTAGTTTACTTTTGTTTCCTAGGTTGGGTGGCCCTTTGGGGAAATGGGAGAAGAATGGGTTTGATAGGAGATTCATTGACATACACACTCTTTCATTTGGAAGGGCTTCTCTCATGACATGGTTTTTCAACATTTAGAACATTTTTAATGGTTGGGATGGAGGTTTCCTCAGGAAGGGATGACTCTAATGGAGGATTCATCTGTTTTCCACTCTTAAGGGTTATGTAACTAACATTTCCTCAATCTTTAGGGTTGACTACTAGTTGAGATGGTATTTTACCTGACCTGTGACTTTGAATTTCCCCCACCGAGTTAGCTAGTTGGCCTAATTGGTGTTTGAGGTCTTGTATGGATTTCAAGGTGTTTTTTTGGAATTGAATATTATCAGTAGCTATTTGTTTCATTATATCTTCTAGGCTACGCTTGGGTTTTGGAGGGGGCGGATGGAAAGGCCTTTGGGGGTGGTTGATGATTTCCGGGTGGTGGTGGTGGATGACTACTCTAACCTTGTTTTTTCCATGGTTGATGAGGTTGGTTTGAATACCCCCTTGCCTATAATCTTGGTTTATTTTCACCCAAAGTTGGATGGATAGTATGGTTCTTGCATAAAGGGTTGGTTATAGGGGTGTCCTAGGAGGTTTGCCTCACTACTCTCAGAATTTTCTCTTAATTGGGGGAATTGGTCAAAATAATGGCTGTCAGAAGAGGAGATTTTACAATGGATGGGAGGAGGAGATTGATATTTCCCTTGGGAGAGAGCAAGTTATTGTAGAAGGGTACTTACCTCCTCAAACTTCGTGTCCACCTTCCTCTCTAATTCATTACTTTTCACCTCAGGGACTCCTCAAATGGGTATAATGGACCTTGAACCAAATTGTTGAGTGTTTTGAACCATTTTCTCAATTAAGGTCCTTGTGGAAATTGGGGTATTATCTACTAGTGCACCACCTACATCAGCATCAATCATGTTTCTATCAATAAAGATTAAACATTCATAAAAATATTTTATTAAAATTTTGTCACTTATTTGGTGATGTGTAGAATTTATACATAATATTTTAAACATTTCCCAATATTCTTGAAGTGTTTCCCCTTGAGATTGTGTTATCCCACAAATTTATTTCCTTATTGTTGGGGTTCGAGAGGTTTGGAAATATTTTTGAAGAAAAAGGTGTTTCTTGTCCGCCCAGCTTCTTTTGGATAATTAACAAAATATAACCAATATTTTTTTGTATCTTCTAAAGAAAAGGGGAATACACTCAGATTTAATTTTTCTTCATCCACACTAGAAGGTATTAATATTGAACAAATAGTATGAAATTATTTAAAATTCTTGTGTGGATATTCTCCACTGAGTCCATGTAATCTTGGTAATAAATGAAATAGACTGGATTTTAGTTCATAATTAGGTGCCTCTCCTTGAATTTGAATGCATGTGGGTTGGATATCAACATCATATGAGGTTTGATATTTTAATTTCCAGTTATTTTCAGCCATGTTATGAATTTTTTTTGAGTTTTGAAATTCGTTCTAGAATAATTATAGAAAGATCAAGAATAGTGTCTATGTTTTGTATGTTCTCCTTCGAAGGGTTCTCTTGTGCATCTCGGTGTCGCTGATGTAGGATCCTATTTGGTTCAGGTTTGAAAGGTGGAAGGTCTCCAGGAGTTGAATGTGTTAATGCACAAAAACTACAAAATAAATAAATCAGAATAAAGAAATAGGTAGATTTGTAAGACAAAATAAATAAATATTCACAAAATTTACAAAAAACTTCTAAAAAACACGCACTAAAAACCAAAGCGCTCCCCAGCAGCGGTGCCAAAATTTGACCACGATGTCATGATACATCAAATTTATTATTATTTTAAGGTTGATTTGTTGTCTAGTAAATACCCTAGGTCATCTCTGAAGGATAATTGGTGGGTTTAGATTGTGCATTTTTAATAAGAAGTACTAAAAGAGGGGGTGGTTTTAAAACAGTTTATGGAAAATTACTTGATTTAAAGAGTTTAATAGTTGATAAATAAAAGTTGTCTTTATGAATTATGAGATAATGATATCATTTCATGTTCACTAAAAATCTTTGTGAGTTTATCATTCTAAAAAATACACATAGTTTAATGGAATCCTTTGGTTGAGGGTCATCAATATCTCAACTTCCCTCTTCCCTCTTAAATGATGCTCAAAGTACCACTCCTTGACACAAGAATTGTGTTGTAAAGGATTGGGTATCCATAATAGAAAAGAAAGGCTACCAAAGCATACTGAAATATTATGTATGTGTGAGATAAATATGACTCTTTTCTTTTCCAAATGGAACAATACAATATTCCCAATTAAAATCTCAACCCAATCGGTGTTGAAATAAAAGTTTTTTCACTTAATTTTAACAGTAGAAATTCAATCAGAGGAGAATCATGTCAAGATAAGAAATAAGTGAAACATTTAGAACCAAATTACACCAAACGAGTATAAGAACAAGTGATTGAACTCCCTCCCAAGTGTGTGTAGCTCCCTCGAAATGACCTTCCACCGTTTAGCTCGACATCAGGAGGAGGAAGATCGGGTGGAACTTCTCCATCATCCTTGATCCCCATATGAGAATAGGGGCCTCCAAAACTCCTTGGATGATGAGAGGAATCCTTTGGGTCTCCAAAATACCAGAGATTTTCCTCCTGTTCGATCTTCCATATGAGGAGCCCAAGCTTCCATTTAATGGGAAAAGTGGAATGTGGTTTTGGGCACATAGATTATGTAAATCCACTTAGTAGATGGTTTTCAACCACATGACAGTTGAATTTCTATTTGGAAAAAACTATAAACATGTTTAACAAACTATTAAATATCTCCACCGAAATGTTGGCACCAATTGTACAAATACAACTTGAGTTATTGATAAAATACATAATGCCGCATTTAACTTTGTGGAATTTGAATCTTTGGACAGATCGGTTCGGATGGTCATCTTAAAGGCCTAATGAGGCTTCAGTTATTTCATATTAAATGTATCCCATTAAATTTTGGACTAGAAAAAAATTTCATCCCATTTGGACACATGGTTGAGTATAAATATGCGGTTGATTCCATTGGTATGCATGGATCCTACGCAGTTTGGCCCATTTTCCTTAAACATCATCACAGGCCCTCCAAATTGCCTCCACCTTCAATGATATTATCAAAACAAGTATCACTTAACTTTTTAACAGTAATAAGTAAAATTCCTTATTTTTTTATAATTTTCAATATAAAAAAAGTTTAGCACAGTGGTGTAAGGGTGAAACTGAAATAGTGAATCGTGGTGGGATCACTTACTCCTTGGGTTACGTATATAATCTGTTGCATGCCTTTCTAACCGAGTAAATTTAGCCTCATACTTTGCAAAATTCTCATCCTCCTTTGGCCTCAGACTCATAAATTGCCTTTCCATATCCGCATGATGGTCATGAGGAATGTATTTTTCTAAAAAAAGATCCTTAAACTCCCTCAATTCCATATTTGATACTTCTTCATCCTCCTTTGTGTTTTGAATTAATGACCACCATTTATCTGCATCTCTTGTGAGGCGATAAACTGCCATGACAACTTTTTACCTTTTTGATACTCCCCAAAGCATGAAATATTTTATCTAAGGAACTTATCCATTGCTTAGCTACAAATGGATTCGTAGTATCATTGAATGTTGGTGGTTGTTTCCTCATGATGTGGTCAAACATTGATCCTCCACGTTGTGGATCAGGGTGCTATATATGGGTAAGGTTATTATTCAGAACCTGAGTGAGTTATCCTAGTATGGTGATAATATGATCATCACTAGTTTCATCACCATCTTCAATATAATTATCTTCAGTATGAGGGTAATCACTACATGGATTATATGCATTGATACGATTACCATTCCTTCTACTAGGCACGACTTCTAAACAACGACATACACTAGATTAGTTTATGATTCACAATACATAATTCCAAACTTCTAAAACTATTAACATAAATTGAACAGTTTATGGATATAATCCATGGTCATAAAAAAGTTTTCTTTGGGGAGGTATATACTCATAAATCCTTCATTATGGTTTGTAAAGAAAATTTGAATTATCCTAAGCATATCCCCTGAGAGTGTGGTAACCAAGAGTGCAGAAAGGACTGTTGTCATGTACCAGGATACCCCGAGTCAAGCCCGAAACTCATTGTCAGAGTTTTCACTCCTAGGTACATTTGTTCCTGATCCACATCTACCTACTCGTATCCAGATAGGGATGTATTGTTTAAAAATCTCACAAAATCTCTACATTACCAAAATTTTGAGAAGTTATTCTATACTAATCCTTAAAGTCTATATTAGGGTAATGTACTCAAATAAGAGTTTTTCTTAATCTAGATTCCAAGGTTTGTACTAAAATTTCTTTGATACCAACTATAACACCCAGACTCTAGTTTCCTAGAGTTGTTTCATTATTACATAACATAGGCATGATCACAAGGGATCAAATCCTAAAAGATATATCAGTTTAGTAGCCTTGGAAGTACTAGATACATACATAAGTTTTACATTACAATATGAAAAGAAAAACAAAAACATTGTGTCTCCTTTTAACAAATTCATATCCCTCAGACTATCTCTAGAGTTCAGTCAAAATATACTTTTTCACATCCTGATAAAAAATAAAACATAGAAAGGGGTGATCTCAGGTGCTCTGTAAGGATAACAATATATACAAAACTTTTATAAATAAGAATAATCATTTTAGGCAATGTGTAAGACTGAAAACACAAGCCTTTTAAACTTAAACTTTAGCATAATATGGAAAAGATAAATCAAATAATTCCATTTAATTATTCACAAGGATAATCTACTAGTTGAATAATCACATGAAACATCAATAACCAATTTCATAATTATAGAATTCATAATGCCAGACATCATACTCACATAGTCAAAGCCTCGTGACAAGACTAAAAATAAGATTTTTTCAAGGCCTTGTGCCAAGACACTAGTTTTTCTCATGAAACCTACTGATTCATTGAGGATCTATAGTAGGCTCCACCCATGACTTACTATGTCCAATGCATTCCTCATATGAAAATGTTGAAAGATAACATAAACATTCGTATTAAAACTAGTATACGAAATGTTAATACTTTAACCATAAAACATGAATGGTATAAAAATAACACATACACAGTCAAAAATATCACAAAACATTCAATACAATATTTAAGATTGTATTATAATAAACCAACTTCAAACAAGTGTAAAATACATCAAAGGATGTTGACATAGATGAAATCAAAACTATTTGAGAGAAATATCTCTTTCTATTTCGAAATCATTTAAAGTTCACATAATTATAAAAAAAAACATTTATTTTGAAAATATTATTATAAGCTTGTAATGGAAGCTTCAAAGGTGTTATAACGAAAAAAATATCTTCACTCGCCATATAAGTTTAAAAAATATTCTTTCCTTAATTTTGTTAAAAAGTTCGTAAAGGAAGTTGTTTGGAAAATGACAGAAAGATTCCTTTATAAACATTATCTAAAAATTAAAACAAGGGTTTAAATGAATTTAAATCCTAGTCTAGGAAATATTAAAAATGTTTTGAAATACATTTTTAAGAAACACGGTTGTGGATGATAAAGTGATCCCAATAGATACTTACTTATAAATAACCTCGGATAATGAAGAGATTATAGAATTAACCCTTACCTTGTACTTTTACTTGGTCGAGGGTACATTAAACTATCTATAATAGTTAAATAACTGTCATAAAATTATAAAAGAAATAAATACATGAATATGATATCATATATGATCTTCTAATATTTCTTTGTTAATAATATTTTAGTAGTATCATTGTTTCGGGTGTTAACTGATTAGTTTTCCTTTATATGTTTTGTTACGTAAGTCATGTTTGTTATGGATAATATGTATTTGATTAATATCCAGAATGATATTATGTTCTTAAATATTATTTGTAACAATAAAATGAAAATTTTTCTTGAATGGTTACAATGGGGAATGAATCTCATCACTTTCGTGGAGACAGTAATCCGTACATACGCATGAACGCTACTTCCATTTCATTTTTTATTTTAAAAGGAAGGAAAACCAAATGATAAATAGTTATATTATTATTATAGTATAATATAATATTTTATATATGTTACATATTTTCATTAACAACATCTTTTATATGTTTCATGTATTGTATGAAAGTGTCATATCACTTTGAGAGGGCGGTAGTCCGCACTTCCTCAAATAAAATTATCGTATATATAAAACATGAAAAGGATAAAGTTATGCTATAAAAGATAATTATGGAAAATTATAGATAAAATTAATATCATAAATATCATATATAATTATATTTCTGTTATAATGTCCACCATAAAAGGTGGTAGTAGAAGATTGAACAGTCATCGTTTCGTGAGGCAGTAGTTCTCCGTTCACAGAAACATTATGTTATATACCCATTAGATGGATGTGTGTGTAAGTGTAGTTAAAATACTTCTCATTAAAACAACCTAGTATATTTAGGATACTGTTTTGTTATAAAATAAAAGAATAATGAGAGTTTAGGGGGTTTTAGAAGTAAAATAAAAGAAAAGAACTTAAGAGGAGATGTTACCTTTAAATCGGGTAACTCCCTTTGGTTTGAAAGAGAAGGCTTCCTTGAAGTGCCTTATGCCTAATGTAAGGATTATAAGAGGAATATATGGATGTAGAAACCTTAATTTGTCAGTGTTTGGACGATCTAAGGGGATTGAGTGGTGTGAGAAATGGGTTAGAGGTGTGAGCTTTTTATAAGGGGGAGGAGGGGCTCTTTGGGAATGTTTGAAAATATTATTTTATTATATAATTATTTTTTGTTTCTAAAAATCCAAAACTCATTAAAGTATAATATTAAATGAATCATGTTTGAAATAAAATCACCCAATAATAATTTGATAGGTTTTAGATATTGTTTTAATTTTTATAATCTCATTTATTTAAATCATTCATTAATGAGGTAAACACTATATCATTATTGTGTCACAAATAATTTTATTTATTTGATGACTAAAAATTATAAAAAAATACCATTATTTAGGAAATATTTTTATATTTCAAATAAATATTTATGGTCTAAGAGATAACTTATATAACCCCATGTAAAAATTGTTTTACTAAAAGATACATGTTTATGTCATTTTTGTCTTTACATTAATTTAATTAATATAATGTGTTATTATCACTCTAAAGTTGCTCTATGGGGTCCCAAAATCGACCCAAGTATGACCATGTTCGGATATGTATCATTAAATAGGGTTAGGATATGTGTTAGGTTAATTTAATATTATTATAATATTATTAGTTACCCTTATTTAATGGATTTACCCCTTTAACAATGGTAAATAAAATATTCACTGAAGTAATTATTCACAATGTCTAAAAATATAAGTTACCTATTTACAAAATTTGGAACTCCTGATTCCAAATAGAGAATCAATTTTTCCAAATTCAAAACACAGAAGTGGAAGAAATTAATTTAATATTAATTCTTGTTGTCAAAATAAAAAGTGTGTTTTTAAGAAATAATAACTATGAAAAGATTGACACTTGTTTATGTCCAGTTTAAATGTGAAATTACATCCAATGACCTATATTATATTAAATTTTAATAATATAATATTATAATACTTAAAATCCATTCAAATGTATAATTTAACACTATAAATTATTTTGATTAAAAAAGTTGTTTTTAATTAAAATTTAGTGTTTTTCACTATTCATCAAAAATTAAAAGTTTTCAGAAGAGTACCAAAAATTCACCCTAAGTTAATTTTGAAATTATGAATAAAAAAATTATGTCCATTTTGAAAAAAAAAATTTATAAAATTTCAAAAATTAGGTATTACTATTTATAATGGCTCGTTTGATTGGGCGTGGTGTGTTAGAATCTTGAAGTTGCATACAATGAAAGCTATTTTATTATTCAAAGGGAAATGTACCATGGAAGATTGGGGTGTTACATAATGGAAATGAGATTTAAAATAGAATTATGAAGGTTACTAAAATAAATATGGAATTTTTCATGCGATAAGTGCACCATACACACCAATACAAAATGGTGTGATTGATCGGAAGAATAGGAATTTGGTAGTGATGGATGAATCTATGTTAGAAAAGCATAATCCCTAATGATATTTTTTTAGAAAAGAAATTGGTTTTTAAGGTCATATTAAAAAACATTTTTACAATAAAAATACCATATATGAACTATTTTTATACTTATTACCATAAATATCTTTGTTTTTAGTATCTTTATGTGTTTGGAAGCTCTTGTGCAATCAATGTTAATAGTGAAAAACTAGGTATGTCTAAACTAAGAGGAGTTGATGGAATTTTTCTTGGTTACAATAAAAAATAAATGATACATCACTATTGATACAAGGAAAATGGAGAAATTATTTAAAAATAGATTTTATTATTTTGGAACATATAATATAGAACATTTTTTATAATGAAAATGATGCTAGAATTGATTATTATATTGAGTTTATTTGGAAACCTGAAGAAATAAAGGACAAAGATGAAAGTATTATTGATGTATAGTTTATTTAATAATATTAAATTATTTAAAGTGGTAAGAAATAATTTCATTCAAACCATCCTTGGATAAGAAGATAAGTTCATTTAAAAAACATCATTAGAAGTTATGTAAATAAAATTAAAATAATGAAAAAATTGAGGTCTATAATGCACACCTCATTGTTTTCACATGTTTAAGAGAAATATATTGAATAATATCTTGTGAATAAAGAGTGTATTGATGATGTTAATAAATATTTGGGGCATATTAAGAAGATTTATATTCAAGTGTTTTTACCAAATCCTTAAGTAAATAATACCATCGAAATAAAATGGGTGTTCCAGAATAAATTGAATGATAAAGGTGATGTGGTAAAAAATAAATTAGGGTTTGTTTGAAAACAATATTCAAAATTTGAATTAGTGTATATATTTTATAATTTTACACTATTATCAAGACATGAAACCATTATATTTATTCTTAATATTATATCTCAAATAAAATAAAGAATTTTTCTGACAGATGTCAAGTATTTTTTTTTTCAAAGGTGAATTTTAATTGGAAATTTTTATTGAGAAAACTTGTGTTTTCTTAATTTAAAAAGATTAATATAAAGTTTTAAGGTTGAAAAATGATTTATATGGTCTGAAACAAGCCCTAATGACATGTAATTCTATGCTTGAAAACTATTTGTAGAGTATGTATTTCAGAAAAGGAAGAGTAGAAAATAGTATCTACATCAAATATAAATAAGAAACATTTCTTTATGACATAATATTCGATTGGGATGATAAAGAAAAATGTCAGAAGTTATATAATGAGATAAATGATTTATTAAAGACTTCTATGCTTCTAGAAATGTTATATTTTTATAGCTTTGAAAGTGCTCAATAGAAAGATCATATTTTTTTGTTTCAATAGAAGTATGCTAAAGAACTCCTAAAAATATTAGGAATTATAAATTAAAAGAATTTTTTCACACCAATTTGGGTGGAAACTAAGAAATATAAATATGATCAGGGAAAATAAGTTTATTAAGAGGAGTTTATAATGATTATTAGAAGTCTTTCATACCACATCGCATCAAGGTTGGATATTGTGTATACTATTACACATTATGTTAGGAATCGAAGTGTATTGGAAGAGTATCATTTCAATACTAGAGAGAGGATCATTAGATACATCATATCCATGAAAATTTGGATTTAAATATGATATAAAATGGAAATTTGATATATTTGGTTATATAAATCTAGATTAGGAACTTTGTTTTGAGGATAGGTGGTCAACATCTGGTGGATATTTCTATCTTAGATATAAATGTGTTTTATATCTATCTAAAAAGAAATTTTCTATGATTTTAATAATTTTTAAAGCATATTATGTGAATATAACTCATCCTGTGACTCAATTATTATTGATGAAGAAAACATTGGAATATTTAAAGGTTGAATTTAAGTTAGCACTTCTCTTAGGGTGTGGTAATCAATGTTGTAAAGACCCTAAAACCAGAAGATCAGAGTTGGTGGGTACATTATTACATTGGTTATAGATAAAATTGATCATATGCCAAAGAACCAAATAGTATATTAGTACGGGTAAACTAGATACACATTTTAATTCCATGTACATTTGAAAATATAAAATAAAACTAATTATTTTCATTGAAAATCACAATTATTCTATCTATCTTGTCCATGTATATAAATAAAAAAATTCCTTATATCTTGGGTAAAGTAAACATAATAAAGAGGTGAACCTAGATTTTCACTGAGGTTATGTATATATAAGAAAATATTAAGGCATGGATAATTTGGAAAAAATAAATGATAATAAAAAAATTCCATATAAATAACTTCTTGATGTAGAAAATCATCCATAGATGTTATAAAAAATAAACTAATCACATGAATGTCAATAATTGAATTCATAATGATGTAATTACTAATTTTGGACATCTAAAACATATTATCAAGGTGTCATGCCAATAAATCAGAAATATAGTGGGGCTCTTGTTCTAAGGGATCTATATAAATGGGTAAGTCCTCATTAAATACACAATCTAGTATTCCCCATGATACCTTCTAATGCATTGAGGGTCCTTAGTGGGAATAAACCATCACTTAATAATTAAAATATAGTCCTCATTCGAAATGGCTTAATAACAATCAATATAGACATTCATATTTAAAAACTAGAATAATAAATATTAATAACTACCCTAATCAATAAACACAATCATAAACCATGTAGAGTAATATAGAAAATGGTATCAAAATTATACATCCCTAGTAAAAAAACTCATAAACCATTAATATAAATAATAATAATTTTATAATTACAATATATTAATAATGGATAATAAGTGAAATAATGGTTTTTTTCATTGATAAATAGAAATACCATAAATATTTCATTAAAAATAGTCTTGTGGAAAATATCATGTTCACATTGAAAATAAGTTTTTAAAACTAGAAATATCAAGAATGTGTAAAAACTTGTTTTAAAAATAACCTTGAAAACTTTTAAAGTATTCTTCAAATAAACTACTGTTAAATACATCAAAAAACACTGTTTATATCATACATGTTAAAGAAATGATTCATTTCACTTTTTTGTAAGAAAATTCAACAAACACCTTATATAAAAAATGATATGAATATTAATTTTAAAAAATTTACAAAAAAATCCAATAATGAGTAAAAATAAATTTCAACTATCATAAGATAATATTAAAAATGTTCTTTAATTTTTTTTAGAAAACATGGATTTAGAATAAGAACGATTTTTGACCAAAGAGAGAAATGAGGTTGGATTTTCTTAAAAACAATTTCAAAATAATTTTAAATACTAAAGAGAGGAAAAATGGTACTATTACTTTTAAATTTCATGAATAACCATAGGATATTTAAATTCATTATTTTAATGAAATATATATCATAATATTTCATTATTTGAAACTTAATCATGAAGAATCCTGTTATATAATGGGATTGTAACAAAATCCCTTCCAAATTTGGTTACTTCAGAATCATAATTCCATTCAAAGAAACAACATAATTTTTTTTAAAAGAACATGAAGATAATTGAATTAATGATATAAAATAACAAATGGGTTAGTATATACACCACAAAAAATGATCAATTGGTGAATATGTCATATGTCTCATGGAAGTAAAAGTGTGTCGAGAAACCCTTACCTTATGTTTGACTTCCTTTGTATGTGTCCATACCTCCTATATATTATATATATTTTTATTATAAATATATTATGAGACCATAATCATATATATCATACCATATATTATTTTATTATATTCATTCATAACCTGTTTATTAACAATTCTTTGCTAAAATCACAATTTTGGGTGTTAATTGTTTCTTTTTTCATATATGTTTTTTGTTCTGTAATTTTGGTCATTTGGCGTTTATCTTGGTTCTGTAATATTAAAAATATTAATAGTGGTATAAATATAATATATAATAATTATATAATTATTTATAATATTCTTTTAAAATTAGAGATGGTAGAATGAGTTACACCATTTATAGAGACGTTAGGCCATATGTAAGTAAGAACATTGCTTGTATTTTTCAAAAAAATGGAAAGTAATAAAGATAAATAATATTTCATAATTATAAAACCATTATTATATCAAATATTTCATATATATTAATAAATATACCATTACTACCATATATGTTAAAATAAAATGAATGTATTTTACATCACTATGTGAAGGCGGTAGTCCACACGTACACACATACGACATTATTATTTTTCCAGTAGATCAGATGTTTAGATGTTATATGGGATATTATAATTAAATAAGTACATTAATATAAAAAATATCAAATAAATATTTCAAATACATCATTATATCCATCCAAGATAGTTGGTGATGAAAAATGAATTACATCGATGTGTAAGGTTGTAATCTGTTGTACACATGATCAACAATTTTTTCCAATTTAATGGACGTGGGGATGGATATTGGTTATTAAATTAAATTAAAAATAACTTATTATATAGGATTTAAGTTTTTTTACTATTTTATCATATTTGGATAATATTTCATGTATTTTGGAGGAATAAAACAAAAACACATGGTTAATAACTTTACATATTCTTTGATCAACCACTGTATGTTTATACCTAAATAATTCCTTGATGGAATTTATGATCTCTCAATGTACTATATGATATGTTTAGTTTTTTAAGGGATATATTTTTTTCATGTATTTTCTAAACCAAAATGATTTGGTAGTGTGATGATGAGGGAAGAGGGGGTGGCCTTTTATAAGTGGGGAGATGACACACTTGTATTTTTTAAAAAATGACACCCACATTTTCCCCATTCCACGAGGCTTTAAAATGGGTCATTATAGAACCATATAAGATAAATGGTCAAAATATGTTCATAAAATATAAATTTGATAAGTTTATAAGTTATTTGAACAATTATATTTTTAGTTATACCCTAGGTAAACCCATTTTAACTTTAACAATGACAATGAGTTTTTTCTTTTTTTATTATTCAATATGTAAAAAATAAGTTGAAATTATTATATTATGTTAATTAATATGATTCCAAAAATTTACTCCATTTTTATAAATTCCATTTACAGAAGTAAAAAAATTAACTTCAAATTTAACCATCATACATTATGAAAAAATTGTTTATCCAAAGGGAAAATTCTTATGAGTATAGAAAATTTTAATATAAAAATTAAAATAAATTTTATTCCAATTAAATAAGTTTTATTTAATAGTATATAATTTTAATAAAGTTACATTTAAAGGAACTTTAAATAAAAATGTACCTTTTAAATTATTTATATGAAAAGAAAATTTTCAATAAAAATCAGTACTAATAGCTATTCGACCAAAAATAAATATTTTTATAAATTTCTCAAAAATTTACTCAAAGATAATTATGACTTGATGAATTAAAAAATTAAGTTAATTTTTAACATATATTTTTAAACAGTGGTAAATTGTTTTTAATGCCTGTGTGCAAAGCACAACAAAACACCCTTTTAGAAAAAATACAATTTTTTGGTAAATAATTCTTTTTCATTAAAATTATTATTTTTTGATTTATAATAATTATATCACTATTAAATAAATTTTATACAAGAATAAACCATATAAGTTTCTTAATTTATTAATTCATATTCATTCCCTCTAATTTAACGGCAAGGTTATATCATTTATAGTAAATAGTAATATTTTAATACTATATTGTGGTTCCTTTAAACTCGGTGTTGAATTTAACACAAAACATAGAAGGGATTAATTTAAAATAAATATATTATGTGGATCATTTAATATTAGTGCTTTTTTCCACATATTCTATCAAACACAATGTCCTTCTTTCAAATATCTGGGTTCTCCATTCTACCTCATTAATAAATTGCTCCCTCAAAACTCTATTTTGGTAATCATAGGACTAACCTTTATTAAAATCTCACATAAAAAAGGGTTAAAAATATCCTATTGATAAGAGGGAAATGGAAGTACGCAGGCCATATATAATAACACATAACTAGGTTTCCATGTAACAAAAAATAGTGGGATGTAAAAATACGGACATGGAGAAAAGGCGAGAATACATAGGAAGAGTGATAAAGATCATTGATAAAAAAAGTGAATTTTCAAGAGAAAGTTAACAACCACAAATCCATAAATATATGATGAAAATGAATTTTATAGGATATATTTTTTTTCAAGATGATTTTCTTAATTTTAAGGAATTTCTTTACCATCTTGTTTGATGACATAAGGAAATATTTTACTTGATATCTTTCAATTTCATTGGTGAAATTTTATCTTTGGGTTATGCTTATATTAATTTACACTTCATTTATTACTCAGTGAAATTAAAATCCAATATATTTGTTTACTAGAAGAACTAAGACTAACATTTAATGGATCATTAGATCCATAAAAGAGTGAAATGTCCTTCAGTATGTCTTTAAATATTTAAAAAAACCGAAATGGTTAGCATAATCCATCTGTTATAAGACATTAATCTATAAAACTCCGTAGTAACACACAAAGTTAAACATATTCCATTCCATAAGTATTTTACCATTATATTTTTTAATTAAAAACAATTTCATATTAATAAAAACATCATGTAGTCCAACAATAGTTGTTTCACCCTTATCATGCTTTGGTTGTGGGTTTAAGCCCCATGGTGTTTTCGGGTGTGAAAATTTGCCACTTTTAATGTAATTATTATTTTTTCAAAAAATATATTAATATAAATCCTATAATGTTCCAAAAAGATTGATCAATATACTCAAAAATATAAATTATCATTAAATCAATTTTCGGGAGATCAATACCATTCAACAAATGCCTTCAAATCCTAAAATAAAAATTAATATAGTAAACTCTTTATACATCCCATGATTATTATATTGAAAATACCATTGGAAAAAAATAATTATACAATATAATTATTGAATCCAAATATATAAGAACATTAATCATTACACTTTAGTTGTATTAATAGCATAAGTCTGACCTTGTTCCCTTATATTCCCCTGAGGTATATTCTATTGATGCTTGGGGACTTCATTTGAATTGTGCCTTATATCCTTAATATTAAATCACTAGAAAATATTTATTTATTTCTTAACCTTTTATTAACATTCTTGATAGATTTTATCTTAACACTTGAAGAAAACTCGCATTCCCTTCTATAAATTACCATGGTCATTCTTTCCACATTTTTTTCATGGGGGTAAATACTTCATTACCTACATGAAATTATCTATTTTTTAATCTACCATCCCTTACTACCCTTTAATCCCTTAAAAACCATATTACTTATAGAATTAATTCTCTATATTTATAGTACATAATAACATATACTCATTTTATAAGAATGCTTGAGAAACTTATTCCCTTAGAAGGATTGGATTTATCCCATAAAATAAATAATTAATAATACTCTTTAGATTATTTATATAATCCACAACATTACTTACTAACCTCGTAAAGTTTGCTTCATACTTAGAAACATTCTCATCTTCCATTTGTGTTAGACTAGAAATTGTCTCACTATATTTTCTCATAGCTCATGAGGAAAATATTTCTCCAGGAAATATTTCTTAAAATAATTACCTCCATGTTTTCTATTTCCTCATCATCCATAGTGTTTTTAAACAATGACCACCATTGGTCTGCATCCCTTATGAGATGATAAAATTCAATGAAAAAGTTCTCCCTTTAATTACTTCTAAGATAGAGGAATATATTATCTAAGGAAATTATACACTTCTAAACAAAAATGGACTTTTAGTGCTATTTAATGATGAAGATTTTAGATGCATGAGGTGGTCTAACATTTTTACATAGAATATTGGATCAAAAAGAAGCTCTATAAGGGAATGTTTATTACTTAAAACCCGAGTCATATACTAAAATATTGTCATAATTTGATCAGTTCCAACTGTAGATCCAACTCCAAGTTTATTATCTTTTATAAAAGGAAAATACCTATGTGAAGAATGTGCATTGATACGATTTTCATTCCATCCACCCGTCCACTAAGTTCCATTTTTAAATAATGGAATACACTAGATTAGATCATAAAATTATGAACAATAATTTATAATACTTAAATTATTCAAACAAAAAACATAAATTGAAATATTATTGGCAAATAATATCATAATCCTAAAACTGATAACTTTGGGAAGGATTTAAAATCATGAAAATATTTCAAAATCCATAATAATGGTTTACAACTGAAAAGTGAATTAACTTAATTATATCCCACTAGAGTGTTAAACCAGGTGTATAGTAAGTTAAAATTCATTGTGCATCAAAATAATGGACAAGATAATGTCAAACAAACTCTTTCCAGGGTTATTACCCCTAGATACATCTTTTACAAAATCACATCCACTTTTATTGTCCTGATAAAGTTGTATTTATTGGAAAAACAAATAATCTATTTCTCACCAAAACATTATAATGTTTTTTATACTTATATTAAAAGTATGAAATAAGGTAATGTTCCCTAATTTATTTTTTCCTAAATATAGTTCACAAGGTTTCTACTAAACATTATTTGATACCAAATGTAAATTTCCTGACCCTAGTATACTAGAGTTTATGGTTACATTATTATATTGGGTAAATACACAATCAATAACTTCCCAAGACATCAAATAATTTAGATGTTTTGGTAAAATAGATACATACTTAAATTTCACATACATCTGAAAACATAAAATATAATAATGTATTATATTTGTGATAATAATTATTCCCTCATGAATTTCCATGTATATAAATCAGAAATTATTTACTAGAATCTTGGGAAAAGGGAAAATAAAAAATGGGTGATCTTATATGCTTAGTAAGGGTAAGCATAGAACTAAAGACAATAAGGAATGAATAATATGGCATGAACAAATGATAATAAAATAATACCATATAAATAATTTCATCAGCTAGAAACTCATCCATGGAGATGAAAAACATAATGTAATCACATATACATTAGACACTAAATTCATATTGATGGAATAAATAATTAAGGACATCTGAAACATATCGTCAATTCCCCATTCAATGACATATGAAATACAGTCAGGGGTATATGTGAAGACATCTATATAAATGGGTAAGGTATTTGCCAAAACCCAATATAGTTGGTACCATGAGACCTACCAATGCATATAGGGGTTATAGAAGACCCCACCCATCACTTAATAAGTCTTATTAATTACCCATATGATAGTGGAAACACAATCAAGATAACTTTTTTATTGAAAATTATCATTTAAAATGATAATAACTACTCCAATCATAAAACATAATCATAAAATATCAACATTAATATAGATAATGGTATAAAAATAGTATATCCCCATTCAAACTGATCATAAACCATCCAAATAAATAACAAGTATGGTATAATTATAACAAATTTCTATTAGAGCATAAGTGAAATAAGGTTTTTTATCATTTATGAAATGATTTACAGTAAAAATAACATTTAAAACATTTTTAGGGAAAATACCCTTTTTCCCTTTGAGAATCAATTTTAAAATATTAAAACATCCACAATATTTGAATAAAACATATTATTAAAAAATAACTATGTAAAACTATAAAGGAAACTTCAAAATAATGAGTAGTCAAGATGTTGGTAAATACCATTCATGTCATGCAAGTAAAACCAAATATTGCTTTCACATTTTTGTAAGAAAAGTAAAAAAGTACATTGTTTGGAAAATGAAAGGAATATTCCTATAATTTTTTTTAAAAAAAAATAATTGGTAAAAATTAATTTAAATAATCATTGGATAATATTAAAATTATTCATGAAATCATTTTTAGAAAAAATTGATTTGGATGAAAAACATTTCAACCATTGAGAGGAAAAATGGTACAATTAATTTAAAATTTAATAATTAACTAGATTATATTAAAATTAAATAGTTTATTTAAATATATATCATAATATTTCATCATTAGAAACATAATCATGAACAATCTCGATTAACAATGAGATTTTAAGAGAAATCCTTACCACTATGGTAACTTATGAATAACAATCCCCATGAAAGAAATAAAATCCAATGAAAATTTAAATACCCCTAAGATAAATTAAATCATGATATAACATATCAAATTGTTTATTATATACACCACTAAGAGGGAATAAGTGACGAATATGTCATATATCCCACGAAAGTAAAAGTGAGATGGGGAACCCTTGCCTTAGGTTTGACTTCCTTCTTACGTGTACGTACATCATATATAATAAATATATATTTATTTTAGATATATTATTTAACCATAATAAAATTTATTATACAATATATTATTTAATTATAGTCTTTTATGACAAATTTATTAATAATTCTTTGTTAAAATCACTTTTTTAGGTGATAATGGATTCGTTTTTCATGTATGTTTTGGTTCAATAAATTTTTTACTTGTAATTTTTCATGGTTACATCATCTAAATAATATTAAACATAATATAAATATCATATATAATAATTATATATATATATATATTTATAATATTCCATCAAATTTAGAGATGAGAGAATGAGTTACACCATTCATGGAGATAGTAGATCGTACATAGGCAGGGACATGGTTTCTATTTCACTAGAATATTGGATGTAAGAAAGGTAAATAATAGTTAATCCTAAAATAAAAATTATTATATCAAATATTCCATTAATATTCATTATATATATCCATGTAACCATCCACGTCATAATAAAATGAAAAACATTTCACATCGCTACGTAGTGGCGGTAGTCCACATGTATGCACGAGTAATGTTATTGTTTTCTAATGAATTGGAAAGTAAGAAGGTATATGTGATATAATAATTTTCTAGGTATATTAATTTCAAAAATATGATAAAAATATCTTATATACATAATTATGTACAGATGTGAGATATTTTTATGAAAAAAAATTACATCGGTTCACAGGGCTTTAGTCTGTCGTACACACAAAAGACGGTTTCGTTTCCAATTTTAAGGAAGTAGAGATGGAAATAGTTTATTAAATTTACATAAAAACATCATTATATATAATATATAGTTTTTATTATTTTATCATATATAGAAAATATTTAAATGGGTTTGAAGAAGGATTAAGGAAAAAATGCCTGGTTAAGAACTTTGCCTCTCCTTTGAACAACCTCTTTTTGTTTATAACTAAAGCATTACATGATTGGTTTTATGATAAAAAATTCTATGGTTTGAGAAGGTATGTAAGTAATATATTTTTTTATGTATTTTATGAAAAAAAGACTTTGGGAGTGTAAATCGGATTGGATAATTTGTGTCCTTTTATATGTTTTGGAGAGGACAAACTTGGAATGTTTTAAAAGAAAAAGTGATAACCATGTTTTTCACATGCTAAAAGGCTAAAAAATGGTTCATTATCAATAAAAACAATAGATAAGTTCTAATTATGTTCATACAATATAAATTTAACAATTTTATAGGTCTTTTTAACTCTGATAATTTTAGTTTAACCCTTAGTAAACCCATTTAACCTTAACTAGAGTAATTAAATTTTACTATTTTTTCTATTCAATATGAAAAAATTGAACTTATTATATATATAATAATTATTCTTATTACAAAATTTTAATCCATTTTTCAAAATTACCTTAATATAATTGCACAATTTTAATTTAAAATTTATCCTACAAATGTGACGAAAAAAGCAGGTTTGCAAAAGGAAGAACTATAATAATTATATGATATTTTAATATAAAAAATAAAAAATAATTTTATTTAAATGAAATAAATTATATTTATAATAATATAATTTTCTAATTTTAATTTAAAAAAAATTAAATCAAAATAGAAATTCTGAATTCTTTAACTGAAAATGAAGTATTAAATAAAAACCAATAATTTTCACTATTCATTGAAAACTTAATCATTTCAGAAAATTCTAAAAAAACTCTCTAAGATAATTTGGAAATGGTGATTTCAAAAATAAAGTTCATTTTGAAAAAATAATTTTATAATAGTAGTAAAAATTAATTTTAATTTATGTATGCAAAGCATAATGAAACCACCTTTTAGAAAAAAATATCACTTTTCAGAAATTATTTCTTTTTCTTTCAAATGATTATGGTTTTAATTGAAATTTTTAGATAATAATTTAATTTTTTTATAAATGTTTAAACCATATAGTTTTAATTATTTATTTATTCATATTCATACCCTCCAATTTAATGGATAGGTTATATTAGTCATAGTAAAAAAATAATATTTTAATTGTATATTGGAGTTTGTTTAAACATTGTGTCGCATGTAATATAAGATATCAATTAGAATAAATTTTAAAAAATATTCTTCAAAGGTAATTTAAGGTTTGTTTTTTGTGTCACATAAACTATTGAACATTTTGTACTTATTTTTAAATATCATAGTATGAGAAAAGATTATTAAATTTATCAACTAAACTTGTTCATTATTCAATAATAAAGCACATTGACATCAAATTTCATTTTAGGGAACTTGTGGAGGGAATTGAGTTAAAAGTGGAATTGTTTCCTTGAAAGGAACAAATTTATGATTTTCCCACCAATAAATTTCCAAAGGATGTATTTTATAATCTTGGGTTGATGTTGTGAATTCAATCTCATCCTTCTTAAGGATATGGTATAGGTTTTCTATCACCAATCTCAACTTTTCCTTGAATATTGTTGTTAATGGGGTTGAAAAATGTTGACATAAATCTTTCAATTTTTCAATATCCTTAATGTTTTTAAAATGGTGTAGAATATGTATTGGAGGAGAATCTATTTTTAGGTTTTTTATGGGTTGGTATATATTTTGAGAGAGTTCATAAAAGGGTATATTTAATACTTCCCCATTTTTCATGTGTGTAAACTATTCTAATAGTTTATTGATGTAAATGGTTTCTTTTTTGTTGAAGGAAGATGAATCCTAATAACTGAAATTTTATGGAAAACATAGTATTATTAATTCAATGTTCTTGTTTCCTAAACCAAGTTCAGTAATATAGGTTTAGAATTATTTAAGGATGATCCATTTCTATAATAATATATTTTTTTAGTGATTTATGTTCATGGGTTGACAAAAAAATACAAAGGGGAAATATTTGAGATCAAGAGGTGTTCCGATGTTTTTGTAAGGAATTTTCTATTTTTTTGATTGGGTATGATTATTTATGTCAGATTTTGTTATTAAATTCCAAAACCATATTCAAAATCACATTTATTATGAGTTTAAGGTGTTTATAGAAATAAAATAAAATGATTATTACGTTGGTTCAAAATGAGTATAAATCATTAGAATGTTTCATGATGTTAGTATATTAAAGTGAGCCTTAAAAGGTTTTCCATGAAAAAAACAAGGTTTTCACTATATAAGTTGTTTGAGGAAGAATATTTGAGTCATAAGATAGATGCTACACTATAATGGAGGTAATAGTTTTAATAACCTTAGAGGTTTGAGGACCCCCACACGATAAGTAGTTACTAGGACATAAATAAGGATAGGTCAATTTTTAGTGGCATTTAAATTTTGAATATTTCCATATTAGAAGATACTAATATGCCATAAATATAGATGGGTTTCTTTTGGTATCCCTGGAGAAGTTTGAGTTAATTCAGAAGGATTTTTAATTCAAGGTTACACCTATGTGAAATGTGGATGAGTAAATTACTTTGGCATCTAACTACCAAATACACAACCAAAATAAAAATTCTCAAGGTCCAAATGTCTTGGACCTTCCACATCCCAAATGTAGGATTCCAAATGGCTGGCACAATACCTACTACCAGGGAATAATGACCTTATAAAAATCAATAACCCTTTTTTACTATTAGAACGCCTCTTAACTCCATCAAAACACATATAGTCCCCAAGAAAATAAAAATTAAAGGGATTAAAAAATCCAAGTGCTTACCAGTTTTTATTTCAAAAGGACATTAATCATAAATTCTATTTTAATATAGTTATTCATATTTTAATATAATGGATACATTCGCTAAAATTATAACTTGTTTGAGTTAAGACTCTGCAAGGGTTAATTCTTCTAGTGAACCTACATGTTCTCTATTTATCATGTGATATAGAGATATGATGGAGGAAGAGATGTAAGAAACTAAGGAAAGTTTATTCCCCATGAGTCTTATATGTGATGATGGGATTAAGCCTTCCTACACTAAAGTAGTGATACCTAGGCTATCTTGGGAGACATGCATGAACGGTGGGTCCTTTGGTCCTACAATTCATGGTATCTTAGTGTCATCAGGGGAAATGAAAGCCGGAAAAACGACTTTATTAAAATTCTAGGAACCATCTATTTTGTAAATTTTTTATCATATGAGAAGGTTTCTTGAAATACATAATGGTTTTATATATTCCATGTACAATTCAACAAAAGAAGACCTTAATGGAATTATGTATTCTATCTTTATCACCCATCCACCCCAAAACACTAATATACTATATTATAGATGGGATGTGACCTCAAGTATACTAATTGATTTCATTATTGATTTGGTTGATGAAGGGATATTTTTTATTCCCTCTCTAGTATCTCAATGATTCATGTAGGGTAACCACCCCAAATCTTAAAATCCTAATCCCACTTTTATGATAAAATAGAGATGTTTCTATTAAATTTGTTGAGGTCAAAGAATATCCCTCCATCAAGACTTGAGATAATGAACTATTTTAGGGGTCTGGTGTATGCGTTTTTTGGTAATGATAAGTGATATTGGTAAATTATTTTTTATACGAAGAATATGATGATAACGAACTCGTGGGTATATAAATTATCAATTAAGGATGGTCAGGTAGAGATTTTGGATATGAATGTCGAATCTTCTTTCAAGTATAACTAAAGTGATGAGAACAAATATATGAATTCATCTTATTATGCAGAGGAAATATAGTTTTATGATCTGAATCATCAAGGGGGGAAAAAGGGATGAATATAGGGAATAAGTACATAAGTAATAATGATTACTCTCTTTTTCATAAACCTTTGTTGATAATATTTTCAGATAAATTGGGGTGGGAGATTTAAGGAGAATGTTTTGGAATCCCTTTAGGTAGAGAATCCATCTTCCATTGAGGAAATTAATTATGTTTCAACAGGCTTAGAAGAGAAAACCCATACTAATTATGGATGGATCTGCATGAGGTATGAGAAAGAATAAGTTGAACCAACACATAAGATTTATTTACTAAATCGTTCAAATAAGGAGAAGTTGGGAAATGATTTATGTATCAAATAACCATGGGAATATATTAAAATTATTTATTGAAGAAAAATCCAAGTGATTGACAATAAATATAAAATGTAATGGTGCTATAGTCATGATCATATTCGATTATGTGGTTACAATGAAGGGAAGTTTAGTATGGAATAATACATAGGAATTTTTAACAATATGGATTCTTACATTGAGGATATATTATATAAATATCTAATATATAATAACTTTTTTTACTATATATTATATAGGGATCACAACTCAAAATAGTTATTTTTTGGATAGTTCAATGTTTGACATTGTGATGTAATCCTATAGTTATGTTCATGTTTTCTGAGGTTTCTATTTAACCCTTAAAATTTAGTTATGTTTAAAATAGAAAAATATATGTTCATAATGTATTAATATATCCAACATGAAAACCATAAAGATATTTTTATATTTTTTAAAAAATAAAAAACCAATATGATAAAGGGAGGAACCTAACATTGTAAAAAAAAATTGAATAACTGTAAAAATTTTGTTAGAAAAATTGAAAAAATTTCATTGAATTTTTATACTATAATTTTTGGTATGTGATACATTTTCATGATTTCGTGTGTATAGAAAAAAATGTGATAGTTTAATTGTAATGTTACTAAATGAACTAGAGAAAAAATGATGTAATTAAGGCTAGGTCAGTCATGATTGACATGGGGATAAGGGAAGAGTTGGAACTAGTGAAGGGTGAAAGATAAAGTTCTCTTCCTCTATCATCTTACCCTTTATCCAGAAAAGAATTTTTTGAAATTTTAAATGTCCTTAATGGTGTCAAAGTTCTATATAAATATTTATCAAATATTAATAATTTCATTTCAATGGCTAATGTAACAATCCTAACCATAGTAGCCTAGAGGTGGTGTCTTACATAATTAAATTGAAATAGATATAGGGACTCATAGTCTGGAGGACTAAAAATGTTTATCAGTTTTGGACAAATAAATACATAATAATACCCATTTTACATTGGAAATAGAAAAAAATAATAAATAATAAAATAAAAGTCTTAGAGTCCTTGAAATATTATTCAAATGATTCATCTTTAGAACTCGATGAAAAGAAACAAAATAATGGTGAGATAAAATACTAAGTAAGGGTTATGTAAAGAGAAAGATACCATGAATCAATAATCATTATAAAAATGTCATTGTAAATAAATAACACACATTTAATTTAAATAACATGAGTTTATTGATAAGATAAGTTAGAATCAATATGGAAAGGTAAATAACCAATATCAATTTCTATTTAATCAATAAGCATATAATGAACTGTATATATAGATAATATCATACTGAAAATCTAATGGATAATAATTAATAAATTATGAATTAAGTAAATTATTAATTATTAGTCATCATGTTTACAAGGCGCATCGTACCTTTACCATCATGGTCTTTCACAAGATGATTTAAAACAAACCGGGTGAAAACCCATCTTATATGGCCAACTCATTTGTCTCAATAGACTACCGATGCATTGATGTTATTTCATTAACCATCCCCCAAACCATATATTGAATTTCAAAATAATTCCCCACATATTGAAAAATATATTTAATTCATAAACATTTTTCTTATCAAATTTTCATATTGTGTAAAAGATACAGATTTATCAATATTTCCGCAGTTAATGAAATAAATTTCAAAGTAAATATTTCTTGTAAAAAATATATATGATTTATGAAATAATAATACCCCACAAAAAATAATATTTATATTTAACATAAATTTAAATTCAAATGAAAATAATAATAGTAAAGATATTGTTTCAAGATAAAGTTAACAATCACAAAGGAAAGTGAGATTGAAAAATAACTTTTACCACTTAGTAATTTTTTTGTCAAAACACCTTGGATGAAATAATCAAAATTAAAAAATTAAAATAAAATTAATAATTTAATTAGTTATGATATTACATGTCAAGTGCGCAATAATGCTTCATTTACAAAGGTATGAGCCCGTAAGGGGCAGAGCGCTGCGCTAGGGTTATCTCATCGCTGTCGCCTTCTTCTGCTCGTCTTTTCACAGAGGCCACCCCTGTGCTCGGTGGATCTGGTGGCTTCATTGTATGGCGACCTCGTATGGTCAGCTTCACCGTTTTCCATCCTCGCTCGATTTCACCTTGATAGATATGGTTTTTCTTGTTGTAGTGGTGACGTTCTGTGATTGAGGCTCTAGATCCAACAACCAGAGGTCTTAGTTTTTCTTCTAATGAGTACAATTGGTTTTTGGCTAAGGTCTTCGACTCGGAACAGGTGGCGGAGAAGGGATTTGGGATTTGGGAATCATCCTGGAGTCAGATCTTCTGTTTTCTTCTTCTTCATATTTTTGTTCTCCTGGATCTTCAGTTTTTGCGTGTATTGACCCTTTTATTTGGTTAAAAATCATTTATGATTTTATTTGTTCGGGATGGAAGGAAGGACTACGGTTGATTGCAGTAGGAATTTCTCTATTGTGTTGGTTAATATTTGAAATCTTCGGTATGGTTTTCCTGATGAAGGAAGTTTCTTTCCTTATTGTTGATGATTTGGTGCTGGTGATTCTAGAGATGGTGGATCTCAGTTGGGTAGTCCTTCGGTCAATGGAGGATGCAACCTTGATGAATGAGGAATAGCCGTGGTTTTCTTCGGATCAAGGTGCACAATATGTTTGCATTCCATGGTTCGTGGTCTCTCAGCCTTGATTGTGTTTGTGATGAAGTGTTAAACTTGTGATGCATTTTAAATTGTTGTGTTGTGGTGTTAAGGCTGTTTTGTGGTTTTGTAATAGTGAATTCATGATGTTGTGAAGTGGTGATGTGAAAGTGGTGAAGTTATGTAATGGGTACCGACAACCCTTAAACCAGCCTTTTAAAAATGAAAAAAGATGATATGCAGGCATACATGTCAAATGTGTAGTATATACACCATGTAAAAGTGAATTGGTGCATAATGACAAATATGTTTTAATGGAATGTAAATTGAGGTGAACTCCCTTACCCTACGCTTCCTTTTAATTGAAGATTATCTATACTCATATATAGTTTGTTTAAACATGTTATTAACATATAAAAAACTATATTATTATTTATTATATATATATTATCTTTTTATAACATATCACCATCCCTTCATTAATAATCATTTATTATTTTCATTGTTTCAGGTGTTAATTGCCTTATTTTCTTATACGTGTTTTGTCATTAAAGAATGGGTTCATGAACATATTATAGAGTTTAATCATATAAATAATAATAATCAAGAAATATTTATCATATTTATTCAATAATTATACTTTTAAAACCAATAATTAATGATTATTATGAAAAATGAAGTATGTTACACTCATGGAGACAGTAGGCTATACGTACGCATGAGTAACATTTACATTTTTCACTGATAATTATATAATGAAGGTATGTAATATTTTAACTTTATATAATGATTATAATATCATTAATACCATATTATGTGCTTATTTATTTCATCCATGTGGTGTGGTGATGAAAAGAGAATCATATCACATCATGAAGGTGGTCGTCCAAACGTACACGAATGATGGTATCATATTTACATGAGTGAAAATGAATGAAAGAAGATGATATATATTATCTTTAAATAATGATAAATATGTAATTAATATAATAATAATTTCCTTTATATCATATATTATCAACAATTATTTTTTAATCTTCATTCATTTGATGTTTTAGTGAATGGTGAATCACATCGCTTTGTGAGGCAGTAGTCTGCTATACACATAAGAAAAATTATCACATCTACTATAAAAAGGAAGGTAAAAAGATATATATCATATAGTTTCTCTATAGATATAAATATTTCATAAATATTATACATATACTTTAGATACATCATCATACCCAACCTTTAGTGGTGGAAATGGAGAAACAAAGGACATCAGTTTGCTAGAAGGTAGTCTGCCGTACACGCGAACTATGATTTTATAACCCATTTCATGGAAGTGGAAATGGTTTTAGTTCCTAAAATTATTATAAAAAAATACCAATATATCCAATATACTTATTCAATTATATAATAATGGTTTTATAATAATTTATGGAGGTGGAGAAAGAAGTAAAATAAAGATGCCTGTTGAAGAACATTATCCATTCTTAATGTATCCTCCTTAGGATTGCACTAAAGCCTTACTAGGTTATATTTATGACCAAAATAAGGATTCTAGGATAATGATAGGGTAGTTTTAAATTTATTAATATAGGTATTGTTAGAACCATGTTGGTGGGAAAGTGTGAATAATTAAAGGGAGTGAGTTCTCTTTTATCATTGAGGAGAAGTGACATTCTTGTAAATACCCAAAATTATTCACTATTTGTAGGTAAATATTACCTAATATGGATCCAAAACCAATAATTAAATTTTTGGAGGGATGATATGGTCGGGACACACCTCAATAAAAATTGAAACACTTGTTTTAAACATTTTTTCCTCAACTTTTTTAGTTTTCTTATTTTTTCCATTTTGGGTTTTCACAACGGTGACTAATAATTTAAACCACAGTAGTTTAAATATTAACCCTAAAATAAAATGAATATTATTCGATAATTTGTACCCAGTAATTATAAATATGATATCAAATTGAAATTATATATATCCAATATGTGTTGGAAATTAATTTTAACATAAGAGCTCGTAATGTGCAAAAAGTTTGCTTTAACCTTGATCACGTTAAACAAGTTTTTATGATTTAGGGATCAACATGTTCATTATAAAATAATAATTGGTCCACGAATGGAACATATTTTATTTTTATTTTAATTTAAAACTAAATTGGCAGAATATAATTTTTTTTTATAATTTTAAATCATTTAATAACATATAATTTACCATAAAATAACATTAATTTCAATTTTGAAATTATTCATTTAAATTGAATTTAAAAATATAAATACAATGATTTAATTAGAATAAATTATGTTAACACATTGGTAACATGATATATTCATGTTCAAAAATATCAGAACAAAATAATTCATTCATTTTACATTACTTTAAATATTTTTAGTATTATTTATTTTATTTAATTTTTAACTAAAAAATTATTGTGCTGGATTTTCATAAGCATTTATAGTAATTATTTCATCTAAAAAAATTAAAATTAATTATTATAATTAAAAAACTCAGTTATTTTTAAAATGGATATATATAACCAAATAGATTTTGTTTTCTCCAAATACCATGACTTTATAGTTATTAAATGTAAGATTAGGATCTTTTTTGTCTTTTCATATACTTAACTTATTATATGTGCAATATTCAAAGGAAAATGGAAAGAAATATGAAAAATATGGAGACTATGACAGAAAATATTGAAATAAACTCATTAAATAAAATTAAGATAATTTTTTTTCATTTTCACTCTTATCATTCTAGTATGACCCCATCATAAACACATTTTTTACCTTAACTGTGATAATTAATTTTTCTACTTTCACAATTCATTTTTAAATAAAATTAAGTTCACATTATTAAAAAATATAAATTATTATTATTCCAAATATGGAATCTATTTTTTCAAATTCAATTCACATAAGTTGAAAATTTTAATTTAAAAATAATCCTACATAAATTATGAGAAAATATTGATAAGTTTACAAAGGTTTTATATCTAAATTAATTATGAAAATTATTCCAATGAACTTAATTTTATTAATTGATATATAATTGATCTAATTTTACATTAAAACTAAATCATAATATAATTTATCACAATAAAATATTTAAACAAAAATATATTTTTAAAATTAAAATTCATTATTTTCTACAATTAATCGGAAAATGATACTTTTGAAAAAAAATCCAAAACATTCACCCAAAGCTAATTTTTGTATTTCAATTTCAAAACTGAAGTTAAAATTTTGAAATAAGTTTTTATAAGTGTTAAAATTAAATTTTAAATTATTTGTGCAAAGAAAGACTAAATAGTGTTTTTTTAAAACTGGTTTTGTGTGCATCACAAGCTATCGACGAAATTAAATTTATTCTTAGAGAAATATATTTCAAGGTATTAGGGTGGTAAATTATACCCAAATAAAATAAATTGCTCCCTATAAATTTAAATTTTACTTTAGAAATCAATGATTTGATATTTTAAAATACCTTTACTTAAAACCCATGTTATAGAAGGGTTAATAAAATATCTTATTTATAAGAGGGAAAGGGAAGTACAAAGTTCGTCTTGAAAAATCACATAATGAGGTTTTTTAGTAGGATACCATAGATGTTAAATGAAAACATGGACATATAATAGAAAACTAAAACCAAATATAGATAGATAGTGATAGAGAACATTGATCATAATAAAATGAGTGATCTAGAGAAGGTTAACGACCATAGAACCATAAACCAAATAGGTCTGAAAATCTCATTTATATCATTAGAAATTGTATAAATAGGATAAATTTTTATTCCAAGATCCTTTTCCTAAATTCAAGGAATTATTTTACTATATATGAATATAAGTAAATGTACTAACTCGATATGTTTCTACCTTATAATCACAATTTCATCCTTTGGTTGTACTTAAGTAAAATTCTCATTCATAACTTACTTAAATAATTGAAAATCAAAAAATTAAATTTTTATACCTAATGAACTAAAATTCACTTTTAATAGATCATAACATCCATAATACAATTGTACTTCATTCCATCGATCTCAAGTAATTTTTATTAAATATAGTTAGAAAAAGTTGTCAAATATGGATGAATCCCTATATGGTTAAGTAATACATTAATCTCTAAAACCTCAACCAAAGTTTAAGTTAAACCATTTCATAAATGATAAAATTTATGACCCTTAAAAAACATCAATATCAAGAAATTTAGAAACATGGTCACTGAATTTCCAAAATGAACTCACCATCAATCCCTAAAATAACATGAAGTATCTTTTAATAATTACGTACCAAACATGTCAATACATTATTTATGTAATCTCTTGAAACATGATAATAAAATTAATTATCCTAAAACATTATTAAAACCATTTAGGGTTCCTTAATCCTTAAATAAAACATGTTTTATTAAATATATTCTTCAAATAAAAAAAATTGTTAACTCTATCAATGATAGCAAAAAACATTATTTCAGAAAATCATTAATCAGTTCCAAGGCAGTCTGTACTATCCAATTTTATTTATCCTTAAAAATAATCTTTGTATCATAACATCATTATCTCAACATCAAGAAAATATTAATGGTTATATATTTGTTAATCATTTTTCTAAGAATTTCAAATGGCCACTGAATAAAGTTTTGTGGTACCATTAAATACATGTTTTCAAATAATTTAAGTAACAGTACTTTAGTAAAATCCTTATAAATTTAAAAATTCTTTTAAGTAAAATATCATCAATAAAATTATTTTAAAAAACATTCAAAGTATTCAAATATATAATAAAATTAATCATTCCACTTCAACTATATCAATAGCATAAGCTTTACCTTTACCCCTTAGCTTTATTTGAGGTATATTTTCTTGATGCTTGGGGAATTAATTTTCATATTTCCTTATATTAATATAGGTTATACACTAAATAATATTATTTTATTTCTTCACTTTGTAATATTTTATCTGGTGACTCATTTCTACACACTTATAACAAACTCCCAATCACTTCAATCTTTTCCCATGACGATTCTTTCCATAGTTATCAAATATCGTAAAATACTTCTTTTCCTTCTTCTTTTTATCCATTTTAATATGAAATAATATTATTATATTTATTCCATTATAATACCTAATAATTAGATAATTAATTCTCTATCTTAATAGCACATAAAACTATTTGATTATATGAATGAAAGTTATGAGTGACTAGTGAACTTCTGAGACTTGGATTAATCCCATCAAATAAAATTTCAATACTTCACTCCATGTTGTGTATGTAATCCATAACATAACTAGATGACCTTGTAAATTTAGATTCATACCTTACAAAAACTTTCTTCTTCCTTTTTCTTTATTATAAAGAACTTTCTATTCATCTCATCTTATTTCTCATGAGGTAAATATTTGTCAAAGAATGTATCATTAAATTTTTTTCATTCCATGAGTTCAATTTCCTATTCCTCCATAGTATTCTGTATCAATGGACACCATTGATCAATATCACCTTTTAGATGATACACTACAATTGTAACATTTTCCATTTTACTACATCCTAATACCATAAATATATTCTCAAGAGACTTAATCCATTGATAATCTACTATTGGATCATTAGTCCTACTAAATGATAGGACCACTGTCGCATAAAGAGATCAAACATATGGGAATATAATTGTGGAATATATCTCTCAATTTAGCCATGGGTTTTAGTAATAACCTAATTATGATTCCCTAATATATCTATAATATGATCAGTTCCAATACCAGTCATATTGGCTTCCTCATCAGGGAAATCACTATATAGTCCATGAGTATTGATACCCTACTTCCTTCTTGGTTCAATTTATAAAAAATGGAATATATTATATTATCTCATAAAATTATGTATAATCCCAAAACTAGTGAAATTATTAACATAAGCTAATCTCAAAATCATAATCATTTTTTCTTTGAGGGTATATTTATTTTTAAATCCTTTATATAGGTTTGTAATGAAAGTGTGAATTAACCTAAGTATATACCCCTGGAGGGTCAAACCAGGTGGCCTATAAGGCCCTTCTGTCATGAACTAGGTGATGATTGGGTCAAGATAAATTCACATTTTGTAGGTTTTTTACCCTAAGGTACATCTGTTCCAGAACAATATCCATGTGTGGTATCCAGATATGAATGTATTGTAATAAAAATCCACATAATTTGTACCTTACCAAAACGTTATAATTTTATCCTATAATTATCCTCAAATTCTATTATAGGGTTATGTTCCCTACTCAATCTTTTTCTAAATCTATTTCCCAAGGTTTTTTCTAAACATCCACTAATACCAACTGTAATGACCCCGACCCAAGTAGCTCGTAACCGATGTCTTAGTAAATTACATTAACAAAGATGAATGGAATACAATCCTAAAGGAAAATTGTTTTTACCAGTTTTTTAAAACTATATACATAATTGATTCGAATTTATCATTATGAATATAAAATAAAATTTAATACATAAAAAAAATAAAATGCTCAGAATCCTTGAAAACTCATTCAAAGGATTCATCTTCATAACTTGTGGAAAATAAGAAAAATAAGGTTGAGATGAAATTCCTGATAAGGGTTATATATAGTGGAATTAATCATTAATAAATAATAATAATAAACATGAAATGTTAAATAAATTAACACACATGACATTTAAATAACTTGACTGTCATGATAATATAAAGATAAATCAATATTAAAAGGTAAATAGCTGACAACACATTCCATTTACTCAACAAAATAAGAATGAAATGAATCAATAAATAATATCATAATGAAAATATCATGGATTATAAAATCTAAATTCTAAATTAAAGAAATGCTTAATTATTAGATGTCATGTTTCCCATGCACATGCTACCTTTACATTCAATACCTTTCACAAGATGGTTAAAATCATTCTAGGTGAAAAACCATCTTATTTTTTCAAATAATTCATCTCATGAGACTATCGATGCATCAAGGGTATGGCATTAATCATTCCCCATACCATTCATTACATGTCCAAATCATTCCTCATATATCATTTAATTGACTTAAGTCATAAAAAATTTACCTTATTGAATATTCATATTGAGTAAAGGATACAAATTTATCAATATTTCTCTAGTTAATCAAATAAATTTCAATCTAAACATAAAATGTAAAAATAGTATAAATTTTATTCCAAAATCATGTCCATAAAAAAATAATATGGATATTTCAAGGAAATTTAATTACTAATGAAAAATTATTATAAGAAAGTGATATTTCACAATAACTTTTACCACTTAGTAATATTCAATTCAAATCCCCTTGGATGAAATAATTCAAATTGAAACTTAGAATACCATGAAGAATAAATGAATCACTATATTATATTATAAATGGCTAGTATATATAACACATTAAAGTGAATTGGTTTATAAAAATAAATAAGTCTCAATAGATTACAAATTTAGACGAAATCAATTACCTTGTGATTCCTTTTAATTATATATTATTTAATCTCATGTATATTGGTTTTAAATATGTTATTAAATTATAAAAGAACCATGTTAATATTTATAATGTCATATAAATTCTTTTAATAACACCTTATAACATGTTCATTAATAATCATTTATTTTTTCATTGTTTAGAGTTTTAATTTAATTATTTTTATATGACTATTTTTTCATTAAAGATCCATTTAAAACACATATTATAGAGTTTCATCATCTCCAGAATAATAGTCATGAAATAATTATCATATTTATACATTGATTATTATTTTTAAACAAATAATGAATGATGGTTATGAAAAATTATGTATGTTACAACCATGAAGATGGTAGGTCATACGTACGCATGAGTAACATTTTCCTTTTTAATCGATTATTTTGTAAAGAAAGTAAGTAATGTTTTACTTTTTATAGAATAATTTTAATATCAATAAAAAAATAAACATATAGTTAATATTTATTTTCATTTAAAAATCACTAGGAAGAATATAGTATTTTTAGTAATTGTAAGTCATTTAATAAAATATAATTTATCATAAAATAACATTAATGTAAATTTTGAAATTATTCATTTAAATTGAATTAAAAAATATAAATACAATAATGAAATTTTAATATATTATGTTAAAACTTGTGTATCATGATATATTCATCAAAAAAAATAATGGAACACAATAATTCATTCAATATACTTCACTTTTAATTTTTTTAGTATTATTTATTATATTTAATTATTAAATAAATAATTACTATAGTGTTGTTTATTAAGAATTTAAAGTAATTATTCCATCTCAGAAAAAATTAAAACAAGTTATGATGATAATAAAACTCATTTATCTTTAGAAATTATATATATAACCGAACATATGTTGTTTTGTTCCTATCATAAGGACATGTATATATTAAAAGTAAGAAAATTGGATTTTTGTCTTTTTCTTTACTTAACTTATTATATCGGACATATTCAAAGGAAATTGGAAAGTAATTTCCATATATTATATACTTTGATGAAAAATATCTAAATAGACTAATTAAATAAAATTAAGATAATATTTTAGGTCATTTTCACTCTTATCATTCTAGTTTGACCCAATAGTAAACTCATTTTTTACCTTAACCACACCAATTATTATTTACTTCATTCACTATTAATTTTGGTATTTTTTTTGAAATGATTGAACATTATAAATTATTTTGATTCCAAATATGGAATCATTTTTTCTAAATTCAATTCACAGAAGTGGAAAATTTTAATTTAAAATTAATCCAGCAATATAGAGAGAAATTCGATTTTTAAAGTGAAAATTTTCAGCTGTTTTCAAAGTTTTTATATAAAAATTAAATGTGAAAATGACTCTAATTAAATGAATTGGATTAATTTATATAAAATTGAACTAATTTTACATTAAAACAAATTTAAAGAATAATTTTCATTATAAATTATTTAAATGAAAAGGTATTTTTCAATTAAAATTCAATATTTTTCACTATTGATCTGAAAATGAAAATTTTTACAAAAATCCCAAAAATTCACCCTAATATAATTTTGGTATTTTAATTTCAAAAATAATTTTTTAAAATAAATTTTATAAAATTAATAAAAATTAAATTTAAATTATGTGTCCAAATAGTGACTAAACAATGTTTTGTTTACACCATGTATCGGGTGCATCATAAACTAAAAAAAATTTAATTTATTCTCAAAAAAATATACTATGATTTATTTCAGTTAAAAAAAACTAAGTTAAAGGTATTAAAATCACATGATATTCATTTTTATGCAATATTTAATGGTTGTAGCATTACATTGAATTATACATAAGAATGTATGGAATAAATTAACCAGAATTGTTTTTTATTTTTTGATGCCATATAGCTTAATGTTATAGACCCTGTGAATTTTCCAATCATGAATAAGGAAATTTCAGTAATGTTATGTGTATTAGAGATCTTTTTCCCACCATCATTGTTTTATATATCAACCCACCAGATGGTTCACGTGGTTAGAGATATTGAACTATTTGGTATTATAAATTATAGATATATGCTCCTCATTGACCATTGTAGGAAAATTTTATAAGGATTTGTCAATAACTCGTGTTTCATAGAAGGTTGTATTGAGGAGTGCTATATTATTGAAGAAGATGTTGAAATATATACTGATTACCTATCAGATGTTGATAGCATTGGTCTCCCAAATATTTTCATAACATATGCTTTATGGGTGAAAGGATTTATAGAAGAAGGGTTTTTCCAATTACCATTACACAGTAGGATAAATCTCATAGTAACATTTTACATAATAGTAAAAAAGTGTCTCTATAATTTGAATACTAAAAATTACTTCTTATACACTTGAATCCATCAATTCATTAATGATAAATATCAAGTAACAATAATAAAAAATTTATAGGATAGTTACATGATCAGATTTATAAGGAGTTATCTGCAAATCCAAATTCAATTTCCAAATATAATGCCCTGTATTTTTTTGTCTATTATTTTTAAATATAATATAGAATTAACTTGAGATCATGAGCTGATACGACATGGAATTATGAGGCCCAATGTGCCTATAATATATATTTGAAATATATTAAATAGCATTCACAAGATGCTATCCTGAAATAGTGGAATATCTTATAAATGGGTGCTCAGATAAAATATATGAGGGCACCATTGTGTTCAAAGTAGCGCCTTTACCTTAGGTTAAGCCTAACATGAGCCAGCGTGGGTCAACTGTGAAAGTTAGTTTTTGGACATTTAAAGAATAAAATAAATTAACAATTTATTTTAATTTGACATTATGGAAATTCAACATTGCGTTTAATTTTTTAATAAATAGTCTGGTTGAGACCTAGGGTTACAATTCATAAGCCTAAGAAATCCCTGGAAGATATGGAGAAAACACTCGATGGATGATGAAAAGATGATAGACTATGATCCATCTTGATAGATCACCATAAAAAATCAATCTTCATTAGAGAATGATCCAAACCCCAGATAGATTATTGTGATTTCAATTCCTTCTTTCTCGCGGATGAACCACGAACAGGTTAACCCGCAGTTCGATCATTCGTGTGGGATGGGTTGATTACGGAATTGATTAGGGAAGATTATTGTTTACGTTGTTTATATTTATGATCATTCTTACTGAATGTATCAAGACTATAATGAACAATGGTTGAGGTTATTTCCTTTAGTTAATTCCATGTGATTTCTACCCCCTTTTCCCATGTGTTCTTCGTTATTTGCAAGATATGAATGGATGATCGTTGCGACTTTGATTTGTGGCACAACAATATGAGATTTTAGATCTATCGTTGGGATGACCTAGAAAAGGTGTGACGGTTATGGCGATGTACGGATCAAATTATTTCAGGAGAAACTATTCTTCAAGCGTTCTTTGTGCGGGAGTTCGGAACTAGATTTTGAGGTTGATCGAAGGCCTGAAACTCATAGATTCGGTGTTGTGATGATAAAGAGACCTTGGATATTCAGTTTCGAGATGAACGAGTGAAAAAATATATCACAAGATAATTGACCAAAGTGCTGGAGGAATAACAAAATTTCTTCAAAATCACCTAGAACATGAAATGTATTCTTTGATACATGCTGTGTGGGACCTGTTGAGTGGCAGCTAGGGTTTCAAGAAGTTGTAAAGTGTCACACGGTATGTGAAACCAGTCACATGGTGTATGGGACCTTCATCTAGATTTGGTGTGTATCACATATGATACATGGACACAGGGTGGAGTACATGACATGTACTCCACAACATGGCCAGACCCAGAGCAGTTACACGGGCTACCCCATTTACAGGCACACGGGAAGGAAGAAACAGGTTGAAGATGTTTATGGGCATATGGCTAGCATACATGAAGCAGACCCTATATTGTAGGGCACGATGTGTGAAACTTTCTACTCTCTAGGTGTACATATTTTACATGACATGTTCTTCTAAAACATGCCGTTGTACATGATCCATTATACACGGTCAGTACCCAGGGTCAAGGGATATGGATTGTGACCCTTCTATATGCCATGTACTCTTTTATACATGGATTTATCTCTTTTTCCACTGTATCGAGGATAATTTTCATTAGGTTTGGTTCCCTTTCTTTTTCCCCTGAAGTTTAGTTGGTATCATTTTCTTTTCACATGTATATGATCCCTTCTGCGTGAATTTCTTAATAGAGTAGTTGGAATCCCTTCCGAGAGGGCCAGAGCAGAATCCTATATCCATTTTTGTGACCTAGGTAGAGTCTCGGTATTGGCATGTCCAATATTATTGAACGTTGATCCTCTACTAAGAAGTTGAATTTAGATGAGTCATGCTATCACCCCATTCCCTTGACAGTGATCCTCATTTGTGTATCATGATCTTCCCCACACATGGAGTGAGTTCTCCCAGATTGATTATATCATATCTCTCTTTAGATCGATTAGTGAATCTCTCTCATTATGGTTCTTGACAAATAGTAGTTCTCAGGTGTACGTAATCTATTCCATCAGACTAAGGAGAGTGTACTCCCATATGAGTTGCTTTGTGGAATCTTCAAACTGAATCCCTAGTGATGATATGTGGTAGTTGTAACTTACCTCTAGACTATGGGTCTGGGTTTGAGTATATATGGATATGTTCTTGTTATATGTACTGAAAACATGTATTGTGTATAGATGACTGTACCATTACTTTGTGTATGAATTTTTGGTATCTGGGTGTCTAATATGTATTGTTATACTCACCCATGCACGGCCTTTGCCCGAACGTGTCATTTCTTATACAGAAAAGTGACCTTTTGATTGAGTACAGGGTGGACTTGGACTTGGAAAAACTTTTTTAGTTCAGACATGTCGAGGTGTTCCTACGACTTTGAGAATAATTCCCAATGCCTTTTTGTTTACTAGTTGGCCTTTCTAGTTTTCAGACTATTTCTTTTTGTAGTCTTGTTTTCTAGACCAATTTAATTTACTGCACTTTACTCTCTTGTTGTACTATATTGGTTTTGTTTTGTTTTATGCATGTATTTTGTTTCCTAGTGGTTTTCACTTTTCAACATTTGTGTCTTGGAGATGTGTGCATGTGTACTAGTACTTAAGAAATGCCTCCTATGTTAGTGATATGCCTACTTTAGGCTAGCCACTGTCCCTAGCCTATTGGAGGTGGGATTGTAGAGTCATGGAACATAAAAAACTAGGATGGGTAATCACAGAGTGGTATCAGAGGTGGTTGGTTCTACCTTAGTAACTAGAGTCAGTGAGATTGGTTTGGAGAAACAATGCTATGTTTTCTGAGTTCTTCTTTCAAAGAAAGAACTCTAGTGTTAGTACGGGCGGCCGTCGTATCCATACATCGGGACTCTGATAACCTGATTTTTGACTCGGTGCATGAGAACACTGGTTTCAGGTGAAATAATGGTACATGCTTCACATTACAATAGGTTTTGTTTTTGTATCCTTCTTGGGTCATCTCTCTAGATATACTCATTGACCGTGGTATATATTATTTTCTTATAGGGTGCCTGAAAGATGAAAAATATCTTTGATTCAATAAATCGATCACGAGGATGAACTCCTCAGTGATGAGGGTTAAGTAGAGGGACCAGTTTCCCAGATGTTTCCTTCAGGTGGTGCACTAGCTATACCACCACAAATAGAGCAGCACGTGGTACCTACAATACTAGCAGATGAGGAGCACAGTTTGACCATGCACCATGTGCTTCATAAATAGAGACTCTTCTGATTTTGAGGTGCGCCTGTCCCTCAGGCGGCTGAGGACTAGCTTGAGGTGGAGACCAGAGTTTTCAATCAAGTGAGGACACCACCAGACAAGATAATGATCCTAGCGGTGAGCCTTCTCCAGAGTTTGGTAGGACGATATTAGAGTTTGACCACACAGACTGACGATGAGCTGAATCATTCATGGGTGGAGTTCTATATTCTCTTTATAGAGTATTTATCTCTTTTTACACTGATAGTAGTGCGTATATATGATCTTATTCAACTCTAGTAGGGTTTCTTGATAGTGGCTAACTATTCATTGAGGTTCACCAACTTCTTGAGGTACTCTATGGATATAGTCAAGGTTTAGTACTTCAAGGTTCAGTCCTTCGAGTGTAGTCTAATTCGAGACATCTAATCCAGTGTTATACCTATATGAATCCTGACTTATGATGGAGTGCATGAATGTGGTTTGGTGGTTGATAGCTTCTTGGCTGAGTAGATATAGTCGGTGACAGTCAGAAGTAGAAAATCGGTGTAGAGACCATTTCAGTGGAGAGTTGATGTCAAACATAGAGATCTGAATATGGGAGATGTTATAGGAGGTCCCAAGATAGGGGATCTATGGTTCATAGATCTCAGGTTGGATCTAGTCCGCCTTAAGAGAGGCAATACTACACATGTGATAGTAGGGGGCATCTCTCTAGAGATTGCCCAACCCATCAAGTTGCTGCTAATGGGATGATGGATAGACCATAGTAGCAAAGGCAACAAGTGGAGCAGGTAGATCCTCTAGGTGTTGGATGTGGAAGAGGAGTTGGGAGGGCTATAAAAAGAGGAATACATTTCAAAATACTACCACCACCACCCCAGGTGGTACACGCCAAGCTCAGGTATCTGAAGGACATGGGAAGGGAAGCTATATGCAATCAAGGCGTACAACCCAGAGACTCCAAGAATGATCTGAGGTATGATCTGTGTCTTTTCTAACTTATCTTCCATACTTATAGACAAAGGTTCCAGTTATTCTTTTCTCACCACATACCTTTTATAATACCTTGTGGTTCCGGTAGAACCATTGAGTCAACCCTTATGCTTGGAAACACCTATAAGAGGAGACTCTATGGTCAGACACTTATGCCGATAGTGTGATCTGACTCTTGTAGGAGAGAGTTTTGGTTGGAACCTCTTGATGGAAACGTCGAGGCCTTACGATGTCATTCTCAATATGGATTGGCTATCTTGAGTTCATACTGAGATTGAATATTTTGGGAGAAATGTGCGGTGTGTCCACAATGATGGGATGAGGATTTCCTTTGTTGGTGAAAGGGAAACCCATGAATCATAGGATGGGATCATTTATAGAAGGTTGGTTCCAATCAATCATGAGTTGGATAGCCTTACCCTTGGAACAACAAATGTTACGATCTTTAAGTTACTAGAAGTAGTGGAGGAGTATGAGGATGTCTTTCCAGAAGATGTTTTAGGGTTACCTCCCTATCATCAGATCAAATTCTGCATTGACTTACAACCTAGTAAGACACTGATATCCTCAACATAATATTATATGACACCCACAAAGCCTCGTGAGTTGAGGGTGCAATTGGGGAACTTGCAGAGGAAGGTCTTCATGAGGCCTAGTGTTTCACCCCAGGAAACCCCAGTTTTGTTTTCCTATAAGGAATATGGGATCTTTAGGGTTTTTTTTGGATTACCAATGCTTGAACTAGGTGACCTTGAAGAATAAGTATCCACTACTGATGAATTGTGAACTCTTTGATCAGTTGAGATGGGAACGATGGTTCTAGAAGGTTGACCATCGATCAGGAAATCACCTACTGTAAGTACGGGATGAGTATATACCAAATATTAATCTCAGATGCTGCTACCATCATTTGAGTACATGGTGATGTCTGTTGGTATGAAGAACACCCCAAAAGTGTTCATGGGACTCAACAACCGGATATTTCATCCTTACTTATACTAGTTCGTGGTAGTCTACATTAACAATATCCTTCTGTACTCCCCATCCAAGGAGGAGCACATAACACACCTATGGATGGTTTTGGATGTACTTTGAGAGAACAAACTTTATGGGAAACTCTCAAAGTTCCCATTATAGATTCAGGAGGTCCATTTTCTCGAACATGTTATCTCAATATATGGGGTAACAGTGGACCCGACCAAGGTCGAGGCAGTGTTATCCTGGGAGCCACCTAAGAGTGTGATGGAGGTATAGATCTTCCTTGGGATGGAAGGCTATTACCAAAGATTAATAAATAATTTCTCTAGGATATCAACACCTATGAAATCTTTGAACTCAAAGGGGTATCCTTTTTTTTGGAAAGATAAATTTGAGTAGGCTTTTCAACAGTTGAGGTTGATTTTGACGAGTGATCTGATCTTGAGATTGTCAGAGGAGGGTGTTTAGTATGTATTATTCTACCGTGCATCTGGGAACAGACATGGTTGTATATTAATGCAGAGTCAAGCATTGATTTTTATAGTTTACACCAGTTGAGACCATGTGAGAAAAACTACTTAACCCAGGATCTTGAGTTAGTAGTGGTAGTCTTCACATCGAAGATGTGGCGACAATACCTAATGGGTGAGTGGTTTATCATAAACTCCAACCAAAAGAGTCTCATGCATATATTCTCTCATAAGGATCTTAACTTGAGACAAAGGTGATTACTATATTTCCTCCAAGGCTATGAATTTGTGATTTTCTATACTTCTGGGAAAGGGGAACATGGTGGCAGATTCTATTATCATGATATCTAGTTCACAGTTGTTGAATGAGGTGTCAGAGAAGTTGTACTCATTACAATTATCCTTTGTGGATGGATATAGAGCAGCTTATATTGAGTTGATGGTTTTCACCCCTCCAATCATACAGTGAGTTAGGGTGGCAAAACTTGGGGATACCAACTGTGAGACCCTACATGCTCAGATGTCCACAAGGCATGTGACTGATGGATATTCATATGGTGGGGAGCATGTTTTCCTTTTTAGAGGATGCATAGTTATACTAGTGGTGTTGCATGAGGAGGTTCTGAGAGAGTTTTATACATCCACTTTAGTGGTACACCCTAGTGTGATGAAGATGTACCAGAACCTCTGCTGTCAATTTTGGAGGAAAGGGATGAAGAAGGCGGTGGAATAGATCGTTTCTTTATGCCTTACATGCTAGTAGGTAAAGGCTGAACACCAGATTCTAGTGGGTTTGAATCAACCCCTTGAGGTTCCAAAATGGAAGTGGGATGTGATATTTATGGACTTCATGAAAAGTTTACCAGGTACCTCTAGGGGACTGAATACCATCTGGGTGATCATTGAACAAATCACCAAGTCAACCCAATTTATACCTATCTAAGAGTAGAGTTTAGTAGAGATCTTGGGAAGCCTCTATGTACATGAGATAATTTGAATCCAAGGAGTCCCATTGATAGTGGTTTCTGATCGTGATGCTCATTTCACATTCTAGTTATAGAAGGGATTAAAATAGGCATTTGGGACTCAGTTATGCTTGAGCATGACATTTCATCCCCAGAAAGATGGAAAGATGGAGAGAGACATTAAGGGGTTAGAGGATATTCCAAAGGCTTGCATCTTGGACTTAAATAATAGTTGGGGTGACCACCTACCACTGTTGGATTTTTCATATGACAATTTCTAACACTTCACCATTTGTATGGCACTATTAGTGGCTCTTTACGGGTGACCCTTTAGGTCACCACTCTGTGGGACTGACCCAGGAGAGTCAATACTAATGGGACTAGAATTGCTGTGAGATACTACCAAAAAGGTGAATATCAACTAGGAGATAATGAATACTATGTAAAGATATCAAAAATATTATACTAATAGATGGTAGAGACCTTTGTAGTTTGATAAAGGAGGCCATGTTTTCCTTCAGGTGTCCCCTCATCAAGGGTTACGAAGATTTGGTCTGGGATGCAAGTTATCTCCGAGGTTTATCACCCCATTTCGGATACCTCGTAGAGTTAACAAGGTTTCATGTGGCTTAGCTCTACCCTAAAAGTTGAACTGGGTACATAATGTCTTCCACGTGTCCCAGCTAAGGAGGTACATGTATGACCGATCACACGTCATCGACTAGGGAGAGCTGGAAAATTAACGACGGAGCGATTTTTGCTGAGTAGACAATGGGGATCAGGTATTAATAGGAGATGATTCTTCATGGGCAAGCGATTACTTTAGTGCATGTCTTATGGAAGCTTGATATTCTCTAGAAGATCACATGAGAGTAGGAGGCTCATATTCATGTGTAGTACTCACATCTTCTTGTATAGCCTTTTTTGGGATTTTTACAGACGAAATCCCCCTGGTGGGGAGAATGTAATGTCCTAGATTATTTTGTGTTTTATTTTTAAATATTATGTGGAATTAAATCAAAACTAGGCATTGAGACAATGTGTGATTTTGAGGCCTAGTGTACCCAGAATAACTGTTTGAAATATATTAAATATATTTAAAAGCACGAGTGAGGAGTTTTAGTAAAATAGTAGAATAACTTATAAATGGAAGCCCATATCATAAATCAGAGGGCATCATTACATTTTGATTAATTACTTTACCTTAGGTGGGGACTAACATCAACCGATGCGGGTCATCAGTGAAAGTTAGTTTTTGAATTTTTAAAGAATAAAATAAATAAAAAATTTATTTTATTTTGATGTTATAGTGATGTAGTGAATTTATTCATTTTTTAATAAATATATTGTAAGTTTCCCAAGGTTATAATTCATAACCCTAGAGAAATACCTAGAATCTCTGGAGAAAAGTCTTACAGAAACCTCTTAATGAACGATGATGAGGCGACGGATCATAATCATGGTTGAAGGATTTCCATTGGAAATAAATCCTCAGCAGCGAATGATGCAAGACCCCGATAGGGCATCATGATCTCAATTCATTCTTGCCCATTCTTAGAATCAACGACACTTTCAGATCAACCCATGAACAAGTTGACATGTAGTTTGATTGTTCTTGTGGGAGGGGTTGATTTCCGGATTGATTGGGGATGATTATTGTTAATTTTTTTATCTTGATGATATTTCTTTTCCAACTGATCAGGATTGGAATGAACAAAATTTTAGGTTTGTTCCATGGGATTTCTTCCCTATTTTCATGCATGTTCTTCATTCTTTGCGGGATTTTAACGGATGACAGTTGAGCCTTTGATTCATGGAACAATGATATGAGATTTTAAATCCTTCCTTGGGAAGACCTAGTGGAGGTGCAATGGAAATGGAGATAGATGGATCAATGTATTTCGTGAGATATAATTCTTCGAGTGCTCTTCATTTAGGTGATTGGAATCAGATTTTAGGGCTGATTAAATGCCCAAAACTCGTTGATTCTATTCTATGATGAAGATCTGACCTTGCATCATAAACATTGGGATGAATGGATCAACAAACTGAGAAACTTAGAATTGAATGATGCACTGAAGTAAGAACAATTATTTTCGAAAATCACGTAGAACTTGACATGTGTTATTTGATGCACATTGTGTGGGACTTGTTAAGCGGTGGCTAGGGTTTCAGGAAGCGGTAAAGTGTCATGGGACATGTGGAACCGGTCACATAGCATATGGGACCTTCCTTAGGACTTGGTGTGTATATCAGAGGACACATAGACACAGGGTGGAGTACAAAACATGTTCTCCACCACATGGCCAGACCCAGACCGGTTACATGGGGAACCCCATGTACTGCCACATGGGAAGGAAGACATAGGTTAAAGATTTGTATAGGAACATGTCCAATATACATGGAGTGTACCCTGGAAAGTAGGGCATAGTGTGTGAACCTTTCTACACTACGTATATACCCCTTTTACATGACACATTCTTCTGACACCATTCATTGTACACGGGCAGTACCTGGGGTCAAGGGACTTGACGCGTGACCCTTATACACATTGTGTTTTCTTTTCTACATGGCTTTATCTCATTGTCCACCATATCTTGGAAAAGTTTCATTTGGGTTTGTTCCCTTTCTTATTTCCCTAAAGGTTAGATGGTATCGTTTTTTATTCAAAGGATTATGATCCCTTCTATATGACATTCTAGATAGAGTAGTTGGAATGCCCTCAAAGAATCCCAGATCTAGATCCTTTATCCATTCATGTGATCTAGGTAGTTTCTTGGTATCAGTGTGAAAAAATTACTAGACATAAATACTCTAATTAGTAGGTGAATCCAAATGAGTCTTGGTATCACCCCTTGTCCCTAGAAGTGATCCTTATCTATGTATCATGATCTTCCCCAGACATGGAGTGAGAACTCCCAGAATGAGTGTATCATATATCTCTTCACATCAATCAGTGTATCTCTATTATGATAGTTATAGATTAATATTAATTCTTGGCCAGATTTCATCAGTTCTATCAAACTCATGAGTGTGTTCTCCCAGATGAGTTTCTTTGTGGAATCTTTATACTGAATCCCTAGTGATGATATGCGGAAGTTGTGACTTATGTCTAGACTATGGGCTAGGGTTTGGGTATATCTTAGATATATTCTATTTATATGTACTATAAACATTCATAGTGTATAGATGATTGTATATTTACTTTGTGTATTGATTTTTGGTTTCGGGGTGTCCTACTGAGTATTGTTATACCCACCCATGCACAGTCTTTTCCTACACGTGTTGTGTCTTGTGAATACGAGTGGCCTTTTGACGGAGTGTAGGACAGACCAAGATGAGATAGAGCTTTAGAGTTCAGATAGTCCAAGGTGTTCATAACACTTTGATAAGCAGTCCCAATACCTTTTTGTTTACAGTTTGGACTTTGTAGTTTTCAGACTCTTTATTTTGGTGGGTTTTTTTATCCATCTCAGTTTACTTTACCGCACTTTACATTCAGGTCGTACTCTATTGGTTGGGTTTAGTGATATTCTTTCATTTCTTCCATAGTGGTTTTCATTTTTCAGCATTTTTGGCATGGACATATATGTGTGTGTATAAATACTTAGGAAATTCCTCCCATGTTAGTGATATGCCTACTCAGTGCTAGTCACCAGCCTCTGGCCTATTGGAGGAGGGCTTGGGGAGTCATGACATGGAGTCCACTGGGATGAGTCGTGACATCCAAAAATGTTTATTACTAGATAGGGGACCCAATTTTTATGTTATATCTTTCACAGGTTTTTTTACTGAATGATTATATATACTATACAAAGAAACAATATGAATGTGGTACAATAAAAAATAGTGGAGTTTTTTTTGGTAGAAGAGATGCATGAACCCAGTTCCAAGGATAGAAATCCTAATATGAAAATATATCATATTTCAACATCATCAAATAGATATATGAGTTGGATTATATAACATTTCAAGTGATTATTTTCTATTGAAAATGGGTTGACAATAGGAGTATAGTGAAAGTCAATGAATTGGGCTTTAGGAAGGTGAATTTTAGTGTATTTTCATATATGGATGAAATATTTCAAATGGAATTATAATTAGTGAAAGTATTTTACGCCCCAGATCCAATAAACAAGAATTGGTCAATTGTTCTGTGGGTGACTAAAAAAACTACATGGTTAGATGAAAAATCAATTATGGAGGACCCTTTAATTGAGAGATCACAATCATTTCATAGTGGTCCCAATATTGGTAATGTTTTATACATTAGAGTGGATTACATGGATGTGATTTGTATGCTCAATAGGGGATCCAAATCACATCACCTTTAAATAAAAATAGAACTTAATGATCATGTTAATGTTTTTTTAATATAATTTTCTTTTTCCAATAATATTATATGTTCTCTACTACATTTACTTAATCTAAATTAAATGTTTGACTACACATGTAGATAATTACTTCTCGACAAGAAAATGTTTCCAATCATGTGAAAGATCACAATATTAATGATGAGACTATTAAATTAAAAGGGGATCGACAACATGTTGATTAAAAAACACGAATGTAATGGAATTACCATGTTAACTAAAATTATAAAGGAAATAATAAATGGAATAAAATATAAGGTTGGTTGGAATCAACACAGTGAACCTATTGAGCCAAACAAGTCAATGTTCATTAGTTACATTAGGGTCATAATGAGAATACATGTTCCAATTGATATAGATACATGGAATAATGTCATTTCTATGTTGAAGGCAACCATTCGGGATGATATTAGATTCATGTTTTGATATACTTTCTCTATCTAATAGAAAAATTATATAATGAAATATTGATTTTCTTTCCACTAAGCCTTTCAAAGTTCATGTATTTTAGATTATTTCAATAAAAAATATTCCTTAATGGTGATTGTAAAAGATCATAGAGGATTGTAAACACTTCTTAAAAATCATCATCTCGTATATTTTGAGGAGAAAGTAAACCCCCACCCACTGGTTACATATGAAAACATTATAAACCAAAAACATAGAGAATATAATTTTTCATTGGTATGAGGAATCATTTAAATTTCATTATAAAATTTAATATTTTGTTTGAAATTATTTATTTTATAATCATTGATTCAAAATTTGTAATTTAGGAAACAAAAAAGGAGTGCTGAAAAATAATCATAATGAAGTGTAACTAATATACCCCTACTGTAAATCAAGGATGTGGTATGCATCACTTTAAAAGAAACTAGTATGTATTTAAAATCTATAGAAAATGAATTTTTTGATATGAAACAAAATATATTGTTTTTCTTGTATACAGATTGATGGATCAAAATCCAAATACACTTCCTTCCCACATTATGGTATATAGAATGGGGTCCATGTAAATAAAAAGAGGACACTAGTATAAGAAAACACACAAGTAGTATGAATAAGAATCCATAATTCACTTTTGACATGTGGGAATTGACAACATGTAACAAACCAACCTTAATACCCTCTGAAACTGGTACCCAGCCCAATTTTTCATAAACCCAAAGGGCGTTCCCTATCCTCAAAGGCTGGTGACTAGAACCCGAGTATCAAAAACACCATAGGGAACAATTTCTCCCTAACTGAAGAAAAAACATGGAACATATATACAACATAAACAATAGTGGAAAAGATAAATTTATTCCATAGCTAAAAACAATTAGTGATAACAAAACAAATAACAAGTATAAATAATCTCTAAGTACAAGTCCAACAAAATATGATTACCAAAAACAGTAAAACCAACTACTCCATGTGATAGTGTGGGAACACTCCTACCATCTCACCACCAGTTACCCAACTCAGCTGATAGAAAACCTCATCGCCTCACTACGGAGCCTTTATTTGCACTACATTTGAGGATATATATAAAGGTTTATGCACCACCAATGGGGTATGCAGGGTGTGAGATAACATTCTCAGTAAGGTCTCACCCAACTGTTCTATTTAATGTCTCTGAATAGTAATCCAAGCATGATTAACTTTAAATAAAGAAGTCATGATAATAGTTTAACAGTTTTTATAACAATAGCATGGAAAAAATTGAATTTCCTCATTTTACACATTTCAAAATAAAATTGGTAAAATATTTTTAAAGCATTTCATATCAATATAGAAAATAGATATATCATTTCAAAACAAAGCATGCATCAAATATTATATCCAATCCATGGAAGTATAATAAAACTGTACAAGGTAAAAGAAGAAACATATGTAGCAAAAAACTAGGGATTAACCTAGATTAGGATAGCTCAGACACTCATACCTAAAATATAAAATCACATGGGCATTAATGCACTAAACATATGCTTTGAGTCTATAGATCATAGGAACACACTAGAAAAAAACCACCAATAGGTCTAATGAGTCCCTAGAAAAACATAATCAGGGAGAAGAGGAAATCCCCATGAGAAAACCCCCTAAAAGTTGATGATACCTATTACTATACCTTACACACAAATTCCCAAGGATTCCCATGTTTTATATTTTTCAAATCAATTCAATAAACCACTCTTTGAAAACCATTTAATAAAACCGTTTCATAATACTTTGAAAACCCATTTTATTTTACCAAAACCCATGGAAACCACATTTTATACATACCATTTCAACACATAGAAAACAAATATGTCATATAATTTCATTTCATTTAAAAATCAATTTATCAAAAATAGAAGAAATGCAGTTCACTAACATTGGTTAGAGACAGAACCACCTACCTCAAAAATTAGGTCTCATACACCAATAATGGAATCCACTACACTGAAGAAACCAATGATGAAAAAAGGGGCCCTGTAACCTATACTCACATCTCTTAGTTGATTCAATTTAATAAAAGGGTTAGTGGTGAAGTGGAAACAACACATACTTTAAGAACAAACAACTGCCGCACCATAACCAATAAAGAAACGACACCTGGAACAAGTTCTCACTATGGATCTAAAGATAAAAAATAAGAAACATCACCACGGGTCAATAGATCTGATGTCATAATGAAACAGTGTTACCATGATCATAGAAACAAATATGTAGAGAATATTACTCACCCAGAGAATTGAAATCTAACCACAACAATGATCAATCTCCAAACGAATCAATCTAGAGTGAACAAAGGTTCCCAAAATCACAATAGAATATATCTAGGTTGGGAGAAAGGATGAATGTTGAATAATGAATGAAAAAGCAGTTGATTAAGAACCCTAAAATAAGAACACTTGATATTTACATGATTCCTAACCCCTTTACACATCATATAATCCACATGGCTTAGGTATGCTAAAAAAACTAAAACCTTTTTATTAAAACCTGATCTTCTAACATTACATGTCGTGTAACCATTACACAGTGTGTACTCCTTTCATGATGTGTAAAAAGTTCATGAATTTCTTTTGGAGACCTAGTACATGTTATATAACCCATTAATGCACTCTGAATTTTCCCAACACACAGAAAAAATATGAATTCCTACAGAAAAAACCCCAAACCAACTCATTCATTCTATAATCTTAGGAATAAACCTACAAATACATTAACACATTCATACCCAACTCAGTTAATTCAAACAAACATACATGCCTGATGTTTATGACATTTTTCATAGAAAATTTTATCCTTCATGAGGATTCCAAAGACACAACCAATTAATAAGGAATACTAGAAATGAGAATAAAAAATCCATGAAAGAGGGTAATGAGATTTACAATCTTTGATCCATAAAACTTTCTATCGTTGGGATGTCAAGTGGAAAAATAATTTTCGGTAAACAGGTGAGGCCATTAATCTCTCATTAACTAATAGTTCTCCAAAGTCTCAAGAGAATATGATTCATTCTTCCATAAAACTCTGGCCCCTAGGATAAAAATCCCATTAAATACTTTCACTTGGGAGTCAATGATCTCAATTGGGTTCTCAATAATCAAAAAGTCTAGATATAACTCAATTAATTCCCAACTCAAAACATGTGAGGGATAAAGATGGTATTTCCATACCTATGATATGAGGAAAAAATCATGAATTCCTATCAAATGAGTCATAAATTCCAAACGGTAAGAAAGCTTCCCAAGTCTCTCAATGACCTCAAATGGGATAATATATATTGGATCCAAAATTCCCTATTTCCAAGCTGATGGTGATCCAACTGAGGTGAAAAATTCAAGAAAACTCTGTCACCAAAAGAATCCCCCAAAGGAAGATTCTGTTGATCTATATAAGATTTCTACTATCTCTATTTTATAACAAGATGTTGATGTATATCTTGAATCATCACAAACATCTCTTGAACCAAACTTGTTCCCACCAATGAAGCTTCTTCCACCATTCTCCAATAAAGAGGTTATCTTCAAGGGTGACCATAAAAGCATAAAAATGATCCATTATGATCAACAACAAATAAATTTTGTAATAGGAAATCTAAAATAGTCCTAGATGGCTATCCTATGATCCAAAAAAATTCAAGTCATAGGCACGAAGAATATCCTCTAAGATATGAACAACATGATTCATCTGAACATCTATTTGTTCATGATAAGTTTTACTAATTCTAATCCATGTCCCCACTTCCTCGTAGGGACTCCAACAGAACCTCAATGTAAACCTAGGATCCCTATCTGAAATAATAGAAGTAGGAAACCCATGTTACCTCATAATTTCTTACAAATACAACTTACCCATGTGAATTTCACCCCATTATTGGTAGGATAAGTAAAATGTAACTTCAGCTTTGAGAAATCCTTGATGCCCCATCGGTAGTATCAAGAAAGAATAAGGATGCTCCAAATCTCTAATTCATTATATGGTACTTCCAATGAAAAAATAGACTTTACCTTCTTAGGATGAACTAATAATCCATTCTCATAAATCATGTGCCCTATGAATTTAGCTTCTTTAATCCAGAGGTTTCATTTTGAAAGATTTCCATACAAAAGATGATTCATAAAGATTTCCGAAACCAAACTCAGATAGTGCTCATACCTGTGCTTGGATTTCAAATAAACAAAAATATCATCCATGAACACTACCATAATGATTTGAGATACTGCTAAAATATTTGACACATCAAATCTATAAATAGAGTAGGAGCATTATTCAGACAAAAAAATCACAATATATTCATGTTGGCCATACCTACCCATGAATGTTGTCTTCAGTGTCTCATAATCTTGAACACTGAGCTGATTACAACCCAACCAAAGTTCAATCATTAAATAATTATTTCCCCACTTTAACTAATTAAAAAAATCATTTACATGAGGCAAAGGATACTAGTTCTTAACAGTTAACCAGTTAAGAATTCTATTGTCCTTGAACAATCGGAGTTAACCATCTGCCTTATTGGGAAACAACACTGAGGATACCCAAGGTGGAACACCAGGGAGAGAAAACACATTTTACACCATATCATCAAACTGAATCTTTATTTATTTCAATTATATCGATTCCATGTGATAATAAGGTATCAATATTGGCTATGTCCTTGGAACGAGGTAAATTTTAAAACCTACCTTTATATCTATAGGAATCTTACATAAATCATTTGGGAAAACATTAGGACAACCAAAAATAACATTAAAAAGATCAACATTAAACGAAACTTCATTGGTATCAAGTGATACAGTGGAAAAAAAACTCTTCAGCTCTATGCGGGATGGTCCTATATGGCCGGACCTCAGATCCCACCTTCCCTAAAACACATGTGATCTCCCATTAGCTGTATGAAACATGACATTCTGATGAAAAAAATAATTCTCAGCACAATGGGATACATGTTAATCCATCCTGATGATGATGTCAAATAGATACTGATCGAGAACAAGAAAATCCCAAACTAGCTCGGCATCAGCTATCAATACCACACATTATGGGAAATGAAACCCTTACTCTTTCTTTTTCCCAATAAATTTTTATAACTCCAAAACAAAGGATATGACTTCTGTTGGATGTTTAATCATATCAATAAAATGGACAGATAAAAATGAGTGGGAATCATCAGTATCAAATAAAGAAGCTATTATTGAAGATTAAATAAATATGGTACCTATCATTATCACCGGACCCAAATATATCTCCATCGAAAATTTATTTAATATGTGTAGGGGATTCAATCATGAGGCCAATTGATATATGTAACACCCCATGTTTTTATTAATTTGTTTTTTTGAATAAATTAAAATTCGTTGCTAGCTTGCATTGAACGCTACAATGAGTTAAGATTTCTTTATACACAACACCAGGTAAATATTGTAGTTCACCGAACTCTTATTTTAGTTTGTGGTACATGTAACACTATGTTTTGATTTTGTTAGACATAACACCGAGTTCCTTCGATGTCTTGTGTAACATGCAAGATCATGTTTTACTGAGATATAATATAATAATAATATTATTTAATATGATATTGATCTCTTAGACATTAGAATGAAGGGATGTAATAAGATTAAATAACTTATAAAATTTAAAAAAAAATCACATTTTTATTAGTTATCAATTGTTTATAAATAAAATAATAATTATTTAAAAGAAGATGAAATGTATTCTAAAAAACTGTATCTTCTCTAAAATATGGGATAATCATACTTGGAACACATAATTTAAAATTAAATTGTACCAGCATTATAAAATTTATTTACAAAAAATTATTTTGGAAATAATAATATAAAAATTATCTTATGGTTAGTTTTTAGTATTTTTTTGAGAAGTTTTATTTTTTTTATGAATAGTAAAAAATACTGAGTTTTAATTGAAAAATACTTTTCATTTAATTTATTTATAATGTTAAACTATGTTTTAAATTATATTTAAAGTATTATTAGTTAAATTATATACCTATTAATCTAATATAGTTTATTAAACTCGATTTCATATTTAATTTTGATATAAAAACATTGTAAACATTTAAAAAATTTCACTTTAAAAACCCACTTTATTATCACATCTATGAGATTAATTTTAAATAAAATTATTCGAATTATGTGATTTGAATTTGGAAAAATGGATTCCATATTTGGAATCAACATAATTGATAATTTATAATAAGGATAAGTTAATTTTCGACCAAAGTGATTAGTGAAAATTGTTAAACCAATGAATGTAAAAACGAGCTCACTTAGTGATTAAACATAGAATATCGGTGTAAAATGGCCTCAAATATTGTCCAGAAACAATTTTCCAGATATATTTTTACCATTAACACCTTATTATTTATTTTTATGAGTTATTGGGACACTATTCTACGAAATTAATCTATATAATAAGTTATGTAATGAAAAAGAAAAAATGGAAAAAAATTGAAAATCGTATAAGTTGATAAAGAAAATTATAAAAATGAATTTATTTTTGTGTTTTGGTGGTATTTTTAGACCAAATTAAACATAACCTACATTAGTTTCCAACTTTTTATCCACATGAGGTAATGGAGACCTCCCAATAGTGAATACTTTTGAGTATTTATAAGGACGTCACTCCTCTAACCAATAAAAGGTAAATCACTCTCCACCCTTGTTCTTACCTAAAAATCTACATGGCTTGATAAAACCCCACCATAATAAATTCTCATATTCCCTTTGATCATCCTATAATCCTTAGTTTTTTAATGAATCAATCCATTGAAATTTTTAGTGCAAACCAAAGGCGGATACCCGAAGAAGAGGTAATGTTCCTCTAAAAGCGTTCTTATTTTATTTCCTTCTAAAACTCATTAAATTATTATCATTACCGGATTATTTAATAAAGAAATTATATGAAATATACTGATAAGTTTTTATATTAAGGGTTTGATCTATAAATTCACACACTTCCATCAAATGGGTTGTAGAATCATTATTCGTGTGTACGACAGACTATCGTATCGTGAACCGATGTCGTTTTTTTCCATTACCACCTTTGATGGTTGGAAAAAATGATATAAATACTATATATATATATGATATATATTATATTCTTGATATCTTTATTCTTCCTTAATTTTTATATAACTCATACTTTCATGCTTCCCATTTTGTGTGTATAATTTAACGTTGTTCGTATATACGACATACTACCACCTCACGAAGCAATGTGATTCATTCATGCTTTACATAGAATATATTAAGGATTGGTTTAATAGAAATATGTGATATATACAAATGACCTGAAAATAATACTATAATTATAATATATATACATATATAATTGAATTTTATTACTTTCAATACAACAAGAAAATGGAAACATAATTCATGCGTATGCGCAGTTTATAGTCTCTATGAATAGTGTATTTCATTTCCTTTCACTAAATTATATGGATCACTATAAATACATATATAACGAATATATATTATATTTATATCATGGTTATAATTTTGGATATTATTATATGATTATTACGTTAATAGAATAAAAAATATAACAAATCAAATTATTTACGAAAGGCAAAACAGTAATTACCCAAAGTGTAACTTTTGTAAGGAATTGTTAATAAATGGGAAATAAAATTTTATAGTAAAATCATATATTATATGATATATATGAATATGGTTATGTAAGAGATTAATAAAAAACTTATATTTATTATACAAGAGGTTTTAATATGTATGAAGGATGTAAATACTTAAGGTAAGGGAATTTCTAGTCTCAATTTTATTAATGAAAGACTTATTCCATATTCACCCCTCGTTTCATTTTTGTGGGGTATATAATTCCATATAAAATTTAATATCATTAATAAACATCATTTAATGATAATTAATTTCCCCACTAAATTTATTATTTCTTTTTTATCCTCCTATAGTTATTCATGATATCTTTTAGTAATAATACCATTTTGCAAATCTTTTCTTACATAGGATAATTAAGAAAATGTTGTAATGAAAATATGACTTTATTTCTATCATAGGTCGAAAATCTATTTTATTTCAAAACCATGTTTTCGAAAAATGTTTTAAAAAATCCTCTAATATTATCATATGATTTTTAAAATAAATTTATAACCATTTTTTTTACCTTTTAACAATTTTTTTAAAAGGAATCTTCTTGTTATTTTTTGATCAATGCACTTTTGACTTCTACTGATAATGTAAAAGGAATATTTGTTTAACATATATTTCATGCCTAGAATTATTCTCTATCATGACCACTCTATCCATTTAATATTACATTATAAATTTTAAATAATATTTTAAAAATAAAAGGCTTTCTTCCAATATTTTTGAAATATTTTTATTTTAAATTTATTTTCAAAGAAAGTAATTTTATGATTTATTTATTTTTAAAAATTTTTGAAATGATTTTCAAAGATTCCATTATAAGTTTTCAAAATTATTTTCAAAGAAAATGGTTTACAAATGACTTTATGTTTTAGAAAGGGGTTTTCAAAGTGGAAAGACTATTTTCCAAAAGAAATGTTTTAAATAAATTTTCAAATCCTTCTTTATAAGTTTCCAATGTTATTTTCAAAGAAAGGATTTTGAAAATGTTTTTTGAAAGAGATTTTCAATGAAATGTTTTTCCTTATGAAATGTTCAAGTGTATTTTCAAAATCGTTTTCTATTTAAGATAAAATCCTTTGATAAAATTTATGTTTTACTAAGGATATGATCCAAGAATACCATTCATATTCACTCTATAAATGGTTTATGTTTTGATGTAATTTTGTTTGTGAAATCCATTTCAATTCCACGGGTTATACCATGTTAAAATACCTATGAAACATGCTTATTTTCATGGCTCATACTACGATTAAATGATTATGAAACCAATTTATTCTTTAAAGGTTATGATATGATGAAATGTTTATGAATACCATTTTATTTCATGGGTTATGATATGTGGAATTTTTATGATATTATGAAACACATATGTATGATTTTATTATGGGACAGATATGACCAATATATCCCTCCAATTAATTGGATAAAAATATTGTTTATATGATCTCATAGGATAAAAAAGTGATTACCCCAACCCCTAAGATGAGGGTACATAAGTGATTAGCCCAAGCCCAAAAGTGAGGTTACACATGTGATTTGCCCAAGACCAAAGATGAGGGTAAATGTGTCATTAGCCTAAGGACAAGGATATGTGTGCATATAAGAATAGTCAAAGCCCAAAGATGAAGGTACATGGGTGGTTAGCCCAATCCAAAATATAAGGGTGTACGGGTGGTCAACCCAATCCTGAAGCAGGTACACGGGTGGTCAGTATAATCCTAACTTGTTAAGAATGTATTAATGGGTAGTCACAATAAAATATTTTCTAGGATTCTATATATTCCAAAAATTCTATATCTTATGATAATAATATTCTCTCATGGCTCATGTACATTTATTATCATATGATTCATGTCTTATGAACTACCCATATTTCTTCCATGAGTCATTATTATGATCTTTGATATGAAGGGTATGATTTAACAGTTTTATTCTCATGTTCTTATACCCTTAAGTTCATGTTATACTTAGATATCCAATTTATTTACCATAAATGAGAATCTATGCCCACCCTTTATTATGTTTCATTTTCCTAGGTCATGAAGAATAGTTTTACATATGATTAATAAAGTGGAATATGTTTATATGATAAATTGAATAAATTTTACCAAGATAGAATATTATGTTTCCAATTTTTCAAAGGCAGTAAACTATTATGGTCCTCAGAAATGTGTTTTTATAATTAAATGAATATTTATATAACAATGTTGTAATATCCATGCATGAAATGAATGGTTCTATATAGTTAGTATCAAAGGAAAGGTTTAGTCAACTTTTACAAAATAAGATGATAAAACATTAGAGATATCCCTCGGTATATTTCAGAGGATATGTCTAGGGATGTATCTAAGTATAATCCTATGGATGAGTTAAAGTATAAAAAAATATCCATGAATTTTGGTAAAGTATAGAGAGAGTGGATTTCAAGAAATTAAATCCATTTCTGGATGCTACAAGTGGTTGTGGATCTGGAATAGATGTAACATGGGTTAACAATCTTGAAAACACCATATTGAGCTAGACTCTATTTGGAATTGGTGCATGAAAATGGGCCTTACTATACACCTGGTTTTACACTCTTGGGGGATATTATTACAAAATCACAAATAGTTTATAAACCATAATGAATTATTTAAATATAAAATGACTATGAATGAAAAAATATATCATATATTAAGAAAGGTTCCATGATATTAGATTCCTATAAGTGTTTTTTCATGATTATGTGGTACCCCAATTTGATTATTGTCGGTAACACTGCTCTTTTTGATTTAGTATATTGTTGGAACCAGAGGGACTCATGTTAACATTTAATCTGATAGAAAATTTATTGATTATGGGAAACCAAATTGGATGATGACTTGAGAGAAAGATATTGTGATTATTCATAATCAACTATCACGATACATTATTAACAAAATTAACTGCAATGAGATTATTTGGACATTGCATAAGAGGAAAATGGAATTTTATGAAATTTTATTTGATAGTAAACATAGTAGAAATAAGACCCTTACTCATACATATCAATAAAGTGGGAATAAAAACCAGAAGGAATATAATAAATGGATGGAAAGATGTTTTCTATATGGAAAAGGGGTCATAGAGTAAATTTTTTTTGAGGAGTTCAACGACTTATCTATGGAGAACAATGGAATTACCCAACTCAATACCATAACCCAAAAATTTATTTCTAGCCCAAGGAAGGAACTATTACATTCCAATTTTTGAACTGGAAGGATTGAAGTATTGTTGTACAAGGATTCATGAATTATGAATTGTGAAATATATAAGGATTATAAATTATAAGTTTTCATTAAGGATTTGAAAGGACATGTTGACTGATGTTGATTTACTAGAAAATAAATATAATGGAATTATTTTTATTATGGGAAGGTACCCATTAATATGTTCTAGATGCTAAAGAAATGGTTTTTTGTTAGGATAAAGAGATGATTGATTTTGATAATGTAAATTGGATAATAGCATTGACCTTAGAACTGATAAAGGATTTATTGGCTAAGCAGTTTATGTAATAATTAATGGAGTTTACACAATTATTAGATATATGTAATATATTCAATAATTTGTTGTTTTATGCAAGGAATGTGGAACAACTATAATTTTCATCAAGGTTATATGGTAATTCAGGTTATTACCATGTTTAATGAAAATAAATGAGGAAGGTATTCAAATGTTGGGTATGTGAAAATCAGGAGCTACATTATGATATATTGAGGATTAATGTTAAGATGATCTTGAAAATTTTATTCACTTTATTTCTCATGTTTTGGATTTTAATATTTTGAATGTTTCATAAGGAAAACCATTTATGAAATTCATTATGTTGAAATTTTAAGGTGGTTTTAGATATTAACATATTATTTTTCTATATGAAGATTTATCCATATTGGATAACCTATGCTAAGAATTTTTCTTTGATGATAATTAAATATAGCAGAAATACATTATCATTATATATATGAATATTAAGATCTTTTTGGGCTTCAGGCATAACAAATCCACCTTCATTTCTCAGAATAATAGATGAGGTGTAAACTGATCAAGGAATAACTAAAGGGTGATATTGTGCTTATGAAATAGAATGAAGTCCACTAAGTATATATTCTCAGGAAAATTATCCATCAATATGAAAAATATCTTCAATGAAAAGAATTATCCAAGTACCTTCATTTCTGAAAAATCAAATGGTACCTCAGAAAATCACATATTTAAGGTTTTTTATCATTAAATTTATCCGGGTCACCAACTTTCATATGACCAGTGATCTCTATAACTCTCTATAATTATTTATGCTTTTATACATGTTCAAAAATTCACTTCCCGCCTATGTTCTCTTATATGAAAAACATATAATGAGTTATTTGGGTAACCATTATGATTCCAACTTTAATTTTTTAACAAAAATTTTATTATACATTTTTTTATTTGGGTTTCTATGAAAGCAAATTTAAGGTATTAAAACACTGATAAACAAGATGAATTTCTATGATGAAATTCATTTTAACAGGGTATAATCTAACAACCTAAGTTTTTGGTATTTTTTTCTTGAATAAATTAAAATTATTTGATGGCTTAAATTTCATGAAACACTAAGTGAATATTGATTTATACATAAAAAAAAGTTAATCTTTCATGACATGAACCAATGATTTTATCTTTTGGTACATGAAACACTATGTTTGGATTGTGTTATACATAATACCAAGTTCCTTTAATGTCTTGAATTATATGCAAGAATGAGTTTAACCAAATTAAAAAATACTATTAATATTATTAATTAATATGATAGTTATCACCAAGAAATTGGAATGGTAAGAATTAATTAAATTAAATAACTTATGAGAGTATATATTTTTCATATTTTTATTTGTTATCTATAGATTAAAAATAAAATAAGAATCATTTAAAATAAAAAAGAAATGTTTTCTTAAAAATAATATTTTTCTGAAAGATGGTTAAATCATGCTCGACAAACATAATTTAAAATTAAAATTTATCAATTTTAGAAGATTTATTTTAAAAAATAAACTTAATTTTTGAAATTTTAATATCAAAATTATCTTAAGGTAATGTTTTGGAATTTTTGGAGAAATTTCGTTTTTTGGTAAATAGTGTGAAATATTGAGTTTTAATTAAAAAATGACTTTTATTTTTAATTAATTTTATTGTAAAATTATATTTTAAATTATTTTTAAGTAATTATTAGTTTAACTTTATAATATTATTCTAATATTGTTCATTGAAATCATTTTTATATTGATTTTTTGATATAGAAACATTTTAAACTTTTGAACATTTTCACTTTAAAAACTCACTTTATCCTCACGTATGTGGGAATAATTTTAAATTAAAATCTTTTAATTGTGTGGATTGAATTTGGAAAAATAGATTCTATATTTAGAATCAATATAACCAAAAATTTTAATCAGGACAATTTAATTTTCAACTGAAGTGATTAGGGAAAACGGTAAAAATTAATTGTGGTGATTAAGGTAAAAACAATTTTACATAGAGGTTAAACTTATAATATATATGTAAAATGACTTAAAAAATTAAATTAATAATTTTAAAATTGAAATTAATGTTATTTTATAATAAATGAAATTTTATTAAGTAATTTAAAATTAAAAAAATCTTATCTTATACAAAAAGTTTTTAAAAATTTAATTAATATTATATATGGTCTATTAATGTAAAATTAATCTTTTATAATGAACACATTAACTCATAAATTGTAAAAAAAACTTTATTATCATAGTTAGTGTTCAATTAGTGTTTTGTACATTACATGCGCTTCTACTAAAAATAATTTCCAACACACGTGTTATTTTTATTTTATAAATTATATATATCATATTTTAGAATTAGTGGGTATACATTTTCTAATAAGACTCAGTTTAATTTATTCTAATGGATAAAATACCAAGGTTTGAAAATTAGTGACCTTAATAAAAATCAAAATAGAAAAAATAGGGAAATATAGAAGTTGAATGAGAACATTATATAATTAGATATCTTTAACTGTGGTGGAGGTATTTATCATCTAAAACAACCCTCAAATTCATTATTATCCAATTTTAGATCCACATGAGGTATGTGAGACATCCCATTAGTGAATAGTATTGTGTTTTTACAAGAATTCCAATCTTCCTAAACTTTTAAAGGATTCCCACCCTGCCATCATCTTAACACATATAAAGACATTTTTCTCTTAAATACCCTTACAAAGTCACTTCACAACTTTCACCACTTTTTTGAGAAGACTTTTTTTCTATTAAAGAAAACCTTTCAAGGTTTTAATGAAAACTTAATGAGGATTCTTGAAAAAGTTGTAATGTTCTTATAAAAGAGTTTTTATTTTATTTACTTCTCCACATCATTCAATTTTTATTATAATATTCATATATAATAACTTGAATATATTCCATATTATGAGATGTTTTAATCTTAAGGGTGTCACCTACTAATTCACATAACTCCATCAAATGGGTTACAAAATCATCATTCGTGTGTACGGTGGACTACCGCCTCATGAACTGACAACATTCAGTTTGCCATTAATAACTTTCAAGGTTTGGAATAAAGAAATAAATAATATTTATGGTATATTTATGCTTCATTAAATATTGTATAACTCATACCTTCATTCGTTCTATTTTATGGGAATATGATAACGTCGTTCGTGTGTACAGCGGACAATCACATCGCAAAGTAATATTATTCATTCCCTCTTTACATGGAATGTATTAAGAAGAAGTTTAATAGAAATATGTTATATATATGACATAAAAAATCTACTGAAATTATAATATATATATATATATCATTTTATTTTTTTTCTTTCAATATAAAAAGAAAATAGAAATAGTGTTCTTGCGCAAGTACGACCTACCATCTCCATGAACTGTGTATTTAATTTTCTATAAATAAATTTTATGGATTACTCTAAATACATATATAATGAAAATATATGATATTTATATTATGGTTATCATTATTTAGATGATGAAATAAATGTTGAAAGTAAGAGAATAAACAATATAAAATATCAAAACATTTACAAAAAGCAAATTTGTTATTTCCAGAAACATAACTTTACCATGGAATTGTTAATAAAAGGATAATAAAAGGTCATAATAATAGAATACATGATATGATATATATAAATATTTTCCTTTAATATATGTATAATAAATTTATTCAAATTATATAGGAGTTTTGAAATTGTATATAGGAAGTCAAGACTTAAGGTAATAGGATTTTTAGTATCACTTTTATTTCCGAGATACTTATGAAATATTCACCCCTAGTTTAATTTTTTAGAGTATATATTTCCACATTAAATGGAATATCATGAATACGCCTCATTTTATTTTAATTAATGTTTCCACGGATTTTATTCTTTCTTCATTCTTACAATTCAAGGTTACCAAAGTGGTATTGATGATTTGTTATAGTCTCATCATTTATGAGGATTATTTATGATTATAGTCTCAATCATAAAATATTATGATATATACCTCATGAATTATCATTAATTTTCTCTTACTTTGGTTATTCATGATATCTTCAGTTAATAGTAAGATTTTCCGACTCATTGTTATTTAGGATAAATAATATTTTTTTATAAAAATATAACTTTATTTATATCTTTAGTCAGAAATCTATTTTCATTCAAAACCATGTTTTCTAAAAATGTTATAAATTTTTTTATAATAATCTTCTATTATTTTTAAATGAAATTTTTCGCAGTGTATTGAATTTTTACAAAAATGGCTTTAGAAGGAAAATTCTTGTCTTTTTCTAATCAAGGCTATTTTGATTTCTACCAACAACATAAAAGGAATATTTATTTTTACATATTTTTTTATGTGTGGAATTTTATGCTATTATGACCACTAAATCCATTAAGTGTTCCTATATAAATTTTAAAGAATATTTTCAAAAGAAATTTTTTTCTTAAATATTTTGGAATTTTATTATTTTAAATTTATTTTCAAATAAAGTATTTTTTTAAGATGATTTATTTAGAAATATTGTTTTAAATTATTCACTAAAGATTTTTTTACAATTTTTTAAGGTTGTTTTCTGGGAAAAATATTTTAAAAGTTTTACATTTTAGAAATAAATTTTAATAGAATACATTATATTTTCCATATGAAATGTTTTAAATTATTTTTAAAATCCTTCTTTATAAGTTTCCAATGTTAATTTCAAAGAGAAATATTTTGAAATTTTTTAATAAAAGTTATTTCTAATGAAATGTTATTTCACTTAATAATTTTTAATGTGATATTTCTAAATCATCCAACATTAAAAATGAAATCCATTTATATAATTTATGGTTTACCGGGGATATGATCCATGTATAGCATTCATATTTATTCTTTTAATGTTTTATGTTTTGATGGAATTATTTTTATGGATCCCATTTCTTTTCTAGGGGTTATAACATCTTAAAATGATTATAAAACCTGATTTTTTCATGGGTTTCGATATGATGAAATTATTTTCAAACCTTTCTATTCTCCATAGGTTTTGATATGATGAAACTTTTATAATACCAATTTATTTTCATTGGTTACAATATAATGAATGTTCATGATATTATTGAACACATATGTATTCTTTCATTTTGTGATGGTTGAGACCAATATCTCCCTCTAACGCATTGGGTAAAGAATAATGTTCTATGAGATCAAAGGGTAAATGGGTGATTAGACCAAGCCCAAAGATGAGGGTGCACCGATGATTATCACAAGCATAAAGGTGAGGGTACAAAGGTGGTTTTCCCAAGACCAAAGATGAGGGTACACATGTGATTATCACAATCCCATAGATATAGGTACAAATATTAATATACCATTCCCGAAGAAGAGGGTACATGGGTGGCTAGCCCAAGCCCAAAGAAGAGGATATATAGGTGGTTATCCCAAGACCGAATCAGGTACACAGGTGGTCATCCCAAGACTATCTTATTATGAATGTCTTGGTGGGTATCATTGACATATGATTTTCTATGCATTTATGTATTCCACAAATTCCATGTCTTATGATCATGTTCGCATACCCTTAATTTCATTTTATGCTTACATATCACCTTTATTCACCCTTACTAAGAATCCGAGATCACTCTTTCTTATGTTTACTTTCCCAAAGTTATGAGGAATGGTTTTAAGTAAGAGTACTAAAGGTGGAGATCTTTATGGGATACATTGAAGATATTTCAACAAGTTAAATGATGATGTTTCCAAGTTTCTAGTGAAACTAAACTATTATGGTTTTTAGGTGCATCTTTTCATAATGTAATGAATATTCATAAAAAATGGTGTAATATCCATGTATGAAAATCCTAGCTTTCTATACTAGAGCCGTATAATCTTAGAAGCAAATGACTGCACTATCATAGCCTTTAGAGCCGACAATCTCTGATCATATCGATGTGTAGACATAGCCTAACAGAAATAATATAGATAACTGGAATGTCCACAACTGTTAAAAATATTTATAGGTGATGGATAAGAATGTTGGGTGTGTCCAACCTTTCTACACTAATATAAAGTTATAGGAACACTACTAGATTTAACCGAAGATTTCTTAATAGACCTACTATAGAGAACCACCTCCAACACTCCTACAATGGTCTTTCCACTTCATATTCTTATCTAGTGAGACACTAAAGCTACCACTAGGTGGATGAAAAGGGGAGTAATAACCAAAATTTCCTTCCACATTAATTAATTCTATCATATCCATTTCTAATATCTATGCCTTGGTTGAAAGATTCAACAAAAATACATGTGATCTAATATTCAGTTGCAAACCCTACAGGTACTTCTGATATTTCATCTAGTAAATCTTTACAACCAATGGTAAAAAATGAACTAGATCAGCTAAATAATTGGTGTGCATTGATAGTGAATGATCTCCATGATTCAAAGAGAGGAACTCTAGATACTTCTTCTTCACTAGTGGCTCTGGAAAAAACTACTAGAAGAAGAGAATCTCAAAATCCTTCTAGTATAAGCCCATGTTCCTATCTGCATGTACCATATAATCCCACAAAATATTTCAAGGACTCTCAAGTATAAATTCTACACACTTTGATACTATCAGGTCTATCTCGGAATTCATAGATATGATTTATCTTGTCATTACATTCCTTCACCTCTTTAAGTTCATTCATACCTTTAAAGGAGGATGTATTTTAATGAAAGAACTCCCATGATCGATCTCTTTCCCATATAGCTACTGGATGTACCTTAATGGGTGTGTTCTAATAAAATGGTATATTATGGTAAAAAACATGAACTATGTTAATGATATCATCAATAATTTTATGGTCTATGTAAGGATTCCCTTGAGGATAAATAGCTTCAAACTCATGATGATCTTTCAGAACATGTCTCGAAGGCATACTATTTCACACTACAATAAAAAAACAATCATATTCCAAAATAGACTCAATTAAAACTAGAAACCCCATAAGAAAAAACATATATTATCATCAAAAATAAAAATAGGAGACACACATTGAAAGTTCCCAATCATGATAATTGTATCACTGAGAGGGGGAGGGGTGAATTAGTGATACTTTTTCTTTTATGTTTCCTTGAAACAACCTTCTCCTCCTGTTAAATATTTCATTCCCTACAGAAAACAATTCAACCACACATATACATGAACACAAAAATTTAAAAGGTTCACTATTCAATTATAATAGCTACGTCCTTGGTATGGATTGGAAATTATCTAATACCACACAATCCACTATAAATCAATCCTTTTGGTGGAATATAATGAGTAGGATATACCCTTTAACTCGTGTAGAACTATGAAAACAATACAATAGTGTGTGCACCCTCTAGCACACTTAGGGTAAATAATGATTTTTTGACAACTCATGTTACCTGTTTTCCTTTTCAACTTCCACAAATTTATTATTTGATAAAAAATTCATCAATTTATTACCCAGAAGATGGTAAAAACTTCATGGAATTTGATATACAATTCAAATCTAATTTCTTAGTCCAATTCACCAAATCTAATTTCTTAAAATCTGATTTCCCAATATGAATATTTAGATCCGATCTTCATATCTGACATCTCAATATGATTGATATTACTTTTATAGAATAAAATTGATACCATTCAAAACTCCTCAGTTCGGAAATCCAAAAAAACAAAAATACTGATCCGATTATCCAGCTAGATACAATGACCAGCCGAATATGATAAGAAGAATAATATGATAGACAACTGAATATGACGATCAATAAATATAATGACCATTTAAATATTGTTGGAATCTTTTCTCTTTTAATTTCACTTCCCTCCATAATAAATTCTTCAATAAAGGATCAATATGGAAAACTTCTTCCCTCCCTAGAATGTCCAATCTTCTCTCTCTTCCTGTAAATAGTACATCAATTCCAATCCCCTGAAAAGTATTATGTACTCCCCTTTTATAGGTGACCCAAAATTGGTTTTGGCGAGTATACCAAAAACTCTCTCTCTCAATATAATTCCCAAAAATGTTGATTTCCATTGAATTTTGGGTTTATTAATGACTTCTTCAATGCTTCTTGAATATTCTTGAATATTATTTCAACTTCATTTCTTCTCCAAAAATTCTTTATCAAATTCCAGTCTGATTCTAATTCTCAATTTGATTGGTTAAATCTGATCAACAAGATGAATCAGTATCGATTCGATACAACAAATCTTGTCCTAATTGAAGAAACATAAGATCTTATTTGAAATTCAAGCTCCCCCTTGACAACACATCCAACCATTTTCTTCATCATTTAAATTACAACTCTTCCTTTTCCAATTCATTCACAAATATTAATGGTTAAATACATTATTGATCAGTCTCTTTCATTATTATTTGAGTCAACTTCAACTCAATACCATTTTCGATTTGTTTTTTTGAAAATAATTTTTCTTGAAGACAATGTTATGCTGAATTTGATGGACTGGCTCAGCAACATTAACCCTAGTAACTATTTTCTTTCACAAAATTCAACTTGTATCATGAATTTATTTTTGATTTCAAATACATTAATTATCAGTTTTAGAATCATTTGTTTTTAAATGGAAAGTATTATAACTTCCCTAAACTCCAAAAACCATCTTTATTTCCAAATCTCCCTCAATACGGTTTCCCAGAATTCAACTAAACTTAATACGATAGACATGAATATGATCGACATGATTATGATTGGGATGAATAAAATAACTAATAAATTTTCTAGTTCCATCCAGGTCTGATCAATATGAATATTCTTTGCAGTATCTCTTTCACTCCCCCTTTCATTTACCAAGTTTGAATCACAAGTTTTACCACTAAATCATGATATATGATAACTTCAATATCAACAAAGCATCATCAAAATAGTTTTACCAGTCATACAGACTCTGATTCTACTCCAATAAAATCACACCTTCTATACAAAATCTATAGTGAATCTGATGAACACTTGTTTCTAGACCTCTTTTTCTGAATACAATGGACCGTTTCAAGCATTGTAACAATGATTATCTTAAATATGATGGTCAATATGAATTTCACCAAATACAAAGTGTGGTGATTTTTCTTCCTTCTAAAACTTTATTTCTTCTTTCTTAAACTATCATGACAAAAAAAATACAACATCTGAAACCAATTACCTTCATCATCATCTTGGTCCTAATAATATCCCCCTTTGGATTTTTTTCAACGAATTTTCACAACTGAACTTTGTATCCTCAATAAATGGAATATATATAAAAAATTATAAGACCATGTGATATAAATCATTATAGTAAAAAATAATCATTTATAGAAAAACCATGTCATCCAATATAAGGGATAATGAAAACAACCTAATATTTTCACCTTTATTTCCCCCATTTCTTCATATTTATTAAAAAAACAAAAATTTTATTCCTATAACTACTCCAACCAACAATTAGAATAGTTCACACACAAAATGTTAAACTAAAAACTTACCCAAAACTCTCCATTTTTTCATGCCTTTTGAGGATAGATTTATGAAACAATTCCATTATTCCCCTTGACAACACAATACAAAGTTAAGATGAGAGAGGGGATAGAAACAAATGCCTAAACCTTGATGAGAAAAGGGTTGGAATCCCTTGTTCGACCTCAATTTTGAAAATAATTCCTTCAGTAAATCTTTTGTGAAAATATCGGCAAATTGTTCTGATATAGGAACCTATTCCATCTTCAATTCATTATTCTCTACATGATCTTTTATAAAATTATATTTGATATCAATATGTTTTAAATGAGAATGTTGAATTAGATTCCTAGTGATATTGATTATAATTTGATTATCAAAACCCAAGAGCAATGGTATCTTCACTTCAATAAATAAGTCTTCAAATTGAGTTTTCATTCACATAACTTGAGTAGCATCTTGATCGACAACAATATACTCAGCTTCAGATGTACTGAGAGTTACTAAATTCTATTTCTTTGAATGAAAACTAACATAATTCTTTCCCAGAAATACTACTCAACCATATGTGGATCTTATATCATCAAAATTTCCCACCCAGTCATCATATGAATACCCAAATAGATCAATAATTTTTGTGCTACAATACCTGATTCCAAAAATTTTTGTGCCTTTGATATATGTGATAATTATTTTTCCATCAAGTAAATGTGATTCTTTAGGAGCACTATGAAATCTGGAAAATAAATTAATAGCATAAAAAATTTCAGAACATGAGGTAGTCAAATACAAGAAGCTTTCAATCAGCTTCCAGAATTCTTTTTGATCAACATCTTTTCCTTCTCTATATTTTTTCAACTTTGTTATCCCTAAAATCGGTGTGGAAATAGGTTATGAGTTTTCTATATCGAACCTCTTTTTATGTTTTTTAGAATAATTTTCTTTGGGAAAAAAGTTATGTTTCTTCTTTTTAAAAATTTTTAAACTAAGAAATTATTTCATTTCCCCTAGAAATTACATTTCAAAAGCCTTTTTCATATCTTCAAAAAATATTTCACAACATCGTTCATCATTCCCAGAAAATATAATATCATCAACAGAAAGAATAAAAATGAGGGAATACTATTTAATTTCTCTAACATAAATATTTCTATGAACTATTCCTTCATTTAAACTCTTTTTCCTTAAGAAATAATCCAATTTGGATTACCATTCTCTCAGAGGTTGTTTTGGACTATACGAGGCCTTCATAAATCTTCATACATAACTTTTATCTTTCCCAAAAAAAAGTTTACACGGGATTTCAATGTAAACTTACTCATCAAGATCACCATCCAAGAATGTAGATTTAAAATCCATTTGAAAGATGTTTTAACCTCATTATGCATAAATAGATTTAAAAATTATGATTGTTTCAAGTCTTTTCAATGGAAAAACAGTTTCATAAAAATAAATACCTCTCATTTTTCAATTCCCTTTACACAATAATATTTATTTTTTCTTATCCCTTGACCTTGTTCATTCAACTTGTTCCAGAAAACCCTACTTTGCGACAATAATGTTTTTATTTCCAAGATTGGGTATGAGTTCTCATGTATTATTCGTTTTAATATAATACAACTCTTCATTCAGGACCAGAACCCATTCCAGATACTACAAATCTTCTCTTACAACATCTGGATCCCCTTTTTAATATATAGAAGTATGTTTAATAGCACTTTTTATTTTTCTTGTTTAAACCTTTTGACGTTGATCAACATTAATTATATGATATTCCACTTGTTTCCTCATCCTAGGATGATATTTTCAAGTGTCTTCCTCATAAATGGAAGTATCTAAATATAGTTCTCCTTCTTTAAGAGGAATTAAATTATATGTATCCTTATCAGATTTTTTTTCAAAAAATTCCTTACCCTACTCAACTTCCTAATATGTCTGAATACAATTTCCTTCCCCAGATATTTCAATTACTTTCACATCAACTAAATCAAAAATAATTCTTATTTATTTGTTGAAACATATGTATCCTCTTCCTTCATTATCATATCCATTAAAAATTACATCTTCACATTTCTTCTCAAACTTTCCATAGTTTCCACCATTCTTCTTTATAATACATGGACTCCTGAAAAATCTAAAGTGTTTCAAACATGGAGTTTTTTCATAAAACAATTCATATGATGTCACACCCAATCTTGACCTATAGAAACATAGTGTATTAATATAAATAGTAGTACTCATGGTTTACCTCAAATAGTAATGAGAAAGACCATGTTCAAGTAACATAGTTGTCCCAATTTCCATCAAACTTCTATTATTTATTTTAGCAACCCCATTTTTTGGGGAGTATATAGAGAATTTTATTCATAAAAAGTCCATTCTTCTCATGTTAACTTTATAATTATTCACCTCTATATTCACCACCATTACCAGTTCTCAACTTCTTCACCGAATACTCACATTCCTTCCCAGTTTTTCTTATAAAACATTTAAAAATTTTCAATGCATCTGACATATGTTTCATATACATAACATAATTAATGAGAGTAAAATAATAAATGAAATTAATGAAATACGTATCTCCAATTTTTAAATTTTTTAACATTTTCCCACATATATCGGAATGAATAAGCTCTGGGGGTTGTTTTTAAAGAATCTCAACTTTCTTATGTACTGAATTTGAAATCTTTCCTTCCTGGAAAACAGTGCAATGAAAATATATTATTCTTAGAACATTAGGAATGTTTAAAACACTATATGTCTTTGATAAATTTATCATGTTTCTTTGACACATATTTCCCAGCCTTTTATTAAACAATTTATTCTCTTCTACCATACTCAAGTAACAAGAGTTTTTTATTTCACCAACATGAAACAAGTTTTGTTTTTCGCATTGGCCTCTTATAAATATCTTTCCATATTCTTAACTTTTCCTCAAAAAATACATATTTTCAGAAGATAACTTTGTTACCCTATTCAAAAAAAATTGAAACACTTTTTAAGTTTTTTTTAAATCCATTAACATACAAATTTTTCTTGGAATTTATCCTTTCTTTTCCAATGATGGTTAATCCAATACCTTTTATTTTCAAGGATTCATCATTGAAAAATGACATAGTTACTTATTTTATCCTTTCACATTCTTAAAAAATTTAAAATCTCTTATAATATGATAAGAACATCCACTATCAAGAATCCAAGGTCCTTCTCCTTTCTGAGCTTTCAATGCATTTTCAACAACAAAAGATTTTTCTTCTTCCTTTTCATTTTTCACTTTTGGCCTCTGAGAATCATTAATATACTTTTGTTGTACTAGTAAGAATACAATACATTCTTTTTCTAGGTTTGTATATTTTTATCACCTTTCATAAATATTTTCCAAATGTCGTAACATATTTTCAAACTTTACCCCATCCTTCTCAGGTTTCTCCCAAAATAACTTTCTCTGACTTCCTTTTTTGAGGAAATTGACTCCACCTAAAACATTTCCTTACATAACCTATGGAATAAGGATTGTTTTTTTTGGATAAACCAAAACATGTTTTTCATATGAAAAAAACTACTACAATACCAGTGGTATCCTTAAAATGAGTATTTACCTCTGAAACTTCCATAATGACTGGAAATGTGAATACGTTTCTCAACAACCTTATTGTCTTTATTTTATGAGCCATAAACCTTTATTTTATCAATCAAAGTATTACGTTTATTTCAACTTTATCATTAATAGAATAATTATAAAATTTTACCTATTTATAATTTTTAGATATAAGATTTTTAGAGACTTCTGAATTCATAACTTTTTTTGTTTTGGCCGTATACATAACCTTCCTAGATTTCTTATTTTTAGAAATAATTCCATCTTTTTTCTCAAAATTTGAAGATAACTTTTACTGAATCTTCATAGGTTTCTATTTTTGAGATCTCTCACTATCTTGAGATATAGAGTTTTAGAAACTTGTATTTATTTTTTTATATTTATAATGATTTTGTTGGACAAGTTCCAACTATTATTCTTTTATATTTAGTTTTACCTCCAGATGCTCATTAAGATTCCTTTCTTCCTCCTGATATTTCTTCAGATCATAAATTTCTTTCATAAAAATAACCTTATCAACATTAAAAAAAACTTTATTTCTTGTAGGGGAACATTAATCTTCCAACTTTTTGTTTTTCTTTTCAAGACTTCAAATCTTTCTCATACATTCTTTTAACTATTTTTTCAAATAAAATTCATGTTGAGTTTCTTCTTTTTCAGAAATATTTCTTTTGAATTCTTGATCATTAAATGTTACAATAAAAGTATTCTTAAAACCATACTTAATAGATTTTTTAGATTCAACATCACTTCCTTCTTCTTCATCATCTTTAGATAAGAATCTTCTTCTTTTATATTTGAAGAATTTTATTTCTTTCCCTATGGAATATGATTTTCCTTTATCTCTTTATGTTTTACTTGTTATTCTTGGACTACTTTATTATTCATCACTATCCTATTATTTCTTCCTTTGAGTAAAATTTCCTGTAAAATTACTAATGGATCCACATTCAAATAAATTCAATGGATTTTTTCCTTTGTATATCCATGTACCTCTTTTCACATTTTTAGAAAACAAGGATAAAATATCATCAAAATTCTTCTATACCTCATTTTTATAATTGGATTCACTATCTTCATCTAAAATAATAATACTATTTTAATTTTCTTTCTTATAATCCTTGAAAGAAATTTATCAATTAACTTTTATTTTTCTTGTTATTGGTTTTCGCCCTTCTCAATTCATAAGTTATGATAATTCTATGAAATTCGTCTAAGGATAATTTTTCAGGATCTTTATCTTCCATTGAAGAAACTTTTGTATCATATTTGTTGGGAAGGATTATAAAAATATTTTCAACAACTATATAATCATCTATATATTCGCCAAGACATCTTATAGTGACGAAAATGTCATTCACACTAGTAAATAAGTCCCCAATAGATTTGTATTCACCCATATTCAAATATTCATTCTTCAATCTCTAGATTTGTAATTTTTCCTTCTTCACTTTTTATTTCCTTCTTATATGTTTTTCAATTTTTCCCACTTACCTTTGGCTATGGAATGACTTTTTAGCCTTAGGAATTTACTTTTAGAAAGTGATAATAATATCACATTCTTGGCCCTTCTATCATTCTCTATATTCTTCTTATCAACAGATGTAAGAGGGACTTAATAATCAATAGGAGGAAACCCATATGTTGTCTCTTCAAGAACATCACATATAATTGACATAAGATAAGACAAAATTATATCTTTCCATATATGATAATTCTTTCCATCAAAGTCTAAAATATCTTTACTATTCACACAATTCAAATTCTCTATCAATAAAGAATTAGTGAAGGGAACTTGTGCTCTGATACCAAATGAAAGTTACAGTCAGGATAATTGTATCACTGAGAGGGGAAGGGTTGAATCAATGATAATTTTTCATTTATGTTTCCTTGAAAAAACCTTCACCTCATGTTAGAGATTTCATTTCCTACTAAAATCAATTCAAACCCACATTTATAGGAATTAAATAATTTACAATGTTCACTGGTCAATAAGAATAGCCACATCCTTAGTATAGTTTGAAAATGATCTAATACCACAAAATCTATTAGAAATTAATCCTTTTGGTGGAATACAAAGAGTATGATATACCCTTTCACTCACATATCACTATGTAAACATTCCAATAATGCGTCTGCACCCTCGATCACAATTAGAGTAGAACAATGTTTGTGTAATAACTCATGTTACATGTGATTCATTTTAACTTCCACAAATATATTATTTGGAAAATAAATCTCCAATTTATTACCCGGAAGATGGTAAGAACTGCATAGAATTTGACATAAAATTCAAATTTGATTTCTCAATCTGATTTTCCAAATCTGATTTCCTTAAATCCAATTTCCCAATACGATTCATCAGATATAGTCTTTAAATCAGATAGCTCAATATGATGGATATAACATTTATGGAATACAATTGAGATAATTTAAAACTCCTTAGTCTAGATATCCTAATATAGAAATCCCAATAAGATTATTCAGTCAGATATGATGGCCAGCCGAATAGGATGACAAGTATAATATGATAGACAGATGAATATGATGATCACTGAATATGATGATCAGCTGAAAAATGATTCAATATTTCCTCATATCCTTTTACTTATCTCCATCGAAACTTCTTCAAGAAAGTCTTAATATAGACTAAGTAGGGTTTCACCCAATTGTTCAATATCAAATTTCTAAACAATAATCCGAGTATAGTTAACATTAAATAAAACCATGTATGATAACATTTCAGGAGTTTTTATATCAAAGGCATGGAAATTTTTTTTAATTTCCCTTTTTCTACATTTCTAAATTAATTAGGTAAATTTTTTTGAAATAATTTCATATCCCTATACCAAAATAGATATATCATGTTAAAAAAATCATGCATCACATATCATATCAAATCCATGGAATTAAAATAAAATAGTATATTCCATAAGAATAAGAACATGCAACATCATTCTAGGGATCACACTAGTTCAGGATAGCTAGGAAACTCATTCCTAAGATGGAAAATAGTTCAAACATTATGACACTATACATATGAATCAATTTTATAGAGAAGAGGAACACCAAAGAAAGTGAACCCCCCAACAGGTCTAACTATCCCCTAGAACAACATTCCTAGGGAGTAGAAGAAATTCCCATTAGCAATCCCCTCTATAGTGGATGATACCTATTACTATACCTTCCAAATAAGTACCGAAGGCTTCCCATGTTCTTTATTTTCCAATTTAATTCATCAAGCCATGCTATAAAAACATTTTCATAATACCATTTCGTAATTATTTGAAAAACCCATTTTCATTTATCAAAATTTTTTGAAAAAGAGATTTTATAAAAATTTGTTCGAAACATAAAAAACAAATTAGTCATATAATTCATTTTCATTTAATAAAAAAAATTATAAAAAATAATAATGAAGTTCACGAACCCAGTCTACAGACGAAACCAACTACCTCAAAACTCAGGCCGCACATGCCTGAAATTGAATACACTAAAAAAAGAGAAAAAAATGAAAATGGAATCTATAGAACCAATCCTACCATATAATAATTGATTCAATTTCAAAAAAGGGTCCATATATAAGAGGAAATAATAGATACCTCAAGAATGCACAACCGCCACACCATAACCAATAAATAAATAACCCCTAGATGAAGATCAAACAATGGATCTAGAGAGGAACATGAAGAAACATCAAAAAATATCAATGGATCCGATTACACAATGTGAATAAATTACCATGATCAAAGAAATTAAGAAGAAGAGGGGATTTCTCAAATGGAGAAACACAATCCAACCCCATTGCTAATCAATCAGTAAATGAATCAATCTAGAATGAACAGAGATTCCCAAAATCATTGGATAAACAATATTTGATAAGAACTAGGTTTTTGGAATAATGAATGACAAATCAGTTTACTTAGCACCCTAAAAGATAACCTCGTGATATTTACACAATGTGTAACCCCTTTACACATCATGTAATACATCAGGATCAAGTACACTAACAAACCAAAAAAATTATTTTTGTAAAACCCAATATTTTAACATTACACGATAGGTAACCATTAAATTGTGTGTAATCCATTCATGATATATACAAAGTTATTGAATTTATTTCGGTGAAGAAATATATGTCGTGTTTCCCATTTACACATCGTATAATCTCCTAACACACAATAGATAATCCAGATTCTTATACACAAAACCCAAAACCAACTCTGGTGTTCTCTAAACATAGGGATAACCACATAAATCCATTAAAACATTTATACGTAGACTTTTCTTAATTAAAATAAGTAAACATCTCGAAAAATTATGTAATTTTTCTCATCAAATGTTCTCCATCCTCTGGAGTCCCAAGAATCACCCAATTAAAGAGGAAAACTAGAAAAGAGAATGAGAAATACCTGAAAGAGGGTAATGCTATCTTACACCAAACATAAATCCAATACATGATGTGGCTTATATGACTTAAAGTGTTTATTTTTAATATAAAAGTTTCATTTTAATTTAAAATACATCTCACATTATTAAAAATATGAAAATGATACCATATTTCTTTTGAACATTATGAAACAAACCCATATTCCATTTTTGACATATATGAGTTGAACTCACAAAAATTTGACACAGGATGTGGACGGTATAAATCAAAATGTGTGTTATTTATATAAAAGTTTAATGTTTAGTTTAAAAGGTGCATAATATATCCAAAATTAAGAAAACAAGATCTGATTATTTTCAATCATTAGAAAAAAAATCCATTATTTATTTTGGAAATTCCGAAATTGACCGCACCTCAATCAAATACAAGATGTGGAATTTATGTATTAGTGTGCGCACTTTCAATATAAAAGTGTCATTTTAGTTTAAACACCCATCAAATAGCCAATATCAAAAAACGAATCTCATATTGTTTTGAAAATTTATGGATACTATATATATATTTTTGTTTTGATGTGTAGGAATTAATTGCACATCAATCTGACACATGATGTTCCAGGTATGAATTAATGTGTGTGTTTTCAATATAAAAGTGTCAATTTAGATCAAAACACATATTAGAAAGATAAAACCAAGAAAATAATCATTTATTGATTTAAATATTTTGAACAATGATCCATAATTTGTTTTGACATGTATGAATTAACCACACATTAATCTAACACTTGATGTGACCGATATGACTTAAAGTATGTGTTTTAAATATAAAAGTTTCATATTAGTTTAAAACACACATCACATATCCAAAACTAAGTAACCAGTATCATACTGTTTAATTTTTTTTATTAATATTATCTATAATTAATTTTTGGAATGTATGAATCAACCACAAATAAATCTGACACATGATGCAGTAGGTTGGACTCTAAGTGCGTGTTTTTAATATAAAAGTGAAATTTTAGTGTAAAACACATTCCAAATAGTCAAAACTAAGTAAATATTCTCCTATTTTATTTAAATAATTGGAAAATGATCCATAATTTATTTTTGGTATTTAGGAATCCACTACACATCAATCCAGCACACAATATGGCCAATATGTGTTCAAGTATGTGTTTTCAATATAAACATTCCATTAAGTTTAAAACATGCATCATATTTTCAAAACCAATCAAATGAGTTTTATTTTCTACAAACATTATAACACTGATCTATAATTCATTTTTTCATGTGTAGTAATTGACTTCATTCCAATCTGACACCAAATGTATCTGAAATAACTGAAAGTGTGTAATTTTAATATAGAAGTGTTATTTTTGTGTAAAATGCCTATCACATTGCCTAACTAATGGAAACATGCTCAAATTGTATAATTTTTTTTTGAAATTGGTCCATAATTTATTTTTGATTTATAGTAGTCAACTGCACATCAATCCAACACATGATGTGTCTAGTATGACTCAAAGTGCGTGTTTTCAATATTAAAGGGTCGTTTTAGTTTAAAACAGTAATAAAAAAGCCAGAATATATTAAATAAGCATAGAGTATTTTAAACATTATGGAAATGTGCATAATTTATTTGATATGTATTGGAATCAAGAACACATAAATCTAACACATGATGTGATCGGTATGGATCCAAGTGTGCGTTTTCAATTAAAAATTTCATTTTAGTGTAAAATGAAAATCACATATCCAAAACTAGGTAAACAAGATCGAATTGTCTTAAAACCTTAGGAAAATTATCATTAATTCATTTTTTTAATTTACGAATCAAATTCACATCAATGAAATACAAAATGTGTCCTATGTGACTCCAAGTATGTGTTTTCAATATTAAAGTGTCATTTTACTTTTAAACATACATCACATTGTCAAAACTAAGAAAATGAGCTCAAAATGTCTTCAAATATTAGGAAACAGATTGATAATTCATTTTTTGACATGTCAAAATTGACCGCATGTCAATCCTTCACATGATGTGGTCTAGAAGACTCAAAGTGCATGTTTGCAAAAAAAAGTTTTATTTTAGTTTAAAACACTCATCCATTAGCCAAAAGTGAGTGAAAAAGATCATATTGATTTAAAAAATTAGGAAAATGATCTATAATTAATTTTTCATTTATAGGAATTGAGTACACATCAATCTTACATTGGATTTCACTGGTATGACTAAATATTGATGTTTTCATTATCAAATTGTCATTTTAGTTTAAAATGAATGTCACAAAGAGAAAACTGAGAAAATGAGGTCAAAATGTTTTTTAAAAGTCTGAAAATGATCCAAAATTCATTTGTGACATGTATGAATAAAATACAGAATAATTAGAAACTCAATACGACTAGTATAACTCTAAGAGTGTGATTTCAATATAAGTGTCATTTTAATGTAAAACTCACATCACTAGAAAAAACTAATAAAAAAGATTAAATTGTTTTCAAATTTTATGTAAATGATCTATAATTTATTTTTTGATCTATTGGAATATATTGTGTGTCAATCTGACATATGATGTGGTTAGTATGACTCAAAGTGTGTGTTTTCACTATATAAGTGTCATGTAAGTCTAAAACACGTGTCACACAGTGAAAAAATAGAAATTCAGATATTAAGATGTTAAAAATAATGAAAATGATCTATAATTCATTTGAGACATATATGAATTTACCTCAAATCAATCTAACACAAGATGTGGCATGTATGACTCTAAGTGTGAGTTTATAGTTAAAAAGTGTCATTTTAGTGCAAAACATATTTTATGTTTCCAAAAATGAGTAAACGAGAGAGGATTGTATTGAAAATATAGTAAAATAGCAGATAATCGTTTTGTGGAATATAGAAATTGACCACACATCAATCTATTACATGATGTGGCTGGTAAGACTCAATGTTTTTTATTTAGTATATGTTTTATTTAATTTTAAAACATGTGTCACATTGTCAATAAAGAGAAAATTAGCTCAGATTATTTTTAAAATTTATGAAAATCTATCCATAATCCATTGGTGATGTGTAGGAATCGACCTCACATTAATCTGATACATGATGTGGCCGGTATAACTCAATGAGTATGTTTTCAATGTAAAAGTTTCATTTTAGTTTAAAACCCACATATGATGTCCAAAAATCAGAAAAAAAAGATTGGATTTCTTTCAAACATTAATAAATTGATCTATACATCATTTTAGATGTGTAATAATTGACTAGACATTAATTTTATGCATGCTGTTGAAGGTAGGAATCCAAGTGCGTGTATTCAACATAAAAGTGGTTTTAGTGTAAATCACACATCACATAGAAAAAAAATAAGGAAAAGAGATCATATTTATTTCCAAATTAAGTTAAGGGATCTATAATTCATTTTTGGGGTGTATGAATCAACCATAGATAAATCTAATACACTATGTGGCCAGTTTGACCCAAAGTGAGTGTTTTCAATATAAAAGTTTTATTTTAGTTTGAAACGTATGTTACATAGCCCAAACTGAGTAAATGAGCTTATATTCTCTTTGAAATTTTGGAAAATGATCTATAGTTCATTTTTTGAATATAGGAATTGGATGCATGTCAATTGAACATGAAATGTTTCCAGAATGACTCAAAGTGCATGTTTTAAATACAAAAGTGTTATTTTAGATTAAAAGGAGTGTTACATAGCCATAAATTATTAAATAAGCTCATATTGTATTCATAATTTATGGAAATGATCCATTATTCATTTCTGTGTGTATAGGAATTGACCGCCCATCAATCCATCGCACAATGAGGCTAGTATGTCTCTTAGTGTGTCATTTTTATATGAAAATATCATTTTAATATAATTATATACTTATTATAAACTATTTAAGTAATTAAGATAATTAATAACAAATAATATCATTAATAAATTCAATAATTAAAAAGTATATATATTATTAATTAAAAAATTAATTATTATTTCATAGTATCATTATTAATTTGTGTCATAATTAATAATTAATATTTAATGTAAAATTTATAATATAATTCTAATATAATTAATAGTATAACTAATAATATCATTGAAAAGTATATTAGTTAACAATATAATTTTCATTTTGGGATTATATAACATTTAAGTTTTAATTTTTTTAGATTTCATGTACTCTTACTAAAATAAACAATGGTTTTATTTTAGGTACATGATTTTATATAAAGTATGATCAGTAGAGAATTATTGGTATAAGAGTTATAAATTTGTATATTTGTTGTAATTTTTTTATTAATTTTAAATATTCTATAAATGTAAATATTTTCTTATGTAAATTTTAAATTGAAATGATTGTTTTATGAAATATTTGAATTTCAAAAGGTTTTCTATAAGATTTTCATTACAATTTAATTATATAATTCTAATATAGGTCTGTTATAGAGCAACTATAGGGCAGCAAGTTTTTTAGCTGCTACATGGACTTTATCATCAGTAAAATAAAACATTTATAATGGAAACCTATATATAAATGATAAATTTTCCTTTTGTCAATGTTTTATTTTATCAATGATAAATCTTCCCTTTATCATTACTTTTTTAGAAATCATGAAGGAAGGTCAATTTTACGAGCACTCCGATTATCCTTGTTTTTTGCAGTAACGATGCCTATTTCAAGATCCATGAAAAGTTAGCTCTTTATTAGTGAAAAGAGTTCATAAATATCATTGGAATACTTCTCTACTTTGAAGCATCAATACCAATAATTTTTTATGATTTCCATAAGGAGTCTTGATACATCCTCAAATATGTCCATTATAATATATTGAAATGTACCTTGATCTAAATTTTCCTCCTATATAGAAATAATGGATAATGGAGAGAGAAGATACAAAAATGATAGGGAGGGAAGAGATCATGTCAACAAGAGTGAATCTATTATAATAAAAAATGATGAAGATAAATCATAATGGATATAGAGATTTAAGGAACCTTTTAAGACCAAGAATTTAGTGATTACATGTTATAGATATTTAAAAAAATTAGTGAGAATGAACTGAATTATCATATATATTAATCTTGTATCAAAAGTATTAATAATTCTTGAAGTTGTGAGATGTATCTTTAATAAATAAAATTTAAGGGTCAAAGAGGTGTATCTATTAATATTAATGGAGTAAACCAAACTTGATGATGATCTTTCTCAAACTAGTTTTTTTGTGTTTCACATTAACTGGTTTAAACCAATATAATTTTTTTTACAATGGGATGTTGTGAACTTTAAGTACAATATTTTTAATAACCTAATATTTTTTATGAGGTAAAAATCCCTTCTTTTTTAATTTTAATTCATAAATATGGCCTTATGTGAGTGCTCAAATTGATCACATGTGTTTTGGTGGTGTTCGGGGATTTTTTGAAGCCCACAACTAGTTTAAGTGGTGTCTTAAGAATGGCTCATAGTTAGTGAAAATAATGTGAGGTAGGACACACAGTTTGACTAAACCTTGCATGGCTGGATAGAGGGGGTGTATAGGCTTCACACTTTGAGGAAATAGTGCAGGAAGAGGTGCACGCCCATGTGACAAGGTCCCCAGTTTTTGAAGAACTTGATAGGGAGTAATCGCACAGTCTTTGCATTGTTTGTAAACCATGCAGGTAAACCATGGTGGTTTCCCTTGGCCTATAGGAAGCGATGCACGAGAGACAGAAATTTGGATAAACTATGTGCCTAAACCATGATGTCTCTACATTGTAGGAAATTTTATAAATTTTAATTAAATTAAATTTTTTTTTAAAACCTAAATTAGGTATTCAATTTTATGCATAGTAGAGGAAAACATTGAGATCCCCTTGGGTGGATAAACTAGTATTTGATCCTATTTTTTATCCAATCTCCAATTTAGGCATGGTTTGTCTCATTAGATTCAACATGGTAAGATCTAGAATCATTTTTAACTATTCTCGATTCTTTTGGATATCGATTGCATTATTTAGATTTAGTCTTATATTCCCAAATTTCTTGTTCTTCATCCATTCTTCATATTTCTCCAAAACTAAGTCGAATAAAGAATTTATACTGGATGAACACACCATTATTGAGCTGTGTTATGTGATCTATAACTTTCGTTCAAATTTTGGTGGTTTCTAGAGCTATCATCCATTAGGTCTCCCACCAAACTTTCTGATGCGACCTTGAAATTGAACCGTCTAATTGAATTAAATAAAATAGGACCTATTAGGGAATCCATGTGGTTCCTTAATACAGTTTGGTGGTTTTTTCCCATCCCAAGGTCACCCATGGGGTTCAACTTATAATTTTCCCTTGGTTATTCCACGTAAATCCAACCAAGGGATGTGTTTTGAGAATTCCTTGTTCTATAAATTCAATTATAAATGAATGATTTGAATGGGTTGATAATGATATGGGTTTACCTCCTTTACCATGTTAAAAAATATTGAACTTGAATCGGTTAATTGTTGAATTGATCAAATGGTTTATATAAAATGTGAATTGATTATCTGAGTGGGTATACTCATTAAGTGCCATGATTTTGAATTGTGTTAAATTTGTGGGTATACCTATGTGATTTTTTGAAAGGAAACTGGTGATAAATGGGTGGTTATACCAATGTGAATTGAGTAAATGATAATGAAATAAATGATTGGGTATACTCATGAGAGGTTTTTTGGTTTGAAGTTTATTAAATGAGTAGGTATAATCATTACATGGATTTGAATGAAATGGATTATATGGGTGGGTAGACTCATATAGAATAGATTTCTTAAATAGTATTAATGAATGTATGTTTTGTATAGGTTCCATGGATGGATCTCCATAAATATGGAATTCAGTAGTGGACTCCTTGGATAGAGTATGCTCCTAGGGTCTTGATTCTGTGGGATGCCTTGAGCTTTGCTACCACATGGATTAGGATTTCTTGGTCTCACGTAGGATGTGTTGGTATACATGTTCGTAAGACTCAAACCAGTGCCTATATCGAGTTTCCACCAATATGATGCTAGTTCTCGATGAGGATTCCTTGGTCATTTATACCGTAGATCCTACCCTTCATGGTCTACACTTTATTATATGACATGATCTTGGTATTTATGACTTGTTTGATTATACAAAAATTTCATGGGTTTTTTTATCATAACATTATATATAGAGGTCATGTTGTTAGGATATAGAGGGGAGTACATCAATGCTACATTGTTTATACCTTTGATTGTAGTTTCATTGTTATGATCTTGACACTTGTTTTGTAGGGAGCCTTGAGAAGAAATGTTGGTATCACTTTCTTATAGTGGATACGTGATGTGTGCGCATTATTTTTATTACCTTTTTAATTTCATTTTCTTAGAATATTGCATTGGGTTACTTAGAATTGTATAGATATTTGGTTTAATACCTACTGGAATGTTATCTAGAACTCTTTTTTGGCCTCTTTAGGGTCCCTAATAGATTATATGGTTACATGTGATAGCAAGGGAAAGCTCTCTAACATTGGTTGTTGATCATTGATTTGGAGCATGAGAGCATGGGACCAAGATGAGGCTTGTGATGCTATGGTAAATTTTTGGTCCCTTTTTTGACACATGTATTGTATTGTACTACCATGTACCTATTTCAGTTGTTTTCTAGATACATGCATCATCTTCATCATTGTATATGATCCATATTTTGATATTTTTATCTACTCCTGTTATGTAATTTTTGTATGCTTGTTTTACAGCTTCAGCTATCTGTATGTTATTGATCTCTATTGTGATATACTCTGGTAATGAGGTCATAGTCTCCCCACTGACAAACTTAGGCCCTCGCTGTTAGTCATAACCCTCTGACATTTGTGGAGATGTGCTTGAGGCTTTGTTACCAACCCGGCTCGGGGCACTGTTGAGTGGAATCCTGATCTGGGATGTTACAAAGTTGTATGAGAGGCACATGTTATGGTTTGATTTATTCTATAGAGACAATAGATATGGATAGGAAGTAAATGGGATTTGGTAATAATTTTTACCTGAGCATAGCTACCCCATGTATAAGTAAAATACAAATTGCCTCATACAGAATTGTTATTTTCAGGATTCTGACTATTATAGTTGATATGATTCCACCGTTGGGTGATGCTCTTGTTTTATGTTATATATATTCCTTTGATTTTGGTTCTAATTTTCTTGAAACTCGATTAGGTGAGGGTATTCCATCTCATTCATCATATAGGAACCTTAATATAAATCACATTCCATGAATTATGCCATTCCATTATGAAACATTACATGACATAAGTTGTTGTGATATGTGTTCTGATAGTTGTGCCTGGTGTTGTGATAGAACTGGTGTAGTGGATTGAGAAGTGATGTCATCTTTCAATTGATAAGGTTTATGGGACATTATGGATTGGAAAATGATGTAGCATTTAAATTCAATTGATAAAGTGAGTTTGAAATTTAAGGATTATATAGGAATAAAATTTTGGCTCAGGAGGTGTTATAGGCCCTCATGGATCGAAACATGGTAGACCATCGGTTAAGTCATTTGAACAAAATACTATTAAATGGAATTGAAATAGAAAATAGAGACCTGACCTAGACCCGAATTTTGATTCAGGAAGAGTTAGTGTCTCTAGGGGATTTTGGTGACGTTTCTATATACAGTCCTAGAATTATCAGCAGTATTTAGGTTATGAATTGTTTTTAAGAGGGTTTTGACCTATCCTACACTTTTGTGGTGTAAACTTTGACTTTTTTATTTTTAGTGGTGTGTGTATGGAATTGTAGATGAATTCCACTATGACAAACTCAAGTGATAATCAAGCGGAGTGGTGATGACCATGCACTAGATGTGGGGGTCCAAGGGCTATCGGTTGATCCTCCCTTATTTATATTTATGGAACCCGTTGCTATTCTGGATTTAGGTGGAGAGGAATAGTTCTGAGAGGGTTTCTTTCACTATATACAGAATTTATAGGGAGCATAACAGCCTACCTTGACTATGGATAAGATGATGCTGGTGTTCTTAAAACAGCATTGCCACATGTTTTTAGGGGAAGGTGGTCCACATGCAGTAGAGATGTGGCATGAGACCACATTTTCATGTTTCTAGCATCCTGCGATGCCTCCTGAGTGAAGGGTTCAACTCACCACATATATACTCTATGGAGCAGCATAGCGATGGTGGGATGTTCTGGATCAGGATGAAAAGCTGTGAGATATGGGTTGTGATGATTTCTAAACCCACTTATATGGCTAAATTTACTCCGAGATTCTGCAGCTAGAGTTGTCTAGTGAGTTCATGCATCTGTACTAGGGCGCGTTTACAGTTAAGGAGTACTCAACACACTTTATAGAGTTGCAACATTTTTTTGCTAATTTAACTTACTGATGATCCATCGAGAGTGACATAGACACTTTGAGGACGGTCTCATAAATCCTATCAAATCTTTGTTCAACATGTTCAGATTGACTTCTATCAATGTGATTTTTAATCAGGCACTAATTACAGAGTGGAACCTGAGGAAAGATGTAGGTTTAGAGTATGGTCACGTTGTTCCTTGAATCATTGGTTCAATGTATTCCGAAAGGAACCCCATTTTGAGGCTTCCCATGAGATTAGTTCCATTCAAGCTGTGAGTACTTCCAACTCAGTGTTTTTCTCTAGTGTGGAAGGTGAGGCCACATGAAGAGTCAGCGAGACCATGACCCATTCAGTTTTTGAGCTTATAGTAGGATGGGACAAGTGTAGTGGGTTTTCATGACTTTCCCTCCAGTTGTGACTGGTAGGGGGTTATCTCTGACACCATGTTTAGGAGAAAGATCATAAGCTCCGTATTAGGTGGCGAGTTGGATCTGTGATGGCCAATCAGGCAGTGAAAATGGTGGTCATGTTTGAGGAATCCAGACAGCAGTTACACCGAGACATCTGAGTGGGCATATATTGGGAAGTGAGGTTGTATCACAGGTCCATGACATATTCCAATTTTGTTATGTACAACATACCCCTGAGGAGAAGGGTTCCAAACCGTCTATGGTGATAAGTACGGTCCTAGTAACCCCTACTATTTCATCTCCTATTTTCTATACAGGTGCATCCCATAGTTTTATATCTTCACCAGTGGTGGAAATCCTTGGGTTTATTTTTTTTCTTTATAAGGTTTCAATGAATCTATAAAAACCAATAGGAATCAGAATGGAATATGTGAGCCAATGTTGGGAGCTTCCCCTTGAGGTTGGTGGGTGTCACTTCATTTTTGATCTTTATGCCATCGAGATGATAGGATTTGATGTCAAACTTGGGATGGACTAGCTTGTACTATATCGAGATAATGTTGACTGCTACTATCATAGGGTGAATTTCACATCACTATAGGGTGCATTGTATACTCACAAGGGTAAATGGGATATCTAGGAAAGTTGAGCTAGACTAGAGCATTGTGGGTTGAGTGGAATGACATCCTAGATTGCTAGTTTGTTTTTGGATGATCATAAAGTGATTCAAGAAGACTTTCCTCTAGTTGTTGAGTGTTATAGTGATATCTTTTTTGATGAATTTTCCGAATTACCTCATGAGAGAGAGGTTGTGTTCTCCATCGAGCTAGTTCCAAGAGCTACACCGGAATCTATTCATTCATACAAGATGGCCATGATGGAGTTGTAGGAGATCAAGAAGTAGCTAGAGTATTTTCAGGGGAAGGGGTTTATTCAATGCAATATTTCTCCGTGGTGTTCATCAGTTCTTTTTTAGAGAAAGGAAAATGGTACCCTTAGGCTATGCCTGGATTATCAGATGTTGAACCCATTGGTAGTTAAGAATCGGTTTACCTTATTTTTGATAGATGAACTGTTTTATCATATTTGAGGATCCTAAGTGTTCTCAAAAATTTATTTGAGGTTAGGATATCACCAGGTATGCGATTGAACTACATACATATCTCGTACAACCTTTCATAGTAGGTATGATCTATATAAGAAGCTGGTTATTCCATTCGGTCTCACGAATATGCGAACAATTTTTTGGATGATATCTTGGTGTATTATCCCAATTGACATGACCATGATAACCATATTGAGATCATTTTGAATACACTAAGATATAATCTATTATATATTAATATCACAAAGTTCCACTTTTTTATGGATGAGATTTACTTCCTCTGAAACATCATCTTGGAGATAGAAGTATCAATGGACCCATAGAGCGTGAGTGTTGTAGTTTCTTAAGAATATCCCAAGAACATGTTTGATAAATGCAGTTTCTTATGGCTAGCTGGTTACTACATTCTTTTTATACAAGACTTATCACACTTTGTATCACCATTGATGGGATTGAATAAGAAGGGTGTGATGTTTGTATGGTAAGATTCTTGCGAGATAACCTTTTCAAGAGATAAAAGGAAAGTTGACATCAGGACCTGCCCTGATACTGCTGAAACAAGGCATGAGATACACTATTTATTGTGACACATTAGGTATTGAGATGGGAGAAGTGCTGCTGTAGGGAGATAGATTAGTGGCGTATGAGTCTTGGTAGTTAAGGCCACCTGAGAGGAACTACTAGACACATGATCTCTAGTTGGTTGCAGTTGATCACACATTGCACTACAAGAGACATTAATTATTGGGAGATCATTTTATGGGTACACGGACCATAAATTCCTCAAGTATATTTTTACATAGTGAGATCTTAATCTGAGGTAGTGATAGTGGGTGGAGAACCTATAGTCATTTGAATTTGAGCTTGCCTATATGCTTGGTAAGTGAAATGTAGTGGCTGATGCCCTGAGTAGAAGAACTCAGATACATGCAGTTCAGCTACCCAGTAGTGAGTGGGAGCTTATGGGACTGTTCTGTGAGATGCATCTAGAGGTGAAAAACAGTCATATATAGACTTATCTATCATTCTTAGCTTTGAACTCTACCCTTCTGGATAGTGTGAGAATGAGGTACCTATTAGATTCTGAAGGCCTAGTCGTATGTGAGAGTGTGGAAGGTGAGGACCCAACCCCTGGTTGGACCATAGGTTAGGATGATATCATGTGTATCCATGGACACATATGGGTTCTAGTAGATATACACAATGAGCTGATGCAGGATTTTGGTGCTTTAGTTTGGGTAGTTTACCATGAACTCACCAAGATATACCATGGCATACACCATCAGTACTGGTGTCCAAGTATGAAAAGAGAGGTATCTCATTTCATTATGAGGAGTTCTACCTATCAATAGGTGAATAAAGAACACCAATGACCAACTGGTATTTTATAGTAGTTACCCACTCCAAAGAGGAAATGAGATGATTTCACAATGGATTTCATGACTGGTTTACTGAGGTCGGCTCGATATAATGATGTTATGTGGGTTATTGTTGACAAGATCACAAAGGTTTCTCATTTATTTCCAATTAGGAAGACCTTCATTTTTGATGATCTTGGAAGGTTTTACATCCATCAGATAGTATAACTTCATGGGGTTACATTCACTGTCATTTCAAATAGGGATACCCACTTTATGTCTCATTTCTAGAATAGTTTTCAAAGGGAGTTGGGTACATAGGTGATTTTGAGTACATCATACCACCCTCAGACTGATTTCTAGTAAGAGAATATTAAATATATTCTAGAGGACATGTTTTAAGAATGCGTCTTGGATTTTGGGGGCTCTTAGGAGAGGCATATACCCCTTGTATCGTTCTTCTACAATAACAATTATCAGGCAATGATACAGATAGAACCTTATGAAAATATGTATGTTTGGAAATGTTGATCACCCCTGTGATTTCTAGAGGTATGTGAGGTATATTTACTGGGAACTCATCTCATTCAAGAGACTTTTGTGCATGTCCAGTTGATTCGGAATCAAATTGCTACTAACCAGTCCTATCCAAAATCGTATGCTAATTTCCACTGAAGACCTATAAAGTTTGAGGTCTGGGATTAGGTTTTCTTGTGTGTTTCACTGAGGCTGGGGAAAGGTGTAATAAGAGATAGGGTAAGCTTTCACCATAATATATCGGGCCTTTTAAGATTATGGAGAGAGTCGGGTTGATATCCTATCGGTTTCACTTAACTCAGACATACTAAGAAATTCATGACTTATTCTTTATATCTTAGTTGTGCCGCTATCAATCAGACCCGTCTCACACATTTCAGACCGTGGTGGTTTAGTTAAAGGTAGATGTATCCTTTGAGGAGAATCTGATACATATCATAGACAAGATCATGAAGGTTCTCTGAGGCCAGTCAGTTCCTCTATTACGGGTTCTAGGGTAGCACGGCCATTTAATTAATAGACTTGGGAGTGGGAGGCTGACATACGTGCTCTGTGGATAGAGTTATTCATAGGTGAATCTTGACCACCCTTTAGAGGGAAATTTGGGGACAATTTTCTATAAGGGAGAATACTGTAAGAACATGAGTTTTCATATGAGGTACATATCCATTAGTGTTCAATATGAGTACTTAAATATTTCCTTATGTGGTTGCCAAACATGATCATAGGTGTTTTGGAGGTGTCTGAGGATTGTTCATATCCCAAAAATAGTTTAAGGGGTGTTTAAAGCCTGGTGATAGGATAGTGAAAACTGTGTAGGGTAGGCTACACGAATTGACTAAACCGTGCGAGGCTTGAGAGATGGGGTGTACAAGCCACACAGTTTGAGGAAACTATGTGGGAAGAGGTGAACACCCATGCGACCTGGTCTAGAATTTTTTCCGAACTTGATAGGGGATATTCTCACAGTTTTCTCATGGTTTATAAACCATTTATGTTAACAATGCGGGTGCCCCTTGTTCTACAAGAAGTCGTTCACAATTTTCGCATAGTTTGACAAACTGTTCGCCTAAACCATGTGAGCCTTGCTGGGTAGAAAATAATATAATTTCTAATTAAAATAAAAAATATTTTAAAATTTAACACAGTTTTTCACTTTTACTCAAAATAGAGGAAAATCATGTGAGCTCTCCTTAGGTGGATAAATTAGATTTTGATCCTAGTTGTTCATATAATCTCTGATTTGAGTGTGTCTTGTCTAATCAGATTCAAATCAGTAAGATCTAAATTCCTTTTTATTCAATCTCGATTTTTATGGCTATGGATTGCACTATTTGGAATTAGGATCATATGCCATAATTTCTCATTCTTTGTCAATTCATCATATTTCACCAAAAGAAAACTGAATCAGGACTTGATACTGGATGAGCACTCAATTACAAAGCTAAGGTATGTGGTCTATAATTTTATTTTATCTTTTGGTACTTTCTAGAGATATCGACCATTAGGCATCCCACCAGACTTTCTGGAGCGACCCCAAAATTGAACTAGATAATTGAATTAAATGGAATACGACCTATTAAGGAATCCCTTAGGTCCTTGAGATGCATTGGTGGTTGTTTCTCAACCCATGGTCACCCATGGGGTTCACCTTATAAGTTTACCTTGATTATTCCAGGTAAAACCACCCAAAGGGTGTGTTTTGAGCTTGCCTTATTGTTGGAATCAAATTATAAATGGAATCAGTTGATTGGGTTGATTGGGAGATGGGTTTTCATCATTTACCTTGTTATAAAATGTTGAAATTTAATTTTTAATTTTTTAATTGATAAAATGGGTAATGATAAATGTGAATTGATTTTTTAGTGGGTATACTCATTAAATGCCATGGTTTCTAATTGTGTTAAATGGGTGGGTATACCCATGTGAGTTGTTTAATTGATAATGTTGATAAATGAATAGGTATACCCATGTGACTTGATTACATGAGAATGGAATACATGAGTGGGTATACTCTTGAGACAATTTTTTGGTTTGAAGTATATGAAATGAGTTGGTATAATCAGTATATGGATTTGAATGAAATGTATTATATGAGTGGGTAGACTCATATGGAATTGAATTGTTAAATGACTTGAATGAATGTATGTTTTTTATAGATTCCATGGAAGAATTTCTATGGATTTGGAATGTGATAGTGGATGACTTGGATATAGTTTTCTCCAAGGGTCTTGATTTTGTGGGATTCCTTTGGCATTTCTACCTTGTGGATCCGACTTCCTTGGACTCACATAGGATGTTTTGGTATAAATATTCCTAGGATTCCAATCATTTCTTGTAATGAGTTTCCATCAAGATGCTCCTGGGACTCAACTATGATTCCTTGGTCCTATGTAACTTGGATATGGCTATTCACGTTCAACACATTATTATACGACATGACCATGAGATTTATTACATGTTTAGTTATACAACAAGGATGCGGGTTTTTTTGTGGCAGCATTATATGGAAAGGTCATGTGGTGAAGATATGGATGGGATTATAGAATGGTTGTGTTATTTATACCTTTGATTGTAGATACCCTATTAAGAACCTGACACATGATTTTTAGGGAGCCTCAAGAGGATATTTTGGAATCACTTTCTTATAGCGGATACATGCCATGGACCCATTACTTTTGTTACCTGCTTAATTACACTTGCTTTGCATATTGCGTTGTGCTGTATAGAATTGTATAGACCTTTATGTTAATACTTTCTCGGATGTTATCTCACAACCTTTTTGATCCTCCTTGGTGACCCAAGAAGATCATATGGTTACATGTGATAACATGGAAAACACCCTAACACTGGTTGTTGATAATTTCTTTGGAGCATGGAGAATGGGACCATGATGATGCATGAGATGCTATGGGAACATTTTGGTCTTTTTTCTCTTTAAACATGTGTATTGTATTTTACTACCATTTACCTATTTTGGATATTTTCTAGATACATGTATCATCTACATTATTGTATATGAGACATATTCTGATATTGTTATCTATTCATACTATGCATTTTTGGTCTTCTTGTTTTACTACTTCTACAATCTGTATTTTGTTGACTTCCACTATGATATACTCTGGTAATAGGGTCATAGTATCCCCAATAACACACCTAGGACCTCACTACTAATCTAAATCCTTTGGTTTTTGAGGATATTCACTTGAGGTCTTTGGACCAACAAGGCTAGGGGCGCCATTTAGTAGCGTCTGGATCCAGGACATTACAAGATTAAACAACTCTACCAAATAAAATTTTGTTTTATATTTATATTTTAGAATATGTAGAATGAGATATAAATTGGATATAGAATTGATAACACTCTCACACTATGTCCAAACCTTGTAAAAAAATGTTGTTCCTTATTTCCTATATTTTCAACATACCTCATACAAGGAAGTGTGTTTATTTTGAGAAGATCTGATTGTAATTGTTTAGAAGTGTTTATTTGAAGAAAAATAAATTGAAAAATAAACTTTCAACCAATACTAATTTATACCCCCCAAAATTATTGAAGGTGAAACCCTTCCCATAGAACCTTTAGAAGCTAAAGTTAATCATCAAGGACTCCATGAGATCCTTTCAAAAACATGAAGAAAATGGTTATGAATCAAACCACTTGTCATAATTAACTGAAAACAAAAATAAATGATGATGCAAACTTCTAGGTAAGAAGATAGAATATGAGGAAAATGAAAATAATAGAAGAATAAATTACCACAAATAAAGTAGGAATCAATCATATGAATAAAAAGTTTATAGATCATCTATAGACACCAAGGACTATAAAAACTAGATTCAATATTACTTAAGGATCAATAGAAATAATAAGGATCAAACTGAATAGATGGGTGTCCCAAAATTTATAAAAACAATTTTGATACAATGAATCAAAACATGATGAAAATTTTCATGGTGAAATGGGTTAGTTCAGAATGCATCTTCAAGGATCATTAAATAATCCCTCTCCCTTATAACCCCTTAAAAACCTAATCAAATCCCACAAATATTCTAATATTGGGTAAGGTAATATTGTAGTGACATTTACATGCAATAACACACAAATCTTAGAGAATTATGGCAGATACCTTGAACCCTACATAGGAAATGATGAATCTATAGGAAAACCACAACATAATGAGACCCCTATAGTGAAATGACCCGAAACGAAATGAAAAAAGGAATTTTATATCCAAATATTAATGGGAAAATTCATACCATCATGGGAAAACCCAAAATTATATAACAATAAACTAGGACAAAAAATGGATCATCAAGGAAAACACATTCAATCATGACATGATGTATTCTCCTAGCAAAAAAATCATTTAAAATTTATCTCTTCTCTACTACTCACCTATAAAATTCTTTAAGACATTCCCAAAACTGAAAAAATACTCAAGTTAAAGGATTTAAAACCCAAATTGATTTATATTAGATACCCCATAAACTATTCTCAAACCCGAGTATCCAAAAAATAATAATAAAGGTTCAAAGTTCAATCATTATGTGAAGATAATTCTCAAAATCGGATAGACACTCTATCAACAATTTTAAGGGAACTAATGAAAGAAATACTATATTTCCAAAAAATAACTCCCTAATGTGAAAAAACCATGGAAGATACCTCTAAAACTATAATTATGAAATATAAAGGACTAATCATAAGAAGATATATCACCAAACCCCTCGACTTAGATCTAAATATTCAATAAGAATTCTTCCACCCCAACCAATCACATTTTAAAAACATTTCCCCCTTTATTGAAACAATAGTAACTATTGAAAATCCCTATGTCTTATAAAAACGATATGTCTTAAATTAAAACATTTATAAAACTTATAAAAGTATTTTTTTAGAGAAACTCATTTATTTTCTCCAGAAATTGTTTTTCCAATACACAGTTTTAAAATAGGGTGCAATTTCCTCCTCTTATAAATGAGTTGGATAAGTTTATCTCAGCATCATAAACATACTCGGACTATATCTAATATGAAACCAAGAGACCTAATAAAACTTGGAACATTTACACTAATTATTTCTAATAGCACAATAATGAAAATAGACTAGCTTTCTTATTTTAAGACACATTTAATTACTAAAATCTAGAGATTGGATTTGTGTATTAATTCTATAAGATTCCAATTGGGGATAAACATATAATAACATAAGGAATTAATCTCAAACTCTATTTTTCTTTTTATGATTCTTCATAAATTTATCAATCTACAAAAAGTAAAAATGTTTCATGAAAATATGAAATATTCTGACCAAGGACCCCGATCTGGGTTTCCATGCTTCATCATTCACTACATTTGACCTAACATCAAAATTAAAAAATAAGGTTACAACACATCATAAGAATTATAACAATATTATATAGAACATCATATCACACAGGAAAACATATTCACAGGAAATCAATACTCCTTACCATCATGATATATATTTTCCACTCCATCATTATATATACCATACACTATAAAAACTCTAATACTAATATCTTGTAATATACCTACCTGGATTCCACTAAACGGTGCCCCAATCTGCTGGGTCACATTGCCTAAAGTGTGTCTCCCCATATTCCAAAGGCTTCTGACTAGTGGTGAGGGCCTAGGGTGTTCCTGTGGAGAAACTATTCCCTCATTCTAGAGTGTAACATAGCATGATCAATCATTTAGATCAACATAAGTAGTTGTAAATCATCCATACAGGAGATAAATATCCACGATATCAATATATAAACAATTCCAAAGGTAATTTCATATACAATATGATGTGTTATTTCATGTCTCTACAAATTTTCTAAAATAGTTCTACAAGAATATGTACAATAAATGTTTCAAAATACCATAAAGGCCAAAAGAAACTATCCTAGATGGAATCAAGTTCCTAGATCAGTCCTATAATCCCATGCTCCTAAGCAAAAAGCATATCAAATAAATTATCATATTATGGGTATCTTCCCCATTCCCTAAATGCATCCAAGAAGTCTGTATGAGTACCCAAGAATGGCCCAAATAGGGTCTGAGATATCACTCAGCAGGCCACCACCAATGGTGTCTATAAAAAGTCCAGTTTCTGTATAAAAATCTATTGCAGTGTGCAATATATCAAAGTTATATCAAAAATTAAAACAATGTCCCCAAGCAATAAGTGATACATCTAAAGAAAAAATGTATATCCTAAAAAGGTATTCCTTCATACAATATTCATGCTTCAATAAAAAGGCCCCTATAAACAGAGATAAACAAGTGATACTATCCAATCTAACAACTATCAACTAATATCTATACTACGGATATCCGTAAATCATTCCAAAAGATCCACCACATCCACACTATAAAACCATGTCTAAAACCACTACCAAAACCATATCGTATATTCTAGTATAAAATTCATCATGTACTTTTCATACAACCAAGTCATCTACATCGGTTGGTTCGTATAATCAAAAGTGTCACAACATGGAGGGCTTGCTCTATAGTATAAAAGACCAAGGCATCCACTTAGACTCCAAGGATAATATCAATGGAAACTCGATAAAGACTTGGTTGGGGTCCAAAGAGAATGCTCATAGGTTATGTTCATTATGATCCCAAGAAAGCCTAATCCAAGGGGTAGTAAGGGCCATTAAATCCTATGAAATCAAGAACCAAAGAGGAAATAGGTCCAAGGTGTAGACTATAATAAACAAGATCCCTATGAGAATCATCTGTGACCTATAATGTAATCAGGATCCAAAGCATATCAACCAAGGAATCCACTACAATTTCAATTCATCATCTCAATTCAATAATAATTTTATAAAATTAATATTCTATGAGTTCTTCCAACTCATTTAACAATTTTCATTTAAAAAATTGAAATAATTCACATCATTCAACAACACGTAAAAGGATGAAAATGTTATCCTAAATATTCAATTCAATTATCATTAATTTATAAAGGTTCCCAAAATCAGCGTAGAGCTCTCACACATGCAATAGGGTAGAACTACATTGGGAAAAGGTAGTGACTCGTACCATGGGTGTCCTAGGTAGATTCTAAATGACCTCCAACCATTAAATAAAACTCATGGGGTATACTATAAGATTCTAATTTCTTTAATTAATTTACTGAATTCGTTTTAGGGAAAATCTAGAATGTACAGTGTGCGTAACATGGAAAATATCACCTATAAATCACCAAACCATGTGGGAAAAGGTATAGACCACCTATCATAGGTCTGCAGTAGAGGAATCATCAAGTATAGATCTTTAATTTGTTCCAAATAGAGAGAAAAATAAATATTCAACAAAACTCATGAAAATATGGAATATTATCTCACACCAAAATAGAACAATTGATACCAAGGAAAACAAAAAACATGACATGAGGGATGAATAACTCACCACCATGAATCCAATGAAACATATGGTGTTTGATTCCATATTTGGATGGAGAATTGGGAGAAAATATTACACATCAACATCAAATAGGAGCTCACAAGATAAAGGTTCTATCAAAAAGAGGAAATAAAAAAACAGGTTTAGGTTTTAAGTGATTTTAAGGGAGTTTTATTCATTTTGAATAAAAAAACCGAGCCGCATGTTATGACCTCACAATTTTTCAATGCATACGCCAACCAGACAACCATCATTGCTTCAAGGGGGACCTGCACGGTTTCATGCAAAGGGTTTGGATAAACATGCACAAACCATGAAAATGTCCTCTGATAAAATTTATGTAGACTTTTCATGTGATTACACATGAGGATTCATGGTTTCATAAAAATATGTGATCTCCTACACCCCATAATCATGCCTCGCATGTTTAGGGGTAATTGTGTGGCCTCTCTTACACGGTTTCTCCTAACAAGTGTGACCTATATATTTTTTTTCAAAAATAAGTATCTGGGCCCTGAAAAATCCTTAGACACCACTAAAACACCCATGAACTTAATGGGTACTCACATTAGTCTATAAACAAGCATTAAAACTGAAAAAAATAAAGACTCATACCACATATGAAAGCCCAGGATCTTACAATATTCACCCTTTATAGCCAAGAGTCCCCAAATTACCCTACCAAGGGTGATCAAGAATGTCCTGAGAATTAATCCGACCACTAAAAATGTACATCAGCCACCCACTCCCCTGTCTATTCCAATAAATGACCATGATTCCACAACACTAGTACTATAGGAACAGACTATCCTCGTAGATCTTCCATGCTCATATCAATAGTATGAATATGATGCTCCTCAAAGGATGCATCTGTATATAACTCAATATCCTTAGGCTAAAGAATTAGAGATGGGTCCAAATGAAAATGGTGAATCTGAGATATGTGGAAGACCTCATGCATGTCCTGATACATCTGAGGTAACTGCAACTAATAGGCTACCGGCATGACTCTACCTATAATCTCAAATAGCTTGACATATCATGGTGAATGTTTATCCCTTAAACTAATCATATTATGTCCTAACGTTGGTGAGAGATGTAATGAGGCATGATCCCATTCCTATAAATCTAGAGGTCATCAACAATGATCAACATAATATTTCTATTGATACTATATAGTATCCAACTATTTCCGAATCATCTGGACCTACTCTAAAGTCTCCTACATTAGAAATGGTCCCAGTAAAGATGCCTCACCTACCTCTAACCATCACAATGGAGATAAACAAGACCTACTGTAAAAATACTCTTAAGGTTCTATCTTCACATTATCATAATAGATATTGTTATTGGTGAAATCAACTAGGGGTATAATCCTGTCTCAAGGTCCCCCAAAATCCAGGATGCTTTCTCACATCATGTCCTCAAGAACTCGAATCATGTGCTCTAATTGGAAATCAGTCTGAGGGTGGTATGTTGTGCTAGGAAGCATCTATGTACCCAAATCCCTCTAAAACCTCTTCAAGAAATGATATTTAAACCAGGCATCCCTATCTGATACCTATGTCTAAGGACCTGCATTAAGTCAAAAAATCTCATGGATATACAACCTCCTTAGTTCATTCACATTGAAGGTGTCTCTTATTGGTAGTAAATGTGAAACCTACGAGATCCTACTAACAAAAACACCAATGGAATCACTACATCATAGTGAACTTATAAAACCAGTAACAAAATCCATAAAAAAACATCCCATTTCCACATAAGAATGGGTAACTACTGTAAAATCCAAGCTGGTCACTAATGTTCCACCTTCACCTGATAACAGGTGTAACACCTCATTACCAAAAAATCCACCTCACCTTTCATCCTTGACCACCAATAAAGTTGATGTAAATATCAATATATATTAGTAACACTGGTATTCACAGCCCAAACTAAGGCATGAAACTATAGCATCACCTCTTCGTATATGTATTTTGGAACCCAAACAAGACCATGAATTCACATAATTTCATCCTCGCCCACATATCAACTAGGAGGTGGGTCCTCAACTTCCACACTCTCTCATAGGACTGGGATCTTAGTATCAGATAACTATCTCATCGACACACTTTTCTAAAGTGTAGAGTTCATAACTAATGATGAAAGAAAATTATACCCACATGAATATTTCACCTCCAAGTGCATCTCTAAAAACAAGTTCATAAGCTAACCCTCACCACTGGAGTCCTGGATTTCCTGTATCTGTGTCTTCCTGCTACATGCATCAACCACCATATTACCATTTCTCGTCATATAGAAAATATCGAATTCAAAAGATTTTAGTTACTCAACCCACCTTTGTTTCCACATATTCAGATCATGTTGTGTAAATATATACTTGAGGATTTTGTGGTTTGTGTACACCACAAAATTCACTCTCAGTAAGTAGTGTCTCTAATAGTGCTAAGCATGAACAACTAAAGCTAACATGAGATCATGAATTAGGTAATTCCTCTCATGTGGCCTCATCTGATGAGGCCCATATGCCACAACTATATCCCCTACATTAGAACTGATCCAATATGGATACCTAATGAATCACAATACACTATATAGATCCTACCCTGCTCAGTAAGATCAAGACCAGTGCTGAATTCAATCTCGCTTTCATCTCCTAAAAGGTAGTCTCATAGTTATTTGGCCATACAAACTTCACACCCTTCTTAGTCAAGGTTGTCAAAGGATTGTCTAAGAATGATAAGTCATGTATGAAATCAATGTAACATCTAGTTAGTCCCAACAAACTCTATATATATAATACATTATTAGGATGCTTCTAAGAAACTATAGCTCTCACTTTCTCTCTAGGTCAATTGATACTCTTTTATCTAAGATAATATAACCAAATAAGTGAATATTATCCATCTAGAAGTGGTATTTTGTGATATTAGATTATAAATCATGCTCTCTCAATGTATCCAAAATGATATCAAGATGTTTGTCATGGTCTTATCGATTGTGAGAATAAACAAAGTTATCATCCATGAAAACAACCAAAAATGAATCCAGATAATGATAGAAATATCAATTCATTATCTATATAAAAACTACTGGTAAAATTGTGATACTGAATGAAATAACCTTATACTCATATAGACCATACCTTCTATGAAAATTTGTTCGGGGTATGCGTGTAGGTCGAACACGTACATGATGATATCCAAATCTGAAATAATTTTTCGAGAAAACCCAAGATCCTCAGAGCCGATAAAAATGGTCATATATCTATGGAATGGGATTACAGTTCTTAACAATCAACAAGTTCAATTTCTGATAATACATACACAATTTGAGGGTACCATCTCCTTTTTTTAAAAAGGACTAGAAAACCCCATGGAGAATTAATGGGTTATATAAATCCATTTTCCTCTAAGCCCAACAGATACCTCTTGAGCTCCTGCAACTCAGTAGTAGCAATCCTGTAAGGAGGAGTAGATATTGATGCATCTCCTAGAACTAGCTTGATGGAGAAATCCACCACTCTCTCATGAGGTAAACCAAAAAAAATCTAGGGAAATGTCCTTAAAATATTCAACCACTGAAGAAAAATATGCCTGACATGATACCTAATTACCCAAATAAAAACTAGATATTTGGGATATCATATCACTAAGCCCATAATGATCTAGTATAGATCATCTATCCTGGAAAACCCATTCACCATTTTTGACAAAAAATATTCCCTCTAGTGATTTAATGGTCACCCTCCAGTGATAGAAATCGACAAGGGATGGATAAGAAAATAGCCAACCCATCCAGAGTATGACTTCAAACCCTATCATGTTAAGGAAAAAATATCATACGTAGAGACACCCACCAATCTCAATAGGTCACTCCCTATATAGGTGTATACCCTCTGTTATGATGCCCAGTGGAGTATCCATGTTAATAATGCCATTTGAAAACTGAACAATAAGACCAAGGATCTCCACAATAGGTACATATATAAAACTATGTGATGCACCAGTATAGAAAAGATAAGATACTATCATATAGGAAACTAATATTGTACCTCTCACTATAGATGGCTCGATGCCTTGCTCCTTGGGGGTAGGCTGTAGAGAATATATCTTGCCTAAACATCTGCCCTGTGAAACAACCTCACTACCCGAAGTATGTCCACTACACTATCTAGGTATAACTAGTTACTAGATTCCTCGACCATGACCAACACCATAGCATGAATGAATGGTACTACTTCAGATCATAGTCTAATGTGGATATGTGAAACCCCCTCCTAAAACTATCTTTTGAGCTGAACCCCTTCCACTAACAATTGGAGGGAAGGAACTGAAAAAATGCTATACATGGACTATCCCGTTGTAAGATAAAAACTCTAATGGGTCTTTATCACACTAATTACTCATATGTAGACATATTCCACATTGATTATAGAAAAATAAACAAGCATCACTAAAATCTTGGAAGATAATACCATCAAAAGAGGCCTCAAAATAGTGCTTCATACTAGATGATGAAAAAAGAATAGATCAAGAGGCCACACTACCCTTCTATGGGCCCCCATATTCCATCATGTTCTGCTCAATAATAAGCACCCGACTCACTATTTTAGTAATATTCATCAATATGAACATATTTATCTAAGATAAAATATCGTTCCTGAAAACTTCCTTGAAGCATCTAACCATTGTTATCTCATCAACATGGTATATCAGTAAAAAAATTCATGCTTTGTAAATCATGCAAAATACTTCATTGTTGTCTTCATACCTTGCTCTAGATGCAAAAACTCACTGGACTACTACACTCTCAAAGTCTTAGGGAAAAGTATTTATAGAACCTAGTTTGGAAATCCTGCCAAACCATATCATGTAGTGAATTATCCGGGTTCAAAACATCCTCCCAATGCTTAACTACTTATAATAGTGTATATTTTGTGAGATTAACTCTCTTATTAGGTTTTGTCTCAAGGTGATTGAATATTAACAATGCAGTCTAAATCCACATCTCATAATACTATGGACTGCCATCCCCCAAAAATGTAGGAGGATGCTACTGGTGGAATACACATGTCAGCTCATCTATTCATAAGACAGGCTGTGTTGTACCCTAAAAGTATGCATATAGAATAGAAACCCCTCACATAACTCTACCTCTTCACATATGTATAGTAAAACCACTAGTTCCTAAATTAGAACTACTAGAGGATACGATGGTGGGCCATGGACCACTACCTCCAGAGTATGGCTGTTGACACCCTCCTGGAATACGACCAGTGGTCATCATGGTGTTGTGTCTCTACAATACCAAACAAACACCTCAAAAAGATTCAAATAATCACCAAGTAAATGATATAGAAACACCTAAAAGGTAAAAAAAATTCTATAAAAAATTCTCACCCTTGTTAATGAACCTAAATCTAGGAGTGGATAAAAAATAAAGAGCTATTAAAAGTCCCATAGACACTACATACTACCCACTCAAAAGTGGGGTCTAGGTCATGTTCTCAGTTTCACCAATTTACTTTTTATTTTAATTGACATTTAAATCATAATTACCCTTAAATTGTTGAACCTAATTGTTTACCGCATCAGATCTATATGGGACTATACACCTCATTAACCAAAATATGGAATACACTTAATCAATACCATAACACATTCTAGTCTATGTGACTAATCCATGAATCAACATTCCATAGTTGGAATATTTTGGTGTGTGCAATAGCCTAAGAAGGAAAATGTTGTTTAAGTTATGGGAAAAACTCTATGTACCAATCATGTTTCTATTCAATTTTAAACAAATAAAAAATTTAATAGTCATATCACACAAGGCACATATCACCAAGACATGCAGTCAAGCAATGCATGCTATATGGTATGGCATAATGCATGGCATGTGAATTATAGTAAGTTCCTAAAAGGACTCATGGGATGGAATAATCTCATCTCATTAGGTTTTAATAAAATATATTCCCCAACCTTATCAGTAATAACATCAGAATACAAGGGCATCACCCAATGGTGGAATCCAATTAACTGTAATCACTACTGGAAATCCAGCATTTCCCAACGGTTTAGAACCGTTGGTATATGTTATACCAACGGTTCTACGAACCGTGGGGAAGTAAGCCGTTGGGAAGGGCTTTTCCCAACGGTTTACACAGAACCGTTGGGATAGGTCAGAAAAAATCAACCTATCCCAACGGTTCTACCAAACCGTTGGGAAAGGCCTTTCCCAACGGTTTGGCCCGTTGGGAAATCAACAGACAATTTTCTTTCCCAACGGTTTACAAACTGTTGGGAAAGGTTTTTACCAACGGTTCCATGAACCGTTGGTAAAAACAACCCTGCAACAGGGCATCCCAACGGTTTCAAACCGTTGGGATAAGGTGTTTTTACCAACGGTTCCTTGAACCGTTGGTAAAAACAGCTACATAGAGCCTATGCCAACAGTTTGAAAACCGTTGGCATAGGCTTTGCTATGCAAATTCCACAGCAGCCTCCAATTTGCACAGTAGGTCTGGTTTTTGGGAATTTTCAATTCAATTTTCAATCCAATTATGCCCTCGTTTTCAATTCATTTTTCAATCCAATTATTGTACCTGTAACACATATAATGCATACATATAGAGAACAAACCAACACATACAAATAACGAAAACCAACCAACCAACACATATAATGCATCCTGAAAATATACACATCCATAATTAAAGTAGAATTCATAACATAATTATAAACATACATAATTCATTTAGAATTCATTTTAAAATTTAGAAGACAATTATATGTGGAATCCGAAATTCAATTCATAATTTGATCGGTTTTTTCTATACCATATATTTTTACCTCAAATGATGTCCATTTTAAACAAAATACATACACCTGAAGTGATACCAGCCACACCGCACCTCAGATTGAGGCGGGGTTGACTCGTACACATCACATTTGACCCATGGATCGTTGTGCTAAAGTATCGACACAATCTGAATACGTTTGGTCGGTTTTCCGTATGCCAGTTGATGTTTTTCACTTAAAATGACGTTCTTTTGAAACAAAAGACGGACACTATGAGTGGTGCCGACCACACCGCGTCTCCAATTGAGGTGGGGTTGATTCGTACACATCACATATGACCCATGGATCGTTCTCCTAAAGTTTAAATGGAAACCGAATGCGTTTGGTCGGATTTCCGTATGTACTTAAAATGTTGTCCATTTTAAACAAAAGAGTGACACTTAGACTAATCCTGACCACACCGCGACTCAGATTCATCCCGGGTTGGCTCGTACATGTCACATATGACCCATGGATCGTTGTGATAAATTATCAAAAGATTACGAATGCGTTTGGTCGGTTTTGCGTATGCCAGTTGTTCTTTTCATTTATAATCATGTCCATTTTAAACAAAAGAGACAGAGTTAGAGCGGTGTCGGCCACACCGCGTCTCGGATTAAGACGGGGTTGACTTTTACACGTCACATATGACTCATGGATCGTTGTGCTAAAGTATCGATAGAATCCGAATGCGTTTGGTCGTTCTTCCGTATGTCAGTTGATTCCTTTCACTTAAAATGACGTCCTTTTGAAACAAAAGATGGACACTTTGAGTGGTGTCAGCCGCACCGCATGTCGGATTGAAGCGGGGATGATTCGTACACGTCACATAAGACCCATGGATCGTTCTCCTAAAGTTTCAACGGAAACCGAATCCGTTTGGTCATTTTTCCATATGTACTTAAAATGGTGTCCATTTTAAACAAAAGAGAGTCACTTAGACTTATCCTGGCCACACCGCAACTCAGATTCATCCCGGGTTGGCTCATACATGTCACATATGACCCATGGATTGTTTGGATAAATTATCAATAGATTCGGAATGTGTTTGGTCGGTTTTCTGTATGTCAGTTGATTCTTTTAACTTAAAATGACGTCCTTTTGAAACAAAAGACGGACACTTTGAGTGGTGTCGGCCACACCACGTCTCCGTATTGAGCGGAAACCACCGTGAAACATTCTAATTGTTATTCGTGATGTGTAAGCGCAGACGGAACTTCAATCGGACGTGCGGTTTGCGCGGTACGACTCAATATTCGTGTTTTAAGTGATGTGCGTGCTTCGTAAACGCGCATGAGTGGGGTCCAAACGGGCCGAACGAAGTCGGAATGTCCTGAAATCAGACGAAAAATACGGGTGAGTGATTTCTGAAGTGGTCGAGAAGACGGCACGTCAATCGGACGTGCCGTGTGCCCGCGGTGACCGATAACGCAGTTCTGGTGTCATAACCGGCCAAAACGGGCGTCCAACGGTCAAATTCATAGCGGATGACCTCATATTGAGATGAAACCACCTTGAAACATTCTAATTATTATTCTTGATGTGTACGCGCAGACGGAACGTCAATCGGACGTGCGGTTTGCACGGTACGGCTCAATATTCGTATTTTAAGTGATGCGCGCGCTTCGTAAACGCGCGTGAGGGGGTTCCAAACGGGCCAAATGACGTCGGAATGGCATGAAATCAGACGAAAAATATGGGTGAGTGATTTCTGAAGTGGTCGAGCAGACGGCACGTCAATTGGACTTGCCATGTGCCCGCGGTGACCGACAACGCAGTTCTGGTGTCATAAACGGCCAAAACGGGCGTCAAACGGTAAAATTCATAGCGGACGACCTCGGATTGAGCTGAGACCACCGTGAAACATTCTCATTATTATTCGTGACATGTACGCACAGACGGAACGTCAATCGGACGTGCGGTTTGCGCGGTACGGCTCAATATTCGTGTTTTAAGTGATGCGCGCGCTTCGTAAACGCGCGTGAGGGTGGTCCAAACGGGCCGAACGATTTCGGAATGGCCTGAAATCAGACGAAAAATACGGGTGAGTGATTTATGAAGTGGTCGAGCAGACGGAACGTCAATCGGACATGCCGTGTGCCCGCGGTGACCGACAACGCAGTTCTGGTGTCATAAACGGCCAAAACGGGCGTCAAACGGTCAAATTCATAGCGGACGACCTCAGATTGTCCTAAAAACACCGTGCAACATTCTTATTATTATTCGTGATGTGTACGCGCAGACGGAACACCAATCGGACGTGCGGTTTGCGCGGTACGGCTCAATATTCGTGTTTTAAGTGATGCGCGCGCTTCGTAAACGCGCGTGAGGGGGGTCCAAATGGGCCGAACGAAGTCGAAATGGCCTGAAATCAGACGAAAAATACAGGTGAGTGATTTCTGAAGTGGTCGAGTAGACGACACGTCAATCGGACGTGCCGTGTGCCCGCGGTGACCGACAACGCAGTTCTGGTGTCATAAACTGCCAAAACGGGCGTCCAACGGTCAAATTCATAGCGGACGACCTCGGATTGACCTGAAAACACCGTGCAACATTATAATTATTATTCGTGACATGTACGCGTAGACGGAACGCCAATCGGACGTGCGGTTTGCGCGGTACAGCTCAATATTCGTGTTTTAAGTTATGCGCGCGCTTCGTAAACGCGCGTGAGGGGGGTCCAAACGTGCCGAACGAAGTCGGAATGGCCTGAAATTAGACGAAAAATACGGGACATTGATTTCTGAAGTGGTCGAGCATAAGGCACGTCAATCGGACGTGCCGTGTGCCCGCGGTGACCGACAACACAGTTCTGGTGTCATAAACGGCCAAAACGGGCGTCCAACGGTCAAATTCCTAGCGGACAACCTCAGATTGAGCTGAAACCATCGTGAAAAATTCTAATTATTATTCGTGACGTTTACGCGTAGACGGAACGTCAATCGGACGTGCGGTTTGCGTGGTACGGCTCAATATTCGTGTTTTAAGTGATGCGTGCGCTTCGTAAATACGCGTGAGGGTGGTCCAAACGGGCCGAACGATTTCGGAATGTCCTGAAATCAGACGAAAAATACGGGTGAGTGATTTATGAAGTGTTCGAGTAGACGGCACGTCAATTGGACGTGCCGTGTGCCCGCGGTGACCGACAACGCATTTCTGGTGTCATAAACGGCCAAAACGGGCGTCAAACGGTCAAATTCATAGTGGACGACCTCGGATTGACCTGAAACCACCGTGAAACATTATAATTATTATTCGTGACATGTACGCGCAGACGGAACGTCAATCAGACCTGCAGTTTGCGTGGTACGGCTCAATATTCATGTTTTAAGTGATGCGCACGCTTCGTAAACACGCGTGAGGGCGGTCTAAACGGGCCGAACGAAGTCGGAATGGACTGAAATCAGACGAAAAATACGGGATAGTGATTTCTGATGTGGTCGAGCAGACGGGACGTCAATCGGACATGTCGTTTTTCCGCGGTACGGCTCAACTCTTTTATTAATGGTTGCATGTATACATCAATATCAATGCCGGGATCAGAAGGACCAGATATGAGTATACTCATGAAAGTGAAAGATTTTTTCATACACAACCATGGGGGAAGATTATAAATGTGTATAAAAACTGGCCATGTGCTGTGCGAAGTAAGAATCTGCCCAAACGGATTAAAACCGTCGTATGAAAGACCCAACCTCACATTACGCACGTCAGCTGCAAAATCAGGATGTCGAGCATCAAATCTCTGCCATGAAAATCCATCTACAGGATGAACCAACTCATCATTAGTCTTCTTTCTCTCGGTATCATGCCATCTCATTTTTATTGATATGTCATCAGAAATAAAAAGATTATGGAGTCTTGGGATCAATGGAAAGTGCCACATTACTTTCTGTGGAACGCGGGATGGTGTTCCATCAGATTTTGACTTCCATCGGGATGTGCCGCATTTTATACATTCATTTCGTTCAGCAGTTTCTTCCCAGAATAAACTGCAATCTTTCGGGCAATCATGAATTTTGTTTCCAGAAAATCCACGTTCTTCAACTAACTTCCATGCCATATAGTGGTTTGGGGGAATATCTGCATCATCTGGAAGTAAATATTTCAAGAGGGTAAGAATGTAATCGATTGCTGTATTAGAAATCCCATACATAGTTTTTCCACGAAACAATCGGATTAAAAATTCCAGCTTTTTCATTTTATCGCATTATCGATATACTAGATTCGTGGCAGCATCATTCAATTTTTTCACCCTATCAATATCATCATTTTCACTAGATGCATCAGTTGTCCTCATATCGATGTCTTCTTGAGTCGAAATCCTTTCTTTTTCATGATGACGAATAAACGGAAACCAATCATCTAACAAATTCTCCATTCCAGTCCTTTCATTTCGATCATCACCAATTTGAGATTTCATTTTCTCCCCATTGTGATACCACACAAAGTAGTTTGCTTGAAAACCATTTTTGGTTATGTGGTAGCTGACTTCTTCACGACTCAACCAAGGTCTACCAACACAATTAGAACATGGGCAGTGTATGCGACCACTATCTGAAGCATTGTGAAATGCAAAATCTATAAAGCTCTCCAAATTGTTTTGAAAATCGCTTGAGATACGATCGGTTTCATACATCCAACTTCTATCCATTCTGTAAAAAGAATTCATATAAGTCATTTTGTCATAAACAATTCAATAGGATTGAACTTTAATAGAAAATACATTTAAGTAAATGATAAAGGAAGAAAATAATCATGGTATCAACTACACATGTGAAAAAAACATACTAATGTGTTATTGAAAAAATGTAAAACCAACAAGAACTTAATGTGTTATCACATCAGAGCATGCCTCATCCCATAACCATATTAGTAGGGTATCCTCATATGCGATTTACCTTTTTGAATTAATATGCACTTCCTCACCAGGTACCTGAGTAGATTTCATAGATATAATCATCTCACATCCTGTAAGGCTTCCATTATGTATGATCTGCAGAATAATTTGGGTGATCATGAATCATGCATGGGATCTTCCCATGATCACTATAGATTATGAGAAGGAATTATGATAGGTCACGTGAAGAACATCAAACACATATTTTAGATAATTTTAGACATAATATAAAAAAATAATGTATAAATCTATGGAATTTGGGATAAAAGGTGGGTTGTCCACGGGGGTCGATGATGTTCGGACGAGGGGTTCGCGAGAGCACGGCCACCCCCTGTGGCCAACCCACCCACCCCCCTGGACAGCCCGTACCCCCCGGGATAGCCCCGCCCACCCTCCCAAACAGACCACACCCCCTCCCCTGCAACCCCACCACCACCACCTAGACATACCAACCCCCCTGGACACCCCACACACCCCTCCCCCACCAGGACACCCCACCCAGACCCCCAAGACAGCCCACACCCCCTGGACAGCCCCGCCCACCCCCATGGACAGCCTTTCCCACCCCCGTGGACAGCCCCGCCCACCCCCGTGGACAACCCACCCACCCCGTGGACGCCCCCTACCCCCTAGACAACCCAACCACCCCCGTGGACAGCCCAGCCACCCCCCTCGACACCCCTTCTCCCTATGGACAGCCCCCCACCCCCTTGGATAGCCCGCCCACCCCCCTGGACACCCCTACCCCCTGTGGCCAGCCCACCCACCCCCCTGGACAGCCCACCCACGCCTCCTTGACAGCCCGACCACCCCCGTGGATAGCCCGTCCACCCTTGTGGACAGCCCTCCCACCCCTGTACCCCCCTGGATAGCCCCGCCCACCCTCCCAAACAGCCCACACCCCCCTTCCCTGCAACCCCACCACCACCACCTAGACATACCACCCCACCTGGACACCTCACACACCCCTCCCCCACCAGGACACCCCACCCAGACCCCCAGGACAGCCCACACCCCTTGGACAGCCCCGCCCACCCCCGTGGACACCCCCTACCCCCTAGACAGCCCAACCACCCCCGTGGACAGCCCACCCACCCCCCTCGACACCCCTTCTCCCTATGGACAGCTCCCAACCCCTTGGATAGCCCGCCCGCCCCCCTAAACACCCCTACCCCCCGTGGCCAGCCCACCCACCCCCCCTGGACAGCCCGCCCACCCCTCCTTGACAGCCCGACCACCCCCGTGGATAGCCCGTCCACCCTTGTGGACACCCCGCCCACCCCCGTACCCCCCTGGACACCCTGTACCCCCTGGATAGCCCCGCCCACCCTCCCAAACAGCCCACACCCCCTCCCCTGCAACCCCACCACCACCACCTAGACATACCACCCCCCTGGACACCCTACACACCCCTCCCCCACCAGGACACCCCACCCAGACCCCCAGGACAGCCCACACCCCCTAGACAGCACCGCCCACCCCGTGGACAGCCTTTCCCACCCTCGTGGACACCCCCACCCACCCCCGTGGACAACCAACCCACCCCCATGGACACCCCCTACCCCCACAATCCATTATCCAAAACATATCAAATTGGTTTGAACACAATCCATAATTCCCACAATCCATTATCCAAAACATGTAAACGTCCCAACTCTGATTTACATGTTTTTAACACTCTCCTTCCAAACATAGAATACAAAAACATTAAAGAAGTCCTCACAAACACAAACAATATCCTATTTATATATTAATTTCAATAATCAATTAAACCACCAACACCTGGAAAAAATATATTCATTAAAACAACTACAACAATATGGTTGAGATCAAATTTTACCTATTCGTATGGGGGTGTACCTGTTGGGATGGGGGTGCTGGTGTTCGGATTCGCGAGAGCAGTGGAGTCGGATGGGGTTCGCAAGAGCACCAGAGTGAATAGATTAGGGCTCTGTCCGAATGGGGAGAGGATATCGCGATCTGCAATTTGGCGGAAACCTTTTCCAACGGTTTATAAAAACCGTTGGCAAATGCACACATTTCCCAACGGTTCCAGTGAACCGTTGGGAAAGGTGTGAGTTTTTCCCAACGGCTCCACTAAACCGTTGGGAAATGTGTGATTTTAGCATTCTTTCCCAACGGTTCCAGTGAACCGTTGGGAAAGGGTCCACTGAAATTCTCTTTGCCAACAGTTTTCTTAAATCGTTGGCAAAGGCTCACTATACCAACGGTTTAAGAAAACCGTTGGTATACTGCCGTTGGGAAAAGACTAAATTCCAATAGTGAATAGGGAGAATCTAGAAAACAACAATTTCTATTCAGGACAAGTTGGCTTTTCTCCATACATGGGTTAGCTACTCCCAAGAACTACTCGTTACCAAATTCCAAAACTTCATATTCCCTGTAATTGTCTAAAAATTATAAGGAATGAAAATAAAAACTCTCGGATACCAAATTGTAATGTTCCAACCTGAATTCCAATAAATGGTTCCTTGATCCAGTGGGTCACATGGACTCAATAATGCCTCCTCATATGCTAGTGGATTCTATATAGTAGTGAGGACCTAAGTTTTGTATGTGGGTAGAATATTAACTGATGATATAGAGTAAAAAAATGTAGAAATCATAATAGTGGAAACAATATATCATCCATAAAAGGATAAATATCCTGGATAATAATATATAAACAAGTTCATATGTAATATCATATACAATACGACGTGTCATGTCATGTCTCTACAGACCATTCCAAAAATTTATACATTCATTAGTACAATACAAGTATCAAAATATCAAAAAGACCAAAAGGAACTATCCCAGCTAGTGTCACGAGCCTAGCTCAGTCCTATGCTCCCCTAAACCTAGTAAACAAGAAAATAAATTCATGTATCCTATCATAGGTTCTTACCCTGGTCCCTACATACATCCAAGAAGTATTTCCGAGTACTCAATGGTGGCCTAAACATGGTGTGAGATATCACTCACTAGACCACCACTAATGGTGTCTATAAAAAATCTAGTCTGTGTATAATAATCTAGATAAATGTGACATTTATCAATTTTATATCAGAAATGAAAACAATGTGCACAAGGCATATGTGAAAAAAGCAAGGTGAAATTTTCTAGCCAAACATGCCACCCTGCATACAAAATTCATGCTCCTATATCAAGGTAGCTATATAAAAAAACTAAAAAAGTGATATTATCCAATATAATAGCTGTCAAATGATACCCATACTAGGACTATTTGTAAAACATGATAGAAGATCCATAATGACCATGATGTACAATAGTGTAAAAACTAGACCAAAACTGTGCCGTATAATCTAGTAAAACATCCATCACGACCTCACCATACAAACAAGTAATTGAAATGAGTTTTGTTGCGTAATTAAAAGTTTTAGACCATGAAGGGACAGATCCAAGGTATAGAAGACCAATAAATCCATGTCGAGTCCCAAGATAATCTCGATGGAAAGTCATTAAAGACATGGTTGGGTTCTAAGGAGCATTTCTATAGACTATGTCCACTAAGATCCCAAGAAAGATGGATCCAAGTGGTAGTAAGGCCCAACTCATCCTTTGAAATCAAGACCCACGGAGGAAACAAGTATAGGGTGTCTACTGCTATAAACAAGATCCCTGGGAGAAACGTCCATGGAATTAAATAGAATCAGGATCCAAAGTATAACAACCAAGGAATCCACTACCATTTCAATTCATCATTTAATTTAAATAATAATTTCTTAATATTTATATTCCATATTCCAATTCATTTAAAAATTTCCATTTAGAAAATTGAAACAATTTGCATCATGCAACAACATAAAAAAGGAGGAAGACCTTCTCTTAAACATTAAATTTAATTCTCATTAATTTATAAAGGTTCCAAAAATTATTGACAAGCTATAACGCACTCAAAGAGGTGTTACAAGATATGAAAAAGGCAAGATCTCACCCCAGGGGTGGCCTAGGTTGAGGCTAAATGACCTCAACCATTAAATAATACTCAGGGGAAACCGAACATGTTCAAATTAATTCAACTCACTTACTCATTTCATTTTTCTGGGAAATACCAGAAAGTATAAAAAGATAAAAAATGGAAATACAACTTATAAATCACCAAAATTTAATGGAAAAAGTATAGATTACCTACTATAGGTCTATAGTAAAATAATCATCTATTATCAAGATCTGATTTTGTCCAGATCTAGAGAAAAATGAATAACGGATAAAAATACGGAAAATAGGGCATAATAGTTCACACCAAAATAGTAAAACTAATACCCGGGGAAATAAAGAATGATAGAATATGAATAAAGAAATCACTTGTGTGAATCCATTGAGATAGAAACTTTTTGATTCCATGTTCTGATGGAGAATCGGGAGAAAATCCTACACTTTGGATTCAAAGAAGATCTCCCAAGATGAAGGTTTTGTCCAATGGAAGAAATAATAAAATAGGATTATGTTTTAAGTGATTTTAAGGGTATTTTTTTCATTTTCCCAAAAACATTGGATCAAATGGTTTAGTCACACAGTTGGCCAAACCATGCGCCAATCATGTACCCTTCACCACTTCAAGAGGGACTCTCATGGTTTTATGTGCATGGTCTGACTAACCATACCTGAACTATGGAAAAGCCCTGTGTTAAAATGTTTGTTGTTTTTTTATAATCATTCAATTGCGGTTGCATTATTTCGTCAAATTGGGAAACCTCATACACCCCACTGTCAAGCCTCACATGGTTAGGGGTAAGTGTGCAGCCTGTCCAAAAACAATTTTTCCTAACCGTGTGGCTTGTTTATCTGTCCAAAAAGTGAGGCTCCACGCTCTGAAAAAACCCTGGACACCCCTTAGACACCCATGAATTCAATGGGTACACATATTAGGACATAAAAAATAATTTAAACTAAAAACAAAAGACCCATACATTACAGTTAAACATGGTATCTTACATATTTATTCCACCCCATCAACAATATCCACTGCACAATATCATTTCAAATCATACAAGTGATATGAATAATATAATTTTAAAACATAATTTCACCAATAATAACATGAAATGGTAAATCTATAACCACATTAACCAAACATTAGGCTTAATGAAAAAAATATCATCAATAAGGAATGTAAATATTGAACCAATCGAGGAAAGTATAAAAAACCCCACACATAATATTAATCCATCATCAAAAGAAACATTTCATGGGATATTCAAATTGAATATTCATATCAAATTCTTTCTAAATTATTAAATTCTTATTATAATCACACCATATTACCTACATCATATTTTTTTATTTACATCTTATGATTCTTTAATTCATCACATAATTACCACATGATTCTATTTCATTATTTATTTTTAAATCAAAACACAACCTAGAAAACCATGTATGAAATTTTTAGAAAGTTGTAATAGTTGGAACACATAATTTTCAACATCAAATAATAAATAATTAACATGTCACATAATATGTAATTCTTTCCTAATAAATCTCTTATAACATTTAAAAAACTTTTACATGATTTCTATAAAAAATAGTTCATTTATATCATTTTAATTATTACATAAGAACTTTTATAATTAAATAATTTTACATTGGGAATGTAGTAATAACATTTAGTTTTTTTATTATACTATACATTATATGAATTTATAATTCTAGAAATCTCTTTAATCATTGAACATGTATTTTAATCATGTATTTGATCAAAAAAATATTCTAAATATCTTTTCACATTTACACATGGAATATCATTTTATTAAATGAATTTTAAGAATACAAAGCACTTTATTTAAATAATTATTCTAAAATATATCAACATTATCAATAATAAATTATCATGTGCACTCATAATAATAGTTGATTCAAGAAAAATTTATTCATTCTGATAGAAGTATTTTAAAATTTCTTCTCCATAAATGGAAACATATTAATATTCCAATTATATAAATTTTAAAATAATACATTTAATTACAAACATGATCTTATAGGTCAATAATTATATAAAATCAAAATTTTAATTATTAAAAAAAATATGAGATATCATATAAGGAAAATCAAGCATGATATCATAGCATGAATTTAAAAGAAAACATGTTCAAAATAGTATAAATAAATTACTTATGAATTGATCATTTATCTATAATGAACCACAATTATAAAGACAATACTTTTTGATTATACATTCTCACAAATAATTATAATAAAAAACATATCATAAAATACAATATAATGTAATTAATCATGTAACCTTTAAAAATTTATACCATGTAATCCAAGCATGTTCATATAAACATGCATAGTTAGCTTCCATTATCTTTGAACCAAATCATATATGGGACACTGTATACCTATTTCGTAGTCAGTCTGTCTTTGACTTATAAGGTCCTAACATCATTCATAAAAAAGCTATGTTCAAATGAAATTTTTTCTATACTAGGCCCATGTAATACTCATTAGTGCATAACTCCATACTCTATATTATCCTTATCCAAAATATCTAACACCAATTTTTCATGCCCCCACTAGAATGCCTCATGAACATGAAATGATGGAATGTGTAACTCATGGAGATAACCCACAATAGGTCATGGGTCAAATAGCACTGAGGGTATCAATGGAACATATGGGAGGAATTACCCTCATAATTCAAAGAATGATAAAAAATAGTTAGTCACATATATAAATATATCAAAAGATAATAGAAACCATACATAGACTATCTATATTGATACAATGGAATCAAGTATTGTTCATGAATGACCTTATAGACCTCCACTCGATCTACACAAATTTAAGAATCCACAATATTATTAAAAAAATATCCTAAAAACTCTGGAAGGGTATAGAGGGATGAACACTTTGGATTACTCAATAGGATCATACTTCTAAACAATTTGGTATCCATGTAAAATAAACGGTTCATTATAGAAATACAAGATATCAACTAATTGGGAGAATCAATTTTACAAATATAGAGAATATACAATTATGAAAGATCAGTAGAAAATATAATATCACTGAATCATGTAGTGATAACATTTAATAATATCACCTACAATCATGTTATTAGATAAATAATTTTTTTACCATAACTAAATTCAAGTAATTTTATATTTTTGAGATCATATAAACATAAAAGAAAAAGTTCATAATTATATCACTATCATCACTCACCAACAATATCACTATCCAAATTGCATAAAAACCACCACCACATTACTAAAACCATCACATAAGAACCACCGTTATGTCACCATTGACATCATATTCAATTTTTTATACCATGATCAATTAGAACATATATACATTATATAACCTTGATCCACTATATCCTATAGATGTTTTTACATGTCATAACTATAAACTAGTATATATCACAAAAAAAATACATGTGGAATAACCTTGAAACATTATTGCCTACTTATGTGTGTGTGTGTGTGTGTGTGTATACAAATATATTTATACTATGAACCTAAAATAATAAAATCCAATGAATATATATATATATATATTCATATTATAATAGTATGACATTATAGTATATAAAATATATATGCATGTGAAATCCATGAGCCACTATATCCCATGAATATATGTACTATTCCATAATCCATTATATACCACGCAACTATACACATAGTTGAATGCCATTACATCCTATATGTATAGTATCATAATATCAAAAAAAATTGTAATAATTTAAATATAACAAGGTATCATAAAGAAAAAACATTCATACAATAAAAAATAAAAATAACCACATAAATTTATGATAGAATAATCAATCATTTAGGAAAATAAATCAAGAATTATCCATCATTTCCACCTCAAATTCATTTTTGACATCTCAATATTTATCCCTTAAACCGTAATTATAACAATTGTATCTATATACCATTCATAATATTTTCTTTATATTAAACACCATATCATATTAGTGTAGGTATTTAATTCATTAAATTAACTTATTTTTAATTATATATTCATTTCCACAAGGTATAACATTATAAAATTTCCATTTAATATACAAGAAGTGGATGATATAAATACAAATAAATAAACATGGTTATATAATAAAAACATTAAATATCATTATACCTTATAAGTTAATCATCATGTTAAATAATTTTATTGCTGTTTGATTTATTCAATTACAGTTCTTATAATAATTATATTGTAATTTTAACATAACCGCATAATTATGATTAGTTATGATTTAATCATGAACTAACATTACAACCATAAACACTACTTACCTAGTAAAATATTAACTAAAAACCAATAGATATCAAACACCTTAAACAAAAATTTTATAACATAACCACAACAACCAATGAATCCTATAACTAAGACTTACCCAACTCTCTCAAAAAAAAAACATATCCCCTTAACCACTATGCTCCCCTTAACATAAAATACAACTAATGGAATCACCCATGGAAGGGACACATAATCCCTTTCTCACCACTCAATGAAAATGAAACAAAATAATTTTATTATAAAAATGATTAAATACTGAGAGAGGTTGGACAAAAAAAAGGCTTGAAAAAAATATAGTGATGAACATACTAAATGAAATAATAAAATTGACATACAATATCACATTTCATAATACTAAAACCCAATACATTTAGACTGATATAAGGTAATATCCAAAGGAATAAAATATAAAATGGCCCCCCAAACCAAACCAAAAACACCAAGCTTAAGGGAAGTTTATGAAATTACTATGTCACAAATGCTTCTCAGAAGTTCATCAATGGGTAGGTTATTGAAGGTCATAGTGGTAAAATAAAATGCGTTATAACCTTGGTAATTTAAAGGAAATAATTAGGGTAAAGAGGTAAATATATTCATATAATACTCTATGGTGTGAGGGAATAAAAAATAACTGACGAGACACTACAGTCAATGGTACTTTAGGGATTTCAAGAGAAATTACATGATAATAAAACATTCCTATAAAAAATGAATTTTACATGATAAAACAGAAGAACTGAAATTATCTACCACAATAGTGCTCAATAAATACCATGTCAATAGAAGTAAGGGGATCCAATGTCAATCATTGATGAATCCATGAGATAATATCTCCACCCCAAAGAAAATATATTATATTTAACCATCAATAACAATTATTTGAAACCAAGTACATCCACTAAATTAAACATTCTGGGAAATAGATATAATTATGGGTAAAAGAAAATAATAGAATATTAAATAACCTTATATTAGGATGGAGTTATATATGTTAATGAAAAGGTTATTTATCTTTAACAGACACTAGGGAACATCAAAAATAGGTTTCATGACTGCTTAATGTTTAAGGGAAATAATAATTATTAAACCAAAGGGAGGGTAATCTATTAGGTTTTCTGTGAGAACAAATATTAGGTTATGTTTTGGAATTTATAGATGTTATGTTACTGAAATTAAATATTAATTAAAATTATGGATACATGTTCACCTTCACCATGTATATCTATTTTTAGGTCAGTGGAAGAAGTTGAGTTGAAGCAACTGAGTGGTAGTTTCTCATAAAAATAAAAAGAATTAGTGACCAGGTATAGAATGAGGATATAAGAATATCTTGATGTATAAACAATACTTTTTTCATGTTCCAATATATAGAGTGATGTACCTAGAATTGATGTTTCAAATAAAAAAAATTTCTATAGAAAGATGATAGAGGAGTCGATATTTTGACTCACTTAAGTGTCACCGATGAAGATATGTATGTTTTCATAGCCGTTAAGATAATGGTTAAGTAAGGGTTAATAAATATATAGAAAAAGAGATGTATAAGGGACACTAAAAATTCCATGTGAGAATAAATTTCTCAACACATCAAAAGTTGATGGTCAAGGTGATAAAACCTATGAGAATTTAGATATAACTATCACTAATGGTAGTTCCTCTATAAATTTTGGAATGAATTGGGAATGGTTGGATAGATAGACCCTAGTATACTTGGTGCGGTGGGATTACATGTTCCAGAATATCATTAGTGTTTTTCTAGAGAAACAATGTTTTGGAGGCCCAAGTACTGAAGACATGTATTCATGGTTAAGAAGTACCATAAACTAGATAGAGAAGAAGTATAACATGGAACTACTGATTGAGTTTAAAGAGTGTTTCAAAGAACCTCACTATTCCATTAATGGATCATCATAACATGAGATATTATGACAAGATTCATTTTCATGGATATCATTTTTGGGGTATATTCTTCTAACTTGAGTAGGTATTTTAAACATAGTTCCCTTGTAACATGAATATTTTCCATTGAATAAAAGTTCATTATGTTCTCCCATTGATATAAGACAATATTATAAACCAAAAAATCTTGTTTGTGTTGTTATAATTTCAATTTTCCTTTAATGTTCTTGATTATATTCTTCAATTGTATTCAGTGGAAGATCCTATTTAGTGAAATTACAAGGGACAAGAACTAGAGGATAGAATATCAGTGTAGCGGTTGGTGTATGAGTTATCTCAGTTCAATACAATGATTTCGTAAGGGTGTCAAAGTGTTAGGTTATTCATTATGACCTTAATAAATATTTTATGTATGGAATCAAATTCTAGAAGTAGAAGGTCGGATTCTCATAAATCAAATATTTTGAATCCAAAATTTGGTTTCATATTATAGTTCAGTTGTTTCCCTTCCCTCATATAAGGTATTATATCTTGGTTATACATCATCTTTAATTATTTTATCATGTCTTGAAAGAAGATCTTATTTGGAAGAATACCTTTTTTCCAATGTTAGTGTGTTTTACTATATATTTGGAAATATTTCATAACTATGAGAACAAAATTATTAGAGTGTATAAATTTGGAAAAATAATTTCATGACTTTGGGATTAGTAGCATGTGATGTTATTGAAGTTGTATTCAGAACATGGTTGGATAAATAAAAAATACATCCGAATGATAGTGATAATCCCATTTTTTGTAATTCAATGAGATATTATTATATTTAGAAGATATTTTCACAATTTAAAAGTTTGATATTGATGTTTAAATGGTGTAATATTTGATATTTTAAGTATGCTTTTTTTCCTACTAAAATATTATTTGGATGTTTAATTGATGATGAGTTAGTCGAGCGTGAGGTGATAGGGTAGAATTTAAGGATGTAATAAATAGCCCAAGGATATTTTTAGAAGTTGTACCATAGAGAGTTAGTTCTTTTCCATGAAGGAGGTTTTGGTGTCAAATTTGGTATAAATCACTTTAATCTAATTTAGGTGATCTATGTTTCAAGTTGTAGTTTTTAGATAGGATTTTAAGGTCAATTATATATAGTAAACTTCTAGATGGTCTAAAAATATTATAGCTATGAGGGGTTGGTTGTTTTTAGTATTATGTTTTCTCCATCCCAATTTTGTCATGTTTCTTGGATTTGGAGTTCTCATCACTCAATTTTCAATAATAAATAAAGTTGGAAAAGATGTGGTTCCATCCATTCTAAGAACAAAAATAGGTAGTGTGGAATAGTCCTATATCTATTGGATATATAGGTGGATATATTTTTTTAGGTGTTTTATTTAAACAAATGGGTCTTGGGATTTTGATAAAGTGTTAAGGATGGATCTTTTTTTATTAATGAATAATTTTATAAGGATAATTATATGTCAGAGTAGTTGAGCTCCTATAAAATAGAGGTTCAAGAATAGGTTCCCAATAACATTGATGAGAGAAAGTGGAGTTCAAAACCATAGGTTATTGAAATAATTTAACTCATATGAAAGTATTTATAGAAAATTCAACGAGTGTGTTCTTTAGAAGAATCAACAAATGCACTTGTTATGAAATAAGGGGATTTAGTGAACCATAATATTTTTATGTTCTGATTTTTCTCAATATGTTATTGTAAATTGTAAATTCGTCAATGAAGCTACATGATATTGTATGTTTTTCTCTTATGCACTCATTTGAGGTGTTTTAGAAAATTTTTAATGAATAACCATGGTACAATGAAGGAGAATAGGTTATGACCTCATAGATGAGAGATTCTAAAGTAGTTACAGTTTTTGATGATCTACTTGTAGAAAATCCTATGTTTTTTGGAGGCTGAACCTAGAATATCAAAAGGTTTCATAGAGTAGATGATGAATTTATTTGGGGAAGTATCATCTATAAATAAAATATATCGAGAAGTTTAATAGTTTGTTTCTCTATTATTTTAAATGTCTTTGGAAAGTCAACAATGACTAGATTGATTCATGAAGAAGGAAAACCTGACGTCCCAAGTATGTTTTTTTCATTAAAAGTGTTGATGAATACTTAATTGTTTCTAAATATATGGAAATTAATTTTAGTATGGTTTCATAGATTCAAAAGGTCATCTATGATAGATGGGGTCATTAAATAATCATAACCAAGTTCTAATGTAATGGAAATAAAGAACCATTGATGTATTAGTTTCATTGAGTAATGTACTCTTTTTCTAGAATATTGTAGTGGGAGTTTTTTTTATTCATTGATAACATAATTTCAAAAAGATAAGTTTTTTAGGAGGAAATTAATTTTGGTGGTATCACTAGATTTAGTTATACAATAAGATCTCAAATTGGGAAAGCTTAATGATTTTTTTTCAATGGAATAAATTTTTGGAAGGAGGAGGGTCATGGAAACTCTGAAAAAAAATATTATTGATAGAAATTCAATAAATCGAGATAGCGATAATTCTTATTTACATTAGTGGGAATTAAAAAGAAATATTTAGAATGTATTGTGGTTTATGAAATTGTATATCATGGTACAAAATATTTATGGGGAAATTTATCATAATGAGAATTAAATGCTCAGAAGCATAGTAGAGGGATATATGAGTACTATAAATGGAGAAATGGAAGTTTACTGATTGGAATTATGTAAAATACTTGAGGATAGTCCTAAAGTGGGAGATTATAAGTCTTACCATTAGAAAAAAAAATCTCAAGTGGGATTTTGTTTGTTTTTGGTGTTATAAGTGGTTCGTAGTTATGTGATAGAGTTTATTAGAGTTATGTTCTCATAATAAAACATAGTAGAACTATATGAATAAATGTATTCCTTCACTATTGATTTGTAGTTTTATATTGGTAAAAGTAGCTAAGTAAAAGATTTTGGGTGGACGTTTCTTAGTGTAAGAAGTAGCAGTTGTGGTGGGGAGGTGAGGGAATATAAAATGAGGAACATTTGGGGGGAATTGACTTGGGGATAATTCATGTTTCAATGTATAGAGTGATGAAACTAAATGACATTTTTTGGATGTAGAAAGAAATTTCCAATGAAATATAATGGATGAGTAAATGCTATAACTTTCCTAAAGATCATTGATGGAGATATGTAATGTTTTTTTAGTTGTTCACTTAAGGGTTATATAAAGGATTCTTGTGGTTTATAATAGGATATTTATAAGGGTTTCTATATTTTTGGGTATGGTTTATTTAAGGGTTAATCTATTATAAATGATAAAATTAATTACATAGTTTACCAGATGTTGATGGTTGAGGTAAGGGAACCTAGAGGTAATCATAATTTTCCGTGACCAATGGTGTGTCCCCCATAAATATCAAAAGTATGTGGCCGAATTTTATCGGGTAATCCCCATTATAATTAAAGGGTTGATTCCAACTATTATACAAGTATTTTAGTGTGTTTATAGAGCTCCAATGTGTCAGAGAACATAGTCCTAGAGGAAGATGGTCATAAATTAAAAGAATGGTAGATTAGAAGGGAAATAAGTGGAATATAGAAATGTTGAAAAGGTTTGAGGAGTCTTAAATAGATCCCAACTAACCAATTATGGTTCATCATAGTGTGAAAGCTTGATCCATGATTTTTTTCATGTATACAATTTGTATGGATTATTTTATTAATCTAGATAGGGTTTCAGAGCATGGTTTTCTTATAACATAGATTTTCATTACTTGAGTAAAGTTGATGTGTATCCTCCCATGGTTGAGGTATTAAATTATGGACCAAGTAATATTTTTGTGTTTTGTTTATTTTCCGTTTTTTTATCATGTGACTATTTTTATATTTTAATTATATTTAGTGAATTATTTTATTGAATTCATATCCTAGGGACAAAAAAAGGGTGCAAGATCATCTTAGTAGTTGGTGTTCAAATCATTTGAAATTATGGATGATGAGTCATTGGGTTTCTTATGGAATTTATAACTTATAGGTGTAATTGTTTCCCATTTGACGTCTGGAAGAAATGTCTTGTAGTAGTATGATAGATTTTATAGAATTGTAGGCCATAGAACCATAATTAGGTTTCAAATGGTGGTTTCATTAATTAATTTCTCCAGTATAATCCCCAAATTTATAATAATAATTTAGATACAAGGAATCATAGTGTATTATAAAGCTTCACTACGAAATGGTTCATATCAGAACACATCTCTAGAGAGCATAAAAAAATCACCCACTATGACCCCCCCTTAAAAACTCAAAAATCACCCATAAATTTGATACTGATATGTAAGGGCATGGATTAATGGCCATGGCCCCTTTGTAACACCGAAATCCTCAATAATAAAGACATTTACCACACACCAAACTATAAACCTGATAACTCATAAGGAAAACCATATGGGAATGAAACCCCCTAAAGTGAAATGATCCAAAATAGGTCGAAACATGGAACTTTATAACCAAGGATTCATGGTGTAGTTCCAACTATCATAGAGAATAAATTATTATATATGATTAAACATGAATCTCAAAAGTAATAATCACTATATAATATGAACTTTGGAAGCATGGTAAAAACACCCAACTAATATTTCTACTAAAATTCATATAAAAAATAATTATCATATTCATAATAGTTGAACTATAGAAATTAGGGAATAAAAAAATCCTGGTACCTTATATCAATAAAATACTCTATTCAGACTGATGTTGAAAAATATATCCATAGTTCATATATGAACATATTGATCTAAATATATTCCTTTAAAATATATAATGTAGTGATATACTCTAATTATATTACATAATCAGACCTATCTTCTTTCAAAGAAATCATTTAGCTAATAAAATCACTATTCATACTAAACCCAAATCCATATTGAGATCTTGAATCATTTTTGTCAACACGGAAGCTAGAATCTAGAAAATACCATATAATAATATATTTATATACACCAATAACTAAGAATATATAATACCCCAACATGACTCACACTAAAGTAACTAGATTAGAAGGTCACTATAGCCTAAGTGTTCCTCCCCATGTTCCAAGGGTTTCTAACTAGTGATGAGAGTCTAGGAGGTGATAGTGGGGAGACTATACCATTATAATAAGATTAATGATAACAAAATAAAATCATGAGAACCTTTTAGATAACATGGAACAAAAATCCAAAATATTTATATGATAAAATATATAAACATATAGAATACCAAGTCATTTATACAAAAGTAAACATGTTTTCTAATATACTGATCCCATATGTGTGTGGAAAAAAGTACCCAAGATAAACTCTTTATCCATCATCGAGGAACCACCTAGAAAATATGAAAAAAATAATAATTTCTATCCCTTTCACCATCTTAACTATTATTTATACTAGGTTCTAGATAATCAATCCTTTACTTTACCTATACCATGAATCATAAAGTCTTCATGTATCTCGGAGGGCCTTTTAGGGTGTCGCTATGATCTCAATAGCTAAAAAGGTTTTCCAGGATAATACCAATACATATACCACTTTATGAAAAATTAATTAAATAAAAAAATAACACACCACCCATCATACTCCACCTATGCCTAACTTGACAAAAATGATCCTTTATTAGTTGGGACTAATGCCGTAGTGGAACAATATATCCATAAAAGTTCATAAAGTGACATAAACAATTCATCTAATTCTGTATAACATTGAATCCCCATTAAAATTAAACTGGGATTCCCCAATAAAAATCATTTATACCATAAACATAACCCACATCCTTCAAAAACCTTCAATTTATGCCATATCAATGGCCTGTGTAAACACAAGTCATGGATTCACTCATCCCTTTATAAGTATGTCTCACAAAATCCATCATATCTCACATGTACAAAGAGAACCATATTCTCATTTGGTCATCTTACACACCATAAACTATAGAAAACGATGGTGTATATTCCAATGTATTAATGAACATCATTATCATCAACACTATATCACTTAACTATGGAGGATACCAGTAATAAAAATGTGGTAAATATTACAACCCGGTCCCTATCTTATGTATACATAACCCTAATGGCCTCACCCCCCATGTTGATGGGCATCACTAAAATTCAATTTCAACACCTCAAATATCCATTATCACTATATGTGGAAATGATCAACATCATCAGCATCATGCCGGTGGAATTTCATCACCACCCTATACCATATATCACAATCACCTATATTCATATGAGTTACACCCATCATGATTCAAAAAGTATCACATTATCCTTCATTGCAACACCTCATGATTTTTTTAAAATATTATTTTTCAAATACTGTTAATTTCTTTGATACATTGTGTTGCACACAACACTGAGTTATAGGGAACCATGATATTAAATTAATATTATGTCCATTATAACATAGTTATTAAAAAACAAGATATGAATAGTAATAAATTCATTTTTAAAATTAAGTATAATTTTTTAGATAAATGAAATATATTTATAAATAAGTACATAATTTTTATTAATGCCTCTATATGCTTCTAAAAAACATTTTTCTCAGAAAATTCAATTTTTATTTATTTTTATGAAGAAATAATAAAAATAATTATTAAAAATACTGTAAAATTTATTTTAAAAAATTGAATTAATATTTTTAATCATCATTTCAAAATTATCTGAAGGTGATTTTTTTATAATTATCTGAAAAGCTGAATTTATCGATGAATAGTGAAAAATTCTGATTTTAATTAAAAACTATCATTTTTATAAACCATTTAATAATTTGAAAACTTATAAAAATGTTGAAAAGTTTAAATTAGTTGAATTATGTTATTATTAATATAATTTATTTCATTTTAATTAAACTAATTTTTACTTTATATATTAAAAGTTTCTATAATTATAAAAAATTTCTCTTTAGAAAACTGCCTTCTCATTGTGCCTGCAAATTTAATTTTAAATTATAATTTTACTCATATGTGAATATAATAAGGTAAAATAGATTACATATATGAAATAATAATAATTAATATTATATAATATGTTCAATATAATTTTTTTTCAAAATTATTTTCCAAAAGAATAAAAATTAATTACATTGGTTAAGGTTAATGAAAGTTTACTATATGTTTAAACTAAAAATATAAGTGTCAAAATCACCAAGAAACATGTAAAATTACTATTAAATGTCGATATTTATATATTTTATTTTCTAAGGTTTTATTATTTTTTAATTTTGATTCTTTTAGAATTTCAAAAATATGGGTAGACCCTTTTATTTTAAAAAATTCCAAGTGTGTCCTCTCCAAAACTTGTAAAATGGACCCCCCATCTCCTGTCATTTTTATACTTCCAAGAATATTTTTTTCGGCCAATACCTACTCAAATAAATTCCTTAATTCCTTCCTCACATCCTAGAGGAATTATATTTATAAGGAAACCCTCCTATGAATTCTTTTAATGCTAACCTATGGAGGATGTCTGAAGAAGATGTGTCATTCATAACAGATCAATTTTATTTTATTTATTATTCCTCCTCAATTAAATATTATTCACATATAATGAAATAATAAAATTATTATATTTAGTAAAATTATATTTTATTTTGTATATTTAATAACCTACATACATCTCCTCTTCCATCAAATGAGAATCAAAACTTTCGATCATTTTTACAGTGGACTACCACCTCGCGAACCGATGTAATTCATTTTCCTTCACCGCCGATCAAGGATATAAATAATGATGGATTTAATGTTTATAAATATGATATTTATTAAATATTTAAACTCATTTAATTATAATATAACATCTATCTTCTTACCTTCTAATCCGTTAGAAAATGATGACATTGCTCGTGCGTTCATTAGGACAACCTCCTCCACCAAGCGATGTGATATGTTATTCATTTTATATTTACATGGATGGTAATAAGGATAGATTAAAGTAATATATATGAAATATATGAAATATATAAATTATTATGGAAAGTAAAATTAATATTTACCTTGGTTTTATTCTATCCATCAAGAAAATGGAGGCGTCATTCATGCAAATATACGACCTACTCTCACCATGAATGAGGTAATTCATTTTCTATCTCTAAATTTTATGGATTACTATAAATAAATATATAATTAATATATATTATATTTATATCATGGTTAAAATTATTAATATTATGTAACCATGATCAATGTAAAAGGATTGAAAATACGAAACCAAAACATATAATGAAAAACATAATAGTAATTACCTGGAACGTGATTTTGATAATGAATTATAAATAAATGTGAAATAAAAGGTCATAAGTAAATAATATATGACATGATATATATTATTATGGTCTTGGATTTGATTTATAGTAAACCTTTATTTATTATAAATGATATTATAATGTGTATAATGAAAGTTGATACTTTATGTATAAGATTTTTGTCTCAAATTGTCTTTTATGGGACACATGTTATGTTATACCCCAATCTTCTTTTATGAGATGTAAATAATTAGAACCTTTGAAATGTTTTATAATTAATATACTAAATTAAATTATATTTAATGTTTCATTTTCTATTATTCATTTTTGGGATAAATGATTGAAATGTTTCCAAAGTGGTAAGGTATTTTTGTCTCACTTTTATTTATGTGGGACACATGCCATATTGACCACATGTTTCTTTTTAGTGGTGTATATAATAATAATAAATGTATTTCATGATTATAATCATGAAATTTTGGGGATTTACATTTCCATATAAGGTTATTTGTTTAATTTGGTTGACGATTAAAAATTTACCAAAGGGGTAAAGGCTTTGTGGTACAATCTCATTTTTTATCTGGATTGTTTATGATTAAGTTTCCGATGATGAAATCATAAAATATATCTCTAAATAAAGTTATATATATTTTTATACTATGGTTATTTATGGATAATAAATTTTTTTCCTTTCATTTTCCTATATTAAATGATTAAAGTGTCCAAAATAGTTTTTTATGAATAATCAACTTTATTTCTCTCTTAGGTCAGAAATTCTTTTTCTTCCATGTCCGTGTTTCTTAAAAATGTTTTAAATAATTGTTTTACTACTATGAAATGATTTTTATGTAATTTTTAACCATTATTTATGTTTTTAAAATGGTTTCAAAATTATTCTCCTTTGTGTTTTCGGAATTATGAATTTTATACTTTTTACTGAAAATACAAAAGCAATCTTTATTATAAATAGTACGTCATGAATAGAATTTCATGTATCCATGACCATTAAATTATTTAAAGCATACATTAAATGTATTGAGGGATATTTTTAAAGATTTTTATTCATTAATATTTTTCAAATTTTTTATTTAAAAGATGTTATTTTAAAATGAAAAGTATATTTTACTTAAAAATGCTTAAATGATCTTTTTATGTAATTTCTATTCACCATCAACAACAACCTTTGGTCTTAGTTATATTTTACTATGGATATTTTCTAATTTTAACTTAATTATTCTTTCTATAGTTGTTTTGTGGCTATTATGAAAAGATTTTTATGAAACCCGTTCATTTTCAATGTGTTATACTTTGATTAAATGATAAAATGTTTTTGAAATCCATTTCTTTTATAATGGTTATGAGTTGATGAAATTTTTATAAAACCCATTTCTTTTCATGGATTATGATATTATAAATGTTTTATGATCTTTTAGAACACAAATTTATGATTTTAATTATGTTATGTGTGGTATCTATATCTCACTATGATGCTTTCGGTATAGATTGATATCTCATGAGATAAATTAGAATAGAATGGGGAGTGAACCGAGTTCAATAAGGGACTTTAATGACTTTGATAGCTATGGATGTGAACCATTACTCATATGATGGTTTGGGGAGTAAACCCAAGCCACTATGATAGTCTTGGGAATAATCATTGACTAATACAATGGTTTGGGGAGTAAACCTATTCCACTATGATAGTTTTTGAAATGATCCTTGACTACTAATGAAATGATTTTCAATGATTATGTGTATATAAAAAATATATGGCTTATCCCAATGTGATATTCTCAAGGATCACGATCTTTTATTCATTTAGGATTAATGTCTTATAAACTTTCTATATTTATTACATGACTCAAGTCTATGATCTATGATATACATGGTATGATTTTCAAATGTTATTATCATATTATCAAAAACTTATGATCATGTTATATTGATATCTCCCAAGATTAGAATTATTATGAATATAAGATCAGACTTTATTTTGGTTCCTTTTCCCCATGTTATGAATTATGGTATTGTGTATGATGTTTCTAACAAGGGAGATAGTTATGAATATATTAGTGGTAGATGTTATAGTTCATTTATGAACCAATTATTTTTGTAACTATGTTTCTAAAGTTAATAGACATAAATTATTCTGGCATAGATTGTTATGATATTTAATGAATATTAATCTATTTAGATGTGATATAATTGTATTAAATGTTTTGGTCATTATAGTTGGTATTTGATCCTGGTTTAGTTAAAAATTTGGAAACTATGACATGAATGATTTAGTCAGATCCCTAGAAATATTTCTAAGGATATGTTTAAGGATATGACTAAGGATATGTTAATGTGTAAGAAAATGACATGGAATTTTGGTAAAGGTTAAAGTGAGTGGATTCCATGAAATTAATTCTCTTTCTGAATACTACAGGATGATGTGGATCTTGAGAAAATGTACTTAGGGGTAATAAATATAAAATGAGTGCATTGGGATTTGACTCGATCACCACAAGGTGCACAACAATAGGACTTTTTTCATAGTTAGTTTGAAACTCATCAGTTATATGATTAATAAATTTAAAAAACATTTTATTACCATCATGAAGTATTAGAATACATGACCATGAATGACCTAGGTTAAGCTTATGATGTCATATATTGAAAATAAGGTGTAATGATTTTGACATTTGATGATATATTATTGGTGATTAATAGCTCCAATTAATTATGTTTGATGGTTATACTAACTATCATTGTTTTATAAAGATGTTGATGATAAAATAATGATGTTGGTTTAGTGATAGGTATGATAAAATATTGAAGTATCTTATTTGAGATTAGTTATATAAATTCCCTTATATCAAGAAACTTATCAAAGAATGTTAATTATTATCCCCAATTATTGGATGTTAAATTAGTAGTGAAAACCCATAAAGGTAAAATAGTATAAATTTTATTGAATGCGCTTCCTATAAACCTCTTTATTCTTCCCCTAGTTTAATTTGATGTTATCTTAGGCATGGATTGTCTTTCTATAGATAAATACCACATAATATTTTGATGAAGGGAAGTTACTTTTTATATTCCTAACCAACTATGATCATCTATATATGCAATGATTAATATAAACTTTCGATGGAAATCACATCAATTATATGGGTCTTGATTCTAATTCAAATGGGTTGCTTATCTCAAATGTTTGGGGTTAAACTCAAAATCGCTTATATTCCAACTATAAAGGATTTTGATGATGTTTTTCGATAAGAGATTCATAGTCCTCCACCAAATCATGAATTTGAGTTCTCAATAGAACTTATATATGGTGAAAACATATTTCAATGACTCCATATAGAATAGACCATATTTAGTATCAATAATTAAAGAAGAAACTTTAGTATAATCCTGTCGTGGGATTTATTCAGATAAGTGTTTCAGCATGGGGTGTACTAATCCTTTTTGTTATGAAGAAACATGGAATGATACTAGCCAAAATTGATTATCTAGAACTGAACAAGATCATAATCATTAACAATTATCCTCTACCTTGTATTGATGACTTGTTTGACCTAATATGTAGAGATCAAATTTTTTTCCATGATTAACCATCATTATGGATATCATCTACTGAGGGTTATGAATGGGGATACACCTAAGACAACATTCCCTATAATGAATGGAAAGTATGAATATAGAGTGATACCATTTGGTCTTACTAATTCACCTTTTATATTCTGGGATTAAATTAAAAGAGTATTTAGAGATTACCTTGATTAGTTTGTAATAGCCTTTATTAATTATATTCTTATCTACTCAATGATAAAATAAGAGCATTAAGATCACTTGAGAATTGTACTTGAGACCTTATGAAAGGAGAAACTATATGAAATATCTAAAAAGTGTAAATTTTGGTTTCCAAAGGTTTCATTTTTGGGATATATAATCTTAATAAAGGGAATATTAGTGGATCCATCAAAGAAGGATACTATTGAACGTTGTTATAGACCTACCACTGTGACTAAGATCTAAATTTTTCTTGGTTTTTATGGGTATTATTTATAGTTTGAGGATAATTTATGTTGAATATATAATCCTGTCACCAAGTTATCTTGGAAGGGTGCAAAGTTCTTCGAGAAAAATGAATGTGAGGAAACATTCGTGAATCTACATAAAAGGTTATCCATTACTCTTATTCTTATGTTAAATTATATTAGATAAGGGTTTTAATCCATAGTGATGCATCAAATCATTGTATAAGATGTGTTATCTTGAAGAATGAAATGGTTATATATTGTTCCTTATGAAAATTGAAGTTCATGAGAAAAAATACATCACTCATAATTTTTATTTAGTTGTGGTAATTTTTACATTATATATATTGTACCATTTTCTTTATGGTTAAAGTTGTGATATATATACAAATAATAAGAGTTTAAAGTATATTTTTACACATAAATAGTTGAATATGAATTATAGAAGATGGTTGTAGCTTATTAATGATTATGACAAGTCAATACATTATATACCTAGTAAAGTGAAAAATATGGATACTGATTTGAGTCAAAATGATCATACTAGATTTTATATGATGAGGATAAAAAATATCAAATATTTTTGGATTTGGAAAGAATGGATATGAAAATTATGAAGGAAGGGGGGAAATATTATCTTCATCACATGAGTTTTAAACAATCTATACAGGTGAAGATTAAATTGGAGGATAATGAAGATGTATAGATTCAAAAGAAGGTGTGAAATGTTCCTAAGTATAACCTTGACTTGAATGGAATTATTTGTTCTAGGAATTTTGTATGTGTTCTATCCATACCAAATTTGAAGAAATATCTGTTATAACAAGCCTATAGATCTTCATTCCTTATTCATCCCAGAATTATAATAATTTATAGGGATATGAAAGAGTGTTTCTAGTGGGATGGAATAAAGAAATATATTGCAGAGTTATTATCTCGGTGATCAGTATTCAATCATGTTAAGGATAAGGGAAAACACCTAAGGGTTTATATAAACCATTACCCATACCAGAATGGAAAGGGGAAAATTTTCCAAGGATTTTATTATTGGAATGAACAAAATGTATAATGGGCACAATGCTATAAGGGTTTTAGTTGATCAAATAATGAATTCACCAAACTTTATCACTATTTGAGAAGTCATATCTTTATATTTGATTTGATGGATATATATAATGGAGGTGGAAAGGTCACATAGAGTACCAAATTCTATTGTATCTGATCGGAGTCCAAGGTTTACCTTGATATTGTAGTGAATAATTTTGTATACCCTAGATATAGAGCTTTATTTCCACAAAACATATCATCCTAAAATAAGTATTTAGTTTGAGAGAATAATTAAAACACTTGGGGAAATGTTGATATCTTTTTCCCTAGATTTCAAAGGTGGTTGTGATCAACACCATTCTCTTCTTGGGTTTGATTAAAAAAATTATTTCATTCAAGTATACTAATGGGTCCCTATGAAGCCATATATGGAAATAAGTTTGAAACTCCTGAGAAATAAATATATTATTACCTGATCTTGGTGATGAAATAATAGAGAGAGTTAGAGCTATTCAAAAACACACAAGGGAGGTATAAAGCATTTAGAAAAACTATAATAGAAATTGCCAGCATGATCTGAAATTTGATGCCAGTGACAAGGAATTAATATAAAATTTCCCTATGGAATAAGGTAATTATATTTGGAAATAAGGGTAAAATATTCCCTAGTTTTATTAGTTCCATTGAAATTCTTGATAGTATTGGGATGACAACTTATTGGTTGGTGCTTCCACTAAGTCATTATAAAGTCCATGATGTGTTCCATGTATCTATCCTGAGGAAGTACATACCTAACTCTTCAGATATACTAAATTCAGAGGATGTACCACTAGACTATGATTTTTCTTGAGGGGAACAACATGTGGATATTCTGGATCATAGAGAGAATGTGATATGAAATAATACCACTAATCTGGTCAAACTTTTGTGGCGAAACCACCAACTTGAGGAAGCTACATGGGAACATTAGAAAATGATGTGGTAAAAGTATCCTATGTTTTTTTTGTGTTAGAGTAATATAATTTCCAAGGATAAATTCATTTTAAAATGCGTAAATGTAATACCCCCTGATTCTATGAAATATTTTTTCAAAATATTTTTTATTTCATAGATAACTTGTATTACACACAGTATTGAGTTTTAACAAACCATGATATACTATTAATATTATGACCATTATAACATTACGGTTAAAATTGGTGATATGAATTGTAATAAAAAATTTTATGAAATTAATTATAATGTTTTTAGATAAAAAAATATATTTATAAATTGGTAAATAATTTTTATTAAATTCATTATGCGATTCAAAAACTCTCCTTTCTCAAAAAAATTATTTTTATTTATTTTTATAAACATATAATAAAATTAAATGTTTATACTTTCAAAAATTATATTTGATGAAATTAAATAATATTTTTGAATCAACATGCCAAAATTATATTAGGGTGTATTTTTTGTGAATTTTATAAATATATTAATGTTTTGATTTATAGTGAAAATATTGATTTTTAATAAAAATGGAATTTTTATTTAAGTCATTGAAAATTTTAAGTGATTTTAAAAATGTTTGTAAATAATAACCAGGTCAATTAATTTATTTTTAATCCAATTTAGGTTATTGGAGTAATATTTTAGTTAAATTTTGTTATCAAAACTTTCAATACTTATGAAAAGTTTCTCTTTGGAAAACATTTTTTTGATCACGTCCACGAGTTTAAAATTAAATAAAATGTTAAAAATTATATGAATAGAATATGTAAAATTGGGTTCCATATTTGAAATAAGTTAAATAAAAATTTTATAATAAGGGTAAATTATTTTTTTTAAAAGTTAATAATAATAATAGTAAAATAAATAAATTATCAAAGTTAATGTTAAAATAGGTTTATTAGAGGGTTAAAATATAAAATATTAGGTTTAAAATGACATATAAAAATGTTCAATTACTATTTTATAGCCATATTTTTACCTTATATCATCCATGGATTTTGTATGATCCATTTTTTAGCCTTGTGTAATATTTCAAATATGGGTATACCTTTTTATTTTCAAAAATTTCAAGTGTGTCCCCTCCCCTGCTTATAAAAGTTACCCCCTATCCTCTCCATCCCACAATTTTAAAACCCTTTGGTCTTTCCAACCCTTACCGAAATCCATTACTTAATTCCATCCCAATATCCTAGAGGCATTAGATTGATTATGAAATATAGCACCCAGAGAGTTTGTGAAGTATTTTTTCAAATTAATTTAATACTTTTTGATATTTTTCCATAGACAAAATACTGAGCTTATATCGCCTTACATATAACACTAAGTTCATATTTATTAACATGAAACAATAGGTGTATCTTACATTACATGAAACACCTATTTTAAATGAAACATGACATATTATTATTATTATTATTTAATACGATAGTTATCATCTAGCTGTTGGAATGAAAGATATGAACATGATTAAATAAATTATGAAAATATATGGTTTACACTTGTATATAAAATGATTTATTTTATGGATAATTAATTAGAAATGAAAACAAAAAATATTTTATTAATAAATTCAATCTTCTTCTCAAAAACCATTTTTATGAAAACAAATGTGATTTACCTTGATAAATTAAACAAATCAATTTTGGAAAACTATTTTAATAAAATATAAAATTTATATATTCAATAAAATTTTTAACGTTAATCATATGCGTTTTCTAGACAAGTGAAAATAATAAATATAATTTTACCCATAAAAAATATATTTTTCTGAAAGGCCATTATTTCACCGTTCTTAAACATATTTTGAAACTATTTTTTTGGGAATATTTTAATTGTTTTAGAAAATATGAAGCTCATTTTCGATATCATAATGTCAAAATTATCTTTGGGTGATTTTTTGAGAATTTCTTGAGAAGTTAATATTTTTGATAAATAGTAAAAAAATATTGGGTTTTACTAATAATTTTTATTATTTAAAGCAATTAAAATAACAAAAATTATTTTAAGATTTTTAAGGGAAATATTAGTTCAATTATTTATCTATTAATAATTTTCTTCATTTTACTGTTTTTTATATTTATTTTTTATATAAAAAAGTTTTAAATTTTTGAATATACTCTCTTTTAAAACTAGCTTTCTCATCCCATTTTCGGGATTATTTTTAAATTAAAATTTTCTACATATATGAATGGTATTTTAAAAAATTTATTCCATATTTTTAATTAGAATAATTTGTTTTATCTAATAACATTAAATTAATATTTTAGCCTAATTAATAGTAAAAGTGGCAAAAAATTGTTTACTACTGTAAAGGTAAAAATGGGTTTATCGAGGGTTAAACTAAAAATATAATGGTTAAAAGTGACACAAAAATTTTAAAACACACATTTTCAAGAAATATTTCAACCTTATCTATTATAGGCTTGATAATGAACTATTTTAGATCCATTTTCCCTATGAATAAAGTGGGTATGACATTTTCTTTTACAAAATATTGGTTTGTGACCCACCCCACTTATAAAATTCCAAACCATCTCCTATCTTATAGACAACTAGAAAAACTATTTTTTTCCATTAACTTCCCAAATAACTTCTTAAATTCCCTTATCTCATCCAAAAATCCTTTTTTTTTTGTTGAGAAATCGATCATAATAATCCTTTTGATATAAACCAAAAGAAGTTTTCTAAAGAAGAGGCAACGTCCCTAATCAAACGTTCTATTTTATTTCATCCTACATCTCCTAAAATTATTATTTTCATATGATACTTATGATATTTTTGTGCTTCCAAAATTATTATATCTCATTTTCCTTCTTACGTTCCATTTTGTGAGAATATGATAATTTCATTCATGCGTATGACAGACTACCACCTTCCAAAGGAATGTGATTCATTCATACATTACATGGAAAGTAAAAAAGAATAGTTTCAATGAAAATATTTTTTATAAATTAAATGAAAATTATACATTAATCATAATATATTATTTACCTTTCTTTTTTTCTTTTTTTTTCTAGAAAATAAAAAAAATAAATTTCCAGAGGATCGAGTAACAACTGAGAGGGGGTAAATTAGTTGGTCACTTTTTATAATTTTTAATACTTTTAAAACATAACACCTAAAACCTATTAATGTTTATAACATTATTTTATTTTGTTAAATAACCATGCAATAAAAATTAGGAAACAAAGTAAATAAATTTTTTTAAAAGTTTTAGACTCAGTTTGAGAACCCGCATCTGTTGCCAAATCCACTCCAATGGGTCTATAGAAATTAAATATTATAATTAAGTGAATAAAACTTTTGGCAAATAACATTATAATAATTCTATCGTTTTAAAGAAAATATTATACTAACTACTTCTAGTTTACAAAGTTTTCATACAACAAAATTTCATCCATAAAAGAAAAAAATCATAAAAACGTTTTCTCCACAAAAGTCTATTTAGAACCTCAGTTCAATTTCCCTGAGTATGATTTCCTTAGTCTTATTAACTGAGTATGATTAACTAATTACTATGAAAACTATTCTCAAACTACAGATCTCAAACTCTACACAAATTTTTAGTCCGAACTTCTTCAGTCCAATATTATATGTCTGGTAAACAACCTTCATAAGTATGATCTTCCCATGAGATCTCAATCTGGAACGAAACTCCATCTCAATTTATTGGAATCCTTTAACATAAAAATCATGAAACTAAAAAACTTTTCATGTTTAATCCAATTAAAAAACTTCTGAAATTCACTCAAATTTGAACTTCATGTTTGACTACTTAAACTCTCCTAGAACCTTATTGATTCTTCTTACAAAATCACCTCTCTTGATATTTTACTAATTATTCTTTATTATGATGAAAAATTATCTAAGTTTGAATATTTATCATTATTATTCTGAATATCAGGACATGAAACTTTGAAACCATTATTCCTTAATCATGGTTTCATCCTCATTAGAAATTTTTCACTTTTATTTTTTAGATATACAAAATCGTAACTTATAAAGATATCAACACCCCTTGAAGAAACATTATCATTGGATTCAAAATTTCTTTAATACATTTTAATAGTATCTTCTCAAAATTTCACCTTTTCTTAAATTGTTAACAACTTCCTCAGTCTGCATATTTTGTATATTCGTTCCATCCTAGATCTATTGAATTGGGGTCAGTGACTGTCCAATTAACCATAAATAATTATTTGTTCAATGATTATTGACCCACTCTATAAACAAACAATAATTTGGTTCTTTTTTTATTTACCCACATAAAACAAAAAAAATGACCCAATGAAAATGGATGACTAAATTTTTTATCATCATTTGGTTGATTGGTAAAACCATTGGGTTAGTGCATATTCCTTGTCTGATGTCTAATTAGCTCAGTAGCTCATAAAAATATTCAAACATCATTATAATTCCACTTTTATGTTGTGATGATCTTTTCATTCGGCTGAACTTATCATTAATATTATTTATCATAGTCAAAACACATTTGAAAACATTTTCTTATTTCCCAGAACCAATATAATCTTAACGATTCCTACATTTCTTCAAAAGTTTTTAACATGATATGGTTTCATGATTTAGAATAACTCAAAGATCAGAAAAAGAATCATCTTCATTTACGGTGGAATGATTAAAAACATTCTAACTCCTGACATCACTATCTTCATTCAACAGTTTCAGAAAAATTATGACTTTCATTCCAACATCGAGTTCAATGAGTCTTGAACTTCTTGTTGATGAATCTAAAACAAATGATGCATTTAATCAAAAACTTTATCTTTCTAACATATTTTACATCAGTCACTACTTAGTCTAATACACTATGTTTTGAAAACAACTTTATCAAGAACCAAACTTTTCTCTCCCTTTGTGTTTGGGTTTGAACCTTTAACAACTTTCTCCTATTTTTCAAAAACATTCACTTAAAAAATATTTGTTTTCAACAAATTATTTTTTTAAAAAAAAAACATAAAAAAGGTCATTTAATCTTTCCATTTATATTTTTTTTGAAAAACTTCATTAACATCTTTTTCCACTAACCTTTTTTCAAATACTTAGAACTTTTCACAACTAAAGTCTTTTCAATTTTACCAAAACACAACCTTTCAAAAAAGAGAGTGTCCTAACACCACACTAATGGATAAAAAACGTTTTTTAATAATTACATCCCTAGGTGATATGAAAATTTTTCATCCGTGTTAAGATAAAATCCCCCTCATTTATCTTGTATCACTTTTCTTTTTCTCTCCCCCTGGATTTTTATCTCCCCCATTATCTGATAAACATAGCTTTAAATTCATAAAATAAAGATATGTAAAAACTTATTCCAAATTATAAAGTTTTTACTTTATCTCCCCTCTATCAAAATATTCCAAAGAATGGTGGGGACTTTTCTATGAGGTTTATAAAGTCATTGTAGGAGGCTAAACACGAAGTTGCTTCCTCAATTCAAAAAATATCTCTTTCGAAATTGTTTTTTTTGGAAATATTAGCAATTTGATACTTTTTTGTGATATATTTTATAAAAACATATATAGAGTTGACTTTATCTTTTCTAAAGTGTAACGTTATACAAATATGTTTTGATCTTGTTTGATGGATAGGATTTTAAAAATATCAGTTATACACTTATTATTTTAAAGTATATTTAACGGTTAAAAAACATTTACTTTCAAATATTTGAGCTCAACTTTCGTCCATGAAATCTGAGTACAAGCCTGACTAGCTACAACATATTCCAATTCCATGGCGCTCAAGGTTTCTGAACATTGTTTATTAGTATTCCAACTCACACAACATTCTCCCAAGAAAAATGTTCTTCCATAAGTTTCTTTTCTATCATTCGAATCTCCATACCAACTAACATCAGTATAACCATGAATATTCACACTACAACCTGTTTTGTGTAAAATACCATGTGAATTAGTTCCTTTTAGAAATCTCATAATTCACTATGATGATATAATATGAGATTGTTTTTGATCACTTTGATATTTGTAGAAAAAAGTTACAATATAAACAATATCAGGTCTTGAGTCTATGTGATAAGGAAAAATTCCTACTAGCTTCCAAAATTCATTCTAATTCACACTTTTTTCTGGATTCATCTTTAATCAAATATATTTTCACTAATATAGGATTATAAACTTATTTGTATTCTTCCATCCCAAAATCCTTTAACAATTCTATGGAATAATTTTCTTGAGATAAAAAAATGTACTTCTCTCTTTTTTTAACTTGTATACCAAGGAAAAAATTTAATTCTCCCAAAAATGAAATTTCAAAATTCTTCTTCATTTCCTTATAAAATTATTTAAAAAAGTTTTCTTCATCCCTAGAAAAAATATATCATCCACATACATAATAACATTTAGGTTACTATAGTTAACTTATTTTACTTACAAGTTTATATCAACCATTCCTTTAGAAAAAATTAATATTTTCAATAAACTATGATGTTTTGAATACCAGAAATGTGGGGCTTGTTTAAACACATATAATGATTTTATCAATATAAAAACTTAGTTTTCATAATTATCAAGTAAAAAACAACATTTATTTTCAATTTAAACATTTTCTTTAAAATCACTGTATTGAATGGCAAACATTACATCTATCTAATTTACTTTGTATTTCCAGTGTACAACCACTATAAGAAATATTATAATGTTTTCAAACCTTGTAATGAGAGAAATGTTCTATTCAAAATCCACACCTTACACCAGTACAAATCCTTTAAAAACAATCCTTTATTTGTTTCTTAAAACTTATCCATGTTTATTCAACTTGTTTCTGTAAACCCACTTTGTTCCAATTACTTTTTTACCATTCAGACATGGTAAAAGTTCCCATGTTTCATTTTTCTCAATTTGATCTAACTATTCATTCATATCATTCTCACATTCTTTTTCATGAATAGATTCTAATAATTATTCATGTTCAACTTTTTAAATAAGTGAACTTTGATATTCTAATCTCAACTTTCTTCTTGTCTGAACTAGATCCTCTTAATTCCTAAGAATAGTATTGGTCTCAACATGTTTTTGTAAGCTACGAAATTTCAATGTTCTTCTTCCAGATTCACTAGATTCATCTCATGATTCAGAAAAATCTTGATAATTATATTGTGTATCATTATCAATTTCATTGGAAACCTTCAGTTTATCTTCCTCAACATTTTCAAAAAATTTGTTAAGGAGTTTGTATTTTCAATTAATTTCACATCATATGAGTCAACCAAATTTTTTAAATATTTATTCCAACACTACTAAATTATCTCATTGAGTGAATAACCCATAAAATTTCCTTCCTCAGCTTTCTCATCCAACTTTACAAGATTCAGATTTTTTGATTTTATGTAAACATAGACTTCAAAAAACATTGATGTATTTTAATGAAGGTTTTTTGTTATACCCCATTTAATAAGAAGTCTTGTAATATTCGGTCACAAAAAACATCTTTTTTTAACATGTACATCAATACTAATAGCTTATCTCTAATATAACATTGAAAGTTTATATTATTCTAAAATTCACCTTCCCATTTCCACCAAACTTGTATTTTTCGTTTATGCTTCCCCATTTTGTATTGGGGTGTATGGAGAAGTTCACTAATTTTTGATTCCATGATTTAATTTCAAATTTATTTAAAGTAAAATATGTTACATTATCTATTATCATATTCTTCATATAACCCATATTTCTTTAATAACTTCTTTTCTGATGAATTTGAACATTTATTCAACCTCTGACTTGTGTTTCATAAACATGATGTTTTTCATCTGAGTCAAATCATCAACATGATAAAGTAATGTCCTTATTTTTTAATTCATAGCTCATCGAACCACATAAACAAGAATTTATAAGTTCAAGAAGTATGGGAGACCAAATACAAACTCTACAATGACTTTTATTAGTCATCTTACCTTTCTTACAAGTTACACAAACATCTTCCTCTCTTATTTTTAATTCTGGAAAGTTTTAAATAGTGTTAACCTTATAAAGTTTGTTCATGTTTTTCCCATGGTTTCCAATTACTCGATGCTGCATATTATTTTCATATCCATCACTTAAGTAACAGTAATTTATAAATTCTCATTTTTTAGAAGATATTTCCACTAGTTCTTTATCCTTTTGGAAACAATTTTCAATATTTCACACTTTTGATAACAAAAAAATATTTTTTGAAGGTAAATTTTTTCCATTATAAAAGTATTTACTTACACAAAGTATGTTATGTTTTAGTCCATCAACAAACAAGACTTCCTTATATTGTAACTTTTCATCTTCAATCTCATCTATTCCAATTACTCTCATTTTCATAAAACTATCATTCCAAAAGGCAAGAAAACCTCCATCATATTTTTCATCATGTTTGAAGGTTTTTAAATTTCCCATCATGTGTGATGAATAACCACTATCAAGTATCCTTGACTTTTTCTTTTTTACTTTCTTTTTAGGTAGTCTCATAAACAAAAGAACCTTCTCCAAATTTCTTATTTCCCACTTCCTTTTCTTTTATTGTATAAGAAACTTATCCTATAAGAGTAGTCATACATTCACTAGAAAAATGACTCTGTTGATCACATGTTCAAAAAAATTCTTCTAGATAGCTAAACTAATTATTTATTGGGAAGTTTCTAACATCTTGAGAACTAAATTTATAAACTTTCTATAACTATGTAATGTTACTCATTCTACATTCACTGTCTCATCCACTGTGTTAAAACATTATTTTGCATAGATATAAGTTGTGCCGACAATAATAATCGCCATTCCCATAGATTCTACATCACCAAAAAACCATCAAATTTTAATTTTCTATTGAAGAATAATATATCTCTATAAAAACCTTGTTGAGGATGATAACTTCTTTATGATCTAACAATATCTGTACATGGACCATCTTTCCTCCTAAGTTAGTTTTCAACTTTTTTAGATGAAAATTATTTCTCAAATCCTTTTCCACCAAGTATTTTCTGACACTTTTTCCATAACATTAAATGACATAAAAATTAGATGAAATGTTATTTTTGGTGGGTGATTATTTCACCTGATTCTTGATTTGATCTCTCTCATTACCATTATAATTCTCAACTTTTAATTCTAAAACTTTATTGTAGTTTTCATCAGTATTTATTAAGGTATTTTTATCCTCAATAATTTTTTGATCGAGTCTTGTTAAATTTATCTTACTTAGAAACTAACTTCTTACTAATATATTCTACCATCATTCCCTATTTAGAAATTCTAAGTTTGTAACATAAGATCTCCAAGAAGTATTCTTTTTATTACTTGATAACATCCTTATAATCAGCAAATTTTTTTTCACTATCTTTCTTTATCATTATGGTTTATTTCTTGGGGGATTTTTTTTTCTCAAGACATGAAGCATGTTCTATTATGAGTTGATATTCCTTGTAATATTCTTCACTTCCTTCTACTTCTTCACAATCTAATGAATATTTTGTTTTCTCAACTTTTTCAATTAATGTTCTAAATTTTTTTGAACTTTCATCCTCTAAATAATTATTTTATGTTGAGTCTGATTCATCTTTATTTCTCAATATACGTATCTTGTTCCCAGTAAACTTATTATTATAATTGTTGGCTTCCTTTTCTTATTTAGAAACTTTTTTCTAATTCTTACATTGGGGGTTTTCATCTGAATTGTCTTAATATTCTCTAGTATCCTTCCTGGGAAAATTCATAGGAAGGTGTTTGATTCCACCACACTCAAATCAATTGAGAGGAATTTTACCTCCATAATTTCATCTTCTTATTTGATAGTGAATGGATATTAGAGACATGATTTTATCATTCAACTCATAATCCAATTTATCTTCATAATCCCATGGGTAAATAACTTCAAAATCTTAAATCATCATTTTTGTCATAGCTTCAAAATCCATTTCATTGTTCATCTTATTCTTAAATATTGCAGACTTTCTTATTTTATATGAGAAAATAAGGTTATGAAATTCATCAAGACATAAATCATCTTTATCTTCTAAAGTATAAATTTTAGAATCAAACCAATCCAGAATGTTTCCCATGAGTTTCTTCATAATTATAGGATCTTATAGAACTTCTATAAATCTTCTTATGTTATAAAAAATTCATTTACCCTAGTGAGATATTCTTCAATAGTTTCTTTATCTCTCATTTGTATTTCTTCAAACATATTACAATAAATTTTTAGCTCCATTTCCTTCACCTCAATATTCCCTTTAAAAATAATTCTCAACTTTTCCCACATACACTTTAATGTTTTGAGAACCATCAAGTTCATATTAATATTTTTTGATAGATACATAAGAATAATATTCACAGATTTTCCATCAACTTCAATATTTGTTTTATCAACAAAATCCATCAAAGGATGTTTCTAAATAAGAGGAAACCCAATTGGAGTAGCATCAACAACTTCCAATCCAAGATATAGGGGAAAATGAATAATAAAATTTTCCTATCCATAATAAATTTTTACATCAAATTTTAGAATTAGTATATTATTGATAGAATTGATATTATCCATGATAAGGATTCAACAATGGAAAAGTAACTTTGAAACCTCTTAAAGATCTAAATCATCAAATAACAGTAAAGAAGGGGGGGGGGGGTTGAATCAGTTTTCCACTTTTTATAAATTTCAAAACATTTAAAATGTTACCCTTGAAACATATTAATTTTTATAACCTTATAATATTTTGGTAAAAACTCATGCATGTACAAGTAGGAAGTCAAGTAAAGAACATAAGATTTATAAGGTTCAACCTCAATGTGACAACATACATCCTTTCCATAGAAACTCCCATGGGTATATAGAAATTAACTACTATGAAGAAGTGAATAAAAATTGTTAAAACTCACATTAGACACCTTCTATATCCTGATAAGAAATATTATTCTAAATCCCATCTGTTTACAAAGTTTTATAATAAAAAAATTTGAGTCACAAAAGAAAAATATCCCAATAAACTCTTTCTCTACACAACATTATTCAAAATCCTAGTTCGATATCTCTAGGTCTGATTACCTTTTTTTTATGAACTCATTTGGATGAAAAAATTATGATGAAACCTCTTCTTGAACTATATTTCTCGAACTATGCACATATGATCAGTCCAAGAATACTCATTATGATCTTCTCTATCTAGTAAAAAAACATTAAAAAGTATGATCTTCTTATGAGATCTTAGTCTGGAAAGAAACTCTAACTCAATCTATATATTACTCCACTTTTTTCCCACATAAAGGTTTCTAAGTATGAATGTTTTGTGAGTTGTTTTATAGGCATCCTAGAATATAAAATGAGGGAAACTAGAAATTGTTTCCCACTTACTTGAATTCAAAAATCATACACAATTTACTCATTTTTTAACATCATGTTTGACAACTTCAACTCTTTTGGATCCTTCTTGAATCTTATTATTACATCATCTCACTTCATAATTTAATAATCATTCTTATTTATGATGAAAACATATATAATATTAAAGACTTCTCATTACGATGCTCAATATCAATACATGAAATGTTGAAAAAAAATTCCTTACACATGGATTCAAATTTTTCGGACTTTTGTCACTTTTATTTTTTCCATAAACATCATCTCAACTTCTAAAGATATCATCACCTCTCAGAAAAACATTAAAATGGGATTTAAACATTCTTAAAAACATTTTTTCAACTGCTTCTCAACCTTTCACATTTTCATCAATTTTACACAACATCCTCAATCTGTGTCTTATGACCTATTAGAGTAACCCCACATTTATTGGATCAGTGTTAGTAACTTTCATATTAATCGACACTAATTTTTTATCTGATGATTCTTGACTCACTTGAGAAACAAACAATACTTTTTTTCTTTTTTTATTGACCAAACTGAGACACAAAACAAAGAACTGTTATGAAAATTGATGACTAAATTGTTGATAATAAATTGGTTGATTGGTCAAACTAATGGGTCAGTGCCTATATTTGATATGATGGTTACATCATTCAGAAGATCATGAAAAGAATCAAACATCATCATCCTTTTACTTTCACATTACGATGATATTTTCATTACGATGCACTTCTCATTAGGATGACTAATCAGAGTCACAAATTATTCACAAACATTATCTTATTTTTTGGGAATCGATAAAATTATAATGATTCCTCCATTTCTTCAACAAATTTATCATGATATTTCTTCATGAATTTTCACTACTCCACTACTAGAAAAGAATCATTTAAATTTAGGTTATAAAGTATAATATTTTTTTATCTTTTAATATCACTATATTCATTCAGCCTCTTAAGAAAATATACTGACTTTCTTTCTAAAACTAAGTCTGATGAGTCTTGAACTTCATGCTGGTTAATCTAAGACAGATGATGTGTCTAATCAATAACTTCATCTTTTAGACATCTTCCGCGTCCAGTGTTTCTTAGTCTGATACACTGTGTCCGTAAAAAAACATTCTCAGGGAAAAAACAATCCTAACCATTTTTGTTTTGAGTTCAAACATTCACTAACATTGTCCTATTTTTAAAAATTATTCTTATAAAAAATATTAATTTTAAAAAGATACAAAAATTTTAAAAACAAAACATCACTATGTTTTTTGAAGAAACAACATCCATGCCTACGTACAACCTACCATCTCTATGAATGGTGTATTCCATTTTCAATCTCTACATTCTATGGATCATTCTAAATACATTTATATTGAATATATATGATATTTATATCATATTTAACAATTTTTAGATAATCTAACTGTGATCAATATAAGAGTAAAATAAATCGAAAATAAAAAAATACATGAAAAACAAAGCATTTATTTCTCAAAACATGACTTTAATAGGTAATTGTTTATTAAAATGTAATAAAATATAATATGTAAAACCTATATTATATGATATTTATATTTATGGTTATGTGGTATATTTATAATAAAATTATATTTATTTTAAAAGAGTTTTTAATATTTATGATGGAATTCGAGAGTTATGGTAAGGTATTTCCATTCTTTCTTTTATTTTCGGGAGACATGAAAATTCCCCATTTGTTTCTTTTATGTGGTGTATATACTCACAATTTGACATGTTATAACATTAATATCATTATTTTCATGATATTAAAAGATTATATTGATTTTATTCCATATTTTTGATTAGGATTAAAATTATTACTAAAGCGGCAAGGGATTTCTAACTCACTTCTTACTTCTATGCGACACATTCCATATTCATCGCCGATTTATTTTATGTGATGTATATAATTTCGATGAAAGTATTTTATGATTTTTATTTTTAATTTAATTTGGATTTACATATACATTTTAGATTCTCTATTTCATGGGTTTATGGTTTAAAAGATACCCAAGAGGAAAGGGATTTTTGTCCAAATTTGACTTCTTTGAGAAATTTTTTATATTATGCGCCTATATTATTCTATGAGGATCACATACTACCCCTTTTAAATTTTATATATTTAATCTACATATTTTCATGATAATATATTTTTAATTTTATTTATTTTTTACATGGGTATTGTGATTTAATTTTAGATTTGTGGTTAGAGTTTTATGTTGAAATCTCATCATTTATTAGGATTATTCACAATTATGCTTACAATGATGAAATATTATGATCTATATTTAATAAACACAAAAAATTTATTTTTATGTGGTTATTCCTTGAGAATACATTTTCCCATCATTTTACTCCCTTTATGAACTCAAGAGTTTAGAATATTTTTTTAAAGAAAAATTAATTTTATTTATCTCTTTGGTCAAAAATAATTTTTCCTCTAAAACAGTGTTTTATAAAAATTATTTCAATTATTTTATTTATTAAAGAAATTTTTACCCATGTTTAAATTTTTAAAAAAGGATTCAAAAGGAATATTCATGTTTTTTCCCAAATAATTCCTATTTGTATTTTACAAAAAAAATCAAAGGTGTCATTATTTTAACGTGTATGACATGAACAAAATTTTATTCCATCCTGAGAATTATTTTCCTTGATTATTCTATTATATGTTTTCAAGGTTATTTTCAATGAAAATTATTTTGAAAATATTTAATTTTTTAAAATGATTTTTTTCAATGTGTGGGGGGGGGATATTTCCCTCAAGAAATTTTTTAAATAAATTTTAAAGCATACTTTATAAGATTCCAAGGTTAATTTCAGCGAAAAAGAGTTGAACAATATTTTAGGAATTTTTAGATTTAAATTTTTAATTTTAATGAAATGTTATTTAACTCAAGAAATTTTCCATTTGATCTTTTAAAATAATTTTCTGTCTAATATGATATCCTTTGATTCTACTTATACTTTATAGGGATATGATCTAAGTATAAACTTCTTATTATTTCTCTATATGGTTTATGTTCATTATGAAAATATGTTTACAAAACTTGTTTCCCATCCATAGTTTATACAATGATAAAATGCTTATAAAACCCACTTCTTTTCATGGGGTATACTACGATGAAAAGATGAAATGATTATGAAACCTATATATTTTCTATAGGATATGATATGATGATATTTTTATGAATCCCATTTAATTTATTGAGTTATAATATAATTAATTTCTATGATCTTATGGAACACATACATATGATTTTCAAAATATTGAGGGTGTAAACTATATATCCATATAACAAATTAGGTAAATATTTATATCTAATGAAATATATATGTAAGGGCCCGACCACAATTTCCCGGAGTCGGTTCCTTGTTTGATTTCATTAGCATACATATAAGGAATATGAATCCAGAAGGACCGAGTAGTTTAGTATTATTCTAAACAAGATACATACATAAGTTCAATATTACAACTTGAAGAGAAATACAACATGGAAACTCCTTAGACAACACCCTTAACTCCTAGATTATTTCAGTATGTCATTCACAATAAACTTCTTCATGTCCTGAAAAAAAATGATACATAAGAAAGGGGTGAGATCAAATGCTCAGTAAGAGTAAGCAATACAGTGGAAGATTGTATAAACTTAAGACATGGTGCATAAATAAAAACACATGCCTTTAAAAATAAACTTGAACACATTATTGAAAGAAAATGAGCTGAGTAAATAATTCCATAATAAAAAATAATCATGGGTATTCTACTAATTGAATAACCACATGAAATATAAATAGCTGAACACATAATGACGGAATGAAAACTTCTGGACATTCTGAATCATTTTGTCAAGCCCTCGGCCTAGACGTCTAATGATTAAGGCCTCAGAAAAAATCCATATGACATTGGGAAAGGCCTCGGCCAATTCCTCGTCTAGTTGTCTCATGAGACCTACCGATGAATCAAGGGGCTATAGCGGGCCCCACCCATCACATAATAAGTCCAATTCATTACTCATATGAGCGGGGATAAAAATAAACAACATATGCATTCATATTGAAACTATCATATGAAATGTAACAAACTTTCCCCAATTATTGAACATAAACACTAACCATTCAGAATAATATGGTGAATGGTTTTAGGACAGATCATCCACAATAGAGTTAGTCATAAACCGTTAAATAAAGTATGGTAGATGACTTCATAAATTATTAAACCCAATAATACCATGGAATCAAAATGATTATTCAACTAGACAAAAACACTCTTATAAAATCATTAAGCAATTCTTGAGATAAATACTCTTTTTTTTAAAGAAGAGTTATTTTGGAAAAAAAAATATTTGTACAAATCCAGAAGTGAGGTAAGGTAGAATTTTCATAATAAAATAAGTGATTTTTTAAAGATAAAGGTTTCCAAAAACAGATCATAGAGTGCCTTTGAAAATAGGAATGAATTTGATAAACTCCCTTGGATTGGGCTTGTATTTTGGAAACAACTTTGAAAGTTCCTTTAAAAATGTGTAACTATCCATAAAATAAGGAAGGGTTCTGGTTTGTACACATATATATGATACTCAAATAGAATATATGATGAGTACATAAAAATACATAATAATTTCACTGAGGTAATTAGACAATGAAAGTATCCCGAATGAAAATGGAAGTGCAGGTGGAAAAACCCTTACCTTAACTTCGAACGTGTTCCACTCTTGTACTTAAACTCCTGAAATATGAAATTATACTTTTTGATAAATTATTTCATAACTGATTATACATGTATTTAGTTTATCAAAATTATGTTTAGTTCATTTATGTCTTTATTGATTAGTTATTGTATTAAATTTCGTCATTTCGCGGTGTTCGTTTCTTTTATTTTTCATATTCGGTTCACTAGTTTTTAAGTGATGAAGTTGAATGGATGTAAATCTCCATAATTAAAATTATATATTATTTATGAACGTAAATAGGTGTTATTTTTCATTTATATGACTTTGTTACATGGAAAGAGGATTAATTATCATTTAGAACTTTAATGATAATTGTTTTAGTTAATTTATTGGTTTTGATTACAACGAACTCATTTTTCTTTATAACCTAATAACATTTGAACAAAGGGATTACAGAATCTTAAATAGGTAATATTATATCTAATAATCTGGTTAAACCATAACAAGAATGGTTTCATGACCTGAATTTAGAATGATAAAATAAATAGAAAGTCCATCGTCCTTGAATGTGCAAAATTGACACATCTCGAATGGTGTTCTTGCTACTAGTATAAAAGAAAGTAAAAAGGGGGAGATGATGACTAACTTATTACACTATCATTAAAACATTAAAGTACATATAAGTTACTGGAGTCATCACTAAATTTTGATAAATATAGGTTATAGAAAAAGAAAAAAAATGAACTTGAAAGGAAAGACAATGAATTGAAAAGAGGAATTTACGTCTTGAACCAAACTTCCTTGAGAACATCCTTAAGGGAGAGATTTTGGTCTTTTAATGAGACCAAAGCGTGTTGGAAGTGTGATATGAGGTTGGGAGAGTATTTTGCCAGAATTTGGAGAAGGAAAAAGTCTTGATAGGAGTGATTGGAAGAGGGGGTGAGAGCGGGTTTTTATAGTGGAGGAGAGAGGGGATTTCTTAATATAAAACTCATTAGTTTATTATTTCTTCACAAGACAAGTAATAGTAAGTATTCAATGACCAAGAATAGTAATTTTATCATGTTAATTAGGATTAAGGGTGGTGACATCATCCATGATTCTAGAAATATTCTATTTAGCTTATAATGTATATATACGGTAAATTACCGTATTTTACTATTCATCAAAAAAATCAAGTATTTTAGAAAAATCCCAAAAATTCACCCTAACCATTTTTCGACGTGTAGAATCCAAAAATGAATTCCATTTTTCAAAAATAATTTTCTAAATATTTTTAATTTAATATTTGATTAAAATCATAATTTATTATCAAAAACCAGTTTTAAAACATTCATTAACTTATTCTAAAATATAGGTATATCGTACTTTAAACTTGAATATTATTTATATATTATCATAGGTAAGGATAATATTCATTAAGGTAAGTCATTATTCATAAGGGTATGTTGCTATTTATAAGGGTAGGTTACTATTCACCAAAAATTATGTTTTTCTTACTGGACTCTAAATAACATACTGATCGCGACTATGTATGTCAGATTTTTGAAATTCACATCACAAAAGTGACAAACATATGTTTTAAGGGTCCCATAACACTTAGTAGATAATGTGATTATGACATATTTATAATAAAGTAATTTCCTTTAAAAAAATATTGGGTCTTTACATTCTCCCCTCCTTACAAAAATTTCACCCTCGAATATTAATTTACAATGTAGGCCAAGAACAGGTGGGGTACTTCTCCTTCATTGATTCCTCTAGTTCCCATGTTTCCTCTTCATACTTATGGTTTCTCCACAGTACCTTGACCAGATGATTAGTCTTGTTGCATAGAACTTTGCCTCTATGATCAAAAATTTTCACCGGCTGCTCCTCATAGAAAAGATCATCCTCCAACTGTACCACCTATGAAGAGAGTACATGTGAAGGGTCTGGTATGTACTTCCTTAAGAGGGATACATGAAAGACATCATGTACCTTTGACAAGGTTGGAGGAAGTTCCAGTCAATATGCCACAGCTCCGACTCGATCAAGGATCTCGAAGGGGCTGATATACTTGGTACTTAGCTTTCCTTTCTTCCCGAACCGCATGAACTTCTTCCATGGAGACATGCGTAGAAATACCAGGTCTCCTACTTTGAACTCCAGGTCTCGTTGACGGTTATCCGCATAACTCTTCTGTCGACTTTGGGCTCTCTTCATATGCTGTTGAATGGTTTTTACCTTCTCTTCCATTTCCTCAACCAATTCAGGTCCTAGAAACATTATCTCCCTGACTTCATCCCAACACGCCAGTGTTCTACACCTTTTCCTATAAAGGGCTTCATATGGTTTCATACAGATGCTCGAGTGGAAACTATTGTAGGAGAATTAAACTAGTGGAAGATGTTGGTACCATCCTCCTTTGAATTCCATAGAGCATGCCCTCAACATGTCTTCCAGTGTATGAATAGTCCACTCGGATTGGCCATCAGTTTGAGGATGATAGGCTGTACTGAAGTTTTGTTCAATGATTAAATCATGTTGAAGACTTTTCCAGAACTTTGAGGTGAATCTAGGATCTTGGTCGGATACAATAGAGAGTGGTACTCCATGCAGCCTTACCACTTCTTTGATGTAAATCCATACAAGTTGATCTAATGAGAAGTCCTCTCGAATCTCTATGAAGTGAGATGTCTTTGTAAGATGATCCACAATGACCTATATAACATTATTTTTTCTAGATGTCCTTGGGAGTCCGGTGACAAAATCCATGGTAATGTTCTCCCACATCCATGATTTTATGGGTAGTGGTGTCATCACCCCCTTAGACTTTTACCTCTCAACCTTCACTTGTTGACATACCAGACACTTTGACGTATACTCAGAAATCTCCCTTTTTATATTGTCCCACCAAAAGTTATCTGATAGATCTCGATTCATCTTTGTGCTACCAGGATGTATAGAGAAATTAGAGCTATTAGCATCATCCAACAGTTCTCTATTTATCTTAGGAATAGCGGGAACACAAAGCCTTTTCCCAAATTTCAAAATTCCATCTTCATATGAGAAGTCAGTCACCTTCCCATCTTTTTTTACTTTGATTTTATTTTGAAACTCCTCATCATCAACCTGAGAACTTTTTATCCTCTCTAGTAAAGAAGGTTGTGCAACCATTTGAAAAATAATTGATGTTTTACCTTCCATGGTTATTCCCATATCCATCTTTACTAGATCCATGAAAATAGGATCCCTTTCAACTTTCATCTAGTTCAAAAATCCATGATCGTTTCTTCTCAAAGAATCTGACACCTTATTTTCCTCCCTGGGTGGTAATGTATCGTGAAATCATAATCCTTGAGGAGTTCAAGCCATCTCATTTGCCTCATTTTGAGTTCTTTCTGTGAGAAAATATACTTCAAACTCTAGTGATCAGTATTAATCTCACATTTTTCACCATAGAGATAATGTCTCCATATCTTCTAAGAAAATATTACAACAACTAACTCAAGATCATGAGTAGGATAGTTTTTCTCATGAATTTTTATCTATCGTGATGCATAAGCAATAACCCTATCATTTTTCATAAGGACACACCCAAGTCCTTTCTTTGATGCATCACTATAGATAACAAACCCAATATTCCCCGATTGTAGAGTCAATATAGGAGCATTGACTAATAATCTCTTCAGCTCTTTGAAACATTCTTCATAATCTTTTTTTCAAACAAATTTAACCCCTTTACGTGTGAGCTTCATTAGTGGGTTAGCTAGTTGGGAAAAATTCTGTACGAAACGCCGATAATAACCTGCTAAGACAATAAAACTGCGTACCTCAGTTATGTTTGTTGGCATGGGCCAATCTTGAATTGCCTTTTTCTTTTCAGGATCAACTAGGATTCCATCCTTATAGATTATATAGCCATGAAATGAAATCTCAAGAAGCCAGAATTCACACTTGCTAAACTTCCCATATAATTCATGTCTTATAAGAGTCTTTAGGATAATGCGCAAGTGATTTTCATGATCTTAATAGCTTTTGGAGTATTCCAATATATCATCAATAAATACCACTAAAAAATCATCGAGATATTCCTTGAAAACTCTGTTCATTAGATCCATGAAGACAGAGGGTTCATTAGTCAATCCAAAAGGCATTACTGTAAACCCGTAATGCCCGTACCTAGTTCAAAACTCTATTTTCGGAATGTATTCCTTCTTCACAGTCAACTGATGATATCCAGATCGAAGGTCAATCTTTGAAAAGTATTGAGCTTCATGCATTTGGTCAAATAAATCATCAATGCAAGGTAGGGGATACTTTTTTTTTATTGTTATAGCATTGATCTCCAAGTAGTCGATACATAACCTCATAAATCCATCTTTCTTCTTAACAAAAAAGACAGGGGCTCTCCATGGAGAAACACTAGGGCAGATAAATCCCTTATTACTGAATTCATCTAGTTGTTTCTTTATTTACACTAGTTCCACATTGTCCATTCTATAAGGGGTCTTTGATATTGGGCCTTGAACCAGGAATTAAATCAATGGAAAACTCAATTAATCCTTCTGGAGGATGTCCAGGTAAATATTCTAGAAGCACATCAACATATTCTATCACAATAGGTACATCATCTATTTGAAAATTCTTTTCCTCACCCACAACTATTTCATTCTCTTCCTCCCCAATAATGGAATTTAGTTGAGCTACTAGGGGTGGATATAGATAAGAATCAGGGGGTCACGGTTCTTCTCTAAAGATAAGGTGTTAATTATAATCGTCATCAAAAATCATAACCTTCATCTTCTTACAATAAATTTTTGCATCATGATCCGAAATCCAATACATACTAAGGATTATATCAAACTCAATCATGGGTATGATAATGAGATCAGCAGATAAAGAACATTTATATGCCTTAATGGTAACTGATTGACAGAAATTTGTAGCAATGATACTTCCCTTAAGAGTTTTGACTGACAACTCCCTTGTTAAATCAAATTGGAAATATCTAATTTTCTTAGAAAACTGGGAAGATATGAAACAATGCGATGATCTGGAATCAAATAAAACATTGGATAAACCTGATGAAATAATCAAAGTACCTGCAACCATGTCATGCGGAACTTCAACCTCTGCAGTTGTGATCACATATAATTGCCCTTGCTCTCTTGGCCTCTTATGTTGCATATTTCCTTGACATTTTGGACAATCATTAGCATTGTTCCCCATCTCCTAAAAATTATAGCATCAAACATCATTGGATTCCTTCTTTCATTTTGCAATCACCAGTAAGATGGCCTTTCTGACCACATTTGTAGCATACTCCTTTTCTTTTTAAACACACCCCAGGGTGTTTCCTTCCACAATTTTCACATGGTGGAAATTCAACTCTTCCCTTCTTCCTTGTTTCCTAATTTCCTTTCCCAGGGTTTTCAGAAACCCTCTTCTTTTCTTGCATTCACTTAAATTCATAAGACTTAGAGAATTATTTTTTGCTTTTGATATCACATGAAACTATGTCCTCAAAAGATGAAAAATTTTGGGAGACCAGTTCCCGCCAGAGGAATGGCTTTAGGCCATCAAAGAATAGATTGATTTTTCTCCTTGGATTTTGTATGTAGTCCACATCATGTCTTTCTAGCCTTGTATTGTTGGCTTCATACTTGGCAACATTTTCATCCTCCTTTTTCCTCAGATTCAAGAATTGTATCTCCATATCTGCTCTTTGTTCACGAGGGAAATATTTTTCTAAGAATATTTCCTTAAAATACCTCTATTTCATATCTTCTATTTCTTCATCCTCCTTTCTGTTTTGGATTAATGACCACCACTGATTCGTATCTCCCGATAGTCGATATAATTTCATGAAAACCTTCTATCTTTCATTACATCCCAAAGTGATAAATATCTTCGTTGAGGTAACATATCCACTACTCTACTACCAAAGGGGTTGTAGTCCCATTGAACAATCGAGGTTGTTGTCGCATAAAGAGATTTAGCATAACTCCTCCACGTGGTGGATTCAGATGCTCCATACAAGTAAGGTTATTATTCATAACCTGAGTAAGTTGTCCCAGTATAGCTATGAGTTTCTCAACACCAGTCACAGCAACAGAGCCAACATCATTGTCTTGCGTCGGAGGAAAATCCCTACAGGGGACACGTGCATTCATGTGATTTCCATTCTGTCCACTAGGCACCATATCTAGATTATGACATACACTAAATTAGGTTATGAATCACAATGCATAATCTCAACATAAAAATACTTAGAAAAATTGAGATCCTACGCATGGATAATACCATATTCAAAAATATGGTTTCTTTGAGGAATATTTTACATTTCAATACTTTATAATGGATTTTAAATAAAATGTGAATTATCCTAAGAATATACCCTGGGATTATCGTAACCAAGAGTGCAGCAAGGCCCGTTTTCATGCACCAGTTCCCATTCGAGTCTAACTCAAAGCGGTGTTTTTGGGTTTTACCCCTAGATACATCTACGCCAGAGCCGCCTCTACCTGCTCGTATCCAGACATGGATGTATTACCTGAATGATCCACATAATCTATTCCTTAAAAAAATACCAAGACGTTCTTGTATGTCTATCCTCAAAGACTATCTTAGGGACTCTTCCCTAATTTTACCTTTTTAAATCTAGTTTCCATGTATTCTACTAAACTTCCTCTGATACCAACTATAAGACACGACCCCAATTGGCCGGAGTTGGTTCCTTATTTTATTTCGTTGGCATACATACAAGGAATACGAATCCCGAAGGACCGAGTAGTTTATTATTATTGGAAAAAAGATACATACATAAGTTCAATATTACAACGTAAAGAGAAATACAATATGGGAACTCCTTAGACAACACCCATAACTACTAGGTTATTTCAGCATGTCATTCATAATAAAATTATTCATGTCCAGGAAAAAATGATACATAAGAAATGGGTGAGATGAAATGCACAGTAAGAGTAAGAAATACATAAAAAGATAGTATAAACTTAAAACATGGTGCATAACTAAAAACACATGCCTTTAATAATAAACTTGAACACATTATGGCAGGAAAATGAGATGAGTAAATAATGCCATAATAAAACATAATCATGGGTATTCTATTAATCAAATAACCACCTGAAATATCAATAACTGAACTCATAATGATGGAATGCAAAATTCTAGACATTCTGAAACATTTATTCAAGGCCTCGGACAAGATTTATCATGATTAAGGCATCCGCCAAAATCCAGATCACATTGGGAAAGGCCTTGGCCAATTCCTTGTCTAGTTATCTCATGAAACCTACCGATGCATCGAGGGGATATAGTGGGCCCCAACCACCACATAATAAGTCCAATGAATTCCTCTTATTAGCGGGGATAAACATAAACAACATATACATTCATATTTAAACTATCATATGAAGTGTAACAAACTTTCCCCAATTATTGAGCATAAACACTAACCATTCGGAATAATATGGAGAATGGTTTTAGGACTGATCATCCACAATAGAGTTAGTCATAATCCATTAAATAAAATATGGTAGTTGACTTCATAAATTGTTAAACCCAGTAATTCCATGGAATCAAAAAGAGTGTTGAACTAGATGAAAACACTCTTATAAAATCATTAAGCAATTCTTGAGTTAAATACTCTTTTTTTTTGAAAAGAAGAGTTCTTTTGGAAAACAGTATTTGTCTAAATCAAGAAGTGAGGTAAGATAGTATTTTCATAATAAAATGTGTGATTTTATTAAGATAAAGGTTTCTATAAATTGATCATATAGTGCCTTTGAAAATAGGAATGAATTTGAGAAATTCCCTTTGATCGGGCTTGTATTTTGGAAACAACTTTGAAAGTTCCTTTGAAAATGTGTAACTATTCATAAAATAAGGAAGGGTTATGGTTTGTACGCATATATATGATACTCACAAAGAATATATGATGGGAAAATAACAATACATAATAATCTCATTGAGGTAATTAGACAATGAAATTATCCCAAATGAAAATGGAAGTTCGTGTGAAAAACCCTTACCTTAACTCTAAACATGTCCCGCTCTTGTACTTATGATCCTGGAATATGAAATTGTACTTATTAATAAATTATTTCAGAACCTATTATACATGTATTTAGTTTATCAAAATTCTGGTTAGTTCATTTATGTCTTTATTGATTAGTTATTGTATTGAATTTCATCGTTCCGGGGTCTTCGTTTCTTTTATTTTTCATATTCGGTTCACTTGTTTTTAAGTAATGAAGTTTAATGGATGTAAATCTCTAGAATTGAAATTATATATTATTTATGAACATAAATAGGTGTTATTGTTCATTTATATAACTTGGTTACATGGAAGGATGATGAATTATCATTTATGACTTTAATGATAATTATTTCGGTTAATTTGTGGGTTTTGATTTCAACAAACTCATTTTTCATTATAGCCTAATACCATTTGAAAAAAGGGATTGCAGAATCTTAAATAGGTTATATTATATATAATAATCTGGTTAAACCATAACAATAATTGTTTCATGACCAGAATTTATAATGATAAAAGAAATCAAATGTCCATCGTCCTTGAATGTGTTAAATTGACACATATCGGATGGTGTTCTTGCTATTAGTATAAAAGAATGTAAAAAGGGGAGATGATGATTAACTTATTCCACTATCATGAAAACATTCTAATACATATAAGGTACTAGATTCATCACAAAATTAGGATAAAGAGAGGTAATAGAAAAATAAAACAAATGAACTTGAAAGGAAAGACAAAGAATTGAAAAGAGGAATTTACCTCTTGAACCAAACTTCTTTGAGAACCTCCTTAAGGGAGAGGTTTTGGTCATTTAATGAGACCAAAGATTTCTAGACGTGAGAGAGGAGGTTGGGAGGTTATTTGGACAGAATTTGGAGAAGTCAAAAGGCTTGAGAGGAGTGATTGGAAGTGGGTGTGAGAGGGGGTTTTTATAGTGGAGGAGAGAGGGGATTTCTTAATATAAAAGTCATTAGTTTATTATTTCTTCACAAGACAAGTAATAGTAAGTATTCCATGAACAAGAAGAGTAATTTTATCATGTGAATTCGGATTAAGGGTGGTGAAATCATCCATGATGCTAGGAATAGTCTATTTATCCTATAATGTATATATACGGTAAATTACCGTATTTTACTATTCATAAAAAAAATCAAGTATTTCAGAAAAATCCAAAAAATTCACCCTAACCATTTTTCGATGTGTAGAATCCAAAAATGAAGGCCATTTTTCAAAAATAATTTTTTAAATATTATTAATTTAATATTTAACTAAAATTATAATTTATTATCAAAAACCAGTTTTAAAACTTTCATTAACATATTATAAAATATAGGTATATCGTACTTTCAACTTGAATATTATTTATATATTATCATAGGTAAGGTTACTATTCATTAAGGTATATCACTATTCATAAGGGTATGTTACTATTCATAAGGGTAGGTTACTATTAATTAAAAATTATGTTTTTCTTATTGGACTCTAAATAACTTAGTAATCATGACTGTGTATGTCAGATTTTTGAAATTCGCATCACAGAAGTGACAAACATATGTTTTAAGGGTCCCATAGAACTTAGTAGTTAATGTGATTATGAAATATTTATAAGAATGTAATTTCCTTTAAAAAAATATTGGGTTGTTACAATATAGAACTAGAATGAGGAGTAAACCCAATTCAGTATGGGACTTTGTCTACTATGATGGTATAAGGGATTGACCTTATGCGTTTCATAATCTAGTTAATTAAACTAGAATTCATTTTCATAAATTCACAAAGATCATCTGAGTTGTGTGTTTTAGAGAATTAATTCATAAAAAATACATGACAACCCACAAGAATACAATGTGGATACAACTAAACTATTATCCACTTTATTTATAATAATTTTTTTAATATAACATGATTTATTCTCATGAAAAATCATCACAACATTCAGCTTGGATTCGTTTCTCTTAGCCACACTTAAAACCTTGTGAATTTTTTAAACATTGGATGAGTGCAAAAAGATCAGTAACTAAAATAAAAATAAAGAAATAAATTGTTATTCCATGAATAAGTATAAATATATTAAATTTTTTCCATAAAGACCGACTTCTCATCCATAAAGTATCATATACTTATTTTGTGAAAATATGAGATTTCAGTAAAACAAAAATAAAACCATATAGGTAAGTTGGGGAATTAATTTCATTATATTTTATCCTCCATAGCTACAATAAGATTCTTAACCCTCTTAGATAACATACATTGTAACAGTCATGACTACCTTATTATGTAACCCTCATGGTTATCTAATGGTGTAACCATCACAGTTACACTTGGAGTAACCATACGATTGAACTCTAATATAAACATACATAATTAATTGGAGGGGGGTTTTTGCCCCACCCTTAATGATAGAAAATTAACAAGAAGAAGAACATAATCATAAAAAAGGATTACTTGCATCATAAAAACATCCCTTTTAAATTTTGTCAAAAATAGAGATTTAAAAGGAAATTTTTAAAGAAAAGTCCTTTACCACAGGTTTGTCTTAATTAAAACATGTTTAAACCTGATGTATAATGGTTTAAGGAGTGTTATTTAATATATTAAATAATAATATTAATATTTATAATTACTTATATGATATTATTATAACATCATTCCCCCCATTTATTAATAATATTTTGTTATTTTCATTATTTTAGGTGCATTTATTTTATGATTTTCATGGATGGTTCACTGTGGATTTTCTTGTTGCATGAGAGAAAAAAATATAGAAGTGGAATTACATGGTATTAAAATTATTCCATAAATTTAAATTATACCATATGTCATTTTTTTATGTTAGGATGAATCATTAGATAAAACATTAATGAAAATGGTGTAATTTATTTTGGTAGTTTTTACAACCATCCAAAAATATGTCATTTTACTAAATATATTGTTTATATATTAGATCAAGAACATTAAATAACTTATAATAAGTATAATGAAAAATTATTCAACCATAGTAATGGTTTTATGACCAACCTTGAAGGTGATAATAGAAATGAAAGTGTATCATCCAAGAAGACAGTAAATTGACACATCACAAATGATGTTTTCATTTGTAGAATAAAAGGGGGAGGAGATAGTGTTTGATGATGAAATTTTCCATAAATATGATAAAATTAACATATATATAAGATAATGGAGTTTTAATTCCAGTTTTATAAGTGGAGGTTAACAGATAATAAGAAAAGATAAAAAATAAATGGAAAATAAAAGAAAAAGAAAGAGGATTTCACCTCTTGAAATCCCCTCTTTGAGAACCTATTTCAGGAACTTGATTTTGGTATTTTGATGAGACCAGAAGGAATTGGGAGTGGGGATGTTTCTTTTTAATGTAATTGGATTGAAATTAAACAATCTACAAGGATATTAGGTGTGAGGAGGAGAGACAGTGAGGGGCGATATTCATAGCAGAGGAGAGGGGTGTTTTCTCATTATCAGATTCATTAGCTTATTATTTTGGCTCAAGAATATGAATTGTTTGAGAATTAGAACTTAATATATTAAAATAATTATGTATATTTTACGATTATGGTCATACATAATCTATAAATCTTTTATGACTTGATAAATCATGTATTTGTCAAATATAAAAATTACCATATTCAACTATTCGCCAAAAAATAATCATTTTCTAAAAAATACCAAAAAAATAAGCTTAACAATTTTTAAATGTTTAAAATTAAAAAAATGAAATCAATTTTATTAAAATAATTTTTAAAATTTTTTCAATAAAATTTATAATTAAAATAATCATTAATTCAAAAAATACCAATTTTATAAATATAGTTGATTTTATAACAATTTGAAAATTTTATTAAGGTGTAATAAAATTATATTATAATCATAAGAAAAATAAAATATTAATTTTTGAATCTATTTTTTGAAAATAATTTTTTTAAATAATTAAACTAAATATAAAATTATAGATAAAAATTTGTGTTTTACAAAAATACCAAACCTTAATTTATCATTTTTAAAATATTAGTTTACTTATTCCATGATATAAATATATGATATTTTAACTTATAAGATACATAATATATATATATAATTTCATAGGTGAGGTTACTATTCTATTTCTCATTTTATTATTCATAAGTGTCACATTACTTTTCTAAAGTCCAAGTTACTATTCCATTGGTATGGTTTCTTCAATTTCTGAAAAATCCACTTATTTAATTAATTATTCATTTTTAAAGTTTTTATTTTGTTCTCTATTTGATTTTATGTGATTTATACTATATGAAATAATTATATTTTGGGAAAATTCATTGTTTGAATTCCTGGTCGTTACATTCTCCACACCTTCTGAAAATTGTGTACTCACAATTCTTATTTACATTTTAAACAAATGCGGATACCTTACCCACATAGCATTTTCAGATTTGCATGTTTCTTCTTCAACCATGGTATTTGTCCACAAAACCTTAAAATGGTGAATTAAATTATTCCTAAATACTTTCTGATTATGATCAATAATTTCAATGGGTTTCACTTCAAAATAAAGGTTATTTTCCAGGTGGACTACTTCTTGGCTCAAAACATGAGATGAATCAGGCACATACCTTCATAACATAAAAATATGAAAAAAATGGTCTACCTAAGATAAACTTGGAGGGAAAGTAACTTGGTTGGAAACTGGTCCAAATATCTCTAGGATTTTAGAAATCCCAATGAATCATGGAATCTTATTTCCCCTCTTAACAAAATTTATAACACTTTACATGGAGATATTTTAAGGAAAACATGATCACTTACCTCGAAAGAAACGTTTTTCCTCTTATTATCTAAATAAAATTTATTCTTGTACTGAGATATTCTTCTATGTTTCTATATCATCTTCACTTTCTCAGCCACTAACTCGACTAATTATAGTATCATAAAATTCTGTTACTTGACTTCATCCCAAAATGCTGGAGTCCGACACTGCTTTCCATATAATGCCTCAAAAGGTTCCTTCTGTATATTGGAATGAAAAATGTTATTATAAATAAATCATCTAAAGAAATTTGATGATCCCAAATTACTTGTTAATCCATTGAACATTCTTGTATGATGTATCCCAATGCCCGCTTGTTTCTCTTATTATGTCCATCATATTGAGGATTAAAGGCAGAGATGAAATCTAATTTATATCCCAAGGACTTTTGAAGGCATTTCCAAAATGTAGAAGTAATATTGGGATCTTATCTAGATACAATGGATTTTGAAAACTCCGTGTAACATGAATATCTATTTGAGGTACAGTCGGTAAACTCATCTAGAGAAAGAGTGTCTCGAATTGGAAGGAAATGTTCAGTTTTAGACATCTGATCCACAATAAACCAAATATAATTGTTATATCAAGGATTATTTGGTAGTCCCACCACTAATTACATGGATATATTATACCATTTCCACTCAGGCACTAGGGAAGTATTAAGTATCCACATTTTTAGTTTTTACTCTACTTTAACCAATTCTCATGTCTTATATTTCATGGTAAAATCCACGATATCTTTTTTCATTCAATCCCATGAGTAATACTCCTTAGGGTCTCTCTTTATATTAGTGCTACCAGGATGAACTGAAAATGGGGAACTATGAGCTTTACTTAAAAATTATTTCTTTATCTGGGAATCAAAAGACACACATAATTTCTTTCCAAATCTTAAGACACAATCTTTATCAATATTAAATTCTATAAATTTACCTTTATTAACCAATTTTACCTTTTTATATAACTCCTAATCTTTCTTATATTTTTTTAATTCTTTATGAGAGAGACGACTACACTAACACCTAAAACTAAATAGAGGAATTTCCTACACCAACAGCTTCCAAGATAAAATTCATCAAATATTTAATCAATGTGTCATATTCTAAATGTAACATGGATAATGTTGCATGATGTTTTCAACTTAAGGAATCCTATAATTTTTTTTCTTTTCTAAGATGTTAATTTATCATTCAATCATAATCATTTATTATTTCTTGTCATCTTATCCATATCATGTTATATTTCATCTAAGTAAATATATACTTTAAACTTTCATGGTTAGTATATATATCAAATTTGGCTCCATATAAATGATGTCTCTATATTTTTAATGTGAAAACCAAAACTTCTTATTACAAATCATGCGTGGGAAAATTTAACTCATGAGGTTTCAGTTGTCCTGAAGAATAAGAAATTACTTGATCATTCAACATTATATCACAAACCATTTAATTTAATAAAGAATCATTGTAGATAAAAAAATCACCATTTCTAGAAGGGTGGGCAAAAACTGGAGCATTCACCATTCTCCTTTTCAGTTATTCAAAACAAAAAATCATAATATTTTGGAAAATAAATTTCACCCCTTTTGTGTTAACATAGTTCTTGGGATAGGTAAATGTGAAAATATTTTAACAAACCATCAGTAGTAATCTACTAATCCATGAAAACTATGAATCTTTGTAACATTTTTAGGTATTTTCCATTAATCAAAAATATTTTTTTGGCATGATCTACTGGTATTCCATCTATATTTTCAATGTTCCCAAGAAATTAAATCTATTTCAACCAAAAATAACATTTGCTAAATTTTCCATATAACATCTCTTATTTGGGAGTTTACAGGAAAAAACATAACCCTTTTTTAGTATCTTTATATATTTTTTAAAATAGAAAAATATCATCAATAAAAACAAAAAAAAAGTTATCAAAATATTCATGGAATATTCTGTTCATAAAATCCCTGAATACAATAGGAGTATTTGACAAAGAAAAGTTCCTTAGAACAAACTCATAATGCCCATGTCTTGTACGAGATGTTATTTTCAATATGTTATCCTCCTTAACATTCAGCTGATGGTACTCAGATCTCAATTAAATATTGAATAAATACTTAGATACCTTTAGAAAATAAAAAAAGTCATCAATATGAGGAAATGCATAATTATTCTTAATAGTAATGTTATTGAAAGATTTATAATCAATTCAAAGTCCCAAGGGACAATATTTATTTTTAATAAACAAAATAGGATCACCCCATGGTGAAGTGATAGGTTGATTGAAACCTTTATTAATAAAACCCTCCAACTACTTTTTCCATTCTACAAGTTCCACTTGATCCATACTATAATGGGGTTTTGATATTGGCATAGCATCCAAAACTATTTCAATAGAAAATTCAACTTCTCAATCAGGTATTACATTAGTCAACTCTTTGGAGAAAACATTAAGGTAGTTTTCTTGGAAATCTTGGGAAATATGTCAGAACTTACCAGATCAGAAACAATTCCTATATTTTTAAGGAATTCCATTGGTGATTTTTTACACACTTACCACAAACTAGAAAATGGACATTATTTCCTTCATATTTATCTAATTGATTCCTACCCATTTCATTCCATCTGGAACTTTTCTTATCTTTTTTTAAAAATTACACATGCTCATTAGAAAAATCAATTTCTTCCCTCTTAGGACATCTGATGAGTGTCTCATAACTTTTGAGTTCATGGGAGGCCAATGAAATTTGGTATCTTAGCTTCAATATTGAGTAAAAATGACTGATTTTACTATCAATATCCTGAATAATATTTAGAGCATTCCTTTCCTATTAAGTCAAGTTTTCTTCATACAGGACCATTGAATCTTCCTCCTTGTGTTTCAATTAAAGTACTTTATTTACTATCCTATTTCAAGCCACCTTAGGAAAATATTTTTCAACAAAGAGGTTCTTAAATTCAACCCATTCCAAGGCATCAATCTCAATGCTATCACTGATATTCTTGACCATTCACCACCACCGGTCAGCTTCACCTTCCTAAAGATAATTTGAAAAACTAATATTTTAACTACCTCTTCACCCTTTGACATAAAAAATCCTTTCAGGGGCTTTAATCACCCTTCATCTACCACCGGGTTAGGATAACCACTGAAAGCTAGAGGGTGTTTCCTCATAAAATGTTCCACTATCTTCATGTTCCTTTGTGGTAACTCTAGTTATTATCTTTAATGGATTACACCTCTATTTTTAGACTTCACCAACTAAGCCATTACTATAAAAAACTGATCAGTTCCAATTCATGGCATTTAAGGTTGCGAATTTGGAGATATATCATCCTCTCAGTGCCTTACCACTTCAACTTCCCTATTTTTATGTGGAAAACCATTATGAACATACATATAATAGATGATGAAACTCATTAATAATTAAATGATATACCATTTCAACTTAAAAAGTGTAAAAGAAACTTTATGGTATTTTATTAACAATATCATAACCGCTAAAGTTTATTAAATCATGATATGATACCAACCATACGGACCGACCATATACATTACATTATCTAGGTAATTGAACCATAATTCAATTTCATATATTCTCAAATATCTTTTTAGTTTATAGTTTTGTTGAATTAGGTCATAAAAAATATATCATAGCCCACAAGAAAACAAAGTGGATACTACTAAAACCGTATTCAGTTTTTGTAATACTAAATTTTCTAATATAACATGAATTCTTCACATAAAAAATCTTCACAACATTCATATTGGATTGTTTTCTGTTATCCGTATTTGAAACCGTGTGAGAAAACATTTTAAAACTTGGGATAAGAAAAAAAGGTGAGTAAGGGACATAAAAAAGGAAAGAAACAATTAGTATATTAATACATATAACATATGAAAACAATTTTCTTAATACTTACATCTCACCTATAAAGTATCATACACTTACTTTGTGAAAACAAGAGATTTACATATAACATAAATATCCATATTGGTAATATAGGGAATTGCATACTTAATATTGTAACCATCACTGATATTGTAAGATTTTTAACCCTCGAAACTACTTTACAATGTAACCCTCATGGAAACCTTATTATGTAACCATCATGGCTACCTTATGGTGTAACCATCGTAGTTACAATTGGAGTAACCATACGGTTGACCTCGAACAAAAACATACCCAATACAATGGAGGGAGATATAGGCCCCACCCTTTATAATATTAAATTCACAAGAAATATATAATAATCATAAAACATCAATACTTGTATCATAAAAAACCTTCCTTTTGAATTTTGTAAAAAATAGATATTTAAACATGGATTTTGGAAGAAAATTCCCTTACCTTGGGTTCGTCTTACTTCATGAGTATTCAAAACTCTGGTATAATGGTTTAAAAAGTGTTATTTATTATATCAATGAATCCTATTCATATTTTTATTCAATTATATGTTATTTTTATAAAATATTTTCTACCATTTATTAATAATATTTTGTTATTCTTATTGTTTTGAGTGCATTATTTCATGGTTTCCATGGTTTTTTCATTGCGGATTATCTTTTGTAATGAAATAAAAACTCAAAAAGTAGAATAAAATGTTATTAATATGTTTTCTTAACATAAAATTATACCATATTTTTTTTGCTACTATTAGTATGAGTCATTAGATAAAACATTAATGAAAATGATTTAATTTATGTTGGTGGGTTTTACAACCATCATGAACATATATCATTTTATTCAATATAATATTTATATATTGGTTCCAAAATATTAAATAACTTGTAATATGTATAATAAAATATTATTTAACAATACTAATTATTTTATGAGCATCCTTGAAGGTGGTAATTGAAAATGAAAGCGTATCATCCAAGATGATGGTAAATTGACACATCACAGATGTTGTTATCATTTTTATAATAAAAGGGAGAGTACAAGGATTTTGATGATTAATTTTTATATAAGCATTATAATATTACATTATATATAATATAACTGAGTTCTAATTACACTTGTATAAGGGGAGGTGATTATATAATAATTAAATAAAAGAAATTAAAAGGAAAATACAAGAAAAATAATGAGGATTTTACCTCTTGAATTCTCTTTTTTGAGAACCTCTTCAAGGCAAGTGATTTTGGCCTTTTGATGAAACCAATAGGTCTTGGACATGGGGAAGTGTATTGGGAATGGAATTGAATATAAATTTATAAATATACAAGTCTTTGAAGTGTGAGTAGAGTAGGTGGTGAGGGGTAGTATTTATAGTGGAGGAGAGGGGTGTTTTCTCATTATTATATTCATTAGTTTATTATTTTGGCACAAGAATATGAATGTTTTGAGAAATATACCTAAATATATTAAAATAATGAAGGTTAGTTTGATATTATGGGCTTAAATCATCCATACATCAACTATGACTCAATAAATCGTGTATTTTTTAAATACCATAAATAACAGTATTTTACTATTCACCATAAAATAAATTATCTCAGAAAAATCCTAAAATTTCACCTTGATCATTTATTGATGTGTAGAATAAAAAAATTAACTCCATTTTGTGAAAATATTTTTTTTTAAATATGATAAATTTAATTTTTAATTAAAATCACCATTTATTAAAAAAAAATTCGAATTTTAAAACTATAGCTGATTTTATAACACTTTGAAAAATTAATTAATGTCTCATTAAATTATCTTCTAATCATAAGATAATAAAATATTAGTTTATGAATCTATTTTATGATTTTTTAAATCATTTAATTAATTATAAAATTGTAAATAAATATTTTTGTCTCATAAAAATAAAAAAACATAATTTATCACTTTAAAAATATTTTGTTACTTATTCCATGATATAAATATATCATATATTTATTTATAAGAAACCTAAATTCTATTTATAATTTCATAGGTGAGGTTACCATTCTATTTGGAGTTTTACTATTCTTAATGGTCATATAACTATTCTAATGGTTAAGTTACTATTCTATCGAAATGAGTTCCTTAATTTTTGAAAAATCCTCTTATTTCATTAATTATTGATTTAGAAAGTTTGTATTATATTCTCTATATGATTTTATGTGATTTATACTATATAAAGTAATTATATATAGTGAAAATTCATTGATTGAATTCTAGGTCATTACATTTTCCCCACCTTCTAGAAATTGAATCCTCAAAATTAATATTTACTTTTTAAACAAGTGAGGATACGTTTCCCTCATATCATTTTTAGATTCCCATTTTGGTTCTTCAACCATATGGTTTTTCCAAAAAAAAACCTTAACCTGGTGAATTACCTTATTCAGTAATACTTGGTCTCTATGATCAAGAATCTAGAAATTTTTCTCTTCATAAGAATGGTTCTCTTATAACTTGATTACTTCTATTCTCCAAACATGAGATGAATATGGAACACAATTTCTCAACATCAAAACAAGAAAAACATGTTTTACCCAAGATAAACTTGGACGAAAATCCACTCGATAATGAACTCCTTTAATATTTTCTAGGATTTCAAAAGTTTCATTGAACCATGGTCTTTTCTTCCTTTTCTTTCCAAAACACATAAAACATTTTTAAGAAGAAAGTTTGAGGAAAGCATGATCACCTACCACAAAAGAAATGTATTTCTTCCTATTATCCACATAAATTTTTTTGATACTCTTAGTTTTTTTCATGTATTGTTTGATTATATTCACTTTCTCATCCACTACCTATACTAGTTTTGGTCTCATTAACTTATGTTCTACAAATTCATCCCAAAATGATGGATTTGACACTTCTTTCCATATAATACCTCAAAAGGTTAAATCTATATACTAGAATGAAAAATTTTGTTATAAAAAAAATTCAACTAAATTAAAATGATGATCCCTATTTCCATGGTAATCTATTAAAGAAGCACATGACATGTTTTCCAAATTCTTAATTGTTTTCTTAGTTTATCCATCAGATTGAGGATTAAATGTTGTGCTAAAATTTAATTCAGTTCTCGATGAATTATAATGGCCATTCCAAAATATAAAAGTGAACCTAGGATCTTTTTTAGATAAAATGGATAAAGGAACTCCATATAAATTGAAAATTTATTTGAGGTAAAATATAGAAATTTTATATATAGAAAAAGTGTCTCGAATAGGAAAGAAATGTGAATATTTAGTCACCCGATCAACAATAACCCAAACCAGATTGTCACCTTGAGGAGTCTTTGGTACTACCACCATGAAGCCCATAGATATATTGTTCTGTTTCCACTTTGGAACTAGAAAAGGATAAAGAATACCTTTTGTAGTTTTCAAAATCTTTTAACCTGTTTAAAAGTCCAACATTTCATGGTAAAATCAGAAATTTTCCTTTTCATTCCATACCACCAGCAATACTCTTATTGTCGTTTGTACATGTTAGTGATGCTATGATGAAATAAAAATGCAGAACTATGAGCTTCACTTACCAATTATTTCTTCACCAGGGATTCAAAATACACACACAATATCATACTAAATCGAAATATAATATCTTTATCAACATTAAATTTAGGCAATTTATTATTCATATACAATTAATTTTTTTTTGTAACTCATAGTCATTCTTATTTGCTTGCATAATTCATTCTGATTGAGATGAATACACTAAGACTTAATCAAAATAGAGGAATTTTATACACAAATAACATCCAAGAAAAAATTCATCAAATCATTAATTATTAGGTAATGTTTCAAATGTAACATGGTAAATGTATCATGATGTTTTTGACTCAAGGATTTTTTCACATTATTTTCTTTTCCGGGATGTAAATTTATCACACAATCATAATTCCTTACCAGTTCAAGTAATATTTTATGCCTCATGTTCAATTAATTATGTGTTAATATATATTTCAAGCTTTTATGGTCTGGATATATTTCAAAGTTTTCCCCATATAAATGATTTATCCATATTTTTTAAAGTGAAAACTAGATCTAATAATTCCAAATCACATATGGGATAATTTAACTCATGAGGTTTCAATTTTCTTAAATGATAAGTAATTACCTAATCATTCTATATTACAATACAACCAAGTCCATTCTATGAAGCATTAAAATAGAAGAAAAAATTACCATTTCCATAAGGTGGTTTGAAAATCGGAGCATTCACCGATCTCCTTATGAATTTCTAAAAAGAAACATCATACTATTCTGTCTAAATAAATTTAACTACTTTTCTTGTTAACTTAGTTAGCGGGATAGGTAATTGTGATAAGATTGTTCTAAAAAACTTAGATAATATCCTCATAATACCAGAAAACTATGAATAACTATAACATTTATAGGTCTTTTCCACTCATCAAAGACTTTTGATTTGGTGGGATAAACTGTTATTCCTTTTTTTTCAATCATCCAAAGGAAAGAAATCTATTTCAACCAAAATACACATTTTCTAAATTTTCCGTATAAATTATTTTCTTTGAGAGTTTTCAGGACAACCATTGATTTTTTTTCATTATTTTTACATCTTTATGAAGACACTGAAATACCTTTAATAAAAACAACAAAAAACTTATCCAAATATTCATAGAATATTCTATTCATAAGACCCATGAATATAACATGAACATTTTTCAGACCAAAGGGAATTAAAACAAACTAATAATTCTCATATCTATTAAGGAATACTATTTTTGGGATATGATCCTCCTTCACCTTTAGCTGATTGTACCGAGATCTCAGGTCAATCTTATAGAAATACCATTCGCCCTGGTCCTAATCAAACAATTCATTGATATGAGTCCATGGATACTTATTCTTAAATGTAATGTTATTAAAATATTTATTATCAATGAAAATTATCATTGAACCATATTTCTATTCAGTGAATAAAATAGAAGCCCCATATGGTGAACTGCTAGGAAAAATGAAACCTTTTTCAACAAACTACTAGAACTACTTTTTCATTTCTAAAATTTGCACTTAAGCCACTCTATAAGGGGGTTTTGATATTGTCTTAGAATTAGGAACTAAGTTAATAGTAAATTCAACTTCCCAATCAAGTATTACACTGGGAAAATCATTATAAATAACATCCAAGTATTTATTTATCACTTGTACATCATTAATCTGAACATTTTCCTTATTTTAAACAATATGTGAAAGATAAATTTCATTTCCATCATCTAACAGTTTCTCGGCGTCTTGATATGTTATAAATGGTTTGGGTTGATTCTTGTATGGAAACTATTTTTTACTCTTAAAAAAACTACATTAGATCTAAAATAAATCTTTTATTGGTAAAGATATAGCCAATCCATACCTAGAATAAAATCAAACTCTAATAGGGGTAAAATAATAAGGTTTGCAGATAATTTCTTTCCACAAACAACTACATGAAGATTCTTATAGTTCCTTTTTTTCCATAATATTTCCCCATGGTGTTTTTACCATTAGTTATGATTTTCATTCTGGATGTTATGTTTCTAATTTACCATAAAATTATTCAAAAATAATATAATGTGTAGACCCCATAACAAATAAGACATTAAGAAATTCTGAGTAAACAAAGTACCTGACACCACTTATTTTGATGTCCCAAAAACTATTGATGTAGTATCAAAAGATTTCACTGCACCTTTATTCTTATAATTTGGATACTTCCTATTATTCAGATCTTTGTTTGGTAAGGTAGTTTCATAATTACATATCTAACCACATTTAAAACACTCTAATGTTTTATTATTAGAATTAAACATAAGATCATTTTCATTACAATCTCGAACCATATTTATAAAATTACCCCATTAGAAACACTTCCTAGATTTTTAAGGAAATCCCTAGGGTTCTTTTACCACACTTCCCACAAATTTTAATGTGGAATTTCTTACATTCATGTTTATTTTATTGATTCTTACCCATTTATTTCCATCTGGAACTTTTCTTATTGTTGTTTTCGTAGTATTTGTGATCATAATAAAACACAATCTATACATTCTCAATACATTATTGAGATTCTCATAAATTTTGAATTTACTAGAGACTAAAGTAATTTGGTATCTTGGATTCAATCTTGAGTAAAAACAATTGTTTTTTCTATCAAGATCTTGAATAATATTTAGAGCATACCTTTCCAATCAAGTGATGTTTTCTTCATACACAACCACTAAATCTTCCTCCTTTTTTTCAATTAATGGAATTTATTTTCCATACTATGTTGAACCACCGTAGGAAAATATTATTCAAGGAAAAGGTTTTATAATTCATTCCATTCCAAGGAATTGATCTCATCTCTATCACTAATATTCTGGATCATTGACCACCACTAGCCACCTTTACCTCCAAAATGATAAATGGAAACACTAAAATTTTTATTATCTAAAAAACCCATATCATAGAATATAATTTAAAGGTATTTAATCCATAATTTAGCCACCACTAGGTAAGATGATATAGTGAAAAATAAGGGTGTTTCCTCTAAAATGTTTCAAATATTGTCTGGTTCCTTTGTGGTAGATCTGGTTGTTCTCTTGTATGGATATCATCGTTATTTATAGACTACATCAACTAATCCATTACTATTAAAAACTTCTCAGTTCCAACTCCCACTATTAAATGTTTTATATTTAGAGATAAATCATCCTCTTGGTGCCTTCTCGCTTCAGATTCCCTATTTTTTCTATGCAAAACCATTCTGAAAAGACATATCTTAGATGAAGAAACATGGTAATCATTAAATTCTATATCATTTCAACTTAAAAATATGGTAAAAATAATTTATGGTATTATTTTAACAACATCCTAACCTCAAAATTTTATATAAAACATGCTCTGATATCAACTATAAGGACTCAGTATTACACATTACACTATCTAGTTAATTCAAATAGAATTCCCTTTCATACATTCCCAAAGATCTTTTAAATTTAGATTTTTATAGAATTCAATCATAAAACATACATGAAAAACCAAAATCATACAATGTATATACAACTAAAATAATGTAAATTTTTTTATAATACAATAGTTTTTAATATAACATTAATTCTTCTCATAAAAAATCTTCACAACATTCAACTTAGCTCTATTTCTCTTATCCATGTTTAAAACCCCCCGAAAAGAATTTTTGAACTTGGGATTAGCCCAAAATGATTAAAAAGTGATATAAAAAGATGAAAATAAAACATTATTCCATTAATACTTATAAACATATGAATTTTGTTTCATAAATACATACTTCTCCACCATACAGTATTATATACTTTGTGAAAACATGAGATTTCCATAGAAAATAAATAAAACCATATGGGTAACTTGGGGAATTACTTACCTATGATTGTAATGCTCCTGGATACCATATGATTTGTAACACTCATAGATACCTTACAATGTAACCTTTATGCCTACCTTATGAGGTAACCCTCATGTCTACCTTATGGTGTAACCATCACAGTTACACTTGGAGTAACCAAATAGTCAACCTCAAACATAAACATACCCAATGCATTAGATGGAGATATAGGTCCCACCATTCATCATAAAAATTATCAATAAATAGAAAAAAATCATAAAACATGAAAACTTACATCATAAAAAAACATTCATTTTTATTTTTTTTAAAATACATATTTAAAAGTGTATTTTAATGAAAAATCCCTTACATCGGGTTTGTATTACTTAAAACTTTTTCAAACCTCATTTATAATGGTTTAAAGAGTTTTATTTAATATATTAAATAATAATAATAATATTTAAAATTACTTATATTATCTTGTAATAACATATTTCCACCCATTTATTTATAATATTTTGTTATTTTCATTATTTTGGGTGCATTTATTTCATGGTTTCCATGGTTGGTTCATTATGGATTTTGTTTCCGAATGAAATAAAAACTCTATAAGTGGAATTAAATGGAACTAATTTGTTTCCATTATATTAAATTATATCATATATCATTTTTTATGATGTGAGGATGAATCATTAGATAAAAAATTAATGAAGATTATTTAATTTATTTTGGTAGTTTTTACGACCATCACCTATTTATATTATTTTATTCAATATCATGTTTATATATTGGTTAAAAAAATTTATATAAATTGTAATATGAATAATAAAATATTATTTAACTATAATAATGGTCTTATTTCTATCCTTGAACGTGATAATGGAAAATAAAAGTGTATCGTCTATGATGGCGGTAAATCAATACATCACAGACGATGTTCTCATTTTTAGAATAAAAGGTAGAGGAGAATAAGATTGATGAGGAATGTATCCATAAAAATTTTAAAATTAAAGTATATATAATATAAATTAGTGTTCATGACACTTGGATAAGGGTAGGAGAATATTTAATAAGAAAATAACAGAAATTAAAAGGAAAATAGAAGAAAAAAAGAGGATTTTGCATCTTTATTTATCCTCCTTGAGAACCTCCTTAAATAACATGATTTTATCCTTTCGGGGAAACTATCAGGTCTTGGACATGGTGAATAGTATTGTTAAGGGAATTGGATATAAATTAATCAATCTACAAGGCTTTGAGGTGTGAGGAGAAGAGGTGGTGCCGTGTAGTATTTATACTGGAGAAGTGGGTTGTTTTCTCATTATGATATTCATTAGTTTATTATTTTGGGTAAATAATATGAATAGTCCGAGAATTATCACCAAATATGTTAAAATAATGAAATGTAGTTCGATATTATGGGTTTACATCATCTATACCTCATCAATGACTCAAAAAATCATGTATTTGTTAAATACAATAAATTACCGTATTTTATTATTCACCATAAAATAAACTATTTCAGAAAATTCCCAAACTTTTACCCCAACCATTTTTCGATGTTTAGTAAAAAAATACTTCATTTTATGTATATTATTTTCTAAATATGAGAAATTTATTTTTTATTAAATAATCATTTATTCGAAAAATACCAATTTTAAAACAATACCGGATTTTATAACACATTGAAAAATTAATTAAGGTCTAATAAAATTATCTTATAATCATAAGACAATAAAATATTACTTTATAAATATATTTTATCAAAACTAAATTTTATTTTAAATTATTAATTTAATTATAAATTTCTAAATAAAAAAATATGTTTCAAAAAAATTCCAACACTTAATTTATCATTTTCAAAATATTTATTTACATATTACATAATATAAATATATCATATTTTCACTTATACGATAAATAATTTTTTTATAATTTCATAGGTGAGGGTACTATTCTATTAGTAATTTTTACTATTCATAAGGGTCACATTTCTATTCCAATGGTCAAGTTACTATTCCATTAGTATAGGTTCCTTAATTTCAAAAAAAAACTCTTATTTCATTAATTAATAATTTATAAAGTTTGTATAATGTTCTCTATTTTAATTTATGTGATTTATATTATATGAAATATTTATATGTAGGGAGAATTCATTGATATAATTCTGAGTCTTTAAATTCATCGCACCTTCTTGAAATTGCATCCTTACAACTCTTATTTACTTTTTAAACAACTAAGGATACCTTTACCTCATAGAATTTTCAGATTGCCATGTTTCTACTTTGAGCATGTGGTTTCTCTAAAATATGTCAACCTAGTAAATTACCATATTCCACAATACGTTCTCTCTATGATCAAGTATATGAATAGTGTTTTCTTTATACAAAATATTCTCTTCGAGATGGACTACTTATGATTTCAAAACAAGAGTTGAATCAAAAATATACTCTCTCAACATCAAAACAAAAAACAAATATTGTGTATCTGAGATAAAATCAGAGGAAAATCTACCCAATAGTAAAAAATTCCAACTTTTTCAAAGATTTCTAAAGGTCCAATAAACCGTGGACTTAGATTTCATCTCTTACCAAAACTCATAACACTTTTCCAAGGAGAAAATTTAAGGAAAACATGATCACCTAACTCAAAAATAAAAGTCTTTCCTCCTGTTATCCGCATAAATTTTATACCTTCTCTAAGCTGTTCTCATGTGTTGTTGGATCATCTTCACTTTCATAACCACTTCCTCTACTAATTCTAGTCCCATCAAATTCCATTCCCCGATTTCATCCCAAAACTTTGGAGTCAGAAACTACTTTCTATATAATTCCTCAAAATGTTCCATCTGTATACTTGAATGAAAACATTTATTATAATAAAACTCATGTAATGAAATATAGTGATCCCAACATCCCTAGTAATCTGTTAATCATTCACATAACATGTCGCCCAATATTTGAATTTCTTGGTTCGTCTATCCACCAGATTGAGGGTGAAAGGATATGATGAAATTTAATTTATTTCCCAATGAAATCTAAAGGCCTTTCAAAAATATAGAAGTGAAACTGGGATCTAGTACAAATACAAAGGATAGTGTAACTCCATTAAACATGATAATCCCTTTTTGGCATAATCGAGAAAGCTGATCTAGAGAAAGAGTGTCTCGAATAGGAAAGAAATGTGTATATTTAGTCTTCCAATAAATAATTATCCAAATCACATTATTACATTGAGGCGTATTTGGTAGTACCACCATTTAGTCCATATATATATATATATACACATTACCATATCCACTCTAGCACTAGAAAAGGATGAATAATCCCATTTTTTAGTATTTTATTTACATTAACCTATTGAAAACTAAAAAATTTCATGGTAAAATCATGAATATCTATTTACATTCCATCAGACAAGTAATGATCCTAAAGGTCACTGTATGTATTAGTGCTACAAGGATGAACTGAAAAAGAGAAATATGAGCTTATATTAACAATTATTTCTTTATATAGGAATCACAATACACACATAATATATTTCCAAATCTCAAGAAATAATATTTTTCAACATTAAATTAAGGAAGGTTACCTTCCTTAACAAATTTTACCTTTTTATGTAACTCACAATATTCCTTTTGTGTGTGATTAATTTTTTCTAAGAGATATGACTGTTGGGAAACCTGAAAAAAGTAGAAGAATTTATTACACCAATTACTTTGAACCAAAAATTTATCAAATAATTAATCAAGGGTTAATGTTCCAGATGTAACATGGTTAATTTAGCATAATTTTTTCCAATCAAAGAATCTACCACTTTGTTTGTTTTTCTAGGATTGTAATTGATCATGCATTCATAATACTTTATTAGTTCAATCCATCTTTTCTTCCTCATTTTCAATTTCATCAGAGTTAATATATACTTTAAAATTTTATGGTGAGTATATATTTCATATTTGGATCCATATAAATGATCTCTCTATATTTTTAAAGTAAAAATCTATAGCTGCTAATTCATAATCATGTGTTGGATAATTTAAATCATCAGGTTTTAATTGTTTTGAATAATAACCAATTACCCAATCATTATACATTAAAACACAACCAAATCCCTTCAATGAAGCATCACTGTAGATGAAACAAAATCACCATATCTAGAAGGCAGGACCAAAACTGGAGGATCCACCAATCTCCTTTTCAATTCTTGAGAACAAACATCACAGTTTTCTATTCAAATAAATTTTACCCTTAATCATGTTAACTTAGTCAGTAGTCTAGATAACCATGATTTTTTTAACAAACCGTCAGTAATAACCTTCAAATCCATGAAAACTATGAATATCTATAATATCTGTAGGTCTACTCAATTCATAAAAAAATTTATGAGGGATCAAATGTTTTCCATCCTTATTTACAAAGTTCCCAAGAAATGAAATCTTTTGTAACCAAAAAAACATATTTTCTAAATTCCCCATATAACTTCTTTTATTTTAGAGTTTTCAAGACAACACATAAATTTTTTTCATGATATTCATAGATTTTTTTAAGACTCCAAAAAATTATCAATAAAAACAACACTAAACATAACCAAATATTAATAGAATATTCTATTCATAAGATCCAAGAATTCAGTGGGTTTATTTGTCAACCCGTTGGGCAATAAAAAACTCATAATTCCCATATCTAGTATGGAATTCAATTTTTGAGATTTTATCCTCCTTCAAATTTGGCTGATGGAACATGTATATCAATTCAATATTGGAAAAATATTGAGCTCACTAGAGCTGATCAAGAAATTCGTCGATATGAGGAAATAAATACTTATTATTAACATTAATGTTAACTATAATAAATGCAAAGTGTCATGGAACAATCATTATTTTAATAAAAAACAGGATCAACCCATGGTGAAGTTATAGGATGAATGAAACCTTTATCAAGAAAATCCGGCAACTACGTTTTCAATTCTAGAAGTTCCACATGATCCATTTGATAAAGGGGTTTTGAGATTGGATTAACATCATGAAATAAGGCAATAGAAAATTAAACTTACCGATCAGGTATTACACCTGAAAAATAATTAGGAAAAACATCCAGGTATTCATTTACCACTAGAACTTCATTAACCTGAACATTTCCCTCATTTTTAAAAATATATGAAAGATACCTTTAATTTGCATCTTATAAAAATTTCATAGCTTCCTGATATGTAATAAATTGTATTGGTTGATTATTGTATACAAATGAAAATGTTTCTGAAAAAAAATTATTTGGATCTACAATCAATATTTTTATGGTAAACAGATAGCCAATCCATACCAAGAGTAACATCAAACTCTACTAGGGGTAAAAAAACAAGGTTTTTAGGTAATTTATTTCCACAAATAAAAAACTAAAAGATTCTTATAATTCATTTTGGCCTTAATATTTTTTCATTATATTTTTACTATAAGTCATGATTTCAGTTCTTGATATGAAGTTTCCAATGTACCCGAAATTTATTATGAAATAAAGGAATGTGTAGAGCCTGTATCAAACATGAAATTAGCTAATTCCGAGTAAACATAAAAAGTACTTGATACCACTTCATTGAATGTACCAACATCTATTGACTTGGTCGTAAAAGATTTCACTACACATTTATGCTTATAATATGTTTTCTTTCTATCACTAAGATCTTTATTTGGGGAGGTATTTTCATAATGACCCATCTCACCACATTTAAAACACTTTACAGTTTTCTTATCAGAATTAATCTTCAGATCATTTTCATTGAAAAATCAGGCCATATTTCCAAAATTACCACATCAAAAACCTTCCCCGATTTGTGAAGGCATTCCCTAAGGTGTTTTTTACCACACTTCCCACAAACTAGTAAATGGAATTTTTTACCTTTAGATTTATTTGATTGATTCTTACTCATTTCTTACCTTCCTAGCCATTTCTTCTGCCTATTTTGAAAGTACATGTGGTCATTAGAAAACTCCATACCCTCTCATCACATCAAATGAGTTTTGTATAAATTTTATATTCATGAGAGGCCAAATCCCTTTTGTATATTACCTTCAATACTGATTAAAAAATGATTGATTTTTCTATCAAGATCCTGAATAATATTTGAAGCATATCTAGCCCATAAGGTGAAGTTTTCTTCATATATGACCATTGATCCATCATCATTATATTTAAGTTCATTGAATTTCTTTTTCATCCTATGTCAAAAATCTTAAGGAAAATATTTTTCACGTAAAAGTTTCTTAAATTCAACCCATTCCAAGGTGTCGATATAGTTGATATTATTGACCATCAACCAACATTGTTTAGATTCACCTTCAAAATTATAAATGGAAAGACTAAAATTTTAATTTTCTTAACACCTCAGGATTGAAAATATAATTTTAAAGGTCTTTATTCTACCCTTCATCCATCACCGGGTCAGAAGATCCACTGAAAGTAGAAGGGTGTTACCACATAAAATGTTCTACAATCTTCATGATTATTTATGGTAGATATAGTTGTTATCTTTCATGGAAGAAACCACTATTTATAGCATGCATCTATAAATCCATTACTATCACAAACTGCACTGTTCCATTTCCCACCCTTCTATGTTCCGTATTTAGAGAGATATCATTTTCTTTGGGCCTTCCCACTTCATCTTCCATTTTTTCGGTGGAAAATAATTCTAAATAGATGTATCTTAGATGGATAAAATGGTAATCATTAAAATATATACCATTTAAAAATAACTATATGTTAAAAATAATTTATGGTATTCTATTAACAACATAATTACCCCTAATTTTATCTAAAATGTTCTTGGATACCAACAATAAGGATGTAACCTTATATATTACATTATCTATTTAATTAATTAGAATTCACATTCATATGTTCTTAAATATATTTTTAGTTTATAATTTTATATAATAAAGTCATAAATCATACATAAAAACCCAAAATCAAAAAAAAAATTATACTACTAAAATAGTATCCATTTTATATAATAATTGTTTTTAATATAACAAGAATTCTTCTCATGAAAAATCATCACAAGATTCAACTTGGCTTTTTTTATCTTATCAATATTTAAAAACTTGTGATTTAATTCAACTTGGTATGAGCCAAAAAATATCAATATGGGAAATTAAAATAAGAAAATAAACCCTTAGTTCATTAATACTTATAAGCATATGAATTTTTTTTCACAAAGACATACTTCTCACCCATAAAGTATGATATACATACTTTGTGAAAACAATAGATTCTTATAAAACATAAATAAAACCATATGGGTAACATGGGGAATTAATTACTTAATATTTTAGACATCATGACTACCATATAATTTATAACCAACATAGTTACCTTGTAATGTAACCCTCAAGGTGACCTTATTTTGTGACCCTCATGACTACCTTATGGTGTATCGAAAACTGACGTGATAAATGAAATCTCGGTGCTTTATCATGTCAGTTATAAATAAACTGACATGATAAAGGAAATCTTGGTGCTTTACCACATTGTTTATAAAAAAACCATCGTGATAAAGCCAATCTCAGCAATTTATCATGTCAGTATAAAGGGACACATATCACATCAGTTATAACAAAACGGACGTGATAAATTGTTTTCTACGTCGGTTATTAAATAATAGATGTTATAAACATTAAAAAATTAGTTTAACACGTCTTTTATTAAATAACCGACCTGATAAATCTTTTAAATGATTCATCGCACCCCGTATGCAGTCATTCTGTTTTCTTCGATCGGGCAACCTGCGACTCGTCTCTCTCACGTGGAAAACCAAGAATCGATTCATCGAATTCGTTCCCTCCAGCCACTTTTTTCCAACATCATTCTTCATATATATTATTATCAGATCTATCAAGTCAACTCAAAACACTCAAGTAAGCCTCACATGACTCCTTTTCAGTTTTTTTCCGAGATGCCCTAAACTAATTTTTTGAGATGTTATTTTTCTTTGTTCTTTCTATCATGGTTAGTTTCATAGTGTTCATCTATACCATGCTAAATTCTTTTCTGGTAAAATAAATCTATAGAAGTGATATCATGCAAGTTTACAATTTTTGTGTGTCATATCATGTGTGTGTGCGCATACAGGGGGTTTCCAATGAGGTGGGGGGCTGTGCAAGTGGGTGGGGGTGTACAGGGGGGTTGGTTGGGCTGTCCAGTTGGGTGGTGGTGTCCAGGGGGTGTCAAAGGGGGTGGGCGGTGGTATTGAAGGGGGTTTAGGGGCTGTCATATGGGTTGGGGGTGTCCAAGGGTGTGGGGGATGTCAAAGGGGGTGGGGGTGGTGTCCAGGGGGTGTGGGGGCTGTCCAAGGGGGGTGTGGGCTGTCCATAGGGTTCAGGGGGTTTTCCAGAGGGTTGGGGCTGTCCAGGGTGTCCATGGAGGTGGGGGGGGGGCAGTCCTGGGGTGAGTGTGTGTGTGTGTGTGGGGGGGGGTCCAAGGGGTGGGGTGTCGAAGGGGGTGGGGGCTCTCTAAGGGGGTGGGGGCTGTCCAAGGGGGTGATGGGCTTGTCCAAAGGGTTTGGGGGGTTGTCTTGGGGGGGGGGGTTTCCAGAGGGTTGGGGGATGTCTAGGGGGTGTCCAAAGGAGTAGGGGGTGGGGGCGGTGTCTCGGAGGGGTTTGGGTGTCCAAGGGGGTGGGGGTGTTCAGAGGGGTGGGGGGGTGTCCAAGGGGGTCGTGGTGTCTAGGGGGTGTCCAAGCGGGTGGTGTCCAGTGGGTTTAGGTGGCTGTCCAGAGGGTTGGGGGTTGTCCAGGGTGTCCATGGAGGTGTGGGGGGGGGGATCGAGGGGTATGTGTGTGTGTGGGGGGGCGGGGTCCAAGGGGGTGGGGGTGTCTGAGGGGGTGACAAGTAGGTAGGGGCTATCCAGAGGGGGTGGGGGACTATCCAGAGGGTTTCGGGGGTTGTCCAGGGGGGCTGTCCAGAGCGTTGGGGGGTGTCCAAGGGGGTAGAAGGTGGGTGGTGGTGTTCAGGAGGGTTGGGGGGGGGGGGGTCTAGGAGGGGTGGGGGTGTCCAAAGGTGTTGGGGGGGGGGGCTGTCTAGAGGTTTGTGGGTTGTCCAAGGGGGTGGTGGTGTCCAGGGGGTGTCCAAGGGGGTGGGGGTGGTGTCCAAGGGGGTGGGGGATACATGTCAGTTGGGATTGACTATTGCATCGTGGTTTGTGAGATTATGACATGATTATTTTATTGTTTCATGTATATTAGTGTTTCAATATGATTCTATTTGGTTATATATATTTTGACTAGTCATTGACTATGAGAAAATTATGGGTTATGGGGGAGACCATGTTGTGGTTTTCAAATATGCGCAATTATCCTGACCCCATTGTTCCGTGATGATTGGATTTACATTGTGATCTTTTCCATATGAGTTTTTTATTTTAAATGTGATTTGATTCTCAGGTATAATCTGTTTTCTCCAATTTTCTATCAACCATTTGATGCCCCATGGTTTTCTTTTTTTCCATGGAATTTCCTTAAATAAGTTACTTATTCCGTGTTCTTCTTCCTTAATTCTTTGTTTCTTTTTTTCTTCTTCGTCCATTTCTTCTTCTCCTTCATTCCTTCTATTATTAGGGATGTTTGGTCATTTCTAAATTGATGGTTCAATAGCAATTGATGTGTTCTAGGGTTATTAGGAGGGTTGGGGTGTCTGAGGGGGTGGGGGTGGGGGCTGTCCATGGCGGTGGTGGTGTCTAGGGGGTGTCCAAGGGGGTGGAGGTGGTGTCCAAGGGGGTGGGGGTGGTGTCCAAGGGGTTTGGGGTGTCCATGGGGTCGGGGTGGTATCCAAGGGGGTGGGGGTGATGTCCAGGGGGGTGGGGTGGTGTCCAGGGAGTGGGGGGGGGGGGGTTGTCCAGAGGTTTCAAATCGTTAGGATCTGTGTAATTTTCAATAGTGAATGTATACATATTTTAATATTTATACTTAATATTTCTTTTTTATAGAACGGTGAATTTGGAATCCAATTTCACCAGGATGTATTCTTTTTGAACCTTAAGAAGAAAAGATCCAATATGAATTTAAAACTGTTATATCTAACTATATTTTGTTTTTAAAATCATATTCAAGCATATTTTTTTTAAATATGAATAGATTTGTTTTATATTTAAAAATAGTTTTAAATTAAAATTATGATTTTTTAATATAAACATATATTTTTTTATCTTAAAAAATGTATAATTTTGATATTTTTTATAGGTAATAATTATTTGAAGTTAGATTAAGGCACATCGAATGAGCAATGAATATGAGGAAGGTGTTGAAGCCTTTTTGGAATTAGCTAAATGAAATGTTCCAAGTAGTGACATTTGTTTCTGTCTAAGGATGAAATGTTTGAATATGAAGAAGTTTAAAAGTAGAGAGGTAAAAGATCATATGATTTTTCATGGTTTTAATCTAAGTTATAGCCCTTTGATTTGGCATGGTGAAACTGCACGAAATGTCACTGATGATGATGATTCTCAAGATGGTAACTCTGATGGAATTGAAGAAATGATTCACGATATTGCAGCAGAACAAATTGAGATAGAACCGACAGTTGTGCGTCTATATGGTGATGCTGAAAAACCATTATATCCAGGTTGTATAGATTTTACGGTTTTGTCGACGGTGTTAAGATTGATTAACCTAAAGGCAAAACATGGATGGAGTGAAAAAAGTTTTACAGCGCTGGTACAATTGAGGAAAGACATTCTTCCAAAAGATAATGATCTTCCAGATTCACATTATAAGGCCAAGAAAATATTATGCCCGATGGGATTGGGATACAAGAAAATACAAGCCAGTCCGAATGACTGTATGATATATAAGAAGGAATTTGAATTTCTGTCAGAGTGTCATAAATGTGGTACATCACGTTATAAGGTGAAAGAAAAATCACAGGCTGATATAAGTATAATAAATATCCGTTCAAAGGTATTTTGGTATCTTCCTATAATTCATCGTTTCAAACGTTTATTTGCTAATTCACAGGATGTAAAAAAGGTTAATATAGCATGCTCATGAGTGGTTATGTGATGGAAAATACGTCATCTAGCTGATTTTCCCCAATGGAAGAAAATTGATGAGTAGTATCCTATATTTGGAAATAAAATTATAAATATCAGAGTAGGGTTGTGCACAGATGGAATGAATCCAGACCGAACACTCGGTATCACACATAGTTCATGTCCTGTTTCATTGGTAATTTACAACCTGTCTTTTGAAGTTTGTATGAAGAAAAAAAATGTCATGTTGAGTATAATGATATCTGGTCCGAAGCAACCTAGGAATGATATTGATGTTTTTTTGTTACAATTGATTAATGATTTGAAAATTTTATGAGAGGACGGTATTGGGGTGTATGATTCTTATAAAATGGAATATTTTCAACTGTATGCAGTGCTTTTGTTCACTATATATGACTTCCCAGCATATGGAAATTTGTCTGGATACAGTGTTAAAGGGCATAAAGCATGTCCAATTTGCGAACAACAGACTACATATTGTCAAATTCATCATGGGAGGAAAATAGTGTACATCGTTCATCGAATGTTTTTTCATGTGGATCACTATCATAGAAGACTAAAAAATGAATTCAATGGCTTACAAGAATTCTATAGTTCTCCAAAACCTTTATCCTCTGATCTGTATTTTGAGAGGGTGGAAAACCATGATGTGACATTGGGAAAGACACATAAATCTGGTAATGATAGACATATATGGAATACAATTTCAAATATTTTTGAGCTACCATATTTGAGATATCATGAAAGTTAAACATAATATTGATGTTATGAATGTGGAGAAGAATATCTGTTATAGTTTGATTGGAACATTGTTAGATATTAAAGTCAAGACAAAAGATGGGTTGAATGGAATATTAGACTTACTATCAATGGGAATAAGTTTGGAGTTAGCTCCCACTCGTAATGGAAGATTAACATTTCTTCCCCCGGCTTGTCATACATTATCCAAGAGGGAGAAAATTAGATTTTTTTAGTGTCTTCATGATATCATAGTGCCTCAAGGTAATTCTTTAAATGTATATTTTTTTGTCACATTGAAGGACTTGAAGTTGATAGGTATGAAATCTCATGATTGTCACGTCATGATGCAACAACTTCTACCAGTTGCATTGCATGGAATATTTCCCATCAGTGTCAGAAAGGCTATAATTAAGTTGTATTATTTTTTCAATTCAATTTTTAATAAGGTGATTGATTTGAATGCTTTGAACATTTTGGAAAAGGATTCAATTTTTATACTTTGTCAATAGGAAATTTATTTTCCTCCAAAACTTTTTGATATAGTGGTGCATTTAATGATTCATCTGGTTTGAGATATAAAGCTTTGTGGACCTGTATATCTTCGCTGGATGTATCCTTTTGAAAGGTATATGAAAATGTTGAAGGGGTATGTTAAGAATCCATATCAACCTGAAGCTTCCTTTATTGAAAAGTATATTTCTGAGGAGGTTGCAAAGTTTTGTACGAGCTACTTGGTTGTGGCGCAGCACATAGGTTTGTCTCCATCTCGCCTTAAACGAGTTAATAATGAGGGAAATGGGATTCATGGCTTGAAAGTCAAATCATTGTCAGCTGAACATATGAAGAATTTATAATCATACATCTTGAATAACATAGATGATGCTATACTGTGTATCACATTGCATATAATGAGTTGAAACAATGTCATCCAAGGTGGAAAGAAATGTGGATTTTGAATTAGCACAACAAAACATTTTTTTCATGGTTTAAAAAGACCTTTCTTGGTAGATTAGATGTATCAAAGACATTAAAATTGGTAGTGTGTGTTCCATGTTTAAATGTGATAACATGGTCCGGTTATGACATTAATGGATATACATTTCATATGAAATCTCAGGACAATAGAAGTGCAGTTCGGAATAGTGGGGTATTGGTGTTTGTAGAAGTAATGCATTTTTCGAGTGCTAAAGACAAAAGCCCAATTTCTGCATTAAGTGCATATTATGGAGTGATTGAAGACATATGGGAGGTTGATTACTTTAAAATTAAAGTTCCTGTTTTTAACTATAAATGGTTTATCGGTAAGAACAATGTCAGACATGATGAATTAGGAATGACAGTTATTAATCTGAATATATTGGAAGAAACAACTGATTCTTTTATAATGGCAACGCAAGAAAAACAAATTTTCTATGTAGTAGATCAATCATATATGCAGTGGGCTGTTGTTTTATAAGGGAAAAAATAATATGTTGGTGAGGATGAATTTGATGAAGATGCTAATTTGTGTGAGGTCCCTACTTCCATGGAAAGATTAACAGAACATAATGACAATCATGTTGAATACATGGTTTGTGCCATAAGGAACGATCACAACAAAGGAATTTTGGAAAACAATCCATTTATACAATCCTAAAATTACAGGTAAAATTTTCTTATTTCTTTTTTAAATTTATTATTTTCATAAAATTATAGATATTGTAAGTTTTTTATTTATTAAAACATGTATTAAAACATAATAAGTATATGTTTTTGTTCGTTTTAATTTTGATTAGTTTACTTTATCATGTGTACCATTATTTAAATTATATATCTATTTTTTTGTTCAGTAAAAATTACCTTACCATGTTTTCCATGTTTACCAGGTTTACCATGTTTACCATGTTTACCTTCTTTACCATCAATACCATCTATTCAATCTTTACCATTGTTTAACATGTTTACCATATTAACCATGTTTACCATTACGTAACTTAGTAAAATTTTCTATTTTATTTTTTCATTATTATTGTAATATTTGAATTTTTATATTTTTTAAATAATGTTTGTTTTTTTGATTTGAAGGATAATGACAGATCAATCAGTTGATCAACCACATGATTCTAGAGATGAGCATATTGGTCATACCTATGGGGAGGAACATTCACATGCTCCACTTGATGTTCCCCAATCTTCCTCATGTGCTCCCATTAAGACAAAGAGTTCAACAGTTGTTAAATGTGGGTGCACATGTTTACCAAAATTATCACTTTAACATATGCCGGATCAAAGGATATTCATTTAGTTTGATGAGGATGATATTCTTAGAGGTCCAAATGTAAAAGATTTTAAGAGTTTTGTATCAACTCAGGGTAAGAGCAGAATAATCATTGTGTATGATGACTGGATAAGTGTGAACAAATTGATAATATCTCAGTTGTGGGAGACGATTTTGCTAATATCTTTTACTATTGTTTGCATTTCTTTAAATTTTTCTAGTATATATAAAATGTTTAACCTCTTATTTATCATATGACATTTGATATTCCTAACACTGGAGGATTCATGAAGAAATGATTATCGATGGCTGCCTGGAGATGGAGGGATTTCAAAACAACCCTCTCATCTGATTTCATTTTTGGTCATAGGAGTCATGGCAATCCATGTCGTATATATCCTTTCATAGATAAAGACACATGGAGACAGTTTTTTGAAAGTAGAAGAAAAGATTCATTTTTGGTAAGGTCAATGTAAGATTTTATACTCTTTCTTATATAAATGATCTTATTAATGTTTTGTTAATGATTTCTTATTCTTAATTTACGAAAATCATGAAAATCCCACCAAGAGATCCAATCTAAAAATGTATACCCTCAAAGTTTATCTCGGGGAGGGTATGAATTATTGGAAGAAGAAATGATGGTGGAAAAATTACAAAACCTAAGAGCTAAGTCTTCAAGCTCTAGAGAGGTGTAACCTCCATCCCCTCTATCTAGACATGAAAAATGGAAGAGAGATCGGATGGGAAAAAAGAGAAATATCTTTCCTAAGATTAGAGAATCGTAGCTAAGAGGCTTGTAAGATATCTATTTTATTTATTTAAGTTAACTATTTTCTTTATATAATTTCAATAATTATAGAAATGTTCAATTAATTGATATAGGATTCTCTTGAGGAGAATATCTCACAGGCGGTATTTACAGCTACTGGGAGGCAAGATATTTTATCTGCAACATTGGGTAAGCCTGAACATCCTAGTCGTGTACGAGGATATCCAACAGGTGTATCATTAAGAAAAGTGTTTCCAGGTTCTTAAAATTCTAATGTTGAGCGTGTTTAAAAAAAATTGAATCCTTAGAGGCTGAAGTTCATAATATTAATGCGATGGTGGAGGAAAATATTAGAGTGACAGTATAGTCTATGTTTGAAAACATGAAAATATAATTTCAGACTGCAGCTCCCACTCCTCCACCTCCCCCTGCAGACCCCATTATTTATCCTCCACCTCCACCAGTAGCTCCCATTCCACCACCTCATCCTGCAGACCCCATTTTTTATCCTACTCCTCCTTCCCAGCTTCCTACTTATTGAGAGTTGTATGTTGATGATCCTCATCATCATATAGTAGCATATGGATTGGTATATTGTATAGGAGATACAGTTCATCATCAGCAATTAGAGTTAGATAATCTGAGGGTCAATTTACAGGATATTGTAGATATATCAGCTCGAGTACCATTACCTACAGATGAGGTGACAACAGTTGGACATAGTATCGGTCATTTTTTAATTTGTCCATCCAGACATCTCCGACTCATTACCATAGAGGTATGCATGTTATATCTTCTATTTTATTTTTTTATTAAAGTTGTTTTATCATTTGAAAAATAATATATTTTTCTATTTATTTTTATAGGAATACTTCAAAGGTAAATAAATATTGTATAGACAACAACAAAGACAATTGGCTATGACATTGGATACATATTCTAGTAGTCTTGACAGATTTTCAAGATATTCAAATTTGTTGGCTGATCATTATGAGTTTCTAATAGAATCTCGTGTTTGTGGAGGTGCAATAACTATGGGAATTGTGAAAACCAATATCATGGAGTTGTTACTGGAGATAAGTTGGGAATCAACGTGGTGAAATTGTTTTCCATGTAAGTCATAACACCTTTTACCTACATTATATTTATTAAAAATGTATACTTATGTTTGTTTTGTGTTAGGTATATTTATAACATTTTTGAGAAGGATGAGCAGACAGATGTATATGGATTCATGGACCCGCATTTGATTTCCCCTAAAGCATGTGCATTGGATGTGGAACAAATAATTTTTTCTATTGTAGAAATACTTGAACAGAATATAGTCACACAAGACGATGCCTTTTTGTGAGAGGTATGAAACACATCTCTCTCAAAGAGTTCATTATCATTTATCATAAAAACCAATAACCATAAATTTTCTTTTATCAGTGATCATTGGATGTTAGGGTTTTTTTCCCAAGGGATAAAACACTTTATTGGATATGATTTGTCCATGGTGATGTGAGGGAAAGTTTTAAGAAAATGTTGGAAAAGTAATTTTAAATTTCTCAATAGTTTTATATATTATAATTAATTTTAAATTTATCTCATTCTTATTATTTTCTAACAGGGGATGGGTCTACTTTCAAGAAAACACAAAGAAAATGAGTGAGAAGATCAAATATGTAAATGTGATGGTCAAAATCCATTTATAATTTGTACCTTTTGATTTATTACATAAAAAATAATATATTAAATTTAAACTCATTCAAACAGAATTTTCATGAACAACAAGGCATCATCGAATGTGGATATTATATGTTAAGATTTATGTATGAAATAATGAAAATTGGGACAGTTGTGAACTTTGACCTGGTAAGATTTCCTTATAAACTTTGCCATAATATTTCAATTTGATTTATTCATTATACACATTAACTACTATCCTTTTAATTTGTATCTATTTTATGACCCTCAACCCTATAGTGCTCAAGATGTCAAACACTTACAAGTGGAATGGTCACATTATTTTATAGGTTTGATTGAATTTTAGTTGTTTGTAGTGTAAAATGTAATTTTGAATATTGTCATTGTAATTGTGTATTTGGTAGTCATTTAGGTTGGATTTAGATTTTTTTAAGTTGACATTGTATGTTTTTAATGTTATATATGTGAATGTTTAATTTTTATCTACTTCTTGTTTTGGTCTATTTATGATGGTTTTTCTGGTATAGAATCTAGTCTGGGAGGAGGGGTTACAAGGGTGTGGGGGTGTTCAGTGGGGTGGGGGTATCCATGGGTGTGGGAGGGCTGTCCGATGGGGCGGGGGTGTCCTAGTTGTCCATGAGAGTGGGGGGCAGTCCAGGGGGTGGGAGCATTTCCACGAGGGTGGAAGGGCTGTCCAGGGGATCCGGGGCAGTTCAGGGGGTGTCCAGGGTTGTGGGGTTGTCCTGCATGGTGAGGGGGGGGTTTCCAGGGGTGTGGGAGGGCTGTCCAGTGGGGGGGGTATAGGTACCACAATTAATAATAAAAAATTACTAAGAAATAGAATATAATCATAAAAATGAATAATTTCATCCTAAAAAATCTTTTGATTTTTTTAAATAGAGATTTAAAAGTGGATATTTGAAGAAAAGTCCCTTAACACACATTCTTATTACTTCAAAAATGTTCAAAACTTTTTTATAATGGATTAAAGATTTTTTTTAATATATTACAGAACCATATTCATATTTATAATTAATTATATGATCTTATTATAACATCTTTCAAACCATTAATTAACAATATTGATTTTTATTTTCATTGTTTCAGGTGAATTTATTTCTTGGTTTACATGGTTGGTTCATTATTGATTTTTTTGTCAAATGGAAGAAAAAATCTATAGGTGGAATAAAATTGTATTAATATGTTTCTATAACATGAAATGATACTACGTATCATTTTTTTCTGACATGAGGATGGATAAATAGATAAAACTATCACAAACCGTCCAAGAGGGGATCATGTCATGACTACCCCAGGCCCACCTCCAATAGGCTAGGGGCTTAGAACTAGCATTGAGTTGTCATATCCCACAAATGGGAGGCATTTTCCTAAGTACCTATACACACACACACATATCTCCAAACTAGAAATGTTGAAATGAAAAAACACTATATAGACAAAGCATGGATACACTAAGATACCAACATAGGAGTACAATAGTAGGAAACTAGAAAGTAAAAAAGGGCCGAAATAAAATCCCATCCAAAGAAAGAGTCTAAAAAAGGGAATGAAAAAGTTCCGGAAACTCATCTATAGAAAACCCTAAATGAAGGGTTGGTGTAGGACAGCTATCTGAAGACATAGGAGCACACCTCGCCTATATGATCACCCTGATAACCACCTAGTCTAAGTCCACATAGGACTTCGTCGAAGAATTGATCATTTCCACAAGATACAACACGTGCAGACAAAGCCCGTGTAGGGGTGTGTAAAACGATACTCAATAGGACACCCCAAAATAAAAAAGTAATACCACTAAGAAATACACAAAATACACCATAAGAAAATAAATTAAGTATACTACAAATGAATACACTAAGTACAATCAGCGCACAGAAGTACAATTCAATAGCACAAAAAGTAGGAATATCAGACATAATCCATATAACACCCAGTATCGGTAAGACACAGTGTTTGAATAACACACAAAGTGTCGATAACACATGGAGTGTTGATAACACATTAAGTGTCAATAACACACAGAGTATCGATAACACATGGAATTTCGATAACACAAAGTGTTTAGATAGGTCATGTATCCCCTAAATCACATAGTCACCAAGTCACATAATCTCAAAATCACAGCCAAATATAGGATTCTTCTCATAGTGCGCTTGTTATGGGAGGACCTACTCCTCAAGAAAAAATTTCATATAAAAACATTCACAAAGACTCACATAGAGTACCTAAAAATATTATATTATCACAATGGTCCCAACACTGCAAATTGATCGTCAAATGGACACACTGTTTCAAAGTTAAGATGTTTTACTGAAAATATCTGACCCAAGTCTGGTCTGGGTCTGATGCAACCCAACAGACCTGACACGACCTGTAGGACGACCCAACCCAGTCCGGCCAACCTGAACCTGTCTGGTCCAGTCTGGTCCACTGGTTTGGGCCCACTTGTCACAACCTGCTAGGCTCAACCAACTGGGTCCAGCCCGCCAGGCCACTAGAGTAGCCCAGTCGCCTTGGTCTGGCCCACTGCATAAGGGATGGTTTTCTCCAATGGATACGACCTGACCTGTACATGCCCCCGAGTCCACACAATTTTCCCCGACTTCATTCCCCCCATGTTTCTAAGTTAATGTGGCACCTCCACATTCAACGTGGTCGGCCACCGCATCCCTGGTCCCCATCGCATGCCACTGGGTGTCGTCGTGCACCACCACTGATGGATCTGGTTCCACTACTCTCCCCTTTTTCTCTAGTGATTCATTTTTGGAAATTAATCCACAACCATGATCCTCGGGTCATTACCTTCATTTCCTTGGGATTTTATCCTTATTACTAGTACTCCAGGGGTCCAATCACATTCGTAGCATCCTCGAAAAATTATTCTTTAACCACGACTGTCCAATGGTGAAGAATGTCAAGAATTGGGGTAGGAAGAATGCATAGGACACCCAAAGAACATATCTTGTCCTTTTTCATGTCATGCTTGATCCTTCCTTATTATAAGGTTTAATGAAAAATAATTATAAATAATCACAAAGATCTATCTCCCCTTTTAAACTCCACAACAATTATCCATCTCTCAAGAATGGTTGAACCATAGATCAACCTGTTCATGGGTTGGCCTGTGTTCATCATTTGAAAATATTAATGGAATGGAAATAAAAAAAGATATCAAACACCCAACCTCAAGGTTTTATTGATCATTGATGAAGGTAAAAGCTAGATCTTCATCATTTGTCGATCCGTCTATTTTGAGGTTCATCGATTTTGATTCGGAAATACATTGATGTTCAATAGAGAAAGCACTATTTCTTTTCCTCTGAGGATTTCATGGGTTATTTTTTAACCCTAGATTCCTAACAATAGGCCATAATTAAAAGAAACCAACGACACATCAAATATAATATTTTTATTAAATATTTTAATGAAGTTTACATAAAAAAAAACTAATTTCCACCCTCAAATCATCACGGTTGAGGTTATGCCCCACTTAAGGTAATGTAGTTGTTCTAAATGAAAAGGTACACTTGGATTTCAGTTCTTCTCACTCATTTAAGAGTAATTCAAGTTTAAAGAAAAACTGCCCACACACTTTATTAGAAACAAAACATTTGTCATTGGTTTTCCCCAGGAACACCAGGTCTAAAATTCTCATTCCATCTTAGTTCCTGGTCTCAGAATTTTCCCAATTAATTTATAAAAAATAAAATAGGAGAAAAATCCGAGATATTACATTCAACCCAACTTAGGGATTTACACCCCCGAAATCCAAAACAATGGATACTCAACAAAAATGTGAGGTTACTGAGCATGAATCTGAGCTTCCCACTCCCAGGTGATCTCTTGAATATTCTTATGCTTCTATAGAACATGAACCAGAGGAATAGACTACCCACAATGGATCCTCTCCTATTGTTCCTCTATCTCCATCAAGTACATCACAATAGTTGACCAATCGTTAATTTCGATATTTCCCCAGTCGATGACGTGTGATAGATCATGCACCTACCTCCTAAGCTACAAAACATGGAAGACAACCTGAACCTGGTGCAATTGAGGGGGGTAGATATGGGCGGTATGCCTCCTCTCCAAATCTAACAGAAATATAAAAAGGGACAATGTATCTCTAAGATAACAATCTGCCCTAACCAAATCTCCATAATCCCCATTAAGATGAGACCTGAAGGAACACATTGTCTCCCTCATCGAACTCAAAGGGCCTCCATTTCTTATTGAAATAAGACTTCTGCTAGATCTATGTAGTACTAATATGCTCCTAGATGATCTGAACCTTCGCAATGGTAGCTCGCACCAACTCTGGACCCATGAGTGTTTACTCTCTAGGGCCATCCCAACAAAGTGGTGAGCTGCATGGTCACCCATACAAGTCATCAAATGGTGTCGTACCAATGGTGGAGTGGTATCTGTTGTTGTACAAAAACTCCAAAAGTGGTGGGTGATCCTCCAAACTACAACCAAAGTCTAGGATGCCAGCACGTAGCATGTCCTCAAGAACCTAAATGGTTCTCTCTATCTAGCCATCCATTTGGGGAAGAAATAACTTGATCTAGCATAATAGAGTCCCACACACCTCCTATAATCCCTTCCACAATTGGGATGTAATGAAAGTATCACAATCCAATACTACCATCAATAGGACTCCATAGATTCTAACTATCTCCTATACTCATAGGCATCTCAAGATCTTTACCAATCTCTACCCCTGAATAACCAGGAATTGGGTTGTCTTGGTGAGTCGGTCAATGATCACCCAGATGGTATCATGTCCTCGGGACGTGCGTCACAATCCTATCAATAATTCTATTGATATCCCATACCACTTCTACTCTATCACCTCAATTTGTGGGTTCAAGCCCATTGGAGCATGGTGTTCAACCTTCACTTGTTGACAAGTGAGGCATTGAAAACAAACACTACAATCACCTTCTTCATCCCCGACCACTAGAACTAACGTGGAAGGTCCTGGTACATCTTCACCACACCTAGATGTACCGTCAAATGGGATGTGTGGAACACCTTCATAACCCCCCTACAACACCACTGGTATAACTATATGCCATCTAAAAATAATGATGTTCTCCCCAATTATCGAATATTCCTCAAGTGCATGACCTATGAAAAACTGAGCACATTGGGTCTTGTAGTCGGTATCCCATAGTTGTGACTCCCCGACTTTCTATAAGAGTAGAGATATGATATCCATCAACTGGAAGTAAGCTGCTCCATCTCCATCCACAAAGTATATCTGCAATGAGGCCAACTTCACCAACACCTCACTCAACAATTGTAAGATGGGTCTCCTGTCAAGAGCATCCACCACTACGTTACCCTTCCTATGAGTATAGAAAATCTCAATGTCATAGTCCTGGAGGAACACTAGTCATAATCTCTATCTAAAGTTCATGTCCTTATGAGAGAAGATATACTTGAGACTCTTGTGGTCAGAGTAGATAGTAAATTTCTCGCCCATCAAGTAGTGTCACAACATTATCAATGCAAAGACTACCACCACTAGCTGAAGATCATGGGTTGCATAGTACTTCTCATATTGTCTCAAATGTTATGAATCATAGAAAATAACCACATTCACATACATTAGGAAACAAGAATGCCTAGTCCCCGATGAATCAAGGAACACTACATACCCAACACCCTCCTCTAAAAATCTCAAAATGAGAGCACTCGTCAAAATCTGCCTTAGCTCCTAAAAGAACTTATGGAACTTCTCTATCTACACGAAGGGATTTCCCATCTATGTCAAAGCATTAAAGGGTAATTCTACTCTATAAATGTCAGGTACAAACCTCCAATAGTACACAACCAAACTTTGGAAACTTCACACCTTGGTAACACTCTTGGGTTGATCCCATGTAAGAACTACCACAGTCTTTGTGGGATCCACAGTAACTCCAGCTTCTAAAATGTCATGACCCAGAAAGTGGACCTCCTGAATCTAGAACTATAATTTAGAGCAATTCCGATAAATATAGTTCTCACAGAGTGTTTCCAAGACTATCCTCAAGTGTATCACATGCTACAACTCTATCACTGAGTACACCAGGATTTCATCAGTGAAGACCACCACAAAACCGGTCTATGTAAGGCTATAAGATCCTATTAATGAGTCCCATGAACACTACTAGGGAGTTTTTTCACACCAAATGACATAACTAATTACTCATAATGGATGTACTGACATATTAAATCTCTCTTTAGGATGTCTTCATCCTGTACTCAAAGCTGGTGATAGCATGATATGAGGTCTATCTTCGAGAACCACCTTGCTCCATTCATCTGATCAAAGAGGTTGTCATTCCTTAGTAGTGGATACTTATTTATCATGGTCACCTGGTTCAGGTGCCATAATTCCACACATTATCTCAATCTCCCATCTTCCTTTTTGTAAGAGAAAATTGGGCCTGCCTAGGGTGAAACACTGGGTCTCACGAAGCCCTTCCTCTATAAGTCCTCTAGTTATACCCTCAACTCATGAAGTTCTGCGGGATCCATCCAATATGATGTTGTCAATATCGGTGTCGTACCATGGTAAAAATAAATATAGAATTCTACCTCTCTGTGGGGAGGTAGTATAAGGAAATCCTTAAAAAATATGTCATCATATTCCTCCACCACTAAAAAAAGCTAAGGACTCCTTTCATCCACTGCACTTAGGGTGGGGCTAGCCAACAGATGGGTAATCGATTGTACCCTCCTATGAGTAATTCTATCCTTTGTTTCATTCATTTATTTTTCACCAAAAATTTAAATCCTGGTCCCATCACCATCGAAACACCACACTCTATACCTAAAAAATTCAACCTGTGCATGGATTGTAGATAAATAGTCCATACAAAGCATGACGTTGTAAGGCCTCGATGCCACTACAAAAAAGATCCCAACCAAAAACTCTCAGATCTAAGAGTAAGGTCACACTATTGATGCCGGTGTGTGATCACAAAATCCCCTCCTGTAGGAGTCTCTATGCTTAAGGTTCGATTCAATGGTTCCAATAAAATATCTAAGTCTCGAACAAGGGTCATGGAACGAAAATAATGATTGTCACATGTGTCTATGAAAAAATAATCTAAGGTGGAAAATACATAGATCATACCACTATTCATCCTTGTGTAATTGGGGTCATAAGACTCAGTCTTCTATAGCTAGCCTCATCCCTATCTGATAGATACCTAATCCCATGTGGGACCACTTGGGTGGTGGTGGTAATACGTCAAACCTCCACCCTCCTCCTGCAACCATACTTTCTCCTCTTCCACATCCACCACACCGCGGACCACCCTTATCAGGACTCCTCATTTTCTTTGGTGGATTCTTAACCATCTCATAATATTCTATACAACTGTTTGGGAAATCTCGTGCTAGATGTCCTTGACCACTACATGAGTAACATTTTATATCCTTCAGCTGACTCTCTCTACCCAGGGATCCCCTTACCATTGTTCCCATGTCCTGAGGTCATCCATTGGAGTGATTTAACCTCTTGGGTACCTTCATCTACTATTGGATACCTACCACCGAAGACTTAGCTACCCAGTGGTTGTTGGTAGCTCCCACTGACGGCGTTTTCTCTGGCAGAATGATCTCCACTAGCATAGATTTCTCCAATAACCTAGAATATATAGGGATGCTAAAGGGATATCATTGATTCCCTATTCTCCTAGATTATCCTATTATCTAAGGTGTTATCCCTAAATAATGAGTCTCATTCCATATCTATGGAGTAATAGGAAATATTAGTAAACCACACTATGTACTCTGCCACTATCTGACTACCCTACTGTAGATGGAGGAGCTCTTTTATGCGCATTGAGTGTAACATAGCTTGAAATAAATACTTTATGAAAAGTTTCTTGAATTATTACCAAGAGAGAGTTTCCTCATCATGTGTGTGGTTCACTAAGCTCCAACATCACCCCACTGATCCCCAAAGAAGACTCGCAGCTCAAACTTCCACGTGGTTAGTAGGTTTCATCATAAGGCAGAAGACATGAGTGGCTACATGAAACCAATATACATCTATTTGGGGGTCTAGATACCCCATAAACATAGGAGGTTGCTACCTCTAGAACTCATGAAACACATAGAGCCTGTGTCCATCCTCAACTGGTAGCACTGGGAGTAACTAATGCTCGTTGGGTAGTGGCATCGCTGGTAAACCACATGGAGGTGCTATCTCTGGTGCAAAGAGTATCTCCAGTACATGCCTCTATACTGATGCCTCATTGCTAGGTGGATAATACTCATGATTACGCAATCGATTCCTAGCTAGATGTTTGTAGGGAGGCATCCTAAAACAGATCAATATGGTCCAAGGTCAATAGAGTATACCTGCTGACCTGACTCAAGGACATGAGAACAAACCCAAATCTTATATAATTAGTATACGTTTAATTTCCCTACAACCAATGTTTTTATGTTCTGAGTCAAAAAGTAGGTGTCCAGAGTCCTGGTGTATGGATACGTTAGCTACTAAACCAACACTTGATTCCCTAGCATGAAACCGAACTCAAAACACTTATAACTTTTTCCCCAAACCAGCCTCACAGACTCCCGGTCCTTGAGTAGAGACAACCCCTCTGATACAACTTTTTCATGACCCGTCCCATATTGGCCCATTTTGTGACAACCCACATGCCCACCTATGATAGGCTAGGGGATGGAGACTAGTACAAGAATATCCCACAAATCAGAGGCATTTTATTGTGTACATGTACACACACACATATCACCAAGTCCAAAATGTTGAAATGTAAAAACTCTATGTAAACAGAGCATGCATACAGTATGATACAAACCACATAGTAAGATAGTAAGAAAATTGGAAAATAAATAGGGCCAAAATGAAATCCCACAAAAATAAAGGGTTTTCAAAAGAGAATATACAAGTTCATGAAACAAAAACATAGGAATAACTACCAGAAGGGTAGGTGTAAGATAGTTTTCTGAAGCCATAAGAGAACACCTTGTCTGTCTGATCACCCGAAGTGCCACCTGGTCTTGGTCCACCTAGGACTTTGTCAAAGTTTCGATTGTATATATAAGACACGACATCTGTGGGAAAATCCCATGTAGGGGTGTGTAAAATAATAATCAGTAGGATAACCCTAAACCACAAAGGAATACCACTATGAAATACATGAAGTACACCATAAGAAAATACATGAAGTATACCACAATTAAATACATGAAGTACAGTCAGATCACACAGGTATAAGTCTATAGCCTGAAAATAAGGATTATCAGATGTAGTCCAAAAAAACCAAGTATCAGTAACACATGAAGTTTCAATAATACATGGAGTGTTGATAACAGAGAGAGAGTCCATAACACATAGAGTGTCGATTATACAATGAGTGTCAATAAAACCCGGAGTGTATATAACATAAGAAGTGTGGATAACACATGGATTTTAGATAAAACACAGTGTTTTGATAACATACAGAGTGTTGAATGGTCAGGTAGCACCAAAATCACATAGTCACCTAGTAACATAGTCTCAAGATCACTGCGAGTCACAGGATTCTTCTTGTAGGGAACTTGTTCCAGGAGGACCTACTCCTCAAGCTAAAAGGTCATATGAAAACTTTTAAAAAGCCACACATATAGTTTCTAAAAATTAACTTCTAATCACAAGGTTCTTAATGCTGCAAACGGATCATCAAACACGAACGTGGCGTGAAATTTATGACTACTTTATGGAAAAGGTATAACCCAGGTCTGGTCCGGGTCCGATCCGACCTGCTGGACCCGACCTGACCCGCCAGCTGACCCAAACTGGATTTTCCAATTGACCTGACCCAGAATAGACTATCTACTTTGGTCCACTGGGATCACCCCCCTGGGTCACTAGGTCCAACCTCCTAGGTCGGTGGAGCATCCCACTACATGGGGGAAAATTTTCTCCCAAGATGCGGCCCACCCTGGCAGCCCCCCTGGTACATGTGGTCTGCCATGTCTGTGTGGATCCCCCCAGGTCTCCCAGTCAATGCAGCGTAACTATATTCAATGTGGTCAGCTTCCAAATCCCCGGTCCCCATCGAGACTCCACCTAGTATGGTCACACTGCTTATACAGTCCGACTGCCGCCGCAAGCTCCCACAGCCGCCGCCATCCTCTGCCACACACTCACGTATCCTCCATCATGCACTATCGTAGGCACTGACCAATGAAGGATCTGGTTCCATAGGTCTCCCCATTTCTCTGGTGCTCTATTCTTAAAATTAGAGCCATATCCACAATCCTCTAGTCATGACTTTCACTACCTTGGACTTTCATCTGTCTTCCTAGTTCTCCGAGGGTCTGATGGAGTTCAGAGCCTTTGACAAAAAATGTGTCGTGACCATGAGGGTCCAACAGAGAAGAACGCCAAGAACGAGGGTATGAAGAAAAAATATAACTTCCAAAGAAGAGATCTTGGCCTTGTCTGTGTCGTCCTTAATCCATATTTATTAGAAGGTTTAACGAAGAACAAAAACAAATAATCACAAAGATCTATTTACCCCTTTAAACCCCACAACAATTGTCTATCCCACAAGAACGGTCGAACTCTTGATCAACATGTTCTTGGGTTGTTCTGTATTTTTAATTTGAATCTAATATGGGAAAGGAAGTCACTATGAGCTCAAATACCCTACCTCGAGGTTTGGATCGATCGTTGAGAAAGGTAAAAGTTATGCCGTCGTCGTTCGTAGATCCGTCGAATCTGAATTTTTCCAATTATGATTCTACAATCTATCAACTTTCATTATAGTAAGCTCCATCTCCTTTCCTCAATGTATTTCCAGGGTTATTTCATGAACTTTGATTCCTAACAATAGGTCATACATAAAATAAATGAATGCACCATCAAATAAAATATTTTAATTAAATTTACGTCCAAAAACTACCCTCCACCCCCAACCCATACCAGTGGAGGTTAGGCCCCGCCTAAGGTAATGATGCTATTATTAACGCAATGGTGCCCTCAGATTGTAGATTTGGGCACCCATTTAAAAGTTATTTCAGTTTAAATAAAAATGGTCCGCATGGTTTATTAAAAATTGAACATTTTTCATTGGTCTTCCCTGGGCACACTGGGACTCATTATCTCATGCTGTCTCAGCACCGGGTCTTGTAATTTCCCCAATTAATTTATCAAAAATAAAACTAGAGAAAAATTTCATTCATTAGAAAAACATTAATGAGAACTATTTAATTTATTTTTTCGGTTTTTACGACCATCATGAACATATATAATTTTATTCAATATCATGATTATATAATCGTTATAGAACATTAAATAACATATAATATGTATAATAAAATATTATTTAACCATAATAATGGTTTTATAGCTATCCTTGAAGGTGTTAATGGAAAATGATAATGTATTGTCCATGATGGCGGTAAATTAACACATCACGGATGATGTTCTCATTTTTATAATAAATGAGAGAGGACAAAGAGTTTAATGATGAATTTTTCCATCAACATGATAACATTAAAATATATATAGGATAATATAATTTTAATTCCACATGGATAAGGGGAGTTGAATAGATAATAAGAAAAAGGAAAGAAATTAAAAGTAAAATAAATGAAAAAGAAAGAGGATTTTACTGCATGAATTATTCTCCTTGAGAACCTCCTTAAGGAACTTGATTTCAGGATTTTGGTGATACCAGTAGGTATTATACCCGAGGAAGAGGCTTGGGAAAGAAATTGGAAAGAAATTAATCTAGCTATAAGGATTTTAGGTGTTAGGAGAAGAGGTGGAGAATGGTGATATTTATAGTGGAGGATAGGGGTGGTTTCTCATTATTATATTCATTAGATTGTTATTTTGGATCAAGACTATGATTATTTTTAGAATTATCACTATATAGATTAAAATAATGTAGAATATTTTCATATTATGGGCTTACATCAGCCATACATCTTCTATGACACAATAAATCATGTATTTGTTAAATATCGTAAATTACCATATTTTACTATTCCATATAAAATAAACTATTTAAGAAAAATACCAAAATATCTCCCTAACAACTTTTCAAAATTTAGAATTAAAAAATGAACTCCATTTTATGTAATTTATTTTTTAAATGTGAGGAATTTATTTTTTATTTAAAATCATCATTTATTCCAAAAATACCTATTTTAAAACTATAGCTGATTTTATAACAATTTGAAAAATTAATAAGGTCTTATAAAATTATCTTATAATCTAATAAACTAAAATATTAATTTTTGAATATATTTTATGAAAGTAAATTTTCTTTCAAATCAATAAAATAATTATAAAATTTCAAATAAATATTTATGTTCTATAGAAATACCAACACTTAATTTATCATTTTCATAATATTTATTTACTTATTGCATGATATATATATGTCATATTTTCACTAATAAGATAAATAAATTTTATTTATAATTTCATAGGCAAGGCTACAAGTTCATTGTCTGGTTTACTATTCATAAGGGTCACATTACTATTCCAATGGTCAAGTTACAATTCTATTAGTAGGGGTTCCTCAATTTCTGAAAAATCCTCTTATTTAACTAATTATTCATTTATAAAGTTTGTATCATGTTCTCTATGTTATTTTTGGTTATCTGTACTATATTAAATAATTATAATTATGTAAAATTCATTGATTGAATTTTGGTTCATTGTCGATGTTCTTGGGGGTGAACCATGGTTACTATTACAGTTTGGGTAGTAAACCCATTCCACTCTAATAGACTTGGGAGTGATGCTTAAATAATATGAATGTGGTTTTATATTCTTATGTGTATTCAAAAATTCTATGTCATATTCCAATTTTAGGTTCACATAACTCATGTTCTTTGATTCCTTTACAATAAATGTCTTATGAACTGCCAAACTTTATGCCATGTCTCAGGATTATAATCTTTAATATGAAAGGTATGGTTTACATATGTTAAGTTCATGTTCCCACACCCTTATTATAATTTAATGATTATGTGATCATTGATATCTCACTTTATTACCCATGCTAACCATCTCAGGTCATCCTTTCTAATATTTCCTTTCCCCATATTATGAAGAAATGTTTTATGTAGAGTATGTTTTTGAAGAGAACTAAAGGGTAACATATTTATGGGTGATTTTTAGGATATTTATCAAAATTGGATGATTGTGTATGCAGTATCTAAATACACTAAACTATTATGGTCTTCATGAATTTGTTTTCATAATGTATTGAAAATTCATCTTAAAAATGTAATATCTATGTATGAATATCCTAGGTTTCTACAGTTGGTACTAGAGGAAAGGTTTAGTTATCCTTTGGATACCGGGATAATAATAATTTACTGATATCCCTAGGTATATTTGTAAGGATATGCCTTGTGATGTCTCTAAGGATAAGTCTACAGATTAATCAAAGTATAAATTTTTTTTCTAAAATTATTATAATTGATAAAGGAAGTGGTTTTCAAGAAATTACATCCCTGTCTAGACACCATAGGTGGATGCCTATTTAGAACAGATGTACTTATGGGTAATACCTCCAAAAAGAGAACATTGAGACAGACTCTATTATCACATAGTGCATGAACATGATGCTTCTGGCACACTTTGTTTGAAACTCATGGGGTATATGTTTTGGAAATTCCAAAACACTTTACAAAACATCAAGAAGGTCTTGAATAATGACCATGAATGTCCATGGATAAACCTAAGCTGTTGTATATTAAAAAGAAGGTATCATTTTTTTGACATTCTATATGTGATTTTCATTGATTATGTGCTTCACCACTACAATTACTACTCCTCACACTATAATTTTTGGTTTTAGTCAATGGTGGGAACCATAAGTAATAGGATCAACATTGAATGTGATGGAAGATGTATTGATGAGAAACCAAATGGGATAACAATTATAGTGAAGGATATTTTGATTATTCCTAATTAGTGATCATGAAATATGATAAACAACATGCACCTTATCCAAATCTTTGAATTACTAAATAATAGAAAGATATAATTCCCTAATATTTTAGGTAGTAGAGACCATGCAAGAATAAAGAATCAGTTTTCTCTCTGCTGAGAATATGGGAATAATCACTTATGGTTATGTATTGGAGGGATGAGATGTTGTTTTGGGTGTGTTAAACAATGAAAAAAAGAAAGTAATTTTAGTAGAAAAATGAAAATTTCAGACAACTTAATGAATGAGAATAATGATATCCCTAAAATATGATCTAAAGTTAGATGTTTCAAATATGTAAAGTATGTACATTATCCAAATTTATGTCATAATATGAAATATCATGAAGATAATTAGCAAATTGTTTTAGGCAATGGTCATACTATTGATAATGAGGAGACTAAAAATTACATATTAAAGGCATGTGATATTTTAATAGTATTGTTTATTTTAAATTTTAGTAGTAGGATTAAATAAAGGTTGATGAATGTTTTGACATGATGTATATTTAATATTATTGGAAAGATGTATTAAAGAATAAAATGATGAATCATAGTTAATAGATTGAGAAGGAAGTGGGATGATTGAATTTTTTTATGTATTGCAATTAAATAATTATTTTTATATGAACAATGACATATTTAAGGTTTGTTTAGTATAAATTTTTTATTATGGATTTTAAAAAATTATTTTAAATGGTGTTTATGACATAAAAAATGATTGAATGGAAAGAGGATAGTTTTATTAAGGTAAGATAACTCAAAATATGTTCCTGATGTCGAGAAAATAGTTTTTATTTTGGATAAAGAGATGAGTGATATGAATAAAGTAAGTATTTATGTTCTTGGGACTGATTAATGACTTGTGGATGAAGTTTCTAAAGTTATCATTGATGGATTTTCCAACATCTTTGGATTTAAGGAATGTATCCAATAATATATGTTCTATTTAAGTAATAGGTAATCATATATGTTTTCAATTATTTTTTACAGTAATTCATCTTATTACTATGTTTTAAGAGAATATATGAATCCGGTATTCACATATTTGGTATGTGGAAATCAAGTGATACTTTATGATAATTGGGGAATTAATATTGATATGATTTTGAGAAATTTGGTGGCCTTATTTTTAAATTTTTAATATTAAAAGGGTTATAAGGTTGATTATTTATAGAATGATCTAAGTTGAATTTTGGATAAGTTTTTAGAGATTAATTTATTATTTCACCAAATGAATATTTATGCATCACTTATGCTAACCATTTTGTTTCTAATAATAACCATATATATAAGGAATGGCTTTTACTTATTTTATGAAGCACATTTAGTGCTTCAAAAATGAAAAATTCAAATATTAAGTAAATTATAAAAATATTTGGTTTACAAATATATATAAAATGAATTCATTCATGACCAATTATTTATATATTAAAATAAAGGAAATCATTTTTTGAAAAACTATTTTTAGTAAAATAAAACATGTTTTAACTCAATAAATTAATGAAACCGAATTTGGTAAATGATTTTAATGAAATTTTTATATTATATTTTCAATAACATTTTTGACATTCATGTTATGTGTTTTTATAAAATAGATAATAATAAATCCATTTTATGCTTAAAAACTATATTTTTCTAAAAAGAAAATTTTCCCTCTTGTGAACATAATTTGAAAAATGTTTTAAAAACTTTTAGAATTTATTTTTCAGAAAATATTTTTCAATTTTGAAATTATGATTTCAAAATTATATTGTAATGAATTTTTTATATTTTTATGGTAAGATAAGTTGTACGACGAATAGTGAAAAATATTTGTTTTTTATTAAGAATTTTTATTACTTATAATAAGTTTAAAAACATCTAAATTTTTTCAATATGGATTTAATTGAAAAATTATTTCACTTATATATCTATTTATCCAATTTAGGTCATTGGAATCATTTTATTATTGAATTTTGATATAAAAACTTTTTACACTTTTGAACATTTTTACATTGAAAACATGATTTCTCATCGAGTCTGCATGATTAATTTTAAATTAATTATAGATACTTCTTCTAATGGACTTTGAAAAAATATATTACATATTTATAATCATAATAATTTATATTATCTATTAAGTTTTACATAATTTATTTCCTTAATAAATAGTAAAAATAGTTAAAATTATTTACAACAATTATGGTAAAATGGTTATATCGAAGGGTTAAAATAAAATTATTAAGGGTTAAAAATGACCCAAAACTTTTCCAAAACCCATTGGTTGGAAATATTTTGACCTTATATCTTATATTTTTGATAATAACTGATTTGTTTCCTTTTTAAAGGTGAAAAATAGGGGTACACCATTTTCTTTTCAAAAATTACAACTATACTGCTAACCTCACTTATAAAAGGCAAGATCCTCTCTTATTGTCTTCATTAATAAAAAACCAATTGGTTCAGAAAATACCTGACCAAATTTCTTCCTTAATTACCTAATATAACCATAAAATCCTTTTTTCAATAATCCATTATTTAAATCATTTTGGTTAAAACCATAAGAAGTTGTCCCAAGAAGAGGTAACATCCCTAATCAAGTTTGTAGTGACCAAAGCTCTTCATACATAGATATTACATATTATATATGAATATTAATTAAATAAAATAATCACATAACTTAGTATATTAATGTTTTTGTGCCTTTTAAAACATTTACACAGAAATGATTGGGTCATACATGATCTATATTATCTCCCGCCATGTTTTTCATAACTAGCACCATTATTATACACATAATTTATAAAAACATTCTCTATAACCAGGAGAAGAGAAACATAAGAAATGGTGATCTCAGATTATTATTATGGGTAAACAAGATTTATATCGAAAATCACATAATAATATTATGAGCATAAGGGCTTGAGAACATGAACTTAAAATGAAATCTACACAGTTCATATCATAGATCATAATCTTGAGTCATTAAATAAATATTGGAAATTCATAAGGCATGAACCACAAACAAATCAAATAAAACAATCTATTAAAGAATAAAATTTAGATAAAAAATTAATTTTTTTCATAAACATAAACTTATAACTTTGTGAACATGTATAAAGAGAAATAGGTTCGCTCATTTTGTCAAGGACACAAAATTAGGCCCTCACATAAACTTATAGAAATGAAATTAGTCCCACTAAAAATCTTATATACATGAAATATAGGTCCACACATAAACATTTTTAAATTAAATAAAAGTCCAAACATAAACTTATGGACATGAAATCCATGTCCACGCATAAACTTATGGACATGTAAGCTAGGTGAAAGAATAAAATTGTGACCATGAAATCATGTTTGCATAACATATTTACCTCACGAGTTATCCATATTTACCCAATGCATTAGAGGGTGATATAGGAACCAAATTTCATATAATTAAAATCATATATATTTTTTCCATAATATCAAAAAACATTCATCATATCAGAACTCGTGAAAAGAAAGGAATTTCATAATCATTTCATCAATGTAAAACCCTTAGAAAATGGAATCTGTCTCATTAACATATTTTCACTCTATAAGAAAAGATATTGGAAAATAATAATTATGGTATCCTTTGATCATATACCTTATAATAATTATTTATATTTAAACAATTTATGCTTATTTGAGAAAATCATTTTGAAATATCCCATGGGAAAATTCCTGAAGTAAATAACTATTCCATTTTAAAATCACTTATCGTTGTAAAAAATTGAGCACTTATAAATGAAAAAAAAAATCCTTTTAAAATGAACTTTTAAACATGTAAAATAATATTAAACTCATTATGTAATAATAAATATGAAAAATTATGATCATTTTATATAAGTTACAAAACATTCCTTCTATATTTTGTTTTGTAGGGAATGTAAAAGAGTACAGCAGTTGGAAAAGAACAAAAAAATCATTTCAAAACTTTTTTAAAAAAATGAAACATGGATAAAAATGACTTAAAAAAATTGTATGAAAAATTATGAAAACATTTTTTAATTGTTTTTAGAAAACATGGACATGGAAGATAAATATTTCACATCAAAGACTTAAACATAAACAACCTCAAATAATGTTGAGATTGTGAAATAAAACCTTACCTATAGTGTATATTTTCCTTGTTTATGTAAAAAAATAATATGTAGTAAATATGAATTTATTACACATTTATTCCATAAAAATATATATAACATAACATATAATATTTATTTATAACATCTTATGACTTTTATTAAAAATTTGTTCTTAAAATAACAATTCTGAGTGATAACTCCTTCGTTTTCCAAGCATGTTTTGGTTTGGAAGACATTATACGTAAACATTGATCATAGTACCATCATTTATATAATTTGATTCTTTATATAATCATCATATATGTTAATTATATAATTATTTGTAATCTTTTATAAAAAGTAGATATAGAAAACTGAATTATACTGTTCAGGGAGATGTAGGGCGTACTCATGTATGGACACTATTTCAATTTTTCCACTTATGAAATAAAACAAAGTTACATAATAATTCACCATTAAAAAATTATTATTATATCTTATATTCCATTTATATTCATGAAATAAATCCTTGTTATAATCCATGACAAATTTAAATGAAATATTAATCACATCACGTCATGGAGATGAAAATCCATACATACACACGAATAACACTATCATTTCCTAAAAGATTGAATGATAAGAAGGTATACATGATAATACCATTAAATAACTATAAAATTTTCTTATATATAATATATAAAAATTAAACCCATCATAATTGCCATCCATAAAATAGGGTAAAGAAAAATGAATTGAATCGTTATGTGGAGAGGGTAAGCCATACATACGCACGAGTAATATTTTTACTTCTTATTTAATTATAAAAATGGTTTATAATTGGGTTTGGATAATCATAAATACATTTAGTAATATTTAGGATACATAATTTATTAATTTATGATAAATATCATTGATTTAGAGGAGGTAAAGAAGATTTTTTTTAAAAATGATTGGTTTGAATGATTACCAATTTTTCAAAACGACCCCATTAGAAATCCTATAAAGGTATTTTGGATTTTTATTTTTGGAATAAAATTATTACTAGAATGTGTATAGGGAAGTTAAGGATATAATTTTGTAGATTATATTTGAGCTAGAAGTCTCAAAGTGGTGTAATGAAGTGAGGGAGGAGGTTCCCTTTTATAATTGAAATGAGTTGTACTTTTAGTTTATCTTAAAAATATAAAATCTAATAAAACTATTCTAAATAAAAACACTTTCCAATGGTAATTAATTAGAAAACAGAGTAGAATTTGGTTTTAATTTCATCAAACAATGAAATTTTGAAAAGTTTAATTACTATTTTAAACCGTATCTTTTCGTTTAACCCCTTAATTAACATATTTTAACATTAATTGTGGTAAAATATTATGCACTATTAAAAGGTTAAAAATTATATATAAAGTAACTATAAACTAATAAATGGATAAGAGATGATATTTTAGACCATATAATATCCCATTATTTCTTATTTTTATAATTTTTAAATAATTTAATCAAATATTATTCTCATAAAATATCATTATCGGCAATTCTAAAACTATTCATTACTTTGAATTTTATAACATAAAGAAGACACTTAAAATTCAAAAAAAATATTTTAAAACATCTCCAAAATGACTTATTCATATATGAATTCATGTGGTACATTAATTATCTCAAATTATTATACTGTTAATTTTTTAATACCATTTATTTGATTTTTTTATTAATTATATAATTACTAGATCAGCATTGTGTATGTATTTTATTTAATTATATAATTACTAAAAATTAAAAATAAATTACCACCATGAATATAATTTCATCAGGAACAAAAATAAAATAAATATTCATTCAAAATAGAAAACATTTCCCTATGTGAACACATTAATGATATTTAAAACAAAGAGAGGGACATCTTGTCACTTTCTTTGGTTTAAATAATTTATAAGTCATTTTCATAGAAATATATTCATCCAATAACTCAATTTACAACATTACATGTTATGTGCCAAATTTAATTCGTGTAATAATAATTAGTATGAAGAAATATATCCATATATCTTATTTTTAATCCATATTAATTTGATTTACCCTTTACTGAGGATGTAAATTTTACCACAATTACTATTCATATTGACTACAAATAAAAGGGCATTAATTAAAAAAATAACCTAATAATTATAAATATATAATTATTATAATCTAATTTAATGCCTATAAATGGATTAAATTAATTTTAAATTAAGTGCGAAAAGTCTAACAAAACCCGTTTTTTAGGATAAATACATGTTAAGGATAAAACTATATCTGTTCTTATCCTATGCATAGATAAATATTTATTGATTTTATGAAACATTTCATCAAGTAAATAATATATTAATTTATTTAAAATCATTCATAAATAGGTATTAATTAAATTCATTATTATCATAAAACCATTACTTTTGGAAAAAATGTAACTTATATTTTATAATAATATTTTTTAATTATAATCATTTGATAAATAATAACTTTATTTTATAAATGTATATACTATAAATTTTAATAATTTTCATATTACTATTCATATCCTCTAATCTAAAAGCTAGGTGATAATGGACACATAATATTTTAATAATGTTACACAGTTTGTTTAAATTTGTGGTTGCATACAATTAGAGCTCTCAAAGAAATAAAATTATTTAAAAGGAAATATTTCATAAAAATCTCAAGGTGTTACATTTTATCCCAAATAAAATTAATTTAGCACTAAAATAATCATCAATCGGATAAAAACATATGAGGATACGTCTGTCGCATCACAACATTAGGTACCAACATAACTTCCTCAAATTGGTGGTTTTTCCATTAAACATTAACCAGGTGAGTGGTCTTGTTTTGTAGAACATTATCTATATAATAATGAATCACTACCTATTATTCTTCATAAGATAGATCTTTATCCAGTTATAGGACCTCTATGTTTTTTACATTTGAAGGATCATGTATATACTTCCTCAGGATCCATAAATGGAACACATATTGAACCAGAGAGAGGTTAAGTGGAAGCACCAATAGATATGATATCATCACTATATGATCATGAATTTCAAGGGGACTGATATATCTTGGTCTTAGAATTCATTTTTATTGTAAGAAAAACTTAATCCTTCATATATGATTCGATCAATTTCCATTTCATCTCTTACTCCAAGAAATGAAGATGAATGTTTTTATTCCAGAAGTACACAAGATCCATAAAAGAATGATATTTCATTCCTTATATATCTATTTATTTCAATATAGATATCAATGGTTATCCAATATTGATAAATCATCATATGATGAAGTAATACATTAATCTCTGAAATCTAATAAAATATTAAACTTAAACAATTTCATAAGTGGTTAAACTTATGAACCTTCCAAAACATTAAAAACCAATAATTTATAAAAAAGACACTAAATTTATGAAATTAAAATATCACTAATCCCCCTAAAAACATGATTTATTCCTTAATTATAACATAAAAACATGTGAATGTAGTTTTCATATAATATATTCAAACATTTTAATAACTTAAATTACAATAAAACCTTGTTGAAAAAATACATGCTTCCTCATTACAAGAATAAAACAATATATTATTGAATATATTCTATAAATACAATAATTATAATAACATATACCAATTTTTCCAAAAAACATTTATCAGTTCTAAGGTCATCAATACTTTCTAATCAACTTTATACATATCAGTCTCTTAATCCAAACTAAACACCACTTCCTCAACATCAATAAAATATTAGGGTTTATCTTCCCTTATTGAAAATATCACCTTACCATTAAATCTCTTTTATAGTCCATCAATACCATTTAACTTATAACTAAAAATATTTTGTAAAAAAGTTATATAGAAAAATACTTATATATTTAATAATTCATGAATTCAAATACATAAACATGTCACTCATTCTAATTTATTCATAAACCATTAACTAGGATTTAGAATCTTATTACATAGTACCTCCATACTTTTATATTTCATTTGTAGTCACATCATTGTCAAAAGTAAAACCATTATTTATACAAACTTATTGATTCTCTTCACAATATTTCCCCTTAGGACACAGATTTCCAAAAAATTTATAGTTTCCTTGTAATATCACATCCTTTCTTGAGACATCATGTATTAGTTTTTAGGTATTTTTTACCCTTGTTTTATCATACTTTGGTTGATCCTTTCCTAAGGTTTGTTTTAGCTGAATATTGGAATTTTGGAAGCACATGGTACAATGCATGATTAGGGAAAACCATGCAGTTTTCCCAAGAAAATAGTGTGCCCCATTTTGAGACACTATATGTGTGGGTAAATGGTTTGACCAGACCACGAGGACACCCCTAAAAACCATGAACCACTAGATAGACGGGGTTATGAATGGTTTGGTAATATTTAAAGTAACCATGTGGATAAACTATTACCCCAAAAAATAATCTTTGTATAGGTCACACAATTAAGGTGCACTATTACTTTAATTATGCATCATGTCCAAGAAACCACATATGTTGCCTTTAAAAACTATGAAAATTTAATTGAAAACTCCTGAAACATTGGTTTATATAACTTATAACCCCCCACACGTCATTTTATAGTTTAACTTTCTTTTGGAGGCTCCCAAGAGGATTCCTAGGATCCTCAAACTACTTCCATTTAAAATCAAATATCTGGTGGAAGAAATTGATCTCTCTATGGTATTCAATCTCTTCTTTTATTTTGTTTCTCTCTCTCTCTTGTATTTATCTCCCTTTTGAGAGGGACAAATTCATATATATTTTTATGGTTAGATCTAGGTTTTAATAGATCCTGATTTTTTATATCTTGAACCTAATCTCATATCCTAGATCTTCTTCACCATTTTGATTTCTGTCATTTTACATTGAATTAAGGGAAAAGTATTGGAGAGTGTTATCAAATGGCTATAAAGAAAGTAGTATACATTCAATTTCCTATAGTCTTGATGCCTTTCTCATGTATGTAATAGTGATGTTACATATCCTTGTTTTTCAATAGTGCTTTTATTGAGAAGAGTGAATTTAACATTAACCTAATTTTGGGAACCTTCATGGATTCCATTCGATCCATTAGAGAATTATACGATATAGATTAATATTCACACAAGGGGTGTGTCAATTCCTTCAAAATGGTGAATGTGAATTGAAAAAAGAGAAATAACAGGTTTATGGAATTGAACTAAATCCTTGTTACACATTTTGATAATAGGTTTTAATGGGTTTTTTGGATTAATATTTAAGGGTTAATCATTTGTGTAGTAATTGATGATAAATGGATAAATGGGGAATTTCTCATTTTGTTTATTATGTTATAAGTAATGAACCATGGTTTTGATTTTTAAATAAAATGGTTCACCGTGTTATTTATTACTTATAAGAAAGTCACTGATGTTGAATAATGATATTTATATGTGAAAAGAAATGAAACCAGATCCTATGAGTATCTTCTCTTCCTCGGCATGCTCAACTAGGGTTTTCGTGGTGGTTCCTTGGTGGGGGGATACTGGTGTGCCGCTATGGCTTTGTCTCCCCAATTTTTCTTTATTTCCCTATCTCTACTTGTTTTCTTAATTTCCCCCTAGCAGTATGGCTCCTCTGATGTTGTTTCATTTGCAGTTTTCACATGGCGGTGACCTTGGTGGATGAGGTTGGCAGCCAGTCATGGATTTTCTTCTCTATCGAGCCCCTATATTGATTCAACACTAATCTAGCTTCTAATTTCATCATCTTTCTCTCATTTGGTTAGCAACATTGGATTCATAGAGGCTTTGGGAAGTGCGTTCAACCGGTCGATGGTGTTCCTGGAGGCTCATCCAAGGATTTCTTCACATTTAGATGTGGTGATACTCATGATGTTTTCTTGTGTGAGACTATTCCTAGGTTCAATGTTTCTTGGTTCCTGGTTAGGTCTGGAATTCCTAGAGTAGGTCGTTTCGGCCACTCAAATCCTTTATCTAACCCCAAGTGCCTCTACTCCTCTCCCAGTTAGATCTAAAATGGTGGAATCTAAGTGTTTTTGGGAGTTGAATTCTGTGGTTGATGATGTTGTATGAACTGGATTCATTCTTCTATATTGATGTTGTTATGGGATTATTCCTCTTTGTAAATGGTGATTTTTAGGGGTGAAAATTAAAATTTCATTGATGGTGTTTCTTTTTCTTTTTATGGATTTTTTTCTTTGTTCATCAGTGATGTTTTTTATTATGGTTTGATGTTTTATGACAGAAACAATGGAGTTCTCTGGAGGCAATATTGATTTTTTTGTTGAAAATGATGATGGTTCCTTTTGAATGTTCATGTTATTCAGAATCGGCTGTGATGGGAAGTCTACAATGGATTTAAATTGTCTCAGGTTCAGAACCAAAAACTGAGCATCCAGTTGGCTGCTGGATTACCACCACGACATGTGAGTCCATCCGAACCGTGAAAATACTGAAAAAAAATAATGAAATAAGAAAAGGGAATGTAAAGAGAAAATCATGGGTTAATTACTAACCGCCTAATCAAGGGTGAAAGAAATCTTTCGACCATCGTGGAGACACTGGATCAGCGAACTTCAGGATTCTCCGAGGGTCAGGTTCAACATTTTCTGGTCGCACCTACATCAACTTAGGTCAACTTGTCAGGGGAAGCTATAACCGTGTGTGTTATTCACGATTCCAGGGGATGGAAGGCATTCCTGGTGTTTTCAAGCACCATTTTCATATTTAGTTCACAGGGGGCGACAATAAACTGTGCATTTTTGGGGCTTTCTGAAGGTTCGTTCATAGGAGGTGTTCTGACGCAGCAGTTTCATGATGCATTTTCAGAAACCCTTTCCAAGAGCATAGCAGTTTAAAGGAGGTGTTCCCATCAAGGTTCAGGATTCTGCTTGTCCCTTTCTCTGTTATAAAGAACATCATGAAATCACTTTTCAAATAATGTGTTGACATCTCTACTGCAAAATTTAACTAAGAATTTTCAATTGAAATTCCATGTTTGAAATTTCAAAAGATTCGAAGAAGATAAATAGGATTTTGAATTCAAATTTTTTAATGGGAAAGTCCGATGGGAATTTACATTGGGAATTTCCCAGTGAGAAATTTCAGTGCGAATTTCCAGTGCGAATTTCCATTGCAAATTTCAACTGGGAGTTAATACTGTGAATTTGCAACTGCAATTTCCAATGGAAATTTCTGGTGTGAATTTGTAGTGCGAATTGGCAGTGCAAATTTTCAATGCTAATTTCTAATGGGAAATAGTAGTTTAAATTTTCAACTCCAATTTCCAATGGGAATTTCTACTAGATCCAAAGGAAACACCATTAAACAAATTATTGACAACTGTGATCTAACACTTTGTGTAGAAAAATTGATCATGGGATGACAGTAAGGGACCAGAATCTGAATGCTCTATAAGGTGCAGAGGCCGTAAATTCATTTGATTTAAATGTTGTTCAAATTTTTATGACTGCTACATCATGGATAATAGTAGTGAGGACATTACAAAGTCAAATAGCAGTGTAGAAATTATCATCAACAGAGATGAAGTCCCAAATTTAGAAGAAATCACCCCATGTGAAAAAAGTTCTAAAGAAAGCAGTACATGGAGACCAAGTATTAGGATGACTTTTAAATCAGATTTAGATGTTTATTCGTTTTATGTTTTTATGGAGGTATTGTGGGTTTCAGTGTACATAAACAGTATGTTAACAAACATAAAATGTACAAAAGTTTGGCAACATTCACATTCTTTACAAGTATCAAATAAGGATGTCGATGAGCAGACAAACGTGATGTCAATGTCAAAAATCCACGAGTAGAAACATGGACTAATTTTCCAACACGAATTGGAGTTTTCTTGTAGAGACCCGAAGCTTATCGTACATGGACATTACATTACTTTTGCGGAATACTTAGTACATAACAAAAACACACACACAAGGATCGTAATAGTTTAGTGTCTTTGGAAACTCGGAACGTAATCTTCTAATCGTGGGGAAAGATCTTCAATATCTCCCATAAAGATCTTCCCTTTTTTTACCTAAAAACCTTTCTTTATATCCTGGGGAAAAGAAACCATAAAAGGGTGAGCTCAAATGCTCAGTAAGGGTAAACAAAAGAAATATCAATCACATCATATACATAAGAACATAGCTTTTGAAAATCTTAACCTGCAAAAGAGCTCATAATATCATAACATGGGATAAATCATAGAAGTGAAAATGAGATCCCCATAATCATAACATGAAACTTGAAACTTTGTGTCATGCACACATAATCATGTAAAATCATTTCTTGTTAGTCATGACTCATTTCCAAGACTATCTTAGTGGACAAAGTCCCTTTCTGAACCGAGTTCACTCCTCGTTTCAGTCCTGTATCACTGAACCGAAATAACCTTCCGTTCCAGCCATGTCTATCTCATGAGATATAAAATCATTACCCAATGCATTGGAGGGAGATATAGGTCCCACCCATCTTATAATGAATCCTTTCTTATGTGTGCCACATAATCATAAAACATACATCATCGCATAACACATGTAAAAAAAATGGGATTCTTGAAACATCATGACATCATAAATCAATTCATATAAGATAAAGGAATTCATAAACATAATTCCATCACAACATAGTCAAATAAATGTAAAAATATGGATAGAAACAGAACCCTTTATTATCTTAGATGGAAAATAATTTTGATAAAACACTTGAATTGAATTCTTGAGGAAAATATCCTTTCTTCTTCAAAATCAATTTCTTTTCACAAAACATCATGCAATTTTAAAAGAAAGAGATGTTATTGAAAATAGGCATGAAATATTTTAGAGGAAGCTTCATGAAAATAAGGCTTTATAAAACAGTAGAAATCCGTTCGTGCCATATAAGTTAAAAAAACATTCTTCGTACTTTTGTCGGAAAAGTCAAAAAGTACCTCGTACGAAAAACGACAAAAGATTCCTTTCATACGTATTACTAAAAACTCACCGAAGGGTAAAAATGGATTTAAACAATTTTAGGTGGATGGAAATAATATTACATATTGAGTAAACATGGATGTGGATGATAAAATACACCCCAGTAAATACTTACGAATAAACAATCTCGGATAAAAATGAGATTGTGATATTTCCCTTACCTTAGGTCCGACTTGCTTTGTAAGTGTCCGAACCTCCTGTATAATGATTTAAATCATGTTATTAACTTATTACAGAATCATATTAATTGTTATGATAACATATATGGTTCACTTATGACATTATATTACCCGTTCTTTTGTAAATTCTATGTTAAAGAAGCGTTTTGGGTAAAATCGTTTCATTTATCGTAGGTGTTTTGACTTGTTGTTCTTGACATCATTATTACTTATATCATGATTTACTCACTTCCAGAATATAAAATATGATTTATATATCATATATATTCAGTATATATATATATAATAGGTAGATAAATAAAATGAAAAACACCGTTCATGGAGACGGTAGTCCGTACGTACGCATGAACGCTGTTTTCCTTTCCTTATTGTCTTGAAATGGAAGTAAGTAGATGACATACATATGTATTTATATACATAAATCCAGTAGCTTTATAATGTCATATATTTCATTTATATATACATTATAATCATTCTTAAATGGTTAACATGGAGAATGAATCTCATCGCGTCGTGGAGACGGTAGTCCGTACGTACGCACGAGCGATGATATCATTTCTATAAATATTGAATTGAATTGGAGTGGATTATACAATATATCAGAATCAATATTATGTTTTAATAACTATGTATAGTTATTCTTTACACCATTATACCCATCCATGTAAGGTGGTGGTGGAAAATAGATTACACCACGGCGTGGAGACGGTATTCCGTACGTATGCACGCGCGGTGATTTCTTTTTCCATAGGATGGATAGATGGTGAAATAGGGTTGTTTCATACTTATAATAACATATCAGTATATGAGTGATACTGATGTTATTACTTCATAATGAAACAACCTAAGAAGAAGAAGTGGGAGAAGAAATAAAGATGAAAGAATTGGTAACGGTAATTACCTCTTCTTTGAAGTTCCTCTTTGAGACCTCCTCTTAGGGCACTAAAATTGGTCTTTGAGGAAGACCAGAACCTCTAGGATGTTTCTAGGGAAGTGGAGAAGAGATTTGGGCAGGGGTTGGATGAGCTTGAGTGCTCAAATTGGTGTGAGGAGGAGGGGGAGGAGGTGTCCTTTTATAAGGGAGGATAGGGGCACCTTAGGAATATCTTAAAATATTATTTTATATTAAAGTCAAAATCGGTTTATAATGGTTCCAAAGGGTCTTATTTCGAAGGTAAAGTGGGGATGGATCGAAATCCTATCAACCAATAAGATTTAGACAAGTTTAGGTTATTATTTTAACCTTATCAATTAGATTTAACTCTAAGATAAATAATTTAACTTTTACCATGTCTTTTTGTTTTCTTACATTATATGGTTAATAAACTTACTATAACATGTCAAACGAACCCAAAATTGTATATTATTAATACATATATCCTTATCTAAGTCATTTGGCCGAACCTTAGATTTTTAGGAATAAAATAACAATTAATAATATAATATTTTATTTAAAAACTATTTTGTGTCAATTTTGACACTATTTGATACATGATTTTTGTGAAAATCATAAAAGAATTATATGTTCGAACCAAGTTGATTAAATCAACACTAATATATCATAGTAACCTAGAAAATTAGTGGAATTCATAAAAAGTCTCAAATTATATTTATTTTGGTGTTTATAACATCAATTATGTCAATATTTCATTAATAAGATAATTACTGCATCATCTTTGTGTCATAAATAAATTAACTTATATGATGTCTAAAAATTACAAATAAAATACCATCATGTATGAAATCGTTTTAGCTTTCTAATTAATATTTACAATCGAATTTATCTTATGTAAAACCCTATATTAAAAATGTTTTAGTAAATAAACTTTGATTTTGACTCTTTTAACTCTTCTTTGAATTAAATAATAATAAATGTCCTAATCTAATCCAAGTGGGCCTAAATGGTCATATTTTATTCCTAAGCTTGTTTTTGGTCGAATTACACTTGTCCAATAGAATTAGGACATGTGCTAGGGTAATAATAATATCATTTTTACCCTTAATTACCCTATTTACTTTTAACCGTGGTAAATAAAAGTAAAAAGTTACTATTCACCAAAAATTATTTTCATCTCATTGAACCACATTTTACTTACTGACATCAACCGTGTCTCTCGGATTTTTGAAATTCCATTCACAGAAGCGGTAAAATTAAGTTTTATGAAAAATTCAGTTTTTTTAACTACCACTTAGTAGTTTCACTATTCATCAAAAATTGATGTTTTTCAGAACAATGCCAAAATTTCATCCCAAGCTATATTTCATATTCCGAATTCAAAAATGAAGTCTATTTTACCAAATTCATAACATAAAAGTTGCATTAATTAATTTTGTAATTAAATCCCGCTGTTAAAACAAATAGCGTGTTTTTAAGAAACAATATCTATCAAAAGATTGACACTTGTTTATGTCTAGTTTAAATGTGAAATTACATCCAATGACCAACATTGTATTAAATTGTAAAAATATATTCTAAATATACTTTAAAACCACTCAAATTAATGATTTATCACTATTAATTATTTCGATTAAAAAGTTGTTTTTAATTATAATTTAGTAATTTTCACTATTCATCAGAATATGAAAGTTATCCGAAAAGTACCAAAATTTCACCTTAGGCTAAATTCGATACTCCGAATCCAAAAATGAAGTCCATTTTGAGAGCTAAAATTTCTAAAATTTAAAAAGTGGTTATTACTATTCATAACGGCTAGTTTTAATAATATTTTAATAGCATATCATTGTTTCGTAAAACTCAGTATTACGTACCACACACGCTATCGAGGAAGGTTGCGATTGCGTGTAATGCAAGGCAAGTCAAGGATGCGTGTTGTGCAAGCTTCTTTTGGTGTAGCGTACAACACAAGACATTAGTGAAATAAAAAAGAATATTTTTCATAAAATCTCGGGCTGTTACATTCTACCCCCCTTAAAATGAATTTCGCCCTCGAAATTCGTCGGGGTTATAAATGGTTTACTATTCGAAAGTTTCTTTAATAGAAACCCACATCGTAAAAAGGAATACCAAAACTTGGCTTTAAAAACTAATGTATGAAATGTAACGATTACCCAAATAAACTAATCACTGGGTTTCCACATAGGTGAAAATATGGATATGGAAGAGAAATCTAACTATCATGTTCTGATGGAGAGTGGTAGAGAACATGGCTATGGAAAAGCCAGTAATCACAAATCCATAAATTTGTGACGATCTAAGGTACCATCTGATTCATCAGGTATAAGAGAACTAGGACAACATTTTTGGTTTTCAAGATCATTTCCCTAAAGAATTTGAATTAGAATAAATACTTACTTTATTTTGGTACAATCTCACTGTTGTTCGTGCCTTTGACAATTTCCACTTCATCTCTTAAATAAATGAAGTTGAATTTGTTATTCGTGAAGTGTTAGCAGATCATGTGATAGAATGACGGGTCATTCCATCTGTCTCAAAAAGTTAGCAAAATTTATATACATAAGTCGATCTATAGTGGGATTAATCATATATGGTTCCTAAAATGGGATTATACATCATATATCATACTGCTTAATATGATAACACTAGTTTATACTAAACAGGGACTTCCTGTAGGTCAGTGGTAGGCGATAAAGGCCAGTCGCACTTCGGTTGTGGGTTCGATTCCTACAGCCTTGTCCGAAGCGATGGGCTGTCGCCCGTCCTGCAGGTTGTCCTTTTTCTAAAACTACGTTACTATAACATCCCATCAATAATATCGAAAATCTTCTATCCTTAAACAATACTAACTTATGTCCAACATAATCTAGTCTAATCTTTAGGCTTATACATAATACTGCAGTCCACTCTCCTAATATAGTGACAACGATTACCAGAGATTTAATACTGTCGTTGATCCCCACATATCATAAGATATGTCTTGTTGGTCACATTCCAAACATTCAAAGTCCTTAATCGTGTATTCTCTTGAATACCTTAGTGAAAACATGAGTGCAGTTAAAAGTTAACACTTTCCACATACCAAAATCCTCAAAATTCTATATACTCAAACCATGATATCACTTAGTCCTTATATCAATCATGAGCTCATGAATACTATTAAACATTTCATTTTCTCGTCTTCATTATGCGCATATCATCTTATTTCCAAAAAATATCTCAATCACTTTGAATACCACATCAATAAATATTGCAATACTCAATGATACAACATTATTTTGGAATCCCATTACATAAACACTTAATCATTCCACCACATCGTTGTCATATTCAACATTTCCAATAGTGATCGCATGTGATTTCCCTTTGTCCTTTGCCTTCAGTGGTTGCTCATGTTGATCATCACTAACCCTTGGATTAGGGAAATTATTAGCATAATGCCCCATTTCCTTGCACTTGAATCATTGAAGTGTTGGTGGTGCGTTCTCTGCAGTGTTTGCTTTATTCACATCATTAGAAACCCTTTTTCCATTACTTCGACACTCAGCTGCTCGATGACCTTCTTTTCCACACTTAAAACATTTTCTAGTCCCTTTAAGACAATCTCCACCATGCTTCTTTCCACACTTTGTGCATAAAGAAACATTCATCTTCTTTTCACCATTATTCTAAGATTTCTCCTTGAACTCCATCTTTCGTTTCTTGTCAAAACCATGAGATAGATATGTAACACCAACTTCCATTTCTACCTTGATAGCACAACGCACAATTTCTTCATAGCTACTGAAGTCTCTTATAGCTAATGCCCTTCAAAGACTTTGTTTTAAGCCACTGAAAAATGGATCAACTTTACTTTCAGGTTGGATGATAATACCAGAAGCATACCTTGCAAGTCTTGTAAAATTTGCTTCATAGGTACCAACAGATTCATCGTCCCTTTGCTTCAGTTCAAGAAACTCTTTCTCCATCTTTATTCGAAGAATACGAGGGAAGTACTTACTGAAAAACAAGTTCTTGAACTCGTCCCATTCCATGGACTCAATTTCATCTCTTGGCCTCGTATTCTTGATAAGATTCCACCATTGATCAGCTTCACCTTCCAAACGATATACTGCTAAGATGACTTTATCATGTTCAGAACATTGAAGAACTGAAAATATCTTTTCAGTAGTACTGATCCATTGTTCAGCCACAAGTGGATCAGAAGACCCACTGAAAGAAGGTGGACGTTGCCTCATGAAGGACTCAATAGAATATTGTTCCCTTCTCTGCTCATTTGGAAATCCAGAATGATTCATAGCTTGTGTAAGTATAGCAATAAGATTTTGCACTCCATCTCCCATAACATTTGTTTGTTCAGGAGGGCAATCATTTCATTGTCCATTGCATTGATCAACACGGTTCCTTCGGGTTCCAGCCATCGTCTAAAACCCAAAAAGAATAGTGTGAGAGGCAAAAATCATGCTAGGGAAAACAACATAATAAAGGGGGAGTACCTTCAATATCCAACATCTTAGGTTTAATTCTATGATCGTTAGCGTAATTCTATTACTATAACCTATACGTATACTTATCCCTAGGGACATCCCTAGACATACCTTAGAAATATCTCTAGGGATCACACTAACGTTTTCGCATCCTAGTTTCCAAAGGTTGACTAAACCTTTCCTCTGATACCAACTGTAGAGACCCGAAGCTTATCGTACATGGACATTACATTACTTTTGCGGAATACTTAGTACATAACAAAAACACACACACAAGGATCGTAATAGTTTAGTGTCTTTGGAAACTCGGAACGTAATCTTCTAATCGTGGGGAAAGATCTTCAATATCTCCCATAAAGATCTTCCCTTTTTTTACCTAAAAACCTTTCTTTATATCCTGGGGAAAATAAACCATAAAAGGGTGAGCTCAAATGCTTAGTAAGGGTAAACAAAATAAATATCAATCACATCATATACATAAGAACATAACTTTTGAAAATATTAACCTGAAAAAGAGCTCATAATATCATAACATGGGATAAATCATAGAAGTGAAAATGAGATCCCCATAATCATAACATGAAACTTGAAACTTTTTGGCATGCACACATAATCATGGAAAATAATTTCTTGTTAGTCATGACTCATTGCCAAGACTATCTTAGTGGACAAAGTCCCTTTCTGAACCGAGTTCACTCCTCGTTTCAGTCCTGTATCACTGAACCGAAATAACCTTCCGTTCCAGCCATGTCTATCTCATGAGATATAAAATCATTACCCAATGCATTGGAGGGAGATATAGGTCCCACCCATCTTATAATGAATCCTTTCTTATGTGTGCCACATAATCATAAAACATACATCATCGCATAACACATGTAACAAAAATGGGATTCTTGAAACATCATGACATCATAAATCAATTCATATAAGATAAAGGAATTCATAAACATAATTCCATCACAACATAGTCAAATCAATGTAAAAATATGGATAGAAATAGAACCCTTTATTATCTTAGATGGAAAATAATTTTGATAAAACACTTGAATTGAATTCTTGAGGAAAATATCCTTTCTTCTTCAAAATCAATTTCTTTTCACAAAACATCATGCAATTTTAAAAGAAAGAGATTTTACTGAAAATAGTCATGAAATCTTTTAGAGGAAGCTTCATGAAAATAAGGCTTTATAAAACAGTAGAAATCCGTTCGTGCCGTATAAGTTAAAAAAACATTCTTCGTACTTTTGTCGGAAAAGTCAAAAAGTACCTCGTACGAAAAACGACAAAAGATTCCTTTCATACGTATTACTAAAAACTCACCGAAGGGTAAAAATGGATTTAAACAATTTTAGGTGGATGGAAATAATATTACATATTGAGTAAACATGGATGTGGATAATAAAATACACCCCAGTAAATACTTACGAATAAACAATCTCGGATAAAAATGAGATTGTGATATTTCCCTTACCTTAGGTCCGACTTGCTTTGTAAGTGTCCAAACCTCCTGTATAATGATTTAAATAATGTTATTGACTTATTACAGAATCATATTAATTGTTATGATATCATATATGGTTCACTTATGACATTATATTACCCGTTCTTTTGTAAATTCTATGTTAAAGAAGCGTTTTGGGTAAAATCGTTTCATTTATTGTAGGTGTTTTGACTTGTTGTTCTTGACATCATTATTACTTATATCATGATTTACTCACTTCCAGAATATAAAATATGATTTATATATCATATATATTCAGTATATATATATATATAATAGGTAGATAAATAAAATGAAAAACACCGTTCATGGAGACGGTAGTCCGTACGTACGCATGAACGCTGTTTTCCTTTCCTTATTGTCTTGAAATGGAAGTAAGTAGATGACATACATATGTATATATATACATAAATCCAGTAGCTTTATAATGTCATATATTTCATTTATATATACATTATAATCATTCTTAAATGGTTAACATGGATAATGAATCTCATCGCGTCGTGGAGACGGTAGTCCGTACGTACGCATGAGCGATGATATCATTTCTATAAATATTGAATTGAATTGGAGTGGATTATAAAATATATCAGAATCAATATGATGTTTTAATAACTATGTATAGTTATTCTTTACACCATTATACCCATCCATGTAAGGTGGTGGTGGAAAATAGATTACACCACGGCGTGGAGACGGTATTCCGTACGTACGCACGCGCGGTGATTTATTTTTCCATAGGATGGATAGATGGTGAAATAGGGTTGTTTCATACTTATAATAACATATCAGTATATGAGTGATACTGATGTTATTACTTAATAATGAAACAACCTAAGAAGAAGAAGTGGGAGAAGAAATAAAGATGAAAGAATTGGTAACGGTAATTACCTCTTCTTTGAAGTGCCTCTTTGAGACCTCCTCTTAGGGCACTAAAATTGGTCTTTGAGGAAGACCAGAACCTCTAGGATGTTTCTAGGGAAGTGGAGAAGAGATTTTGGCAGGGGTTGGCCGAGCTTGAGTGCTCAAATTGGTGTGAGGAGGAGGGGGAGGAGGTGTCCTTTTATAAGGGAGGAGAGGGGCACCTTAGAAATATCTTAAAATATTATTTTATATTAAAGTCAAAATCGGTTTATAATGGTTCCAAAGGGTCTTATTTCGAAGATAAAGTGGGGATGGATAGAAATCCTATAAACCAATAAGATTTAGACAAGTTTAGGTTATTATTTTAACCTTATCAATTAGATTTAACTCTATGTTAAATAATTTAACTTTTACAATGTCTTTTTGTTTTCTTACATTATATGGTTAATAACCTTACTATAACATGCCAAACGAACCCCAAATTGTATATTATTAATACATATATCCTTATCTAAGTCATTTGGCCGAACCTTAGATTTTTAGGAATAAAATAACAATTAATAATATAATATTTGATTTAAAAACTATTTTGTGTCACTTTTGACACTATTTGATACATGATTTTTGTGAAAATCATAAAAGAATTATATGTTTGAACCAAGTTGATTAAATCAACACTAATATATCATAGTAACCTATAAAATTAGTGTAATTCATAAAAAGTCTCAAATTATTTTTAGTTTGGTGTTTATAACATCAATTATGTCAATATTTCATTAATAAGATAATTACTGCATCATCTTTGTGTCATAAATAAATTAACTTATTTGATGTCTAAAAATTACAAATAAAATACCATCATGTAGGAAATCGTTTTAGATTTCTAATGAATATTTACAATCGAATTTATATTATGTAAAACCCTATATTAAAAATGTTTTAGTAAATAAACTTTGATTTTGACTCTTTTAACTCTTCTTTGAATTAAATAATAATAAATGTCCTAATCTAATCCAAGTGGGCCTAAATGGTCATATTTTATTCCTAAGCTTGTTTTTGGTCGACTTACACTTGTCCAATAGAATTAGGACATGTGTTAGGGTAAGAATAATATCATTTTTACCCTTAATTACCCTATTTACTTTTAACCGTGGTAAATAAAAGTAAAAAGTTTCTATTCACCAAAAATTATTTTCATCTCATTGAACCACATTTTACTTACTGACATCAACCGTGTCTCTCGGATTTTTGAAATTCCATTCACAGAAGCGGTAAAATTAAGTTTTATGAAAAATTCAGTTTTTTTAACTACCACTTAGTAGTTTCACTATTCATCAAAAATTGATGTTTTTCAGAACAATGCCAAAATTTCATCCCAAGCTATATTTCATATTCCAAATTCAAAAATGAATTCTATTTTACCAAATTCATAACATAAAAGTTGCATTAATTAATTTTGTAATTAAATCCCGCTGTTAAAACAAATAGCGTGTTTTTAAGAAACAATATCTATCAAAAGATTGACACTTGTTTATGTCTAGTTTAAATGTGAAATTACATCCAATGACCAACATTGTATTAAATTGTAAAAATATATTCTAAATATACTTTAAAACCACTCAAATTAATGATTTATCACTATTAATTATTTCGATTAAAAAGTTGTTTTTAATTATAATTTAGTAATTTTCACTATTCATCAGAATATGAAAGTTATCCGAAAAGTACCAAAATTTCACCTTAGGCTAAATTCGATACTCCGAATCCAAAAATGAAGTCCATTTTGAGAGCTAAAATTTCTAAAATTTAAAAAGTGGTTATTACTATTCATAACGGCTAGTTTTAATAATATTTTAATAGCATATCATTGTTTCGTAAAACTCAGTATTACGTACCACACACGCTATCGAGGAAGGTTGCGATTGCGTGTAATGCAAGGCAAGTCAAGGATGCGTGTTGTGCAAGCTCCTTTTGGTGTAGCGTACAACACAAGACCTTAGTGAAATAAAAAAGAATATTTTTCATAAAATCTCGGGCTGTTACATGTCTACATGTCCAATAACCAATATGAGTGCACACAATTTGTTAAGGAACATATCCATCCCTTACATGCTCCTGAGACCATGTATTTTATGAGGTCACAAATATGAATTAGTGATGCACAAGGTGCCGAGTTGGATGTTAATGACAAAGCCGGTCTGAAGCCCGATGATTCGTTTTCACTTGCAACAGTTATTGTAGGTGGCCCTGCGAGTCTTGGATATACACAAGTAGACCAATTATATAATATACGGGTCAAAAGATAAAGGGAGTTGAAACTATGTGATGCTGATGGTATGTTACAATACCTAGAGAAGAAATCAAGAGGTAACACGTTATTCGTATACTCAGTGCAACTTGAAATGTGCGGTCAAATTAGAAACATTTTTTGGATTGACCCAAGAATGAAGGTTGATTATAAGCATTTTGGATACGTTGTCATGTTTGACACTACCTTCAACACAAGCAAGGAGTCTAGGCCTTTGGGAGTGTTTTTTGGTATAAATCATTATAAGGAGATTGTAAATTTTGGTGCAACATTGTTATATGATGAGACTGCAGACTCATTTAGTTGGCTGTTTAATAGATTTGTTGATTTTCATGGAGGCAAACATCCTAAGACAATTTTCATAGATCAAGATGCAGCTATGTCTAAAGCAATTGGTTTCACACTACCTACAACAGGACATGGCCTATGCACCTATCACTTAATGAAAAATGGCATGAAACACTTGGCCCATGTAATGAAATATGACTTGACTATGTTGGAAAAATTGAAAAAATGCATGTATGGCGTTGTAGAGATTTGAAAATTGGAAACAATATGGAATGAAGTCCGAATACATTGCATTGATACAAATTCAACATTGATAAAAGATATGTACAAAGTCAAAGAAAAATGGGATCATTGTTTTATGAAAACAGCATTGACACTAGTAATTTGAAGCACACAGTTAAGTGAAAGTTTCAATGGTGTATTAAAGGATTATTTGAATCATAAACTCAGTGCCTTGGAATTATTCCAACAATTTGGGCATGTATTATAGAAGAATCAGTATCAAGAAATGAAAGCTGAATTTTATGGATGGGAAAAGCTACCACACAATCATTTTCCATATCATCTGATCATGGTTCAAGCAAGTTATTTGTACACTCAAAAAATATTTTATCTTTTTCAGCATGAACACCAACTATGTGGTTCTTGTTTCCTTACGTCTTTTAATGAAACTGTTTCCCCAAAATGGTATATTGTGGAAATGAAAGGTTCGTCAAATGAGTTTATAATAGAGGTGTACCAATAATCACTTGTCAGAATTGGTTGTACTTGTCTGAAATTTGAATGTTATGGCTATTTGTGTTGTCATTCTTTGAAAATATTAGAAAGGTTGGACATGTAGTCCTTGCTAGATTTTTATATCTGTAATAGATAGACAAGACATTCCCATTACATCCAGTTGGAATACATCACAATTAATCATGTTGAAGAGGATATGGTAGCATGAAAAGCTAAATGTTACCAACAATTGGCACGAATGGAAATAAAGCTTGTAACAGAATCCTGTGAGTTTGAACAAGGATATAGAATTGGAATGTGAAATTTGAACAATTTTTCCAGAGAATTGTAGGATGCCAAAAAAGAATGTACCCTCAAAATTCAGTAAACAAGAAGCTAACAACCAAGGTCAACAATAGTCTAAAACATCATTTAGGAAAAAAGATAAAAGGAAAGGCGGTGACAGGATTAAAATTTGTCTAGAGCGGGCAAGAAGACACATCAAAAACAAGTGGAAAATCATAAATCAAGAGACTGCAGAATCGGTACTGCATTGTTATTATATACTTATTTTATTTAAATTATACATTTTATGTTGCCATAACTAAATATTGTTATAATGCTATTGCAGGGAAAAACTAGAGAACTAGTAAATAGTGGTTGTAATGGAGAAACTATCACATATGTCAAAGTAAGTACTATACAGTAGGTTACATAACATTTGATATTGAAACCAACATCATAAAACTTTATATAATGTGATATTTTAAACCTTATACTATATAAATGGTTATGTGTAACTCTCAGTGGTGGTTTCATGGTTAGACACTCCATATAGCTCTATAACATATTGATTGAAAATTAAGAAATGACTAGAAAAACCAGACCCCCCACATCATAGCATATTGACCACATAGTAGAGTCCCAATATAAGAACATTTTTGTAGAAAAATCAGACCCTCCAGCTCAGAATTTAATTTCTATAATTCCATGGGTAAAATATGCATGGACCCCCTATCATGGATCCACTATTGTATACACACCATAGTCTGAATCCACCTAGTCAGCCTCTGGTGCTTCCAAATATTCTTACTCTTCTATCCCCAATTAATCACCCAACCAAACTCTCTACAATACTATCCCAGTGGACCATGTTCTAATCATGAAACCACCATTGACAGTTACATTGATACCCACATCATAGCACTATATATAATGTGATATTTAAAACCTCATACAAAAGTTCTTCTATTATTTTAGTATGTTAATGAACTATTTAATTCAATGCTAATATGCATAAATAATGTTATAATAATGTCGTAGGGAAAATAAATAGAAACGTTGAATGTTGGTTACCATGATGATAGTATCATACATCTCAATGTAAGTATATATTGTTCTCTGTCTTCAAAACCTAAAAATATAAACAGTTCATAGTAGTTCATATGTTGTCCTATTTGAAATCTTATGCAACAATTTTGTTTGTTATCATTATAAATTGATAATATATAATTATTGATGCAATTAGGAGCTAACAAGGAGGAATTTTACACCATTGACGATGAAACATTCCGCAATGGTTGCAAATGGGAATGACAACATAAATATGAGGACCGATAACTCATTGAAAGCATTTCAGAATTCAATTGATACACAGCTTCAACTGCATTTGTCATCAAAATATGAAAGTTCTTTTTAAAATAAGTTTTTATAATTGAATTTTTTGGGGCAGATAGGGAAATTGCAAAAATCATCTTGTACACGATCAAACCGGAAATGTCCCCTCCCATTTTACACTGAAATAGTCCAGTGGAAAATTCCAATTCAAATTCCCAGTTTCAATTTGTATGCATAATAAAATGAGAGTGAAAATAAAAATCACACTATAACACTTAAAAAAATGATGTACATGAAACTGAAAATTTCCACACAGTTGGGAGTGGGAGTTCCCACCTGAAATTCTTAGTTGGAAGTTATATCCACAACCAGTTTCCGTTAAAATAACTGATCCACACTTTATAGTGGAAAATTCCACTGGGAATTTCCAATGCAAATTCCTAGTTGGAATGTATATGCACAAAAATTTTACATTGAACCAACTGTCCCACAATTTACAGTGCGAAATTGCAATGGTAATTTGAAGTGGAAATTCCCAGTTGAAATTTCTATGCACAACCAGTTTCCATTGAAAGGCATGACTCTAGAGACTACAAGAAGAAATACCAGTTTAACACCCTTCATACTGTTAAAGATTAAATCAATAAAATCTATATGAAAATGGTTATCCAGATAATAAAATTACCATTTTCACCCTATGTAACAACCAAAAAAGTGATAAAAACCAAACTGAAATATTTCAATCCGCAGTTTACAGTGGAAATTTCCAATGGAATGTTTCAATGACAATTCCCTATTAATAAATATATACAGAACAACATTCCTAGTCATTAAAATAAAACAATGTATACTAAAAAGATAAAGAACATAACAACACCTATCATAAAACTACTGTTTGTTCATCCTGATGAAACTACCCATTTCCACCCACCAATCACCCACCAAAACCATCACAAAAGGTCACACTAGTTATGTTTGTTACAAGACAACCATATTTATATTACATTAAAAAGGAAAATTAACAATCATCATTACTTCTAACTGCAACCAAATATTTTTGACTCTCATCATCGATCTCCGTTGTCATCCTCCGAAGATCATTTAAGATGTAATGAACCATAAACAAGTTGTTTTTCTGAAAAACATTTTTGTAACTTAAACTCATGTAGCCAAACATTCCATGATATAACAAATGATGACACCACAATCTAATGCCGCATCTCCCTGTTTCTGTGTCTTCTCAATTTTCATGTCCCATTTACGTGGCTTGAACTTCTTGGCATGAACAAAGATGAAATCTTCCTCCAAATATGATTTCTGTAAAAAAAAATTAAATTATTAGTCCATATGTTAATTTATTAAAAATTATATTTTACATTTTATAATAACTTACAACAGTCACTAGATCTTTAAGGAGCAGATCGCTTGCTCTCGTGAGTCAAATGGGTTGCATTGAGTTATAATATCGAAACACCATTTTTTTCAAATCCATAACTCATAATTTCCAATGGATATTATAAGAATTTAGTGGGCATAATAAAAGCATGGAGCTCCTCATACCGGCAACTACTGGTCACTTAAAAAAGGTGTCCTTTAATTTGTCATTTTATGAATACAAAACTCCCTATAAGAAAATGACAAAAGGTAATGTAAGAATGTAGTAACCATTGACTGTAGACATTTTTTCAACATGAAAATTTCCAAAATATGTTCATCATTGTATGAAAAATGAATTATAGTCTTACTGTAAAGGTGCTTGGCATGAACGAACAACTTTCCACGTCGGTAATGCGTGCCATACTCCAAATCCGACATCTTTCTTGAATGATCACCATATATTCATATATGGACTATTTTGAAAATTTGAACTTAGTAAAATAGAAATAAATGCGGATTAAAGAAACTAATCCAAAACATACCGTACTAGAAGTGCACTTATTCTTTAACAAATCACTAATGTTTATCATATTGATCTAATGTGATTAGTCACCATATTTGCATACCACACTACTATTGTCATGAAATGTCATTTAATATTTTAGTACAGTGTAAACTATATGAAAAGAAATTATAAAACAAATTCAATAGCATTAACTGTCCCCATCTACCTTAACTAACATCTGCATCAGTCTTCTATCATTTTTTGTCACTATATTATGTTGCATTACCCACTTAAGAATTAATTGGGATATCTTTCCAAATACTATCAGCCTCTTTGTCACAGTCAGCTTTGGATATATATATATGGATACTGAAACTTTGGTTTCCTCATCCTACTCTTGAAGCCTTTAATTAGTGACATTTTTTTTCTTAGAGGCAGAAGATCTTGGAATGGACTGGTCAACACATTTTGGCCCTTCATTGTCAATTCTTTATTCATATCTTCCTCCTCACTTTCCTCCAAAATAGTTTCTTCTATAATATTAGAATCTTGAATATCATTTGTGTTACCTTCATTTATAGAAAATGAAGTTGAAAGCTTTTCCATTTCAACATATTCACTCCCAATATCCTCTAAAATAGTTTCTTTCTCCTCATTGAAAACTTTTTAAACCTCTTCCTTCCCCTTCAACTTTGATTTCAAAACCAGAATCTGTATACTCTGCAGCTTTTCTTGGGCCTCCAGTCTCTTGACCTGCTTATGAAGTTTCACATTCTCCACTTAGAAGCCTAAAGAATCCTCCTTTGAAACATCTGTCATGTGTCGCCTCATACTAAAAGGAACTTTTTTTTCATTAACTACCTGTGGGGCAGGTACTGTATCAGCAGATGGCCTTGACAGCAGCCTAGGGCTCTGCCTAGACTTGGTTGGAGTCTGTATTTCATAGTAAAAACATAATTATAGATGTTATAAAGTATTCTAAAAGTAATGGATTGTTTAGTAAAATATTCTTCTAATAGTACCTTGGTAGATTCTTGTACAGCGACGTCAACATATTGCAAACTCCACCGAACAAATAAAGGAGAACCTTCTCTTTTGGGTGAAACATTCCCTGACTTCTCAACATACCAATACTGTAATATTTAATATTTTTAGGAAATACTAAACCAAAATGGAAAAATTAATCAGCTAAATAAAGTTTACGACCTTACCAATATGCTAACAATGGAGCCAACAAATTTTAATGAGAAAGTATGATTTTTTGTCACTGACGTGAGAAGCTGGTCATGAACACCAGCAACCCAAGAAAAACACTTCAATTTCAAGATATCATCAAAATAAGTAACAAAATTCCAACCGACATATGAACTGGATGTGGGAAAAAATAATGTTGCACATACAAACAAGAAAAGCAAACATGCAAAATCGGAGAAATCTTGCTCTTCCCTTTCTTCAATAGTGTCAAGAATAGCTCTCTGTAAAACACCATGTGTTAATAGCTGGTCCACATGTGCAAACCTTCTCCTCAAAAGGGATGAGTTATTTGGCCGTAATGTGTATGGAGCTGATAAAGGAAACTGACCATCCTCAATGCCAAATATATCATAGATGTCATCAACTATTAATTACATCATCATAACACCTATATAAAACCTTTTTAATTGAACATTGTACCTCTTTAATACTAATAAAATAGAACCATCTGTTTTTTTACAATCATCAAAGGGATCCCTATTTTCATCAAAGACTTTAAACAATTTCCAAAATGGTATCTTTTGAAGAAAGGTAATGTGATTCTCAGTGAGCTTAGGCCTAATCTCATGAAACATTTTCCATAACCCAATCATCGAATACCTGTAGTGTGTGATAGATGATATAGATGCTTCTCCTGCCATAAAAAAACTAGTATCCCAATAAAACTAGCTTCTTCAATGTCAATATTAATATAAGGAAAACAAGTGACGACATTACCAAAACAAAGTGTGCAATTTCAACTCATTCTAAAAAAGGATCGGTAGTTCGAAATTAGAAATGTATTCCACTTGGAATTTTCAGTGGGAGTTTTCAGTTGGGATTTCCAGACGGAATTTCCAGTAGGATTTTCCACTAGGAATTTCCAATGAAAATTCTCACTGAAAATTTGCAGTAACAAATTCAAGTGGAAATACCCATTCCAATATTAGGAAAAGATGGTTTACAATTTAAAATCCTTCTCATTATAGTTTTTAGTTGGAAATTTCAAATTAATTCCATAAGGAATTTACAGTGGGAATTTGCACTGGGTATTTCCTATAGTAATTTCAGCTGGCAATTTCTGGTGGAAATTTCAACTGCGAATTTCCAGTAACAAATTCCAGTGGAAATATCGATGAAAACCATAGAAAAAGGCTGTTTGAATTTATAATGGGAATATTTGTTGTGAATTTCTAGTAAGAACTCTAGAGGGAATTTCTAGTAGGAAATTGCAGTGTGAATTTTCAGTGGGAATTTGCGGTGTGAATTTCTAGTGAAAATTTGTAGTGACAAATTCAAGTGGAAATACTCATACCGACAGTAGGAAAATACGGTGTACATTCTCAACTCATTATAACAATGGTTCTTCAGATTCCATAGGGAATTTTCACTGGGAATTTTCACTAGGAAGTTTCACTGGGAATTTTCACTGGGAATTTTAACTGGGAATTTGCACTGGGAATTTCAACTGGGAATTTCAAATGGGAATTTGAATTGGGAATTTCAACTGGGAATTTCTAATTGAAATATCGATACAAAAAGTAGGACAATATGGTGTATAGGTTCAACTCATTCTAATGATGGTTTTGTCATTGTAAATTATAAATGAATTCCATAGGGAACTTCCACTGGGAATTTCTAGTGAATTTCTACTGGGAAATTCCACTGAGAAATCCAAGACGAAATATCACTACCCAACAGTACAAAAACACGATGTACAATAAAAAATTGGTTTTAAATTAGAAATTATAAATAAATTCCATGTTTAATTTACACTACATTTTCGAAATCCCAGTTCTAGTTGGACTGAGAATTTCCACTGGAAAAACCCCAGAAAAAATTTTCGGTGGGAATTCAATGCCAAATGTGCACTGGAAAATCTCGATTAAAAATAATAACTGATTGAAAAAATAATTTTTCAGAAATTATAAATTTTAAATGAATCTCAATGCGACTTCTAAGTTGGGAAAATAATGAGATGCTTGAAATTCCCGGTCATAATTGCCAGCGGAAATCCCCATGGAAACAGAGGTAATTCACAGTGGGAATTTCCACTGGAAATTCAGCAATGTGAACAGTAGAAATTGTCAGCAGATTTTTTTACATAATACAAAGGAATTAAGGGAATTTCCATTGGTAATTTCTGATGGGAATTCCCACTGGAAATGTAGTAACAAATGAGCACTGGAAATTTTCACCAAAGTTTTTTAATGAATATAAGGGAATTACCACTGGGAATTTCCAATGGGAGTTCTAATGGAAATTTCCAATGCGAATTTCAATGAGAATTTGTAATAATAAAATCCATTGAGAATTTAGCACCGAATGAGAACTGGAAATTGTCATCGGAAAAAATAAGTGAATACAAATTCTTAGTTACCCGTAGGAAATAACCATTGGGAATCCATAGTGGAGAATGACAAGAATTTTAAAAAACGAGTCAACCAATAATTGGAATTGCATATTTCCATATGAAATTTTAAATTTGAATCAATTTGTAATTATAAATAAATTAATTTGATGAAATATAAATTTCCAGAGAAAAATGGAATGAAATTTTTCAATACAAATACCAAATGCAAATTGCAATTTAAAATTCTCATTAGAGACTCTGAGAGGAAACTACACACAAGTAGTAAAAACATTAAGGAAAATAACTAACAGTACAAATTCAAAGTTACTATGAAAATGTCAAACAAACATTAACAGTTTGTGTAATACTCCTAAAGAAAAAAATCCCTAATAACTATATCATTACAACCAAAAGGACAAAGAATAAAAAAAATGGAAATGATTTTATCGCAGTTAATCACACAAAGAAACAAGAAGACGATAAATATAAATGAAATAAACCACTTGACATCTTCTGTCGTTGTTGATCGAAACTGCAGAAAGGCTCGCCAACAACTTCACCGATGACTTTAGCAATTGTTTGTCTGAGGGAATCAGCAGATAATATCTCTAAGGGATTTGCCTCAAGTTTCATCATAGAGGATTTTTCTGAAGTGCAACGGCACTCACCTTAGTGGGACGATGTCAAATGAATCGTCCAACAGTTTCTCCGATGCAAATGAATGTTCGAGGGAATCAGCGGGCAGTTTCTCCGAGGGCTTCGCCTTAGGTTTCCTCACATAGGTTTTTGCTGAGTTATGATGGCTTTCACCTCAGTGTGACGATGAAGAATGAATCGGCCGATAGTTTATCTTTCGGGTTTCACCGAGGTTTTCATCGAACCACAGCTGTAGGGTTATGCCGAGGTGCGAGGGTTTTCACCGAGCATTTTTCCAAGCCACCGAGGGATATGACCGACAAATTTTTTGAACCTTGATTTCAAACTCAATGATAGACCAAACTAATCGAACGGTCCCCCCATGTATTAACCACGTGGCAGCCATCCAACGACCAACCTGAGGTTCAGGTTGCCCCCCAACCTGAGATGATAATTTTTCATTCTACGATGGTGGTGTACTAATGCAATGAAAGTGAACATAGGCGACATTTCCTCAGTTGATGCGGATGTCCCCCGGATCGAGGCCTCGGGTTCAGTGTTGGATGATCTTCAATTTCAAATTTCAAATATGTTTTTTAATTTTTGATCCCTCCATGGTTACCAATAATACTCAAAAGAGAATTTTTTAAAATTAATAAAAATGCAATTTTCAGTATGTGAAAATGAGATGTTAGTGTTGGAATGATTCTTCTAATCCATCAATGGCCAGACTACTACTCCATTACCTTGATATATGAATGTAAATTGTTTATATAATGATTATCCCTAAGATTTTGGTGCTAAACTAACATTATATGTACCCTTATTTTGGTTCTGGACTGATGCTCCAAGTACTAAATATAATAATCTTTGGCTGATGCTCCAAGTACTCAATATAATAATATTGGACTGATTCTACAAGGTATCAAAATGACATTGGAATTAATATAAATAATGAAACCCCATGAAATATTAAATTGTAAAATAATTATGGTGTATGGTTTAGACTTCAACATAGGCCGAAATAGGCATGATTGTCTTGGTTATCACTGTGAACTTGAGGGCTAATGTAGTTGACTAATGAATAATTAATTTGAAACCAATTTAATTTTATCATTTTGTATTTTATTCTTTATAGAACATCTTGTACTATTATAGAATGTATATTGCTTCAGATTACATCGGTGGTAACCTACTGAGTTGTACTCACACCCTTCACAGGTCACCCATTGGTACTCGAGTAGACTTCATGTTTGCAGGTTAGGATAAGGGAAAAGAACTTATGATAGATGGATAAATTAGGAATCAAGATGGATCATGGATGAGGGAACGAAAAATAATGTTGGGAAATGTTTTGGATTTTTCATTTTGTCTTTATTTTTGGATTCTACTTGACACATGACACATATATGGAATGATATATATACTGCATTTGATTATGGTTATATCCCATATTTTGGTATTCTTCATGTGATTCTTGGTCTTTATATGTTATTTTTTTATTATTTTTCCTATTATAATGTTGATTTTACATTTTCATTATTCCTTAAATATTTCATAGTCTCCCCACATGACATATTAGACCCTCCCTAATATTCAGTTGCCTCTAGAATATAGGGAGGTGTGCTTGAGGTCATGTAATGAACCAGATCGAGGAATCAGTATTTGTTGGCTGGGGAAGTGGATATTAAAACATAGTTTTTTTGGAGGTTTTCTTTTTGTTCATTATAATATTTGGGAAAGGTAGACAAGATATTATGATGAGCCTGGCCTTGTTATTGAACTCATTCATGGGAGTAGCTTACCCATGTGTGGGGAAACCCATGTACCTAGGGTGGGGTATTGTTGTTCTTGATATTCATTATTATAATAAAATTGTATTTCATCTTGGGTGATACACATGACGCGTGATGTTATTTTTTATGATATTTTTCTCATTCCCCATAATAGAATCAATGTTCAGTTTGTATGTATCATTATAGAAGCTAAAGGATATATCTAACATGCATTATTTTAGGCAAGCATTGAAATTAAGGTTTTGAGTATGTTTTGGGATAAGAAAATAATTTTTTTTATTTTTGTTATTTAAAAAAAATATTTCTTAATAATTAATATATAATTATTAAAATATGTTGATACATGGTAATTTAAAATATATAACAAGTGTGTCTAATTGGAAACCTATAATTATGAATGCTTATTACATTGTGTCATTAGTGGGATTTGTTATAGATGGTTGATGGTATTCATATTGTCGCAACTTTGAAAATGGATTAGTAGCTGCGGTATGATTTTTTATGGAATTATGTGATTCCCCATCCCAAAAATGGGTTAATGATGGGTTATGATTCCTAAGATGCGTGCTTGGAATTATAGATACATGTTTTTAAGATGAAAACTATTAGTTGTGATACATGATTCCATTATTAGGAATGAACCTACAATAGTAGAACAAGATGCCCTTATAGTTCTGAGTGAGGGGAAAAAGAGAAGTTCTGTGAGATATTTGATCATTTTATACAGTTCATGGAAAGAGACATAGGGAATTCTATGCATAATATGTCTAATATAGACTAAGACTTCTAGCTAAATAACCCTATGACATTCACTAGAGGGTGCAACTGAGGTATTTGAGTTATGGATTGAGTCTATCAAAAAAGTATTAGATCATTTAGAGACTCCTAAAGAGAAAGGATTCAAATTATTAGCTTATATTATATGAGGACCAATGAAGTGATTGTAGGATATTCATGAATAGGATGGAAAATTAGAGGGAATGGTATGGAAGGACCTCTGGGAGAATTTCCATGAACAATTTTACCTTGATACATTGAGAGAGGAGTGGGTGGTAGACTTTATACAGGTAAACTAGGGAAGCATATTAGTGATAGACTATGGTGTCCAATTCACTAACTCGTGGTTCTTTATCCTAGAATTGGTAGGAGATGAGCCATCTATGGTAAGAAATTTTCAAGATGGACATAAATGTGAGATTAAATCCCAGGTTAATATCATCCAATTAAAGAGGTTTTTTGAGGTAATGAATCAGGAACTCATTTTTTGGAGGATCCTAAAGGAGGCTTCCATAGTAGGATATATTGTTTCATATGGATGACCAAGAGGTAAATATTACAAGGGTAGGAAGTTCCATTATGAGAGAATTCACTATAGTAGTGGAAGAAATAGTATCTAGGGGATGGATATATTACTCTAGGTATAAATCTAGTGTTTTTCATAACTAATGTAGGTCGGGTGACATTTGTATCTAGTGTCCCTGACCATCGGTAGAGTTCCATTATTTCGGGAAGATGAGGCATCTGTTGAGGTTCTATAGTAATGATATAAAGATGGAAAATTATGGATGATCAAGGTTGATACAGCGCACTGGAAGGGGTTCTTCTACACCATACTAGTTTGGATGTTGGAGTAATACTAACCATGGTGGTAATGTCAAAAAATGAATTACATCAGAGAAAGAGCACCCATATTAGTAGGGAATTATAGAACATGGAATAGGGATAGGTAAGTATCATAGAGTTCATCATAAAAATTTTGAAATCGAGAATGGGCCATCAAAAGCTAGAGGTATAATTACTACAACTTTCACACTTTCTATCTCTTTATTTGATATATTATCCTCTCTTTCATTTACATCTTCTTGACGTGTGGATGTTTTGGGTATGATGGTGGACTTTGTGTGTGGGGTTTTGAATATTGACACCCCATTGGGTGTGAGGTCATGGGACATCTATCTATGAAAGGGGTATACCCTCAAGGTTAGAGAGTTATATCTCTTTTAGGATTTTTATATACTTGAGATGGCAAGTTTTGAAATTATTTTGGTTGTGGACCAGCTGGTATCATACCAATCCCACATTGATTTTTACCATAGGAGAGTAACCTTCATATATCCTTAGTGTGATAAATATGTTCATAATGGATAATTGGATATCCAAGATGTTCATACAGGTCCAATTTATTAACAACTGGGGGATATCCCCACCTAGGTTGTTAGTCTAGTTTTGTAAAAAAAAGGGTGTAAGGAGTAGTGTCTTTACACATATAGTGGATCAGTTCCATGATTTGTTTCCTATGTATTTATCAGAGATTTACTTAAAATAGATGTTGAGTTTACAATTAAGATAATGGCTAGAGATGAACTAGTTTCCATTACACATTTCAAAATGGCACCATCAGATCCTCAATAGCTTAAGAATCAGCTGGAAGAATTAATGGATAAGGGATTTATCCATTAAATTACAGCACTATGGGAGTTCTGTAGTCATGTTTTACAAGAAATATGATATAATATTTTACTTATGTGTCGATTAAGGGATGTTACTTAAGATGATAGTTAAGAACCATTATCCTCTTCTACGTATTGATGATCTTTTTTACTAGCTAATAGAAGCTTGTGTATTCTCCAAGATTAATTTGGGATTAGGGAATCATCAACTAAGAGTGAGACATTATGACAAACCATAATATGATTTTAAAAGAAGATATCGCCTATATGAGTTCATCGTGATGATTTTTGGACTAATGAACACTCTGGATGTGTTTATGTCCCTGATGAACTGAATATGTCACTCGTACCTATATCAGGTTTTAGCTATTTTGTGAATGAAATCTTGGTTTACTCAAAGACTCATGAATATCATGACCAATATCTTATCATCATACTATGTACACCGAGAGGGAATAATCTGTACACCAAGCTAACTAAGTGTCAATTCTGATGGATAATGTACATTTCTTGTGTCACATTATCTCTCTGGAAGGTGTGTCGGTGGACCGATGATAGATTAGGTAGTTTTTTATTAGGATAACCCAAATAATGTTTTTTATATAAAAGTTTTTTTTGTTTTTATTAGTAAATTATCAAATACTGACCAATGAATTTTCTCATTTGGATGTACCACTTTTAGGCCTATCCAAAAAAGGTATAATGTTTGAATGGTATGGGGAATGTGATAATACCATCCAGGCATTAAAGAATAATTTAACCACTAAAAATATTTTGATCCTAACCAAGTTGAGTGAGGAGTATACATTAATTTATGATGCATATATAATTAGACATGGTGTAATGGTGATGTAGGAAGATCTGTTCATGGTGTATGGGTCATGACAGTTCAAGTTACACAAATGGAATTTCCCTATGCATGATTTTGAGTTGACCGCGGTGCTTTAGGCCTTAATGTGATGGTTTCATTAACTATTGTGTGAATGGTTTACTATGTATACCAACCATAAAATTATAAATTTAATATTTTCCTAGCAAGGTTTAAAAATATGTCAGTGGAGATGTGTTGAATACATGAGGACATTTTACTATGAGCTAGCCTATACACCTGAAAAGGGGAACAATGCTACTAACACTTTGAGATAGAAGATGAATTTACATGTAGTCCATAAGTTTGAATATATGTTGAGTATGATGGACCTCTGTTCCAAGATGATTATAGAGTGTCGGGAGGTCTTCGAGAATATGGACCTCATATCCTTATCATTCGAGTCCACACTTATGATCCAGATCAAGGAGGGGTGGTATGAGTATCTTGTGTGTCTGTCATTGAGAGATTTCCTTAAAGGTGGGTGAGATACATTTATATTTGTTTATAAATTATGATTATATCTTCAATGTTCATGGACATGTTATTGTAACTACTTGTATGCAATAGGAGATTATGCGTGAGTTACATGACTCAAAGTGGGAAGTGCATCTTGGATTAACCAAAGTGTATCAGGACCTTCATAGGAAATATTGGTGGATAGGAATGAAAAAAGAGACAATAGGTTTTGTGACATGATGAAACACCTATTAGTAGGTGAATTATGAACATCAATGAACATCAGGTATGTTACACCTATTATACATCACATAATGGAATTATGATGACGTTACCATGGATTATATGGTGGGTCTTCTGAGAAGCCCTCAAGAGAATGACATGATATGGGTAATTTTGGATAGGTTGAAAAATAATCCCATTTATTTTCAATTAGAGAGACTACCATGGTTTATCATTTGGGTGATATTTATGTTTGAAAGATAGTGTGTTTTTATAGGATTCAATAATATATAGTTTTGAATCGTGATCCACATTTCACTTCATGCTTCTAAGAAGTCTTATAGAGTTCACTTGGTAGTCAAGTGTTTCTAGGTACATATTTTCACCCAAATACATATGGGTAATCAAATAAAACTATTCTTGTTTTGGAGGAAAATCAATTGCAATACATCTAGACAATGGTGGATCTTGGGAGAAACACATAATGCTGGTTGAATTCACATATAACAACAGTTATTAGGTGAATCTTCGTATGGAACCATACAAGGCACTCTATGGTAGGCTATGTCGATCACCTTTATGTTGGATAGTGTCACGACCCGTCCTCGGGGCCCGTGTCGTGACTACCCCAAGCCGGCCTTCCATAGGCCAGGGGATGGAGACTAGCACCAAAGGCGTAAATCCCGATAACTGGGAAGGCATTTCCTTTATAAAAGTAAACAAAACACCACAGTGTTCAAGAGGATGTAATACACTATGTACAAAAGAAAGTGCTGAAAAGTAAGTGGGAAAGAATACAAACCCAACTGAAAGTACAACTACAACTGAATGAAAGTACAACAGAAAAGACAAGCAGCTGGAAGAATAGAAACATCTTCTAGGTCGTCCACCTCGGATCCTACCTGAAGGGTAGGTACAGATAGCGCAGCTCCTGGATCGTCCACCACGGATCCTACCTGAAGTGAAGGTACAAATAGCCTCCACAATGCTCTCACCCGTCAACCTCCTCTGAGTATCATCTCGTCGTGAAGTCCACCTCCGGATACTGACTCGTCGTGAGGTCCACCTCTAGGTACCGTCCAGTCCTCAAACAATCGGCCTCTGTCAGCACAGCCTGTCGTCTGCAACCAACATAACGAGGTGTGGGCATAGCCCGTGCAGGGGTGAGTATACGATACTCAGTAGGGACCCCGATACCCTCAAGGTCTCACTAAATCCAACAAGGATAACCATAAAGAAGGATCTCAACGGATAACCCTTATATAGGTATAAGCCCATACTTATACCTAAGTTATCAAGTAACCCATATCAATCATGAGGAAACACAAAGGTTGTGATATCAACGGATAACCACTACCTAGGTATATGCCCATACATATACCTAAGTTATCAAGTGACCCATTTCAATCATGAGGTAAACACAAAGGTCATAGACTCCGCTCAAACCAGGATTTTCATTATCGAAACCGTAACTACTGAAGAGCTCCGTCTCTGACGAGTACAGTGATCCTGTCACAAATCCGAGGTACTGCTCACTAACCTTAAACTGCTGAGGTACTCCTCCTGTCGAGTACCACAGGTCTGCCACCTCACAAAGTAGTGCTCCTCCGCCATGGGTCTGCCACCTCACACAGTAGTGCTCCCCCTCAAAGCCTACAGAGGTAATCCTCCTGTCGAGTACCGCGGGTCTGCTACCGGCTATCAGGAACTCCGTCCGCCGTGGTTCTGCACCCAAACAGAGTAGTGCTCCGTCCACTGGGTTGGTCAACTCACTCCAAGTCGAGTCGGTCAAGCAGTCGTCAGGTATCAGCCGGTTACACGGTCTCCGTACTCCGTACGCTCGTCTCTGGGAGGGTCCTCTCCATGAGCTACAGGTCGATACTCCTAGTATCACAAAGTTCCATGAAGAATTATCTCATAGGACCACCTCATCATAGGGGTCTCAATGCAACAGACGACGCATCAATCAGACGCCCGGTCTGTGAGTTATTAGCCTTTTCGTCCTAGGGTCCCGATTAGTTTTGTGTGCGAACCAACCCGGCCGCATCTCAACTGTACCCAAAAATCTCATAGGGTATACTCATAGGGACCGTTTCTCAATGTGATCATGAACGCCGCTGACAGTTCCTCAAACGCACATCTGGTCTGAATGTTATCATCTTTTCTGTTCCAGGGGCCTGGTTGGATTTCGGGTTCAACCCAACCCGGCCACTATCCAACTGCGTTCAAACCTCAGAAGAAGTATGCCAAAAGTTCTGTCTCATCAAGAGGAATCCAACAAGGTCGACGGCACATCAATCGGACATCCGGAGCTCATGTTATAAGCGTTTCCGCTCTGAGATCCCGGTTGGTTTCGTGTTCGAACCAACCCGGCCGTGCCCAAAGTTTTTCGAAACCTTCAGTGTAATATACCGAAACGAACATCTCGATACAAGGATCGCATCGCAGCTGACGGTGTGTTGATCATAGGTCCTTAGCCTACGATATGGGCAAAAGAACGTACCTGTCCATTTTTAGGAGGTTTTTGGGCCCAGACCGACCCGACCCGAGACCCCCCCCCCCCCCCCCCCCCGGGGGTCAGCCTGAACCCGGTCGACCCGAACCAGGTCCGATTCCGACCCATTAGGGCACGAAGCGACCCGTTGGGTGCGGCTCGGCCCAGCCGGCGCGCGCTCACGGACTGTGTGGCCAGCTCGGCCACGCCGAGCTGAATGGAAGGGGGGGGGGGGTGGCGCTTCCCCCTTGTTTGAGTAACCGCGGCCCCCACGTGGGGGGGGGGGGGGGGCTCCTTTGGCCAACCTGGGGTTATGACACCCGGTCTCCCACGAGTCCCGCACGGCCGCAGGACTGGTCGCCTGCCGCCCCAGCTTTAGCCGCGGTGGTCCCTCCTGGCGGTGTGCCGGGCGCCGCCGCCTCCTAAAGGCCGGCCGCCGGCGTTGCCACCTCTTGGAGGCCAGCCGTCGGCGCCGCCGTGCCAGCGTGGCGTGCCGTCAGCGTCTTCCGCGGACCACCGGATGCGCTCCGGTAGTCCATTTTGCCGGCCGTCATTGCCAGCGGTCCTTCCGGGACCTGCTCTTCACTGCAAAGTCATCAAATAGCCTCTACGGCCCATTTCATCATCTCCCGTCAGTCCGCACATCAATAAAACAATCTGCGAAGTCTTAGAGTCGCCCTTACATCCCCGACTCCAGCCACGGTTTCATTCAGCCTCAACGGCACGGCGCGATGGTGCCGCGCTTCTTCGCCGCATTTATCCATGATTCCGTGCGGTGCTGTTGCACCGCACCGCCTTCTTTTGAACTGCAATAACAAAACAAAAAAAGGGGGATGAGAGTCGGCCATGTTCATGCGGTCCGACCTCCTCCCGATAAGCTGATATCAAGCGGCCCAAAAATAAATACGAATAAAGGAAAATGATATTTCACGAACAAAAATTAATTAACCCCTACCTTGATAATGAGTTGATGTTCGAAGAGCGTCGTGGAAAGCGGCGTCGCGGGGTGTGGTTTCATAGACGTCAACGGAGAGCATATGAGGAGATGTCGTCTTCTATTTATCACAGAGAGAAGAGGATGATTATGTGTCATTGGAGAACTCACGCGTCAGTGTCTCTTCCCTTGTCGTGGAGGAGAAAGGGAATGGAGATACCAGAGTCACTGAGTTGTTCTGCGTTGAAGAGATGACGTTCTTCGCAGAAGGATTGAAGCTCTTCGCGGAAGGATAAAGTTCTTCCACAGAGAAAAGAGTTCTATCTCCCCAATCTCCTCACACAACAACCAACCCTCTCAAATAACATAAGAGTTATCTTATTTTATTACATCAAGCCAAGAATTTCAATTTTTAAAAATCAAACACATAACTCACTTAATTAATTAAGTGAGTTGGCATGATTTCAAAAGAGAGAGGGGGAGGTGAGTGGTCTCACATTAAAGGGGGTTATGGAGTTAAGGAATATGAGGGGTTGGGATCGTGTGGGCCCCACCCCACCTTTATCCTCTCATGTTTGGTTAACAACATGTGGGTCCCACCCCCAACTCTCTTACTTAGGTTATAACTACCTAGAGGAAAATAAATAAAATTGTAATATAATTTTATTTATTCCTCACAAAAACCACAAAATTAACAACTCCTCCCAAGAAAACGCACCTTCGAAAAAGGTTCTCCTAAGAAATTACCGATGCTGTGGTTTCATCGGTGCCCTCAGATTTCAATTCTGAGCACCAGTTCAAAACTTAAGAAAACCCGCTCGTTCGTTCCCTGAATGTACCCGAGCTAAACTTCAAAAATAGATTCCGGGCACACCGGGCCTCGGAATCAAGTGCCATCAGAATCCGCAGTCTCGTAAAATTCCAATGAAATTAAGAAAAAAATTCCCTTGAAATTTCCATGTCTTTACAGATATATGTGGATTAGTCAAAGTTTTTCGGACAAAATCTCGTATAGGAAATGTCAAAATAGGTTCAGTTGATTCAGAAACATATCACTCTAGTAAAGAGTATACAAAAGTCTTATGTTGATTGATTTTGATGACCTTTTTGTTTTAGTGGGTGATCATGTATTCCTTCAGGTTTCACTGAGTTTGGGTCACCATTAGATTAGGAAGCATGGAATGCTACCACCAAGGTTTTTTAGACCATTTTATAATATAGAGAGGATCATACTATTGAGATATCGATTTTCTCTTCAATAGAGGTGTAGTGTTATAAGTCTTTGCTTCAAAAATCTAACCATGCCCCTTGTCATGTGATAGAGGTTGACGATATTGAGCATGTGGATGATGAATCCTTTGAGGAGCATCTGATTCAGGTAGTGCATCGTAGTGAGAAAGTATTATAGGGAATGACTATGCCATTTGTCCAGGTATTGTAGAAGCTTAGCGATGTTCAGGAGGAAAAATGGGAGAGGGAAGAAGATATGTAAACCAAGTGGACTGGCCTTTTCACCTCAGAATGTTAGTGATGCATGGGATTATAGATCAAGGATGATATTTTATTAGGTGGGATATTGTATGATGCTGACCTTTCTTGATATTTCTTTTACACATTTTTAGGTATTCTTTTACCCTTGTTTTATCATATGTTGGTTGAGACTTTTATAGGGATTGTTTCAGGTGAATTTGGAGGATTTTGGAAGCCCATATATATATGTAGAGTTAGCACAAACCATGTGGGTTTCCCTAGTAATATGTTCATTCCATTTTGAGAAACTAGAAGGGGGTTCATGGTTTGACCAACTGTGACCCCCCCAACCATGCACACCTAGACAGAGGGGTGATGCATAGTTGGTGTATGATTAAATTGATCGTGCATCCAAACCATTCACCCCATACAAAATATTTGAATATGGTACAATGTTAAGGAACGTAAATTCTTTAACCATGTGTTCCATCTTAGAAACCATGTGTGAAAATATTAAAACCTTCAAAAATTTAATTAAAAATTTCTCGAACCCCTATTTTATAACCTTAATCAGCACTACTCAGCCTATTATAGTTTCCCTTTATTTTGGAGGCTCTCAGGAGGATTCATAGGCTCCTCAATCTCTTTCCATTGTCAATCGAAGATCTAGTCAAAGAAATTCACCTCTCTATAGTATGAGATATATTCCAATATTAGGTTCTTCTCTCTCTCTCTCTTTTCTATACCTTTGGATAGGGTTGAATTATTCATTTTTTATGTTAGATCTAGGTTTTAAAGGATCTTGTTTTTTGGATCTTAATCCTAGGTCAAGATCCTAGATCTTCTTTTCCATTATGATTTTTAGGATCTTGATCCTATGTTTGGATCCTAGTTTTGGGGGAGTTATTTCCAATGAACCTATGGTAGGTGGTCTACATGAAATTTCTAATAGACTAGATGAGTTTCTCATGTATTATATTTTTCTGTTGTATTTACTAATTGCATAATTAAGTTTTTATTAAGAAAATTTAATTTTACCCTAAATAATTATTGGACACGTTCATAGATCTCATTGAATTCATTGGATAATTATATGGTCAGGGTTAATGGTAACTCAATGGGTGTGTTAATTCCTTAAAAATTGAGAATATCAAATGTAAAAGTGAAAATAGTGGGTTTACATAATTGAAAAAAATCCTTTTTACATGATTCAAAATGTGATTTAATGTATTGGTTGTAATAAATTTTAAGGGTTAATGAGTTGTGTAGTAATTGATGAAAAATGGATTAATGGGGAATTGATCATAGTGTTTCTTATGTTAAAGGTAAATAACCATGGTTATGATTCATAAATTAAATAGTTCACTGTGTTGTTAAAGATTGATAAAATTTTTACTGATGTTGAAACTTGATATGTATATGGGAAAATGAGATTTGGGTGTTGGAATAATGTTTCTCCCTCATGGGTGGGGCCCAAATACATGCATGGGAATTAGTGTTGGACCGATTGTCTATGTACCCTACAAATTGGTGCTAGACTAACACTCCTAGTACCCATGATATTGGTGCTGGACTGATGCTCCAAGTGCACATGATATTGATGCTGGACTAGTGGTCCCATCATTAGGGATAATGGTATATGGTATAATCCTCCACTGTACCAAAATTACTTTTTAATAAATTTGAATAATGAAAAAGCATGAAACAGTAAATCATAAAATCCTTGTGGTGTATGGTTTAGACTCTAACATGGGTCGAAGAAAGTATTATTTTTTTGGGTGTCACCATGAACATAAGGGAAAATGTGATTTAGTAAACAATAATAAATGTTAAACCTGTTTAATTTTATCATTTTTTTATTATTTATAAATCTGTTTATAATATTATAGAATGAATATTTTTTTAGACGCCATTGGTGGTGTCTTAGTGAGTTATGCACATACCCTAATTGGTCGTTGATTGGTACTCGAGTAGACCTCATGTTTGTAGGTCAGGATAATGGAAAACAACCTATGTTAGATGGATCAGTTGGGATTCATGATGAATCGCATATTATGGAACTGGCTATGATGTTGGGACCCAGTTTGATATTTTTCAATTTTTATTTATTTTGGGTTTCTAGTTGACACATAACACATATATGGAATGACATATCTACATCATTGGTTTATGACCATTTCCCTATTTTGTGATTATTGATGTGATACATGGTATTTATTATCTATTTTTGGTTATTGTTTTGGCTATTTGTATATTTATTTTCTTATTTTATAAATTTAATAAATATGTTATAGTCCCACCAAAATACATATTATACCCTCACTACTAGTCATAAACATCTGGAATATGAGGAGGCACACATAAGGTCATGTAACAAATGGTATCGAGAAATTATTATGTGTTAGTCATGGAGTAGGATGTTACATTCCACATTTATAACATTAAAAAATTGATGATATCTTAGGGAGATAATTATTTTCATCCAACCATGTTATTTTTTCTGTAATTACTTTATTTGTTTCCTTATATTAAATAATAAAAACATCTTATCATTTATTTGAGAAATTCCCTTTAGTTCTTCTTCAAAAATTCAAGACACATAGGAAACTAAATCATATTTCCTCCATGGTTTCCACTACCCAAAATCTCAGAGAAATCTATCCTTCTCTTCTTTGGTGAGTTTGAGAGTTGGTTAAGGTGTATATTGTTAATCATGTTCGTTGATAGAAGACTAGGCATAATAAAAATATCCTTTGTTGCAGTCATCATCCCATTTAGAATCTCCTTAACATATTCTCTATCACATTGAACATTAATCAAATTCTTACTAGTTCCAGGAATTGAAAAAAACCAAAAAGATTGGTGTTTGTAACAACAATCATAGAGGGAGACTACATAATCATTAAAAATAAATTAGGATCTCTAAATCATGACTCCTTATTTTTAATCTATGAAACCTTAGGTTTATCTTAGTTCATTCATAGTCATAATCTATTTAAATCCTTATTGTTGGTTCATAAAGAGTTGTCAATTTACAATGGATATGGGAGTGTTAAACTAGGTGTTTAGTAAGGCCCATTACCATGAACCAAGTGAAAATATAGCATATCTCAATGTACCCTTTTCATATTAATTACTTTTACATACCTATGTTCTAGATCTACATCTACTTTTATGGCCATACAAGTATGTAATTTCTTGTATAAAATGTTCTCTATCCTTTACCAAAGTTCAAGGACAATTTCTTATCTTTGACTCATCCATAGACATATCCTATTAGACATCCCAAGGCATATCCTTAGAAATAGGTATCATACTAATGTTTACTCATTCTAGTTTCCAAAGGTTAACTAAAAATTTCACCTAATACCAATTTTAGTGACCCATGATTTTCATACATAGACATTACATCTTTTAAATGAATATTAATTAAATTGTCAAAAACACTCATGAAGATAGTAATGGCTTAGTGACTTTAGAATCATGAAAACACAAATTTCTGGATCATAAATAATATATATCCTCTAATACTATGTTTTTCATAACAAGAAACCTTCTTAGACACAACATTTCTAAAACCATTCATCCAAACCAAGGGAAATGAAAAATAATTAAGGCAGATATAAAAAATAACATAAGAATAATATGAGGGTAAGGGTGTGGAAACATGAACTTAACATTTGAAATATATACCCTATATATCATAGATCATAATCTTGAGTCATGGAATAAATATTGGCACATCAGAAGACATGATTAATAAAATAATCAATGAATACAAGACCTCAAAGAATAACATTGATATAAGACCTGGGTTTTTAGAATACACATAAAATTATAAAATTTTGAACCTTTATAAATAGAAATAAGTTCACTGTTTAGGTTAAGGACATGAAATTAGGACCTTGAATAAACTTATAGACATAAAAACAGGTCTACACATAATTTTATTTACATGAAATACAGGTCCAAAAATAAACAAATGGACATGAAATTAAGGTCCACATATAAACTTATAGACATTAAATATAGTCCTACATAAAATCTTATGAACATGAAATCCAGGTCCAAGCATAAAATTATGAATATGAAATCAGGTTCATGCATAATAGATTTATATTCTGAGTTATCCATATTTACCCAATGCATTAAGGGTAGATATAGTTCTCACTCATCACAAGATGAAAGTCTTGCATATGTGTGAAACAACATCAAAAAATATAAATCATCACAAAACACATGAAAAGAAACGAATTTCATAAACATTTCATCAAATTATAACCCATGTAAAAGGGAATCATTATCATCAATATATTTTCATCAAACACAAAAACCATCCAACAAAATAATAAGGATGGTAATCTTGGATAATAACCTTAGTGAAACTTAAACATCATCAAATAATGTCATATTATATAGAAAAATTATTTTGAATGACCACTTAGAATAACTATGTTGGTAAATACTATTCATATTTTAAAATTAATAATATTTCTAAAAAATAATAAACTTATAAATGAAAATATTTTCTTTAAAAATAAACTATTAAACTTATAATGGAAGCATCAAATAATTAAGGTGTATTATCAGTGGAATAATCCACTCAATCCTTATAATATAAAAAAAATTCCTCATGTTTTTCTTCTTCATAAAAGTCAAAAAGTACCTTGTTTGGAAAATGAAAAAAAACATTCAAAATTTTCTATAAAATTTAAAATACAGTTATAAATAAAATTAATTTTTTTAGAAAAATATTAAAAAAATTGAAAACATTTATAGAAAATAAATACATGGAATAGAAATATTCCATATTGGATACTTACTCAAAGGTAAAGGTACGAGAAAGCACAACCCTCAAATTTATTAAATATAGAAAACAAACAACATCATGCATTACAAGGAAATTTACATAAACAGAAGTGAATAAAACCACTTATATCTGCATCCATAAAGGGAGAACAAACATCTGGGATCCTATAGGACCACATCACACTTATATCCATTATTTCTATCCTTAAAAATCCATCCACCACTTGGTTACCTTCTTTTTAGTGAAGTGATAGAATCATATTGATATTTTTTTCTCGATTGAGGAATTGAATTCCATAGGGAAGTATTATCCATGGAACATTCCTGATACTCTCTTTCAAAGTGTTGAAAGTATGATCTAAATAAGATTTTACCCACAAAAAATCTCCAAATGTGGAAAAAAATAATGCTTGATGGCAAGAATTATTACCCATAATTCATCCTAATATTCAACACCAATGCCAATATAATGTTGAAATCACCCTTTAGCAAAACCATGATATGTACAAAAAAAATGCCCATAATGATGGACCCAACATTCTTGTAGTTGCACTATTGACATTTACTTTGATCCATGATGGAACTGGATGGATCCACCATATATAAATTAGCATCAAGGGTTTTATAGGATTACCCCAAACACCCAATAATCTAAATATATTAATATCATTAATTGTATTACACATCTCACCAAAACCGTACCTTAGGTTTGAATTTTCCTTATTCATGTTCAAAACTCTAGTGTAATAAATATTGATTTATTATTCATTTATTCTATAACCATATATCTATCAACCCATTTATTATTTATTTATAACATTTTATCAGTCGTTTATTAATATTTTTTACTAAAATAACTATTCTGGCTGATAACAGGTTCATTTCCCAAACATGTTTTGGTTATGAAGTACTGGACCATATACTTTGATAATAGTTCCATAATTTAGATAATTTTACCCATGTTATAAAAATAATGTATATTAATTATATACATATTTATAATCATTTATAAAATGTAGAGATATAATGTTTAATTACACCATTAATGGAGATGGTAGGCCCTACGAACACATGAACATTGTTTCCATTTTTTGAAAGATGAAATAAATAAAAGTAAAATAATAATTCACGTTTAAAAAATTATTAGTATATCATATATGTAATATATATTCATAAAATTAATCCTTATTATTATCTCTATGAAATATAAATGAATAATGAATCACACCATATTGTGAAGATAATAGTTCATATGTACGCACACACGACATTATTGTTTACAAAAAGATTGGATGAGAAGAAGGTATAAATTATATTATTATTAAAAAAGTATAATAATGCTATAAATATTATATATAAACACTAAACCCATCATAATTTTCATCCATAAAATATGTTTATGAAAATTTAATTGTATTTTTGTGTGGAGATGGTAAGTCGTACATACACACAAGTGATAATTTCACTTATTATTTGATGGGAATGAGGGTTTATAATGGATTTTTAATTAGAATAATAAAATTGAAGTATATTGAGGATAATTAGATTATTATTTTATAATAAATATCATAGATTTATATGATTTAAAGTAGTGAAGAAAAAGAAAGCTATCGGTTAGAGGGATTACCTCTTCTTTGAAACAACTCCATTAGATCTCCATTGAAGGGATCTAGGGATGGTATTTTGGGTAGAAAACACCTCTAGAAAGTGGATACAGAAATTGAGAGGATAATATGGATGAGTATATTCATGATAAAATACATTATGTCTTCCAATTAAGTGAGGAAGGATGTGTCCATTTATAAATAAAGTGATTAGAACTTTTTCATTTGTCATAAAAAAAATATCATAAGAGAATTCAAGATTCAAATAATTATAAATAGAAACTAATTAGAACCTATGGTAGGTTATGGGTAAAATATAATCAAAAAATACAATTTGTACAAGTTTAAGTGTTATTTTAAACTATATCTTTTAGTTTGACCCCTTAATTTATTTATTTTAACATTATCTATGGTAACATATTTTTCACTCTTAAATGGTTTTAATTTTACATATAATGTAAATATTGACTCATAAATGGATACTAGATGATATTTTAGACCATATATTAATTTTTTTTCTTACCTATTAATTTTAATAATTTTTAAATATTTTATTAAAATGATATTTTAATAAAATATCATTATTTTCAATGTTGACAATATTCATAACATGCCTTTAATAACATCTAGAAAACACTTATAATTCAAAAAATGTATTTTAAAACATTAAAAAATGTGTCATGAACCATGCTGGAGTTCAATACAACCCGACACTCGACTCGGTCCATGGCATAGACCAAAGGGTAATCCTGATCCCCATGGTCCGACAACTAGTTCTTGGGTTTCAAATAAAATATTTGGGAATAATTTCACCCATTTAAATAGTCATAAAAAAATAATAATGAGAATAAAAAACTGATAAACATAACCAAATGAGGTACAATAATTTTAATATTCAAATTTTAAAACTTTAACCAAAAACCATAATCACAAAAATGGAATTAGAACAAAAAAAATATCCCAAAAACCTCCATGAAACAAGAGGGACATAACCTTTAATCCACCACCACTAACATCTACATGAAGTGGAACACTAGCAACCGAATCCATCATCACCACCATAACACATATTTCCTTTACCTTGGTCATACATAACAAAGTCTACACAACCCAAAGGTGTATGCAGGGTCTGATCAAAAGCTTGGTAGGATACCACCCAAAATAATTGATTCAATGATATAACATTAGAAGAAAACTAACATGAAAATTTCGATAAGAATATTTGAAACATTTTCAATAAAAAATTTTAAGGAAAAATTTCCCAAGAAACACTTTTTAGGAAAAAAATCTTTCCCTAATAATATTTCTTGAAATAAATGTCTACACATGGTCTACCATATACTGATGGCTTTGACCACATCACATAGAATCTTTTCACAAGAGATAACCATTGGAAAATACCAATAGGTAACTTTCACAATTGGAAAACTATGAAGCTTGTACCTCAGTGATAAAAATCCTCCAAATCAACTACCTACAACATTCTTGTGCATGAGACATTAGAGGGGATCCCATCCCAAGGTCTAATGGTATCCATATGATAATATAAAATCAACAATTATCCCATGCATGAGCCACTGGAGGGTAATTCATCCCAAAGTATAGTGGTACCCTATCATATCACATGTCTAGTTTGTGTTGTAATTTTCAATACTACAAGATGAATTCGAGCATCTACCTCTTCCAAATCAACTGGAATACAAGTTCTAGTTCACCCACCTATAAAATCGAGAATCCCTCTATGCTCAAATTCCATTTCACATATCACATTAATCATCACCTTCACAGGCACAAGGAAAAGCATAATAACCACACAAGGAAATCACTCCTCTTACAATTTCACATTGGCCCAATGACCAAAATCTCAAAAGGAAACCACCATTTTCCACACAAAAAACATATTCTATTTTATACGAACACCAAAACCATTTTGAAATACATTTTTCACCAAATGAATAATTTATGAAACCCAATTTGAAACACCACATAAATAACACAAATGAATTCCAACCATCTTTATGGGAAAATCACCATTTAAATTCATACTCACATCAAATTCAGGTTATAGCACACTTCACATCAATTTCATAATTCAAAATCACATTTAAATGTGAAAAAAAAGAATCCAACAAGTAATAAAACCCATTTCTCTATAAAAACCACATTCAATGCATTCAAACCTCTAAATCTCTTTGAAAACACATTTCTCAACTTCCAGACAAGGTATAAAACATAAATAAAAAATACCACAACAAATAAAATATCAAACATATCCAGTGTTCTTTATAAAACTAATTTTCATCACATGTGCATCTCAAACCTTTTTTAAAACATGATTTTCACTACACAAACAATCAATAGAATGCATTTAAATACTCAATAAATCAATTAAAAAACATCTAATATTGTAAAATCCTAGAATCACCAACCAGACTCTTAGAAACTTATTGAAATAAGGTCGAAACCACAACCACACCACCATAAGCCTCTATAAAGGAGACACCGAATGATAAAAATCATGATTTCACCCAATATCTCAATATCAGACCATCATTAGTTCAAATAACCCACTGGAAAATAGGAACTCAAAAAACATGGAAGTTGAAGCCCTGAAAGAGGGTGAAATCAGGATGACAAGGAATTCATTGATGATTCATTGATGAACATGGGTCAAAAAAACCTAATAATTGAGGCTCAAGAGGTCTAAGAAATCTTATAGGTAGCTCCAAAGGCTGAAAATCCCAAATTAGGTGGAATATAATTGATTTAGGGGTAAAATTGAAGACTGTATAGTGGTAAATTCACACCTTTTAAAAACATGAATAAGTCAAATGGTTTTAATGCACAATCTTCCAAACCATGTGGCTACCATGCATCCCTTGCTAACCAGGAAGAACAATACACATAGTTATCCCACACTGTCTAACAATCCACACGCCAACAATGCAATCTCCACTATCTAGAATGAAAATTTGACACACGGTTTCCTCAGAAAGGTTGCACGGTTTACCCAAACCATATCCCCATCATCTTCCACCATATGTAAATCCCAAAATCATCATTTTCACTAAAAAATCATAGGGAACCCAAGAGATAAATAAAAAATCAAAAATAAACAAACGAAATAACTCAAACTAAAAACAAAAATGTGAAAATTATCGCCACCATGAAAACATTTTATCCCTAGAAAGGAATTCCAAATCATGATTAGAGAACAAAAATGGATACTCCTCATCAAAAAAATACTTCAGCTCCCAAGTCTCATGCACATTATTTTAGGGCTTCAAAAAAACCCTTACCAACATAATATAATTCCCTCAAATCACTTTCTCTAGGGAAACTATAATCTTCACTGGTTGTTCAAACATATAAAACTAGGCTCCAATTCCCACTCTTCCAAATTCAAGACATGAAACTGATCTGGGTTGTACTTTTTCAGCTTAGATACATGGAACATGTCATGAATTGATGTCAACTAAGAAGGAAAATATAATGAGTATGCCACCTTATCAATCTACTCGGTAATCTCAAAAGGTCTGGCATACCTCAATGTTAGCTGCCCTTACTTACGCAAATGACGATGATCCTAGTGAGGTTCTACTTTTAGGAACACCTAGTCATCCATAAAAAACTCTAGATCTTAGAGCCTATAATATTTATAAGACTTGTGTGTTGAATCTGAGCTGTCAACAACCATTGCCTAATTAGATTGAATTTCTTCGACATTTCTTGCGCAAGGCTCGGTCCTAGAAATGAGGTCTCACCCACCTAGTCATAATATAAAGGTGACTGACACGTCTGACCATAAATTTCGTCAAAGGGATCCATTCGAATCGAGAATTGATAACTATTGTTATATGAAAACTTATCCAACCCATAATGGCTATCCCATGATCCTATAAAATCTGACAAACAAGCCCAGAGAATGTATTTCAAGATGTGATTTTCCTTATACATATGATGATATATTTTAGGATGGTATAACATCATCAAATTAACCTTGATCCCATCACCTTCTGATGGACTTCCCAAAAGAACTAGGTAAAATCAGGGTCCCTACTAAAAATAAGTACCGATGGAACATCATGAATCCTAAAAACTGCTTGAACAAACATCTAACCCAGCTCATCCACCTTGGCTAAATACCTAATTGGAATGAAACAGGGAGATTTGGTTAGATTATCAATCACTACCCAAATCAAATTCCTTCCCTGGGGTGTATGATGTAAGAGAAAAATAAAATCCATTGTGATATCATCCCGCTTCCATGTGGGAATGGGTAGTGGCTGGAGTAAACTAGAGGGCCTCTAATGCTCTGCTTTAACATACTAATATGTATAAAAATTCAATATAAATTCAGCTACATATCACTTCATACCTGGACACCAAAAATACCAATTCACATCATATTACATCATGGTATCCCTGGGATAAACATCCCATAGATACTGGTGGCTATCCTACATCACCACCTTCCTCGATGACAATAACACCACAAGGGGAATGTAAAATTACAAATATCCTTCAAGGGACAATGACCATTTACAATTAACCTCCTAATTATTAAGGAACATCATAGAATTATAGCATAACTCTTCACGAGGTTTCTCCTGCTGAATCATTTCTAGAATGGAAGATGTCAGCTGAACACTGTCCAAGGACACACCTGCACTATGTTCCTTGGTCTCAAGAAGCAATTTGGAGAAAAGACCCATCAACATCAACTCATCACTGGAATCTATTAATGTTTTCACTGGTAGTTTCCTACTAAAATCATATTTCACTATATTTCCCTTTCTAGGAGTGTACACTATATCAAGATCAAACCCCTGATGGTACTCAACCAAATGATGTTGCCTCAAATTCTAGTCCTTCTAGGAGAATATGTTGGAAAAGTTATTATCATCCTAAAAAATCTAAATTTATCCTTAAGAAGATAATGGCTCCATGTATTTAAGGCATGCATCACCACTGCTAACTCTAGGTCATGGTTTATGTAATTAATTTCATGTGTTTTGAGGTAAAGAGAACCATATGCCATCACATGGTCTCCCTGCATCGACACACACCCAAGACACACACCATAAGAATCAAAATATACCCCATATCTCATTCCATATTCTGGAATATAAAAACATGGGATATGTTCAAATGCATCTTAATATCTTCAACGGATGTTTGACAGTCAGGGATCCATTCAAACATTTCTCCTTTTCGGGTAACCGAATTCATGGACGAAGAAAACAGAGAGAATTCTCAAACAAATCACCTCTAATACCCTACCAGACCTATAGATATCTTGATTTTGATCACATTCTTCTGATAGTCCCATGACATAACTACACTAATATTCTTGGGGTCCACAAAAACCCCACATTCCATGATCACATATCCCAGAAACATCAACTCAATGATCTAGAAGGGGAACTTTGAAAATTTTTCATATAGATGATGGTTTCAAAGGGTGCTTAGGAAAATTCTTAGATTCCCCTGATACTCCTCCTATTCCCCAAGATAGATTAGAATGTCATGCATAAATACCAAAACAAAGGAATCAAGATCCTATGGGAACACCATGTTCATAAGATCCATGAAGATTGTGAGAGCATTCATCAATCTAAAACGCATGACCAAATACTCAAAATGGTTGTACCTTCTTTGGAAGGCTATTTTCCAAACATCCACTTCTATAAATCTGACATGATGATACCCAGAACACAAATCAATCTTGTAGAACCACCTCACCCCCTTAATTTGGTTGAAAAGGTCATCAACATGGGGAAAAGGGTACTTGTTCTTGATTATCACCTTATTCATCTTTTGGTAAGCAATGCACAACCAGAGAGATCCATTGACTTTATTAAGAAACAGAACATGGGAAGACCAAAGTGAGAGGCTCATGTGAATGAATCCTTTAGATACTAAATCATATAGTTGAACCTTTAATAATATCAACTCAGTGGTGGATATATAGTATGAGGGAAGATATATCATTTTGTGTTCCCAATGTGAAGTTTATTATGAACTCCACATCCCACTCTTGTGGAAAACATAAGAAATAATTTTGAAAGACCTTCGAGAAATCATATACCATAGGAGGAAATCCACTTTAAATACCACCATCATCATCGTATAATGTGAGCGATGAGATCTGATAAGCATGATTTCCCAATTCTGGAAGTGGAGGTCTAGCATGTCCTGGTCGAGGATTCCATTCACCCTGAAAAACCTTGGTACTTCCATCAGGTGTCACAAAACATACTCATCGCTGATAGAAATCGATGTAAGCATAAAAAGCCATCCATTACATACTAAGGATCACTTAAAAGTGGTATATCTATAAAAACACAAAATCTCATTCTAGCTTGACCCCTATCATAGTGAGTACACAAGATGGAAACCTAAAACTCTGCTATCACTTATTACTAAGTGGAATTACTAACTCCATTGCATATGACATAAGTAAAGTTGGAAACTTCAACACATACTCAAGGTGGGAGTAAATGAAATAAATAGAGGCATAAATATCGAATAGAACAATAGATAAAGATGATGCAATAATAATAGTACCTCAAAATGTCACAGGCCTTGCATCAGATTCCACTAGTGATTGATCCACCACATAAAATTGACTTGTTTCAACCTGAGCCTGATAACTACCACTAGCCTATGGATCTACCCAAAACTGAATCATCCGAGAAGATGATCCATCCCTACCACCATGACCTATAAACTGAGAACCTGTTGTCCTAGATGGTTCTGACCAAGCTGACATAGTTTGGAAATCTACATATTCAGAACAACTCTGATTTGGGCATTCCACATTTAAAAACTACTACAAGTTCCGCATACCTCTAAAATGATGACAATGTTTGGGTGGAGTGGAATACACAAGCTGCATTCAACCTTCTTTCCCACACTGATGGAACACAACTAACCCATCATCAAAATCCATAGACAAAGACAGTCAGGAAGGATAGCCTGAATTAACACCTCCCTTCTTCCACTACTCATCCCTCTTCCTCTTCTTCTTACAAGAACAACCACTGTCCACCGCTGACACTACGCCAGGGAAACCATACATGCTAACATGATAAATTTCTAGCATCATGTAGTGATCAACCACCATAGTATAATTCTTCAACTTGAACAAGAAGACATGATATCAGATCTATAGCTGCAACCACATATTTAACTTTTGATCCTTTATCTACTCATTGGAAATGATCTCGGGTGCATACTGAACTAACTCTACAATGTGTTTATCATACTCCATCATTGACCGATATCCTTAAATATGCAATAAAAACTCTTTGTACTTTCTATTGTCTAGAATAACATGAGAATACCACTCATTGAATATGACCTTAAAATCCTTCCAACTCATCCACTCACGCTTCCCTGCTTACAAAACTAAGTCTTACCACATGCGACTGGGACCTTCAAACATAAATAAGGTGAATTTCACTCTGAATGCCTCAGGAGTTTCTTGAAACTAAAACACCTTCTCTATATTTTCCATCCACTCTTCTACTTCATGATTTTTAGTGATACCATATAAAGAATAGGGATTTTTCTTGAGGAAATCTCGAGCCTTATCCTTTCTCAGATCTCGTTTGACTTCCCCTACCTAAGAAGGACCATATCCCACTCCTTGACCCAAATATTGGAAATCATGAACAACTATTTCCATTAGTTTCTGAGAAATTGGTGAGGCTCTCTTCGGACTCTTCTTGTGGTTACATGTGAAGTAGCTGGGGAGGAATCGTGCTACCTAAGAAACAACAACAAGTTAAATCAATAAAAACTCCATTCTAAAAATTTCCACCCACAACAACATATACCAGTTCTTTCATAAATAATAACAGAACGAAATCCATCATAATAACAAGGAAAACCAAACCAAACCACCACTACCCAGTGTCTATATATAGTCTATAGCCTATACATATCACTTGGTGGAGAATTTAAACCAAATACCAACATCCCATGGTGACTCAGGTTATGTCACATGGTGTGATGGCCTAACACCCTACTCGTAACTAGAACCTCATTCCATAAAAAACATAGAATCAGTATATCCAAACTATTTTGAAATAACTTAAGAGAAAAAGATCATTTCCAACTCTAATACCAATTTTTCAAAAACTAATCTGGAGTTCCATCCAACCTGACACCTTACCCAATCCATGGAATGGACTGAAGGGCATTCCCAATCCCCATGGGCTGTCAACTAGTGCATGGGTATCAACAAAATGATTTGGGAAGGATTTAACCCATTTATATAATAATAAACAACCAAAAATAATGAGCATCAAAAAATGGATAAAAATTAGCAAACGATGTAAAAAAAATTTCAGATCCAAAGTTTAAAACTTTAACAAAAAACGAAAAGCACAAAAATTGAATGGGAACACAAAAAAATCCCTAAAAACCTCTTTGAGACAAGAGAGGAATCACCCTCAAGCCACCCAAACATCACCTACCAGAAGTAGAACACTTGATACATTATCAACCATTTCCACTATGACACGTATTTCCTTTAATAGGTTTATACATAACAAATTCTACATACACCCATAGATGTATGAAGGGTGTGAGACAAATCCCAATTAGATGCCACCCAAAAGAAAAATATTTCATCTTATAACATTAGAAGAAGAATCAACATGCACATTTAGAAAAAAATATTTGAATCATTTCAAAGAAAACATTTTATGGAAAACTTTCTCAAGAAACACTTCTTATGACAATCATTTTTCACAAATAAGCTTCCTTAAAATAAATGTTTACACAAGTTCTACCATATATGTACAGTTAACACTACATCACAAAGCATAATGTCACAAGATAGAAACATGGGAAAATCACTATAGGTAACTAGCAGAATTAGAACACTATGAACCTCATACATCAGTGAATAAAATCCTCCAACTCAACTACCAACATCATTCTTGTGCATAAGTCATTAGATGCGATCCTATCCGATGGTTCAGTCGAATCTATATAATAAGTCAAAACCAACAGTGTTCCCATGAATAATCCCCTAGAGGGGAATGCATACCATGGTCAAGTGGTCTCTGAAAATATCATATATTTACTTAGTATTTTAATCATCAATCTTTCTAGATGAATTTGTGTATCATCCTCTTCATAATCAACTAGAGTATTAGTTCTCATTCTCCCACCTAGATACCTAGGATTCCCTTTATGCTCAAATATCATTTCACAAATCACATAAATCATAACATTCACATTCACATGCCCAATAATCATAAGAAAACAAGGAAATAATTCCTTTCACATTTTCACATTGGTCCAAAGACCAAAAGATCACAATGAAACCACGATTTTCTATTTTACACGCACAAGATAACCATTTTGAAATACATTTCACACCACTTGAATAATTTATGAAACCCATTTGAAAGCACCAAAAGAAGAACATATATTAATTCTAACTATTTTCATTTGAAAATCCCCTTTAAAATTCACACTCATATAAAATTCATTTTATAGCATGCTTCACATCAATTTCATAATTCAAAGACACATTTAAATGTCCACAACAAAGAATCTAATAAGCCAAAAAATATATTTCTCTAGAAAAATATACTTTAAATGCATTAGAACTATAAATATATTTGGAGACACATTTTAATCCTTTGACACAAGGTATAAGACATATTTAAGAAACATCGCAATGAATAACACATGAAGCATATCCACTTTTCTTTATAAAACTAATTTATATCACATGTGCATCTCAAACATTTTTAAAAATATGCTTTACAATACAAAAATAATCAATATAATATATTTAAATGATAAATAAATCAAGTAAAACTCATCCAATAATATAAAATCATGGAATCACTTATATTGAACTTGGAAACATCCAAAAATCTATGCAAAACTACAACTGCACCACCATAAGACCCTGTAAAGGAATGATTGAACAAAACCGTTATGATTTTACCCAACATATCAATATCAAACCATCATTAGGTCTAATAAACTATTAGAAAATAATAAATCAATAAATAAGGAAGAAAAACCCTAGTAATAGGGAGAAATCAAGAGGATAAAGACTTATATGATGATTCATTGAAGAACCGGGGTCAAAACCACCCAAGAATTGGAGATCAAGAGGTCCAAGAAATTCTGGAGGGATCTCCCATGGCTGAAAATATTAAATGGGAAGAATGAGGGAGATTTAGGGTTAAAATCAAAGAGGGTATAAAGGTAAATTACCAATTTTTAATGACTTGGGAAAGTCACATGTTTTTCCCGCATGGTTTTCTAAACCGTGTGGCAACCATGTGTCCCTCACTGTCCAATAGAAACCAGAATTAAGGTTAGACCACACTGTATGAAATTTTTTTCACCAACTATGTGGTCTCCATTCTCCAAAATGAACATTTTTCTGTGTGGATTTCTAGGTAGGGAGAACGGTTTCCCCTAATTGTGTGCCCACCATACGCCACCTACTATCAAGCACAAAATCTCAATTTTTTACCAAAAGCTCATGGGGAACCCAATGGATAAATTTAAGACCAAAATAATGAAAATAAATACCTCAAAATAAAAAAGAATATGTGAAAACGTTTTATAGTAATCTAGAAAATTCATGAATTACATTAATTATCTAAAATTTTAATATTTTAAAAATATTTTTAATATTATTTATTTTATTTTTCCATTATTTAATAATTAATAATACGACTTGTGTAATATTTAAGTTAGTAATTTAGAAACTGAAAAATATAAATAAATTAAAATATTTAATATAATTTAATTTGAAAAAAAATATTAATAATCATTCATAACTAATTTTTTCCCTATGTGAAAACATAAATGATAATTAAAACTAAGAGAGTAAAATTTTGACACTTCCTTTGGTTTTTAGAATATATAATTAATTTTCATAGAAATGTTTCCATTAAATAACTCAATTTATAACCATCGGTGTTTAGGGTTGAATTTAGTTAATCCAATAAGATTTAGGATGAAAAATTATACCCTTATCACTTATTTTCAATCCAGGTTAACCTGATTTACCCTTTACCGAGGTGATAACTTTTACAATGGTAACTATTCGTATTAACTAAAAATAAAAGAGGCTCAATTACCATATTTTTACCTCCTGATTATAAATATGTAATTAATTTTATCTACAAATTCAAGAAATTAATTTTAATGTAGGTGATGAAAATCTCCCAAAAATCAATTTTGAGGAAAAATACATTTTAAGCATTAAACTGGATTTATTCTTATCTTATACATAGAAAAATATTTATTAATTTTTTAATCATTTTTTCAAGTAAATAATACACAAATTTAATTAAATTTATTCATAAATAGGGATTAATTAAATTCATTGAATGAATAAGACAAATGTTTTTAATAAAAACACCACTTTTATTATTAAATAACTTTTTTTAAATTCAAATCAGTTTATAACTAATGAATTGATTTTATAAATGTATAGAACATATATTAGTATAATTTATTTATTACTATTTATATCCACCCATATAATGTATTAGTGACAATATACACAAAATATTTTAATAATTGTATGCAGTTCGTTTAAACTCATTATTTCATACAAGGAAAACTATCGAATAAATCAAATTTTTTAAAGAGAAATATTTTATAAAAATATCGAGGTGATACAAAGAAATTAATTTAATATCTTTTTATAATTACATAAATTCTTATTAATCCATGATAAGTTAATAAACTCAATATATTCTATAAATGTGATGTTACTATATTAGTGGAATAATGTAAATCATTATCTTCTTCCATCAAATGGGTTATGAAATCACCACTCTTGTATACAGTGGGATACATCCTCCTGAACAAATGTTATTCATTTTTCAATCACCACTTATCATGGATGGATATAATGATGTATTTTTTACATATGATATTTCTAACATTTTTATGCTTCTGGAATCAAGATATCACATGTTCCTTCTTACCTTCCATTATGTTGGAATATAATAACATCTTTCATGTGTACAGAGGACAACCACCTCACAAAGTGACATGATTCAGTCACGCTATAAATTTAATGTAAAAATATTCGTTTTAATGAACATATGTGATATATATGACATAAAAATGATTCTCGAATGACAATATATTATTTACCTATCTTTATTTCTTCTTTCTGTTAGGAAAATGCAATCAACATTCTTTCATACATACATCCTACCGTCTATAGGAACAATGTATTTCATTTTTTATCTCTAAATTTAATGTATCATTATCAATACATGTATAATTAATATATATGACGTTAATACCATGATTAATTTTTTTTGATGATTTAAACATTATAAAATTAATAGGAACAACAATAACAAATCAAAACATACATTAAAAACAAAGCAGTTATTGCCTCAAACATGTATTTAACAAAGAATTGTTAATAGATGGGAAATAAAATGTAACAAGTAAATAATATAAAGCATGATACATATATATATATTCATTGTTATTAAATAGATGTATAATAGACTTATATTAATTATATATGAGGTCCAAACATGTACAATGGAAATCGACATAAAAGGTAATAGAATTATAGTCTCTCTTTTATTTCTGGGAGACATATGCAAATTCACCACTTGTTTCTTTTATATGGTGTATATACTACCCCCTTTAACATTTTATATTATTAATATCCTTATAATAATGATATTTAATGTTTTTTTATGTTATACTCTATTGGGTCATATGATTCTAAATATTACTAAAGCAGTAATGGATATATGTCTCACTTTTTACTTTTGTGAGATACATGCCATATTCATCACATATTTTTAACATGGTGTATGTAGTGACTATGAGTTTATTTTATGATCATTTTTTATAAAATAATGGGTATTTAAATATCCATTTTAGGATCTTTATTTCATTAGTTTTATGGTTCAAAAGATAATAATGCGGAAAAGGATTTTTCTCTCAATTTACCTTCTTTGATACGTATGTTATGTTATGCACCTATATTATTTTATGAGGTGTATGTACTAACAATTTTAATTTTTATTCCATGAATAACTTTATTTTCATGATATTATATGTTAAATTTAATTTTACTCCTATTATGTTTTGTGGAGCGAACCCATTCCCCTATGATAGGATTAAAAGTTATCCTTGACTACTCTAAGAAATTATCTTTAATGGTTATGTGTATTCCACAATTCCATGTCTTAGGAAAAAATTATGTTCTCATGAATCATATTATTTTATTCCTTCATGTTTCATGTATTATGAAATTCCTAGTGTTGTTATATGAATTAAGATTTTGATAATTGATCTGATGGGCATGTTTTTCAAATGTAAAGCTCATGTTCTCATACCCTTATGATCATTATATAATTATCTGATAATTAATGTCTCAGTTTCTTACCCTTAATGAGAATATGAGATGACAAAATATTATGTTTATTTTCCTAAGTTTATGAAGAAATTTTTTAATTAGGGTTTTTTTATGAATAATACTAAATGGGAAGATCTTTATTGGAGATGTTGAAGATCTTTCACCAATTAGAAGATTGTGTGCCTAGTCTCCTAATAAACTAAATTATTAAGATCCTTTGGATTGTGTTTGTGTAATGTAAAGAAATTTATCTAATTTGTTTTGAATATATATATATATATATTAAAATCTTGGGTTTGAAATGGAAACCTCCAATGAAAGTATTTGGTTCTTGCATAAGAGGTTTTCTGAAGAATAAGTGTCGCTCTTAAGTGAGAGTTTTTATTTTTTCTTATCCCACCTCCTTCAAATTTTATAAAAATATCATGACATTATAACACACATACATATATAATGGTATGTTATTATTTTAATGTAAAAACCAATATCAATCTCCTCTTCCATAAAATGGGAAACAACATCATCAATCGTGTGTATGATAGACTTCCGCCTCGCAAACAGATGTCATTCGTTTTCCAACACCGCCTCTCAAAGAAAGATATAATGATGGATTTAATTTTTGGTATATTATATTTAGGAAATATTTATACTAATTTATTTATAATATTACATCTACCATCTTACATTCCTATGTGTTGGAAAATGATAACATCGCTCGTTCTTACATGCGGACTACCGCCTCCACATTATGATGTGATATGTTTCTCATTTTATATTGACATGGATGATAATAAGGATATATTGAATTAACATATATTACGTATATGATATAAAAATTATTCTTTATATTTGAATTAATATGTACCCTTTTTCATTCAATTCTTCGAGTAAATGAAGTCATGGTTCATGCGTATGTATGACCTACCGTCTCCATAAATGGTATAATTAATTTTCTATCACCATATTTTATGGATTATGATAAATACATATATAATAAATATATATACTATTTAAATGTTTATTTATCTTTATAGATATAATTGAACCATGATCTAAGAAAAAGTACTACAAATACCAAACCAAAACATATATGAAAAATTAAGCAGTTATTACCCGAAATATGATTTTAAAAGGGAATTATTAACAAATTTGTAATAAAAAGTCACAAGTAAATCATATATGGTATATATGTTTATGGTTCTGTAATAGTTTTATAATAAACATAATTTTATTATACAACATTTCATAATTTTTATGAAAAATTAAATACTTGAGATAATGGATATTTGTCTCAAAATTTATTCTTTGGGACATATTTTATGTTATGAACCCATATTATTTAATAAAGAATATATATATATAGAACCAATGAAATTTTATACCATTAATCTAATTATTTTAAATATATTTAGTTTTTAATTTTATGTTACTCTTTAATGTGTATTATGATTCAAAATATTTCAATGTTGTATGGGATTTTCATTGCACTTTCATTTATGTGGGGCACATGTCATATTCACCACTTGTTTCTTTTGTGGTGTACCTATTTTACATGGATTAATTTTATGATTACTCTCATGAAAATAATGGTATATACATATCCATATAATTTTCTTTCTTTCATGTTTCTTAGGATTTAAAATTTACCAAAGTGGTAAAAGTTTTATGTTACAATCTCATTGTTTATCCTGATTTTTTATGATTAATTTTTTAATGATGAAATCTTATGATCTGACTCCCACTGAACTCATTTAATTTTTTTAATATATTTATTTATAGATAATATATTTATTTATTTCATTTTACTATATTAAATGATTATGGATACAAAAATAATTTTATTAATATAAATTGACTTTATTTCCCCCTTCGGTGGAATTTTTTTTTCATCCATGTCCATGATTCAAAAAATATTTTAAAGAAAGTTCCAAATATTCTAAAATTAGTGTTTAAATTAATTTTTTCCCTGTTATAATTTTTATGAAATGGTTTAAATTAAATCTTATTCTCTTTTTCCTAACAAATTACCTTTTACTTTTTATCAAAAACGTGAAAGGAATCATTGTTTTAACTAGTATAACATTAATGGTATTTTTTGAAATCATAACCACTCAATGATTTAAATATTCCATTAAATGTTTTGAAAATTATTTTAAATGAAAATTATTTCTTTAATATTTGGTGAATTTTTATATTTTAAACAAGTGATTTCAAAAATTAAATTAAATTTTCCTAAACAATTCTTTAATTACATTTCTATGAAACTTATATTCATCATCAACAACAAAAAATACTTTTTCTTATATTTTTCTGGGGATACAATCCAATGTTACCATCCTTATTATTAATTTTAATGAATTATGATTACGATTATAAGATTTTTATGAAACTCATTCCATTTATACGAGTTATACTATGATTAAATGATGAAATGTTTATAAAACCTATTTCTTTTCTACATGTTATGCTATGATGAAATGTCTATGAAACCCATTTATTTTCATGGGTTATAATATGATTAATGTTTTATAATATTGTGTAACACATATGTATGATTTTCTTTACGTGATGGGTGGTACCTATATCTCCCTCTAATTTATTGGGTAAATATTTATATCTCATGAGATATACTCAACTAGAATGGGTAGTAGACATGGTTTACTAATGTAATTTTTACACAATGATAGTCAGGGTAGTATTCCATGACAACTATAGTGGTATGGGGAATAAATAAAATATAAAATGATAGTATTATGATTGAACCTTGAATAGTATTATAGTTTTGGGGGGGGGGGGGGTGAACCCATTCCATAATGACGGTTTTGGAAATGTTCCTTGACTACTAATGAAATGATTTTCTATGCCTATGTATATGTTAAAAATATATGTCCTACGCTAATGTTATTTTCTCATAGATCATGTTCATTTATTCCTTCACAACTCATGTCTTATGAACATCCAATATTTTTTCCATTACCCAAGTCTATGATCTATTATATGTAGCGTACATTTATCAAATATTATTACCATATTCCCTTACTCTTGTGCTTATATTATGTTGATATATACCTTTTTTAACCTTATTGGGTATCTAAGATAACCCTTTCATATGTTTCCTTTTCCCATGTTATGAATAATGGTATTGTGTATGATATTTCAAAGAAGGGTTTTAATTATTATCAATATAGTGGGAGATGATATAGTTCACTTATAAAGCAGCTATTTATGTATTAAAGTTTCTTAATGAACAAGATATAAATGATTCTAGAATTGATATTTAAGTAATGTAATTAATATTTATCCATTCCAATGCGGTATATATGTATGATAAGTCTTGGTCGTTATAATCAAAGTTCATTAGTACCTATTTTACATCATATGGAAGCATTCCCATTATACCCCAAACCACACCATAAGGAAAGAAAAGACATGCCTAGTTAAAATACTTCAACAACCATAGGATACTAGACATAGAAATATCTCTAGAATAATATAAATCCCTTGTGGTTTCATTCCTAATAAAATACACAAACCTTCCCATATATATTTATTACATAGTGTATAGATATAGGGATAACATAGAAAAGAGGTGGGAATGACATACATGGAGTTAGTTGGACTCCACATATCAACTTTTTTTGTTTATATAACTCTTATAAGAACAAATATAATGAAGAAATTGGGAAAAAAGTGGAATCCCCAAAAGTAATATTTTAAATTATTCACCAATGTACGTCATGAACTCATTGATGTTAGTGAATTGTTTCCTGGTTTAAAGTCAAGGATCTCATGTGAAGAATTTTAAGCACAAATTTAAAACCATAAAAACTTATTTTAGATCCAAATCCACACTCAATTTCTACTCATCCTTAGATATTGGTGATTAAATAATTCGAAGATGAATTCCTATAGGTCTTCTATACGTTCTTCTAGAAACTGTGATACTTCATGTTGTCAAATTCTGAGTGCTAGTGTGGAGATCTGATGACGTCTTCTATGCTCCGATGATCAATACATTGCTTGGCTTGCGATGCTTAAGAGAGATCTTGATCCAAACTCCTAGATCCAGAGCTCATCTCTCTAGATCATGAGAGAGATAATATGAGATTGAAATCCCATAAATAATCCCTAGTGGGAGGATCTCCTCTTCTATATATAGTGTGTAATTAAAATACTCGGTATTGCCTCTCCAACCCCCTAATAGGTAATGCACTATAAAAGACATGTTATGACTACTAATATAAGTCATAAATATTATTATCAATTTCTTGTAATATATTAAATATATTACAAGATAATATGTAATTCATTTACTCGGTTCATCGTTGCCAGAAATATTATTTGAACCTTGAATATATATTAAACTAATATTCGTTCAATTAATATGTTCCATGTATTTACCTTATACTTGTAAATACATTTAATAAATAAACTCAATCACCATTATTATTAACTTGAATAATATGACTTTATTTATTTCATTGGTGATCATATCTCCTTGGAAAAATCTCTGACTCCAGTGGTAGATCCCACCATGTCCAATATACCTATTCAACTGAGTAGGGAATATTCTCGAATATGCTATTGTGTGTGAACCTCTATGCACTTATCTCAATAGTAGTGAGTCGTATTAATAGTCCAAGAGAGGGATCTAGCAACCCATTATGGCCTCTAATGAGATAAGGATTTTCACAGTAGTGAAAACCAATCTACGAACATGTATTGTGTATTATAATCACTTTGTCTTTAATATCTCAAAAATTATTATGCACACTTGATTCATCACCATTTAATTCCTTTATTATTTCTTTATCTAACATGATGTAATTAACTTGGATGACCATGGCCAGGTATTTATCAAGGTACTTCCATCCTGATCAACATGGACCGCGATATATAACTTCTTTAACCTGGAAGAGAAAAATTAGTTCTTGATAATTCAACCAATGTCATGATACCAATGAAGAACCCAACATAAAATAGCTCTCCATGATTTCAAAATAATTGGTTTCATCTTGCATCACAGTATGTGATTAAATGGAATTAATTGGAAATGATATCAAGTTAGGAAACCATTACACAAGATCATAGATAGGAACATCCAATGACACCCAAATATTTTGGTGTTCCTATTGGCGGGTCTATCCTCATGATCTCACTACTCGAGATCACCAAGTGAGAACTTCATAAGATGTAGTCTTAATACTTATGATCCCCAAACACCAGATTGTCGGACAAATATTGTGTCCACTCAGTAAGATGTATCTAGTCCATAAGACCTCGATTTAAGATTAATGTCACAGTATCTCGAGGTTCTCATTATAACCTGAGATCTACAACAACCATTATATATGACAATTAATATATTGGAATTACCATTTCTATAGTGGGAATAGAATAGAATACATTATAATAGTAAGGAAACATCATGTATATCTCACTATATACATGATATATTAATCAATAGCATCAAATAGTTGGGTCTAGGGAACCCACTGTTTCAACACTCCCACTAACACTAGATCCAACATGCTAACCAAAGTAGTTAGATATTCACATGATAAAAATCATGGTTCTGCTAGGTCAAGGATTTAACTACTAGGCCTTCCAAGATTATGTTTCATGGAATATCTGCTATATACGACCTGATATTCTTGAGTAAATCTTCTCAAGAGATGGTATCCTCGAGTAAATCTCTTTTTTTCCACTGACATAACTTTTCATCTTGGCCAATATGAATATAATAATATACATTATGGTAATACTTTTCATACCATGTGTGATTCTAAGAACTAGAAAAAATCATTTAATTCACCAACTTCTTTAGTTGTCTCAGAAGCTATAACGTACTCAGTATTTTTAATTATGGATACCACTAGCTTATATGATTTTTATCACTCATCACCTTAGCTTAACTATAATATTAGATTACATGGATCTATGGATGACTAGTTTTTGTTCCCTGAAAAAACTAATATCCTTACATCATCAATTACCATGTTCATAACTTTTGTAATTTTGGAAGTACAATAAGATAGTACTCACTGTTTCAAGTGCATTTCTCCTAGGTATAAAAAATATTAGCCTACAATAAAGTATATCATGGAATTATTAGTTCTTGTATATACCATAGCATATGTGATTAATCCATTTCTAAAGCGTATGGAATTCAACTCACCAAATTAATCTCCTCCCATTTCTCAGACATGTAATCCTGGAGAGATTATGCAATGTGACATTGGTAACAAATCTCTTTTGAATTGTTCCAACTTTTATTTTTCAATACCATATCACTATATGTATGATTGAATAGGTCCAAAAAACATTTATATCTACCACAATAGATACTATTCTCTAGAACATAGGTCGATACTATAAGTCAATCACTGGAGGGTAGATTTTATCATGGTCTTAACTAACTTGAAGATCAATCTATTTTCCATATGTTTTTAAACATATTACAGGTATAAAATAAAAATAAATCCCACTAACCTATGGAGACACATGGAAAATATTCATTCCAAATGAATATTTTATATTCTCCAATGGCCCGAAGGCCTTCAATTTTTATAGATTTTTTATAATACACCTTTCAAGGGGTGAGGTGGAACCCTTACAAGGCCCGTAGGCGTAAATATTACATGGCCTGTAGGCCTTAGAGGAATTCATTTCCAGTAGGCTTCAAACGTTACATACAACTCATACTAACTACATGGAACCACTCCTCCCCAGCATCTTCATCGTGAAATCATATCTCCACCTTCGCATTGTTGTTCGGTTAGGCATTCTCGTGAATGCATAGGCTTGTCCCGATGGCAGGTTCCATACCCTCTCATTCTTGCAATCTGTTTAGATCTGTTGTGGTGACAGATCCTTGTTAATCCCCCTTAAAGAGATTGTTCCTTGTAGGTTGTCTGGTTTGAATCTTCACTAAAGGTGGCCCAAAGGCCATGAGGTGTCCCTAAGGCCTTACTGACTTGAAGGCTTTGGTGGCCCAAAGGCCTTAAAGGACTCGGGACCAAATCAGTGGCCCAAAGGCCCAAACAAGGGCATATTCCCGGCTGCTACAGTGCCAAATAGTGCCTGCTACGGTTCCCGCTACAGTACCTGCTACAATACTGCATAGTTCTCGCTACAATACCTGCTCTAGTGCCTACTACAGTACTGCTACAATACTTCTATAGTACCCATAAATTCTGCCTTCGCCTGGATTTGATCCCTGGTCACTTGGATGCACTTACATAGTCCTTACCAACCGAGATAAGGCTCATGTGCTTTTATGTTCTTGTTACTTACATGGATCCTAAACTGGATTTCAGTAACTTTCAACAATTATTAGCATTTTTTGATGTGGCCATCTAGTTCGGGTTGCGTCGTATAAACACCTTCCATGAATGATGGTCATGAAATCAAATGCTAAAATAAAATGGTCATAGAAATTAGCTATGATAAGTAAAATTATAATTGATTTAGAAATACCGATTTGCTACAACCAATAGAGCCTTACTGGTACTACACTTTCACCATCCATGTATGAATTCACCTGACTACCCACTATAGTATTCAATTTATAATACCTATTTTAATTTGATACATGGAATCCTTTATTGAATCTTAATTTATCTTCTAAATCTTATCTAATAGCCATATACTTTTTACTTATAAGAATTACTATTTTTTATAAATAATGTATCACCTCCCACAGTGAACTCAAAACCATCACCATGGTTTTAAACATTTGTACGTAGTATTGTCTATGGAACGTTCCTCTTCCACAAGTACTGGTGAAACATTTTCCTATTCCAACTATTTTTTATCTTTAGAATTGAATAATATCAAGTCAAACTTTCTCACACTATCTGTAATAGATAAGTGAACCCTTTTATAGAATCATAGTCTATCACTTTACTAAAACTTTTATATCATTAGGATTTTTGTAATGTCCAAAACAACTATTAGGATAATTATAGTAGATGCACAATGTGTTTGTCCCTGATGCTAATTTGTTTATGTCATAAAAGACACTTTTCAACAAAACACGTGCCTTTATAACATAATGGATTTCCATCATACTATGACTCATATGATATCCATCTTTTATTTTAGTTGACATATGGTAATGGGAAATCACCGTTATTTATAAAGCATGTCATGAAATATAATGGAAGTTTCTGCGAGTTGCAACATTGATACTCCTTACATCGTTACCTTTTTGTATAAAATGTGCATTTAGGAATTAATACACACTATATTTTGTTGATCAAAGTTAAAATATAAGACTACATCATCGATCCTCTTCATTAATATCAATGTCAGGATGTAGATAAGGAAACGTTCATTTAATAATTACTCCATACTACATTATCATGATTGATGATTACATAGTCCAGATATTCTTCGGTATGCCAGCTTAATGCAACTCATGTCATCTTACCATGAATTTACATCACTTTTTTTATTACTTAATTACTTAAAGTAATAATATGAAGTATTTTTATTTATATATTACCCTTGAAATAGTTCATTCTCACTTGTTGAACTAATTTCAAAAGAATTGTGACATACCTATATTTCTAAAGGGTTATTTGACCAAACTGAAGGTGTCGACAATACCAAAGGTGTTTAGATATGATGAGACTAAATACCATACTTGGTTTATTCTTGACATCCACTTTTAGTGTTGCTTGACAAAGTATTATCTTTTCAGAACTAGGTATAAGTATTACATTTTTATATTCATCACTCATTGCATATGTTGGGAAAAAATCCCTCAAGGCATCATTGAAGAATTTTTGAGGTGATTGTGTTTGTTGACAAAGTGGACATCTGAGTGGTGATTGTTGACAAAGCAAAACAATGACATACAAATTTGTTGAAAAAGATGATATCATGATGGAATGTCGAGTTCAAGAGCTGAGGTCAATGAACCATGTTTGATTCAAGAATGCCGACAAAAGGAATGGATGATCTGGAGGCGGTATAAAAAGAACAGATACAAGGTGGCGTCGTTTTCCAATGTTTGCCAACTTTTTGGGCCTAAAAATCGACAAATGGAGAAAAGTGTTTTTGGCAAATGGACTTGTGCGCCGAGGACATGGAGTATAGGAAACTTGTGCACCATATGTTTTTTAAGATCAGAAGATCAAAATATGGCTATGGAAATAGGTTCACGCAAGTTTGGGAGTTGGTCGCGCAAGTGTCTAAAAGGATAGAAGACTTGCGTGCCGAGACTGGGTCGCGCAGGTGACATGCGCGCCATCGCGTAGGGTGGTCCATTTGACTATAAATACTGGACCACCCTCTTTATTCTTCACCTTAGTTCATCACTTTGATGATTCAAAGCTCCCGTCGCGTAGGTGTGGTGGTCGCGTAAGTGGTGGTGTGTCGCGCAAGTGGGTCTTGCGCGCCAGATTTGAAGAAGGGCGATTGTTGGCAGTTGCGCGCCAATATTAGATTGGGCGTAAAAGGAAGTGAGTCGCGCATGTTTGGAGTTGAGGAAGATTGTTTCGCGCAAGTGGTTGAGGAAGACTTGTGCGCCCGTTGTGACTTGCACACTGAGATTGACTTGCGCGCCAAGTAAGGTTTATTTCCAGCAGAGATTTTCGGGCTGCGTGGAAGCTGGAAGTTTGACCGATACCTTCGGTGAAAAGAGATATTATTATACGGGTGAAAGTTGTACTTCAATAGAGCATATACATAAAGAGGAAGATGCATTCTTTCATGCAAATGAAGAGACCTACAGGTCTATAAACTGTGAGTGGATTCGTTTCCGGAGCAGTGAACAAAGGAAGAGGAATAAGGTGATCCTCTCCACCGACAGTGAGCTAGAGAGAGAGAAACAGGGAGTGACCCTTGGGAAAGCAGTGAGCTAACCCTAAACTTTGTAAAGGCAGTGAGCCTGGGCATATAAGTGATCTATCCCGAACCATTGTATCCAAATCTAGTGAAGAATATTGGAATTAGGTACGACCGGCAACTTGCCGGCGTATGCTCCATGGACGTAGCCCAGTGAGGGTGAACCAAGTAAAAATCTCTATGTCTGCCTGCATACTTCTCTTCGATGCATTTAACGCATCATCATCAGATAAAGAACAAAATAAATGGTCATAATAATCACACGAGTGCAAACAAATTGACCATTGTAATAAAGAGGTCATGATCCAGTGGGGCAGGAAGAAGTTTGCGAAAGAATATCCATACCCTGATTCACCCCCCCCCCCCCCTCTCAGGGTATATAGGCCCATGTTGGCCCTAACAATTGGTATCAAAGGTCTGGTTTCTTTTATCATATTTTTTTGCTTCGACTTGGTGTAGTCAATCTGTGTGGTTGAAGATACAGTTTTCTCTTATCTTAATCTGCCATGGGAAAAGGAAAAGCATTAAAGAAGAATCAGAAGTCTGGTAATTTTCCTTAGTGTGGAAGTGTTTTTGGAAAAAGCGTGATTCAACTAAAATAATCAGACAACTTACTGAAGGAAGGTCTGGATGAATCTGATAGGGAAAATATTGATTCACTCAATCATGATGTTGGAATGAGTGAAGTATATGAGCATCAGAGTGATGATGAAACAGAAGAATAAATTTAAGGAAGAATAGATATGCGAGCTGAGTTAGAGGCTTCTCTTGAGGAGATAGATGTTTGGAGAGAAAAAACAAAGAAATCTAACAAAGTTGTTCACGATGCCAAACTCTATATGCAGCAGCAGGAAGAAGAGAAGTCATAGTTGGTGGATGAAATTGATAAACTCAAGTTATCAACACGAGAGAACTCAGAATCGGTTAGTAAGTATAAGATTAATATTGAAGAACAAAAAAGGGTGATCGATGGCTGGAATAGAAAAGTGAAAGATCAAGTCAAGTGTATCAAAGAACCTGATATTTCAAGTGACAGTATAAACACTGATGAAATTAAATCTAAATATATTAGGATCCAAGCACTAGAAACTGAGATCAACAAGCTCAGAAGTTTGAATCAAAGGCTTATTGACTTAGCTATTGACCTAAAAGAGAAGAATGATTCTCAAGGTGAAGAACTACAAAAGATGGCTAAAATGAAAGGAAAACAGAAGGCTGGTGATTATGAAGAGAATCAAAAGTCAGATGATGTTCGGAATCTGAAAGCTAGAAATGATGATCTAGCAACACAGTTGTCTGATCTAGTTCAGAAGAATCAAATGATACAACAAGAGAATGTATGTTGTTCAGATTCTGTTGAAGAAGAAAGATTGAAGGTGAAGGAGAAAAGTGACATGGTGGAAACTCTCACACAGGAACTAGAAGATGAGATGAATAGAGGAAATAATCTCAGAAGAGAACTCAATGCCCAAATTGAATCAAGGGATATGAAGATTCAAAAGTTGGAAGAAGAGATAGAATCAGTGAAGAAGGAAGTGGAAAAATAAAATGCTAATAGAAATCCCAAAATGAAGGATGCCTTACACTTGCTATTTGATTATCTTTCGACAGGTGATGACGAAATGAAAAAAAAAATTCTATTTCTGAAAAGAGGAAGGAACAAATTTTCTCAGCTCAAAGACCATACAGTCTGGGAACAACTGGTATCGTATTTGATGAATCCCCTCCCGTACAAGATAGAAAGAGAGCTGTGAATAGTTCCAGATGTGAATGAAATCCTATAGGTGCTAGAGATAGGCCTAAGAGGACAGTTACGAAAAAGTAGTGATGACATGTACTATTTCTGCGGGATTCACAGCCACACATAAAGCTTCTGTTTAGAGGCTCATGAATACATATCAAGCTGTGAAAATAGAAACTTTTCTGAATTTGAGAATAAGAAGAAGCGTCCTGAGAAATCAGAGAGTAGAGTCTCTCAAAGGAAAGCATTCATATAATGCTATTACTGTGGAAGAATGGGACACACCATGAATATGTGTCAGGAAGCTCAAAAGCTCAATGTTAGAGGAAGAACTCTAGCTACATCAACATCTCGACATAGAAATGATGAAATGAGGTATGTATTTGATGGAAGATGTTTCATATGTTCTGATCATGGGCATTTTTCCAGACAGTGCATCAAGAAGACAGCAGGGAAGGAAAAGGAACCCAGGAAGAGAATTTCGACTCCAGTGATGCATAATGAAAAATTATACACTGGAAGACAAAGTGGTAAGGTGAAGAATAGGCTTAGAGTCTTAGGGGAATCACATTGAGATCAATGAAAGGTGTATCTGTCACCTCCTCTGTCACACTCACAACCGCCCTCTAAGAAAGAACATGAACATATCTGGAATAAAATGGGAGGAAACACAACCGTTCTAAGTAAGGAGAATGTATGTTCAGTGGAGGACCCACCACCAATGAAAAATAGGGTGGCGACTCATAAATTTGATAAAAGGCAGATAAATAAAGAATGGGTTGAAAAATTCACAAGTCATGTGCCACAGAGAGGACTGGAAAAAAAGGAAAATCCCTGCAATGATGGAAGAAGAACGGGAAGATGACAAGCAAGAAGATTCCTGTTCAGAGAAATAATCAAGAAAAATGGAATTTTGGTAGAACCTCAATGAAGGAAATATGTACTAGTGGTCTTAAAACCCATGTTGCGAGAAAGGCCAGGCCTGTAGAGTCTTCATATCAGAAAAAGACTCAGCATGCAGGTAATGAATGCTTAGTCATATGGGTAGAGTAGTTGAAGTTGGCTAGGCAGCTGGAGGAAGCAAGAAAGGAGTCTGATGCACTCCAAGAAATAATCAATGGGTTGACCCATCAGGATCAACCACAATCTTATTCTTGAGGATTCTATAAGTACCCCTCTCCCTATGTATATAAATGATATTAACTGATGATTTATGTGTTTCAGGTTCTAGGGAGATACGATCCAAGGGGAAGTGGCATCTAAGGATGCAATGTGAAGAAGTAATATGATATAGAGTTTCAATTGATTCAGATCAGGTACTAGAGTTGAAGAAGAAAGGGAGTAGCAGAGTACACTAGGAAGTGATTGTGTTATTAACTCTACCTCTTGTTTCCTACACCGAGTTCCAACTCAGTAGGCTAAGAGATTTTGTTAATGGATCAATTCCAAGTGGAATATGAGATTAGATGATGCAGAAAAAGAAGAATGTTATGGGTTTAAAATTTGGGCCTAACTTTGGGAAGGGTTGCATAACATAGGGGGAGTATTCAATAACAAAATCAGATGCAAGATCCATCAAAGCAATAATCGAATGAATCAGCTCAGAAGTTTTTCAATCAAGGGAAGACTTATTATCAGAAAAGCCACAATAATCATGCATCTCATGCTTATCTATTTTGCTCTAACAATGTGGTATCAGCTGACTTCTTTCAGGATACCAAGAAGCTGCGAGAGAAAAATCAAAGGCATGTCAACAAAAATATGAGAGAAGATGTTCAAAGAAATGAAATCATTGAACAATGACACAGTAAAAAGTTTTCTGTTAAAATTGAAGAAGTGGTAAGAAACTCAGGGAGAGAAGAAGTGGCAGAGGATGACTCCGAAGAAGATACTGATGATGAACAAGAAAGTGTAAAGTCTGTGTCTGCAAGGAAGCCAAAGAGTTGAGCTAAAATTGATAAGAAGAATATCATTGGTGATCAGACAGATCCAATTCAGACTCCAAGTATGAAATCATCATAGAAAACATTGTTCCTGTCTCAGGTGGAGCCGAAATGTTTTTCTGATGCAGCTGAAGATGAAAACTGGGTTCAGGCTATGAATGAAGAGCTTGATCAGATTGAGAAGAACCAAACATGGGAGATTGTTTCGAGGCTAGTAGATAAGAATTTCATCGGGACTAAATGGGTCTATTTCAACAAGATGAATGAATATGGCATGATGATTCAGAACAAAGCACGACTAGTGTGCAAGGGGTACTCCCAGATCGAAGGAATAGACATAGATGAGACATTTGCACCGGTTGCAAGGCTGGAGACAATCAGATTATTTTTGGCCATTGCAGTGTAAAGAAAGTTCAAAGTATTCCAGATGGATGTCAAATCCCCATTCTTGAATGGGGTTCTGGAAGAAGAGGTGTACATTGAGCAGCCATATTTTTTTCTCATTCATGAGGATGAGAACAAAGTTTGCAGGCTGAAGAAGGCATTGTATGGGCTGAAACAAGCACCAAGATCATGGTACTCAAGGCTTGATCAGTACTTCAAGAAGCTTGGTTTTTAGTGTGGAGGAGTTGATTACAAGATCTATTTTAGTAATGATAGTAATCAAAGGATGATGGTGTTGGTTTATGTCGATGAAATAATATTTGGCGGATCAGATGAAGCTCAGTGCAGACAGTTTTCCGAATTCATGAAAAATGAGTTTGAAATGTCAATGATTGGAGAGCTAACATTTTTCCTTGGTCTACAGGTGAAACAAGGAAGGAATGGAACATTCATTTCTCAATCTAAATATGACAAGGAGGTCCTGAGAAGGTTTGGAATGGAAAATTCCAAGGACATGAAGACTTCGGTTGCTACCCGGATTAAATTATCAAAAGATGAGGATGGAAAGACGATTAATATCACAGAATACATGCAAATCATTGGAAGTCTGTTGTACTTAACCACAAAAGGCCTGATATTGTTTTCGCCAAATGCCAAGCAGCAAGATATCAGAGTAATCCCAAGGAAATCCACATGCTTGTAGTGAAAAGAATACTTCGGTATATCCAGGGCACAGTGGATTTCGGCTTAACATATACTAACAAATATCAGACAGAGTTATTGGGATATACAGATGCAGACTAGGCCTGTTCATCAGATGATAGAAAATCAACGTCAGGTGGTGCATTCTATCTTGGTGGATTGTGTATTTCTTGGCTAAGAAAGAAGAAGGGTTGCATTTCATTGAGCACTATAGAAGCTGAGTATATTGCGGCCACTCAAGCATGCACACAGTTTTTGTGGATGAAGCAGTAGCTTGAAGATATGGGAGTTGAAGTGAATTCTCCGATCGGAATCCAGTGTGACAACTCAAGTGCTATAAATCTTAGAAAAAATCTCGTCCATCATTCAAGGACAAAGAACATTGAGATTAAGTATCATTTTATCTAGGAGAAGGTTGAGTAGGGAATCGTGAAGTTGGAGTATGTGACTACAGAGATACAGGTTGCAGACATTCTGACAAAGGCCTTACCTAAGGAAGCTTTTGAGAGGCATCGACTAGCTCTGGGAGTTCAGTCGATTCCCCGCACTTGAAATAGTGTGGATGCGGAACCCCCCCCCCCCCCCTCCACGAGGTATGATGTATTTTTCCTTAATGTGCTGATATGTATTCTCTACTCTATTATAGACTGCAAAGGAGTGACCTTTGGGTTCGTTGAAAAATGGGGAGAAAATAGTGATTGTTCAAGGGGGAGACAGTGTGACAATTTGATAAATCATGTTCGATACGAGGAGAAGCTGACCAGTGGAGAAGCCAGATCGGGGGAGAAATGAGAAAGGGGGAGATTTTTAAATCTGACGATGTTAGAAGTGATCGATCAAAGAATAGATATCACGACAACTGCAGATCGTGATAAAAACAGAAGAGTAGTGTTGGAATGTGGTAAAAATATTTCCAACCAAAATTGGTCTTCCAACAAGCCCTTCAACAATTGGTATTAGTTTAGTACAAATTGGTATCAGTTTGGTGTCAATAGTGGATGTCAGAGATGAAGTGATCCATTGATGAACATTTCATTTACTCTTGTTTCTCACGCCGAGCATTGCTCATGTGGGCTTAAGGTATGTGTTGAGTAAATCCTTGATCGCTATCAGAATCGCAAAAGGTGAATGTTTGTTGAAGAAGTAATGATGTATCTTTCCATAAAAGAGTTTTCAACAAACCCAAAGGGAAAGATTGTTGGGAAAAAAATACCTCAAGGCATCATTGAAGAATTTTTGAGGTGATTGTGTTTGTTGAAAAAGTGGACACTTGAGTGGTGATTGTTGAAAAATCAAAACAATGACATACAAATTTATTGACAAAGAGTATATCATGATGGAATGTCGATTTCAAGAGCTGAGGTCAATGATCCATGTTTGATTCAAGAACGTCGACAAAAGGAATGGACGATCTGGAGGCAGTACAAAAAGAACAGATACAAGGTGGCGCCGTTTTCCAGTGTTTGGCAAATTTTTGGGCCTGAAAATTGACAAATCAAGAAAAGTATTTTTTTCAAAGGGACTTGAGCTCCGAGGACTTGGAGTATAGAAAACTTGCGCGCCATATGTTTTTCTATATTAGAAGATCAAAATATTGCTAAGTAAATATGTTCGCGCAAGTTTGGGAGTTGGTCGCGCAAGTGTCTAAAAGGACAGAAGACTTGCACGCTGAGACTGGGTCACGTAGGTGACTTGTGCGTCGTCGCGTAGGGTGGTCAATTTGACTATAAATACTGGACCAACCCTCTTCATTCTTCACCGGAGTTCAACACTTTGAAGATTCGGAGCTACCATCACACATGTGTGGTGGTCGCGCAAGTGGTGGTGTGTCGCGCAAGTGGGTCTTGCGCGCCATATTTGAAGAAGGGCAATTGTTGGAAGTTGCGCGCCAATATTGGATTGGGCATAAAAGGAAGTCAGCCGTGCAAGTTTGGAGTTGAGGAAGATTGTGTCGCGCAAGTGGTTGAGGAAGACTTATGCGCCCGTTGTGACTTGAGCGCTGAGATTGACTTGCGCACCAAGTAAAGTTTATTTCCAGCAAGGATTTTCGGGCTGCGTGGAAGCTGGAAGTTTTCCCGATACCTTTGGTGCAAAGAGATATTCATCTATGGGTGAAAGTTTTATTTCAATAGATAATCTACATAAAGAGGAAGATTCATTCTTTCATGAAAATGAAGAGACCTACAGGTCAATAAACTGTGAGTGGATTCCTTTCCGGAGTAGTGAGAAAACGAAGAGGAAGAAGGTGATCCTCTCCACCGGTAGTGAGCCAGAGAGAGAGAAACAGGGAGTGACCCTTGAGAAAGTAGTGAGCTAACCCTAAACTTTGTAATGGCAGTGATCATGGGCATAGAAGTGATCTAGCCTGAACCATTGTATCCACATCTAGTGAAGAATATTGTAATTATTTACGACCAGCAACTTGTCGACGTATGCTCCTTGGATGTAGCCCAGTGAGGGTGAACCAAGTAAAAATCTCTATGTCTGCCTGTATTCTTCCCTACGTTGCATTTAACGCATCATAATCAGATAAAGAAGAAAATAAGTGGTCATAATAATCACATGAGTGCAAACGAAGTGACCCTTGTAATAAAAATGTTATGATCCAGTGGGGCAGGAAGAACATTGCGAAATAATATCCATACCCTGATTCACCCCCCTCTTAGGGTATATAGGCCCCTATTGGCCCTAACAGCATATGATTCATGTATCCCTAAAATAATGATTGAGTATTAATTACCAAAAACAAAATTCATTCTGGAACCTGAAATAACGTCTCCTTATGTCCAAGGACACGTGATATTAATGTTGTGATTATACCCAATAATAGTTATACATGAATCTTTTTCTTGGAAATATAGAAGTCATGTACTTCTCACCTCTATCTTAGGTATCACCTTTTCTCAGCCACTTAGAGAATACTATTGACCTCTAGTAAAGTTTCTATACTTGGTTTCTATATTTGAATACAAATATGTGATAAGAATGTATTACTAAATACCCATGAAGTAAAACTAAAACATTATAATTATATAATGACTATACCGGGAGGAGAAGCATTAGTTTCCTTATTTAGATCAGTTTATTTCATTTAAAATTTCATTATTTAATTTTATGATTCTCAATGAAAATATCCTTTTTAAATATCATTTATTGAAGGATGTTGCAAAGGTTCCCTAGGAGTTATGTGCCTATATCCTTTTCAACTTTCCATTCAATTTATTATCTATATGAATTAGTGATGAAACTATCTTTTATATTCTTATTTACTTGGAGACCCTTACCTAAATTGGTAATAAAGTGTTTACTCAATACTTGTTCATTTTTAACCTAAAATGATACTAGAGTAATGGGGTGAAAATGATATTAGAATAGGATGTATTGAAAGATCACAACCCACCTTTTAATTTACACAGATCCAGTGTAACCATTACCTATTCATATCATTTCTTTTCTTTCTTCTTAAAAACCACTCAGAGATGAGACTACATGACATATCATTTATATCCTTATGTAGTGACTGCAACTGACACTAGATGTTGATGAATGCCCAATGACATAACTATCATATGATTCATTCAATAGAATCTTGTAATCAATTTCACCCTCGCTTCCTAAGGTAACTTTACAGATATAGGGACACAAGCACCCTAAGTTTCCAATAGTATTGTTCACAAGCACCTGTACTTTTCTTGGATACTCATACTAGTGTAGAAATTTACTTGGTCCATTATTTACCATAGTTTTAATCTTGTGGTATAAATTTCCACTTATCTACAAATATTTTTAGCAGATTATTACTTTTATTTATGATTACCAGTTTAGACATTTTTATTGATTAATTAAATCATTAAATGTCTCCCAAAATTTTAACATATGCTAGGAACCCTCAGTACTAGAATCGAAATACTTCATCGCTTGAGTATTCTAGTGGCAAGGATCCTTAAACCACACCTCACAGTTTACAAGATTTGGGTACGGTATTACATAAAGGGTTCAAGGTAAGCATTTAGTTGGCCAACTGCATGAACTTATGTTTCCTTGATCTGTTGAGGGAAGTCCCAACTTCTTTAATCATTGCATGATTTACTCAAAACTTACCTTTAAAATTACAAAAATCTAGCTTTGGATATTTTTTTCTATAATTTTAGTTATGTCAACCCACCATTCTCATAAGTACACCCTGGTAGTAAGAGGAACCCTTATCTTGGGCATGTCTGGCACCAAAAACTGTGAGTTGTGTCCAAATTCAAATGATAGAAGGTGGTTTAGACTTAATATTTCATCGAGGGTTTTTTGTATTTTAATGTGATGAACGAAATCATTTTCTATTTTCTAAGAATGTAATACATGATCACACTCAAAACAGACCATTCATGAAATAGAAAAAATCCATCACATCACATGTTCATTTTATCTATGCATGCTTGTTTATTATTAGTCTATGTGTTCATGCGTTAACAACACATACAAAAAAGAAATAAACCATGCAAAATAAAAAGGATGAGCTGATCATGATCCAGTATCAAAGGTTGATATGTTGAGTGAATAACGGACCAACCTTGACCCTCAGGGTAATACCTTGAGTTAATTCACTTTCAAATCAGATTGTAGAAACTGACCATCCAATGCATAAAGGTCATTTTTGTTTCATCTCCATAACTCGACATAAAATGCGTCATTGGTCATTGGTCATCTTGTCATTATACAAAAATAATCACTCACATGTGTGGGGGAACTAGGGAGTAAATATAGAACTCATAAGTGGATGTGCAGGACCTTATACATATAATGTCTCGGAGATAGTAAACATATTGCTATTTTATTAAATAATTATTAAAAAACCATTGCAAAAAATTAATAAAATGAGAAATGCATTAAACATGGATTGGTCGGTCCACAACTCATGTCCTGTCTAATGTGCCTTAAACTTTCATATTTAAAATAAAATGATGAATTAAATTAAACTTGTATCAAAATAATGATCGAATGAATTAAAATTTTATTAAAAATTCACTCATATTTTTAATTCAATATTTACACCGTTCGATCTCGATTAATTTATTTAATTAATTAATTTACACCACATTAAATTTTTAAAAAAAATAATAATAATAAGTTAATTTAATTTTCATCTGAAATTAAATTAATCATTATAATTAATTTTTGATTAAATTAAAAAATACCCAGACCCAAAAAACCTGATGAAGAGCCTGTGCGGGTCGAGCTGAACCCATAAAAGCCCACTCAAGGTTGTATTGACCCCATGTAGGGGCTTTCTAAGCCAGGCAGGCCTGCCCACACCCATTCCTGACTGGAAAATCCTGGTCAGTCCATTTTTGGGTCCAAACCCAACCCGTAGAAGTATAATAGAGGTACCTAACTGGTAGTCGAGCCAGCGGCCTAGGATCCAACTGAAGAAAATCTCAGGTGGGGAAATAAGATATCATCTTGAAAGTAGAGTACTGCGGTGGCCCAACTCACCAGTAGGTAGGGAAACAGTGTCACAGTCCAGGAGGGATAATGGCGGCGGAGGGGGAAGTGGGTGAGGGGTGGGGTTCGATTTGGTGGAGGGGGGCACAGGGCACTGGTTCAGGGTGGTGAACATGTTCCCAGTAGACGAGGAATCCCCGAAATCTTGGTGTGGGCACCGTCATACTGGAAGGGACAATGGGGGGGGGACACCCTCACCATTTTTAAAAGTGAACCCTTCATTTTTTTAAACTCAATACTAAATTGTTTAGGTCATGACCACTTCCCATTTTATTTTTAGATGGTCTTGCCGACAGACCCCCAAAAAATATCCCACCCAATTAGAAAAACTATAGTTTTTTAATACCATCAATATAGACTTGAAAAACAAAATATTAAAATATTAAAATATTATTATTATAAAAATATTATAATAATGAAATTATTATTCTAATAAAACTATTAATACTATAATAATATTATAATAATATTATAATAATAATAATTAAAACTCGCCAAAAAACAATCTTCCGGTGTTAATAATGGATTTGGGTGATTAAAAAGAGGTTCATCAATAAAAAACCTTGTATATCTATCATTGTTCAATCCAAACATAAAAATCAAATGACCACAGAATGGTCATCTGATATCGGATTAAGGCAGTTTCTGTAGTGTTGGGACATGAACGATAACCCCTACTATATTTTATGAAAATTTAATTTTTTCTTGGATTAAAATCAACACACGACTCTCTGATACCACTTGGAAGAACAAGGAACGTAGCGAAAGCCCCAAAAGTAAGATTTTAAATTTTTTTCACTCACATATAACATGAAATCATCGATGTCGATGAATTTTTTCCTGGTGTAAATACAAGGATCTCACATGAAGAGTTTTAGTAGAAAAATTAAAACCATAAAAACCTGATTTAGATCTGAAGCCATGCTTGACATCTGGTCATCGTTTGTGATCACGTCTTGAATAATCTGAAGCTGAATTTCTCTAGATCATCCAAACATTCTTTGAGAAACTATGGAAGGTCCGTTCGTCAAATTCCGAGTTCTCTCTAATGATGATCACATCACCTCACTTGTGATACTTGAGGGAGAGCTTGATCTAAGCTCCTGGATCCAAAGATTCTCTCTCTATATCATTGTAATGATAAGAGGAGATTAAAATCCCATGAATAGTCCATGTTGGGAGGCTCTCCTCTTCTATAGATATTTTGTAATTAAAATACCTTGTATTTTCTCTCTGGTCCCTGAATACTAATGCACTATAAATTACATGTTGTTACTTCTAATCTAAGTCATAAATATTATTATCACTTTCCTATAACATATTAAATATATTACATAATAATATATGAGTCATTAAATTGACTCATCATTCTCACAAATATTAATTAAACCTTAAATATATATTAAACTAATATTCATTTAATTAATATTTTCCATGTATTTATTATAAACATATAAATACATTTAATAAATAAATACAATGTCCATTATTCATAACTTGAATAATATGAATTTATTTATTACATTGGTGATCATATCTCCTTTGAAAAATCTCGGACCCCAGTAGTGTGGCACACCATGTACAATATACATATTCAACTAAATATGGTAGATTCCGGAATACGCTATTACGTGTGACCCTCTATGCCTTATATCGATATCGGTTAATAGTATTCGCATTCCAAGAGAATGATCTAGAAACACATCATAGCCCCTAAAGAGATAATTATTTTCAAAACAGCGACAACCAACCTACAAACACGTACTGTGTAATATAATCTCTTTGCCTTTAATATCTCATAAATTAGGATGCACACTCCTATCATCACTCTTTACTTGCTATATTATTTGTTGATTTAACTGGATGGAATTACCTTGGAAGACCATGGCCATGGATTTAATAAGGTACTCTCATCCAAATAAACAAGACCTGAGATATATAAATACTTTAACCTGGATGAAAAAAATTCTTTGTGGATCATTCAATCAATGTCATTCTATCAATGATGCACCCAATACAAACTACCTCTCCATGATTTCAAAATCAAGTTTTTCTTCTTGCATCAATGTACGTGATCAAATGAAATACATTAGAAATGATCTCAAGTTAAGAGAGAATTACATATGATCATAGATAAAAACATACAATGATACCCAAAACATGTGGTGTTCCTATTGGAGGGTCTATCCTCATGATCTTACTACTCGAGATCACAAAGTGAAAACTTCATAAGAAGAATTCTCAATGATTATGATCCCCCAACACCTGATAGTCAGACATATACTCTATCCACACAATAAAATGTATCTAGAATAGAGAACCTTTGTTTAATATTAATGTAATAATATCTCAAGGTTCCCATTACAACCTAGGATCTTCTCTAACCTTTCAATACGACAATTAATATATGGACATTATCATTTCAATTGTGGGTTAAAAATATTCTACACTATAATGGTAAAAAAACATCATGTATAGATAACTGTATACACGATATGGTAATCAAACTCACCGAATACTTGGGTTTAGGGAACCCACTATTTCAATATATAATAGTATAAAACCCCATAAATTAGGGAACAAAAAATATAAAATAGGTAAGTGATGAAAAAAATTAGTAATAGACACCCAGGTATAGCAATTCTTACAAACACCTACTCTCTAAAATAAACCATATGATGAAATATCAAGAATAAAAGAATAATTTTAAATATAAATGTAGGGATAAGAGATAGAGAGTCATGAAGTACGGCCCAAAAACCATATCTATTGTGACCTAAGACTTATACACATTTTGATACATGATTTTTACCATAAACAGCCATCAAACACAATCCAATGATCATGAGGCCAAATATCAAGGAAGACTATGTTCAAGATACAAAAAAAGAAACTAAAACACAATATATTTATTTAATTCTCCTCAATGAGCTCCTAAATATATTTAATCTCCAAAAAATATATTGGATAACCTAAGGAATTAATATAAAAAAGGGGTGAGGTAAAAATCTCAGTTAGGGACTAAATATGATAACAAATAATTACATATCAGTCAGAAGCTTTGACATCATATCATAAAATAAAAGGCTCATGAATATATATATATATGTGAGAATAAAATAATAACATGGAACCATAATATCATGGAAATATAGGATAGTGTAAGACTTATATAACATGACATTAATATATTCCTTAACAACTACCGAGACAACATCACATATTGGATCAAGTCTCATCGTGGACTAGGTTTACTCCCTAATCCCATACATACCATCTCATGAGACATAAATACTACCCATGTTTTGTAGTGTCATTTAGTTGTACCCATCATAACCTGTATTTTATTATGTTTTTTATAAAAGGTAATCAATCATAAGGAATAAACATAAAATAATTACTCATAGAAAGAAATGGAATGCATAATCTATTCTCACATAATAATAAAAGAATAACTTATAATAAGTCAAAATATAAGAATAAATTAAATATTATGGATATTAATATATTATTATATAAGAAAAGGTATCAAAATATGGTTTTCATTAGAAAAAAAATCATGATAAATGGAAGATAATTAGGTATTGAAATGAACTTTCAAAATAGTGTTTTAAAGATTCGATTAGACTTTTGGAGTTATAATAAGTATGATGTTTTAATGAAAAAACATGGTTGAACAAGAATTATTATACCTAAAATATTTCTTAATTCAATGAAATAATAAATAAAAATAATTAATTTAAATATTCATTATATAAAAGTATTAATGGATATTAATGTTCCCCATAATCAGATTTGATTTTAAATTAGGAAATTGAGAAATGAACTTAAGGCATGTATTAAACCTTAAAAATAATGGAGAATAAGATATTTATATGTGTAATAGAAATATATTCAGAATATTTAATCATTAAATTACATAAATGAGAGATATAATGTTAGTTATAGGTAGAGATTTCACTACCTAATCAGGAAGGGTTGTTCGGAGAGATCTCATACCGTAAGTTATAGAATCGTTCTTCACTTGCACATAATATCCTAGATAATAAAATTATATTAATTAATCCGTTAGTTAATAACCTCATATATATATATTATTTACTATAATTTTATTGTGTTTATTTATAACCATTTCAATGAGATACAGTGTTTAATTTCTTTGTTATGAGTGTGTTCGTATCCGGGTTCCGAGGTTAGATCACTTATGTATAATTATTTTTGTTCTCTACAAATGGAAATAAAATTAAAAAATTGAAATAAAACTATATTAATATAAATAATTAAATTTAAATGGTTCCAAATATACTTTTGTGTGCCAACATGGGGATGATTCATTTTAAAAAACTGTTAATGTCATGTTGTCTGTTCATTTAGTCTATTGTACAGATCATCACAGAATATATTCATTTTATTTAATTAAATGATTATTAAAAAATTATAGAACATTAAATAAGTTAAAATGTACTTATTATAATAATATTTAACAATAATATTTTCTATATAACCATCCCTGAAGGTAGTGGATAAAAACAAAGTACGTTGTTCATCGAGGTGGTGAACCAACCATAGTGTGGAAAATGATTTCATTTTAGAAATGATTGAATAGATTTTATAAGATAGATATTACACCATTATATTTAAATATTTTTATATTTATTATATTTATTTTACTATTTTTACTTTTATGAATATCGTATGTGGGTTGTAGAAGAAGAATAAAATTTAAACAAATTTAGTTTAAAGTTTACCCCTCCCTTTGGTTGTCTCCCTTTAGGAAACCCCTTAAGTATCCCTGGAATAGACATTGAATGATACCAAAAGTATTAAGACATGTAGGATAGAATTTTTAAGGTAATTGGGTATAATTTTTTTATATTTATGTCTGAAAATATGTAAGTACATGGGGTGGTGAGGGCAGTATTTATAAGGGGAGTACATAGGTATTTTTGAATATTTTATTCCTTAGTATATTATTTTGGTTGAAGAAAATCAATTTTATTGATTATTGTGAATATATATATAAAATGTTTCATGTGATTTAAAAATAATGGGTACTTACATCATCTCTGAATCAAAAATTCATCTCTTTAACTTATAATTTTAAAGATCCCATTTGGACGTATTTCATTATTCACCAAAAAATCAACTATTTTAGAAAAATGAAAAAAATTCACCCTATCCATTTATTAAAATTTAGATTACCAAAATGAAATCAATTTTATGAAAATATTATTCTTTGTATAAGAAATTTAATTTTTAAATAAAGTCAACAATTAATTATATAATAATAATTCGAAGAAAATGATAAAATTTCTAACCCTTTGAAAAATTAATTATGCTATCATAAAATTATATTATCTTTATAATGAAACATAATTTTGTTTTATTAACCCATTTTATGAAAATAATACTTATTTTAAATCAATATCTATGTTATAAAATTGTACATAAAACATATATGTTTCTAAAAAATATGAACACTTATTTAGTCATTTTTAAATATTTATCTATATGAATCATGATATAAATATTTGAGATAATTATTTTATAAATACAAAAATAATATTTTAAATTTCTAGAGGTTAGGTTACTATTCTAAAATCATGTTACTATTTGTAATTGCTAGATTACTATTTCAATGATCATATTTCTATTACGATAGTTATATTACTATTACAAAGGATAGACTTATAAGAGTTACATGAGTTCTCTACATTCTATAAATACCTCATATTTTATTCTTTCTCAATTCAATTAATTTTTCTCTAAAGGTTATATATATTTTTCTAATTTTAAAATTCATTTTTTATTGCTAATATTTTTATTCATTTTCCCAATGCTTCTCATGAGTACGATTATTTGGGGGGATAAAGAAAATATAAATTTTCCAATAACTATTATATTATATTCTATTTTTCCCATTTTAATACTTTCAATTTTTATATCCAAATTCATTCTCTAAATGTAATTTTTAAAATTATATAATAAAATTTAGATGGATGTATCATTTGGTGCATGTTTAATAAAATACATTAAAAAATATGACCCAATTATAAGAAGGGAAATTCAATTGATAAATTATGGTTCATTACATTCTTCCCCCTATAAAAAGTTTCACCCCAAATTATTCTTTTACTTACTATAGTGAAAATAGGTGTGGGTACTTATGTTTCATCAATTCATTCAGTAGGTCCCTGGTTTTCGAGATGGTGCGCCGGTGATTCCTTTATTGGCATTGGAGTTTACTAAGGCAGAGAGCTTCCTTAATCTAACTATGGTTGCAAGGTTTATGAGAAAATGACCTTCAGTGGATGACTTTGACAGGTTTGTCTTCGATTTTTGGGGGCTTAAAGATTAGGAGGTAGTTATAACGACCCATAAATTACATAAATTGTTATTAATTCAAAATTTAAGCACACTTATTACAATATATAACAAAACCATGAAAGGACCATTTAGATATAGTGTTTTTAGAAACTGGGAAACATAAAAAACTTGTTCATAAATCATCTATATTGTCTCCCTTTTATTTTATCAAATTCAGAGTCCCTTTTGGCATATCTTACTTAATAACATTCTTCCTGACCTGGGAAAAAGAGAACACATAAAAGGGTGATCTCAAATGCTCAGTATGGGTAAACAAAGGAAATATCAATCATATCATATTCATAAAAACATAACATTTTGAAAGTCATAACATGTAAAAGAGATCATAATATCATAACATGGGATAAATCATGGTAGTGAAATGTAATCCCAATAATCATAACATAAAACATGAAACGTTGGGTCATACACACACAATCATAGAGAATCATTTCTAAGTAGTCAATACTCATTTCCAAGACTCTCCTAGCAAACAAAGTCTATTTATGAACCGAGTTCACTCCTCGTTTCAATCCTGTATCACTGAACTAGATTAACCTACCATTGCATCCATGTCTATCTCATGAGATATAAATCTTTACCCAATGCATTGGAGGGAGATATAGGTCCCACCCATCTCATAATTAAACCATTATTATGTGTGCCACAAAATCATAAATCATAGCATATCCCATGTAATAATAATGGGTTTCTTAAACATCATGCCATCATAACATAATCCATATAAGATAAAAGGACATCATAAAATTAATTCCATCATATAACATAATAAAATAAATGTAAAAATTTGGATAGAAACATAACCCTATATTATCTTATATGTAAAATAATTCTGATAAAAAACTTGAACTCCATTCTTGAGGAAAATATCCTTTCTACTTCAAAAACATTTTTCATTTCTTAACATGTCAAGCAATTTTAAACTAAAAGAAGTGGATTAAAAATAAACATGAAAAATTATAAAGGAAGATTCATGGAAGTAATGTTCAATGAAATCATAAAAATCAATTCATTTCGTATAATTTAAAAAAACATGCTTCTCGTACTTTGGCCGGAAAAGTCAAAAAGAACCTCGTACTAAAAAAACTACCAAATATTCCTTTAATATCTTTTACTAAAAACTCCAAAATGGGTAAAATTAGATTTAAAAAATTGTAGGAGGATAGAAATAATATTAAATATTGAGGAAACATGGATGTGAATGATAAATATTCCCCTAGTAAATTCTGAAGTATAAACAATCTCGGATAAAAATGACATTGCAAGATTTTCCCTTACCTTAGATCTGATATGCTTCGTACGTATCTGAACATCCTGTATAATGATTTAAATAATTTCATTGACATATTAAAGAATCATATTCATTGTTATTATATCATATATGGTCATATTCTTATCTTCTTATAAGTAATATTTCATCGCTACTTGTTATTCGGGTGTTCATTACTTTATGTTCCTATGTGTGTTTTGTCGAATAAATTCTTATTATTATTTTTAGGTTATATATAAATCATTTACAGAATGGTATTAGTATAATATATATCATATTTCTTCATTCAATTCATTTATATAATCATTATTCAATGAATATCATGTAGAACGAGTCACATCACATCGTGGAGACGGTAGGTCATATGTACGCACGAGCGATGATATCATTCCCATGTTTCTGGAATTTTATTTAAGTGAATGATAGAATATATCATAATTAGTATCATGTCATAATAATCTTATATAGTTATTATTTACACCATTATACCCATCCATGTAAGGTGGTGTGGGGAAAACAGATTACACCACAGCGTGGAGACTGTATTCTGTACGTATGCACGCGCAGTGTTTTTGTTTTTCGTAGGATGGATAGAGGGTGAAATAGGTTTGTTTCATATTTATAATAACATATCAGTATATTAGTGATACTTATGTTATTAATTTATTATGAAACAACAAAAGAAGAAGAAGTAGAAGAAGAAATGAATTTGAAATAATTGGTAAAGGATATTACCTCTTCTTTGACGCGCCTCTTCTAAACCTCCTCTTAGGGCGCTAATGTTGGTATTTGAAGAAACAAAGAACCTATATTATGTTTATAGGGATGTTGATAAGGGAAATGGTCAGAGGTGGGCCAATATTGAAGGCTCAAAATTGTTTAAAAAGGAGAGGGAGGAGGTTCCCTTTTATAAGGGAGGAGAGGGGAACTTAGGAAAAAATTAAAATATTATTTTATAATAAAGTCATATTAGGTTTATAATAGCTCCAAATTGATTTATTTATAAACTTAAGTGGGTATGGGTCCAAAATAATTACATCCAATATATTTTAGTCAATTTTAGGTTACTATTTTAACCTTATCATTTAGATTTAACTCTAAGTTAAATAATTTAACTTTTACCGTGTCGTCTTGTTTTCTTACACTGTATGGTTAATAAACATACTATAACAATCCAAAACAACCCCAAGTGGTTAATTATTAATATATATAACCTTATATAAGTAATTTGGCCGAACCTTATATTTTTAGGAATAAAATAACAATTAATAATATAATATTTGTTTTAAAAACTATTTTATTTCAATTTTGACACTATTTGGTAATTGATTTTTTAGAAAATTATTACAGCATGATTAGTTCAAAAAATGTCAATTAAATCAATAATAACATGTCATATTAACCTATAAAATTAGTTTAATTCATAAAAAGTCACAAATTACATTTATATGGGTATTTATAATATCAATTATGTTAATATTTTATTAATATGGTAATTACTGCAACATCATTGTGTCATAAAAGAATTAAATTATTTAATGTCTAAAAGTTATAAATAAACTACAATTATGTAGGAAATAGTTTTATCTTTCTAATTAATATTTATAGTAAAATTTATCTTATGTATAACCCTATATTAAAAATGTTTTACTTATTAAACATTGATTTTAATTCTTTGAACTCTTCTTTGAATAAAATAATAATAAGTGTCCTAATATAATTCAAGTGGACCTAAAGGGTAATATTTTATTCTTAAGGCTGTTTTGGTCTAATTACAATTATCCAATAGAATTAGGACATGTGTTAGGGTAATAATAATATCATTTTTACCCTTAATTACCCTATTTACTTTTAACTGTGGAAAATAAAAGTAAAAAGTTACTATTCACCAAAAATTATTTTTATATTATTGAACCAAATTTTACTCCTTGATATTAACCGTGTCTTTTGTATTTTATAAATTCAACTCACAGAAGTGGTAAAATTAAGTTTTATGTACAATTGTAAATGCTCCAAGGAGGTGGGTAAAAGACAATAAAAAGTTCAATAAAATTTTTATGTATCTATATTATTATAAAATGACTCTAATTAATTACATTGAACTTATATAGGTATTATGTATTTGTTTTAACCTAAAATATATTTAAATAGAATAAATGATTACTTAAATAAAATGTCAGTTTTAACCAATAACTGAGTGTTTTCACTATTCATCAAAAATTGTAAGTTTTCAGAAAAATACCAAAAATTCACCCTAGGCTAATTTCGATATTTCAAATCGAAAAATGAAGTCCATTTTGAATGATAAAATTTCCAACAGTAGGTATTACAATTCATAATGGCTAGTTTATATAATATTTTAATAATATATCGTTGTTTAGTGAAACTCAGAATTGCGTACAATGCAAGCTATCGAGGAAGGTTTCTCTTGCGTGTAACGCAAGCCAAGAGAGTGTTGTGTGTAGTGAAATATTTCTTTTGTGATTCATATAACATAATACATAAAAACGAAATATTCCTCATAAAATGTCGGGTGTTAAAGTAGTCGGCATATTTGATTGAGGAACTTGATGGTGTGATGTTATTAGATGGAGGACCTTGTTTGCTCTCTGTCTTATGCTCTCAGGAAGTGTGGTGACTGTAGTTTCCATCTTGCTCCGTGGAGCTATGATTTCTATCTCAATCGTGACTCTCCTACGGTTCTGATTTGGGAAAGTATTCCTCAAATGAATCTTCCATTTCAAAATCCTACTATTATGCGCATGTTAGAGAATGTGGTGGTCCGATTTCTTTTTGTCGATTCACATACTGCAGCTATTTTTCATCCGATCAATCCACGGATGTGTGTGGAGGTTGACGTGTCGAGAGCACCTGTTGAATATGTGTGGATAGAAGCCGATGAGGAGATCTTGGGTAAACAACCAGTAGTCTATGAGCAGTGGGTGGATTTATACTATTCTTGCTAGTGGCTGGGTCATGCAAGTGACATATGAAGATGGGGTGGACACCAAGGAAACACTACAGAGCTGGAGAGGAAGGAAGCAGCTGGCACAGTGCAGTTCCAGGCTTTGTCAAGGTAGGGTGTTGAACCCTCAGTTTCGAGAGCCTTGGATTAGATCAAATAAATGAAGGACCCGGGGACACCCTGAGAGGGGAGGGGTGAATCAGGGTGACCACTTTTTCTTTTAATGTGATGGATCTTGTTCCCACATTGGTAGGAACTTGTTGAACCTGTATGATGATTATGATTAGAAAGCAAGCATTCACGAGCACAGAGAAGACACAACCATTTTTACTTGGTTCACCACTAAGGGCAACATCCAAGGAGCATACGCCGACAGGTTTTCGGTCGTACCAAAATCCACTATGCTTCACTAGTTGTAGATTACAAATGTTTGGGTACAGTCACTCTGTCCCAGGATCACTGCCTTTACAAAGGTTCAGGGATAGCTCACTGCTTCCCTCGGGTCACTCTCGTTGACTCCCCCTGGCTCACTGCCGTTGGTGGAGTCCCACTCAGTTTATAGACATGAAGGTCTCTTCATCATTTCCATAAGAATGCATCCTCTGTTGTATGTAGATGCTCTATTGTAGTCCAATTCTCACCAGAAGAAGAATTTCACCTTTCCTTGAATGTATCAGGTAGTATCCCGGCTTTCGTGCAGCTCCAAACAGACCGGTGGGCTTCAGCAAGACCTGGTGCACTTCTCCAAGCCAGTCACGCAAGTCCCAATATGGAGCGAAAGTCCAAAATGACGCGCAAGTATCACCAACGCACATGCGCGACGCTTACTTCCCCGACTACAAACTTGCGCGGTCCACTTCCTTTCTCTCCCAAACCACCTTGGGCGCACAGCCAACAACCGGCGCACAAGATCTACTTGCATGACCAAACTAACACCTGTGCGGCTCAACCACCTGCGTGACGAGAGATCGAACAATCTCTAAGTCTTGAACTCTGTTTTGAAAGAGGGGGGGGGGGTGGTCCAGTATTTATAGGCAAACTGGACCCCCTGCGCGGAGGTGCACAAGTCTCTCATTGGCACGCATGTCTCGTCTCCCATAATTGCTGTCGCGCAGCTCACTTGCGCGACGCTCTTTCCTTAGCCAAATTTTGAAGTTATGTTCTTGGAAAACAATAGGTGCAAAAGACCGAATCCTTCTAGGTACCAGCGCGCAAGTTCTTTCACGGCGCCCAGGTACACTTGCACGGCCTAACCAACACTTGCGCGACCCTGATCCCTTTGCCACATTTTGATGTTCTGATTCTCAAAAACATATGGCGTGCAAGTTTCCTATCCTCCAAGACATCGGTGCGCATGTCCGTTTGCCAAAAACACTTTTCTTTATTGGCCGATTTTCAGGCCCAAAAATTTGGCAAACACTGGGAAACGATGCCACCTTCACAACTGTTGTCTGCTTGAATGGTATAATCTCTTTGCTGGTACACATTCTGAACTTCCACTGAGGATTGAAAAAAAACACAAACAGTATGCCAAATCATGCTTAGAAGACCCTGGTTCCAATAAGAAAAATTGAGGAGCTGGGATAGGAATTAAAACTGTAGCAGAGCGGGTTGTGGAAACTGAAGCAAAAGGTGGGAATTTATGTGGAAATGAAATTGTTCTTTGGACAGAGGGATTGGTGATTGATCCCAAGATCACTATAAAGCATAGTTCCTATACATCAATGGTTACCAAACATCAATTAGCAGGGCAGGGATCACTTTTTGATAGCATACAATCTCACAATCCTTATCCAGTCTGTGAGGACTAGGAGGATAGAAAAAATTTATTTGGATTGGGCCTTTTGAATTCTTATGTAGCCAACAAGGTGAGGAAAGAGAGGCCAATGGCTTTGGCTCCTAATCTAAAAGTCCAAGAAGTATTTAGCAGATTGATAGGTGATCTCCGTGGTGTGAGCAGGCAAGTCACAGTGCCTGACCATCATGCAGTTTCCAGACATGGTAAGTCTAGACTTGTATGTGAATCTCAATCTGAAATCAACGATGAGTGTCCTAAGCCCAGTCAAGATGAGACTATTTACCAAATTTAACTGCATGGGGACACTGGTTTGGATATGGAGGTTACTCCTTTGGTTGGAAGTGGTGATATGACTGGAAGGGAAGCTCAAATGGTGAATGTAGGAGGGGTTCTGGACCCAGTTCTTACCTCAGTTTCGTTGCACAATGGGTTTTAAGGCCTTCTAGAGGCTGATGTTAATTCTGAATCCATTACCCTTGATGAGGGAGTCAGATCCGAAGTATAGTCTTTCAAAGGGAGTGATCATGATCAAACATCGGAGGAGGATTCAAGTTGAAGGAGTAATAGGGGTCTTGAAAAGAGGAAGGGGAAGAAGAACTACTCTTCATTACCTCCTCCTTTAGAGATTCACTCTACAAAGAAGATAAAGTAAAATATTATGGAAAAGGAGTCTAGGAACCTTCAAAGGTTAGGGGAATAGGGTGATGGAGACTTGGTTCTCCTTTTAAATTCTGAAAAAGCAGTGATGGAGCAGGTCTTGATGCTCAATGCAACTGAGGAGGTGGTGGCTCGGATGATGGGGAGGTCATTTGAGGTGTCCCTTAATGAAGAAAAAATTTCATGGATTGACAGACATGACTCAATCTAGGTAGGGGGTTTCAATAGATGGGTAATCAGTATTGAAGAGTACTTTCAGACGTGGGATCAACTTGCTTCTGAGTTTGAGAAGATGATATTGGATGTTGCGGACTTAAAATTTTCATCTTTATCCTGGAAACTTTTCTGGGAGAGGGAATCAGGTAATACTAAATTTCTTATTAAATACTCTGATCAAGTTGGTGGTTTTAGCTAGTTTCTATGAGAGGATTGTTATGAGAAATGTAAAACCCTCTGGTTTTTTCCTTCTGGTTTTCTTCGTTTGGATGTTTGGTGCTTATTTCCAGCAATTACTTGGACTTGCACCAGATCGGGATTAGAGCGTGAAGTCTTCATCGATGGAGGCCTTTTGTATTAGGATTCTTGAGAGGGTATGGCTACGCCATCAGTACCGTGCCCATGCACGTTTCACATGACTGCTTGCCAAAGGGTCCTTTGTTGGTGAAGGCTTACTATCATGACTCAATTGCTGGGGTGGGGCTGGTCTAAGTGTTTTCTTTGGTGTTTTTTCCTCTCTTTATCTACTTGTGCTATTTTGAGATTTCTTAGTCTATTTGTGTGGTTTCTCACATTCTTCCTAAAAAGTGTTTTGGTAATAAAAAAAGTAATTTTTAGTCATATTCCTTCAGTTACCTTATCTCTTCCATATACATATAGTATCATCATAGTACTTGAACTATGTGAGTAATCTTTTTTGCATTGAAATCTATATCTACGGACCAATACCATTACTACCGACTCCTCATAAGAGAGATCATTTTCTATTTGTACTAACTATGAATTCAATACATGTGAGGGATCAAGTGTGAACTTACTTAATAGGGGTATATGGAATATTTCATATACTTTTAAAAGGGTTGGTGGGAGTTCTAGTCAATATGACACCACATCGATGCGATTGAGAATATCAAACAAACCAATATACCTAGGACATAGATTTACATTCTTCAAAAATATTACAACTCTCTTAGACGTAAATATGTGGAGAAACAATTTATCTCCAACCCCGATATATAGTCATTTTTGATGATTATCATCATAACTATTTTATTTCATTTGAGTATCCCTAAGGTGAGGTTGAATGGTTTTGACCTTTACTTCTATTTACATGACCATGTCAATTCTATGTAGCTTGCATTCCCCAAATTTATACCATCATGAATTTGTTATTTATCTCTTCCCATAATGGGATATATATTGTTCCATTTTTATTATTTATTGGAAACTATTATTTTATGAGAAATCAAGTAGATGAAGATGTTTATCTCATCCACCTTTGAAGTCTATCAAGAATTCCCTCAACATGTCTTCTTGTTTCTAGAAAGTCCACTTAGAATAGCCATTAGTTTGGGGGTAAAAAGCCATACTGACGTTCTACTATGTTTTTGGTGAATATAGGACTCTTTTCTAGTATATAGACGTAAATATCATATCCGAATCAGATATAATCGATTGTGGCATTCCATATATCCTCACAACATATCTACTGTATATCATTGTATATTGATTGAGTGAGAATTCCTCTCAAAATACAATTAAATGTATAGAATTTGAATGATAATCCACCACAGCCCAAATAGAATTATTTCCTCTTGATGTATTTTAGAAGACCATTGACATTGTCTATGGTTATATTTTCTCATTTTGATCTAGTTAAGGGCAATGGTTGCATCATTCTCTTATAATTTTTCCTTTAATCCATCACCTTCTAACATACCCAAATTTTTATGTATATTATTACTTAACCATCTCCATATTATCCCATAAATAGTAATATTAAAGATCTTAATACATATTTTTTCTCCCTAAGTGGATAGACAAGGTTGATCTATGTGTATCATTCAACAACACCTTTTATCTTCGGAATTTATGGTATACATAATTGTGACAAGAATCTTACAACTCCTTCTTCATTAATATGGAACTCGTTAGATTTCCTTTTTATTATAGGTTTTATATTATTTTTTACTTCCACATCATCTATTTGATCATACTTTATGTAACGCCCCGACCCTAGTTACCAAGAGTCGGTCCATTATTACATAACATTGGCATGATCACAAAAGATAAAGTCTCGAAAGAACGATTAGTTTAGTATCCTTGGAAACACTATATACATTCATAAGTCTTAAATTACATCATAAAGTGAAAAAAATACAACAAAATAGTCTCCATAGTCCATAATCATATCCCCTCAGACTATCCCTATAGTTAAGTCATAAAATTCATCCTCACATCCTGGGAAAAATAAAACATAGAATGGGGTGAGCTCAGATGCTCATTAAGGATAACAATATAGCGGAAACTTTCATAAATAAGCATAAAAATTTAAGGCTATGTATTACTAAAACAAAAGTCTTTTAAACTTTAAATTCAGCATAATATGGAAAAATTAAAATGAAATAATTCCATTTACTTATTCTCATGGATTTTCTACTAGTCGAATAATCACATGCAATATCAATAACCACTTTCATAATGATGGAATGCATAATTCCAGATTTTCATAACCACATAGTCAAGGCCTTGTGCCAAGACTACATATAATATTTTTCCAAGGCCTTGTGCCAAGACACTAGTTTGTCTTATGAGACCTACCGATGCATTGAGGAGCTATAGCGGGCTCCACCCGTCACATACTAAGTCCAATGCATTCCTCATATGAAAAGGTTTAAACATAACTTAAACATTCGTATTAAAACTGGCATACAAAATTTCAATAATTTATCCATAAACTATGAATTGTATGAAATAACACATCCAGAGTAAAAAAAATTACAAAACCTTCAATACAATATTGAAGTTTTGTATCATAATAAATCAACTTCAAACAAACTTAAAATTCATCAAAGGATATTGACATAGATGAAATCAAACCCTTTTTGGAGAAATATCTCTTTATATTTTGAAATCATTTAAAAGTCACGTAATTATAAAAGAAAAAATTTATATTTGAAAATATTCTTATAAGCTTGTAAGGGAATCTTTGATGATGTCATAATGGTAGAAAATAGTCGCATCCGCCGTATAAGTTAAAAAAGTCATTTTTACCTTAATTTTGTCGAAAAGGTTATAAAGGACCTTGTTTGGAAAACGACGAAAAGATTCATTTATAAAAATCTATTAAAAGTAAAAAATGGTATAAATGACATTAACCCATAGTCTATTAAATAGTAATAATTGTTTGAAATACATTTTAAGAAACATGGATGTGGATGATAAAGAGGTCATAGTAGAAAATTACGTATAAACATCCTCGGATAATGAAGAGATTGTAGAATTAACCCTTACCTGGTACTTTTCCTTGGTCGAGGTTAGGTTAACCTTCTGTATTATTGTGAAATAATTTTTATTAAATTATACAAGAATCATATACATTAATATGATATAATATATGATCTTTTAACATTGCTTTGTAAATAATATCTTAGTATTATCGTCGTTTCGGGTGTTAACGGATTCGTTTTCCTTTATATTATTGGTTATGTGAGTCATATTGTTTATGGATTGGATGTATCTTATTCATATCCATAATTATAACAAGTATTTAAACATTATTTTTAAACATCACATGATAATTATTCTGGAATGGATACGATGGGGAATGAATCTCATCGCGTTCATGGAGACGGTAATCTGTACGTACGTATGAGCGAAAATATCCTTCTTTTGATTTTAAAATCTTATATAATTGGATGGTATATCATATATACATAATCATTATCATGTTATATTTATTATTTACATCAATTATACAACATTATTATTCCCATCCAAATAATAATGTATTGAATAACAACTACACCACAACGTGGACACTGTAAACTGTACGTACGCACATATGGTGACATGTCATTCAAAGGAATGACAGAATAATGAATTTGGTTGTAACATATTTATAATAACATCACAATATATATAAGATACTAGGGTTGTTATTTTAGAATGGAAACAACAATGAAAAAGGAAGTAGAAGAAGAAAATAACTTGAAAGAGGGTGGTGAAATTATTACCTCTTTTTCGGGTTCTTACTTTTTATTTGATCAAAAGAGCTCCATAGGTTGGATTTATGACTAAAGTAAGGTTTTTAGGATGAAGGGAGGATAGTTGAGAGGGTATTTGGGCTGATTTTTGCCGAGAAACAAGGCTTTGAAGGTGTGAATTTGAGGTAAGGGGGAGTACCCTTTTATAAGAGGGGTGAGGGGCACCTTAGGAAAATCTAGAAATATTATTATATAATAAAATAATTTTCGGTTTCTAATGAATAAAAAGTATATTATTTAAAGTCTAAGGTGGGGAGGGGTCTAAAAACACTCAACTAATTGGTTTTAGACAGGTTTTTCTCACTATATTAGCTTTATCTTTTAGATTTAACTCTTAGTTAAATTGTTTGACATTTACCATGTCTCTTTGTATTTTTATATTATATGGTTAATATACACACTATATAATTCAAAGAGAACAAAAAGTGATTCATAAATGCTACACCTATCATTATATAAGTCTTTTTTCAGAACCTTATATTTTTAGGAATACAATATCAATTAATATTATAATATTTGTTTTAAAAACTCTTTTATGTCAATTTTAACACTATTTGGTATTTTGTTTTTTCTAAATTTATAACAGCATTATTACTTAGAAGAAAATTCATATAACCAACCCTAACAGGTCATATTAAACTATAAAATTATTTTAATTCATAAAAAGTCTCAAATTAGATTTATTTGGATATTTATAATATCAATTATTTTAACATTCCATTAATTAGGTAATTACTGCATCATCATTGTGTCACTACAAATTTTAATTAGTTAATGTCTAAAAAATATAAATAATATACAATTATGTAGTAAATATATTTATCATTCTAATGAATACTTATAGTCTAATTTATCTTATGTATAAACCTATATTAAAAATCTTTTATTTATTAAACTTTGATTTTAAATCTTTTAACTTTTCTTTGAATTAAATAATAATAAGTGTCCTAATCTAATCCAAGTGGACCAAAGTGGTTCAAATTTTATTCCTAAGGTTGTTTTTAGTCGAATTATACTTATCCAATAGAATTAGGACATGTTTTAGGTTAATAATAATATCACTTTTACCCTTAATTACATATTTACTTTTAAACGTGGTAAATAAAAGTAAAAAGTTACTATTCACCAAAAATTATTTTCATCTCATTGAACCACATTTTACTTACTGATATCGACTATGTCTCTCAGATTTTTGAAATTCTATTCACAGAAGAATTAAAATTAAGTTTTATGTGAATTTGCAACTTCTCTTAGGAGTTGGGTAAAAGACGGTGAAAAGTTCAATAAAATATTTATATATCTAAAATTATTATACACTGACTCCAATGAATTACATTGAACAAATATAGGTATTATGTATTTATTTTGACCTAAAATTAATTTCAATAAAATAAATAATTATTTAAATAAAAATTCTTGTTTTAAACTATAACTCAGTGTTTTTCACTATTCATAAAAAATTGAATGTTTTCTGAAAAATACAAAAAATTCACCCTAAGATAATTTCGATATTATGAATCCAAAAATGAAGTCCATTTTGAATGATAAATTTTCTAAAATTTCAAAAAGTGGGTATTACTATTCATAACGGCTATTTTGATTGGTCTCGTTGTGTTAGAATCTCAAAGTTGCATACAATGCAAGATATTGCATTATTCAAAGGGAAACGTACCATGGATGCTTGGAGTGTTACATTCTACCCTCCTTCAAATAATTACATCCTTGAAATTTCTAGAGTATTACCGCATAAAAAGAATCGTGTGGTTCTTCATCATAAGTTCCTCAGGTTCCCACATTGCCTCTTCTATCTTACGGTTTTTCCATAGAACTTTTACCAGACGAGTCATTCGGTTTCTCAATACATCTTCTATCATATCAAGAATTATAACAGGATCTTTGCAATAAGACAGATCAGGTTCCACTTCTAATTCCTCATAGGTGAGTACATACATTGGGTCAGGCATGTATTCTCGCAATAGTGATATGTGGAACACATCGTGAACTTTGGAGATATTTGGCGGCATTTCCAAATGGTAATCTACAACACCAATTCGTTCTTGAATTTCAAAATGTCCGATGTACCTGGGGCACAATTTTCCCTTTTTATCGAAATTTATAACACCCTTCCATGGAGATACCTTCAAGAAAAACTGATCTCCTACCTGAAATTCCAAATCCTTCCATCCGTTAACAACATAGCTCTTCTGCCTACTTTGAGCTGCTTCGATGTGGGTTTGGATTACCTTCACCTTTTTCGTCATTTCCTCCACAAGTTCTGGGCCTACGAGTTTTCTTTCACCAACATCATCCCAACAGGTTTGTGTGCGACGTCTCTTTCCGTATAACGCTTCATATGGTTCCATCTAAATACTTTAATAAAAGCTATTGTTATAAAAAAATTCTTCTAGATGTAAATATTGATCCCACATACCTTGAAAGTCAAGTAAGCATGATCTCAACATGTCTTATAATGTTTTAATAGTCCATTCTGATTGTCCATTAGTTTGTGGGTGGTAGGCAGTGCTCAAATGAAGTTCAGTATCGAGGGATCTCTGAAGAATTTTCCAAATTCTTGATGTAAAATGGGGATCATTATCAGAAAAAATCGATAGCAGTACTCCATGAATTTATAAAACTTCATTAATATATAGTCTTGAAAATCGTTCAAGTGGTAAATCTTCTCTTAGAGCAATAAAATGTGCTGACTTGGTAAGACTATCAATAATGACCCATATTGCATCGTTCCTTCTAGGAGTATTTGGTAGTCCCATTACAAAGTCCATCATAATATTATCCCATTTCAACTCAGGTATGGGAAGAGGTTGCAGGACTCCTCTAGGTTGTTTCCTTCCAGCTCTCACTTGTTGACAAACCATACATCTTGGCACAAAATCAACAATCTCCCTCTTCATGTTGTCCCACCAAAAAGGTTCCTTCAAATCTCTATACATCTTAGTTCTACCAGGGTGTATATAGAAATTGGAACTATGAGAATCATCCAACAATTCCCTTCTTAGATCAGGTACGTCGAGAACACAAAGTCCCTTCCCAAATTTCAAAATCCCATCCTCATACACAAAGTCACTCAATCTACCATCATTCACAGCTTAATCTTCTTTTGAAACTCTTCATCATCGGTCTAATAACTCTTTATCCTTTCTAGTAGGAATGGTTTGAAAACCATTTGAAAAAGTATAGATGTTTCACCTTCCAGGGTAATTCCCATATCCATCTTCACTAGATCCATGAAAATCTGATCCCTTTAAACTCTCATCTTGTTCAAAACTCCATGATCCTTTCTGCTCAAAGCATCTACCACCATATTTTCCTTCCCCAAGTGGTAGTGTATCGTGCAATCGTAATCCTTGATTAGTTCAATCCATATCCTTTGCCTCATGTTTAGTTCTTTATGTGAGAAAATATACTTCAAACTATTGTGATCAGTATAAATCTCACATTTTTCACCATAGAGATAATGTCTCCAAATCTTCAAAGTAATGATTATAGCTTCTAGCTCAAGATCAGGAGTAGTATAGTTTTTCTCATGAATTTTTAGCTGTCGTGATGCATAGGAAAAAACCCTATCATTCTGCATAGGGACACAACCAAGTCCTTTCTTTGAAGCATCACTATAAATAACAAAGTCATCATTCCCTAATGGTAGAGTCAAGATAGGAGCATTGACTAATCTTCTATTTAGTTATTCGAAACATTCTTCACACTCTTTTTTCCAAACAAATTTAACCCCTTTATGCGTGAGCTTTGTTAATGGGTTAGCCAATCCGACATCATTCTGGACGAAACATTGATAATAACCGGCTAAACCAATAAAATTGGGTACCTCAATTATACTTTTCGGTGCTGGACATTCTTGGATTTCTCTTGTCTTAGAAGGATCAACAAAGATTCCATCCTTAGAGACAATATGGCCAAGAAAAGAAATCCCCTGAAGCCAAAATTCACACTTTCTAAACTTCCAATATAATTCATGTCTTCTAAGAGTCTTTAGAATAATGTGAAATTTATATTCATGATCCTCATAGCTTTTGGAGTATACAAAGATATCATCAATAAATACCACTACAAAGTCATCAAGATATTCCTTGAAAAATCTGTTCATTATATCCATGAAAAAAGAGGGTGCATTAGTCAGTCCAAAAGTCATTACTGTAAACTCATAATGCACGTACATGGTTCAAAATGCTGTTTTTTTAATGTATTCCTTCTTCACACACAACTGATGATATCTAGATCAAAGATCAATCTTTGAGAAGTATTGTCCTCCATGAAGTTGGTCGAATAAATCATCAATGCTAGGTAGGGGATACTTGTTCTTTATTGTTATATCATTGATCTCCATGTGTTCAATGCACAACCTCATAGATCTATATTTCTTTTTAACAAATAGGACAGGGGCTCCCCATGGAGAAACACTAGGGTGAATAAATACTTTTTTACTCAATTTTTCAAGTTGTTTCTTTACTTCCACTAATTCCATAGTGGCCATTCTATAAGGGGTCTTCGGTATGGGCCTTGAACCAGGAATTAGGTCAATGGAAAACTTATTTTCTCATTTTGGAGGATATCAAAGTAAATCCTCTGAAAAAGCATTAACATATTCTTACACAATAAGTACATCTTCTATTTGAACATTCCTTTACTCACCCACAGTTATTTCATTCTCTTCCTCCCCAATAATTGAATTTAGTTGAGCTACTAGGTGTGTATATAGTTAAAAATTAGGTGGTGACGTTTATGCTCTAAAGATAAGGCACTCTTTATCATCATCAAAAATGGTAAACTCTTTCTTATTACAATAAATTTTTGCATCATGGTATGAAATCCAATCCATACTGAGGATTATATCAAATTCCATCATGGGTATGACGATGAGATCAGCAGATAAATAACATTTAGATTCCTTAACGGGAACTTATTCATATAACTTTATTGCAATGATACTTCCATTAGATGTTTTGACCGACAACTCCCTTGTTAAATCAAATTGGAAATATCTAATGTACTTAGAAAACTGGGAAGATATGAAACAATGCGACGATCTAGAATCAAATAAAGCATTGGATAAACTTGAATAAACCATTCAATTACCTGCCACCACGTCTTTTGGAGCATCAAACTCAACAGTAGTGATCGCATAAGTTTATCCTTGATCCCATGGAATTTTTTGATGTACATTTCCCTAACGCTTAGGAAATTCATTTGCAGAATTTCCCATCTCCCTGAAATTGAAGTATTTAACATTAGTAGCCTCTCTCTTCCCCTTACAATCACGAGCTTGGTGGACATTTTAACCACACTTGTAATAGACTCCAATTCCCTTCAAGAAAGTACCAGGGTGTTTCTTCCCACATTTACTGAAGGATGGATATTCAATTTTTCCCTTCTTCCCCTTATTTACACTTGCAGAGTGATCAAAAGATCTCTTCTTCTCTTACTTTTCTTTAAAGTCATAAGACTTATAGAATTACTTTTTGTCTTGATAGCACATGAGAAAATATATTCATACGAAGATAAGGATTGTGAGACTAATGCTCGATAGAGAAATGGTTTTAACCCATCAATGAAACGATCAATCTTACTTCATGGGTTGTGTATATAATCTGCAGCATGCCTTGATAACCTTGTAAAGTTAGACTCATACTTTGCATCATTCTCATCCTCCTTTTTCCTTAGACATAGAAATTGTCTACCCATATCCACTCTATGGTCACAATGAAATTATTTTTATAAGAAAATATCATTAAACTACCTCGATTCCATACTTGATACTTCTTCATCTTCCTTCTTTTTTCTATTAATGACCACCATTGATCAGCATCTCCAGTGAGGTGATAAACTTTCATGACAACTTTTTCCCTTTCACTACTCCCCAATGCTTGAAATATTTTCTCTGTGGAACTTATCCATTGCTCATCTACTAATGGATTCATGCTCCCATTTATGTTGGTGGTTGTTACCTCATTAAGCGATATAACATTGACCCTCCACATTGTGGATTAGAGTGCTCCATATGGGTAAGTTTATCATTCATAACCTGAGTGAGTTGTCATAGTATAATGATAAGCTGATCAGAACCAGTTGTATCACCAGATCAACTATAATTATCTTCAGTAGGAGGGAAATCCCTATATGGAGTGCGTTCATTGATAGGGTTTCCATTCCTTCCACTAAGCGCCATTTCTAAACAACGACATACACTAGATTAGTTAATTAATCTCAATAAATAAATCCAAACTTGTAAAAAACATAACATAATTTGAAAAGTTTATGGATATAATCCATAATCATAAAAATTATTTCTTATAAGAAGTAAACACTCATAAACCCTTCATAATGGTTTTTAAAGAATATGAGAATTATCCTAAGCATATACCCTGGGAGTGTCGTAACCAAGAGTGCATCAAAAGCTGTTGTTGTGCACCAGTTCCCGTTCAATTCTATCTCAAAGCAGTGTTTTTAGGTTTTTCCTCTAGGTACATCTGTGCTAGAGCTCCCTCTACCTACTCATATCCATACAGGGATGAATTGCTCGGAAAACTCACAAAATATCTTCAATACAAAAATTCTAGGAAGTTCTTCTATACGAATCCACAAAGTCTATCTTAGGGATTTGTGATCTAATCAGAGTTTATCTAAATCTAGCTTCCATGGTTCGTGATAAACTTCCTCTGATACTAACTATAGCGCCTCGGCCCCAGTTACCAAAAGTCGGTGAATTATTACATAGAATTTTCATGATCACAAAAGATCATGTCTTAAAAGGCCGATTATTTTAGTAGCCTTGGTAACACTAGATACATTCATACGTCTTACATTATATCATAAATTGAAAAACTACAACAACATAGTCTCCATACTCCACACTCATATCCCCTCAGACTATCCCTACAGGTCAGTCATAAAATACATCTTCACATCCTGGGAAAAATAAAACATAGAAAGGGGTGAGGTCAGATGCTCAGTAAGGATAATAATATGGTGAAAGCTTTCATAAATAAGCATAAACATTTAAGGCAATGTATAACTAAAGCAAAATCCTTTTAAACATGAACTTCATCATAATATGGAAAAAATAAAATGAAATAATTCCATTTACTTATTCTCATGGATATTCTACTAGTCAAATAATTACATGCAATATCAATAACCACTTTCATAATGAAGTAATGTATAATTCCAGACTTTCATAACCACATAGTCAGGGCCTTGTGCCAAGACTACAAATAATATTTTGTCAAGGCCTTATTCCAAGACACTAGTTTGTCTCATGAGTCCTACTGATGCATCGAGGAGCTATAGTGGGCTCCACCCATCACATACTAAGTCCAATTAATTCCTCATATAAAAAGGTTTAAACATAACATAAACATTCGTATTAAAACTGGCATACGAAATGTCAATACTTTATCTATAAATCATGAATGGTATGAAATAACACATCCAAATTCAAACATATCACAAAACCATCAATAAAATATGGAATTTCTTTATCATAATCAATCAACTTCAAACAAACTTAAAATTGATCAAAGGATGTTGACATAGATGAAATCATACCCTTTTTATAGAAACATCTCTTTCTATTTTGAAATCATTTAAAAGTCACGTAATTATAAAAGAAAACATTTATATTTGAAAATATTCTTAAAATCTTGTATGGGAATCTTTGATGATTTCATAATAGTGGAAAATAGCCTCACCCACCGTATAAGTTAAAAAAAGACATTCTTACATTAATTTTTTTGATAAGGTTATAAAGGACCTTATTTGGAAAAAGATGGAAAGATTCTTTTATAAACATATTTTAAATTTCAAATAGGGGTATAAATGACTTTAACCCATATTCTATTAAATAGTAAGAATGTTATGAAATACATTTTTAAGAAACATGGATGTGGATGATAAATAGGTCCCAGTAGAAAATTATGTATAAACAACCTCGGATAATGAAGAGATTGTAGAATTAACCCTCAACTTTTACTTTTACTTGGTCAAGGGTATGTTAAAACCCTGTATAATGGTGAAATAATTGTTATTAAATTATACAAGAATCATATACATTAATATGATATCATATATGATTTTTTAACATTGCTTTGTAAATAATATCTTAGTATTATCGTCGTTTCGGGTGTTAGCGGATTCGTTTTCCTTTATATTAATTATTATCTGAGCCATATTTGTTATGTATGGGATGTATTTTATTCATATATAGAATGATATCAATTAATTAAAAAATATTTTTAATCATCAAATAAATATTAGTCTTGAATGGATACGATGGGGAATTAATCTCATCGCGTTCGTGGAGACGGTGATCTGTACGTACGCATGAGTGGAAATATCATTTTTTTGATATTAAAAACTTATATAATTGGATGGTATATCATATATACATGAACATTATCATGTTATATTTATTATTTACATCAATTATACATCATTATTATACCTATTCAAATAATAATGTATTGAATAACAACTACACCACAACATGGAGACGGTAAGCCATACGTACGCACGTATGGTGACATGTCATTCAAAGGATGGATATAATAATGAATTTGGTAGTACCATATTTATAATAACATCAATGTATATAGAAGATACATGAGTTATTATTTTATAATGGAAACAAAAATGAAAACGGAAGTGGAAGAAGAAAATAACTTGAAAGAGGGTGGTGAAATTATTACCTCTTCTTCGGGTTCTTCCTTTAGATTTGATCAAAAGGGATCCATAGGTTGGCTTTATGACTAAAGGAAGGCCTATAGGATGAAGGGAGGATAGTTTAGAGGGGAATTGGGTAGAGGTTTGCTGATCCAAAAGGCATTGAAGGTGTGAATATGAGGGAAGGGGGAGTGCCCTTTTATAAGAGGGGTGAGGGGCACCTTAGGAAAAGCTAGAAATATTATTTTGTAATAAAATAATTTTCTGTTTCTAATGGATCCAAAGTGGATTATATAAAATATATGGTGGTTATGGGTAGAAAACCACTCAACCAGTAGATTTTAGACATGTTTGGGTCACTATATTTGCTTTATCTTTTAGATTTAACTCTTAGTTAACTAGTTTGACATTTACCATGTCTCTTTTTATTTTTATATTATATGGTCATTAAACTTACTATATACTTCCAATATAACCTCAAGTGGTTGATTAATGATACAAATATCATTATATAAATCTTTTTTCCAATCCTTATATTTTTATAAGTAGAATATCAATTAATAATATAATATTTGTTTTAAAAACTCTTTTATGTCAATTTTAACACTATTTGGTATTTTGTTTGTTTAATTTATAAAAGCATTATTAATCCGAAAAAAATTAATAAAATCAACCCTAACGTGTGATATTAACATTGAAAATTATTGGAATTAATAAAAAGTATCAAATTACATTTATTTGGATATTTATAATATCAATTATTTTAATATTTCATTAATTAGGTAATTAATGCATCATCATTGTATCATAAATAACATAAATTATTTAATGTCTAAAAAATATAATTAAAATACCATTACGTAGGAAATATTTTTATCTTTATAATTAATATTTATAGTCTAATTTATCTAATGTATAACCCTATACGAAAAATATTTTAGTTATTAAACATGGATTTTAACTCTTTTAACTATTCTTTAAATAAAATAATAATAAGTGTCCTAATCTAATCCAAGTGGACCTAAGAGGTTAATATTTTATTACTAAGGTTCTTTTGGGTCGAATTATACTTATCCAATATAATTAGTACATGTTTTATGTTAATAATAATCTCATTTTTACCCTTAATTACCCTATTTACTTTTAACCATGCTAAATAAAAGAAAAAAGTTACTATTAACCAAAAATTATTTTCATCTAATTGAACCACATTTAACATACTGATATCAATTTTGTTTCTTTGATTTTTTAAGTTCCATTCATAGAAGTGGTAAAATTATGTTTTATGTGAATTTGCAACTCCTCCTAGGAGTTGGGTAAAAGACGTTGAAAAGTTCAATAAAATATTTATATATCTAAAATTATTATAAACTGACTCCAATGAATTAAATTGAACTTATATAGGTATTATGTATGTATTTTGACCTAAAATAAATTTAAATTAAATAAATAATTATTTATATAAAAAATCGGTATTAAACTATAACTCAGTGTTTTTAACTATTCATCAAAAATTGAATGTTTTCAGAAAAATACCAAAAATTAACCCTAAGCTAATTTCGATATTTCGAATCCAAAAATAAATTCCATTTTGAAAGTGAAAATTTGTAAAATTTCAAAAACTTGGTATTACTATTCATAATGGCTACTTTCATTGGTCGCAGTGTGTTAGAATGTCGAAGTTGCGTACAATGCAATCTATTGCATTATTGAAAGGGATACGTACCGTGGAAGCTTGGGATGTTACACTTTATCTTCTATATAAGGGAAAATTGTGAAATAATTTTAGAAACAAATGATGATTTCCCTTACTTTATGGTACCCATGGACATTCTTTACATTACTTATATGACTAGATCCTTCTCAATTCTCATAATTGATAATGTTTTCAGATCCATTCTACTTAAAGAACTTATATCTTTATTTTTATTATATGTATGGTTGTGGATAAAATATTTATAGTATTTTATCAAGTTTTACCACCTCCATTGGTGTATATTAAGATATTTTTTTGTGAAAATTTGTTTGAGGATCTTATGATCCATATATATTTCACACATATCACCATAATGAATGTTACAATAAATCATCAATGTGAAGAGTAATATAGTTAACTCGAGAATATTTTTTGGGTATTTCTCCCATTAAAGTATCTATTCCATGAGTCATAGACTATCACATTATAATTCTGAATTACTACACAACCCAATCCCTTCTTTGAAGCATTGTTGTGTGACATGAAAATTTACCCACTTAAGGGAAGCATGACAACCGGTGTAGTGATAAGCATATTTTTCAATTACATGAACCTATCTTCACATTAATTAGTCCATAGAAACATTACTTTCTTCTAAGTGACCTTGTTTTTTTTGTTTGACAATCAAGAAAAATTTCTCAGAAATCGTCGCTAATACCTAGCTAGTCCTTGTAAACTATAGATCTCTACTGTAGATATTGGTCTAGGAAACCTCTCAATTACCATTATCTTAGAGGGTTATATATATATATATACATCCCTTTGATAGTGATAACATTCCCCTTTAATGATATATCCTCCATCAAAAACTCATATTTGGTGTACATTGCATATATATTCTATTTTCACATAGTCTTTAGAATATTATTCAAATACTTCTCATGCACCACCTAACTGTTAAGTATATCAAAATATCCTATTTAAATACTAATAGAAATTTTTTAGGTTAATCTCTAAATAGTGTATAGATTATTTTTGTAATGAATTCTAGATAAATAGTATGTCATGAACCCTACCTCTAAAGATTCCCCTCCTAAGCTGGAAATGGAGAAAGTGAGATAATTACCCCCCAAGTCCCACCTTCAGTAAGCCTCAGGGTGGAGACCAACACCAAGGGTATAAAAATATCCCAAAATAATAGGAATTACCACTTTTATAGTAACCATGACAAGGAGATAAGATGCATCAAACTAAAAACAACTCAAAATATATATATATATAAGAACCAAAATCCATACCACATCCATGTTTGAAGTAAAAATTCTAGAAATACAATGAATATATCCAAAGTAAATATCCAAAGGGAAAATCTAGGAAGGGAAATCACAATTACCCCAACTTCCAAGATATTAATTCCCAACACTTCACTATAGTCCACCTAAAAACCTCAAAACAATTGTTTATATACATAATGTGAGCATACAAGTATACTCAGTAGGGAAAAGCAATGTCTCTCGTGCAAAATTTGAGAAGCATAATTATGCCCCTTTGAGAAATAGAAAAAATCAAAAGCACATAACAAGTTATAATAGCAACCCCAACCACACCAAAGCCACTCCCACCAAAAAATCAAGTCTAGTAATGTAATATAGTAAGCACATTGATGATAGGGTACTCCACACCACTTTACCACTGATTAGTTGCTCTCATGCCCTAATGGAAAACCATTCTGTAATTCCAACTTCTTTTGAAATAACCAATTCACAACATTCCTACACACACCTAGTCCACACACCACATCACATCCCACCCACACACACCTAACCCTCACAAATACATCACATCACGCTTGTAGACACCTGGGATGCAAACCAAACCACATCCTAAAGACATCGGGTGACCACAACACATCTCATCACAAAGAAACATGGGAAGAAAAACACTCTCTCCCACACCTAGGCATCAAAAATAACAACCAGCTTGATGATCCTTGGGCTATCATCGACTGGAAGAGGGAGCAGGGAAGAGCGAGTGTCCAACCATCCATCCCCCACTTGGATGTTTGGGAAAGACACACTCCCCAATAAAAATGGGGGTGTTCAACAGATAGTGATAAACTAGGGTGGGGTGAATATAGAATCACAAGAAAGTACAAGTAAAATATAGGTACCAAAAACTCAGCCCAACCTATGGGGTCTCATGCAAACAACCACCCCATAACACTGCCACCTTGGTGCTACCTCTAAATGCACGTAGCAGAATGAATGATGGTAACTTTTGAATTCAATAAGAGAAACCCACTTAACACCCAATAATTTTGAAGTTATTGAGAATTTACCAATTATTCAGTCCCTACCTAGGAAAATAATAACCACAACACACAACCAACCTCAAAACAAATCCAAGCAGAGGAAAAAACTATGATAAAACACACCAATTCACACTTCTTCCCCACTTAGCACCCAAGGCAACCACTTCATTTACAATTCTTCAATTTCATTCCGTTTTTTTCTTTCTCTCATCATGAAAACCCCCCAAATTACATCCAAACCCTGAAACGAACCTCATCACAACAATACTTGGAAGAATCGATGTATAACAAAACCACACCCAATAATATAAACATAGTACAACCCAAATGTGAAACCCTACTGCTTAACCAATTCCCAACCATTCTACAATCAACTAACCTCTCAACCGGAGTTACCATTTCACCCTAAAACCACCCACACACACCTTCACGCTCTCAAAAGTAGTACTAAACAACCCAAAGAAGCACTACACAACCCATACAAAGCACAAGGCAGAAAATATCCACACACAACACATAGACACACCAAACAAGGAAAGATGTATTCAGATTTGACACACTCATTCTATAATTCCACTTTGATAAAACATGGATGATCAAAGAAAAAGTTTCATCCTGAGGCATCTATTTAATTAATCGTACATATATGATTAATCATGTTTTCTAGTTCACAACCATTAAACAGAATATTAACAACAAGTATACATGAGTCTGGTGGGTAAACATATACCACCAATAGCTTTGATTTTCAGAAGGCATACATCCCACATAATTCTCATCATGGATTAATGATAATAGATAAAACAACACAAGCAACATCATCATCTTCCACACCCATCATTTATTACTAAGGTAACAAATCATGTTATCATATCAGGTCTGATTATCTTCATAACATCCATAATTAAAATTGAGATTCAACTGTATTCAAAAAGTGACACCATTATACCCACCCCTCCTGATCGAAAATTAAATAGGGATGAAGGAAACCCTACCTAGAAGAATAGATGATCCACAACTCCTCCTTATGCCAAAAACAATGGGTGCATGTGCAGTAGGAAGGAATCCAAGGGAAAATAGATTCAAAGGCCACAACACATGACTCCACATGGAAGAAAGGCTCTAAGTGTACTAATAGAAAATGGAAACACATGAGGAAGAGAATATACCAGTTTAGAAGATCTAGATTCTATATGAATGGAAGGTATACAGTTTAAATGTTCTTAAAAGTTAGATCCTGATCAAAATTATGTGGTTTTACTATTTCAAATCCCAGTAAACCATAGGAATTTTAGATATGGTTTATAGCCAACAAAAAGGCTTTAAAACCTCTTAAATATGATAGGTAACTCATTCAACGTCAAATAAAATGTAATAGGGGCGAAACTGAAGAAAACTGGGAAAATATGTAAATAACACACCAATGGATGAGTCACTAATGGTTAAGTCACTGACACGATAAACTGATGTGACTCACCAATGCCACTCACCAATGATGCGCACCGACGCGACCTACTAACAATGAGTCACCGGTGCGACCTACTGACAGAGAGTCACCGACATGACCTACTGTATTGAGTAACTGATGTGACCTACTTACACGATTCACCAACACGACCTACTGACATGAGTCACCAAAATGACCTACCGATGCTGATTAACTAACTTAACCTACTTACACAATTTACAGATGCAACCTATAGACATAGAGTCACCGATGCGACCCATCGACGTTGAGTCACTGACACGACCTATTGATGGAAAAACTGGAATTTTGGCATACTCTTGAAATGAGCTATATTTTCCTCCCAGAATACCCAATACTAAATTTTGATAAAGCAATTGACTTCGGTGGTTTGTTCCATTACATTAGATACGTCTCAAAATATTCTTTCCCCCATGAATTAAAACCAAAAACCAAAATAAAGAGGGGTCCAAACAAATGCCTTGTAAGATACCTCTCGAGAACTTTTCTACACTTGAAACACCACTATTTTCATCAAAATTCAATAGTAAACCTATGGCATCCCTCCTTTTTATTACATAACTTTTCATTAACTTTTACCAATAGAGGATCTTTAAAGACTAGTGTCTTGGAAACCAAGAAAATAATACATGAAAAAAATATAAAAATATCTTCAAATACACTTGTAAAGATTCATCATAAGTTCATTTTAAGTACAATTACTGTGTCTCATAACCAAGAGACAAACATTTAAATGAAAGTGTGAGCAGAAGGCCCAGTATGGGTAAACAAGGGAATCAGTTTAATTGTGACATCAATAAGAACTTGAATAAAAACCATAAGGTCATAAGAAGTGGAAGTATAGTAATATCATAATGAATACAACTTGAATCAAAACTTTAATATGTGGCTACACCATTTTATTTATACATTCATGAACATATAACCAAGTTCCATCCCCAAGGAGTCATAAAAATTACCAAGGTTATTCACCAAGGTATCATGAAACTTGTCATCTCTAGAGATTAATTCTTTACCCAATGAATTGGAGCGCTATCTGGGAGCACCCTTAATATTTATTTATTTTTATGTGATCCACATATATCATAATCAAAAATTTCATAAATAACCCATAGAGAATAAAAGAAATGGGTTTCATTTCAAAATCATGTCGTTTCAAAAGCACTTAAAAATAAGATCATTAAATCATTTATAACCCATGGAAAGGGAGTGAGGGTTATATGTATGTCAATTAAAGAATCAAATATATCATCGTTATATATTTATGAACGCCCATAGAAACATAATTGGTCTGGGTATTTATATAAATAAACAAGGGAATTTCTTGAGAAAAAGAGATAGAAATTGTGAGATGAAATTTCTGTAGAATAACGGCTATATGACATGGTTTTAGAAAACATTGAAAAGAGAGTGGAAAAGGGTAAACTGCTAATAAATAATTCATAATACAGTATGGGTATTGAATAAGATCATGGTATGGATATTTGAATGACATGACACATGAAAAGGAAACATGAATGTAAAGAGAAGATGCGATTTCTTTTATGAGAAATTCGGCAGCCTAACGACGTCACCAAAAAATTTAGAAAACAAATTGATGAGAGCAGAAAGGGTCCCACAAAAATTATACATGAAATGGAAAATAATGAGAACATATAATAACATACCCTCAACACAGTGATATGGAAACTAGAAGACACAATATAAAAGAATTCATGACTTAAAAGAGGAGGGTGAAAGGATCCCTTACCTTGATGAGTAACTTCAAAAGATTTAATGTCGGGACATTGAGAGGCTTGAGGTCACCTTTGGAGGACTCCATGAGAGGTAAGGAGACCATAAATTAATTGAGGATGATTTTTGAATGAAATGAATGAGGAAAATGGCTTGGTATTTATATGGAAAATGAGTGAATAAATTATTAATTTCCAAGGGACACCTCATCAGTGGTACTTGAAAAACCATGGGTTTGCCCATGGTATTGGCCACTTGGGACACCTCATAGAATATAAAACTATTCATAAGTCGGCCAGAAATTTTACATCATTTTTACATCATTAATTATGTCATTAAACACCAGAAACTCAAAACTGCATTTTTATTATTCACCGAAAATTCCACTGTTTCAGAAAAATCCCAAAAATTCACCCTAACCTAATATCGATGCTCTGAAATAAAAAATAAATTCCATTTAATGAAAATAAATTTCTAAATATTTCTAATTTAATTTTTAAATAAAATCATTATTTATTCCAAAATACAACTTTAAAACTATAACTCATTTTGTAATACCGTAAAAAAGTAATCAAGGTCCCACACAATTTTCATATAACCATAAGACAATAAAATAAAAATTTATGATTAAATTTTATGAAAATAAATTTCCATTTTAAGTTATTAAATTAATTATAAAATTGTAAATAAAATATTTACGGCATACAAAAATACCATAACTTAAACTATGGTCATTTTTTTCACTTTTAAGATGTCTAAAATGTATTTATACATTCATGGTTGAAGTTTCTATTTTTTTGGTCAAATTAATATTCATTATTATTCATACGGTTATGTTACTATTCCTACTTTACTGTTCACTAAAAACTAAGTTGATTTTATTAGACTCTAAATTTATCACTTATCACAACTGTAGAAGACCATTTTTTGAAAATAATTTTAGATTATAAATTATTTAATGATTAAAAAAATATTTTAAAATAACCTTTTTTCTTAAATAGTACACATCCTATATTTATCCAGATATTTGAAATTCACAAACTTTTCCATAATAAGAAATTAGAATTTTATTTATATAAAAGGATTACACAAAGTAGCTAAGGTATCATTACATAGCCCCTTATTACACCAGCATAGGACCTTAGTGTTAGGTGTGATATGGTGATAGAATCTTGGGGTGGCTTAGACAACTTGCCCGAGTGGTGATTTCAATCAGCTTGAACTTCTCCCTTAGGCGATTCCGTTCAAGATTCATATGTTGAAGTTCGAATTGGGCTTGGTCCAGAGCAAAGCCTAGTGATGCTACCTCCGTCCCAAGCTCTAACAGATGGGCTTTATTTGGCTCGAGTCTACTGGATGAGGCCATTCAATCTTCTTTCTGTATTAATTAACCAATATAACCATATTTATAAAAACACAATGTTAAGATTATAGTTTCCAACGTTCATATTGACCAATGGTCATATAACAGTCGAAACACAACGGTCACATTTTAATTATACCCACAAAATTAGGAAAAAAATATAATTAAAAAGTTCAAGTAGTTACAAAACTACTATGTGTTGTTTGAAAGGTAGAGTGTAACCTCAACATCCAAGAATAGATCCTACAACATCTACTACCCCGAAACGACTAGAATAAACACCAGATGAGCACCGATACCACACTATCTAGACCTGTGAATCTGAGAATTCTTTCCTCCATGTCAAGATACTATCCACTCTGGGTGGAACTGACTCTCTCGCATGAGATTAATCACATCTTAATTAATTTGTCTTGATTAGGAATCATGTCCTCCCTTTTCTACATGTTAGGACATCATCACACATTATGGAACACGAAATAAACCCATCTTATAGAAAAAAATGTTCAAGTATTACTTCACAAAGTAAAACACACAGGAAAATCTCAATAAAAACTCTAGGTACTGGGAATGCATCTGCATCTCCCTTTCCCAAGTACTCTCCTACAGGACACCATGTCTCGAAGAAAAATGAAACAAATGAATGTTCTGTCCATGTATCACCTTCTCCCGATGATCCTGGATCTCCACAGGATACTGCACAAACGTTGTGTCATCCTCAATATCAAACTGTCCCCAGTCAGTGACATAGGAGTCTGGGTGAAGATACTGAAAAATATGAGAGACCTGAAAGATTACGTGGATTCTCTCCAATTTTGTTGGTAGCACAACTAGTATTCCACTTTTCCAACTCACCCCAACATCATGAAGGGTATGATGAACCAGGGAGAAATTTTGATCCCTATAACGAACCTCTTCTACCCACGTCAAGGGGAAACCTTCAAGAACACATGGTCCCTAACCTCAATCTCCAAAATCCGCCTCATACGATCAAAATATGACTTCTTCCAATCTTTTACTAGCTTCATCCTCTCACAGACATGCTGAAACTTCTCTATAATAGTCTTCACCACCTCATTACTAAGAATAGTTGTCTCCCCAACTTCTGTCCAACACAATGATGAATGGTATTAAATTCAAATATTTGAACAGAGCCATGCTAATAGAGGAGTGATATAAATTATTATAATAAAACTCAACCAAGGGAATGTGTCTTACCCAAGACCCACCAAATTCCAAGACACATACTTACAGCATTTCCTCCAACATCTGGATGGTCCGCTCTATCTGCCCATCTTTTTTAGGGTGGAAGGAAATGCTAAGGTGTAAATGAGTGCCAAAATCATGTAGCAATCCCCTCTGGAATCATGAGGTAAAACACACATCCCAATCTGAAATGATGGATCTCATAACCCCATATATGTACCACCTCAAGAACATACCTCTCAGAAAAGGTATCCACTGTGTCTGACTCCTTAATTTCTAAAAAGTGATCCTTTTTTGTCAGCTAATCCACGACTTCCTAGATTGCATCACATCCTCCATGAGCCCTGGGAAATCCTATAATGAATTCCATCGGGATGTTATACCACTTCCACTTCGAGAAATCTAGGGGTATCAACAAACCACTGAGGACATGGTGCTCAGTCTTCACCTGATAGAACACTCAAAAATTCTCCACAAACATTTCCACTGCCTACTTCATTCCTATCCACCAAAACTACATCCTCAATCCATGGTACATTTTGGGAACTTCTGGGTGTACCACTAAAGGTATGAAAGTCATGTAGAACTCCCTAATGCATCGCCACTGGAACAAACAACTTCTCACACAACAACATATAATTCCACCCATCCACTGACTATCTCCACAGATCATCACCCTGTTAAATGTGATAACACATCAACTTCTCCTCCTTATATCCCCACTGAGACTCATCCGCCTACTGCCTCAGAGATAACTACACCATCGTCTGAAACAAATAGCCTCTGCCTCCATCCATTTCTACATCTGAGTTCAAGGTGTCCAACTCCTCCATCACATTCAAAGTGTCTTCATATTCCCAAAAAACCTCATTCAAGGATTTACTCTTTAAAGCATCAACCAAAACATTCCCTTCCCTAAGGTGTGAGAGATTTCGAAATCCTAATATTGAAGAAACTCCATCCACCTCTACTTTTGCAAGTTCAGATCTTACTAGGAAAATATATACCTCAAGCTTGTGTGATCTATGAAGACCAAAAAGAACTCCCCAATGAGTTAATACCACCAAAAATTTAGCTCAAACATGACTGCTTCAAGATCCTTATCATGGATTTCATAGTTATGTTCATAGGGATGTAACTGCCTAGACCCATAAGAGATGACTCCCCATTACTGCATCATCACACACCCCAATCCTAGATGGAAATCATTCCAAAATTCCTCAAACATCACCCCTTCCTATAGAAACTGAATCACTAGAGCACTAACAAAATTCCTCTTCAGATAGATGACTTTTTCAAAACACTACTCACTCCACACAAAATCCTTTTCATTTTTGGTCAGGGAAGTCAATGGAGCTGCTAATCGAGAGAAATTGTGTACAAATCTTGAGTAATATACATAAAAACCATGAAAACTATGAACATATACCACATTCATGGGTACTAATCAATAAAAAACTAATTATACTTTATATGATTCCACTTCTACACCCTTTTTTATGCCACATGTCCAGTGGAATTCCCCTATCATGTCACGAACCAGCCCGGGTCGACCCTGAACCGGTCACCCGAGCCGGTCCGCGGCAAGTCCTGAGGGGCGTTCCCGATCCCCCCGGGATGGCAACAAGTGCCGGGCATTAAAATTTGATCGTTGGGAACGATTTCAGCCCAAACAAAAGTAAATAGAACAGAACAAATAAACACTAAAGACACGAACAAAACTATGCCACGACATACCTCCACGTGACCTCGTGGGTCACCACCCAACTACAACCAACGTCGCTCCCACACTGAGCGACTCAAGCAGGAGAACCTGAACAAAAGGAACCTGCAACTGAAAAGGTAAAAGATAGGCGTGAGCACAAAAGTACTCAGTAGGTGAGCCCCACAACAAATCCCAATGCACTGCCAGTAAATAAAGAATCTACATAATCCAGGTTTGAACTATAATGTATAAAAGTAAGTTTCACAATGGTTTACTTGAAAATCAAACACGAGACATTTCCCTTATTATTTTTCGAAGGTTAGTTCCATTCCATTAGTTTTAAACTCATTCTGAAAAGCAAAGTGTTAAATTTTCAAATCTCACCCAAAGAGAATTAAGCATTTTCATTTGAAAACCCATTTTTCCCAAAGTCTAACAGTATAGGCTGTGAAAGATGACTGAAAGTAAACAAGCAGGGAAAACAAGTGCAAGTAAAGGTAAACAGGAAAGGAAAACCAAGTGCAAGTAAAAATAAGCCAGAAGTTATCAGCAATAACCATGGACACACACACACACTCACACACTCACACACACACACACATACTCACACACGCACACACTCACACCCAAGTGGTCCCCCGTATGCCGACGGGAGGCACCACGCCAGAGATGGTAGAGCACTATGGGTAAATCCCCTAAGGTTCATCTAGCTCGCGTGGGACCCTAGAACCTCATGTCTCGGTGAAACGTGGCTTAGAAGGCCACGACCCTCAGAAAACGTGGATTAGAAGGCCACGACCCTCAAAACACGTGGCTTAGAAGGCCAAGACCCTCAGATATCATATGTTTAGTTAGTGTTGCAATCGTCAATCCAGCTAAGTGAAACAGGGACGACACCCATCCGGCTCACTAGCACACTAGTTCTAGTCCGCCCACCTAGATACCCAGGGTTTCCCCGTGTGCTCAAACAAGTTTCACATTCATATAGTATATTACTTCCTCATATCGCAGGCCAAACCAGATATCGCACACAAAAGTCACCATTTCCACATCCAAACAATATTTCAAAACTCACGCACGTCAAAAATACCTTTCTGAAAATATAAATGTCATTACCCAATCTTTTCGCAAAAACCCCTTTTTGGAAACACTCAAACAAGAACATAAACAACTTTCACAACCCAGAAAGCATTATTTTTAATAACACAACAAGGGAAAACATCTTTCGTCAACCAAGAACCACACGTAAAGTTTCCAAAAACAATTTTAAAAGGTCACACGACGTTTTCTCTGATCAAGGTTATAAGAAAACACCATTTTCCATAAACAGTACATTTTCTAATTTACCCATGCCAAAAACATTTCAAAACCCAATTCAACATGTCTTTCGTTACCCAGGAAGAAACATTTTTGCGACATTACTATGAAATCCCACAATTGAAACCAAGAAAACACTTTTAATGAAATGCTGGAATTAAACAGTTTGCATTATCAGCAAATCACCACACTATAAAAACTACTTAATATTATTATCTTAAATTTACTGAAATTTAATAAAAGGACAAGGAATAAATAAATTCTTAATTTAGAGGAAAGTGCATAGGGAGACCTACCTCAAGACGCAGCTCGGAACGAAATGACACGGTGCAAAACTCCTGTTGCGTAATGGTCGCACCGTACCGCGCCGTCAAACCGATCCTAAAACAATAGGCCGTTAAGCAGGCTCATTATTGACAACATACTAATAATAATAATTGTAATAACATAACAATAATAATAATAATAACCATAAAATAATAATAATCATAATAGCATGATATAATAACAATAGAATAATAATACTATAATAATAACATCCATAATAATAATAACCAAATGTAGTAATAATAATGTCATAATAATAATAATATGATAATTAAATAATAATAATAATAATAACAATAATGATAATAATAATAATAAAAATATTAATATTAATATGGTAATAATTATAATAACAATAGTAACATTAATAATATGATAATAATATAATAATATTAACTTAATAATGATAATAATAATATAAGCGTAATATAATAATGATAATAATAAAAATAGTAATAATAACATAATATAATATTAAAAATAACAACATAATATAATAATAATTAAAACAATAATAAATATATTCATAATACTAATAATAATAATAATAATGTAGTAATAATAATAACAATAATATTATTAATATTAATATGATAGTAATTATAATAATAATAATAATATTATTATTGTTAACATAATGATTATAACAATAATAATAACAAGATTCTAATAAGAATAAAAATAATGGCAACATTAATATTATTGATATGATAATAAAAATGTTGAAAATAAAACATAAATAGATAAATAAACTAAAATAAGACTCACCACCGATGGAGGGAGGGGAGCACGGCGAAGGAGGGGAGGTCGGGGGTGCAGGTGCCGGACAGAGGAAACGCGCCGGAGGGGCGCACGGTTGGGGCGGATTGGCTAGGAAGGCGCGCGGCCCGCGGCTTGGCAAGGAGGGCGCACGGCAGTCGGCTTGGCAAGGAGGGCGCGCGGCAGTCGGGTGGCCGAAACAGGCAGGAGGGCGACCGGCGAGCAGGGGAGAAACGGGGAGGAGGCCGGCGGTCGGCTGGCGGAGGAGCTGGCGACACCGGGACGGGGAGAGGGAGATGGCGGAGTGCGCAGGGGAAGAGCAGGGGTGGCCGACGGGGTGTGGAAAGGGGAGGCCGATGTACGCAGGAGGGAAACGGGACGCCGGGGAGCCGGGATGACGAACAGGGGGCAGAGGTCGGTGTGGTGCGCAAATGGAGGAGCGCGGTGAGGGAAGCCGGGCCGGGACGAGGCGAGGCGGAGGGTGCAGCGGGGAGCAGGAAACGGTGCGGGTAGGGAAGAAGGAAGAAGGAAACGAGAAGAAGAAGAAAGAAAAAGAAACGGGGAAGAGGGAGGTGGCGGCTGCGGGAGATAAGAGGGATAGGGGGTAGGGTTAGAGTAGGTTTATATATATATATATATATAATTGATAATAATAATAATAAAAGGATAAATAAAAATAATGAAAACTAATCTTAATAAAAATAAAAATTTATAACAAAAATATTAGTAAAACCTTATAATAATAATAATAAAACTTTATAATAATAATCATAACAATAAAATAATAAGTTAGCTAATTATAATAATAATTATTATAACCAAAGTATTTAGAATAATAAAACCACTAAAAAAAGATAATAATAAGAAAACACACATATATAAACACAAATATATATATAGACATATTTATATACATATACCTTTATAAAAAACATATAAACACAAATACAACAAACATATATGTATATATATATATATACATATATATACACAACATATACTCATATATAAACACATATAAAATTAAAAATAAATATAATAGTAATAACACAATTTAAATAGTGAGAGTAATAAAATTTCAACACAAAAACATTAGTATTCAAAACGCCGGGTGAGCACATAGTCACCCGGGCTGAAAGCACGGTAACTGCTAGCGATGCGGTGACCGCGCACCGGCGCAAAACCACCAATCGAAATTAAACTCCGAAAAATTTAAATCGGGACCAAGAAAGGAGAACAAATATGGACATCCGTGGTCGGGGTGTGAGAATTCTCCCCACCACAGACACTTTCTGCCCCCAGAAAGTCACCAGGCCAAAAGTCGATCAAGATTTAAGTCCATGCCCCAACGAAACTAAAGAAACCAGAGAGAACTGAGAATCTTGGGGATGACCTTACTCAGCACAGGTCACACCCGACCGATTCAAGAGAGAACTGGGGTCCGAGATTGAGGGGAGAACACGAAGGGGTTCTCCCCACCACAAGAACTTAACTAGTGCAGAAAAGATGACCATTTAAATAGAAAACCCCGGGAAGGGGGGGGGGGTCGACGCGGGAACTCCCAACCGGTTTAAACCAACTTTTATAGCCCGAGTGAAAAACAACACCTTCGTTGAAACCTTGAACCCTCGACTAGAGTCAACAACTTCAACACCAGGGAAAACCCATAGAAAAACACTTAACCAACATCAAATTAGAGACATGATCCACCAAAGCCCACGAAACATAACCACATTTTAAACATAACTAAAACAAGGTCAACCCACACGAGAGTCAAACACACTTTTAAGAAGGACACACGATTTAGAACATCACCTCCACACGACAAGTCTGCTTAGATTATCATAGAACCAGCCCACCATCACTTTATAGAAAAACTACGCATTTACAACGCTGTTGAAACTTCAGTAGCAGGAAAACAAGTATGGAAGAGGTTTCTGATTGCTTCACCGTCAACACGGAAGACAGAACATGGACCAAGGCTTCACAACCCTGGGAACTCCTGACTGTGCGCGAGCTTCACCCCGAGACTTGTGGCTGGGGCTCTGATGGCTGAAGCATCTTCTGCCTCACAGTCAGGTACTGACGTTCTCCCATCACGACGTCCTCTTTAAGCGACGCTTCCTGCAAAACTTCTCCAGATGACGCAGACAACCGCATCGATGACACGTCTTCGGAGGGTTGCGTCACGACGGCTTTAAATGCCCGAAACGGTCACACTGATAGCACACCATTGAACGATCTGATGAACTGGAAACTGGGACCAAAGGGGATAACTCCTTAGGAACATGTGTCTCTGGCGCCTTTTCCCCACCAGAGCGGAAACTCTTACGAATAACAGGGGACGCCGAAGTATTAACCACCCGCACACTAGGAACCAACTCAGCCAAGAATGCTTCCTCTACGAGCTTCTCGAAACAAGGGTCTTTAGAAGGGAGGACTCGCTCCTTGATCTCTGGACGCAGACCCCCAGTGAAAAGAGAGGCCTTCATGAGTTCATGTGACGCTACATCTGGAGAAAAGGAAATCAGTTCCTTGAAATGGTCAACATATGTCTTCACCATCCGTTGACCTTGTTGAATATGCACTAGCTCCCTCTTTTCTCCAGTTTCACTTCCTCAGGTACAAACCATTTGATGAAAACCGTTTTAAAGACATCCCACGTCATTTCACCTTACATTGATGATGGGGTAACCCTCTTCCATTGGTCCAAAGCTGAACCCTCAAACAACTCCATAATTGCATGGACCTTAACCTTATCGGGAGTTCCCAATATTCTAAAGACATGTTCCACTTCCTCGAGCCATTTCACTACTTCTAACGGACCCTGATCACCATGGAGAATAGGCAAAGTCTGAGGAGGATCAAAAAAAAAAAAAAACTGGGCATGACATATCTGAATCCTTAGAGACCTTTCTGGGCGGCATTTCCCGAGCGATATATAAAACACAAAGCCAAAACCAATATCAAACTGAAGCAACATCAATAAAAGCGCCTTCATCAAAAACAGTCAGCACAAGGACCAAACAAATACAAACACAATCCAAAACAAAATCTCCTCTTTGAAATTCCCTTTTCATTTTTGATTTCAAAACCACCCTTTCTCAAGATCACTTTCCAAAAACCAATCCACTTTCAAACCAAAAACTTTCCAAAACCATTCTCCCTTTAAAACTAGTTTAGAAAACAAATTCAAGCGTTAAATTTCAAACACACCCAGGTAATCTCATGAACCGATGCACATGTCTTTATCCACATTCCATTCATACGTGCATCAACACACACTTTCCATGCATTCTCACACATGTGCAAACGTTCATAAAGAGAACCTGTGGTTTCACCCCAAACCATTCTGAACCAACTCCAAGCAAACAACAGATTTTTCAAATCAAGAGATTTCAATTTTAAAACCCATTTTATACATTTAAAGTCCTTTAAAAGAAACCGGTCGAATTTTCAAAAACCCTCTTTTTTTTCATTTCCAACTATGCACTCACACATACCAAAATGAAAACAACATCCAAATTTGCATCAACCACTGAAATGAGGGACTAGTAGTCACGCTCAACCTGGAGACATGGTAGTGGGCCATGTCCCAAGTCAGCGTCGACCACTAGGAGGAATTCAAACCACGTACTCGAACTCCACATGGGTCACTACTCCATGTGAAATTACGATGTAATGTCGGCTTGCCTCCATTGTCATCTCTCAATCTAAGACAAACCAGAAAAGACAAGGACACAATTCCCGAACTACCCCTGGTAACTCGAGGATCGGTGCGAGCAAGAGTTCGCGACGCTCTTCCCGTACCTACCCCTCGAGTTCCGACAGTCCTAATCTCCTTCTACCGGACAACCCAAATAACAAGAACCACCTCTGATACCATTTTGTCACGAACCAGCCCGGGTCGACCCTGAACCGGTCACCCGAGCCGGTCCGCGGCAAGTCCCGAGGGGCGTTCCCGATCCCCCCGGGATGGAAACAAGTGCCGGGCATTAAAATTTGATCGTTGGGAACGATTTCAGCCCAAACAAAAGTAAATAGAACAGAACAAATAAACACTAAAGACACGAACAAAACTATGCCACGACATACCTCCACGTGACCTCGTGGGTCACCACCCAACTACAACCAACGTCGCTCCCACACTGAGCGACTCAAGCAGGAGAACCTGAACAAAAGGAACCTGCAACTGAAAAGGTAAAAGATAGGCGTGAGCACAAAAGTACTCAGTAGGTGAGCCCCACAACAAATCCCAATGCACTGCCAGTAAATAAAGAATCTACATAATCCAGGTTTGAACTATAATGTATAAAAGTAAGTTTCACAATGCTTTACTTGAAAATCAAACACGAGACATTTCCCTTATTATTTTTCGAAGGTTAGTTCCATTCCATTAGTTTTAAACTCATTCTGAAAAGAAAAGTGTTACATTTTCAAATCTCACCCAAAGAGAATTAATCATTTTCATTTGAAAACCCATTTTTTCCAAAGTCTAACAGTATAGGCTGTGAAAGATGACTGAAAGTAAACAAGCATGGAAAACAAGTGCAAGTAAAGGTAAACAGGCAAGGAAAACCAAGTGCAAGTAAAAATAAGCCAGAAGTTATCAGCAATAACCATGAACACACACACACACTCACACACTCACACACACACACACATACTCACACACGCACACACTCACACCCAAGTGGTCCCCCGTATGCCGACGGGAGGCACCACGCCAGAGATGGTAGAGCACTATGGGTAAATCCCCTAAGGTTCATCTAGCTCGCGTGGGACCCTAGAACCTCGTGTCTCGGTGAAACGTGGCTTAGAAGGCCACGACCCTCAGAAAACGTGGCTTAGAAGGCCACGACCCTCAGAACACGTGGCTTAGAAGGCCACGACCCTCATATATCATATGTTTAGTTAGTGTTGCAATCGTCAATCCAGCTAAGTGAAACAGGGACGACACCCATCCGGCTCACTAGCACACTAGTTCTAGTCCGCCCACCTAGATACCCAGGGTTTCCCCGTGTGCTCAAACAAGTTTCACATTCATATAGTATATTACTTCCTCATATCGCAGGCCAAACCAGATATCGCACACAAAAGTCACCATTTCCACATCCAAACAATATTTCAAAACTCACGCACGTCAAAAATACCTTTCTGAAAATATAAATGTCATTACCCAATCTTTTCACAAAAACCCCTTTTTGGAAACACTCAAACAAGAACATAAACAACTTTCACAACCCAGAAAGCATTATTTTTAATAACACAACAAGGGAAAACATATTTCGTCAACCAAGAACCACACGTAAAGTTTCCAAAAACAATTTCAAAAGGTCACACGACGTTTTCTCTGATCAAGGTTATAAGAAAACACCATTTTCCATAAACAGTACATTTTCTAATTTACCCATGCCAAAAACATTTCAAAACCCAATTCAACATGTCTTTCGTTACTCAGGAAGAACCATTTTTGCGACATTACTATGAAATCCCACAATTGAAACCAAGAAAACACTTTTAATGAAATGCTGGAATTAAACAGTTTGCATTATCAGCAAATCACCACACTATAAAAACTACTTAATATTATTATCTTAAATTTACTGAAATTTAATAAAAGGACAAGGAATAAATAAATTCTTAATTTAGAGGCAAGTGCATAGGGAGACCTACCTCAAGACGCAGCTCGGAACGAAATGACACGACGCAAAACTCCTGTTGCGTAATGGTCGCACCGTACCGCGCCGTCAAACCGATCCTAAAACAATAGGCCCTTAAGCAGGCTCATTATTGACAACATACTAATAATAATAATTGTAATAACATAACAATAATAATAATAATAACCATAACATAATAATAATCATAATAGCATGATATAATAACAATAGAATAATAATACTATAATAATAACATCCATAATAATAATAACCAAATGTAGTAATAATAATGTCATAATAATAATAATATGATAATTAAATAATAATAATAATAATAACAATAATGATAATAATAATAATAAAAATATTAATATTAATATGGTAATAATTATAATAACAATAGTAACAATAATAATATGATAATAATATAATAATATTAACTTAATAATGATAATAATAATATAAGCGTAATATAATAATGATAATAATAAAAATAGTAATAATAACATAATATAATATTAAAAATAACAACATAATATAATAATAATTAAAACAATAATAAATATATTCATAATAATAATAATAATAATAATAATATAGTAATAATAATAACAATAATATTATTAATATTAATATGATAGTAATTATAATAATAATAATAATAATATTATTGTTAACATAATGATTATAACAATAATAATAACAAGATTCTAATAAGAATAAAAATAATGGCAACATTAATATTATTGATATGATAATAAAAATGTTGAAAATAAAACATAAATAGATAAATAAACTAAAATAAGACTCACCACCGGCGGAGGGAGGGGAGGTCGGGGGTGCAGGTGCCGGACAGAGGAAACGCGCCGGAGGGGCGCACGGTTGGGGCGGATTGGCTAGGAAGGCGCGCGGCCCGCGGCTTGGCAAGGAGGGCGCGCGGCGGTCGGCTTGGCAAGGAGGGCGCGCGGCGGTCGGGTGGCCGAAACAGGCAGGAGGGCGACCGGCGAGCAGGGGAGAAACGGGGAGGAGGCCGGCGGTCGGCTGGCGGAGGAGCTGGCGACACCGGGACGGGGAGAGGGAGATGGCGGAGTGCGCAGGGGAAGAGCAGGGGAGGCCGACGGGGTGTGGAAAGGGGAGGCCGATGTACGCAGGAGGGAAATGGGACGCCGGGGAGCCGGGATGACGAACAGGGGGCAGAGGTCGGTGTGGCGCGCAAATGGAGGAGCGCGGCGAGGGAAGCCGGGCCGGGACGAGGCGAGGCGGAGGGTGCAGCGGGGAGCAGGAAACGGTGCGGGTAGGGAAGAAGGAAGAAGGAAACGAGAAGAAGAAGAAAGAAAAAGAAACGGGGAAGAGGGAGGTGGCGGCTGTGGGAGATAAGAGGGATAGTGGGTAGGGTTAGAGTAGGTTTATATATATATATATAATTGATAATAATAATAATAAAAGGATAAATAAAAATAATGAAAACTAATCTTAATAAAAATAAAAAATTATAACAAAAATATTAGTAAAACCTTATAATAATAATAATAAAACTTTATAATAATAATCATAACAATAAAATAATAAGTTAACTAATTATAATAATAATTATTATAACCAAAGTATTTAGAATAATAAAACCACTAAAAAAAGATAATAATAAGAAAACACACATATATAAACACAAATATATATATAGACATATGTATATACATATACCTTTATAAAAAAACATATAAACACAAATACAACAAACATATATGTATATATATATATACATATATATACACAACATATACTCATATATAAACACATATAAAATTAAAAATAAATATAATAGTAATAACACAATTTAAATAGTGAGAGTAATAAAATGTCAACACAAAAACATTAGTATTTAAAACGCCGGGTGAGCACATAGTCACCCGGGCTGAAAGCACGGTAACTGCTAGCGATGCGGTGACCGCACACCGGCGCAAAACCACCAATCGAAATTAAACTCCGAAAAATTTAAATCGGGACCAAGAAAGGAGAATAAATATGGACATCCGCGGTCGGGGTGTGACATATCATGTCTATAAATTAAACTTGGAAAAGTTTCTGTAGATCTGGTGGTGTCAAAGGTCCTCTAGGACAGTCCTAAGATGCTCAATATGATCCTCCAATGACATTGATCAAACTTGGATATCATCAATGAATATGAAAATGAACTGGTCCAAGAACTCACGAAAGGCATAGTTCATGAGCCCCAAAAACACAGTCGGTGCATTCGTAACACTGAATGGCATAACCACTAACTCAAAGTGCTCGTACCTGCATCTAAAATAATTCATCAGGATGTCACACTCCTTCTCCCTCAACTAGTGAAACCTAGACCACTAGTTGATCTTATAAAACCGACTTTATTTCCACAGCTGGTCAAAAAGATAATCTATTCTCAAGAGAGGGTAACAGTTCTTGACTGTCAACTTATTAAATCTCTCGTAGTCTATGTATAGCCTCAAACCACACTCTCCCTTCTTTTCAAACCTAATCAGAGAACTCCATGGTGACACACCGGGCCAGATTAATCCCTTCATCATCAGGTTTTCAACCTAAATCCTCAGTTCTGGTAACTCAAAAGGTTCCATCCAATAAGGACCTATCAAAATTAGAGAAACACTAGGCTGCAAGTCTATCCCGAACTCAACATCAAGTCAAGGGAGTAGAGTATCAACATCCTCAAGGAATACATCCATGATTTTCCCAACATTTCTAAGAACCTCCTCCATCTCAGTATCCATCGATTCCAATAACAGCCCAGACAACAAGGAAAGAAGAGGCTCCACGCACCTGCTACCCACCTAAAAACTCCACTCGCTAACAAAATCCACACATTGGACATCCATGTATGGAAAAAATACCCTTCTCCAGATGGAGTGGATGAAGGAATTCCTAGAAAAGAGCTAGTTGATGCCATGGATAACATAGAATGACTTCCTCTATAGAATAAATAGGTCCCCACGAGACGGATGCATCCCGAACATCAGTCTATATCCCTAGAAAACATCAAACAAGATGGCCTAACCTATTACTAGTGTACTCAACACTAGGGTCATAGAAATTTACTCTATGTCTAGTCCCAAATCACGGTCTAGACTGGGTCCAAAAATGCAGTTTGAAGGTTCTGAATCAAACATGGCACATGAAAGAGTACTAAACAAGTTGATCGTACCTCGAACGATGTCTTTCCCCACAAGAACTACCGCCTCTATGGCATGCAACTAACATTACAATGATTTATATCCCATATATGGATGACTTCCTCCTTGACCATTTTCAAGTCTAGGTCCCTAATGAATACCCTATAGTCTGCCTCCAACTGCTCTATCTCCCCTCTATAGAGCATGAACCTGTTTTCCTTGGTACTGAAACTACATGGTTGGCAACTACTACTGAGGGGGGAGCTAAAACTTCCCACCTACACCATAATAATATCAAACTGGGAACTAACTATGAAGGTTACCACAAACTCCACATATAAAACACATTGTCCCAAGGAATTCAGGATAGGCATGAGGACCATAAGTTTGAAATGGAATCTGCTGAGGTCGACTTTTTAATGGGAGAAACCTCAACAGCCTTGGTTCCTGAGACCTATCACTGGTAGCCTTACCCTTCAAAGAAACCTCATGGATCCCATTACATATTATACCTATTTGAAAGTGCATTTTATAAACTACCTCTACCTTCTTCTGGACCTCTTGGTATGTGGGAAAGTTGATGGGAGTAACTGTGTACATGAGAGAAGGAAAAAGTGCCTTCTCTAAGCATCTCGGTCAATAATCCTCATCCGAAAATAGATCTAGAGAAAAGTGTAGAAGGTCCTTGAAATTTATCCCTAACTATAATACCAGCATACTCCCCATGTTGGAGGGAGAGTAGTTAATATTTCCTCTTAGCCTTTATGGTCGAAGAAAGGAATTCTTCTCAGTACTCCTTATCAAAAATGACCCACATAACCTCAACCTTCTTTCTCTCCCCTAGGTACAACATCCACCATTGATGACTAGATGTGAAGCCCAATACTCTGTTGGACCCTGGATCAAGATAATGGTGATCAAAAGCTCCTTGAGGCAACTCTTTGTTTTCATTTCTAAAACAATTCCCTCATACATTACTAGAGTCTTTCGATGGAAAACATGTAATGTTATCTACAACTGGTTGTCCTCCTATTCTTGATCAACCCTCCACTGATTAGCCAAATTAGCCTCTTGAGCCTCTACTGCTTGAGCCACCTGTGGATGATGACCAGGTCACATAGCTAAAAAGTAAACAAGGAACTCATAATCCTGAGTACTATGGAATTTTGTTCAATATTTATTTTAACTCATTATTTATTTAAATTCAAGAAAACTTCTAATTCCAACAAAAATACAAGTCATCGTGATGCATGTAACTCTCATAAGGTATCTACCCTAAAAATAGTATAGTCTCACATGGTCATTCAGGAAGCATATACTAATTACATCACATCATAGGGGGCCCTAAAATCTCATGTCCTAGCTGGTATTCTCTGACCAATGTCACACACCATGATAACCTGATAGTTTTTCCCTACCAACCCATGCAATAATCACTATTCCTAACTCCAAACTCCTTCCCATATCTCAACCATCATCATCTCATACTATTCAGTCATGACCCCTCCCTCCTAAGATCCACCTCCTGAGCTGACAATAGAGAAAGAGAGATAATGACCAAGAGTCCTGCCTCCAGTAGGCCCCGGGGTGGCAACCAACAGAAAGGGTATAAAAATATCACAAAATTGGAGGGATTACCGTTTTTCTACTAACCAAGAGTTGGAGATAAGATGTATCAACCTTAACAGAACTCCAATATATATATATATATATATATAATCAAAAATCCATCCCACATGCATGATTAAAGTAAAACTACTATAAATACAATAAAAATCTCCAAAGTAAATATCAAAAGAACAAATCTAAGAAGTGAAACGACAAATGTACCAACATTAAAGCTCGCAATTACTAGAACGGTCCCCATAGTCCCCCTAGAAACCGGAAAATAGGTTTTTTTTTATATTTGTAGGTTGAGAATAAAAGTATACTTAGTATGGGAAACCAAAATCTCTCATGCAAAAGTGGAGAAGCATACTAATTCCTTCATGAGAAATTTTAGAAACCAAAATCACCTGAAAAAGTCTACAAGCCACCCCAACCTCACCAAATTCATGATCACTAAATAATGCAAGTAAAGTAAAGTAATATAGTAGTCACATCGATGATTGGGTACCCCACACCACTATCCCACTGATTATTCGCTCTCACACCCTAACGGAAAACGTCCTAGAACATACACATCTTCGGAAAGAACCACATCACAACCTGCCCCCACATTCCTGGGACACATACCACATTACATCCCACCTGAACACACCTAGGCCTTACACCTACATATCATCCCACCCACAAACACCTGGTCCACAACCAAAACCACATCCCAAAGAGACCTAGAAACCGCAACACATCTCATGTTGAATACACATGGGAACCACAACACATCTCTTCCCAAAGACACTTGGGAAGCACAAGTCACCCGCACACACATGAGCCTCACAAACAACAACCTTCCCAAAGAGTATTGGGATATCACTGCCTGGAAGAGGGAGCAGGGAATAAAAGGTGTCCATCCATCCATCCTCCCCCTGAGATGATTGGGAGAGACACCATCCCCTGTAACAATGTGGGTGTTAATCTCTATTTAATTGGTATTTTGTGGAATGGAATGGATTCCACTCGTTGTGTTTCTATTTTCACTTTCCCCTAAAAATACCAATGGTTCTCCCATCCGTCACTGGGTACAGACCTGCTTTCCAAAGGTCATTGGTCATTTGGGTTTTCCTGCGAAGTGACTCTTAGGGACTCACATTGGTCGAGAGGATGGGAGGTCGGGCTCATCACACCATTTTGGGTGGGGGTAATTTTTTCCTTATCTAGGACTCTCTTTTATATTTAAGACATGTTCATGAATCACTTATTAATCCCGATGTGGGATCGACTACTGCAAAAAAAATAGCTATGGGTAAACTCTCTTTTATGTTTGATAGACTGGGATCACTTATGGGAATCCATCGGTATGTATCCAAGGTTCATCAAAATTTTCTAGTAATGATAGATTGCTTATATGCTAAAACCAAATGACTAAGTTATTCAGTACATTATTCCTTTTATAGAAGTGGTCGATATTCCAATAATGGGATTGATCCATTATAATTCATCTTACATATCCTAGTTATTATAGAAATCAAATCCCACATAGTTTGGTTGATCTGTATAGTTTAAGGTCATGCGATAAGGTCTAATATTTTTTTTGGGGGGGGGGGGGGGGGTTCGAAACACCGAATATTTGAGATCTAGTCTGGAAGAGACATCCTATATATCTTAGTTATAGTCAGAATTAGATTCAATGTAGTTTGGTTGATCCATGCACTTTATCATCATGCAGTTATGACTAATATGGGGGTGTCAAAACACAAAATATTTGAGCTATAGTATGTAATAGATGTCCTACGTATCCTAGTTATGGTAGGAATTAGATTCATCCTAGTTTAGTTGATCTGTGCAGTTTGAAGTCACATGGTAAGGACTATTATGGGGGTTTTGAAACTCCAAATATTTTAGCTCGAGTTTGGAAGAGATGTCCTACATATCCTAGTTATGGTAATAATTAGATTCATTATAGTTCGGTCGAAGTTGGTGTTTACACAATGAGTTTTCCATAGTGAATGGGTATTTGATTCCTAATGAGGTGTTTATTAAATCCCCCAAATCCAATGTGATACATGCTCATTGTGAGAAACAATGGGGAGTGCATGATCTGAAACATGGCATATGGATATGGGATCAACATATTGGGCCAGTCCTTGGACTGTTTGATATAGAGCCCAGGACATTAAGGAGTCGTCCTATGTATCCCATTTATGGAGGGAATTATATTCCTCATAGTTCTCTTAGAGATATTGGGGAATATACAATGAGGATACCTTGTTTAATAGGATTTCTTATCTAGAAGGTGTTCCATGATCCTATTGGCATGCCCTAGAGGTCATCGCGTGACCTGGCTGGACACATGTGGAGGGTGTCGTGAGAGTCATGGAAGCATGATCTGTGGGGTGTCGCGTGTCTTGGATAACACCTTGGGAGGGAATCGTGGGACTAGGACGACATGTCCAGAGGGTACGCTGTGATAGAAATATTGTCATGTATAGATGTGTCGATGAGACATGGCTCACATGAGTTGGATCCATTATAAGAGTCAGACGGTGCATCTTGAGAATGTATCTTGTGTGGTGTGACGAACCCATAGGGTTTGTAGGATCCATGTGGTGTCTGGAAAGGGTTCTCAAGACTTGTCCTGGCATTTGTGGAGTGTTTTTCATATCCCAGATGACATGTCTAAGGGACTTCGCAAGGTCCGGGTGGAGCGACATGGTACTGTTGTGTATTCTTCATTGACACATGCAAAGAATGCAGAGGTCCATGATCATGTCTTCCTCTTGGGTTTTCCACTTTGAATCCCGAATTATTTACCCTTGTGTTTTGAGTGCCTTGGTTCAATTAAGTGTAATTTTTTTTGGGTCTCTCTTGGTCTAGAGGACATGGGATATGGTTTTCTCATGTCCCTCCAAAAGTCTTTCATGTGATCTTTTATTGATCATGTGGATAGATTTATGTCTAGAGGATGATTTTGTTTGGAAGTCCACCAGTGTATTACCTTGTAGAAGGTCGGACGATCACATGATCAGTTATTTTCAGATGCCTGGAGTCTGAGCACCGATGTGCGAAGCTGTAGTCCATGTCCAAACTTCTAGCGTTTGATCTTCCAAACAACGAACCATCCAACCAAACCCTTTTTTCAAGTTGGTATAGGGAATTTATAGTTGTATCCATTTATGTACTCTTTGGTTTGTGCGGGGCATTTGGAATGAGTCTAGGATGGATTCAACATAGGGTCTGGCATTACGTGGTTTCTTGTGTGTCAATGGTTGACCGCATTAAGGGTGCCTCTTGATTTTCAGTGGCTGCAAGTCCATCCCTTCTTTATCGGATTGTTACCAACTATTGAGGACTTTAACTTCGAAGGGATTAAATGTCATCATGTCAACATGTCCAAGTGTCTTTGTGAAATTAAAATGACTATTGGAAATAATTATTGAGTCCTTGGATGGATTTTCTTAGGGTCTTGTCGGACCATGCCTAGGGTTCTCTAGGCACATCGCATTCCCTTTGGTGACCGTGAACCCTACATTCCTTCTCCTTTAAAATATATTTCATTTATGTGACTAATTTCAAGATTCACACAACATTGTATGTATGGTACTAAGGGTATTTCCTCTTTTTTTGGATATGTGTCACGTGACCAGTATGGGTTTCATGGCACATGATAATTTTGTGGACAAGTCCTCAAGCCAAAGGGCTCTTGTGAGGTGAGGCAAGCATGTCACTAAGGGATAATGGTGTTGCATGGGTTTTCAGGGGCATGACATATGTCTTTTAGCAATCACAGACCCTGCTCGCCTCATATTTTTCTATCTCCTTTGTTTTATTTTACAATGGTATAGGGTCATGTGGGTTTTCATGATCAATTTCTGGGTTTTATTCCTGATTTTGGTTGATGTTTCTCTAGACCAATGTGGGGAAAATGGAGATAGTATGAGCATGTAAGGTACAAGTATATTCATCTATCTTTAGAATTCCATAGAGTTGTCTAGATGCACATATGGGATTATGAGTGGCAAGGTTGACAAGCCAAAGGGACTTTTCAAGGTGAGGAGGTCACGACGACAAGGTCTTGCGGTGTCTCACGCATTGCCTGAGGCGGACGCTGCATGTTCTTTAACAACTATAGACACCACTCGCATCCTCCATTTTGATCCCATTCATTTTATGTAATAAGGGTTGGGAGGTATTGGAATTTTCCCGAGAAATATATATTATTTTTACTTGATTTAAATATGGTGTCTCACATGAACAATGTAGATTATATGAGAGTGCACAAGTATTGTGGAAAAAACCATCCTTCTTTCCATAAGGTGTCGCAAGACTATTTGAAGGTTTCTATGTGGTGTAGTTGATAAGATAAAGGGGTTTCGTGAGGAACACAAGATAGTTCCTGGTGTGTCAAATGTCTTTAGGGGTACGCCACATGTCCTTCAGTGACCACGAGACCCTCTCTCCTCCTAGTTATCTCTTTAATTATTTGTAATGAAGGCTCATAGGTCTCTCAAGATGGATTGGATATCATCTTGGGATTTTATTATTTCCAATGACGACTTGGTTGATGATTTTTGTGACCACCAGAGGTCTGTTTCTTGAAATTTAGCATCCCTTTTTTTTGAAGGATTCAAAATGGTTTGTTAGGTAATTTCCAATGAAAAACCATGTGTCTTTGGGGATGCTCATACAGTTGTCACTATTTGGCCACTGGTGAAAAAGGGTTCTCATTGTGGAGGGATCCTCGAGAATTTATGTGGGTAGGGAACCTTGCATGGAAACATTGTGTGACCATGTAGTGGTCACGAAACCCCGAGTCTTTAACTAACTTATTTTTTCCTTGATCTCATGGGGAAAATAATATCCACATTTTTATGTTTCTTCTTTTATGGTTTTGCTAATTCCTATTTGGAGGAAGTCAACAGGAACGTACTGCTCAACTAGGGTGAGGGTGCATATAGAATCGCAAGAAATTAAATTTATATACATAGGTACTAGACACTCACCCCAACCTATGGGCTCCCAATAAAACTACCACCCCATAACACTGACACCTTTGCCTCAACCTCTAAATGCACATATCAGAATGAACGATGGTCACGTCTGAATTTGATAAGTGAAAGCCACTTAACACCCAATAATTTTGACATTATTGATCATTTTCCAATTATCCCATTCCTAAAAAGGAAACTAACAACCACAACACACAACAAGCCTCACAAACAATCCAAGTAGAGGAAGAAAACTATGATAAAACACACCTTTTCACACTTCCTCCACACTTAGCACCCAATCCAACCACTACCATCATCATTATTCAAATTAATTTCTCTATATATTTTCTATAGACTAGAAAACCCCCAACTTACATCATAACCCTACAGAACACATCATCACAACCATACTTGGAAGCCCCACTATATAACAACAAACAAACTCAGTAACATTAACATAGCACAACCCAAATCTACACCCTACTGACCAACCACTACCCATCCATTACACAATCAATCAATATCTCAAATTGAGATATAATTTCACTCTCAAACCTTACACACACACCATTTTTCTCTCAGTAGTATCACCACACAACCCACATCAGCACCACACAACCCATATGAAGCATAAGACAAAAAACATTCACACATAGTACACAACAAAACCAAACAGGTCAAGGTGTATTCAGATTTAACAAAATCATTCATTAGTTCTACTTTGATAAATTAGGGGTTAACATAGAATAATTTTTATCATTGGGTATCCATTTAATTAACAGAATATATGTTCTTAATCAATTTTTCATGTTCAGAGCTGTTCAATAGAAGACTAAAAACAAGTATTCATGAGTCCATTGCACAAATAGAGACCCCCAATGGACATGATTTTCCAAATTCATACATCAAACATAATTCACTGTAAGGATCAAGGATAATATATAAAAGAACACAAGCATCGTCATTATCTTCCATGCCCCTCATTTATTATTAAGGAAACAAATAATGTTATCGTAACATGTCTGATAATCTTTGTAACAACATTAATTAAAATTGGGATTCGTCCATAGTTCCAAAGTGACACCAATATACCCACCCTAGATTATACAAAATTTTATAGAGATGAAGGAATCCCTAACTCAAATAACAGCTGATCAAAAACTCCTCATTGCGCTTAAAACAGGGTGGTGCACGAGCAGTAGGAAGGACTCCAAGGGAAAACTATGCCCGAATGCCACATCACAACAAATGACTCCGCAGAGAATAAAGGTTTTGGGTATACCACGATAAAACAGAAACATACAGGGATGATAATATCACAACATATAAGAGCTAGATCATATATAAACAGAAGGGGGGAAGTTTCAAAGTAAATAAAATTCAGATCGTGATCAAGATTACACGGTATGACTATTTCGAAGCCCCTTGAACCTTAAGAATTTAATATATGATTTATATCATTTGAAATGGATTTAAAACCAATTATATATGATAGATAAACCATTTAACAACAAATAAAACGCAATAGGGAAAAAACTAGAAAAACTAGGAAAAGATGGAAATGATTCACTGATGGCTGAGTCACCAATGCGAGTCACCAATGGACAAGTCACCAACGTGAGACACCGACATGACTCAATAAATCCACTCATCTATGCTACTCATCGATTCCATGAACCAGCATGACCTTCCGACAATGAGTCACTGATGTGACCTACCGACATGACCTACTGATAGTGAGTCACTGATGCGACCTACTGACATGACTCATCGTTGTGACCTACCAACATGAGTCCCCAATGTGACCTACTGATGTGAGTCATTGACGTCACCTACTGATGCAGAGTCACCAATGTGGCCTACTGAAATGAGTCACCGATATGACCTACCAATGCTAAGTCCCAAACGCAACCCACTGATGCTGAGTCACTGACGCGACCTACCTATAAGAAAACTAAAATTTTAAAAAACTCTTGAAATGAGCTACTGTTGCCTCCCAGAACACCCTAACACTTTGTTTTAACAAAGTAATGGGCATGAGATATTAGTTCCATTACATATTATGTCCAATGGTCATCACTATGAAACTTTTAGTTTTCATACAATATTTGAAGGGAGGTCTTGGGAATATTTTACGTCCTCAACCTTAATTGGGTATATCCCAATGAATGGTCCCCATTATAAAATTAATGGTCCATATATAGTTGATCGAACAAGTCATAAATCCATGGAAGGGGATAATTTTATTTTTCATGATTTTTCTTAGTTCATGATAATCAATTCATATTCACATTGATATATATAGCTATTATTTTAATTAATAACTCAACCACTAAGTCAAGAGGATGACCAAAAAACTCTTTCGGGAATATATTAGTATAATCTCCCAAAATGACCATGTCTTAGAGAATGATCATATCCTTTGTCTCAATTATTTGGGCTAAATATTCATTATCATAAGTAAATAATATCCACGAATGAGAAGATGATTCGAAAATCCCACTTAAACTTGTACAAAATCAGAGGATGACTTTGGATGTGAATAGTGATCTCTCTCTCTCGAGAGTTGATTGATTTATTTAAGGACAAAACATTCATGCCCAATATAGTATAAAACACCACTAAATGATGTTTAAAAATATTTTCTAGGATTTGTTGTCTACAAAATTTTACTAGGGGGATTTTTATATCTGAGATACAATAATTTCTCCATTTATTGTTCTCAAAGATAGCTTTACCACAATGTTTTTACATGGTTTTTGAATAGTTCTACTAGACAGGAAATATATGAAAGAATACATAGATGATGAGGAACATTTTTTAAAAATTTAAAAACAAATTAAATATTTTTAACCCAACATAGTTTTATTTAATGGGAAATTTACACATTTTTAGGTTTTAGAATTATATTCATCTTAATAGCTAAAATAGATTAATTTTGCATTTTTAAATATTTTAATTTTCATATGTATTTCAGTCATAACATTTTCTACACTAATTTTAATTGTTAAATTAACTTCTTTAGGATTTTATGTAGCATGGTATTAATTTAATTTAGTAGGACCCAGAGCACAATCAATCATTTTAAGGCCTAAAACCATCTTAGATTTTGGGTCTCAAAATATGTGCATAGTTCTAGTAAATTTTGAAAATAGGACTATATCTAAAAAAATATGAACCTAGATAATATAAATTTTGACATGGAGAAAGAAAATAAACTGGAAGAAAAGTTATATAACTATTTAAATTCCCTATTCTAGTTCCTTCAAGGTCATAAATGAATGGGAAGTTGGACCATTGGAATTCAAAAACTCACCAAGACTGAATATTTTTCTGGAGTAAAATGGAAATAATGTATTCATTACCTGTGTAATAAAGCAGATTTTTTGAGAGTGTATGAGAAATAAATTTCATGAAAAAATCAAAGTATTTCATGTTCCCATATTCTACCATATAGTAGTTATATCATTTTCAAACTTATTGAAGTTAGAATTGGATAAAAATGAGTACCCCATTTCTTATAAATTTTTACTCCCCATCCTTTTCAAGTGGTTGACACTTTGGTTAGAAAACATAGTTTTCAATTTTCACTTGATTTTTAGGGTTTTATTTTATTTAATAAAATTATAATTTTTATATATTATTTTTTCATCATACGTCTATTCTCACATTTCAATTCACTTTATGTGTTCTATCAACATATTCCCATTCAACTCTACTAAAAATAAAGAACAAATCTTAGAGTTTCAAAAATAGAGAGAATACTGTTTTGATAGAGTTTCATGTTATATAATTACATCTTTTTATTAAATTATAGGAATTTATGAAATGATTTAATCTACTATAGTGAGTGATTTCTCATTTCCTTCATTTTCTGAATTCTTCTTCTTGTTTCCATCACCATCTACACCGTGAATAAGATAGAGAATATATTGTGTAGTTATGGTTAGAGAAGAGGTATCCTCGATGGCTTGAGGAAGGGAAATTATCTATATGAATAGGTACCATTATGGGGTGATGACAATTCAAATGTGATGGTGTAGTGTGATAGTTCTTGATCACTACATTGAATTGAATATTGAGAACCTTTTGAGAAATTTATTTCAATCACTGAGATGTTCCAAGAACATTTCATTTTATTAGTCATGTATAAATACATTATATTTTAAATTGTATTTATATGTATATGTTTATATTAATATTTTTTAAAATTCAAACCCTACATTTTTATTTGTTTATAATTTTTATATTAGTAAATTTATAATAGTGCCAATATCAATTCAATGTGTTTTGAGAATCCTCCTTGAGATCAAACCTTGGTTATTCCACAATAGTGCATGATTAAGAAGATAAGAAATTAATTAAATAGTTGTTTTTTAAAAACTTAATCCATCAATTTGGCATAAATTTTGGGGAGGCTAGGAACTCACACGCATTGTTTTAAAAAAACCCCAAAAAATTTATAAATTTCAAAAACTAATATAGATATTATTTATGTGTTTTTCATTTCATGGTTCACGATTTATTTTTATAGTGATTATTCATATACCTGGTTTTATTTTGAGTCTCATAAGGTAGTATAATTTTGTTTCAAATTCAATAGAATTTCAAGATGCTAAAAGAATAATGAAAGATAGTAGCATCTCTAGCAATTTTATTTGATGAAATATAACTTTTATGGTGGGAATAAAAATAAATTCATATTAAATAAGAGAAAATAAATATTATTGAATTATTGACCAACGTATTTGAGAAAATAAAATTTTAAAAGTGGTAATGAAAAATAAAACAAAAATATGAATTAGAATAAGTAACGTTTGGTCCACCTACATTTTAAGTTGAATAACCCAAGTATGACTTGAAGATAAAACATAAATATCCAATTATCACTCCATGTCCATTTTTTTAAGAGGTATATGAACTAGAAATGATACATAATACAACTATGGATGCATGATGCAAGCCTATCATGGGATGTGGAAATAATTTTTTTAAATTACATATGTATAGTATATTTAATTATCCCGTAGGTTATCTCTAAAAGAGTAGTTCACATAGAACAAGTTTGTCACTTTTTTTTATTTTATAATTTTTTTTAAGTAATTGATTTTGAGAAATCATAAATAGAACATATCTTAATTTAATTTATTTAAAATAATTTTTATGATGGTGATCAGAGTGGGTTTGGATAGAACTATTAATTGTTATCACAATTCCTATTTTTTGTCAATATTCCTTTAACCATATAGTAAGAATGTGATTCATCTACAAATTAATTTCTACAACTTGGACATATAGTGATGAGGAGAATATTCTTACATGAGAAACTGAGGTTGGTCTACCTTCTTTTCTATATGTGGGGGTATTTAATGAGATTTCCATTGATTAAGTGATGAAATCCCCAACCAAGTATTGTAATTCCTTAATTACCCACGGTTCCCATTAAAATACAGTATATGTGTAAAAGATCTTTGATCACTCACCACCCAACCCTAATATATTCCACCACATATAAAAAAGAATTGGTTTGAGGGAGAAATAGATCATTTACCAAGTTAATTTAAATAAACAGAATCAAAACCTAATGAAACTAAATTCAGAATTTAAAAATAAAAATTGAAATCAAAAAGAAGAAGAAAGAGTGTATTTTTAATCAGTTTACCAGACAAGCTCAAGCATCACAAAATAGTTCCATCCTCCTATTTTCTCGATCACTAAAAGAAAAAAACACTCCCTAAGTGAAGAATTTACATTGATCTGGGAGATTTTATACATAACAATAAATAAAGAAAATAAATGGAAATATGAGAAATAAATCTAAAACAGGTCATCATCTAAATCCTCCCTTTCCAAGTGATATATTTCCATCCTCCAATGCCTTTTATTAAAAGAGATATATTGTAGTCCCATATCATAAAAATTGGTAATGAAATGATTCCAGGTCAATATAATGGGTCTTTGTTTGGTCTAGATTAAAAATTAGGTCATCTAATGTCATTTAAGTAAAACAGTTACTATTCTATGTTTTTCTATAAATTTTATGTCATGAGAAATATTCACAACGTGTAATGTGCATGTAAATGAAAATTTTTTATGTTCTGAGTTAATTTCATGGTGACTTTATTCACGACATGAATGTATGTTTCATTTTGTGAACCATGTCATTTTATCCCAAAGTCTCTCTTTTTCTATCATTCATGTCTTCACATCTTATAATATTTCATTTTTTATATCGGGAATGATTTTCAAGATTTGTAATGTTTTTTTCCAACCATTTTTCACTGCTCCCACCAAGATATTTGGTTTCAAGCCTTGGGATTATCCCTTGACTTTCTCCTTTTATGTGGAAAAAAATTTCATTATTAAGTTTAACATGTTTTAATTCAACAATTTTGTAAAATTCTTTTTGGTTTTGATTCTCATGAACACCCACATTTATGTTACTAATGAAGTTTCTTTTATGTTAATTTCAGGAAGATAATATTTGATAGAATATTTATTTGGAAATATATTAACACCAATGAAGCTGTGGGAAATATTTTTGTAAGTATTCTAGATGTTTTCTAAATGAATTCTTGAAACACTATCCGTGCACTATGTTTATAATCCTAACATATAGTTTAGAAACCCTACATTTGAAATAGAACATATGGATAATGTTCTCTATGATTTTGTAAAATTTTGGATAAACAAAACTATGTTCATAAGGAATCTTATGAGTGAGGAAACAAATGTGTGGTAGATAAACCCAACTTTTTTAATCAACCGTACATTGTCAACCCTACATTGGAGTTTTTGTCACTACATGAAGGAACCCTACATTTTAATATTAAATGATTAAGTATAAAATCTATGATATTATTTAATATCTATTCAACTATTTGTAAGGAAGTGAAGATATATTCAGTGATATATTATGGAAGAATCAAACACTCATTATGATTGACCTAAATAATTATATTCAATAGATTAAATTGTTTATGTTGTTATGAGAAGTTATGAATCTCTTGAATGATTCTTAATAAAAATATTCATTATTTGTTGCATGATATTTCTGGAGCCGGTTCAACTTATACATATTCAACCTACATTATTAATATTGATATGTTCTTCATCAAAAAATGATAAGAGATATTAAAAAAATGTGTCATTTTATTCAGAGATACACTTTGGATACATACATGTTTTGATCTATCTGATCTAATCACTACTTTTTTTGTCACTTATACTGTATATTATTGATTAATATACTTCTGGAAGATCAAATAAGAATTTGTTAGAGATACACTTTTGAGACATACATTTTTACATATTTGTTAGGTTATTCTCTCTCACTGTTTGAAGAAAGTCAATGCAATTTTGACGATATATTTTCTGCTCTGCATTATTGAATATCTGAATACATCAATCAGTTTCTACTGTAGTTGTGAAGTATAACATTTTTTCACCATAAAAGCAATATATATTTATTTGTTCGAGTTTTTACTCCGGATACTCATTCATTTTAAATTGTCGGCTTATTATAATAAGTTGTGGAAAATATAAATCCCTGTAAAAGAACTAGAAGGCCCATTAAAAGAATTGTTGTAAGTTTTCAACGGCTTGTACTTGGTTGTAGAGGACTTCAGATAAGAGGACCGACTAGTTAAAATCACCAATCTCATGGAGTAGAGAGTTGGTGGAGTTGACTAGGGAAACATTGTTCCCTAAACCACTATATATCTTTATGTTCTTTTTATTTATTTATTTATTCTTCTCACACTTCTTTATAAGATAAAGAATGGTTCCCTACATAACAAGAGAGGTGTTCTAAATCTATAATTTTTTTTAAGGACAAAATTCACCTCCCCATGTTGTGTCTTTTTCTTTATCTATTCCATCCTAATATAACATGTGGTATCAAAGGTTGGACTCTATTGGTGATATTTTAAATTTTTTTAATTTGTTTCAACTCAATACCAACAAGTGGTATCAAAGGAATGGCTCTAATGATTATTTTCTAGATCTAACAAGAATGAGTTAAATATTTAGATAAATATATAACGAGATGATTAACTCTTGTGTTGGTATGTCAATGATCAAATCTCTATACTTTAATTGCCATAATTGTGGATATTGTAAAGGATGTATGATTATTTATCGAAAATAATCTTGGAATAAGGGTACATTTAATGGTTTTTAACCCTAATGAGACTTCTAATGAATATTTGGAAGATTGTAATGATGATAAAGAAAGATAATATAATATCAATTAAAAATCAACTAATACTATTGTCTGTGGTTTATGGACAGATGAGTTCAATCAAGTATCTCAGTGTTATAATAAATATAATATGTGGTAGTTTTTTTCATATGATGGAAATTATAATATTAGAAAATAAAGATAGAATACTAAATTGATATGGTTTGATACTTTTTGAATACACGAGGATGAAACTGTAACTCAAATTAATGGTATCTTGATAGAAATTTTCAATAATATTAATAATTTGGGATATCCAATTTCACAATCAAATCAACAATTAAAAGTATTAAGACTACTAATATCTATGTTGAATTTAATATTTTCATATATACATCAATTTACACCTATAAGAAATTTATCTATGAAGGAATAGATTGTGACTTTCCTAATGTATGAAGCTGATATATTCACCGAAGCTAAAATGAATATCAAACATGAAGAATATTCTCTCAAAACATCAATGGATGAATAATTTTATTCAAGTGTTTTATATTAAGATAAATATTAATCATATATTTATAAAATATTTGAAAAAAAATTGACTAGAAAAAGAAATTGATTGAAGAAAGTAGATGTTGTGAATGAAAAGAAATAGGTCATGCAAATGATAAATTTCAACTAATTAAAGCTCAATAGAAATACGATTATTATACAAATGGTAAGAAAATTATGAAAGCTATATGGAGTAATTATTTGGTTTCACACGATGAAACTTCTATAGCTTTTTTTGGATGAACCAAAAAAGACAAATGGTATGTCTTATGGCTCATACTAATGAGGTAAAATATTCTTAATCTCAACTCTTATAGTGAAAAAATTCTTATGTTTAATTAAATTAGTATTGTTTTATGATATAAGAAAAATATGAATCATTTTAGAAATTTCAAATAAAGATTAAAAAATCTCGTGATGTTGTTCTATTAGATAAAGAAAATTTTCCAAAAGAGATTACATATTTAAAATCGAATTCTTCTAAAAAATCATGTAATCTACATGACACTAAGATTAAAGAATTATTGGTTGAAGTTGATACTTTAAAACGGCCTTCTATTATATTAATAAAAGGATAATACTACTTAAATAAAATCATTGGTCAAAAATAATATTCATAAAGGAAAAAAATAATATGAAGTAATAGAGGAAGTCCAAAAGTATATAAGAATTATTTTGTTCCTAGTTCAAATAGAAATATCATGTCAACAGTTAAATATTTTTACTTTGGTCTTAATGGAAATTATGTGAATGAATAATATCTTAGAAAACCTAAAATTTCTATTGTTAAAAATGTTTATTTATCAAAATAATTTTTTAGATTTAATAGTAGAATATCTACTCAAAATAAGAATGTTTGGATACCTAAAAATTTAGTTTCTAACATTGTTTGACCAAAAGGCATATGGGTACCAAAAGGAACTTGTATTTGATGTTTTTTTGGAATACACCACTGATCAACATCATTAAATATTATTGTGGTAGTCTATTTAATATATGAAAATGATCTTAAAGGGGTAATAAACACTAAATTTATTTATTATCAAAAGAAATATATTTAGAACGAGAATATCTTTTCCAGGAAGTATTTTATTAATGTTTAGGATATATGTTGTTATTAAATTAAAATTCTTTATATAGAAAAGATATTTGTTCTTATTCATTGATTTTTTTTGTTAAAATTCATAAATAAGTTAATTAATTGTTAGAAGTTTTATTTATTCTTTTATGTAAAATTTATCAAATGCATTGTTTTATAAAAATGTATATTCAAAAATTAAAATCTGTAATTATTATTCTATAAATTTCAAAATAACAATGTTAATGATCATTTACAATGTGTTTCGAAAAAATGCATCATTTTCTGTTTCAAACCCTATAACCATATTCTTAAACCTTTAAAATTATTTATCTATCTTATTCAAAATATCCCACTCCAAAGCATCTGACAACCAATCATAGAAAGATGAACTGATCATGTAATTCATGTTTTGAAGAGAGTCATTCTCACAAAAAGGAAAAATGTAATCCTTATGATCTAGAAAAGTCATATTTGTATGTTATGGATTATTTTTTAAATTATTCTAACTAAATTATTCAATATCATATTTAGGAATAACTGGAATTATATTTATCTCAAATGTATTATAAAAAATAGTTTTTTCAATGTTAGCACCTTGAATGATAAAAAATAAAATTTGAAATCTGATCTAAATATGTCTTGAAAGTTATATGAATAACTACAGAAAGAATCTGTATCAAAAATTATTTTTGATTCATTTAAATGGGAATATTGGAATGTGACATATAGTTCAATTTCAAAAGGCAACTTTGAAACTTTTAAAGTATAAATTCTAAGCCAGGTAGAGTTACTTAGAATAGAATATGTTAATAAACTAGATCTTGATGATCTGAACGTATTCTTTATTGAACATTGTTTGTCTTATTCCTAACAAATAGAAAAATAATTTCAAAAAATATCAGAATAAATTTCAAGAGTTTTAGCTGATTTAAGTGAAAAAGTTAAAACTTTGGAATGTTCGGATGAACCATCCATTCCCTCATAACACTCTGACTTTACTTTATATTGATTATCTAAAATCAATGTTATATATACTATTTTTGATATATTTTTTTGAGAAAATTTATTCTACAAGTTTTCCTATAATTTATTTTTAATCATTTATTTTTTTTATTACATAAATATGTACTTAATATTTTATTATATAATTAAATTAATTAGTTTATTGTTATAATAATATATAATTTTAAATATTACTTATGAAAAAATTAGTTAATAGTCTATTGTTCCTTGGAAATGTTGTAATTCATTTAGCATCCAGTATTATATTACATAAGAGGAGTAACTAGAAAAAGATTATTGTTTTCATTGAACATAATTGTTTATATACTCATTGATTACAAATTTATATCTTTTTAAGGAATCATGAATTTTGGGGGATTTTATTTCACTACATTTTAGTACTTTCATTTTGATGTCACAAAATGGGGATATGATTATAAGTTAGAAGAGTTTATTATTTTAGTTGACATGTTTATCATCATGGGGTATAAGTCGGAGAACTTTATATACTTATCAAATCTACATCCTTGACACAAGGGAGATGTTTGAATCCTTATCATTGGAGAGATTTTTTATTTAGGAGAAATATAATCAAGAGAAAAAGGGGGAGAAATTTATTTGGTCATGATAAATGTTGTTAAAATAGAAAAGTGATTTAATTTAATTATAGTTATGAAAGTTTATTCTTCTAAAAATTGTTTTTAAATTTTACATATTTTTAAAGGATTTGTGATATTCCAAAATAAAGCTATTGTTGATCATGTGTGGGTTCAACAATTTTGTTAATTTAGTTTTGGTTTCGAGGCTCAAAAAATGCACATATTTATGTAACTAATGATGATTTATTTAATTGAATTATAGAAAGATAATATTCGGTTGAATATTTATTCTATAAATATATTCAAGTCATTGAATCAGAGGGATATATTTGTTAAATTATTATAGATGCACTTGAAGAAGATTCTAGAAAAACTATTCATACCCAACATTTGTAATCATAATGTTTGGTTTAGAAACCCTAGGTTTGAAATAGAACATATGGATCATGTACCATACTTTGTTGGGAAAGGATTGATAAACAACCCCATGCTTTTAAGGAACACTACGATTGAGGAAAAAAATTTATGGTACATAAACCCTACTTTTGTAATCAATTGTACATTGTCAACCGTACATTGGAGTTTTTTTATCACATGTAGGAAACCTTAATATGAATATTCAATGATTGAGTTTTAAATATATGATATCATCTAATATTTATGTAATAGTTTTGACAAAAGTTAAGATATATTCAAAGCTATTTTATACAGATTCAACGGCTCATTATGAAAAATTTAAATGCTCATATTCAATAGAGTAAATATTTATTATTATTACACAGTGTTACAAATCTCTTGAATAATTATGAATTCAAATATTGAATATTTATTGTGAGATATTTATAGAGTTGGTTTAACCTGTATATATTCAACCTACAATGTAAATATCAAGAAATTATTCATCAGAAAATGAGATGAGATATAAATCATGTGTGTCATTAGATTTAGAGCTACACTTTAGGGACATACATATCTTTATCTATATGATCGACTCACCAGTGTTGTTTTCACTACAACTACATTTTATTATTACATATTCATTATCAATACTGATGAAGTATTTGTTAGAGATAAACTTTGGAGACAAACATGTTTACACATATGTCTTGTTTTCTCTATTGTTTTTTGATGAAATTCTATTTAATATTGAAGAACTATTTGCAATTGTGAATTATTGATGATCAGAATATTTATTTTTGTTGTTACTAAAATTGTGAAGTACAAACTAAATCAATAAAATCTATATACTTTGATTTATTAGAGTTTAGTCTACTCTGGATTATATGTGGTAAAGTGTTAGCTTCATTTACTAAGATTTAGAGAATTTGGTTCCTTGTAAAATAACTAGAAGGACCTGTAAAATCCTTGTTGTAAGGATTCAAATTCTTGTACATAGTTGTAGAGGTCTCTGGATAATTAGACATATAATTTAAAATCACCATGTTTCTTGAGTATAGTGTTGGTGGAGTGCAGTTGGGGAACTTTGGGCCCTGAACCACTATATATCTTTGTGTTCTTTTACATAGTTATTTTCACTACTCACTATTATTTAAGAGAGATGAAAAGGTTAAATTCATAACAAAAGAAGTTTCATATATATATATCAATGTTTTTTAAGAACACAATACACCCCCCTCTTGGGTATTTGTCTTCATCTTCACCATCCTGGCCTAACAGATTATTTCAACACATTAATATCATTTTCATAAAAACCTGGTATCCTTCCATAAAACCACAAAAAAATTCAATATCAATTTGTATACTCATTTAACGTGTATAAAAATATGTTTTATATTAAAATAGAAATGAAAAATATGACTCTATCAATTCCCAAACACATTGAACTTTCTTTTCCTCAAGCATGTGATGTTAACATACATAAAAGTGGAATAACATGTTACCGATATTTAAATTCAAAATAAATTAAATCAAATAATTTTTAATGGGATAAAAATATTTCAGGTTTCATATCAGACATCAATTTAACTCCACACACTTCAAATAAACTAATCAACACACATATTTTACTTTTTTCACATTTGAAACTAGTGCATCTTTTCATCTCATTCATTCATATATCACAATTAATTATTATCAGACATTCCAAATCAATATTTACCTCACAATAGATTATTTTATCTAATCTCTTATGATATAAATTAATGTATAGTTATGCTGTTATCATGCGTTTATTATCATTTCCATCGGATTGAAAAAGAACTATTATCTCTACCAGATAAACTCAAAATTTACAAAAAAACATGAGGAATTTTATGAATTATGTTATGATGAATTATATCCTAAAGGTTTCTATGGGTTGATGAAAAAAATATTAAGGCTTAAAAACGAGGTTTTATCTCTAAAGAACAATTCTTTATATCTAAAGTAATGTAAAATGAAAATCTCCTATGTAAAAAATATAACTCCCTATACCCCAAAATCAATGAAAAGTCATGTTTAATGTATGAATAATTAAATAATAGCACCTTATTGAAATTTTATCTATTTTATTATATTTTTAGAAATGTATTATTTAAAAAATATCACATCCACCACCAAACCACATATGATCAAAATATCATTAGTGTGCTAACAGTAATTTTTTATTGGGCTCAAAATACAACACATGCTTTTTTTATTATTAATTAGCGTTAAGAAGGGAAAAAATAATAATAAAATTAATGTCACATGATCCATTCCAAATATAAAAATATAGAACCCCCAAACTTCTTATATAGAACATAATACATCCTTTCTTCCAAGAATTCTTATATCCCCTAAAAATAACCATTAAAATGTCATGCTATATAAATAAAGAATGGTAAGAAGAGATATAAATGGATTTTAAAGTAGATTATTCTTAGATACTTCATTAATGGAATTTATTGTATAAAAATTGATTGATTTCGTGGTATGGGTATGGATAATTTCTTAAAAATAAAAAATTCCCCAATGATTTCAAATGTGGTCTTGCAAAGTCATTTCAATAAAAAGTTCCAATGCCTATTCTAGTAAGTGTCATTCCTAAAAATTGATCAAAAATATGTTCATGATATAAATATGATGAATTTTTTATATAAATCCTCTCAAGAATGAAACACAAGAATATACGACAATATATCATGAAATTCAATAATAACAACAACAAATCGATCCACATAAATTATTGAAATTCAATGTATAAAAATGGTTTGGAAATTTCAATTACCTAAATCAACTAGTTCAATAAAATCAGGAGTACTCAATGAAATATCCCTAATTAACTGAAATTATTAAATTTCCCATTTTAATAATTCAATAAAATTGTCTTAAATATCATAAAACATATCATCATGGATTCTTAAGAAATTCATTTCTCCTAGACCGGTCTGATAATTAAAAAAGATAACTTTTTCCATGAAGTTTTATTTTAAATCTCAATAATAAATTTTCAAACAAAAATAAAGGGAATTATTAATACATTAAATGTAAAAAATACTCCTTTTAGAAATGATACTCTAGTTGGGTTTTGTAAGTCCTATTTCTTTAGTTCTCTTCTATAACAATTTCACCGTGTGAATTTTTTTTAGTTTCTCTAGTTCTTTTCCTACCTTCCACCAACGTCATTATGGATGTGGAAAATAAAAAAATATAATAGTGTTTGTATTTTTATTTACGCAATAATAGTACTGAGGGGAATATTGGAATTAGGAAAAAATGGGGGTTTCCTCCCAGCAACACTACTATTTGACATTGTTGTCTTGGCTCAAAAATTGAGAAAATATGAAAATACAAATTTACAAGATTCCCTCCCCCACACATAATTGATTTAGAATCATCAATGAATTTAAATTTATTATTAATTTACATAGATTAAAAATTTAATATTTTCATTTTTTAATGTGTAAAAAAAGAGGAAAACAAGTCGGTCTCTATTTGCAATCTAGGTGAAGGAGAGTAATCTAATCTATTTGTTCTTGAGGTATGGTCTTATTGAGATTCTTCAGTCTATACCTATTTATAGTGAATGGGTTTTCTCCTATTTCTTTTTCACTCTTCATAGAAACAAATGGTTATACATGAATAAGAGTAAAGGTACATTATCATCTAGAATGATGTTTACCTGGTATTAGTGATAATCTATATTTTATAACAGCACTTGATCTCTAGGTATAAAGTTTCTTGGTTGAATTATCTTATCATGAACATACTTTTCCTATATTTTTGAATCTTGGAATTTTCAAAAGCTTCCCTCATGACTTACTCTAAATCATATAGATAAATCTCTTATATTTCCATACTTTCTCACAGTCTATGTTCATTTCTATTACTTCCCAGTAGGATTTGTGTTCTAATTCCACAAGGACATGGTTGCTCTTTCCATAAATCAATATATAGGGTCTCATCACTATAGGTGTCTTGTAGGAAGTATTATAAGACCATATCGTATCTCTTAAACTTTAGATCTAGTCCTTCTTATAGGATTTGATGGCCCTTGATATAATACAATTGATATATCTATTAGGGACTTCAACTTGAACACTTATTTGTGAGTTGTATGGTGTTATCATTTTATGATGTACTCCATACATAATGAATAATTCCTCTATTTTACCACTGCATAAATGGATTCCATGGTTACTGATTATTTCTCATGGTACTCTAAACCTATAGAATATGTTATCCTTGAAAAAATCAAGAACAACTTTAGAATCATCATTTTTTGTTAGCTTTTGATTCCTCCCAATTTGAAACATAATCTATAGATACAAGAATATTAGAATTATACAATTACATTGGGAATTTTCCCTGAATTATATTCCCTATAATTCAAACATTTAACAAAAAATAATTTATTTTTGAGTAACTCTTGGCCATTTTGAGATATTAATATAAAAATAGAATTTTGCACAGATTTTACAAAATTCATAAGAATATTTGAATATGGTGAGGTAATAAATTCTAGATTCTAAAACTGTTATGGCAATAATATGACGTCCAATGTGTCCACCACAAGATAATTTATGGTATAATTAAAAAATTAATTCAATATCACTCATTGGAAATCATCTTATTATTATTTGATCAATAATTTTTTTATAGGAATGGGTTTTCCAAAATATTAAATCTTGATTCAGACTTAATCTTGTGCTTTTTATTAGAGATTAGTCAAGATGGTATCTAATATGTGTATAAATAATTTAAAATTTTAGTGTACAAATATACATTGTCTTTGATAATTTAAATTTTATTTCAATGTTGTTGATCGTCGAGTGGGTTTTTATTGGAATTTATACCTTAGCAGTTTGTGCTAGTCAACTCAGACAGTCAGCCACCTATTATTTTTTGCCTATGTTGTATTTAATTTCGAGATGGAAATATTCTAAATGTACCATACATATCACCAGCCATGAATTTGAATTATCCTTCTCATTTATATACTTGAGAGAAATATGATAAAAATTTGACAATGTTTTTCCTATTAGGTATTATCTAAATTTACCTTGAAAAAATATGATTGAAAGAAACTCATTTTTTGTAGTCATTTAGTTTATCCATTTAGAATCCAATTTACTTGACACATATTATATGAATTTTGGATTTCTATAATTTCATTGTGAGAGTGTGACTCCCATGGATTGGTTTAATGCATCATAGAGCTACTCGAACAGATAGTCCCATTTTGGGGGGTACATTATTAGTGGTGTAATCAACCATTATTTCACCAAAATGAATGCTTTCTAAAAATCCTCATCAACATTAAACTAATCTTATTTTAACAATAATCCTGATTGAGGTATAAAAATATTACTAAAATATTTGATAAATCTTCTGTATAAACAATAATTTCCTAAAAAAATATGTAACATGAATAAGATAATTTATACATGGAAAGTATTTTATTACCTCAAAATTTGACTTATATACATCAATTCCTTTATCTGAAATTATGTGGCTTAAAATTATTTATTTTCTTACCATGAAATGTTATATGTAATGTTCTCAAAAATATTTTTCTTAATCCACATTTCCAGAAGCATTTCTGTATTCCCTATGAAATGATATATAGTGTTTTTGAAGATAGTAAAATCTTCAATAAATACTTTCAAGTAGTCTCAAATATGTTTTTGAGAAAATAATTACCATACACAATTGAAAGGTAGCTAAGGAATTTCATAGGGCATAAGGAATCCTATTGTAGGTAAAAGTTCCAAAGGGACATGTGAAGGTAATTTTATCCTAATCATTTAGTGAAATTAGTTCCAAGAAGCATCCTTAAAAACCATCTAAAAAAATAACATGGTTTTTCTAAATGCCTTTACAAAATTTGATCAATTGAAGGGATATGAAAGTATAATTTTTGAGTAAAATGATTCAACTTTTAGTAATCTATAGAAACACACTAGCTATTTTTCCCTCTCATGGGGCTAGGTTTTTTTATCAATCTTGAAAATTTCTAGACAGTTTTTTGGGTACCGCATGGATTGGGTTGAGCCACTATGAATCAGAGATTTGGTAAATTCCGTAAGATCTTAGAAATTTTTCTTTCAATTTATTAATAAACTCCATGATGGTAGGATTAAGTCTTCTTTGTAGCTATTATACTGGCTGAGAATCACCTTCTAAAAATATATTATGAGACCATACTTTTGGTTTAATCCCTAATATATATCATAAAATCCATCTTATGGATTGGAAATTTATTTTAAGAATGAAAGTCAGAGTTTCGTATTGGGTATTAGATAGATTATTGGAAATTATAATTAATAATATCTACCCTTCCATAAGATATACATATTTTAAATTAATTGGTAGTGGATTTAAATCTAGACTTGGTGGTTGATAAAGGTATGATACCGAGTTGTGGTTCCCTAATTCTATGTTTTTTATCTCTTGTATCGTGTTAGTTTCATTAAGTAAATCAACAAAAAAATCTTAAGTAAGCTTGATCTATGACTTGAAATTTGGATTTTTAGGTTTTTGGGTATTGGTAGTTTCAAATGAAAAATTCTCCCCTAATACTAAGAATTCATAAAGCATGCCTAAATATTTAATCTGGTCTATACCTTCTCCATTAGTGATCAGATTGATTAAATTTCTTATTGATATATTTTTCATTGTGTCAAGTATGTTAAAGTGTACTATAGTATCTCTAAGTTCCATTTTATGGGTACCTTTCTGTAAATTGATAATTCTTTTTGATTTTTTCGATAATGTCATCCTAAAAATTATGGGTTAGTGAACATGTGATATATCCTCTTCTATGGTAAGGATGTGGTATTTTTCTAAAGAAGTTGATCCTTTTACTCTTATGAGTACGTATTCTATAAGTCCAACAAAATAAAAGGTGGATCTACTTTATAATTTTACCACCACTCATGTTGGTTTTAATTATCCAATATGCAAAGAAGAAAACACCAAGTGAGGTATATCATTTATTGAATCACCAAGATCACATAAAGCATCAAAAATATTTAATAAACCAATTGTATAGGGACTATATAGTGTCCTAGGATATTAACATTTTTGTGGTATCAATGGTGTCATTATTTCTTAGATGATTCTATTTAATCTGATTCACTCATTTCCACTAATTTTTTATTCTCATTATGCACAGTTCCTCAAAAAGTATCGCATAATTTGGGATTTTTTAAATTTATTATAAGAGTGGTATATTTATTTCAACTATATAAAAGGTCTAATAACTCTATTTTTTAATTTATTTCCTCTCCCTCTTTATTTAACTCAGCTAATATAGATATAAATCATTATTGGATATCCTTATTTTTAGTTTACTTATTTTGTAGGAGCGTTTTTTGTCTTTCCTTTCTGAACCTGATTTGTGTTCCTTCACTACCCGGTCCCCTTATTTTGGATGGATGGGTTATAATCAATTTTTTCACCTAATAATATTCCTTAAATTTTTCATCTAGTTATATATCTTTTCTATTTATTTTTGTAATCACATAGAGATTCTCTTTGGATTTTAGAATTATTTATTTTGGTATCATAACTAAGTTCTTGGCCATAAATTCCAAAATAGTTCCTATTTGGGTCAATAAATATTTTATAGTTTCTTTCATTCCCTAAAACTTGGATTTTTTTTTTGATGAAATACTATTTGATGGATTCTCATAGGTATTTTGTTGGAAAACATGTTGGAATTGATGTTTATAAGGTTGTTTAAATGGTGGCAGGTTTTGGTATTACTGGTTTTATTGCTGCTATAAGGGAGGTTTATTGGGATACTTGTTTTTATAGAGGGGATTGTTTTTATTTTGGATGTATCCTAGTTAGTATTGGGGTTGATGATGATTATTCTATTGGAACTTCCTTGAATGGACGACTATAATGACAATTTATTCCACTAGAATTTCTAGATAGTGGTCAGAAAAATGGTTGGGGGAAGAACATAAAACACATACCTAAGATGATGTTTATTTTCCACTTTCATTCATTAAAAACATTTTTCCCACATGAGTGGGGAGGTCTCCAACCTCGGTTTTAATTAAATATGATGAATAAGTTTTTCTTACCTCATGGATTCCTATTGTACTCATACCCATCATTCTATTTTTTTTCTAGTTTTATACATTCTTCTTCACCAGATATCTAACCTGTGTTTGTGATTTTTAATCAGGGAACCTCATGAAATAGATATGGACAAAAAAAGTTGCCAATTTTTTTTAATGTTATTAAAAATTGGTTTCATTTGATTTTGAGAAATCATGAGAAGAAATATTTTTAATTGAATTGATTTAAAACAATTGATTTAGATTTCTACCAGAGTGAGATAGTCTAGACCTATATAATGCTATCATACTTTCCATTTTTACCAAATTTTCTTCCACAAACTTGTAAAAGAGGGATTAATCTACTAATTCCTTTATCCCCCTTGGATATATGGTGATGGTGAGAATATCCCTATCTAGAAACCTCAATTTTGTCTACCCTCTTTCCTAAGATCATGGATGTTGTTGTGATTCCCCATGATTAATCTCAGAAATACACAACTTGGTATTTTGATTCCTTAATTACCAATTATTCTTGTCACATATTGTTCATGTGCTGATGATCGTCGAGTATTGAACACCAAAACATACACTCTTACACTATATAAATAAAATAATTGCATGGAGGGAGAAATGGATAATCTAACAAGGAAATAAAAAAAAAACCCTAATTTAATTTAATTCAGAAATAAAAACTATAAATATGAATTGAAATATGAAAGAAGAATAAATAGTAGTTTTTTACTCAGTATAGCATATAAAATTGAGAATTACAAAAAAGGTCCAGCCTACCTCTTTGTTGATCAATCATATAAACTACCCCTCTAGGGATGGGGAAGTCGAGTTGATTTATGAGAGGGGACACACCTTAATATATAATTAAAAGAAAAGAAATGTTTGAAATAAACATGCAACAGACCATCTTCTAGAGCCTCCCCTCACCATGTTATCTCTTTCCATCCTCTCATGAATTTTATTTAAATAGATAGATTGTATACCCAAATCATAATAATTGGACAATAAATGATTCCAAGTCAATCCTGGTGGGTTTGGGTCAATTATAATTGAAAATTTGGTCATCCACTATTATTTATAGAAAAAAATCTAATTCTAAGTCTTTTAATAAATTTCATGTCATGAACATTATTCATGGAATGTAATGTGTGGTCTCATGAAATTTTTTCAAACTCTATATTAATTTATGGGTTACTTAAGGTTATTTCATGACGTGAAAATTTGTGTCACACCATAACACATGTTGTTTTGGTATAGAGACCATCTTTTTTTTCACATCATCTCTTTATTTCTTGTAATCTTTCACTTTTAAAATTATTAATTATTTTCACGAAATGTAATGTTATTTTCCAGAATATTTTAAAATATTTTCACATAGATATTTGGTTTTGTTACATGGGATTATCACTTGAATTTCACCATTGACATGGTGCATCTTTTTCAAGATTATTTCATCACATTACGATCATATCGAAAAAACATAGTATCCTTCCATAATACCATAAAATATTAAATACTGAAAATTTTAATCATTTATAGTGGGAAAATAATATGTTTTAAAATAAAATTAACATGAAAAATGTGACACTTTCAATTCATCCAAACTTATAACTTTCTTATCACCAAGCATATGATCTTAACATAAGTAAAATAGGAATAACAAGTTACCAATATTCAAATTATAATGTAATTGAATCAAAAAATTATAAATAAGAGAAAAACCATTCAGGAGTCACATCAAACATCAATTTAACATCACAGTCTTCAATGAAACTAATCAACTGATGAATTTTACTTTTCCCATTAAAATTGGTTGGTATTTTCATCTCATTCATTCATATATGATAATTCATTATCATAAATCATGTTAAATTATGATTTACATAAGAATGTTTTCTTTTCTATTATCAATCATGACACTAATTCAAATAAATTTACCCTCTTATCAAGAGTATATTATATTATTCTATAGTCTTGTAAAATAACTACTTTATTCATAAAAAAAGTCAAAATTCACATTAAATCATGAAGGATTTTGCAAATTAGGTTCTGATGAATCTGAGTCTTATAGATCGTATAGATTGATGCTCAAAAGGTTAACTCCCAGAAGTATTTTTTTTTCTATAAATCATATTGTATGATATCTAAAGTAAAGTGAAATAAAAATCTCCTCTGTAAAAATGATGACTCCCAATCCCTAGAACTCAAATCAAGGTCATGCACAATGTAAGAATAATGAATTAATTGAACCATATTCAATTTCTCTATATATATTTTCCTCTTGTTTTGAAATTTATGCTTGAAACAAATCTCACATCTACCCCCTAATTGGATAAGATGAAAATTTTGGGTGATTTCTTATTTTCCCCAACACACAACCCTTATTTTTTTATCTTATATTTCTGTCTTGTTTTTAATATGGGGAAAAAATAAAGGTACAATGAATATAACATGATATGTTCCCAGTATCCAAATATATAACCACTACACTTCTTTTATACAACATAATACATCTATTCTACCAAGACTTCCATCCCCCACACTTAACCTTTAAAATATATTTCAATATAAATAGAGTTGGGTAGGAATGATTATAAATTTAATGTAGTATGGTTCATTACTAGAACGGCCATTAATGGATTCTACATGATAAACAAGGATTGATGTCATGGTGGTTTCATGAATTTTGGATTAATACTTAAAATTACCTCATTAATTTATATTTGTTTTTTTACATTCATAGCTTCGACGAGTTTCAATGCATATTCTAGCAGGAGGCATGCCCCAATATCACTCATGAAATATTCTCAAGATATAAATAGGTATAATTTGGTCTATAAATTATCTTGGGGATGGATCATATGAATTCAGGGCATTCAATCAAGGTATTCAACAATAATAAAAAATAATTACAATTTTTTTAGAAATTCAATGCATAAAACTTGTCTGTAAATTTTATTTACCTAAATAAAATAATTCCATCAAATCAAGTGTCTTTAATTAAATATCCATCCATAACTATAATTAGTAATTTCCACATTTTACTGATTCAAAATCATTTACATAAATATCTAAAAACATATAATCATGAGATTTTTAAGAAATTAATGTCTCTAATATCAGTAATGTAAAGAGAAAGGATAACTGTGGGCATGTAATTTTTCTTAAAACTCAAAAAATATAATTTTTTAAAACAATATAGGGAATTAAAAAGACATTGAATGTAAAATAAAACTCCCTTTATCCTTGATACTTTAGTTATGTTTCACATATCATGTTTCTTCAGTTCTTTTATGTATCATTTTCACAACATGAATTTTTTCAGTTTATCTAGTTTGTTTCCTACCTTGTGTCAACTTCATTATGGTTCTAAAAAATAAAAAAAATGATAATCCAGGAATGTTTCTTTATGATCAAATTAGACTGAGGGGAAGATTGGACTAAGGAAAAAAAATGCAAGTATCCCCTGGATGTCTTGTAGTTCAGAATCGTGGGATTGACTCAAAAATTGAAAAATTATGAAAAATCATAGATTAAAAATATTTCCTTACCCAAATTTGATTTATTCAATGTCCTCAATTCATACAAATTTATTTTTCATGTAATTCAATTAAAAATATAATTATTATATGTAATCAAGCGTAAAGAGAGCCTGAATCCTGGTTGGTTATAATTGGTAATCATGGTAAAGGAGTTTAATATCACCCATTAGTTCTTGAGGTATGGTCCCATGTAACTTATAGAGTCAATTACAATTTACATTGAATGGATTTTACCTTATTTATTTTTTTAATATTCACAACACCAAAGGTGTAAGGACCCCAACCCTAGTAACCTGGAGATAGTGCATAAATTAATTCATTGGCATAGATAAAAGACTAAAATCCCAAAGGACAGATCAGTTTAGTAGTTTTGTAATCCCAATTAAATACAGAAACTTTATATTATAACTATAAAGAAAAAACAGTATAGAAACTCCATTTATAACACCAAAAAACTCTTAGATAAACTTTTCAATTCATTTATAATATTCACCTTCATATCCTGGGGAAAAATAAATCATTAGAAAGGGGTGAGATCATATGCTCAGTAAGGGTAAGTAATACAATGGTAGTTAAATAGAAAATAATTCATGTTGAATGACTATGAAAATATACCATTAGAAAAAAATCATGAACATGATATGGTAAGGATAAAAGATGAGTAAATAATTCCATATAAATTACCACATGAGAAAGATGCTTAACCATGGATATTCTTTTGGTTGAATATCCACATGGGTAATCAATTAATAATATCATTATGGTGGAATTTATATGATGGAAATCTGAAATATACCTTCAAGTCCCCATCCAATACATTTGAAAATGATTATGGACTCTCCCAAAACCATATTTGAAAATGGGAAAGGCTTCAGCTAATTATATATTGGTTTTGTCTTATGAGACCTACTGATGCATCGAAGGACTATAACGGGCCCCACCCATCACTTTTTACGTCTATTTAATTCTTCATACGAATGGGTTTAATAAAAAATAATACACACACACACACACACACACATATATATATATGAAACTTAAATAACTTTCCTCAATCTGTAAACATAATCACTGACCATTCTGAGTAACATACTGAATGGTCTCAGTATAGAACATCCATAGTCAAACTGATCATAAACCATTAAATAAAATATGTCATATAATAATAATATCAGATAAATCTCAACAAAGAATAAAATTCAATATATCTTTTTAAATAAATGAAAATACTCTAATAAATCATAAAGAATTATTGAGATAAATACACCTTTTACTTTTTTAATAATAGTTATTTTGGAAAAATCATTTATAAATTTCATAAATATTTCTATAAAACCATATATAAAAAAATATACTTTTTTTGAAAAAATATTTATTTTAGAAAAATAAATTTGTGTTATAAAATACTATGGATGGTATATGAAAAATGGGTAATAAATCAAGATGTTCCCTTTAATTGGCCTTTGTGTATCGAGAAGAATTGAGAAGAGAACCTTGTAAAACATGTATTTCCCCATAAAAAAAAGATGAAATGTTATGGATAAAAGAGTTTGTAATGTATAAATATAATTTAAAATTATTATATGAAAATAATTATGAATTAAATTGGTGTATATAGGGAGAAAGCATAACCCAAAAGAAAATGGAGATTCGGGAAGAAATCATTACCTTATGCCCTAAAGTTTTCTGCATTTGACCTTAACATCAAAAATAATAAAATTAACTCCTTTAATTAATTAATTAATAACATTTTATAAATTTATTTTATTTATTATCATTTTATTATGTCCATTTGTTTCCTTTTTGATGAGTTATAGAGTTTAACTTCATCATTTTTCATTTTCTTGGTTTTTACGGTCAGTTCACTTATTTATAATTAATGAAGTTCCTCTAAATGGGTTTAATTATCGAGAATTTTAATTATATGTTATTAATTAATATCCATAATATTAAATGGTTTTATATATTTTTTTCAAAAATGAGCATGATTCATTAGATATAAAATAAATGATAGCTATTTAGATCATTTTGGTGGTTTTTCAATCGTCATGAAATAGTTTTTTCTCATTAATTAATATCATGTATATATAGTGGTTATAAAATACTAAAAAACTTGTAATATGTATAATAAAATATTTTTTAACCATAATTATAGTTTTATGATCAGTATTTAAGGTGTTAATGGAAAATGAAAATACATCATCCATGATGTGTGTAAATTGACACACCACATGTAATGTCTTCATTTGTAGAATAAAAGAGAGAGAAAGAAAGGAGTTTGATGATGTATCATCCATTAGAATTATATAATTATTTTATATAAATGATACTAGAGTTATCATGTCTCTTTTTATAGGTTAGGTGAGGGAAGTATAAGAAAATAAATGAAATTGAAAGGAAAATAAAACAAAAGAAAGAGGATTTTTACCTTTTGAATTATCCTCCTTGAGAACCTCAAGGGGATTGGTTTTGGTATTTTTATGAGACCAAGAGCTCCTAGATGTGGGGTGGGGGATTGGGAAGAGTATTTGGATGAATTTATACTTGGTTCAAGGCTTAGATGGTGTGAGGAGAAGAGGTTGTAAGGGGTTGTATTTATAGTGGAGGAGAGTGGTGTTATTTGAATATTTTATTCATTTGTTTATTATTTTGTCTCAAAATTGTATATTTTGAGCACTTTCGCCAAACATATTAAAAAAATTAATGATATTTCGAGATTATGGTCTTACATCAGCCATACACCACGAATGAATAAATAACTCAGGTATTTAACCTTTATCATAAATTATCATATTTTATTATTCACCAGGAATTCATGTATTTTAGAAAAATCCCAAAAGGGTTATACATGAATAACAGTAATGGTACCTTCCCTTCTTGAATGATGTTTACCTGAAATTATTTTATGTCTAGATTTATATAATACCACCCAAACTCTAGGTGTGAAGGTTCATGGTTGAATTATATTATCATCATACATACTTTTCCTCTCTTTGTAAATATATGAATTTGAAAAATATTTCACTGAAATATCATCACACTCCTCTAGCATCAATCCCATATCTTTCCGAACTTTTTCATGGTCCAAGTTCATTTATATTACTTCCTACTAGGATTTTTGTTCAATTAAAAAAATATTTGGATGCTCTTCCAATAAATACATCTATAGGGGATAATCCTAATTGGTGTATTATAGGAAATCCTATAATACCCTATGGTATATTCCAACCATTGGATCTATTATTTTCTATTGTGTTTGACTTTCCTTTCTGGAATTCATTTTATTTCACTATTGGAGACTTCTGCATGACCATGTTTTGGGTAGTATGGTGATGAGGTTTTATGATGTACTTCATACATCATCTATAATGATTATATTTTCATATTTTAGAATATTTTTCATTGGTTTTTGAAAATTTCTTGTGGAACTCTATACCTGTAGAATATGTTATCCTTAAAAAATTTCAATTACCTTTACCATCAGTAGTCCTAGTGGCGTTTTATTCAATCCTTTTTGAAACATAATCTAAAACTATTTGAATATGAGAACTAAAAATTGAAATTTGTAATGTTCCCAAGAATTTCATACCCCATACATTAAAATTATTATAAAAATTAATTGGTTTTGAGGAATTTTTTATCATTTTGAGATATTACCAGAAAACATTCATTATTTTACTTCTTTTAAAAAAATCATAAGCATAATTGAATAATGTGGGCCAATAGATTGCAAATTCTTAAACTTTTGTAGTTTTCTTTTGAAGTCCAAAGTATCCCATGCAAGCTAGTGTATAAAATAAAATCTCACTCACTAAAAATAATCATCTTCTAATTTTTTCATTAAGAATTTTACATTGTAATGGGTCATCCCAAACATAAAATCTCAATTCAATTTAACCTTATGCTTCTGATTAGAGTTTATACAAGATGGTACTTGTGATATGACTAAATAATTGACAATTTTGGCATACCATGGTAATTTTACTTCTATTATGTACAATTGTTCTCCAGGCAGTTGATCATTGAGTTGGTGTTGATTTGGAATTTATAGTTAAGCGGTGTTGAGAAGCCAATTCAAATGGTATACCAATAGATTTTATATTACACTCTTGTATTTAATTTCCTGATAAAACTATTGTAAAGGAACCATATATCTCACCTATTTTGGATTAGAATCATCCTTCTTAATTAGATAACTTAGGGAAATATGATCATAAAAAACATCAACTTTTGATCCTAGTACGTATGATCTAAATTTTTCTTGAGGAAATATAACTACAAGAAACTCGTTTTCTATAATCATTTAGCTGATCTACATGAAACCCAATTTCCTTTATGTATATTCTATGACATGTGTATTATTATAAATTACTTATGATATTGTGGATAAAAGTTCATGATTTTAAGCATCGTAAAGAAACTCAAAATGATGGTCCTTATTGGGATCTTGTATTATTGGTTGTGTAATCATCCATTATTTCAACTAGTCAAATTCTTTTCAAAGATCATCATCAACATTAAACATAAATTATTATAATATATATCTTGATATAGGTTGATAAATATTACCAAAATATTTGATAAATTTTTAGTAGAAACATTCATGGCCTAAAAATGATCTATCATGCTTAAGACAAGTTTAATATAACAATGAGTTTATTACCTCAACTTATGAATTATCTACCTTAATATGTTTCTATGAAATTATGTGTCATAAAATTATTCCTTTTCTAACTATGAAACAAAATTTTTCAATGTTTTAAACAATATTTTTATCAATTCATGTTTTTAAAACCTTTTCTAATTTCCATAAGAAATGAGTGAAAGAGTTTCCGAAAATAGTAAAATCATTGATAAATACATCCAATAAGTCCTTAATATACTGCAAGAAAATAATTTATATTTACCATTGAAATTTACATGGGGTATTTCATATCCCAAAATGAATTATGTTGTAGGAGAAAGTGCTAAAAAATAGGTGGAGGTTATGTCCTCTTGGTTTTCTTGTGTAATTGGTACTTAGAAGTATCCTGAAAAAACAACTAAAAAATTGTGGTTTTATATTTCAATACATTTCAACATTTGATTAATTAATGGGATAGGAAATTTTTCTTTTCATATAACATGATTCAAAATATTTTAATCTACACACACTCTCTAGCTATTTTTCTCTCTCATGTGGATTAGTTCATTTTGAACATTCTGGACAATTATTAGACTAGTTTTTTCAGTACCACATGCGTGGGGTTGATCCACTATAAAGTAGATATTAGGTAAATTAAGTCCACTACTATAAAATTTTCTATATCTATCTTAAAAACCTCAATGATGGTGGGATTAATTCTTCTCTATGGTTATCTTACTGGTTATGAATCAACTTTTAAAAAGAATCTGTGGGAGTAGATATTGGGGTGTATCCCTGGGATATCACTTATACTCTATCATATGGCTTGGAAATTTATTTTGATATTTTAATTAAATGTTTTTTCTTATGTATCATAAATAATATTTGTAGTTATGACCGGTAATCCTACCCCTTCTATAAGGTAGTTATATTTAAAATCACTTGGTAGAGTCTTTAACAATATACTTCGTCATGGGATGATATTGAGTTGAGCTTCCATACTTATAATGCTCATATCTATTTTATTATGTTGTTTTAATTTATTAATTCATTGAAAAAATCATAAGTAAAATCTTATTATAACATTATTTTTTTATTTTTTTATTTTTGGGTATTGGTATTTAAAAAATGCTCTCATAATGAAAGGAATTCAAAAAGTATACCTGAATCTTAAATCATGTATGTATCGTTTTCATGATAGATCACATTGAGTGATAGACTAGTTGATAAATGCTTCATAATGTCAAGTATAGTGAAGTATATTTTACTATCTTCAAGCTCCATTGTATATGTACCATCATTACATTAATTATATCTATTTTACTATCATTTGTAATGGACCCCCAAAAAGGATGGGTAAGTGACCAGATGATCTCCCCTCTTCCATGAAAATGACATAAATGTTTTTTTGGAAAAATCAGTCCTCTTACTACTATATGTACATCTTTTATAACTCCATATAAGAAAACTGTGGATCTATTTTATAATTATACCACCACTTAGGATGTCTCTAATTCTCTAATCTGTAATGAGTAATACACCGAGTGAGGCATAAAATTTATTGAAGCACCTAGATCTGATAAAAAATCCATAAAATATTTAATGAAATAATAGTGTAGAAAATAGATAATTTCCTTATATCTTGATTTTTTTCATAGAAAGTGAAATATGAGATGAGATTCTTCTCCCAATGCTGATTCTCTCAATTCCATCTTGTAATCTTCTCATTGTGCACAGTTCTTTCACAAATTTCACATACATCGGGATTTTTCTGGATTTCTTCTAAGAGTGGGATATTTATATTAACATTAGAAAAGGTATCCTAAATAAATTTTTAAAATCTATCAAATACTACCTTCATTGACTCAGTTAATATATAATGGGATGGCGCCTAGATATCCTTTTTTTCCCTTTGCATCTTTTGTAAGGGAATTTCTAGTGTTTTATTTCTAAACCCTATAGTTTTCACTTCATTCTTCTAGTCCAATTATTTTGTATGGATGGGTTGAGATTTATATTTTTTCCTTAGAATCATCTTTATTACTTTGTACAGGTGGTTGGATCTGTTTTCCACTTCATTTTGTAATCATACAGAGATACTATTAGGGATTCTTAATTCTTTGTGCTGGTAATTTTCCTAGGTTATTTTTTAGAATTTTCAATGTAGTTATGACTTGTATAGCTAAATAATTTCTGGTTTATTTAATCATGGGTATAAGAGAATAAAATATAAATCAATAATATCTCACACTAATTTATTCAAACCAAATAACATAATTGTAATCACATAACCCCAAACAATAACCCTTGTTCCCTAGTAACTTGTACTTCACTCCATATTTTTACTAGACAGACACACAATATTAAATTCAACCCAAGTTACATTTTGAGGTAAATTTATAAAACATGCCAAATATTGTATCTACCATAACACAAATAAAAAAATTGAATCACTTTAATCCCACTTTTTAACCAGTCTGTTATAATAGTATTATGTAATTTCCTAACCCAGGTAACTCTATTGGAACCTAATTGAGCTTCCACTAGACCATTGGCACACCTCCCCATATACTAAATTATTATTTCTTGAATTTAGGGATTATGTGTGGATATTGGGAATATTTTCCACTCATTATATGTATAATATAAAAATTAAACAATAGCAGAAGAAACATTAATTAATAAGAAATAATAAGCCCTAATATATATACAAAAATGCATATAAATATATACAATACCATGATATTAATGAAGAAATAAACATGATTTCCCATATACCAATCACATATATTCAACAAAGAAGTAACAAAGGTAAAAAACTAAATTGGAATTTAGGAACAACATCTCCCATCATAAAAACCATAACATCCAAATCATTAACTATCTATACTCTTATCTTCACTAGAATTAAATTAGAGAATCCTTACCCATAATTGAACAATGAATCATAAAGTATGAAAAAGTATCATAGGGATAATTTAGGTTTATTGCAAACATAGTATTACACCACCAATGGTCTCCCAAAATAATACACATATTTATACAGGTGAATAAATAATTTGAAAAAAGTTAACCAAAACACACCACCCAACCTACTTCACCCATGCCCAATTAGCCATGAGTGAGCCATTAACTACCACATCCAATGTAATAGTAGAATGGTGAATCCAAAATTTATCATTCCAGAAGTTCCCTCAGCTTCCCAACTAACACATTTTCACATGTAATCCACATTAAAAATCAAAAATGATTCCCCACTAAGATGTCCACATTCAATTTCACAAGACCCATGGTCTTTTTAACTCTTTATCGACCACCAGTTCAATAATTAAATGAACCCCAATCCAAATCCATAAAAACCCTTCCCAATCCTATATCAATAATCCCATAACATCCCACGTGAATGAAGTGCATTCCTATCACATTAAGTTTCATCACACACCACCAATCATGGACAACTATTGTGTATCCTCCTCTATATTGATGAAACATGTCCTCATCAACAATATGTTATTAAAATTTTGAGGATACCTATAAGAAACCAATTTTGAAAACTGCCTCATTGGACTTATCCTATGTTACTATAGCCCTAATATCCTCTACCCGCATGGTGATAAGCATCAGAAACATCAAAGTGTCGTAATTCAGTGAACCTCTACCACGATGCATGACAATGGTCAACATGATTCACATCACACTAGTGGAACTATGTTTCCCCCATTCTCAGTGATCGACATTACCCATTTTAATATGGATTAAACTAAAAAATATCCAATGAACCCCACCAATTATGAAATTTCATAATTCATCAACTAAAAATATATGACATCATACTTATTGTACCCCTAAACCACCCAAACAATCATGTTTGTCAACACATGGTAAAAACCCTCCATTTTTCATATGATATTTCTTATAGGTATCTATTAATAATAATGGAAACTTCATGTGGTTCTATTCATTATCACTAATATGACCATATCTATGCACAATTATTACATAATGCATACACTCATGTAAAAAAAAGAATCTAGTAACCACCTATTTGAAGTTAGTTGGACTCCACAGATCAAAAAAAATATTTTATTCAACTATATTAAGAAATATTTAGGCAATATAAAAAAATATTTATTTAATACATAATTGATTTGAAAGATGAGAATGAAGAGAGAAATTAGTAATAAAAACCTTGGTAAAGCTATCCATCCCTTCAGTTTTATCCTATAATTAACATCATAAAGAAAATGAATGAATTAAAGAAAATATCTCAAGGGTATGAGTAATGAGAGGGAGTTGAGAACTAGGGAACACCCACTATATTATATAAAAAATGTATTAAATTAACTTTTTTAATTAATATATATATATATTCATACTAATTTTAAAAAAATAGAAAATGATCCTCAAATTAAATTTTTGGAAAACATTGAGACTATTATGTATTAACTATTTGGCATGCGGTAACCCTTGCATTTTACACAAGTGGAATTTTATGCATCACGAACCCTTAAAAACATCAAAAAAGAATCAAAAAGGTTATGAACCTCATATATTTGACCCTTACGTATCAACCCTCACATGTGACCAATACATATAAGGTAAATGACCCTTATGATTCAAATGACATTTATATATCGTACATAACAATTCACAATGTTTGGGATCCTCACACATCATAAATAAAAAAATTGGTTTCCCATAATTATCATAGATTTATATATCATAGGGGATCTCAACACATTTGAAATTTCCAAATAGATGGGGTCCCTTACATATCCATGGTACCTCTACATATCACCACAAGGTGACCCTTATTTCCTTTTACAATGAGTTACTTTTATGGATAATAGGGTTAATCAACACTTATCTGAATTCAGATGAATAGGTGACCCTTACATATGAGGGAGTTAATCTTACATATTCCCATTTCTATGGATTTACATTTTTGTATCATAGGGTTACCCCCATGAATTATAGGGATCTCTACACTTATCTTTTTTTTACAAACCCATCATTGAGTAACCTTAATATATGAACACCATTATGTATCTTATCACTTTTATAAGAGAGTTTTCTAGTTTCCCAAAAACCATACATCATTAAAACATGTCTATATTAATCCCAAAACATCCAGATTTTCAATTTATAGAATAACATGACCAAAATTAACTTCCCTAATTTACACCTCTTCGGAAAACCACATATAATGGAATTTCACAACAACTCAACACACGAGCATGATTTTACTCACAATACTTGATCTAGGACCTTTACTGAAACCACCAACACCTCAACAGAGTATTAATACCAATGTTCAATACAATATCAAACATGAATTATAATTATTAAATATATGGGACATTACACTATATATCATTAGCCTATATCAATTACTTAAGTATATTCTTTAGAAAAGGGAAAATTTTGTTTGGATTTTATTTTTATTAGCTAGTTTTTCTCAAATCATAATGTATATTAGATCAAGAAAAAACATTGAATATATTATTGATCATGTTATAAAGGAATAAATAATCTCATTAAGGAATATCTTTTATATACATATAATAGTAAATTGAGCCTTCATTAGGCTCACACTATATAAGAAAAAACCACATGTTTTAGTTCTCTTCGTAGAATATGTTTATAATATTGCGAATATATGTGTTCGAATCAATCCAAAATACATTTTATATTTTTCTAAAATGATCTTAATATATAGTATGTATGCTAATTATAATATCCAAAACTTTTTTATATTATATTTTTCTTTTAAACACACTTTGATATATTGTATAGTATAGTATAAATCACTTGAACCATATAATAAAAACAAAAACATATTGTCTACATCAATATAGAAAATTAAATACTATGATTGAATAAATTAAATAAAATTAAAAATAGTACAATGGGAAAATAACAAATAATAAATAACACACATTGAATTAGAAATTGAGGTGTATTTTTCCTCCTAAAAATATCATAGTCGTAAACAACACTGTAATATGAAAACAAAACATTAGAAATATGATTGGAATTTTTATTGAGAACTTTGAGAGAATACTAAACAAATGATTATTAAATGAAATAAGAGGACTCTATAATAAATGTTAAGGTAAAACTATTATTGAATCATATTATTAATTAATTTTGATTTTTTTTCTTATAAAATAAATTTCATTTATGGAATAATTACATTAAAATTCGTCAAGGATTTTTTTTTCAAAACCTAAATTTTTATATGAACAATAAAAATATAGTTTTTTTAAAAAAAATGTGTCTTATGATATAATATTGATGTAAGGGTGACTTTATAAATTATAAAATGGCTATATCAACCCAAAATAAGTTTAATATGATAAATAATTTGTTTAAAAAAAATAAATTCTATTTACAATGTCTAAAATGATATTTCATTCCATGAAAATTGTTTTTCAATTTTATTCTATCCTTTCATTTTTAGAAACTAATATATTCACTGATTGAAGTGTTTTCATAAAAAATATATGTATTTTTAATTTTTTTTATTCATAGTCTCAAATAATACATCTATTTTATGTCATTAACCACCCTCTTTGGGACTCTACTTGGGTAGAAAATGGGTTATAATGTGACCAATGAAGCCCAAATTTAATAGGTTATGGGTTTCTAACTAGAAAAAAGGGTATAATATTACACACACACACACAGATATATATATATAAGGTATTCCATTTATTATGAAAATTTTACAAAACTATGACAAAAAAATTCAAAACCCTTTCATAACATATTATTAATATGATTCAATTTATGTCATATCATAAAGTGACAAATCAAATTTCATAAATAGACACATGTCTTTCATCTCCATTATAACTTAGAAAACATATACTGTTATCCACCTCCATTAACAAGTGTCCTATTTATGGTGATAATTCCACATAGCACCACCACTGACTATATTTAAGTAATCTAAAAATAGTTTAATAAATAAGGGGAGATCATATAATAAACTTAGAAGGTTACTACTCAAATATTAAATTTGTCAAAATTAAATGAAGCCTACTAATTCATTCAAATACGAAATAAATAGTGTAATAAAATAAATAACACTAACTCCCAATGATAACCATAAAATATATTCTATTAAACTATATATTACCATCTCGATTTTAACTATAAAAATATTTACATAACATATTATCATACAGACACCACTACACAACAACCATCAGTCATCATCATCTAGGAACCCAGTTGTTTTTCACCAGTGGTGACCAAAATTTAATAAAAAAATTACATTCCACCCATAGGGACCCAATAAATACAACATAATTCAAAATAAGTAATATTCCCATAGAGAACTCTATTAATATACAACTCAATATCTATAACACTAAGTATATATCCCTCTACACATAACTCACCTTAATCTCATCATCACTGATATATTTTTATCATGACATAGGTAAATTTCCATAATACACACATCCATTAGTTAGGCCACTTTCTACCTATTGGGACTCTCTCTAGTTATATAGGTGTCCACCCTTTGGTACTCTCCCCACCAAAGCCCATATCAATTGGGAAATGTTTAACCTTTGGTGATTCTCACTATCTTACTTGGTGTCCACCCTTAAGGACTCTCCTATCTTTAACCTATTTCATCATCACCACATCGCATATCTATGATTACTAGCCATATAGTCCACTCTATTATCATCTTCAGTATTAAATTTCACTATCACATAACTAGATACATGTCCCACATTACTATTAAGTATTTTCAAATAGATTCACTCCCCTCCATCCATTTATTCTCCCACCAATGATACTAAACATTCAATTGTCTATGGGAATCTATCCACACCATATAGTTATAGGATTCTCAACTATTTCAGATATAATTTAAATCCAAGGGAGTATAAATAACTCACATCATTATAATTCCATATACCATGAACATATACTAGCACCCCAAGCTCATTAAACAACCAAAAAATATCAACTAACCACATAAAATTCAACCACATCATCAACCTCATTACCGCTAATTCATACCTCTATTTATTTATTCTAGATTACTTATCAAGGGGTTTACACCATATTTAACATACAAAACCATTATCAAATCATTCAAGAATATTCATAAAATAATTATATACTACACAAACCCTAGTAAATTTGGAATAGAAACATTCATAGTTTTCATCACCACTGTATTATTCACACCACACTTTGTAACTCATTTCAAAAAATATCATCCAAATACAGAATATGGAACAGGTCCATGCATGTACACAGTGGACCCATGTAACATATTGTTACATTATCCATCAATCATTACTAACACGTCGAATCATTTTCCCTGAATGTGGAATGGACCTCATGTGGGTTTTTCCGGACCCAAGTCAAAATTCATAACTTTTAATCTTTTCACCTTCAATGTATCATATATAGTTTTTCACTATTTTATTATCAATATTCAACATTATTAGGTAAAAATGTATATCAAAAATTTATAATGAACCATAAACATAAATACCCACCTCTCTTAACATATTAAATAATAAAAATATGAATTTTAAACATTATTAGTTAATGATTCATTATTTGTTCATCATATCTTCCATTCATAAACTTATTATCTCTATCAAGTCAACATTCTATGTTCATAAAAATATATTTCTAATAATTATCATGCATCATTTTTACCAGTATCCAATTTTAGTAATAATCTATCAATTTTAAAATATATCTTATTTCAATTATTCAATAATAGTAATTATTTCACCAATTACATATTCATAAATCATAACAAACTTAAATTTACAATATAATCATTTCAATAAATTATTGGAAAGCTAGGTGTTTGTCTATGTGGTAATTTCACCATGTAATTTTCTATTTTACTAGGGTTAAAATCATAGTGGACTCATTTAGGGGGAATTTATGGGTTATATATGGCCATTAATTAGTATGGAATAGAAGTGGTAGGGGTGGAATTTAACTATAAGAAATGGAGTGGAACAGAAGATATGGGTGGTGGTGGTTGGTGCACTATGAGTTGGAATAATATATACCATCAGGTTAAGGATTTGTCCTTTAGGATCTGATCCCTTCAGGCCACCTATTTCCATAGAAATTAGATGACAATTATCTGGGCCATTAGTCCATTTATATTTAAAAAAATAGGTTCACATAGTGTATGTCAATCATTTTGGACATGGATAAGTCTTGAATGGATAAGGTACCTAGTTATGCATATTTTTTTAAAAATCCCCACAATGGGAAAATATTTCTCTACATTATTATGAATCATTTACGCAAAATGGAATTTCATCAGTATGGTAGATTAAAAAGTATTTTAAAATATATGTTAATTCAATTAACCTAACCTGATTGCATAATAAACACCATTAATTTATCACCCAATGATATAAATTGATCATTTTTAAAAAAATATCTTCTTCCCTTATCTTCAATGCCCCACCAAACATAATTCTCACAAAATAACATCTCCTTACTGAAATGGATAGAGTAAATAGAGTCGATGGAAAATTATCACATTGAATAAAATTAATTCCAAATTAAATATATTTTACTTCCGTATTTCTACTTAATTTTTTTCCATTCAATTTTTACAATTCAATTCATTTTGAAAATTTATTTAACTTAAGTAACATATCATCAAATATTCATCTCCTTTATTAACATCTCTATGAAATACTAAAACGTTCCACATTATTTATTCAGTAAAAATAAATTCATTATTGATGAAGTATACAATTAATTAAATAATAATAATATTCCACCAACACTCTACATATGTTAGAAAACCATCCATCTATGAAAAGAATTATTTCACAAAATGAGGACAAGAAACATACCTCGATTCTAATGGTGCACTAAAAATCAAATTAAAAGAAATACAAAATTACCATTTTCTTTTATTATCAGAAAAAACATTAAATTTTCATAATCACTCGAAATTAATATTTTTGAGTCTCTACATTACAAATGCCTTTATAATTTTTCATTCCCAAAGATATTATATTATAATCATGAGAATGGAAACAACTATATCCAACAAAATATTCAAATTTTACTATAAAAGATAATTCCACATAAAATACTATAAGAACACATAAAAAATAACGATATTCAGCTCCCATATACAATTACGTTTTACATGTTCTCTCCTCAATATCATCATACCTATAAAGAAATTATACTAGGGTAATAACTAATTCACACAAAAACTTCACTTGGTGACTAATAATTTCCACCACATAATCCACAAAAATCATATCATAATCAATTTACAAATTAATCAAAAGAGTATGAAATGTATTTTACTAATTATTTTGTCGATACGATACAAGGAAAACATCATGATCCTCTTCCAACCATGGAGGTTGCGACAACTGATAATATTTCTCTCCAACATATTCAAACACTTTAAATGGAAAATAATCATAGTGATATCTTTCTTATCTTATGAATCTTATGATGACCAAATCAAGTTACAATTCACAAGGACACATGATCTCCAACCACAAACCCTAGTAACCTCATCCATCGATCTTTTGAATATTTCAAGCTACTATAAACAATTCTCAGAAAAAGTAGAATGATTTAAAAAGTTTAGTTTGTATACTAAACAATATAACACAAAATTGGAGCATCCTAAACTACTAAAATCCAACAAAATAGAAAACCAGATAGTCACTCATAGAAAGTTTTATATGGTGTCATACCAATGGATGAATAAATGTTCTTATTATTATAAATCATGACCAATGATAAATGGTTTATCTTTAATCCTTTAAAATATATGGTATAAATTCTTAATATATCCTATATATTTTATATTATATATTCAGTTTGACCATCAATGTATGGGTGAAATTTTTTGAGATTTTAAAAAAGGGTACCAAAGGTGCATTAGAATACTCTAAAAATTGATGATATTAATTAATAACCATTTTTATAAACTATTTTCTTTAAAAAAAATTGAAAATTTTATACCTTAATTATATAAATATTTTTGAAACTATCCATGTAGATCAAATATTTATTATAAGTAAAGTCATTGACTAAACTTATATATCCATAACAAACGAAATAACATTGGACCATCATATAATATGAGTATAGACTATAAAAAATCAAGAGAATTATCCTCGCACACCCACTAAGGAATTTCCAAAGGACAAAAAAATATTACTAGAACATGAACATCAACTTTTACATGTTAGAATATATGAGATCAATAATCAAATTGAGCTTACTAATTCATTAAAAACCACCAAAACATATATATAAATGTGTGAAGAATATTTATAATCCTAGGATAAACTATCCATGATAAAACATGAATTCATGAATAAATACTTCTTATATACTCTGGGAAACAAATAACATTCTATGTAAATCAGTTGATGCACTTCATCATCAGAAAAACCACCCAAAGCAGCACTCTTAATGATCAAATATCCCTATATTTCTACCCCATGGTCTTTGATATTTGACTTATTTACCACCAAATAAAGGAAGATGACACCATCCTGTGATATATAAATCCCCTACTATCTTTACATTCATAACAATGATAAAGAGATTATAAAAAAAATTCACTTTATATGTCTCACTTATCAAATAATAATCCTCACAATGAGTCATCCATCTCTATAATTCAACAACCACATTTACCTTCCTAATGGTATATGTGATTTCAAAATCATAATAATCATGAGAAATTATTCTCTATATTTTCCCTATATTATTTACCACAATTTAAAATATAATTTTCTATATTCTATATTCACATATTTTTTATTCTATTATATTTACATGAGTCATGAGAGATTCAGTATATTTCACCCTATATGTGGTTACATGTTTACCTATTATATTGGAGATCAATTTTAGAATTGATTTGTATCCAGGTGTTCTACATAACATGATGTCGGTTTATTGTATGGATCATATAAAGCATAGCATTTTGAAAATATTGATTGATGATATATTGTAATTAATTTTTATTTGAAATAGCGTGTCTCCATGGGATTATACTAAGTTATTCTTAATGATATAAAATGGTAGTATGACGTTGTCTACATATTATTGGTTTTATAATCATTTTATGAGGTAAAATTGATATCATATTTTCAGAATTTGTTTTCCAACTAGTTGGAGTGAGAAAGTTTTTTTATTAATTTATGATCAAAATATCATATGATGATAGATAAGGACTAATATATCAGTAAAACATTCCATTAATTTTGACATGGTAATTTTTAGTTTTTTTTTGACATTTAGAGGTTTGAGCGCACCATTAGTGTTTATGGGGTCGATGAATAGGGTGATTAAGCCCTACCTAGATGATTTTTTGGTTTTCACCATTGATTATATTTTTGTTTCTACAATAATAAGATAATATATTATAGAGAAAATTAATATTTTTTGGAAGTTTATCAAGGAGTTTTAGTTATATTATAAGGAATCGATGAATTTATTGTTCTATATAAGGAATATTTTTTATGTTATAAAATTTTAGGGATTTCTTTAGGGATGGACCTAATGAAGATTGTGATTTTTATTGTTTTGAATCCATACAATTGTTTTCTAAAGTAAATATTAGTTTATTTTGAAACAATAAATATTTTTATGTCCCGAAATTTGAATCCAAAATCATGAGATAATGGTTTATCCATTGTTTTATTTCAAAATACCCCTCTCCTTCATGTTTAAATACTCCATCTCACCCCCTAGTGGAAGCACATCCAAAATTAATATCATTAAAATATATTTGACCAATTAACTCCACTAAAGAATCCTATAATCCTTAGAGTCATTTTATTCCCTTTACAATTTATCCCTCTAAGTAATTAGATCCTTTGAATTTGAGTAAACTTCATGGATGAGGAAATCTTAATTCCCCTTCATTTCAGTATTTCATATTGCGATCTTTTATTTTCATTTCCATTTTTAAACTAATCTATAAAAAATTAATCCATAAGAATATTTACATAATTTCAATGTTATTGTGATACTATTTAATGGCCATATACTATTTAAAACATATATATAATATATCTATCCCTATTTGGAAATGACTAGTTAATAGTCGGATTTGTAACATAGGAATAAATTTCCAATACTTTAAGTATCACCACCATTATGGATGGTTAGTGTAACTTGTATAATTTTATATAAATGTTACTATGAAACTTCTATTTTTATATAATCTATTTATAACAAATATATAATCACTATCCTTCATTTGAAACATTTTCCAAAAACATTCAGGTCTTCTTTTTATTTTATTATGAACCCAATTTCCAATGTTGGGTGGTCATTAGGGTGAGATAACAATGCTTAGAATTCCATAATTAAATGAAGAGTATGAGAGGTTGAATAATACTAAGAAGGGTCTTATTTTATAATATGGGACTCTCATATTGATTAATTCCATAATTAGGAAATCTATCCGAGTAACAATACTTGTTACCCTTATTATAAAAGTGATTGATTAATTCAGTGAATCATTGAGGATTATATCTATTTGAGAGGTTCTTTATATTCACCTTAATTTTTTATTAGTTATGATATAATTTAAATACAAATAATTTGGAACTCTATAATGTATTTCTTTCAGGGGAGGTGGTTGGAGTTATGGTTTCGGGAATATTACGCCAATGAAAATGGATATATATGTATCCCCATGAACAAAATAAAAATATATATAGTTTTATTCCTTCTAATGAGATATTCCATATCATTTAAGTTCATTCAGTAAGGAATATTATAAAACCATTTAATTTTATATATCCCCAACCATATTTGTCTCATTTAATTTCGTGTATCCAAAACTAATGAAGTTCCTTTAATTCTGTGTTTTAAGTAATAATGACGTTCCTTTTACATTCATGCATATAAGACCAATTATATTATTTTTAAGTTCATTTTCTTATGACCATTCAATTACCTTTTATTTTCATGTATATAAGATTAATGATGTTTCTATTAAGTTCATGTTTCCCTGACTAATAATGTTCCTTTTATGGTCTTTCATTCAAGAATAATAAATTTATTTTTATGTTAATGTATCCTGGATAATTTAAGTTCCTTTCATTATCATGTTTTCATGACCAATGAAGCTATTTTTAAGGATTGTGTCTTGGATTGTTCAAGTTTCATTTTAGTTTTTTATACAAATACCGCAACATCTTCATGTTTTGTTTTATATGACTTGGACTATATCTAAGAAAATTAATGTCACATGGAATGGACTACTATGTGTATGTTCCAAGAAATTGTTGGTATGAAATTTATTCATAAGAATAACTTTCTTGTCTAACATAACACGTGGGTTTCAAAATGGTAGGTTTGGTATCACACAAGACTAAATTCATAATTGGTTTTTATAATATCTATTAGTAACTAAAAATGGAATAATTATTGGACACATATGTGATCTAAACCATTGAACAAAATTTGGGATATACAACAGATCAGAAACAAATTTATTTCCATGGACCATTCACATGAAAAAAATATTTTAGAAGAAGAATATCAACAATTATGGTCTATGTAATGAGATACATGTGAATATCCTGTACTAAAATATGTTTTAATGGTTAAGAAAGATACATTATCTCATTATTAGGGGAATAATTTATTAATTTCATCCACATGATTACACATTTTAGTACGGGAAACCAGAAGGTTCCCATTACAAATTTATTAAATGAAATTTGGGACCACCTAAAAATTTATAGTGAAAAAAATCAATTAAATTACGCGATGTTGGATAAGGCCATGATAAAGTGATCTTCTAGGAATTTTTTAAGAGAAATGATATGACATTATGATCTTTTAAGACATCAAAGTTAGTGAAAATTAGTTATCTAAAACGAGAAACTATGGATAATTATGTATTTAATCAAGGATATTAAGGGTAGATAATATTACATTCTAAAGAGGTTTATTAATGAATCTATTAGATGAAATAAATAATATTTTTTAAAATGTGTTATTTGTAATTGAATCTTATATGAAGATGAACCATTTGAAAGGGGGAAACACTCACTTTCGAAAATTTTAAGACCAAATAAGAATAAATTTTTAAATAAAAATTGTGTCTATAGTTAAGGATGGATATTTAAGGTTAACCATCTTTTATCTTTTATATAGTGTCAACCCTTCCAAAAATATTAATATTTTCTTTGCAAACTCTAAAATAATTATGTGTTGGGAAGTGAAGGATTCATGAAACATGGTCTGTAATGGGTCTTATATAGTGAGGCTACTAAGGATTTTATAAAATGGGAAAATTGACACTTATATTGTATATAGTGGTATCTCTCTCTCATTAGACTCGTATTTGGAGTCTACCTAGAGAATTTCTTCTCTAAATACAAGCTACCAAAGGAATCACTCACTAATAATGTGATTTTATTTGAATATCATTCTATTAATTGTTATATGTATATATCAAAATGAGTGTGAGGGGGTCTATTAATTAGAAAATACTCATGGTTTTAGGACTGTAAAATTTAGTTCTTCAGATAGTGTACTATTTTCATATCCAGGTTAGAATACTTACCCCACTTATCAAATGACGATGTTAACACAAAAGATCCCCACTATTTCCTAAAAATAATATTTGGGTCACATAAAATTCATGAGAACATATATGATCCATAATTTCTGATAAAAAATGAATTTTACATCATATAATATCATATGGATTCTTAGAAATAATTCACTATAACCAGAAATAATTTTTTGGTCGATTAATTACTTTGTGGATACTAAGCATTCGCACAATCAGACCACAAATGAATTCTCCATAATATAAAATTCATATATTCACAAGAAGGTATCACCTCTACAATATAATTAGCATCCCAATACATGTAATTAATATATGGAAGTTTAATTTTTATGCTTTTGAAAATCATCACCTATGATAAACAAATAACAGCTCAAAACAATGGATCCATATGTATATTTTTTCTACAAGCGCTATCAAATCAATGATTCTAAAATTATCTATACCCCTTGTAATATGGTTTAACAGTAGTAGGAGTTTTCTAAGGATATGATATACGAGTCTTTAAGAATGGGTTTAAATGTTTTAACAAACATTTATTCAATAATAGATTAAATCCACATCCAAATTCTGAGAATAGTTTCTCACTATTACATCGCCAAATGTGGAAACATTTTTCAAGTAACTTTAGCGTTAATTTTTTAAATAATCTTGTGGGAAATAGATATCCTAATTATTAATTCATCTAAGAGTGATGTGCCTTATATATCTCATATTTTCTGTATAAGGATCCTAATATTCTCTAAAAACATTAGGTAATATATTTATATGGTTATAAATTCTCTATATTAATCGGGTTTTTTTTCAGATTTAAAAAAATATGATTGAATGGAATGAAAATTATCATTGACATATTCATTATGAATCACATAGTTTTCATGATATTGCTCAATAAAATGATACTATCAATGATAATTTTCTTCACTCGAATATTTTAAGACCAAGAGAAGAATCAAAACCCATGAATATGAATCGTTTAAAAAAATCATTCAATGACCAAGAGTGTGAGATATAATGAGTGTGTTTTTTTAATGATACATCATCCATTTGAATTTATTATTTAAATCTATGTTCTCTATCATTTTAAATATTTTTTGGCTTCTCATGAATTTTATAAGTACATAGCGAGTGATAAAAATTTAATTGAATCCTTTTGAATATTTAATGATGATGGATTCTTACAAATTATAATTTAAAAAATACTTGAGGAAATGAAGAAACATATGATAGATTAATTATACAATGAATTTTTTACTCTTATATAGGAATTTATAGGCTAGATATGAATCAAAAGTGTCATCATCATAATTAGATGTTAACCAATTGGATAAAATATATAAATTGATTGATATTCTTCTACACTTATACACTCACATGAATATAAGAGAGTTGGATATGTGGTGTATATAAAATAAATGTACAATATAGTTAACTTGTTAGATAAAATATTACATGTTCTGATTTCCTCTTATACTTTTGTTTTGAAATGGGTATATATGATTTAGATACACAACACATATACCATCACTATAATCCAATGTTATTCCTTTTTAACATCAGATATTTAGGGACTCGATATAGATCAAATCATAAAGGATGTTTTTATGGATGATTTAATAATAAAGAAATGTTTAAATACCCTAAATTTAAATATTTTTATACTTTTTAAAAACCATTTTAACCAAATATATAAGTGGACTTGAAGGTTCCCTAATTGTTTCCCAGATAAATAAACCTACAATGAATAGATTAATTTTTCATAGGATCATCTGTCAGTCCCCATTATATTTGTGGATTTTTTTATTGTTTTTTTAATTTAACCTAAACTTTTAAGGTAATGGATTAGAAATAATAAATTTTAATTTTTCCTATGTCTCTATTTATAAATTTTCTTACCTACCAATATTTTATCCATATCCCATTGATTTATGCACTACATATTTCCTGATCCATGATAGAAACTATCCTAGTGAGTGGAGCATCAAATTGTAACACCAATAGAATTTAGTATATATTTTATTTTAAATAAATACAATTTTTAATAGCTTGTATCATATAAAAAACTAAACTAAAATAATCAGTGAAACATTTTTTTTGAGATAGAATTATATGTATTAAGTGTGATTATTATAAAATAGTTACTAAATTAACAGGTATAAAATGAAGTAACTGCGTAATAAAATCTTTGTATAAAAGAGAACCACTGGAATTATGTATAATAATTCTTATATATGAGGTGAAAATTTTTAATCATGTAAGGGGCATGCATCATTAAGAGGTTACCTAGAAAAATTCCAAGATAAACCTCAATATGTATGACTTGATTGAAATCGAATATGTGAAATATTCAAGCTATTAAGAATTACCATGAGGCACATTAAAGATGAATCACCACTCATGGATTCCACCCATACTTATTTCTCCCTTACTTCATATTTAGTGGTCTATGATATTTTAAAAATATATGTTATGATGATATAGATATGTAATTTTTAAGGTAATATATTTTAAATATGTTTATATATATTATGAATATTCTATATAATTAACATTTAAATAATGAATTTAATAAAATAAAAAGGGTATATTTAGTAAAAATATAATGATAAAATTCAATTTATTATTAGTAAATAAATAATTAATTATGAATAAATTCATTTAATATCGAAAGATATATTTTCATAGAACTGTTTTTAAAATATTGTTTATTTCTATCTTAAATTAAATTTAACACTATTAATGAAATATTATAATAAATATTTTTAATGTAAAAATAAATATATTAATTCTCATTTAATTGGTAATTTATAAGAAATAATATTAATAACAATTAATGTTAAATAAGCATGTTTCATAAAAAATAGTTTTTATTTGTATTTTCTATTTTTGTTTAAAAGTGAAATTTCAAAATTTTATATTTTTCATTTGATAAAATTAACTTCCGTTTTTGATTCATAATTTCAATATTACTTTACGTTAAATTTTTTGGATTTTTATAAAAAAGGCTGAATTTTTAGGTGAATATGAGAAATCCAATTTTTAAAAAATTCATAATTTTAATTTCATCATCGTTACATAAGAATGACTTAAGAATTTATAAAACCATATTCATGAATAAATATATATCTAATAATTAAATATTTCACTTTAAATTAATATGTTAAATATATAAACATATGTTTTACATTTTTGAACCTATGTATTATTTTATTCTTATGAAAAAATATTTTTCCCTTTTTTAATAAAGTATTAAAATGATTTAATTTTTTTCTGGAATAGTTTTAAAGCAAAAAAACTCTCCCATTTTAATCATAGACTAATAATTTTTTTTTACGAATTAATAATCTTATTAGTTTTGGCCTAAATTCATTTTTATTATTAAAAACATATTTCTCTCTATAACATTTTTCTTTGTGTGGTACATTTATTATTTAAAAATTAATATTTATCACAGTTATAAATTAAATATAATAAATTTAATTTCATATTTGTTATATTAAATTATAATATAATTAATTAAGAGTATTTCATTTTTTTCCATAAAAATAAATATTGGTAAAAGTTAGTCCCCATGACAAAGACAAAAATATGGTAAAAGTATTAAATCAAGGTGTAAAGACCTAAAATATCGTAAAATATTTAATTTTAATGATTATATGAGTTATTCATAGAAATTCACTTATCTTATCTTCATTTTCTCAAAAAATGGATCAAATTTCATTGAATGTGGAATTCCCTTTTATATTAATAAGTTTATAATCAAACAATCCACTTGTTGAACATATAAAAAGATCCCTAAAACACCCCTTTAAAACCACACGATTTTTTTATTCCTCTCAATACTCTTCCATATTTTATTATCAAACAATACACTATCCTATTGGATTCAATATAGTCCGTAATGATTTTCAAAATTCCTTCCACACAGGAAGACTTATAGGAGAAGATATGATTTCTTTTTTTGTATGTAATTTTTTCTTATCATTATATTTCATTTATATTGATCATCCACATCTACTCAATATAATTTTTTATATATAATAAAATATATAAAATTTCAGCATAATTTTTAAATAATTATGTTTTAATGAAATTACTTCATAATCATACATATATATTGATTATAGCTTGTTCTTGATGGGGTCAGTTTATCTGGATACATGAATGATATTATAAATTTCATCCTTGGGTGACTATGAAAACCTATTTTCTAGTAAGATATGTAATTAATTTTTGAATAATATTTTTTTCTATGGGTTTTTCATATTAATATTTAATTCATTATTAATATAAAACCTCTTATTCATTAAAAATAAATGAAGCAGTCATATAATAGATTTCATCTTGGTGAATGATACTCGAAGCTCTCATGGAATTCCCCTACTTTACTACAAATACGGGCATTAACAGTGCTAAAAACGGGCTTTAACAGTGCTAAAAAAGCGCTGTAAAGCTCGGTGCTGATAAAGGGGTACTTTATCAGCGCTAAAAGAGCGCTGATAAAGGTGTATTTTATCATCCCTTTTTTAGCACTGATAAATACCCTCTCTACTACTATGAAAAAATCTGTAGCAGCACACCCGAACACCTGCAAAAAAATCAGCATCTCAATAATCTAATTAAATCAAGTATACCCATACAAAATTAACTCATAAATCATAATATAATTAGACCAAGTATACCCATAGAACAAGTATACTCGTACACCATTAACACATAATTCATAAGTTAATTAAGTACAAAAAGAATTCCATTCAGAATTCAGGATGTTGGGTCTATTCAAGGGTTTCGGTGGCTATCCAAGGGCTGGTAGGGGGTGTCTGAGGGGCTTTTAAGGGGGTGGCTGGTGTCCAAGGTGTTGGGGGGGGGGCTTTACAGGGGTGGGGGTGTCCATAGGGATGGGGGTGTTCAGGGGGTGGATTGGTGTCCAGGGGGGTGGGGGCGGTCAAGGGGGTGGATTGGTGTTTGGGGGGGCTTTCCAGGAGGTGGGTTGATTTCCAATGTGTCAGGGGGGCTTTACAGGGGGTGGGGGTGTCCAAAGGGGTGGGAGTGTCTAGGGGTGGATTGGTGTCCAGGGGGTGGGGGGCGGTCCAGGGGGTGGATTGGTGTCTGGGGGGGGGCTTTCCAGGGGTGGGCTGGTGTCCAAGGTGTCGGGGGGCTTTACAGGGGGTGGGGGTGTCCGGGGGGTGGATTGGTGTTTAGGGGGGTGGGGGCGGTCCCGGGGGTTGGTGGGGTTGACTCGTACACATCACTAAGGACCCTTTGAGTGATAGCAGTCACACCATGCCTCGGATTGAGGTTGGGTTGACTCATACACATCACAAAGGACCTGTGGATCATTCTCCTAAAGAATCAACACAATCCAAATGCGTTTGGTTGAATTTCTGCAGGTCAGTTGTAGTTTTGACTTAAAATCGGGTCCATTTTAAACAAAATAGAGACCCTTTGAGTGGTACCGGCCATACCATGCCTCATATTGAGGCTATTTTTACTCATACACGTCACCAAGGACCCTTGGATCGTTCTTATAAAAGATCAAGGCAATCTGAATGCGTTTGGTCAGATTTTCGTAGGTCAGTTGTTGTTTTCAATTAAACTTGTGTCCATTTTAAACAAGAGAGACCATTTGAGTGATAGCGGTCACAAATTGCCTCGTATTGAGACGAGGTTGACTCATACATGTCACAAAAGACTTGTGGATCATTCTCCTAATGGATCAACACAATCCGAATGTGTTTGGTCAGATTTCTGTAGGTCAGTTGTTGTTTTCACTTAAAATCGTGTTCATTTTAAACAAAAGAGAGACCCTTTGAGTGGTACCGGCAACCTTGTGCCTCATATTGAGGCGAGGATGGCTCGTACATGTCACCAAGGACCGTTGGATCGTTCTTATAAAATATCAAGGTAATCTGAATGCGTTTGGTAGGATTTTCGTAGGTCAGTTATTGTATTCAATTAAAATTGTGTCCATTTTAAATAAAATAGAGACCCTTTGAGTGATAGCGGTCACACCGTGACTAGGATTGAGGTGGGTTTGAATCTCACTCGTCTCAAAGGACCTGTGGATCGTTCTCCTAAAGGATTAACAAAATCTGAATGCCTTTGGTCAGATTTTCGTAGGTCAGTTGTTGTTTTCACTTAAAATCTTGTCCATTTAAAAAAAAAGAGAGACCCTTTGAGTGATATCAGCCACACCGTGTCTCATATTGAGAGGTTTTTGACTCGTACACATCACAATGTACCTTGGATCGTTCTCCTAAAGGATCAACACAATCCGAATGTGTTTGGTCGGATTTATGTAGGTCAGTTGTTGTTTTCACTTTAAATCGTGTCCATTTTAAACAAAATAGAGACTCTTTGAGTGGTACCGGCCACACCGTGCCTCATATTGAGGTGGGGTTAACTCGTACACATGACCAAGGACCCTTGGATCGTTCTCATAAATGATCAACACAAACCAAATTCATTTGGTCGGATTTTCATAGGTCAGTTGTTGTTTTCAATTAAAATTGTGTCTATTTTAAACAAGAGAGGCCCTTTGAGTGATAGCAGTCACACCGTGCCTCAGATTGAGGAAGATTTGACTCATACAGGTCACAAAGGACCTTTGGATCGTTCTACTAAAGGATCAATACAATCCCAATGCATTTGGATGAATTTCCGTAGGTCAGTTTTTGTTTTCACATAAAATCATGTCCATTTTAAAAAAAATTGAGACCCTTTGAGTGGTATCGGCCACACCGTGCCTCAGATTGAGGCGAGGTTGACTCGTACTCGTCAAGAAGGACCCTTGGATCGTTCTTATAAAATATCAAGTCAATAAAAATGTGTTTGGTTGGATTTTCATAGGTCAGATGTTTTTTTCAATTAAAATTGTGTCCATTTTAAACAAGAGAGACCCTTTGAGTGATAGCAGTCACACGGTGCCTCGAATTGAGGCGGGGTTGACTCATACATGACAAAAATGACCCTTGGATCATTCTCCTAAAGGATAAACACAATCCGAATGTTTTTGGTTGAATTTATGTAGGTCAGTTGTTGCTTTCACTTAAAATTGTGTCCATTTTAAACAAAATAGAGACCCTTTGAGTGGTACCGGCCACACTGTACCTTAGATTGAGCCAAGGTTGACTCATTCACGTCACCAAGGACCCTTGGATCGTTATTAGAAAAGATAAAGTCAATACGAATGCGTTTGTTCAGATTTCCATAGGTCAGTTGTTGTTTTCAATTAAATTTGTGTCCATTTTAAACCAGAGAGACCCTTTGAGTGATAGCGGTCACACGGTGCTTTATATTGAGGCGGGGTTGACTCTTACATGTCAAAAAGGACCCGTGGATCATTATCCTAAAGGATCAACATAATCTGAATGCGTTTGGTCGGATTTCCGTAGGTCAGCTGTCGTTTTCAATTAAAATCGGGTTCATTTTAAACAAAAGAGAGACCCTTTGAGTGGTACAGGCCACACCGTACCTCGGATTGAAGCGGCTATAGCTCATACACGTCACCAAGGACCCTTGTATCGTTATTATAAATGATCAAGTCAATCCGAATGTGTTTGGTTTGATTTTCTTATGTCAGTTGTTGTTTTCAATTAAAATTGTGTCCATTTTAAAGAAAAGAGAGAACCTTTGAGTTATAGTGGTCATATTGTGCCTCGTATTGAGGTTGGGTTGAATCTTACACGTCAAATAGGACTTGTGGATCATTATCTTGAAGTATCAACACAATCCTAATGCTTTTGGTCAGATTTCCATAGGTCAGTTGTTGTTTTCACTTAAAATCGTGTCCATTTTAAACAAAAGAGAGACCCTTTGAGTGGTACCAGCCGCATCGTGCCTTGGATTAAGACGGTGATGGCTCTTACACATCACCAAGGACCCTTGTATCGTTCTTATAAAATACTAAGGCAATTTAAATGCGTTGGGTTGGATTTTCGTAGGTCATTTGTTGTTTTCAATTAAAATTGTGTCCATTTTAAACAAAAGATAGACCCTTTGGGTGATATCGGTCACACCGTGCCTCAGATTGATGCATGGTTGACTCGTACACGTCAACAAGGACCCTTGGATCATTATCCTATAGGATCAACACAATACAAATGCGTTTGGATAGATTTCCATAGGTCAGTTTTTGTTTTCACTTAAAATTGTGTCCATGTTAAACAAAAGAGAGACCATTTGAGTGATACCAGCCACACCGTACCTTGTATTGAGGCGGGGTTGACTTGTACACATCACAAAGGACCCTTGGATCGTTCTACTAAAGTATCAACACAATCTTAATGCGTTTGGTCAGATTTCCGTAGGTCAGTTGTTGTTTTCACTTAAAATTGTGTCCTTTTTAAACAAAATAGAGACCATTTGAGTGGTACCGGCCACACCGTGCCTCAGATTGAGGCAGAGTTGACTCTTACATATCACCGAGGACCCTTGGATCGTTATTCTAAAAGATCATCACAATCCGAATGCGTTCGGTCAGATTTTCGTAGGTCAGTTGTTGTTTTCAATTAAAATTGTGTCCATTTTAAATAAAATAGAGACCATTTGAGTGATAGTGGTCACACTGTGCCTCAGATTGAGGAGGGGTTGACTCATACACATCAAAAAGAACCCGTGGATTGTTCTCCCTAAGTATAAACACAATCCTAATGCGTTTGGTCAAATTTCCGTAGGTCATATGTTGTTTTAACTTAAAATCGTGTCCATTTTAAACAAAATAGAGACACTTTGAGTGGTACCGGCCACACCGTGCCTCAGATTGAGGTAGGGTTGACTCTAACACATCACCAAGGTCCCTTGGATTCTTCTTATAAAAGATCAAGGCAATCCAATTGCGTTTGGTGGGATTTTCATAGGTCAGTTGTTGTTTTCAATTAAAATTGTGTCCATTTTAAACAAGAGAGACCCTTTGAGTGATTGCAGTCACACTATGCCTTGGATTGAGGCAGTGTTGACTCCTACACATCACAAAGGACCCATGGATCATTCTCTTAAAGGATAAACACAATCCAAATTCGTTTGGTTGGATTTTCGTAGGTCAGTTGTTGGTTTCACTTAAAATCGTGTCCATTTTAAACAAAATAGAGACCCTTTGATTGGTACCAGCCACACCGTGCCTCGGATTGAGGCGGGGTTCACTCTTACATGTCAAAAAGGACCCTTGGATCGTTATCATAAAAGATCAAGGCAATCTGAATGCGTTTTTTTATATTTTCATAGGTTAGTTGTTATTTTCAATTAAAATTGTGTACATTTTAAACAAAAGAGAGACCCTTTGATTGATAGCGGTCACACCGTGCCTTGAATTGAGGCGGGGTTGACTCATACACGTCACAAAGGACCCGTGGATCATTATCCTAAAATAGCAACATAATAAAAATGTGTTTGGTTGGATTTCCGTCGGTTATTTGTTGTTTTCACTTAAAATCGTGTTCATTTTAAACAAAAGAGAGACCCTTTGAGTGGTACCGGCCACACTGTGCCTCGGATTGAGCCGTCGATGGCTCGTACACATCACCAAGGACCCTTGTATAGTTATTATAAAATATCAAGGCAATATGAATGTGTTTGGTCATATTTTCATATGTCAGTTGTTGTTTTCAATTAAAATTGTGTCAATTTTAAACAAAAGATAGACCCTTTGAGTGGTAGCGGTCACAAAGTGCCTCGGCATGAGGCAAAGTTGACTCTTACAAGTCACAAAGGACTCTTGGATTGTTCTCCTAAAGTATCAACACAATCCAAATGCTTTTGGTTGGATTTCCGTAGGTCAGTTGTTGTTTTCACTTAAAATCATGTCCATTTTACACAAAAGAGAGACACTTTGAGTGGTACCGGCCACACCATGCCTCGGATTGAGACAGGGATGGATTTTACATGTCACAAAGGACCCTTGGATCGTTCTCCTAAAGGATATAGGCAATCCGAATGTGTTTGGCTGGATTTTAGTGGGTTAGTTTTTGTTTTCACTAAAAATCGGGTCCATTTTAAACAAAAGAGAGACCCTTTGAGTGATAGCGGTCACACCATTCCTCTTATTGAGGAGGGGTTGACTCTTACACGTCACCAATGACCCATGTATCGTCCTCCTAAAGGATCAACACAATCCTAATGCTTTTGGTGGGATTTATGTAGGTTAGTAGTTGTTTTCACTTAAAATCGTGTCCATTTTAAACAAAAGAGAGACCCTTTGAGTGGTAGCGGTCACACCGTGCCTCAGATTGAGGAGGGTATGACTCCTACACATCACAAAGGACCCTTGGATAGTTCTCCTAAAAGATCAACACATCTCTAATGTGTTTGGTCGGATTTCCATAGGTCGGTAGTTGTTTTCACTTAAAATCACGTCCATTTTAAACCAAAGAGAGACCATTTGACTGGTACCGGCCACACCGTGCCTCGTATTGAGGGGGGGATGGCTCTTACACATCAACAAAGACCCATGGATCATTCCCCTAAAGGATTAAGGCAATCTGAATGCGTTTGGTTGGATTTTCATAGGTCTGTTGTTGTTTTCACTTAAAATCGTGTCCATTTTAAACAAAAGAGAGACCCTTTGAGTGATATATGTAACATCGTGCCTCTTATTGAGGTAGGGTTTACTCTTACACGTCACCAAGGACCCTTGGATCGTTGTCCTAAAAGATCAACACAATCCGAATTCGTTTGGTCAGATTTTCATAGGCCAGTTGTTGTTTTTACTTAAAATCGTGTCCATTTTAAACAAAAGAGAGACCCTTTGAGTGGTAACGGTCACACCGTGCATCATATTGAGGTAGGGTTAACTCCAAGACGTCACAAAGGACTCATAGATCATTATCCTAAAGGATCAACACAATCCGAATGCGTTTGGTCAGATTTCCGTAGGTCATTTTTTGTTTTCACTTAAAATCGTGTCCATTTTAAACAAAAAAGATACCCTTAGAGTGGTACCGGCCACACCATGCTTTGGATTGAGGAGGGGATGACTTTTACACGTCACCAAGGTCCCTTGGGTTACTATTATAAAATATTAAGGCAATCCGAATGCGTTTGGTTGGATTTTCGTAGGTCATTTGTTGTTTTCAATTAAAATCGTGCCCATTTTAAACAAAAGGGAGACCCTTTGAGTGGTACCGGCCACACCATTCCTCGAATTGAGGTGGGGTTGACTCTTACACAACTCAAAGGATCCATGGATCTTTCTTCTAAAGTATCAACACAATAAGAATGCGTTTGGTCAGATTTCCATAGGTCAGTTGTTTTTTTCACTTAAAATCGTGTCCATTTTAAACAAAAGAGAGACCCTTTGAGTGGTTCAACATTCTTGCTTGTTGCTAGTCCATATCATCTGTTAAAATGTTAAAATGACCCATTGTAGAATGCATGTTTTAATTAATAACAATTACAATTTTCCTATGAACATTTTCAACAATGTTTCATCTTTTGATCTCCTTAACCCCTCTCAAAAATGACCACCAATTTTACATGTTCCCAGGTCAGATCTTCATTGTATTTGTGTATAATATGCCATCAGGTATGCAGCCCACTCGTTTCTGAACACATCTATATCCTCTTTTGAGTATGAGGATTTTCAGTAGTTAGAGTAGTATTTCAAAATATAAAAATAAATAATTAATAAATAACAAAAATGAACTAGTAGTTGTTTTTGAAAATACCTCTTTAGGGATGCTAGTTTTCTGATGAAAAATGATCTCTTTCATTAATTTACAAACATAATAACTGCAATCATTATCATTTGTTTGTTTTGGACACTGTAATAAAATTTGTCATTAAGAGAATAAGTAACTTGTGTTGAGATGTGTTTGTATAGTGAAATTTTATTATATATACCCTGATATTTGTCCAGACGTAGTACTTGCTCTCCTCTCTATGCTTAGCCCCTGTCCTCATTCCTTTTTTAGATGATAATGATACACTACCCCATCATAACAGAATCCTTGGTAAAATATAATATAAATTATATTACTTTATGTTTAGACCTAAAATGTAAGATATAGTGTCTTATAGATTCACAAAATCCATCATGTGGGGTCGGTTTGATGGATATCCTTGCTTTGAATCTAGAAAATAAATCTTCGGAGTATCCATGTTCACCGCAATTAGCAACCAATGTTTCCTAAAAACACAAAAAGTAGTAAGTAATAAAAGAAGTGAAAATATAATTGATATTCTTTAATTGAATATTATTCCCCATGCATGGTTGGTATTAGGAAAAGTTTGTCATCTGTAATCTTGCTTTCAAAAGTTTTCAGAATGTCGTTCACTATTTCATACCTTTTTTATGGCTCTATTTTTGTTAGGTGTGTTGATGTGATATGAGGAATAATGAGTCCAAATCTTGGCTCATGGTAAAATTCCTTCAACTGTTTTTCATAAATGCGTTGGTCGACAATATAAAATGAATTTAGTCATAATTTTCACAGTAGATCAGCTTTTAAAAAATCAATTCATGGAAACATACCTCATATATACATTTACAACTGTGTGCCTAGACAACCATTTTCAAGGATTTCATTTACATTTTCAGGAGCAACAGAATCTTGACTTTCCTATCCGTATATATTCTCTTCGAAAAACACTAGATGACTGTTACCATCTTTTAGATTCGTATCCATAGGAGTCTTCAATGCAAGTAAATGTGGATAGAGAACATGTGGTGTTATTGTTCTTTCTGTATCTCCTTGGGATCGGTTGGTCGATCCTTTAGATGGTTTTGAGCCGATGTTTGTCACCCCCTTCCCTTTCTCTGTCTATAACAACAATCATTGGTTCAGACCCATTTTTCATTAATTGTTAAGGGTTTATCTTGAAAAAAAGGAAATAAATACCTCTTTATCCGCATGTACTCTTACAATTTGTGATGACCATGTAATGAATGTCCCAATAGCCTTTTGGAACATATGAATATCATCTTCATCAAATGGAATAGGTTGCTCTGCATTTGGCCCATGAGATAAAGTAATCGTCACTTTCAGATGATCTTTCGGAAGTGGTATATTATGCAGTGTGGCATCTGAGATATTGAACACTGTAGCCCTCACTACAAGGTGATATGTGGGTGTTGACAGATATAAATCACAATCATTATCACCTTATAGAAGATCAGTACAGAAAAATTATCAGTGTTTGTCTGATTCACATTTCATGGGAACAATTATCAGAATATTGATTACCATGGATAAGATAGTTCTTTGAGGTGAATGGCTCGTCTCAAAACTGGTGGGGGGTGGGGCAGGTTGTTCACGTGCTGGTTGTTCCTGAGTTGTGTCTTTCCTTTTCTTTCCACCCATAAACGTTTCTAGAAACTCTCCCAGTCATTGAAATTGTTCTTCGAGGGTTTTTATTTTTTCGCTCATTTGTTCCAATTTTTCATTTGTATCATCCATTTTTTTATTCTTCTCAAAATATACTCAGGGTGTCACCCCATACCCTACACCTCTGACACGACTGTATTTTTCGGGCTTCATTGAAGCCATTGATAATAGGTCTGTATCCGCTACAGGAGTAGATGATTCCTGTGACTATAAGATATAAGAAAATAACTAATTATTTTTATGTAATATAAATTTTAAATAAATATTTGTACTATCGTGTCATACTTACACATATTTCCCACAATTTTTGTGTGTTCTCATCTTCTAGCTTCCATTCTTTTTTCACACGTGCCTCCTTCCATAGAACATGATGTGGGATGGAAGTGCATTTGGTTTTAGACTCATCGATTTACATATAAACGTAGAAATATAATTATGATGTTTTTTATTGGCACCTAACAATATTATTGTAAATTTAAAATATGTACCATTTTCTTTTCTAATGAACCGTACCCCATCCTTGCATTACGATTGGGGTATGTTGGTTTTGATGCATGTTCGTTATTTTTTGTACAGGGTTTCTGTTTCATAAATGAAATATTGACAATCAAAGTGATGAACACAAGTATCCTCAAACAACATATTATCACCCACAATGTACCTGAAACTTCTCATCCCCACGACGACCAATAAATGAATCCCATGTTTCTTGGGATATCAGGTGAGCGTAGATAATGGGTTGGTGCGGCTTAATTTTACCTTTAGAATCTTTTAGGTGGCATCTTGTTAAAATAGAGCGAAAACCTCGATGAATCCTTCCTGCAATAATTAGTACATAATCCTTGTGTGAATCGTCTACTATAAATGTACTATGCAAGAGATTGAGAAGAGTAAGACATTTTTTCATTGTTTTATTTGCTAGTAAATTAAAGAAATTAATTCATAATGTTACCGTAACTTCTTCCTAGATCACAGCCTTCAACCCAGACACAACATGGTGCCATGAATCTACGTCAATTGGAACTTGTTGCCGAGTGACAACTCCAATGTAGCGGCTAAACATAGCCTTGTTAGGATTCACATTTCGGCCTCATGTATTCCATCCGACTTCAAATTTGATGCCTTTGCTTTTCGCCTTAAGAATTTTGGCTAATAATGTCAAACTATGACGCCCCTGTGTTTTCTACGACGTCGGTCCTTCATTCCAGACCATTTCATCGATATAAACATCATATATATATGTTCATATGGAATGGTATCAATGACATGTGCTGGTGGTAGTTGGAACTCAACACTAGGAGCAACAGGAGCCCCAGAAATAGGAGTAGAAGCAGCTGCAACAGGAGCCGCAGGAGCCCCAGTAGGAGGAGCAGCAGGAGAAATAGGAGCCACAGTAGGAGCAGCAGCAGCAGCAGCATGAGCTGCAGGAGTAGTAGGAGTAGCAGCAGTCGCAGCATCAGCAGCTTGAGAGACTTGTTCAGACTCAAGGTTAGGAGCACCAGAATGTGTAGAAGTCATTATCTACAAAAGTGGTTGAACAGTTAATTCATATTACATAAATTCAGTAATGATAAGATAATAACATGAGATAACAAGATCTATATTAAAAAAAATATAACCTGTTTACTGAACTCTATTTCTTTTTTTTCAATGGTTGAAGGGATTCGATACCTCTATTGACTATCCAAATCCCTTCATTATGGTCTCCTCTAACATACAAGACATCATCTGTATTGGGGCCACTCCGAAATGATTGTGATGTACCACTAAAAGGATCGTCCTCAACTGAATTTTCATCAGAACCTTTAGTAGTCTTGGACGATAACAGAACAATCGACCACTTTTGGTTTGCGGGATCTAAAACATAAAAAACTTGTACCGGTTGTGATTCCATTATAAATTTTTCATCTTTGTATTCGTCTTTACTAAAATAAACATTCACAAATCCCCATTCATCTATTTTAACACCACTATTGTTATCAATCCATTTGCAATGAAAAATCGGCAATTGGAATGTCGTATAATCCAACTCCCATATTAGTTTGATAATACCAAAGTATGACATATTTTCATAAATTGGATTTATGTCCTTACTACCAGAAACATGCATCAATTTAGCCACTAGTGTAACTCCACTATTTTTCATGGTACTATCTTCATCATATTCATATTTATAGAATGTATAACCGTTAATTACATAACCACTGTAAGATAATACATACACACATGGTCCAGCGGCTAGCCATCGAAGTCGTTCTGAAATTGAATTTGTATTTTCATCCAACTGCTTAAAAATATGGTCCTGAAACCATCCTATAATCTGGTGATTATGTGTATCTGATAACCATTTTCAGCCCTTGATTGATTCAACTGCCTAAGAATTTCTTTATGAGTTTCAATATATGGAGCAACCTCCCAACTGTTATGCAAAACATAAAGATGATCCTGCTCCCGATCTATAATACTGATTGTCACAAAATATCTTCTAGAAATTCTCTCACCCTCAATGTGTCCAGTGTGACGAGATTTTGGGAGACCAATGCTTTCCAAATCAGATAGGTATTCAGTACAAAATTCAATGGCTTCCTCAACAATATATCGCTCCATTATACAAACCTCTGGATGACTTCTATTTTTGACATACCCTTTCAAAATATTCATATACCGTTCAACAGGATACATCCATCTATAGTGAACAGGACCACAAAGTCGAATCTCTCACACTAAGTGAATCATCAAATGAACTATCATATCAAATAATGTTGGCAGGAAGAACATTTCTAATTCACATAATATGATGAAAATTTCTTTTTCCATAGCTGGCAATTTCCTCGGGTCTAAAACTTTGCTACATATAGCTTTGAAAAAGGAACAAAGTTTGGTTAACGTATGATGAACATTCTTGGAAAAAATGCAACATAAATCTATAAGAATTAGATATTTCATCAAAACATGGCAATCATGTGATTTCAAACCTTTTAAATTAAAATCACTCATTGACACAAATTTCTTGATATTTGATGAGTGCCCCTATGGAACCTTTACATCATTGAAGATGTTACAAAACTGATATCTCTCCGCCCTAGAAAGAGTATAAGCAGCTGGAAGAAGAAACATTTGATTTTCACCCTTCACGAGAGCCAAATCTTCTCGTATTCCCATGTCAACCATTTCCATCCTTGCCTTAATTCCATATTTTGTTTTGCCAAGGGCATTTAGCAACGTTCTGATAACAATGTCACATACATTTTTTCCACATGCATCACATCAAGAAAATGTCTGACGTACAAACAATTCCAGTATGGTAATTCAAAAAAAATGATCCCTTTTTTCAACTGATTTTCGTAAGGTTTTTTGAAAATGGTTTACCAAAAACAGTGTTCAGATATTTTACTTTCTCAAATAGCTGATCACCTGTTAGTGGAGACGGTGTTGCGCATTTTTCTGAACTTCCGTTGAATGATGTCGTCCAAGATCGGTACTTATGCTGACGATTTAGAAATCTATGATGACCTAGAAACATAGATATTGATGAATGTTTCAACCTAATTGATTTTGTATCTTCTTCGCACACAGGACACCCTTGAGTTCCTTTAATGCTATAGCCCAAAAAAAATTCATAAGCAGGGAAATCATTTATTGTCCCATACAATATCGCTCTCAACATGAAATATTCAATTTTATAAGAATCATACAACATTACACCTGAGTCCCACAATAACTTCAAATCCTCGATCAAAGAATCTGGATAAACATCAATATCGTTACCTGGTTTTTTTGGTCATGATATAAGCATAGATAACATGATGAATTTATGCTTCATGCATAACCAGGGTGGCATGTTATAATTTACCAACATAACAGGCCATGTACTATGAGTGTTGGGTTGAAAACCAAAAGGATTCACTCCATCTGTAATTAACGCAAGACGAAGGTTTCTCGAATCTTTTCCAAATTCAGGATACTCATGATCATTTTTCTTCCACTGAGGAGAGTCATCCGGATGATGTAATAACCCATCTTTATTTCTTTTATCTACATGCCACGACAATTGTCTTGAAGTTTCATCAATTCCATATAGACGCCTAAACCATGGAATGATTGGAAAGTACCATACAACTCTCGTAGGATTGGATTTATCTTTCTTGTATCAAGAAGAACCACACTTTGGGAATTCTATAAGTGATTTGTTCTCCTTGCGAAACAATATACAGTCTTTTGGGCATGCATGTATTCTTTCTGAAATCATTCCCATCAAGTGTAACATTTTTCTAGCTTCATATGTCCGGCTTGGGAGCTCATTATATTTCAGGAGCATGTCATTCAAGAGAGCAATTAGTTTTGTAAAACTGACATCACTCCATCCATTTCCTACTTTCAATTTATACAACTTCAGTACAGCTGACAATGTTGTATACTTAGTGAAGGTTGCATACAATGGCGTCTTTTGACAACTCTTTAACTTCTCATACAATTTTGGGCAATCACGGAGTTCATCTTGAATTGTCCTTTTCATTTCCTCAATACAATCTTCATCATCATTGACATCTGTAATAACATCCTCGATAAGGTCTTCTTCATTATCCATATTTGTATTCATATCTGATGATCTATAAAACACAGTTTTATCCCATCCAGTAGCTTCATTCGCTTTTTCTCCGTGTTTATTCCAACATTTATAACTCCGATCTATTCCGTGACATATCAAATGTTCTTCCAACTCCTCTGGAGTAAGTATTCTATAATAACAACAACATAAACATGGAAAAAGGATTTGAGAAGGAGCCTTTGCATGATCCTTTTCAAACTTGATTAACTCTTTCACTCCATTCTCGTACTCTATTGTTAAAAGATTAGCATCCATCTAATCTTCATTCATCTTCATCCTATTTGAATCTCAAATATTAGTATTTATGTTTCAATTACACAAAATAAGACTTCGAAATATAGTATAATAGAACCACTTACTTATAAAAATAGTGATTAATAGAGCCTAACCATTAGTATTTATTCATCTTCATTAAATATAATTATTTTAGATTCATTATAGTTTTCTCAAATCACCCCAGACCAAACACAAGAATAATCAAGAATGATACATCTAACACTCTTAGGTCTCTGCCCTACATTCAATATCATCATGCCTAAGTACCCATATATCCACACAAACACATGTCACAAACACATAAAAAACCATATCCACATCAGAACCAAAGTACCAATATGGATTTCAATCAGGTTACTCGACTCAAGTGGTGGTGTGTAAGAAATAATAAGAACATATAATAAGTATATATTCACATATAAATCATAGTAACATGTACCAATATGGTATATTAGTATTTTAAAATTTCCAACATCACAAACTATCATAATAAAAGAGATGGAATATTTATAAAAACTGACTTAAATGAACAATGTATATAAAACTCTTATATAAATTAGTTGGCATGAACAAAATAGTTCTATAATCAATGTCATGTAATAACGAAAACAATTATATCATAGTAACATGTATCAAACCCTATGGTATTTTATTTTCTAGTAATATGATCCTCACACAACTCAATCAGTGATCTTGGCTCAATGTGTGAACACATCCCACGACTCAGGTCATCGTGACTCAAATTCCCAGTGGGGAAAAATTCATGTCATAGTATTTTTATGTTAGTTTTTTCATCATAAATATGGTGTTAGGAGATTATATCCTAACATTATTATCCAAATTACTACTAAATACCCTGGATTCATATACTTCAAATCAAATAATCAACCAAACATGGGAAAATCAATCATTACAAATAATTTCATTTATTACATTCAAATACCCAATTTTAGTTTTCAACATGAATTTTCATTTCAAAACCACATCACAGGTTTACATAAATTCTATTCCCTTTTCAAATCATATTATATTATAATCATTTTTTTTGAAATAAAAGCTAATTATTTTATAAAATACTCCCACTAAAATATATAGTTTCTAAAATCATTCCATGACACAAAAAACAACTATGAAGGGGATTTATTTCAAAAATACATACCTCTAAAATCACAAATAAAATCCACTTTAATTAAAATCATATTAAATTAATTTTATAATTAATATTGAATAAATCAAGAAAAAAAGTTTCAATTGTGTGGAAGAAACATTGTGGAACCACCTCCCTTAAATTAGTGATCAACCCAACTTAACACCCATAATGGGATCTATCAATGACTAATGAAGGTGTAGGAGATAAAGTAGTCCAACCTTTAATCAAGATTCATAAAAAAGAGTATTAGATTCACTAAAAAGAGGATGATCTATCACTCTATAAGGAAGATATAAGAGGAGATAGAGGATTTCCAATCGATGAGAGATCCCCTTATCAGAGAGAAACCAAATGCATCCACTGGAGATTATATCTGAGAAGAAGAGAGTTTGGAGGAGTTAAAATGACTCTTGTAAGCCTTAAAGAATCAATATTTCAAATGTGATTTGTGTAGGAGAAAAAAGAATATAAAATCGGGCACATGTAATTTAAGACTATAAAAAAAGATACCACGTTCCAACCTCCCATGGACATAGTATTGAAAGGATTTAGACAACCATACTACGGTGTAGACTTCTTTTCATGAACTAGGCCAGGTTTACATCCCACTTGACACCTGACCCAACTCTTGGGAAGGTCCAAAGGGAATTACCAATCCCCATGGGTTGTAACTAGTGCCTAGGCATTGAGTAACACCTTTGGGAATGGTTATTTCATGAAAAACTCATAAATATTATATAATAATCAAACACCATATCATAACCAAATTTCACAATATAATAGACCAAAAGATAACACTGCAATAGGGGATAAGCATTTAACAATTTCAACCAAAACCAAAATAACAAAAAAATGTAAGGGAACAAACAATACAACCAAGAATCCATGAAACAAGAGGGTCAACATCCCGATTCCACAACCAATAATAGTCACCAAAAGGGGAACTACTAGCACATATATCCCCCATCACCACCAAGGGAACCTTGTCTTTAACTCGGTAAAACATAATAAGGTCTACATAAACCTGAGGGTGTATATAAGGTGTGAGACAACATACCTAGTAGGACACAACAAAAATAGATTCCATGTAATGACATTATGATAAACATTAACATGTTATTTTTTAAGAAAAAAGGAAGATACAATTTAAATAAAACATTATTTGAAATAAAAGAGAAAGTAAACTTGATAGGATAATGGTAAGAATAGTATGAGAACTATAGAAAATCTCTAAGGTTTTAGGGTTACTAGGGTCCTAGGATCCTCATACTCATGGTGATAACATCTCTTAGATATGAAGGTTCTATTTGAGCCTATAATCCCAAGCACATGAATGTTTAGTAGTGTTGTTATGTATATCCTTATTTAGGAGACCAATCGTCGGCCTGACTAATTCACCTAATATACTAGACCTAGTCTACCCACCTAGATAACTAGGATTCCATTGTGCTTAATTTCACCCCTTATATAAAATTATATCTATTTTATACAATCAAACTTCCAATAATAGAAACAAACATGACAAACAACCATTTACAATAGTCAAATTATTATCAAACCCTTACTCACAACAACAAAAATGGAAAACATGTTTCCCACAACCCAGACAATTTATAAAACCATTTTAGAACCAAATAAATCATATTAAACACCTAAAACAATGTCAAATAATGGAAAAACCTACCTATTTCTTGATATATTCACAAATCAAGAATGAAACCACCAACTGAACTAAGGAAAGGCCCTAAGGATGCAATTAAACACCATAACTATAAAGATTTAACCCAAATAAATGATATTATAACCAACCTAGGTCAAAACCCTTTCTATAGAAAAATAACCCAAGAGAGAAAAAGGTAGTGACTAAAATAGTATTTTCCTTTAAAATTGTTTTCTTAAAGTTTTCATTGGTTTTTGAATTGCATATTGATTCCTTTGTTTTCTTTAATTGTTTATGGATTCGTAGAATTTTAGAGTCATGGGGATTTTTCACAGGGAGTTGCAATCAGTTTTGAAGTTGCGCACACATATTCCCAAGTATGTATATGTATAAATATATATATATTATGTTTGTGGGTTCCCTCATGGCATAGGGAACATGTGCATCGGTTTAAGTATATATATATGTGGAAGTGTGTGCGTGTGAGTGGGAAACTACTTGAGTTATAATTTTTTGTCGTGGCCATCCTTCAAGGTAGGATTTCCCATGTAATTTCCCTTTTAATTTATTATCCATTATATTTTTGCTTTTCTCCCCCTATTTGATTTATAAATATGAATATATGAGCCTTATATTAGATTTGTTTGTGTTAAATTAGTGGTTTAAGCTTAATTTTGTGATAACTAAAATTATTTTGGTAAATAGCGCACACCAATTGTTTAGTTAAATGACTTGTTGGATTTTTAGGTAATTTAGGAGGTAAAATGAATGGTTTATATTTTTATATGTATTGGAATGAAGAGAAATAGTTATTGGGGTTCCCTTGTATGGGTTGTCATTATGGTTTTTTTATAAATGTGTGAAAATTGGGTTTTATGGTGTTTTGGAATGTGCCAATGATAAATGTACCATTTGGAATTTTTGTAAGAAATGTTTTGTTTTTACGGTGTAATAAAGTGTTTTAAGGAGTTTTCTGAATGGTTTGAAATGGAAAATAGTGTGGTTACACTAATTTTGAAGGATGTATTTCATGTTTGATAAAATTTGGTTTTGTGAAATGCTTAATGGAACATTTGGAAACATGGTGAAATTGATAAGAATGATTATTATGACAACCCCAATAGATGTTTCTCATTCCTTATCTATGAATAATGGATGGTATTTACTCACTATAGAATCCTCATGATCCATTATTAGGGTTCCTTGGTTGAAAAACCTATGTGTTTTATTTATTATGAGTCATGATATTAGTTCTCGGGGAGACTTGGGGTGAGACCTTTTGTGAATTATTATTATATATATGGTGTGATTGGATGCTTATCTAGAATCGATTGTCTCACCACCATAATATCCATGAGACATGGGAACCTGTCATATTAAGATAATTTTTTGAGAATGATTTTTGTACTAGTAGTTGACGTACTGACTAGTGTCCCATTATAGGTGGACATATTTGGGTTTATTATTTTAGGATTGGGCCCCTAAGTTTTTCCTGAGTTAGGGTGGCTGTGTGGTTAGGCATTTTGATTTCATCATGTGTGACATAATACTTGGGATGTGGTCTCATGTATTAGAACATTATGTATTGTTTTTTATCTACTGGGTTCACCTATGTATATTCACTCTTATTTTCTTTCATTAATGAATGTGATACTTGTATGTATATTTTATTTTACCCTATTATTTGAATATTTTGGCACTTGCTTGTTTTGTGTTTATAGGGAAGTGATGTGTTGGTCTATAAAATCATGTGAAAAAGGTTTTAAAGTCAACATGTTCTATAAAATTTCCTATCATCACAAACAAAAGCATCACTTCCCTTTTATGAAATGTTAATGGAACACTAATTTAATGATCTTGGTTTTACAAAAATGAATTTGTAAAATGGGTTTTACTTTGATTATATGTGAAATGTGTAGAAAAAGTTACTTTTATATATTATAGTTCAACCATTAAAATTGATGGTTCTTTTATTTTGAAGAAAGTGTATTGGGAATAGTTTATCAGGCTAGCCTACCAAGTTTTAATACTCACACCTATAGTTTATCATTATTTTCAGGTTTGGGTGTTGCTTCTTACTCAGATTAGGTCACCGTAGAGCGATATTGGTTTGAGGTCAGTGGTGACCTGTGGGGTCACATGGAGGTATGTTCAATTTTATTTTTCTCGCTGATCCTAGTTTTCATTTTCATTTTCTAGTTTTTATTTATTTATTTGTCTTATATTTATGGGCCAAATTGTTCCCACTTGTTTAATTTTGATGCCCGACACTAGTTTCTAGCCCGTGGGTATCGGGAACACCCTTTAGGCCATACCTCGGACTAGATTGGGTGACCGATTTAGGGTCAACCTAGGTAGGTTTGCGACTAAATGATACTAGAGAAAGGTTCTTATTATTTGGGGTGTCTGGTAGATGCAAATTAGGACTGTCAGGACATGGGAGGTATGTGTGGGAAGATAATCACAAGCTCTTTCTCACACTGATCCTCATGTTACTAGGGGTATTCCAAGATTTGATTCTTTTTTTTCTTTTTTTGGATTGAGGGATGACAATAGAGGCAAGTCAGTTTGAAGTTATGACCCCACATGGAGTGGTGAACCATGTGAAGTCAAAATGTTTGGTTTAAGTTCCTCTTATAATTATGACTTACTTAGGGCATGTCCCACTACCATGTCTCTGAGTTAGGAATGGTCTTGGTTGGTGTAAGGGTGTCTTTGAAAATAATAATGGTTATGAAATGATTCTTTTCCATTAAATGGATTTAAATTTTCAAATAAGTGGGTTGGGTTCAACCTTGGGTGCCCATTATGAATCTTTTCACATGTGATGGTATGTATGGGGAGTGCATGTTGATGTGTACATATGGAAGTGGATGAACACATGTGAAAACGTTCATGGGATTACATGGGTGTGTATTTGAAATTAAAGGATTGGTATTATTTTTATAAGGTGATTTTGAAAAAGGGAAATGATTTTTGAAATTTAATTTGGTTTAAAAAGTGGTTTTTGGTATTTGTAAAGTGGCCTTGGAAGAAAGAAATTTTGAAATTTAAAAGAAATAGTGTTTTTTGGAGAAGTTATTTTTTCTTTCATTTTTATATGTTTGGATTCAGAGTCATCCGCCTTTCTCTTGGGGGGTTCTTTTTTCATGTTTTTTTAGAATTTGATTTTGGTTTTATATTTCTTTTTTTTCAGAGTGTGCCACCTAGAAAGGTCCCCCAAAATTTCTGATGAGTATGCCTAGTTTTTGATTCATCTTTTATGTTTCCTATCTTTTGTATTGTTAGGGTTCAATTAGAGACAAGTATATGGCTTGAAGAGGTAGAGTGTGTCCTTCGTGTGTTGGGAACTCTCGAGGATATTAGGTTTCGTGCTGTTTTGGAGTTGGTCGAGGGTCTAGATATTGGAAAGTGAAGATTGGTTGCCCCATTAGAAAGGAAGTTGGAGGTGACATGGGAAGTTTCCAAGACCACATTCATTTGAAGTTTCATACATGAGAAGGTGAAGTTGAGGAAGTAGGAAACTTTACGGGGTGTTTGGTAGGGAAAACAGTCAGTAAGTTCACATTGATCATCTTAAAGGGATGGTTCCTATTTACATTATGGGTCTTCATCCAAATGATAAGTAGTTGGTCCTATATTCTAAGGACCCCTGTTTCAAGAAGATAGTGGAGAAATAATTTCTAGTTGAGTTGGTTTTTGGGGCGTAGGTGGTTGGAAATATGGTACCTCTCATTGTTTGTAAGGGCTCCCCATCTAGCGAGGAGTGCATACTGAAGGAAACTATATCTATGGATTAATCACTATTCTACCAGCCATCCATTCCATCAGACTATTTGGTTGTGTTCCGCTAGTGTGAATGGTTTGCGCACTTGAAGCCATCATGTCACATCCCTCTAAAGTGGCCCCATCGTTGCAGCTAATTGGGTCATATAGATAATTTTTGCAGAAAGTGTCACCTAAAGAAGATGTTTTGATTGGAGGATTATAGTTCTTGACTATGAGGTAAGAGATTCTTCTTCCATCAAAGCCCCAGCCACAGGTCTTGGAGTGAAGCTCGTGTATTGTCAGGTCTTTCTGGGGGTGTGATGCTTTGATCCAGGTTTTGTGTTCTGTGTTGGGATTGGAAAATTTAATTATTTTTTTGTTGTTTTTTTACTGTAGGGGTTTTTTCTACCATTGTAATTCCATCTTTTCCTTGGGGGATTATGATAAACTTGTTTTATTGTAGTCCAAATAGTCATGTTTTATGGGTGTGGCTTTTAGAATTTCTCATTTCTCTCAAATTGTGTTGGAATTTTATGGGATAGTTTTGGTTTATTAGTGATCATCTGGAGATGTGAGTGATTTTGAAAAAAAAATAAACGTTTTTTATTGTGTTCGAGTTTTCTGTTTGGTTTAATATTCCTTCTGTAGTTATACTCTCCCATTGTATTGGGATGTTTGATCAGTTGGGGGTTAATGGGATGGCTCCCTCACTAGGGTTGTATTTATAGGGTTCTAATTTTTTTTCTAGTTGGGTTCTTATGGTGGGGAGAACCCTATCATGTTCTCCCATTATCTTGTGTTGTGGTTTATTTTGGGTTAGTCGGGTGTGACCGGTGGAGTGAATGGTCACTCTAAGGTTCATGGTTTCTTTTGGTTTAAACCAAGCATGGATTGAAGTTCTATCTATCTTTTGGCTAGGTGACTTTCTAGGGTTAAAAAGTGTCTATGGTGTAGAGAATTTTTACACCCTATCCTTGGAAACACCCTTATTTTATTCATTTATTTGTCCTTGATTTTTTGGTTAGGGTTCAGGTTGAGACCCAGATAAATTTATTTGTTTTTAAAATTATTGGGTGGGTTTTTCTCTTGCACACGGTCAGTGCATGATCTGGCAGATCAGTTGGATGAACCGTGCGTCCTGATATGTGTCTAAAAATAATAATATTAGATGAAAATTGAAAATAAAATTCAAAGGGTGATTAATAATAATAATAATAATATTATTATTATTATTATGTTTCTATATTATTATTGTTATTATTATTATTAATATTATTGTTATTATTAAGATTATTATTAGTATTATATTGGTTCTATTATTATTATTATTATTATTATTATTATTATTATTTTCTTATGTTTTTCAACCCTAATTCTGCCCTTCTCCCCCTACTCTCCCATAGCCCCCCCACTTTCCCATTCTTCCTTACGCACACCCCCTACCTACACACTCTCTTCCTCCGACCACTCTCCCTACCAATGCCCTCCCTTCAGCCATGCTTCCTCCCTTCGGTCACACTCCCTACCTCCATCCACTCTCCATCACCAGTGCCTCCTTCTCTCTCCATGTATAGCAGTGTGACCCTCCTTTCCGGAAGCTTGCTCTGGCAAAACCCCTCCTGCTAGGCACTTCCCCCCTTCTCTGGAGATGGCTCCTCCCTTGCATGTCAGACACTACCTCCAGTGAGTTTTCTTCAATTTTTTGAGTGTTTTTCTTAAATTTATCCAAAACCTAAATCTAGGGTTTATGTGTAGGTTGTATTATTGGTTTTTATAGGGTGTAGATTATCCCTCAGGGTGTCCTCTCCCTTCTCCGAGTGTCTCATCATGTTCTCACATCGTCATGGTAGGAGATTTTATTAATTTTCATTTTTGATGAAATCTTTTAATTCTTGAATAGTTTCAAATAATTTTTATACCTGTTTCACATACCCGTGATACTCTCAGTTAGAAAAATATGGTATTTTAAAATTAATAGAATTTGTTAAAGATGAATTTTGGGGAGATTCTTGATTTAAGACTATCTATTCCCATGCTAAAAGTGTTGATAAAATTTTTATTTTATTCTATGAATGAAATAGATCCCTTATTGTGTTATTTATACATTGTTATATTAGATATCTTGGTTTAAATGTTGGTTTTTTCTTAATGTGTGACTTGGGTTCCTCATTATGGTCTGATTAATTGTGTCAAAATGAATTAAAAAGGGTTTTCTCGTATTTAAAATGAATAGTAGTGTCATTGAAATGGTGTTTTTTTATTTATTTTAATGAAAGTGGTACTTCTTGAAAGTGTTTTTAGGGTAATTTTAAGGATATATAATTTGTGTCAATGGATGTTGGCACATCCAAGCACACACAAGGCGCACACATGGATGGAATTCAAATGAATATTGTACTTTAAAAACATTGTTTTCCTTTAACATTTTTTTCTTAAACTTTTCATTGGGTTCTGAATAAAATCTTGATTCCTATGTTTACTTTAATTGTATTACAGATTTATGGTGTTTTTGAGTCCTGGGGATTTATCAGAAGTAGTTATGATCAGTTTCAAAGGCATGCACACATATTCCCATGTATGAATATCTATAAATATATATATCTTTTGGGTGTGTATTACCTTATAGAGTGGGGAACATGTGCATCAGTTTAAGGATATATATTTAAGTGAATTCATGCGATCATGCTACTGTATGAGTTATAAGGATTTTGATTATCCATCCTTTGAGGGAGGATTTCCCATGCACCTTCCTTTTTAATTTAATATCCATTAGTTTCTTACTTTTCTCCCCCTCATTTGTTTATAAATATGAATAAATAAGCCTTGGATTGGATTTTTTGGTGTGAAATGTAATGTCCTGGACCCTCCTGGTATAATAAATTTTCAAATTTCTGGTGTATGGGGTATCCCAGGGCCCATCAGTGGCTCATCAAAGAGTTTTTCAAAGACTCTGTCCCACCAAATTGTTCCACTGAAACAGGGGAACCAGTGTTGTGGGCACCAATCCTGTGGGCACTAGTCATAGTGGCGCCAGGATGGTGGAACCATGAAGGCAGAACTATCACGGTCACACATTGAAATGGTGGCACGACTTAAGGTGTCTCACCGAACCGGTGGAACCATTACAGTGGCAGTGTGTTTCCCACCCATTGCCTTTTTTTTCAATTTCTGTGTTTTTCAGTTCCACCCCCGTAACATATATTTTGACGTAAAAATGTTTTAATACCCCTTTTCAAAGATATTTAATGATAGTAAAATATGTTTTAAACCCCCAAGATTCAGGAAACTCTTCCTTACAAAAACATGTTTCCTTTTTTGAGTGTCACACCTTTTTCTATGCATTCTAGCTTAGCCCCAATTATGTGGTTTTCTCTATTTAAAATATATCTGTTAACTCAAAGTTGTTACTTCCACCATCCTCCAGGATAATTATTAAATAACAATTAATAACATCATGTTTAACTACCCAAACGTGTGGTGGAACCACGATCTTCCATTAAAGCAGTTCGAGTTTCATATCCTGTAACTCTAGGATCTGTCATTTTATGACATGCAGATTCTTTTCTTCTTATTGGATCCCTTTATTTTCCTTGGTGTGTTTGGAATCCTTCTTATGAAATCATAAACCATGATAGATCCCTTCCCGCTCATCCATGGAGTCCTTGGAGTTCTTCCTCTACAAGTTATGCAACCCGAACTCTTGGTGCATGAAGTAAACTTCAATTGTTGATTATCCAAGTAGGGTTTTCCATCGACTCCCTTTACTATGTATCATTAAGGGAAGGAATGATAATTTATCCTCTTGGAATGGATGAAACCAAACCATAACAATGATAATAAATGGATTTTAAATAATGAAGGGAGTTTGTTTGATGATGAAGTTGTTTTACTCTTTTGTCTTCATTTATATGTTGTGAATTGTATGGGCTTATGACCACTGAAAATCATTATTTTTGGTTGTGATTTCTTGTACACTAATGAACCTATATTTAATTTATAATCTTGTGATGGAATGGATGAAACCTAGAAAATAGTTAATCACCTAAACCTAGCTGATTAAATGGATTCAAAATGAATAAAAATCCTTGTGTTATCACCCCGGTTAACCAATTAGAAGGAAAAAACTTTTTAAATTGTGTGTCTAAATCTGGGAACATCCTTGCTCTGTTCTGTTGATATGTGTGGTCTCTCTCATTGATTCTTGTGGGTTAATGTGGATGGGGATGGGATCTCCTATTGTTCAGTTTATGGCTTGCAGATCTGTTCCCGTATGTCAGGGCTTGGTTTGGTTCCAATAATTTGAGGGATCTCATGGAACCCTAACATTGTAGTGGATTTACAAGAGAAACAGGTGTGAATACTTAAATTGTTGTTTGGATATTTTCTTCTTCAGTCTAGAGTTGTTTATACTTGTTGGTGTGCCTCTTATTTTCTCAGTAATGGAGAATTATTCTAACGAAATCCCTTGAACATGATAATAAGAATGGGTTCAATGGGTGGTACTCTAGTTGTGGTTATTGTGGATTTGTGCATATCTGAATTTTTACAAGGGTGATTGTGTAAGGGTTTGTTTCGGTACACATAGGTTAGGGTGAGTGGATGATTACCTATATGTAAATATTTATTTCTTGTGTTTCTTATACGTACCCCACCCACATTGATCACTTCATACCGAACACCACCATTTCATGGGGGAGGGTTATTTTCTAACACTCATACGAGTGGATGGTTATTAGCTCCTTTTCTGCTCCCTCTATTGGGTATACCATGACTCTTAGGGCAGGATGTGATAGCCTAAGGTCCAATATATCCCATGATTCTTCAGGAATGGTACATTTTGGTGGATGGAATAGGTGTGTGTGGGCAGGTTTGTTTCCCATGCGTCTTCAGGATGAGGCCCATGTGTCTTTGAGAATGGCAGTGGATGTTCTAGCCCAGGTGTCTGCGGGCATGGTAACATAGGTTTTTTCTAGACCAGGTGTCTATAGGCGTGGTTATGTATGGTTTTGGTGGCCCAGGTGTCTGCGGGAAGGATATATGTTTGTGGTGGCCCATAAAGTTATTATTGGGGATACAGTGGGACTGTAGTAAAAATGGTGGGGGGTCTGATGCATAGGATGTCTTCAATAACCAGTGTGAAAGTGGTGTGGGGTACCAAAATATCGATGTGCTATTATTATTACATTACCTAAATTACGTTATTTGGTGTGTGTGCCTTGGTGAGGTCGAGTGGGTAGTTTCCCTTGCTAGGTGTTTTGGCTACCTTTAATTTCTCACGAGGCATTAGAATGAATTCCCAGTTGTGGATGAGAGCTTTTGGTTTTCCCTATTGAATATACCTGTATACTCACCCTATGTATATAAAACGGCTTTCAGGTCTCCAGGAGGACTATGAAGACTGTGCGAGACCATACTAGCTTAAACATTGGGACAATTACTATTTTATTTTCTTTTGGTACTTTCCTTTGTAGTTTTCTTTTACTTTATAGAACTTTATTTTGAACATGATTGTGGAAAAATGGGTTTTGGATTTACTTTTACATTATGTGTTTGGAGTTTTTTAAGATTTACCTACTTATCTGCCAATATTTTCTATAAAAGGGTAATTCCTTCCATATTATGTGTGATTCTATACCCCTGCTGCTAGTAACCACTCTGGGGCCTATTGATGGTGGGACACAGGGGTCATTATCTCTCCTTCCACTTGAAGAAGGAATGGTCTGGTAGTTTTCTATCCTTCCCCTCATCTTAGTGAAGGTGGGTCATGAAAGAATGGTATCAGAGGTGATTGTTGAGGGATAAGATGTAGTTCATAGTTAGGCACAGTGAGGATTTCATGGGATTGTAGGGAAACAATTTTTGGTAAACTTGGGGTGTGAAATAGGCCGGGGAAGACCGGCAATGACACAGGATTTTAGGGCCCCCCATGATCCGATGCAAGGACTCTGGACCTACTGAACAACCACGTGAGGCTACAACTACTATATGTAAGACACCCTCGGAAAGGTTAATACACCATAACGACTTCTGTTCTTGTGTGTTTAGGGCATTTGGGGAGTTTAAAATGAATAATAAGTTTAAATCAAAATTTGAAGGAGATGTTTTACATGACTCAAGATTAGTCATTTCCTTGTTTTCCTTGAAGCTATGGCCCTTGGATGAAGACCAAAAGTGGTGCGGATGATTGAGGCCCAAGAGGCTGATTTAGATTATCAACAGATGGATAATCGAGAGAAGGATGAAGACCAGTGGCAGAAGACACTTCGTGCCTTTCATAGGTCGACCCTCTGGAAGTAAGAGGGTAGTATATTGTACGTGGAGACAGAGGGATGGATCGAGGAGCTGGTGATAGCTTTCCACTTGAGCTGGGATTGGACTGAGTACTGGGTTCCTGTGGAAGTAATCCAAATATTGGGAGTGGAACTTCAATGGTGGACACTCTATCTTGGGGATAAGAGAGAGGTTGAGGTTTTCTGGGATGACTTCGAGAGGGAATTTCGGACGGAATTCCTCTCCATCACAATAAAGGATGAGAAGAGGCCAGATCTACTCACCCTTCAGTAAGGGAGTATGTTAATGAGGGATTTGGGGATCAATTTCAAGGATCACCTTCATTTTTATCCAGTCCTCTTTCTGGATGAGGAGTCTCGGGCGAGATGTTTAGAGGAGGAACTCCAACCTTATCTTCAATATGTTGTTACTCCCTCCACTCTACTGATGTACTATGAGGTTCAGAATAAGGCTAAAGTGGTGGATAGGATGAACACACTGGGAGGTGTGTCATGAGAGGGGAGTCGGTTGAGATTTTTTAAGGGGAAGGTCGTTTCCATCATGCCTCTAGCCTCAGGGCCTTCTAGGTTTCATCCGATGGAGAGCATGCCTCAGTAGTTCCAATTTTGATCGCCTGGTCTTATCCCTTTATATTCGGGCCCAAGACTAAGATGCTTCATCTCGTGGTAGCCATGGTAACCTTTGGAATCAGTGCTCGGACTGAGTAGAGTATAGTAGAGGTGGTAAGGTTCAATGCCTACCTCAGCAGCACCGGTTTCTGGCTAGGCATTTTCAACAGCAGCAACAGGGACAATGAGCTCCCGCTCCTTTGGGAGTAGATGTTGTAGGAGGAGGTCGACCTCTGGGCACTCATTAGGGACCTTGACCAGGGTTTGGTCGGGGAGGCAGTTGATAGTCGAGGGGAAGAGGAGCTGGATGTGGGCAGTTTCACGCTGCAGAGGCAGCAATTCCAGCAGGGCCAGAGGTCACTCGAGGTATAATGAGCTCTTTTAGAACTCATGCATGTTCCATGTTTGATTCAGGATCTTTTCACTCCTTTTCTACACGTAATCAAGCCCATTATCTAGGTTTAGATGAAGAGAGACTTCCTGTATCCCTGGTATTGAGTAAACTAGTCATAGGTCAGATGAGCTTGTCTTATGTTTGCCGGGGATGTAGACTAATGTTGGTGCCACATCAGTCTAGTGGGGAACTTATTTTGCTACTTATGAAGCCATATGATTTCATTTTAGGCATCAACTGACTATTCTCTGTGTATGTTTTTATCAAATTCTTCAAGAGAAGGGTCATTTTCTCAGATATGGGTGGCCAACGTGTAACTTTTATCGGCGAGTGGGGTTTCTAGGAGGGCATCCAGCGAGTGGATCACCTTCTTTCCTTGTTAGTTGAACTGTCAGTGGATTAAGCAAATTCAAAGATGGTGGAAGTATCAGGAATCATCAGTGAGTTCATGGACATATTCCCTGAAGAGGTGGTAACTCTACCCCCACGACGTGATGTTGAGTTCATGAAATACTTTCAACCCACTGCCTGTCCAATTTCGATGTATCCCTATCGAATAACACCTTCTGAGTTGCAGGATTTGTGGATATAAGTTGATGACATGATGAAGAAGTGTTTTATCTGACCAAGCATGTCACCATGGGGTGCTCTAGTCTTGTTTGTAATGAAGGAAGATGGTGGTATTAGGCTATTTATAGACTACCGGAGGCTACATCAGGTGACTTTCAAGAATTGATTCTCCTACAGAGGATCGAAGATCTTTTAGACTAGTTGAAAGGAGCAGTTTGGTTCTCTATGATCGAACTGTGGTCGGGATATCTCCAATTGAGGGTGAAAAGGGTGACATCTCGAAGACTTCTTTCAAGTGAAGATATGGGAACTTTGAGTTCATGGTCATGTTGTTCGGAAATACAAATGCACCATCCATGTTCATGGGGCTCATGAACTCTGTCTTCCATGAATATTAGGATCAGTTCATAGTCATGTTTATTGATGAAAGCCAGATTTACTCAAGATCAGAGGAGGATCATTCCACACATCTGAGGATGGTTTTAGAGGTACTCCGGCAACCCAAGATCTAAAAAACGTTGTTAAACTTCCAGTTCTGGACACAAGAGGTGCGCTTCCTTGGACACGTGGTGTCTCAGTAGGGAATAGAAGTGGAAACGTCGAAGGTTGAAACAGTTGTTTCTTAAGAAGCACCCAAGAATGTGGAAGAGGATCATAATTTCCTGGGTCTAGCAGGTTACTACTAGAGGTTCGTGCCCAACTTCTCTCAAGTTGTAGCACCTTTGAAAGCCTTGACCAAGAAAGACCAACATTTTATATAGAGTGAGAAGTTCTTGGTATCCTTTAGTTATCTAAAGTGGAAACTGGTTAGTTCCCTAGTACATGGGTTGCTAGAGGAAGGGGTGACATTTTAAGTGTTCTGTGATTTTTTAGGCCTAGGCTTGGGGTGTGTACTGATGTAGCGGTGGGGAGTGATCTCATATGGGTCTAGGAAGTTATATCCCCGTGAGATTAACTATTCCATCCATGAACTATATCATGCATCAGTTGTGTTTGTGATGATGTTTTGCCAGCATTACCTCATCGGGGAACACTTCGTGGTCTTCACAGATCATAAGATATTGAGGTATGTCTTCTCCCAGTGAGACTTGAACATGCGATAGAAAAGGTGGATGGATTTTATTCAGTAATATGACTTTGAGATGTCATAAACCATAGGAAAGGGGAACATGGTGGATGATTCCTTGAGAAGGAAGTCACAAAAGGGTGTGGTTCGAGAATCAGTAGATTCTTGGAAGGCAATGGAGGAGTTAGCCACCTTACAGCTGGATTCAAGGGTGGATGGTGGTGGAGGTTTTCTATTTGAGATAATGGTACAGTCTTCCATGGTACAATAGGTGGTGGAGTCCTAGTGGGGGGACTTAGAGGCTGAAGTGATGCATGATCATGTTACATAGGGCATTGCTCTAAAAGGATGGACAGAGGATGGTTAGAATCAGATTTTGTTTCATGGAAAGTTGTTTTTTCTAGTGGAAATGCATGAGAGAGTTCTTGGTGAGTTCCAAAACTCACCCCTGGAGGTACACCCATGATATTAAAAGATGTACCAGGCTTGAGGGATCAATTTTTGTGGCATGGGGGGAAGTTGGAAGTGGTAGAGTTTGTGGAAAAGTGCCTCATGTGTCAGAAGGTGAAAGCTGGACACAATGTCCCAAGAGGATTGTTGCAGCCTTTATATTCCCTCAAGAGGAAATGGGATGAAATCTCAATACATTTATTCACAGGAATACCCACATTTTAGGGAGGCTACGATGATATCTGGGTAGTCGTGGACCGGCTAATGAAATCAGCTCACTTCTCGGTAGTCAACAATTCACGTGCAGTAGATGCCTTAGCACATATGTATATTGATGTGGTGGTGCGAATGAATGGAGTTTTAAGGTCCATAGTCTCGGATCAGGATACATGGTTTAAATCATGAGTCTGGAAAGGATTTCAACATGATTTTGGCACCCAACTATGCCTCAATACTACATTCCACCCCCAGACAGATGGACAGTCAGAGAGGACCATCTAGACATTGGAGGACAAGCTACAGGTGTAACGACCCAATCTTTTTGAGTAGTATATTAACTTACTCTTAATGATTTAATAAGATGTTAGTGGTTAATGCCGGAAGAGGAGGCGATGGCTTCATCCAGTAGACTTGAACCTTATGAAGACCACTTATCAGAGCTTGGGAAGGAGGTAGCATCTGTGGGTTTCTCTTTGGACCAAGCCCAAGCCGAACTCTAGCGTGTCAAGCTTGAATGGAAACACCTACGAGAGAAGTTCAAGTTAGTAGAGATTACTACTATGGCAATGTTATCTGAGCCTCCCTCAGATTCTCTCACCATAGCACACCTTACACTTAGGTCATATGCCGGTGTTATAAGGGGCTATGTGACGAGACCCTAGCTTCTTTGTGTAATCCTTTGGGACGAATGAATTGAGATTTCTTCCTTTAGTGATGTTTGTGAAATTTCAAATGTCCGGATAATTTTAGAATGTATTTTATTGATGAATTTCGAAAAAAGGATATTTTAAAATATTTATGTAAACCCTAAATAACTAATGATGTGTAATGATTTTCAAAAATTGGTCTTCTACAAAAGTGTTCAGTAAGGAATTTGGAGTCTAATAAGATCAACTTAATTTATGATGAATAGTAAATTATGAATTGTGATTTTACGCTTAGGATTAGTAATGTGATCAAATGGATTAGTAATTTCACTCAAAGAAAGTTTTAATATAATTTAGACACCTAGATTAAGTAATGTGATTCAATAAAATGGGTAAATAACGGTTTCATAAATTATTATTCAAGTATTAGTTTTTTCGGATGAATAGTGTTTTTTAATTAAAAATTAAATTAAAAATAATTAGAAAATTATTTTTATAAAAATGACTTTATTTTTGAACTCAGAGCATCGATATTATGTTATGGTAATTTTTGGGGTTTTTTCTGAAAAAAATGAATTTTCGATGAATAGTGTTTTTATTTAAAAATTAAATTAAAAATATTTAGAAAATTATTTTTATAAAATGGATTTCATTTTTGAAATCAGAGCATTGATATTTGGTTAAGGTGAAATTTTGGGATTTTTCTGAGAAAGTTGAGTTTTCAGTGAATAGTAAAAATACAGTTATAGGGTTTCGGTATGTTTAATGACATCATAACTTTGTCATGATGATGTCGTGAGATATTTTAAGGGTTGTCCGGCCAAGGGTGATTAATTATTTGTTTTGGGGGGCCCATGTGGCCTAACTCCTTGATAAATTCCAAGGGAGAGCACATGGGTTTGAGAAAAGCACATGTGAGGTGTCCCTTGGCCATTATTGCCTTGTCCCCTCACTTTCCCTATAAATACCCACACTTTCCTCCTTTAGGTTTCACTCCCAACTCTCCCCCAACGAAGTTATGGTCTTCTTACCTTCCAAGGAGTCCTCCCAAGGTTCCCCCAAGCCCTCAAGGTCCAAAACTTTGAGTTTCAAGAGTCACGTTTTAAGGTAAGGGATCTGACCCCTCTCTTTCTTTTCATGTAATCTCTTTTATGTCATTCCTTTTATGATCCATGTTATTATGTGAGAGGATGTTCTTTTATATTCCTCTTACTTCCCTTTTCATTCTTATATGATGAGAGATCCCCTCTTACTCTCATCATTTCATTTTATGAATGTTTAAGTGAAGCCGTTAGGCTGCCGAATTTTTAAGGGATCCTTTCACCCTTCTCATTTTTCAAGTTCGATTTTCATGTCAAGTATTTCAAGTTCCTTTTTATTATGTTGGGGTATGATCTATATATATATCATACTGATCTCTTATTATAATATGATGAGATACCCTATTTGATCTTGTCAATTCATTTTTATTGAAGTTTAAGTGACGCCGTTAGGCTGCCGAATTTTCATAAGAGAAATCTAATTTTTTTCTTCCTTCCATGTTTTTCATTTAAAATGGTATGTCCTTAAAATTTCATTACCATGTTCATATATCCATCTTATTCTCTCCCCCTAATGTTTTATGGATCATTTATGAGTGGTTGACCCATGTCCCCTCTCTTTTCAATGTTTTCTAAAACCTTGTAACATAGCCGTTATGCTGCAGAATTTCCGTCTCAAAATGCCTCGCTCTTTTCTCAAAAATTATTTTATGTTATAAAGTGAATACAAAAAGCTCTTATTTCTACAATGGTATTCACATATATATCAAAATGTTCTATTTTAAATTCTGGGATTTACATACATGAGACCCACTTTCCCTTTTCGTGGGTTTAAAGTGACGTAAAGATCATGCCTTTAAAGCAGTTTTTAAAACGTTATGATTATGAAATGAAACCCATTTATTTTATGCTATGTGGGTTATTTATGAACTGTTTGATGATGATATATGTGGATCACATGATAATAAATTCAAATTTAAGGGTGCGCCCTGATAGCGCTCCAATGCATTGGGTAATGATGTAACCACTAGAGATTACAATTCTCACGATACCTTGGTGAATAACCTTGGTAATTTTCAAATGACACCTTGGGGATGGACCCTGGTGATATGTTCATGATTGTATATGTTAAATGATGTAGCCACATCTTCAAGTTATGAAAAATGTTATTTTTATTATGAAATGCCTCATGATTTCTTTCTCATGCCTTAAAGTTCTTTTCATATCCTTATTGAAGTATATCAAGTTCACATGTAAAATGTTCCTCTTGTTTCCCTTACTGGGCCTTCTTCTCACCCTTTCTTTTGATGTATGTCCCCAGGTTATGAGATGCAGTAATGAACCTAGGATGAACTTAAGGATAATCCTTTCAAGTGTTTAAGAAGAATGATTTATGTTGCTTTCATGTATTTTGTTCCTGGTTTCCAAGACACTAGACCTTAAAGATCCTCAGTTTTGTGTAATGTAATGAAAGTTTATGTTATAAAAAAGGAGGGATGCTATAACAGGCATGTGTTTTGGACATCAGGGGACTGTGGTTCGAACATTTTCCTATGGTAAAATTTTACAACAACAATATCTATCACTCTACCATTGTCATGGATCCATTCTAAGCCTTGTACGGAAGACCATGTCGTTTTCTCGTGTGTTGGATAGTGGATGGGGAAGTAGGTGTTCTTGGCCTGGATATGGCGTAGAGCACGACGGAGAAGGTTTAGCTTATATAGGATAGGAAGAAGTTGGATCAAGACCCAAAGAATCCATATTCCAACCATAGTATGATACCCTTGTAGTTTGAGGTTGGGGACCCTGTGTTCTTAAAGGTCTCCCCTCAACACGGGCAACAGAGGTTCGACATGGGGGTATGCTTTCTCCCAGGTTCAATGGACCCTTCAAGTTGTTGCTATGGGTAGGCGAAGTGGATTATTATTTGGTGCTACCACCACCTATACTTAGGGTGCACACCATCTTCCATGTGACTCAGATCTGTCAGTATCTACACAATGATTCACACATCGTCGACTAGAGAGAGCGGGATATTGAGGACTATGTAACATTCTTAGAGAAACCGGTGAGGATTGAGGATCACAAAGAGAAGGTTCTTTGTGGATGAAACATTCCCTTGGTTTGCGTGTTATGGAGGCATGGTGGCCTTGAGGAGTGTACCTAGGAATCAGAGGCATATATGCATGCCCAATACCATGAGTTGTTTTGAGTTTTGTTCTTGGTTGTTTTGTACTTGACTGTGATGTAATGCATGACCTTGTAAAATATGAGATGGGTTGTTTTCCTTGTTCTCTGAATATGTATAAATAATCCTTACAGTGGGGAGGATAGAACCTGATCTATAATCTAGATTCATTAAAGTGGATGCGATTAAACCCTTGTAGGTGAGTCAGTACTACCAAAAGAAGATAATATATTGAAATAGAGGAAGGAACTCTCTAATCCATGTATCTGGATGGTTTGACATTTGTGTTTGTGTGGTTACATAGTTTTTCTAAAATTGTTCAAGATATGGGTTTGAGAGATACTCTAGAATATGAAGGTTTTTTTATGGATTTCAAGCAACTCTATGGCGGTTTTATCCCGGAGAGGTATCTTACGTGGTGGTTTTTCGGACCCCTCTCTTTTCTTCAGGTTTACACCTGGATTCTCGAGGAAGAGAATTGTTTGAGAGGTATCTGATGTAAAGGGACAGACCCTCCTGGTCCATTAATTATCCAAATTTCTAGTGTATGGGGTATTTTGGGGCCCATTAGTGGCTCATTAGGGAATTTTCCAAAGACTTGGTCTCACCAAACGGTGGTTCTATGATGATGGCGTGGTGAATGTGGCACCGTGACAGTGGAAATGTAAAGATGGAACCATGATGGTGTCACCATGATGATGGAACCGTGAGAGTGGCACCATCATGGTCTCACACCAACACGGTGGCACCACTTACGGTGTCTCACTGAATCGCTGGCACTATTACGGTGACACTGTGTCTCCCACCCCATTCTTTTTTTCCATTTTCCAAGTTTTCCAGTTCCACTCCTATAACGTATCCCTTGATGTGAAAATGATTTTATACCCCTTTTCAGAGCCATTTTGTAATTCCCCGACCCCAGTTGCCCAAAGTCGGTGCATTATTACATAACATTGGCATGATCACAAGAAAGATCAAATCTTGAAAGACTGATTGTTTTAGTAGCCTTGTAAACACTAGATATATTCATAATGTTTTACATTACATCATAAAGTGAAAAACTACTACAACAACATATTGTCTCCATAGTACACACTATTATCCCCTCATAATATCCCTATAGGTCATTCATAATTTACTTCTTCACATCCTGGTAAAAATAAAACATAGAAAAGGGGTGAGCTCAAATGCCCAGTAAGGATAACCATATAGTGGAAACTTTCATAAATAAGAATAAACATTTAAGGCAGTGTATAACTAAAACAGAAGCCTTTTAAACTTGAACTTCAACATAGTATAAAAAAAATAAAATCAAATAATTCCATTTACTTATTCACATGGATATTCTACTAATCGAATAATCACATGAAATATCAATAACCACTTTCATAATGATGGAATGCATAATGCCAGACTATCATAACCACATAGCCAAGGCCTCGTGCCAAGACTACAAATAAGATTTTGCCAAGGACTTGTGCCAAGACGCTAGTTTTTCTCATGAGACCTACCGATGCATCGAGGAGCTATAGCAGGCTCCACTCATCACATATTAAGTCCAATGCATTCCCATATGAAAAGGTTTAAACATAACACAAACATTCGTATTAAAACTAGAATACGAAATGTAAATACTTCATCCATAAACCATGAATGGTATAAAAATAACACATCCACAGTCAAAAATATCAGAAAACATTCAATACAATATAGAATTTTTGTATCATAATAAATCAACTTCAAATAAGCGTAAAATCCATCAAAGGATGTTGACATAGATTAAATCAAAACTCTTTTTAGAAAAATATCTCTTTTTATTTTGAAATTATTTAAGAGTAATATATTTATAAAATAAAACATTTTCTTTGAAAATATTCTTATAAGCTTGTAAGGGAAGCTTCGAATATTTTACAATGGCGGAAAATATCTGCACCTGCCGTATAAGTTAAAAAAACATTCTTACCTTAATTCTGTCAAAAAGGCTAAAAAGGAACTTGTTTGGAAACTGAAGGAAAGATTCCTTTATAAACGAATTATAAAAGTCAACAAGGGTATAAATGACTTTAAACCATATTCTAGTAAATAGTAAAAAAAATTGAAAAACATTTTAAAGAAACATTGATGTGGATGATAAAGAAGTCCCAGTATATTATTACGCATAAACAACCTCGGATAATGAAGTGATTTCTAAATAAACCCTTACCTTGTAATTTTACTTGGTTGCGGTAGGTTAACCTCTTGTATAATGGTGAAATAATTGTTATTAAATTATACAAGAATCATATACATTAATATGATATCATATATGATCTTTTAACATTGATTTGTTAATAATATCTTAGTATTATCGTTGTTTCGGGTGTTAACTTACTCGTTTTATTTTATATGTTTTGTTATGTAAGATATGTTTGTCATGGATAGGTTGTATCTTAATCATATACAGAATGATATCAAGTCTTTAGATACTATTATTAATCATTAAATGAGAATTATACTTGAATGGATACAATGTAGAATGAATCTTATCACGTTCGTGGAGACGGTAGTCCGTACGTACGCACGAGCGACAATATCATTCTTTTGATATTAAAATAATATATAATTGGATGTTATATCATATATAAAGAATCATTATCATGTTATATTTATTTTTTACATGAATTACACATCATTATTATACCCATCCAAATAACATTTTATTGAATAACAATTACACCACGACGTGGAGACGGTAAGCCGTACGTATGCACGTATGGTGACATGTTATTCAAAGGATGGATAGAATAATTAATATGGTTGTAACATATTTATAATAACATCACAGTATATATAAGATACTGGAGTTATTGTTTTAGAATGGTAATAATAAAGAAAGAAGAAGTGGTAGAAGAAAGGAACTTGAAAAAGGGTTGTGAAATCATTACCTCTTCTTTGGGTTCTTCCTATTGATTTGATCAAAAGGGATCAATAAGATGGTTTTATGACTAAAGGAAGGCCTCTAAAATTAAGTGAGGGAAGTTGAGAGAGTATTTGGGCAGATTTTGGACGAACCAAAAGGCTTTGATGGTGTGAGTTAATGAGGAGGGTGACTGCCCATTTATAAGAGGGGTGAGGGGCACCTTTGGAAAAGCTAGAAATATTAGTTTTTAATAAATTCATATTCGGTTTGTAATGGCTCCAAAGTAGATTATTTAAATGTTAAGGTGGGGATAGGTCTAAAAAAACTCAAAAAATAGAATTTATACAGGTTTGGGTCATTATACTAACCTTATCTTTAAGTATTAACTCTTAGTTAATTAGTTTCACTTTTACCATGTCTCTTTGTATTTTTATATTATATGGTTAATAAACTTACTATATACATATAAGAGACCCCAAGTGGTCCATTAATGATACACCTATCATGATATAAGTCTCTTGGCCGAACCTTAGATTTTTATGAATTTAATATAAATTAATAATATACTATTTGTTTTAAAAACTCTTTTATGTCAATTTTGACACTATTCAATAATTGTTTTTTGTAAAACTCATAAAATAATTATTACTTCTAGAAAAGTTAATTAGATAAATCCTAACATGTAATATTAACCTAGGAAATTAGTTTAATTCATAAAAAGTCTCCAATTATATTTATTTGGGTATCTACAATATCAATCATTTTAATTTTTCACTATTATGGTAATTAATGCATCCTCATTGTTTCATATATAAATTAAATTATTTAATATCTAAAAATTATAAATAAAATACCATTATGTAGGAAATATTTTTATATTTCTAATTCATATTTATATTTGAAACTCCAACATATATAACCCTATGTAAAAATTGTTTTTCTACAAGATATATGCTTGTGTTATTTTTATATTCATTTCAACTTAATTAAAATAAAGTGTCCTTATCACTTACAAGTGGAACCATGAGGTACCAAAATCGACCCAAAGATGCCCATGGTCGAACATGTATCACCCAATAAGGTTAGGACACGTTTTAGAGTAATTTGTTATTATTATAATATTATTTTTTAACACTTATTTACCGTATTTACCCTTTAACCATGGAAAATAAAATATTTACCGAATTAGTCAAAAAGACTAAAAATAAAAGTTACCTATTTACACAATTTGAACATCCTGATTCCAAATATGGAATCCATTTTTCCAAATTCAAAACACAGAAGTGGCATAAATTAATTTAAAATTAATTCCCGCTATCAAAACAAAAAGCGTGTTTTTAAGATATAATAACTATCAAAAGATTGATAGTTGTTTATGTTTGGTTTAATTTTGAAATTATGTCCAATGACCAACATTTTATTAAATGGTAAAAATATATTCTAAATATACTTTAAAACCACTCAAATTCATAATTTATCACTATTAATTATTTTTATTAAAAAATTTGTTTTTAATTAAAATTTAATAATTTTCATTATTCATCAAAATATTAAAGTTATCTGAAAAGTACCAAAATTTCACCGTAAGCTAAATTTGATACTCCGAATCCAAAAATGAAGTCCATTTTGAGAGATAAAATTTCTAAAATTTTAAAAAGTAGGTATTACTATTCATAACGGCTAGTTTGATCGGTTGTGGTGTGTGTTAGAACCCGATGTTGCGTACAACACACGCTATCACATTATTCCAAGAGAAGCGTACCGCAGAAGCCTGGGGTGTTACATTCTACCCTCCTTCAAATAATTTCATCCTCTAAATTTATAGAATACTACCACATGAAAATACTCGGGTGGTTCTTCATCATAAGTTCCTCGGGTTCCCACGTTGCCTCTTCCATCTTATGGTTTCTCCACAAAACTTTTACCAGACACATCGTCTGGTTTCTCAGTACTTGTTCTCTTGTATCAATAATCTTGACGGTCTCTTCATAATAAGATAGATCGGGTTCCAGTTCTAATTCCTCATAGGTGAGTACATACGTTGGGTCAGGCATATATTTCCTCAATAGAGATACATAGAACACATCGTTAACTTTGGAGAGACTTGGCGGCATTGCCAATCAGTAACCTACAGCTCCAATTTGTTCTAGAATTTCAAAAGGTCCGATGTACCTGGGACTCAATTTACCTTTCTTAAAAAAACGTATGACTCCCTTCCATGGAGATACCTTCAGGAAAACATGATCATCGACTTGAAATTACAAATCCTTCCTTCGATTATCAGCATAGCTCTTCTGCCTACTTTGAGGTGCTTTGATGTGATTTTGGATTACCTTCACCTTTTCTATTGTTTCCTCCACCAATTCTGGGCCTACAAGTTTTCTTTCACCAACGTCATCCCAACAGGTTTGTGTGTGAAATCTCTTTCTGTATAACACTTCATATGGTGCCATTTGAATACTCGAATGGAAGCTATTGTTATAGGAAAATTCTACCAGAGGTAAATATTTATCCCACATACCCTGAAAGTCAAGTGAGCAGGATCTCAAAATGTCTTCTAAGGTTTGAATAGTTCGTTCTGATTGTCCATCTGTTTGAGGGTCGTAGGCAGTGCTTAACTTAAGTTCAGTATCCAAGGATTTCTGAAGACTTTTCCAGAATCTGGAAGTAAAACGGGGATCACGATCAGAAACAATCGATAGCGGTACTCCATGAAGTCTCACAACATCATCAATATATAGTCGTGCTAGATGTTCTAGTGGTAGATCTTCTCTTATAGAAAGAAAATGTGCTGACTTGGTAGGACGATCAACAATAACCCATATTGCATCGTTCCTTCTAGGAGTCTTTGGTATCCCTATGACAAAGTCCATCGTAATATTGTCCCATTTCCACTCCGGTATGGGAAGAGGTTGCATCACCTGTTGACAAACCATACATCTTGACACAAAATCAGCAATATCCCTCTTTATCTTCTCCCACAAAAAACATTCCTTCAAATCTCTATACATTTTGGTGCTCCCAGGGTGTATAGAGAAATTGAAACTATGAGCATCATCCAGAAATTCCCTTTTTAGATCAGGTATATCGGGAACACAAAGTCTCTTCCCAAATTTCAAAATTCCATCTTCATACACAAAGTCTCTCAATCTCCCATCATTCACAGATTTAATCTTCTTTTGAAATTCTTCATCATCGGTCTGAGAACTCTTAATCCTTTCTAGTAAATATGGTTTCGAAACTATTTGAAAAATCATTGATGTTTCACCTTCCCTGGTTATTCCCATGTCCATTTTCACTAGATCCATGAAAATTGGATCCCTTTCAATTCTCATATTGTTCAAAACTCCATGATCTTTTCTTCTCAAAGCATATTCCACCTTGTTTTCCTTCCCAGGGTGGCAGTGTATCGTGCAATCATAATCCTTGAGTAATTCAAGCCATCTCCTTTGCCTCATGTTGAGTTCTTTTTGTGATAAAATATACTTCAAACTCTTATGATCAGTATAAATCTCACATTTTCACCATAGAGGTAGTTCCTCCATATCTTCAAAGAAAATATCACAGATGCTAACTCGAGATCATGAGTAGGATAGTTTTGTTCATGAATTTTCAATGGTCATGATGCATAGGCAATAACCCTATCATTCTGTATAAGAACACAACCATGTCCTTTCTTCTATGCATCACTATAAATAACGAACCCATCATTCCCCAATGGTAGAGTCAATATAAGAGCATTGACTAATCTTCTCTTTAGTTCTTCAAAACATTCTCCACACTCTTTTGTCCAAACAAATTTAACCCCTTTACGTGTGAGCTTCGTTAATGCGTTATCCAATCGGGAAAAATTCTGGATGAAACGTCGATAATAACCTGCTAAACCAATAAAACTGTGTACCTCAGTTATACTAATTGGTACAGGCCATTCATGGATTGACTTGGTCTTAGAAGGATCAAGAAAGATTCTATCTTTAGAGACAATATGTCAAAGAAAAGAAATATCCTGAAGCCAAAATTCACACTTGCTAAACTTCCCATATAATTTATGTCTTCTCAGAGTCTTCAAGATAATGCACAAGTGATTTTAATGATCTTCGTAGCTTTTGGATTATACCAAGATATCATAAATAAAAACCACCACAAATTCATCGAGATATTCATTGAAAACTCTATTCATCAGATCTATGAACACAAGGGGTGCATTAGTCAATCCAAAAGGCATTACTGTAAACTCGTAATGCCCGTACCTGGTTCGAAATGATGTCTTCGGAATGTCATCCTTCTTCACACACAACTGATGGTATCTAGATCGAAGTTCAATCTTTGAAAAGTATTTAGCTCCATGCAGTTGGTCAAATAAATCATCAATGCGAGGTAGGGGATACTTGTTCATTATTGTTATAGCATTGATCTCCCTGTAGTCGATACATAACCTTATAGATCCATATTTATTTTTAACAAAAAGAACAGGGGCTCCCCATGGAGAAACACTAGGGCGAATAAATCCCTTATTACTCATTTCCTCTAGTTGTTTCTTCAGTTCAACTAATTATACAATGGCCATTCTATAAGGGTTATTCGATATAGGCCTTGATCCAGTAATTAAATCAATGGAAAACTCAACTTCTCATTCAGGAGGATGTCCAGGTAAATCTTCCAGAAACATATCTACATATTCTTTCACGATAGGTACATCATCTATTTGAACATTCTTTTCCTCACCCACAATCATTTCATTCTCTTCCTCCCCAATAATTTAATTTAGTTGAGCTACTAGGGGTGGATATAGATAAGAATTAGGTGGTGACGATTCTGCTCTAAAGATAAGGTGTTCCTTATCATCATCATCCAAAATTGTAACCTCCTTCTTCTTACAATAAATCTTCACATCATAGTCCGAAAGCCAATCCATACCGAGGATTATATTAAACTCAATCATAGGTATGCCGATGAGATCAGCAGATAAAGAACATTTATGTGCTCTAATGGGGACTAATTCACAAAACTTTGTTGCAATGATACTTCCCTTAGGAGTTTTAACTGACAACTCCCTTGTTAAATCAAATTGGAAATATCTAATTTTCTTAGAAAACTGGGAAGATATGAAACAATGCGATGATCCAGAATCAAATAATGCATTTGCTAAACTTGAGGAAACCATTAAATTACCTGCAACCACGTCTTTTGGAGCTTCTACCTCAGCTGTAGTGATATCAAAAGATTGGCCTTGATCCCTTGGCCTTTTTTAAGGTATGTTCCCCTGACGATTAGGACATTAATTTGCATAATGTCCCATCTCCCTGCAATTTTAGCATTGAACATTGGTAACCTCCTTCTTCCCTTTGCAATCATGAGCTTGGTGGCCTTTTTCACCACATTTGTAACAGATTCCCATTCCCTTCAAGAAAGTACCGGGGGTGTTTCTTCCCACATTTACCACAGGATGGATATTCAACCTTTCCCTTCTTCCCCTTATTTCCATTCCCAGATTGATCAGCAGATCTCTTCTTCTCTTGCTTTTCTTTAAAGTCATAAGACATAGAGAATTCCTTTTATGTCTGGATAGCACATGAGACAATGTCTTCATACGCCGAGAAGGACTGTGAGACTAATGCTCGACGGAGAAATGGTTTTAACCCATCAAAGAAACGATCAATCTTACTTCTTGGGTTACATATATAATATCCAGAATACCTTGATAACCTTGTAAAGTTAGCCTCATACTTTGCGACATCCTCATCCTCATTTTGTATCAGACTCAAAAATTGTCTTTCCATATCTGCTTGATGGTCATGAGGAAAGTATTTTTCTAAAAACAGATCTTTGAACTCCCTCTATTCCATATTTGATACTTCGTCATCTTACTTCGTGTTTTGAATCAATGACCACCATTGATCAGCATCTCCAGTGAGGCCGTAAACTACCATGATAACTTTTTCCCTTTCACTACTCCCCAAAGCCTGAAATATTTTCACTAGGGAATTTATCCATTACTCAGCTACAAAGGGATGTGTACTCCAATTGAACGTTGGTGGTTGTTGCCTCATGAATCAATCTAACATTGATCCTCCACACTGCGGATCAGGGTGCTCCATACGGGTAAGGTTATTATTCATAACCTGATTGAGTTGTCCCAGTATGGTGATTAGCTGATCGACACCATTTGCATCACCAGCTCCACTATAATTATCTTGAGCGGGAGGGAAATCCCTACATGGAGTGCGTGCATTGATACGGTTTCCATTTCTTCCACTAGGCACCATTTCTAAACAATGGCATAAAGTAGATCAGTTTATGAATCAAAATACATAATTCCATAATTATAAAACACTTAATATAAATTGAACTATTTAGGGATATAATCCATAATCATAAAAATGTTTTCTTTGAGTAATTTTATACTCATAAACCCATCATAATGATTTGTAAAGAAAATGAGAGTTATCCTAAGCATATCCCCCGGGAGTGTCGTAACTAAGAGTGCAGTAAGGCCCGTTGTCAGGCACCAGTTCTCGTTCGAGTCTAGCTTAAAGCGGTGTTTTCGGGTTTTACCCCTAGGTACATCTGTGCCAGAGCTGCCTCTACCTGCTTGTATCCAGATAGGGATTTATTGTTCGGAAAACTAACAAAATCTCTACAATACCAAAATTCTAGTAAGTTCTTCTATACTAATCCTCAAAGTTCATCTTAGGTGTACGTGCTCTAATCAGAGTTTATCTAAATCTAGCTTCCAAGGTTTGTACTAAACTTCCTCTGATACCAACTGTAACGCCCCGACCCCAGTTGCCCAGAGTCGGTGCATTATTACATAACATTGGCATGATCAAAAGAAAGATCAAATTTCGAAAGACCGATTGGTTTAGTAGCCTTGGAAACACTAGATATATTCATAAAGTAATACATTACATCATAAAGTGAAAAACTACTAAAACAACATATTGTCTCCATAGTCCACACTATTATCCCCTCATAATATCCCTACATGTCATTCATAATTTTCTTCTTCACATCCTGGGAAAAATAAAACATAGAAAAGGGGTGAGATCAAATGCCCAGTAAGGATAACAATATAGCGGAAACTTTCATAAATAAGAATAAACATTTAAGGAAGTGTATAACTAAAACAAAACCCTTCTAAACTTAAACTTAAACATAGTATGGAAAAAATAAAATGAAATAATTCCATTAACGTATTCACATGGATATTCTACTAATCTAATAATCACATGCAATATCAATAACCACTTTCATAATGATGGAATGCATAATGCTAGACTATCATAACCACATAGCCAAGGCCTCGTGCCAAGACTACAAATAAGATTTTTCCAAGGCCTTGTGCCAAGATACTAGTTTGTCTCATGAGACCTACCGATCCATCGAGGAGCTATAGCGTGCTCCACACTTCACATATTAAGTCCAATGCATTCCCATATGAAAAGGTTTAAACATAACATAAACATTCGTATTAAAACTAGCATATGAAATGTAAATACGTCATCCATAAACCATGAATGGTATAAAAATAACACATCCATATTCAAACATATCACAAAACCTTCAATACAATATAGAATTTTTGTATCATAATAAATCAACTTCAAATAAGCGTAAAATCCATCAAAGGATGTTGACATAGATGAAATCAAAACTCTTTTTAGATAAATATCTCTTTTTATTTTTAAATTATTTAAGAGTAATATATTTATAAAAGTACACATTTTATTTGAAAATATTCTTATAATATTTTAAGGTAAGCATCGAAGATTTTACAATGGTGGAAAATAGCCGCACCCGTCATATAAGTTAAAAAACATTCTTACCTTAATTCTGTCGAAAAGGTTAAAAAGGAACTCTTTTGGAAAACGACAGAAATATTCCTTTATAAACCACTTATAAAAGTAAACAAGGGTATAAATGACTTTAACCCATATTCTAGTAAATAGTAAAAATGTTTTGAAACACATTTTTAAGAAACATGGATGTGGATGATAAAGAAGTCCCAGTAGATTATTACGTATAAACAACCTCGGATAATGAAGAGATTGCGAAATAAACCCTTACCTTGTACTTTTCCTTGGTTGGGGTTGGTTAACCTCCTGTATAATGGTGAAATAATTTTTATTAAATTATAAAAGAATCATATACATTAATATGATATCATATATGATCTTTTAACATTGATTTGTTAATAATATATTAGTATTATCGTTGTTTTGGGTGTTAACTTACTCGTTTTCTTTTATATGTTTTGTTACGTAAGATATGTTTTTCATGGATAGGTTGTATCTTAATAAAATCTAGAATGATATCAATTCCTTAGATACTATTATTAATCATCAAATGAGAATTATACTTGAATGTATATGTTGGAGAATGAATCTTATCACGTTCGTGGAGACAGTAGTCCGTACGTACGCACGAGCAACAATATCATTCTTTTGATATTAAAATAATATATAATTGGATGGTATATAATATATACAGAATCATTATCATGTTATATTTATTATTTAAATGAATTACACATCATTATTATACCCATCCAAATAATAATTTATTGAATAACAATTACACCACGACGTGGAGACGGTAAGTCGTACGTACGCACGTATGGTGACATGTTATTCAAAGGATGGATAAAATACTGAATATGGTTGTACGATATTTATAATAACATCACAGTATATATAAGATACTGGATTTATTATTTTAGAATTGTAATAACAAATAAAGAAGAAGTGGAAGAAGAAAGGAACTTGAAAAAGGGTGGTGAAATCATTACCTCTTCTTTGGGTTCTTCCTTTTGATTTGATCAAAAGGGCTCCTTGAGTTGGATTTATGACTAAAGGAAGGCCTCTATGATGAAGTGAGAGAAGTTGAGAGAGTATTTGGGCAGATATTGTTCTATCCAAAAGGCTTTGAAGGTGTGAGTTAATGAGGAGGGGGAGTGCCCTTTTATAAGAGGGGTGAGGGGCACCTTTGGAAAAGCTAGAAATATTAATTTATAATAAATTCATATTCGATTTCTAATGGCTCCAAAATAGATTATTTAAATTTTAAGGCGGGGATAGGTCGAAAACCACTCAACCAATATAAGTTAGACAGGTTTGGGTCATTATATCAACCTTATATTTAAGTATTAACTCTTAGTTAATTAGTTTCACTTTTATAATGTCTCTTTGTATTTTTATATTATATGGTTAATAAACTAACTATATACATCCAAGAGAACCCCAAATGGTCCATTAATGATACACATATCATGATATAAGTCTCTTTTCAGAACCTTATATTTTTAGGAATTTAATATCAATTAATAATATACTATTTGTTTTAAAAACTCTTTTTTGTCAATTTTGACACTATTCAATAATTGATTTTTGTAAAAATCATAACGTAATTATTACTTCGAGAAAATTTAATTTCATCATTCCTAACATGTCATATTAACCTATAAAATTAGTTTAATTCATAAAATGTCTCAAATTATATTTATTTCGGTATCTACAATATCAATCATTTTAAGTTTTCACTATTATGGTAATTACTGCATCACCATTGTGTCATATATAAATTAAATTATTTAATGTATAAAAATTATAAATAAACTACCATTATGTAGGAAATATTTTTATATTTATAATGAATATTTATAGTCGAAAATCCAACATACATAACCCTATGTAAAAATTAGTTTTCAAAAAGATATATGCTTGTGTCATTTTTGTATTCATTTTAACTTAATTAAAATAAAGTGTCCCTATCACTTACAAGTGGCACCATGGGGTCCCAAAATCGACCCAAATATACCCATGGTCGAACATGAATCACCCAATAAGGTTAGGACACGTTTTAGGGTAATTTATTATTATTATAATATTATTTGTTAACCCTTATTTCCCAGATTTACCCTTTAACCATGGTAAATAAAATATTTACCAAAGTAATTATTCAAAATGTCTAAAAATAAATGTTACCTATTTACACAATTTGAAAATTCTAATTAAAAATATGGAATCCGTTTTTCCAAATTCAAAACACAGAAGTGGCAGAAATTAATTTAAAATTAATTTCCTCTGTCAAAACAAAAAGCGTGTTTTTAAGATATAATAAGTATCAAAAGATTGATACTTGTTTATGTTTGGTTTAATTGTGAAATTTTTCAAATGACCAACATTGTATTAAATGGTAAAAATATATTCTTAATATACTTTAAAACCACTCAAATTCATAATTTATCACGATTAATTATTTTGATTAAAAAAGTTGTTTTCTAATTAAAATTTAATAATTTTCACTATTCATCAAAATATTAAATTTATCCGAAAAGTACCAAATTTTCACCTTAGGCTAAATTCGATACTCCGAATCCAAAAATGAAGTCCATTTTGAGAGATAATATTTCTAAAATTTTAAAAATTAGGTATTACTATTCATAACGGCTAGTTTGATCGGTTGTGATGTGTGTTAGAACTCGATGTTGCGTACAACACACGCTATCACATTTTTCCAAGAGAAGAGTACCGTAGAAGCTTGGTGTGTTACACATTTAAGGCCAATAAAATATGTTTTAAACCCCAAAGAGTTAGGTGACTCTTCCTTACCAAAATTTGTGGCCTTTTTCTCAGTGTCACACCTTTCCCTATGCCTTTCAGCTTAGCCCATGTTACGTGGTTTTATCTTTTTAAATGTTATCTATTAACTCATATTTTTTACCTTCACCTACATCCATGATAATTATTAAATAAAATTTAATAATATCATGTTTAACCGCCCAATCACGTGGTAGAACCACAATCCTTTTAAGTGGTTCAAGATTTCATATCCCGTAATTTCGAGATCTATCCTTTTATCACATGTCGATTGTTTTCTTATTCTTGGATACCTTTATTTTGATTGGTGCATTTGGAGTCCCTCATTCAGAATTGTACGATGTGCTAGAGACCTTCCTTATTATCCTTGGATTCCTTGTAGTTCTTTCTCTTCAAGTTGCACAACCCGAACTCTTGGCATGAGAAGAAAACGTCAATAATTGATCATCCAAGTACAGTTTTCCTTCATATATCTTTACTATGTATCATGTGAGGTGGGTATGATAATGTATCCTTGGGGATTGAATGAAACCAAACCATAACAAGGATAATAAATGGATTTTAAAGGATGAAGGTTGTGTGTTTTATGATGATGTTGATGTAATCTTTTGTCTCCATTTATATTTTGCGAATTGTATGGGCTTATTCCCGCTAAAAATTATGGTCGTTTGTGGTCCTTTCTTGTGCACTAATGAACCTATGTTTTCGTGAAAATATTTTGATTGAACGGGTGTAACATGGAAAATGTTTAGTCATGTAAACCTAGTTGATTAAATGGATTCAAAATGAATTATAATCCTTGTGTGATCACCACAGTTAACCAAACAAAAGGAAGGAACTTGGAAATGGGGTGGTTAAATCTGGAAACTTCTTTGCTTTGTTATGGTAATATGTGAGGTTTCTCTCGTTGATGCTTGTGGGGTGATGTGTATGGGGATTGGATATTTTGTGTTTCAATTTTTGGATTGAATTTCTATGCCCATATATTGGGGCTTAGTTTTGTTCCAGTACATCGAGGGATTTCATAGATCTCTTTTATTGTTGTGACTTTACAAGAGAACTGGGTGTGGATGCTTAAATTGTTGTTTGGATATTTTCTTCTTCACTATAGAGTTGTTTAGACTTATGGTTGTGACTCTTAGTAGCATATTATTGGATAATTATTATAACAAAACCAATTTAACATGATAACAAGAATGAGTTCAATGGGTGGTTCTCTGGTTGTGGTTGTTGTGCATTTGCGAATGTATGAATAGTAATGATGGTTCTTTTGTAAGGGATGGTTTTAAAACACATAGGTTGGGGTGATTGGTTGATTACCTATATGTAAATATTTCGTTTTGTGTTTCTTATATGCACCCCACCCACATTGATCACTTCGTGCCGAACACCCCCATTTCATGGGGGAGGGTGATTTTCCCAACACTCCTACGAGTAGATGGTTATTAGCTCATTTTGTGCTCCCCCTCTCAGGTAGCCTATGAATATTCATACAGGCTATGAAAACATGGGGTTCATTATAGCCCAATATTATTCATACAGGGTATGTTGTGGTGGTTGGCCTAGGTCTGTGCGGGCATGTTTATTTCCCAGGTGTCTTCGGGATGAGGCCCAGGTGTCTTCGGGCATGGTGGTGGTTGTTCTGGCTCAGGTGTCTATGGGTGTGGTTATGTATGGTTGTTCTGAACCAAGGGTCAGCAGGTGTGGTTACGTATGGTTGTGGTGGATCATGTGTCTGTGGGCGGGATGCGGGGTTGTGGTGGCCCATAAGGTTATTTTTGGGGTGGCAATGAGACTACAGTTAAAATGGAGTGGGAGTTTTGACACATAGGATGTCATCAATAACCAGTGGGAAAGCGGTGCGGGGTACCCAAATATCTATGTGATATTATTATTACTTTACCTAACTAGGGTTATTTGGGGAGTGTTCCTTGGGGAGGTTGGTTGGGTAGTTTCCCTTTCTATGTGTTTTGGCTACCTCCACTTTCTCACGGGGCATTGAAATTCCTCCCGACTTGTGCACGAGATCTTTTGGTTTTCCCTACAGAGTATACTTGTATAATAACCCTACGTATATAAAACTGCATTCATGTTTCCTGGAGGACTTTAAAGACCGTGCAAGACCGTACTAGCTTGGAAATTGGTACAGTTGTTGTTGTTGTTTTCTTTTCTTTTGGTACTTTTCTTTGTAGTTTTCTTATACTTTGTAGCACTTTATTTTTTAACATGCATATGGAAAATGGGGTTTGGATTTACATTTACATTATGATTTTGGATTAGTTTTATATTTACCATCTTATCTCTCAATTTTTTCTATAAAAAAAGGCAATGCCTTCCATATTAAGTGTGATTCTATGCCATTAGTGAAAGTCCCCACTCTGTGGCCTATTGATGGCGGGACTCAAGGGTCATTTTATCTTCTTCCACTTGAAGTAGGAAGGGTCTAGCAGTTTGTTTTCCCTTCCCTCATCTTGGTTAAGCCTGGTCATGACATAACATTAGTGTTTAAAGCCTTGTTTTGTGATAACTAAATTTTTTTTGGTAAACATCGCACATTAATTGTTTCATTAAATTACCTACTGGAAGTTTTGGGTAATTTAGAAGGTAAAATGAATATTTTGGATTTTTATATGTATTGGAATGATGGGAAATGTTTTTGGGGGTTTTCTTGTATGGGTTTTCATTGTGGTTTTGGTTTTTATAAAGATAGGAAATGTAACACCCCGAGCTTCCATGATACGCTTCTCATTCAATAATGCAATGGCTTGCATTGTACGCAACTTCGAGTTCTAAAACACCGCGACTAAAAAAAGTAGCTGTTATGAATTGTAATAACCACTTTTTAAAATTATAGAAATTTTATATTTCAAAATGGACTTCATTTTTGGATTCGGAATATCGAAATTAGCCTATGTTGAATTTTTGGTATTTTTCTAAGAACTTCTAATTTTTTATGAATTGTGAAAAATACATAAAAACAACTTTTTTAATCAGAATAATCTATAGTGATAAATTATACTATTTAGTGGTTTTAAAGTATAATTAGAATATATTTTTACCATTTTATCCAATGGTGGTCATTAGAATTAATTTAACATTGAAATTGGACATAAACAATTGCCAATCTTTTGATATAAATTGTTTCTTAAAAACACGCTATTTGTTGTGACAGAGGGAATTAATTATAAAATTAATTAATGCAACTTATATGTTTGTAATTTTTTAAAATAGACATCATTTTTGAATTCGGAATATCAATTATAGCTTAGGTTGAAATTTTGGCATTGTTCTGAAAAACTTCAATTTTTGATGAATAGTGAAACCACTAAGTGGTAGTTAAATAACTGATTTTTCGTTTAAATGAAATATTACCACTTCTGTGATTTGATTTTCAAAAATCCGACATACATGGTTGTCATTAAGAAGTAAAATGTGGTTCAATGAGATTAAAATAATTTTTTGGTGAATAGTAACTTTTAAGTTCTTAATCGCGGTTAGAGGTAATTAGTGTAGTTTAAGGTACAAATAATGTTTTAATAATATGATATGGGCATGAAACTTGTCCTACTCCTATTGTATGAGTCATGGCCGACCAAGACAACCCATGGGTCAACTTGGGGAACCCATGGAGCCACTTTAGTTGGAAAATGACATTAATATATATTTATTTAATGTTAAAATTAAATTGACACAAACATGAGTTGTTTTACTAAAACAGTCTTTAAGTGGGGTTACAGAAGTCGAAATTTTGATTATAAATATTCATTAGAAATACAAAAAGATTTCTTACATCATAGTATTTTTGTTATAATTTTTATACATTAAATAAATTAAATTGTTTATGACATCATTATGATGCGGCGATGACCTCATTATTTAACGATTTAAATAAAATGAGAAGATAATGCAAAATCCGAGGCTTACACTTGTCCAAAGCCTATTGGATGAATAGATTTAGAACCCTTATCACCTTAGCCACGAATTATATAAGTGTGGGACCTTTAGAATCCGAAAAGAATTGTGTAATAATGTAACATTTCAATCTTTCCAAAAGAGCCCCTCCTCTCCACTTATAAAAGGCCCCCACCTCTCCCACCTTATTCACACCTTCAAGACATTTGGCTCGGCCAAACTCTTCCCAAATACTATCCCAACATCCCTATCTTACTCCTAGAAGCCTCACTTTGGGAAGAACTCTTCCCAAAGAAGCCTTTGGCTCAAATCAAAAAAGAGTTACCCGATTTTGAGGTAATGTCTTCTCTAATGTTGTTTTGTTTTATTTTTCTTCTCAATCCCCCTAAACTCTTTTTATTCATTTCTTTTGTAACAACACCAGTATCCTAAATATTCTAGGATGTTGTTATAAGAATTATTCGAGCTACACTTACACACACCTACATCTAATGGTTAAAGAACATACGGTTTCTGTGGATGGCGAATTTCTGCCTCACGAAACGATGATTGTTCAACACTCATATAACACCTTCAAAGGTGGCCATTAAGATGTCACTATTTTTATATATGATATATAATATGTTTATGTTTTACTTATGCTTCTGTATTTCTCATTTATGGCATACTTAATGATTTCCATTATGGGTAAAACGCGATAATTTCATTTTAGGAAGTGCGGACTACCGCCCCCTCAAAGTGATTTGAATCGTTAATGCCATATGTGGGATGTATAAAGGATGGAGTAAATGGTATTATACACTATATTATACTGGAATTATATTATACATTTATATCATTATGATTTCGTTCCATTAAATATGAAATTGAAATGAAAGTAGCGTTCATGGGTACGTACGGCTTACCATCTCTATGAACGGTGCATTTCATTTCTTACCTCTAAGTGTTACGTAATATTATAAATGAATGTATATACTGGATATATAATATATATATGACATCTAAATCATGAATATAATTCTGGAGATAATGGATATTCTACCACATAAACAACTTGTAATTATAAGAAGTTTATTGTTGACTCAAGTACCAAAGATCGACAAAACGACCGTTATTAACTTAAATAATTACATAATGTTCATATCATTGTAATAAGTGATATAATAAGGATAATGAAATTGAAAATGGTTCTTAATAAGGTATATATTAACTCTAGTTTATTATTCACGAGGTTAAAGAACGGTTGAGTCAAGTCAGACACGAGGTAAGGGAATTTCTTAACCCAACTTCCATTCTTTGGGTTAATCTCCTACTTTCAAATTATGTCATGATATTATTATGTCCTATCTTGTATTTTTACATTATTTATGTGTAATTATAGTGAATAAACATAATAGACCTACTTTATAAAAAATTATCTTTTTAAGGACTTCGTCTCAATCACCTTTCATTGAGGCATATTTGGTTTTATACACAACTTTCTTTTATACGGTGTATAAACCCCTTTGACTCTTACGGTTACTCAAAAGGAATCTTTTTATACGAAGCGTTTTGCTAAAAGACAAAAGGGAATGTTTTTCTTTCCGTACTTATGCGGCGACAACGACTTCTCCGCCGCCGTGACCATTATTTGATTTTCGGCTTCCTCTACAAGCCATCATTTTTTTAAGGAAAAATAAATACAAAGTTTTAACTTTATTTTATTTTGGTATTGAAAATGGTTTTGAAAGAGTTTTTTATATCAATGTGTTGTATTGATATCTTGTGATTGAAATGTGGAAATCTTATGTTTCCTTTATGCATGTTTTATGTGATACGATTATGTTATAGTTTATGATATGTTTAAACCTATTCATATGAGGAATGTATTGGACTTAATAAGTGACGGGTGGAGCCCGCTATAGCTCCTCGATGCATCGGTAGGTCTCATTAGACAACTAGACTTGGAATTGGCCGAGGCCCTTTCCCAATTTGATTTATGGTTTTGGCCGAGGCCGTAATCATTTTAGACGTCTTGGCCGAGGCCTTGACAAAATGTTTCAGAATGTCCGGCATTATACATTCCCTCATTATGAAAGTGGTTATTGATCTTTCATGTGATTATTCGTCTAGTAGAATATCCATGTGAGTAAGTAAGTGGAATTATTTGATTTTACTTTTTCCATATTATGCTGAAGTTCAAGTTTAATAAGGCTTTTGTTTAGTTATACATTGCCTTAAATGTTTATGTTTATTTATGAAAGCTTCCGCAATATTGTTATCCTTACTGAGCATCTGAGCTCACCCCTTTCAATGTTTTGATATTTTTCCAGGATGTGAAGAAGTATTTTATGAATGACCTGCAGGGATTGTTAGAAGAGGATATGAGTGTGGTCTATGGAAACTTTGTTGTTGTAGTTTTTCACTTTATGATGTAATGTAATACTTATGAATGTATCTAGTGTTTCCAAGGCTACTAAACTAATCGGTCTTTCGAGACTTGATCTTTTGTGATCATGCCAATGTTACGAAGTAATGCACCGACTCTGGGTAGCTGGGGTCGGGGTGTTACAGTTGGTATCAGAGGATGTTTAGTACTAACCTTGGATGCTTGATTTAGATAAACTCTGATTAGAGCACATAGCCCGAAGATAGACTTTAAGGATTAGTATAGAAGAACTTCCTAGAATTTTGGTATTATATAGATTTTGTTAGTTTTCCGAGCAATACATCCCTGTCTGGATACGAGAAGGTAGAGGCAGCTCTGGCACAGATGTACCTAGGGGTAAAACCCGAAAAAACCGCTTTGAGCTAGACTCGAACGGGAACTGGTGCACGACAACGGGCCTTGCTGCACTCTTGGTTACGACACTCCCGGGGGATATGCTTAGGATAACTCTCATTTTATTTAAAAATTATTATGAAGGGTTTATGAGTATATACTTTCTCAAAGAAAACATTTTTATGATTATGGATTATATCCATAAATAGTTCAATTTATGTTAAGTGTTTTACAAGTATGGAATTATGTATTTTGATTCATGAACTAATCTAGTTTATGCCATTATTTAGAAATGGCACCTAGTGGAAGGAATGGAAACCATATCAATGCACGAACTCCGTGTAGAGATTTCCCTCCTGCTCAAGATAATTATTGTGGATCTGGAGATACAACCGGTGCTGATCAACTTAATACCATACTGGGACAACTCACTCAGGTTATGAATAATAACCTTACTCGTATGGAGCACCCTGATCCGCAATGTGGAGGATCAATGCTAGACCGTTTCATGAGGCAACAACCACCAACCTTCAATGGGAGTAAAAATCCAATAGTAGCTGAGAAATGGATAAATTCCTTAGAAAAAAATATTCCATGCCTTGGGGAGTAGTGAAAGGGAGAAGGTTGTCATGGCAGTTTACCGCCTCACTAGAGATGCCGATCAGTGGTGGTCGCTGATTCAAAACACAAAGGAAGATGATGACGTATCGAATATGGAATGGAGGGAGTTCAAAGATCTTTTCTTAGAAAAATACTTTCCTCGTGAACATCGAGCAGATATGGAAAGGCAATTTCTGAGTCTGAGGCGGATGGAGGATGAGAATGTCACAAAGTATGAGGATAACTTTACAAGGTTAGCGAGGCATGCTGCCGATTATATATGTAACCCAAGGAGTAAGATTGATCATTTCTTTGATGGGTTAAAACCATTTCTCCGTCGATCTTTTGTATCACAATCCTTCTCATCATACGAAGATATTGTCTCATGTGCTATCAAGACAGAAAAGGAATTCTCTAAGTCTTATGACAACAAAGTAAAGCAAGAGAAGAAGAGAACGGGGGAACAAGAGAAAGATAAAGGGAAAAAGGGAAAGAAGGATTTTCCATTATGTGATAATTGTGGGAAGAATCACCCTGGTACTTGCCTAAAAGGAATGGGAGTTTGTTATAAATGTGGAGAAAAGGGTCACCAGGCTCGTGATTGCAAGGGAAAGAAAGAGGCTATCAAAGTTGAATGCTACAATTGTAGAGAAATGGGTCATTATGAAAATGAATGTCCTAAGCATCAGGGAAACTTACCTCAGAAAAGGCCAAGGGATCAAGGCCAATCTTATGTTGTGACTACAGTTGAAGCGGAATAATTAATGTATTGGTGCTTTTGGACTCATGGATTATATTCTGGTTATTAGAATAATGTGATATATATATAAGGATTGTACTACAGTACTTGTTGTTTCAGTAAGGTTTTAATATGATGAAGGTAATCATATTTTTAGTATGTGACAATAAGAGAAACTTTACTTTGTTTGGGGAATCTAATAAATTGATTTTGGAATTAAGAGACCTTTTAGAGAAAGTCTGGACAGAGGTATTTTGGATAACTATAAAGGTTGGAGTGGATTAAGTTGATCTTTGGATAGTATTGTTTATAAAATTTATGAAGATTATTTTTGGAATATTATAATACTATAGTTTTAGGAAAAGGACAACCTGCAAGGTGGGGCATAACTCATCGCGTCGGACAAAGCTGCAGGAATCGAACCCACAATAATAGTGCGACAGGCCTTCATTTCCTACCACTAGCCTACAGGAAGTCCCTGGTTAATACAAAATAATTTTTCTAATCTAAATGGTATGTGTTAACATTTGGAACCTTATACAATTAGTTTAAGTATAATATTTTGAGTTCTATTATCTTTTTGAGTGAAAGATGAGTTGAAGGTTGAAACTCTAATTGTCAAGCATAAATATATATATACCTATCTCTTATTCAATGAATAAATTAATTCCAAAACTTTAGTAAAGGGATATTAAAACAAAAAAATGTGTTATCCTAATACCTTATGTCTTGTTGAACTGATAATATTTTAAATCAACATATATTGAAGGCTTTGAGGCCCTCAATTTGACAGTTGATTGTGATTGATGACCTCAATCACTCCCTACAAATATTTACGTTTTTCCTCCAATTATATGTCTCTAATTGCCACCAATGTTCTCCTTATCGAGATCATAATTTGGTGGTGACTTTCTTATTTCCATTTCCCTCTTATTAAGGCTAAATTTTATTAATCTTATTTCCGATGTGGGTTTTCCACAAAGGTATTTTCTCTTTTCAACCTTTTATTTTCAAAGAAAAAATTTCAAATTGCGAGGACGCAATTTATTGAAGGAGGGGATAATGTAACACCCCGAGCTTCCATGATACGCTTCTCATTCAATAATGCAATGGCTTGCATTGTACGCAACTTCGAGTTCTAAAACACCACGACTAATAAAAGTAGCCGTTATGAATAGTAATAACCACTTTTTAAAATTGCAGAAATTTTATATTTCAAAATGGACTTCATTTTTGGATTCGGAATATCGAAATTAGCCTATGTTGAATTTTTGGTATTTTTCTAAGAACTTCTAATTTTTTATGAATAGTGAAAAATACTTAAAAACAACTTTTTTAATCAGAATAATCTATAGTGATAAATTATACTATTTAGTGGTTTTAAAGTATAATTAGAATATATTTTTACCATTTTATCCAATGGTGGTCATTAGAATTAATTTAACATTGAAATTGGACATAAATAATTGCCAATCTTTTGATATAAATTGTTTCTTAAAAACACGCTATTTGTTGTGACAGCGGGAATTAATTATAAAATTAATTAATGAAACTTATATGTTTGGAATTTTGTAAAATAGACATCATTTTTGAATTCGGAATATCAATTATAGCTTAGGTTGAAATTTTGGCATTGTTCTGAAAAACTTCAATTTTTGATGAATAGTGAAACCACTAAGTGGTAGTTAAATAACTGATTTTTCGTTTAAATGAAATATTACCACTTCTGTGATTTGATTTTAAAAAATCCGACATACATGGTTGTCATTAAGAAGTAAAATGTTGTTCAATGAGATTAAAATAATTTTTTGGTCAATAGTAACTTTTAAGTTCTTAATCGCGATTAGAGGTAATTAGTGTAGTTTAAGGTACAAATAATGTTTTAATAATATGAGATGAGCATGAAACTTGTCCTACTCCTATTGGATGAGTCATGGCCGACCAATAAAACCCATGGGTCAACTTGGGGACCCCATGGAGCCACTTTAGTTGGAAAATGACATTAATATATATTAATTTAATGTTAAAATTAAATTGACACAAACATGAGTTGTTTTACTAAAACAGTTTTTAAGTGGGGTTACACAAGTCCAAATTTTGATTATAAATATTAATTAGAAAGCTAAAACGATTTCGTACATCATAGTATTTTTTTTATAATTTTTAGACATTAAATAAATTAAATTATTTATGAAATCATTATGATGCGGCGATGACCTCATTATTTAATGATTTAAATAAAATGAGAAGATAATGCAAAATCCAAGGCTTACACTTGTCCAAAGCCTATTTAATGAAGATATTTAGAACCCTTATCACCTTATCCACGAATTATATAAGTGTGGGACCTTTAGAATCTGAAAATCATTGTGTAATAATGTAACATTTCAATCTTTCCAAAAGAGCCCCTCCTCTCCACTTATAAAAGGCCCCCACCTCTCCCACCTTATTCACACCTTCAATCTATTTGGCTCGGCAAACCTCTGCCCAAATAATATCCCAACATCCCTATCTTACTCCTAGAAGCCTCACTTTGGGCAGAACTCTTCCCAAGGAAGCCTTTGGCTCAAATCAAAAAAGAGTTACCCGATTTTGAGGTAATGTCTTCTCTAATGTTGTTTTGTTTTATTTTTCTTCTCAAACCCCCTAAACTCATTTTATTCATTTCTTTTGTAACAACACCAGTATCCTCAATATACTAGGATGTTGTTATAAGAAGTATTAGAGCTACACTTACACACACCTACATCTAATGGTTAAAGAACATACGGTTTCTGTGGATGGAGAATTTCTGCCTCACGAAACGATGATTGTTCAACACTCATATAACACCTTCAAAGGTGGCCATTAAGATGTCACTATTTTTATATATGATATATGATATGTTTATGTTTTAATTATGCTTATTTATTTCTCATTTATGGAATACTTTATGATTTCCATTATGGGTAAAACGCGATAATTTCATTTTAGGAAGTGCGGACTACCGCCCCCTCAAAGTGATTTGAATCGTTAATGCCATATGTGGGATGTATAAAGGATGGAGTAAATGGTATTATACACTATATTATATTGGAATTATATTATACATTTATATCATTATGATTTCGTTCCATTAAATATGAAATTTAAATGAAAGTAGCGTTCATGGGTACGTACGTCTTACCGTCTCTATGAACGGTGCATTTCATTTCTTACCTCTAAATGTTACGTAATATTATAAATGAATGTATATACTGGATATATAAGATATATATGACATCTAAATCATGAATATAATTCTGGAGATAATGGATATTCTACCACATAAACAACTTGTAATTATAAGAAGTTTATTGTTGACTCAAGTACCAAAGATCGACAAAACGACCGTTATTAACTTAAATAATTACATAATGTTCATATCATTGTAATAAGTGATATAATAAGGATACTGAAATTGAAAATGGTTCTTAATAAAGTATATATTAACTCTAGTTTATTATTCAGGAGGTTAAATAACGGTTGAGTCAAGTCAGACACGAGGTAAGGGAATTTCTTAACCCAACTTCCATTCTTTGGGTTAATCTCCTACTTTCAAATTATGTCATGATATTATTATGTCCTATCTTGTATTTTTACATTATTTATGTGTAATTATAGTGAATACACATAATAGACCTACTTTATAAAAAAATGATCTTTTTAAGGACTTCGTCTCAATCCCCTTTCATTGAGGCATATTTGGTTTTATACACAACTTTCTTTTATACGGTGTATAAACCCCTTTGACTCTTACGGTTACTCAAAAGGAATCCTTTTATACGAAGCGTTTTGCTAAACGACAAAAGGGAATGTTTTTCTTTCCGTACTTATGCGGCGACAACGACTTCTCCGCCGCCGTGACCATTATTTGATTTTCGGCTTCCTCTGCAAGCCATCATTTTTTTAAGGAAAAATAAATACAAAGTTTTAACTTTCTTTTATTTTGGTATTGAAAATGGTTTTGAAAGCGTTTTTTATATCAATGTGTTGTATTGATATCTTGTGATTGAAATGTGGAAATTTTATGTTTCCTTTATGCATGTTTTATGTGATACGATTATGTTATGGTTTATGATATGTTTAAACCTATTCATATGAGGAATGTATTGGACTTAATAAGTGACGGGTGGAGCCCGCTATAGCTCCTCGATGCATCGGTAGGTCTCATGAGACAACTAGACGTGGAATTGGCTGAGGCCCTTTCCCAATTTGATTTATGGTTTTGGCCGAGGCCGTAATCATTTTAGACGTCTTGGCCGAGGCCTTGACAAAATGTTTCAGAATGTCCGGCATTATACATTCCCTCATTATGAAAGTGGTTATTGATCTTTCATGTGATTATTCGACTAGTAGAATATCCATGTGAGTAAGTAAGTGGCATTATTTGATTTTAATTTTTCCATATTATGCTGAAGTTCAAGTTTAATAAGGCTTTTGTTTAGTTATACATTGCCTTAAATGTTTATGTTTATTTATGAAAGCTTCCGCAATATTGTTATCCTTACTAACCATCTGAGCTCACACCTTTCAATGTTTTGATATTTTTCCAGGATGTGAAGAAGTATTTTAGGAATAAACTGTAGGGATTGTCAGAAGAGGATATGAGTGTGGTCTATGGAGACTTTGTTATTGTAGTTTTTCACTTTATGATGTAATGTAAGACTTATGAATGTATCTAGTGTTTCCAAGGCTACTAAACTAATCGGTCTTTCGAGACTTGATCTTTTGTGATCATGCCAATGTTACGAAGTAATGCACCGACTCTGGGTAGCTGGGGTCGGGGCATTACAGTTGGTATCAGAGAAAGTTTAGTACTATGCTTGGATGCTAGATTTAGATAAACTCTGATTAGAGCACATAGCCCGAAGATAGACTTTAAGGATTAGTATAGAAGAACTTCCTAGAATTTTGGTATTATATAGATTTTGTGAGTTTTCCGAGCAATACATCCCTGTCTGGATACGAGCAGGTAGAGGCAGCTCTGGCACAGATGTACCTAGGGGTAAAACCCGAAAAAACCGCTTTGAGCTAGACTCGAACGGGAACTGGTGCATGACAACGGGCCTTGCTGCACTCTTGGTTACGACACTCCAGGGGGATATGCTTAGGATAACTCTCATTTTCTTTAAAAATCATTATGAAGGGTTTATGAGTATATACTTCCTCAAAGAAAACATTTTTATGATTATGGATTATATCCATAAATAGTTCAATATTTGTTAAGTGTTTTACAAGTATGGAATTATGTATTTTGATTCATGAACTAATCTAGTTTATGCCATTATTTAGAAATGGCGCCTAGTGGAAGGAATGGAAACCGTATCAATGCACGAACTCCGTGTAGGGATTACCCTCCTGCTCAAGATAATTATTGTGGATCTAGAGATACAACTGGTGCTGATCAACTTAATACCATACTGGGACAACTCACTTAGGTTATGAATAATAACCTTACTCGTATGGAGCACCCTGATCCGCAATGTGGAGGATCAATGCTAGACCGTTTCATGAGGCAACAACCACCAACCTTCAATGGGAGTACAAATCCTATAGTAGCTGAGCAATGGATAAATTCCTTAGAGAAAATATTCCAAGCCTTGGGGAGTAGTGAAAGGGAGAAGGTTGTCATGGCAGTTTACCGCCTCACTAGAGATTTCGATCAGTGGTGGTCGCTGATTCAAAACACAAAGGACGATGATGACGTATCGAATATGGAATGGAGGGAGGTCAAAGATCTTTTCTTAGAAAAATACTTTCCTCGTGACCATCGAGCAGATATGGAAAGTCAATTTCTGAGTCTGAGGCAGAAGGAGGATGAGAATGTCGCAAAGTATGAGGCTAACGTTACAAGGTTAGCGAGGCATGCTGCCGATTATATACGTAACCCAAGGAGTAAGATTGATCGTTTCTTTGATGGGTTAAAACCATTTCTCCATCGAGCTTTAGTATCACAATCCTTCTCATCATACGAAGATATTGTCTCATGTGCTATCAAGACAGAAAAGGAATTCTCTAAGTCTTATGACAACAAAGTAAAGTAAGAGAAGAAGAGAACGGGGGAACAAGAGACAGATAAAGGGAAAAAGGGAAAGAAGGATTTTCCATTATGTTATAATTGTGGGAAGAATCACCCTGGTACTTGCCTAAAAGGAATGGGAGTTTGTTATAAATGTGGAGAAAAGGGTCACCAGGCTCGTGATTGCAAGGGAAAGAAAGAGGCTATCAAAGTTGAATGCTACAATTGTAGAGAAATGGGTCATTATGCAAATTAATGTCCTAAGCATCAGGGAAACTTACCTCAGAAAAGGCCAAGGGATCAAGGCCAATCTTATGCTGTGACTACAGTTGAAGCAGAATAATTAATGTATTGGTGCTTTTGGACTCATGGATTATATTCTGGTTATTAGCATAATGTGATATATATATAAGGATTGTACTACAGTACTTGTTGTTTCAGTAAGGTTTTAATATGATTAAGGTAATCATATTTTTAGTATGTGACAATAAGAGAAACTTTACTTTGTTTGGGGAATCTGATAAATTGATTTTGGAATTAAGAGACCTTTTAGAGAAAGTCTGGACAGAGGTATTTTGGATAACTATAAAGGTTGGAGTGGATTAAGTTGATCTTTGGATAGTATTGTTTATAAAATTTATGAAGATTATTTTTGGAATATTATAATACTATAGTTTTAGGAAAAGGACAACCTGCAGGGTGGGTCATAACTCGTCGCGTCGGACAAAGCTGCAGGAATCAAACCCACAATCATAGTGCGATAGGACTTCATTTCCTACCACTAGCCTACAGGAAGTCCCTGGTTAATACAAAATAATTTTACTAATCTAAATGGTATGTGTTAACATTTGGAACCTTATACAATTAGTTTAAGTATAATATTTTGAGTTCTATTATCTTTTTGAGTGAAAGATGAGTTGAAGGTTGAAACTCTAATTGTCAAGCATAAATATATATATACCTATCTCTTATTCAATGAATAAATTAATTCCTAAACTTTAGTAAAGGGATATTAAAACAAAAAAATGTGTTATCCTAATACCTTATGTCTTGTTGAACTGATAATATTTTAAATCAACATATATTGAAGGCTTTGAGGCCCTCAACTTGACAGTTGATTGTGATTGATGACCTCAATCACTCCCTAAAAATATTTACGTTTTTCCTCCAATTATATGTCTCTAATTACCACCAATGTTCTCCTTATCGAGATCATAATTTGGTGGTGACTTTCTTATTTCCATTTCCCTCTTATTAAGGCTAAATTTTATTAATCTTATTTCCGATGTGGGTTTTCCACAAAGGTATTTTCTCTTTTCAACCTTTTATTTTCAAAGAAAAAATTTCAAATTGCGAGGACGCAATTTATTTAAGGAGGGGAGAATGTAACACCCCGAGCTTCCATGATACGCTTCTCATTCAATAATGCAATGGCTTGCATTGTACGCAACTTCGAGTTCTAAAACACCGCGACTAATAAAAGTAGTCGTTATGAATAGTAATAACCACTTTTTAAAATTTCAGAAATTTTATATTTCAAAATGGACTTCATTTTTTGATTCGGAATATCGAAATTAGCCTATGTTGAATTTTTGGTATTTTTCTAAGAACATCTAATTTTTTATGAATAGTGAAAAATACTTAAAAACAACTTTTTTAATCAGAATAATCTATAGTGATAAATTATACTATTTAGTGGTTTTAAAGTATAATTAGAATATATTTTTACCATTTTATCCAATGGTGGTCATTAGAATTAATTTAACATTGAAATTGGACATAAACAATTGCCAATCTTTTGATATAAATTGTTACTTAAAAACACGCTATTTGTTGTGACAGCGGGAATTAATTATAAAATTAATTAATGCAGCATATATGTTTGGAATTTTGTAAAATAGACATCATTTTTGAATTCAGAATATCAATTATAGCTTAGGTTGAAATTTTGGCATTGTTCTGAAAAACATCAATTTTTGATGAATAGTGAAACCACTAAGTGGTAGTTAAATAACTGATTTTTCGTTTAAATGAAATATTACCACTTCTGTGATTTGATTTTCAAAAATCCGACATACATGGTTGTCATTAAGAAGTAAAATGTGGTTCAATGAGATTAAAATAATTTTTTTGGTGAATAGTAACTTTTAAGTTCTTAATCGCGATTAGAGGTAATTAGTATAGTTTAAGGTACAAATAATGTTTTAATAATATGAGATGAGCATGAAACTTGTCCTACTCCTATTGGATGAGTCATGGCCGACCAAGACAACCCATGGGTCAACTTGGGGACCCCATGGAGCCACTTTAGTTGGAAAATGACATTAATATATATTTATTTAATGTTAAAATTAAATTGACACAAACATGAGTTGTTTTACTAAAACAGTTTTTAAGTGGGGTTACACAAGTCCAAATTTTGATTATAAATATTCATTAGAAAGGTAAAAATATTTCCTACATCATAGTATTTTTTTTATAATTTTTAGACATTAAATAAATTAAATTATGTATGACATCATTATGATTCGGTGATGACCTCATTATTTAACGATTTAAATAAAATGAGAAGATAATGCAAAATCCAAGTCTTACACTTGTCCAAAGCCTATTGGATGATAATATTTCGAACCCTTATCACCTTATCCACGAATTATATATGTGTGGGACCTTTAGAATCCGAAAATCATTGTGTAATAATGTAACATTTCAATCTTTCCAAAAGAGCCCCTCCTCTCCACTTATAAAAGGCCCCCACCTCTCCCACCTTATTCACAGCTTCAAGCCATTTGGCTCGGCCAAACTCTGCCCAAATACTATCCCAACATCCCTCTATTACTCCTAGAAGCCTCAATTTGGGCAGAACTCTTCCCAAGGAAGCCTTTTGCTCAAATCAAAAAAGAGTTACCCAATTTTGAGGTAATGTCTTCTCTAATGTTGTTTTGTTTTATTTTTCTTCTCAAACCCCCTAAACTCTTTTTATTCATTTATTTTGTAACAACACCAGTATCCTAAATATACTAGGATGTTTTTCTAATAAGGATTCGAGCTACACTTATACACACCTACATCTAATGGTTAAAGAACATACGGTTTCTGTGGATAGCGAATTTCTGCCTCACGAAACGATGATTGTTCAACACTCATATAACACCTTCAAAGGTGGCCATTAAGATGTAACTATTTTTATATATGATATATAATATGTTTATGTTTTACTTATGCTTCTGTATTTCTCATTTATGGCATACTTTATGATTTCCATTATGGGTAAAACGCGATAATTTCATTTTAGGAAGTGCGGACTACCGCCCCCTCAAAGTGATTGGAATCGTTAATGCCATATGTGGGATGTATAAAGGATGGAGTAAATGGTATTATACACTATATTATACTGGAATTATATTATACATTTATATCATTATGATTTTGTTCCATTAAATATGAAATTGAAATGAAAGTAGCGTTCATGGGTACGTACGGCTTACCGTCTCTATGAACAGTGCATTTCATTTCTTACCTCTAAATGTTACGTAATATTATAAATGAATGTATATACTGGATATATAAGATATATATGACATCTAAATCATGAATATAATTCTGGAGATAATGGATATTCTACCACATAAACAACTTGTAATTATAAGAAGTTTATTGTTGACTCAAGTACCAAAGATCGACAAAACGACCGTTATTAACTTAAATAATTACATAATGTTCATATCATTGTAATAAGTGATATAATAAGGATAATTAAATTGAAAATGGTTCTTAATAAGGTATATATTAACTCTAGTTTATTATTCAGGAGGTTAAAGAACGGTTGAGTCAAGTCAGACATGAGGTAAGGGAATTTCTTAACCCAACTTCCATTCTTTGGGTTAATCTCCTACTTTCAAATTATGTCATGATATTATTATGTCCTATCTTGTATTTTTACATTATTTATGTGTAATTATAGTGAATACACATAATAGACCTACTTTATAAAAAAATGATCTTTTTAAGGACTTCGTCTCAATCCCCTTTCATTGAGGCATATTTGGTTTTATACACAACTTTCTTTTATACGGTGTATAAACCCCTTTGACTCTTACGGTTACTCAAAAGGAATATTTTTATACGAAGAATTTTTCTAAACGATAAAAGGGAATGTTTTTCTTTCTGTACTTATGCGGCGACAAAGACTTCTCCGTCGCCGTGACCATTATTTGATTTTCGGCTTCCTCTGCAAGACATCATTTTTTTAAGGAAAAATAAATACAAAGTTTTAACTTTCTTTTATTTTGGTATTGAAAATGGTTTTGAAAGCGTTTTTTATATCAATGTGTTGTATTGATATCTTGTGATTGAAATGTGGAAATGTTATGTTTCCTTTATGCATGTTTTATGTGATACGATTATGTTATGGTTTATGATATGTTTAAACCTATTCATATGAGGAATGTATTGGACTTAATAAGTGACGGGTGGAGCCCGCTATAGCTTCTCGATGAATCGGTAGGTCTCATGAGACAACTAGACGTGGAATTGGCCAAGGCCCTTTCCCAATTTGATTTATGGTTTTGGCCGAGGCCTTAATCATTTTAGACATCTTGGCCGAGGCCTTGACAAAATGTTTTAGAATGTCCGTCATTATACATTCCCTCATTATGAAAGTGGTTATTGATATTTCATGTGATTATTCGTCTAGTAGAATATCCATGTGAGTATGTAAGTGGCATTATTTGATTTTACTTTTTCCATATTATGCTGAAGTTCAAGTTTAATAAGGCTTTTGTTTAGTTATACATTGCCTTAAATGTTTATGTTTATTTATGAAAGCTTCTGCAATATTGTTATCCTTACTGAGCATCTGAGCTCACCCCTTTCAATGTTTTGATATTTTTCCAGGATGTGAAGAAGTATTTTATGAATGACCTGCAGGGATTGTCAGAAGAGGATATGAGTGTGGTCTATGGAGACTTTGTTATTGTAGTTTTTCACTTTATGATGTAATGTAAGACTTATGAATGTATCTAGTGTTTCCAAGGCTACTAAACTAATCGGTCTTTCGAGACTTGATCTTTTGTGATCATGCCAATGTTACGAAGTAATGCACTGACTCTGGGTAGCTGGGGTCGGGGTGTTACAGGAAAGTTGGTTTTTAGTTGTTTTGGCATGAGCCACTGGTAAATGATAAATTTGGGATTTTTGTAAGAATTTTTTTTGTTTTGAAGGTTTCATAAAAATTCTTTAAGGGGGTTTTGTTAATTGTTTGAAATGGTAAATGGCGTAGTTACACATCTTTTGAAGGATGTATTACATGTTTGATAATAGATGGTTTTGTGAAATTCTTAAAGGCATGTTTGGAAACATGGTGAAATTGATAAAAATATTTTTTATAAAAACCCCTGATAGATATTTCTCAAGATTTGTCTATACATAGTGGATGGGATTTACTCAGTGTGTAATCCTCGTGATCCATTATCAAGTTTCCTTAGTTAGAACCCTTGTGTGTTCTATTTTTTCTAAGTCACGAGATTAGTCCTTAGGGAGACTCAGAGTAAGACCTACTATGAATAATTATTATATGTATATGTTGTGATTGGATTCTTGGCTAGAATTTTTTAGATCACTCCTATTATATATGTGAGATATGGGAACCTATCATATTGATATAATTTTCTGGGAATGATTATTGCACTGGTATTTGACATACATAATAGTAGTCCATAGTAGGTGGACATATTTGGGTTTATTACCTTGGGATTGGGCCCCTTGGTATTTCCGGTGTTAGGGTGGTCGAGTATTTAGGTGTTTTGATTTCATCATGTTTGGAATGCTACTAGGGATGAGTTCTCATTTATTATTACATTCTAGATTATTCTAAATCTCTTAGGTTCACCTATGTCTATTTTCTCTTAGTTCATTATATTAATGAATGTGATACTTTGTTGTATATTTTCATTTATATTGTTATATGAATACTATGGTTCTTTCTTGTGTAGTGTTTACTTAGAAGTGATGTTTTGGTGTCTAAAATATTGTGAAAAATGTTTTAAAGTCAAAGTGTTATATAATCATTCCTGCTATCATAAAAAAAATCAGCACTTCCCTTTATAAAATGTTACTGGAACACTAAATAAATGATTTTTTTTAAAATGAATGAGGGAAATGGGTTGTATATTGAATTTAAGTAATATATATATATAAACAGAATTTGATATATTGTAGTTCAAACTTTAAAATTGATGTTCCTTTTATTTTAAAGGAAGTGTATTAGGAATAGTTTACTAGGATGTCCTAATGGGTTTTAATACTCAAACCTATATTTTATCTTTGTTTTTAGCTTCAGGTGTTGATTCTTTCTTAGATTTGGTCTCTATATAGTGATGTTGGTTTGAGGTCGGTGGTGACTAGTGGGTTCAGATGAAGGTTTGTTCATTTTTAATTTTTTCATCGCTGCTAGTTTTTTTCATTGTTCAGTTTTTATTTATTTATTTGTATTCCATTTATGGTTCAAATCGTTCCCAACTATTTAATTTTTATTCCCAACACTATTTTCCCGCTTATCGGGATCATAACGCCCTTCGGGCCCTACCACGGATGGGCTCGGGTGACCGGTTCAGGGTTGAACCAGGTTGGTTCATGAAAAAATTATATTAGAGCCACATTATTTCTATTTAGAGTGTCTTATAGATGGACATTAGGATTTTTGGGACTCGAGAGGTAGGTGAGGGAAGATCATTGTGAAATCTTTCTCACATTGATCCTCACGTTATGAGGGGTAGTCCGTGATTCGAGTCTTTGGTTTTTGTTTTGGATTGAGGGATGAACTAGGGGAAAGTCGGTGTCACGTTGTGACCCCACATAGAGTGTTGAACCATGTGAAGTCCAAGTGTGGGTTTCATGTTCCACTTAGCATATTACCTACTTTGGGAATATACCACTACCATGTCTCTGGGTTTGGCATAAACACTAGTCCCTCCTTCCAGTAGTTTGGTGTAAGTTGTGACTTATCTTGGTCTTTTTTGGTGTAAGAGTGTTTTTGAAATGAAAATGGTTTTGAAATGAAACTTTATTCCTTTAAATGGATTTAAATTGGTAAATAAGTATTTTGGGGGCAACCTTGGGTATTCCATATGAATTTTTACACATATGAGGGTATGTACGGGGGTTTAGTGTTGACACATATTGATGTAAGTGGATAAACACATGTGCAACGGTTCATGGGATTACTTGTATGTGTATTCAAAATTAAAATCTTGGTTTTTTTTTTCTAAGGTGATTTTGAATATGGGAATAGATTTTGGAAATTAAATTTGGATTAAAAACCGGGGTTTGGTATTTAGAACGTGTCCTTGGAAGAAAGAAAATTTTGAAATTAAAAAAATGGTTGTTTTTTGAAAAGTTATTTTTTCATGTGTTTGTATATGTTTGGATTGAGAGATAATCATCTTTGGATTGGGGTGTTATTTTGGAATCATTTTGTTTAGATGTTTATTTTGGTTTTGTATCTCTCATGTTGTTTAGAGTATGCCGCCCATAAAGGTCCCCCAAGTTTCTAATAAGTCATGCCTGGTTTTTGGGTTTTCTTGGTTTTTTTCTATCTTTTTCAGTGTTAGGGGTCTGTTAGAGTGAGGTATATAGCTTGAAGAGATAGATTATGTATTCTGGGTGTTGGTAACTCCCAAGGATAGTAGGGTTCGTGCTGTTCTGGATCTATTCGAGAGTTCATCTTTGGATGAGTGATGATTGGTTGTCCTTTAATCATGTAATTTGGAGTGACATGGGATGTGTCCAAGACCCCATTAATTCAAAGGATCATATCTGAGAAGATGATGTTGAGGAAGGAGGTAGCATTGCGGGGTTTTCAGTAGAGCCAGTGCTCAATATGTTTCCGTTGACCACCATAAAGAAATGGTTATTGTTTCCCTTAAGGAGGTTTGTCTAGTGCTTAAGGAGAGGGTCCTCTCTTCTATGGACACTCGTTTTGAGAAGCTAGTGGAGGAATAAATTATAGTTTATTTGGTTCCCTGGTCTAGGTAGATGGTAATTCAATACCTCTCATTGTTTGTAAGGGTTACCCATCCGGAAAAGATTGCATTTCGAAGGAACCTATCTCTAAGGAGTCATCTATATTAGTTATGGATCCCTATCCTTAATACCATTCAGTTGTGTTCCACCTATGTGCAAGGTTTGGGAAATCGAAGCTATTATGCTGCATCCCTCTGAAGATTCTCCATTGTTGCGATTGTATGGGTCATCATGAGAAGTTTTGTAGAAAGTGTCTTCGGAATAAGACGTTTTGATCGGAGGGTGGTAGTGATTGAATGTGAGGTAAAAGATAATTCATCCATCAGAGCCCCAGGCATAGGTATCAGTGTGAAGCTCGCACACAGTCAGGTGTTGTCGAGGGTGTGAAACCTCTGCCCTGGTTTTATGTTCTGTGCTGGGATTGGAACATTTAAATATTTTTTCTTTCTTGTTTAATATTGTTGAGTTTTTTATACAATTTTAATTCCATCATTTCCTTGGGGTATTATTATTAAGTTGTTATATTTTAGTCCAAACATTTGTGTTTGTCTGAGTGTAGATTTTTTAATCTCTCATTTCTCTCAAATTGTGTTGGCCATTTATGGGATGGTTTCTATTTAGTGGTGATCATTTGGATATGTGAGTGCTTGTGAAAAAATCAATGCTTATGACTATGTTTGAGTGTGTTGTTTGGTTTATGCTTCTTTCCATGGTTATACCCTCTCATTGTATTTGAAGGTTTGGATTGGTTGGGCGTTCCAGCGTTGGTCCCTCTCACCAAGGTTGTATGTTTGGGTTTTAAATTTCCATTCTATTTGAGTTCTTATGGTGGGGATAACCCTCTCATGTTCTCCCATTCTATTGTTTTGTGGCTTCTTATAAGTTGGTTGGGTATGACTGGTGGAGTGACCGGTCACCTCGAGGATCGTGGTTTCTTTCGATTTCAATTGGTCATGGATTCAGGTACTGTCTATCTTTCGGCTAGGTGACTCTCTGGGGGAAGAAAGTATCTATGGTGGGGATAATGTCACACCACGAACTTTTAAAAACCCTTATTTAATTAATTTCGTGGTCTTGGATATTTTTTTTGGGGTTCGGGTTGAGACTCGAGTAAAACTTTTGGATTTCAAAATTTCCATGTCAGTTTTTGACTTGCGCATAGTTGGAGCTTGGTCTGGAAGACCGTGCCACCAAACCATGCAGCCTGATATATCTCTAAAAATAATAAGATTAGATGAAAAATAAAAATAAAATTAAAATGGTTAATAATAATAATAATAATAATATTATTATTATTATTATTATTATTAAGTTTGTTATATTATTATTGATAAAAATATTATTATGATTAATGTTATAATTAAGATTATAATTATTATTATATTATTGGTTCTATTATTAATATTACCATAATTATTATTACTATTATTATTATTTTCTTATGTTTTTTAACAATAATTCTACCATTGTTCCCCTTCTCACTTGTAGTCCCCCCCCCACTTTCCAATTCTACCCTACGTGCACCACCTCTACCTACACACTCTATTCCATCATCCACTCTCCTCTTTGGCACCCTCCCTTAGGCTACGCTCCCTCCCTTTAGCCGTGCTCCCTACCTCAAGCCACTCTCTTTCACCGAATCCTCCTTCCCTCTCCCTATGTAGTAATGTGACCCCCTTTTGTCCGGTGGACTACTCCAACATGACCCCCTCCTGTCTGGAGGCCTTCTATAGTGTGTCCCCCTCCTGTCTGGCACTGGACCACTTCTCTGGCGACTCCTGCTCCCTTTAACGTCTGACACTACCTCCAGATAGTTTTCTTTCATTTTTTGATTATTTGTTTTCAATTTTTCCAAACCTTAAATCTAGGTGTGATTTGTAAGTCATATTCTTGGTTTTTAGGGGGTTAGGATTATCCCTCAGGGTGTCCTCTCCATTCTCCGAGTGTCTCATCGCATTATCACACCATAGAGGTAGGTGATTCTATTAATTATCATTTCTGATTAAATATTTTAATTCTTCAATATATCCAAATACTTTTTATACCTATTCCACATGCCCATGATACACTCTGTTATCATACGATAGTATTTTAAAATTAATTTAATTTTCTAAAAATGAGTTTTGAGGAGATTTTTTATTTAAGCCTATATGTTCCTATGCTAAAAGTGTTTATAAAATGCCTACTGTTTTCTAATAATGAAATTGATCCCTTTTTTATTTATTTAGACTTGGTTATATTTGGTATCATGGTTGAAATTCTGGGTTCATCTTGATGTGTGACTTGGGTTCCTCATTGTGGTTTGATTAATTGTGGAAAAATGCATTAGAAAGGTATTTCTTGGTTTTAAAATGAATAATGCTATAATTATAATGGTATTTTTTTGTATCTGTTTAAAGGAAAGTGGTACTTATGGAAAGTGGTTTTGAGGAGTGATTTCGAGGATATTTAATGTGTGTCATTGGAAGTTGGCACATTCATGTGCGCACAAGATGCACACATGGTTGGGCATTCAAATGAAGACTGTAATTTAAAAATATTGTTTTCCCATAACATTGGATTCATAAATGTTTCTTTAGTTTTTTAACCTCATCTCTATTACTATGTTTTCCTTAACCTTTTTATGGATTCGTGGTTATTTTGAGTCTGGGAGATTTATCATAGGGTGTTTTGATAGGTTTCAAAGGCGCACACGCATATTCCCAAGTATGTATATGTATATATATATATATATATATATATATATCTTCTGTGTGAATGATACATTATGGGGTGGGGAACAATTTCATCAGTTTAAGGATATATATATATATATATATATATATATATTTGTGTGTGTGTGTGTAAGTTTGTGCATGTGAATGGGTTTTTGTATGAGTACGAACGCTTTTTCTTGGCCATCGTTTGAGGTAGGATTTCCCATGAACTTTACTTTTTTAATTTAAGATCCATTATTTTATTGTTTTTCACCCCCTCTTTAATTTATAAAGATGAATATATGAGTCTTGAATTAGATTGTTTGTTGTGAAATTAGTTTTTTAAGCCTTTTTTGTGTTAACAATTTTTTTTTGTAAAACAGATCACACCAATTGTTAAGTTAAATGCCCTATTCTCTTTTGTGGGTATTTTAGGATGTAAGACAAATGGTTTGGATTTTTATATGTATTTGAAGTATGGGAAATGGGTTTTTATGTTTCCTTGTATGGGTTCTCCTTTTGGTTTTGGTTTTCTTGTAGTAATATGAAAGTTGTGTTTTAAGGTGGTTTGGCATGTGCTGCTGATAAATTGACTATTTGGAATTTTTGTAAGAAATGTTTTTTTATGGTGTAATTAAAATGTTATAAAGAGTTTTTTGAATGGTTTGAAATGGTAAATGGTGTGGTTACACTTATTTTGAAATATAGACTGCATGTTTGAAAAAAGATCATTTTGTGAATTACATAGAGGCATATTTGGAAACATGGTGAAATTGATAAAAATGTTTATTATGAAAACCAACACTAGATGATTCTCATGCCTTGTATATGGGTAATGTATGGGATGTCATCATTTTGTAATCCTCATAATCCATATCCAGGGTTCCTCGATTGGAACCCTTGTGTGTTCTATTTATTCCATGGCTAAAAATTAGTCCTTGGGGAGACTCGGGGTGATACTTATTATGAATTATTATTATATGTATATGTTGTGATTGGATGCTCAAATAGAATTAGTTAAATTACCCCCAATATATACATGAGACATAGAAACCGGTCATTCTGAGAGAATTATTCAAGAATTAATGTTGCACTGGTAGTTGATGTGACAAATATTGGAACATCTTAGGTGAATATAATTGGGTTTATTGTTATGGGATTGGGACCCTCTGTATGTCCTAATCTAGGGTGTTTTGGAATTTGGGAATTTTGATTTCATCATGCATGACATGATACTGGGGATAAGGTCTCATGAATTAGTACATTCTGGATTGTTCATTATCTTCTAGGTTCACCTACGTCTATTGGATCTTAGTTTTATTAAATAATGAATTTGATAATTGTATGTATAGTTTCATTTACATTTTTATATGATTATTGTGGCTCTTTATTGTGTATTATTTACTTGGAAGTGATTTTTTGTTTTATAAAATCCTGTGAAAAAAGTTTTAAATTCAAAGTGTTTTATAATCCTTCCTACCATAAAAAAAAAATAATCACTTCCCTTTTCTAAAATTTTAATGGAACACTAAATAAATGAGTTTGGATTTAGAAAATTAATGGGGGAAATGGGTTGTAATTTTATTTTAAGTAAAATGTATAGAAAAATATAATTTTATATATTGTATTCCAAACATAAAATTTGATTTTTCTTTTATTTTAAAGAAAGTGAATTAGGAATAGTTTATCAAGTTAACATACTAGGTTTTAATACTCACACCTATAGTTTATCATTATTTTTTAGCTTCAGCTGCCGATTCTTGCTCGGATGTTTCCATCGTAGAGAGATGTTGGTTTGAGGTTGGTGGTGACCAATGGGGTCACATAGAGGCATGCTCAATTTTATTTTTCTCACATGTTCTGGTTTTCAATTTAATTTTTCATGTTTATTTATTTATTTTTATTTTATTTATGGGCCAAATAATTCCCACCAGTTTAAATTTGATGCCCGACACTAGTTTCCATCTCATGGGGATCGAGAACACCCTTCAAGAAATGTCATAGAATAGCTCGGGCGACTGGTTTAGGGTCAACCCAGGTTGGTTCGTGAAATACATATAAAAGGAAAATTTGACATAAATAAATCAAAATAACCCCCATCCCTAATCTATAGTCAATCCCATATCTAATATCTAACCCATATAGACAGAAACAATAAACAAAAAGGTCCTTTTTCCTTGTCCAAAACTATATCCATGTAATCTACTTTGATACCAAATATCAGCATGAATAGGGTGTGCATAAAACTGATTAGGTCGATACCACCATATCTAAACAAAAACATTTTGGTAGTAAGTGTATTCAATAAGGTGATAAATAGTAGTATTAATTAAAAAATTAATTCAATATAAAAATTATCTTGCTTCGGCACCATACTAGAATTTTGTGAGCATGTATCATTATCATACCAACTGTAAACCCCAAGTCTATTGAATAATCACATAATTGGGAAAATTCATCTATATAAGAATTTCATCATATCCGAGCCAAGCCCTTTCATATAAGAATTTTTGAATAACCATAAAAAATACTTCGTATATGCATTTCAGCATAACCATACCAAGTCCTCTATAAGAATTAAAGTATAATCAGGCCACACACCCTATAAAATCATTATAGAAAAACCAATTCAAACCCTCTATATAATAAATATATTATAACCTGGTCATGAACTCTATATAATCATTTTCCATAACTAGTCCAGACCCTTTATAAAATAATTTTAGCATCTCATACAACCCATGTTATAAAGGAAAGAATAACACAATATACATTATGAGAAACAAAGGTCCATTCAACTGATTACCCTTTTTATTTTTCAATTCCATTTCATTCATAAAGTTATGTCATAAACCATTAAAATTCTAGTTTATAAAACTATATAATATAATACTTCATCCAGACATTTCAATAACCACGTAATCCTTTCTCCCAAGTGATCAAATCACAGTAATCACCTAATTTATCATGTCATGCTAATTCATGTTTTAAATTAATAAATAGTTATATTTTGTTCAATTGTAGGCTCACCCAATGGATAGATTCAAGAAGAGTCACAATATTATTATATCCAATGAGATATATGGAGTATTCCAAACACATGATTATTATCACCAATTATTCTATTAGTTAACGTACATATTGTGTTAGAAAAACCGCATAATGTTTCACATACATAAAAAATAGAAACATATCATAAAGATTTTTTCTTGGCCATCCACCTTAGTTATGAAATTGGTGAAACAATCTTAGTTGGGAAATACAATGAAGAATAAAGGAGAACGAGGACATAAAGAAAACATAGATCACACAATCATCAAAATCAAACCCTAATTCTATAGTTGTCAACAGATTCCACTACCATAATGATGAATAGAGGAGGAAAGAGGGAAACTATATAAAATAACTCATCATCAATTAAGTGTTAGTATGACATATCATTTAGGGAAGGAATAACTCCAAAATCACAAAGATTCGTCCTACAGTTCGATATACTGGGATGCACAATAGAGGAGAAAAAAATTATACACACAGTGTGGTTTACGACTACTAGTCCTCAGATATTCATGATGTGAACCCATTTCACGATGTGAATTTCTTGATTTATAAGATATTCCATGAAAATAAATCTGAACGACCCTTGAACACCTGAATAGGGGAGGGGTGAATCTGGGTTTCAATATCTTCTTCTAAAGTGGTAAGTCTTGTTCCCACATTGGTAGGAATAAGTTAAACATGCCTAGTGGTAATTTGTAGTAATATAAACATTCACATGCAGAGATACAACACAACAATTTTACTTTTTTCACTACTAAGGGCTAGCCCAAGGAGCATATGCTAATATTGTGTTGGTCGTACCTAAATCCACTAATCTTCACATATGAGGAATAAAAAAGTTTAGACATAGTTACTTCATTCCAATCACACTTCTTTTACAATATTTTATGGATAACATATTACATCCCTTAGAACACTTATGTCAACTCCCCCCAGCACACTAATTTGAAGGAATTCTAACTTAGTTTATCTTCTTGAAGGCCACTTCAATGGATTTCAATTAAAGTATTTTTCCTTGATAATCATGAAATTTTACTTCCACTGTAGACCTTAGTTGATGCACATTGAAATCATTGTTCACTGAAAACATGAAGTTCAAAAGTGCCTTTCACAAAGCTCACTCTTTTGAGAATCACCCTAACTATATGGAGCTCACTATGTCAATGAAGAATACTTAGTCATCGTGAAGCACCCATTACTTAGACGAATTTTAATTAGTCAATACTTAAGTATTCTTTTTGTGATACTCAATCTTGTGTAGAAAACCAGATTCTCAGAGCTCTCCTAGCTTCGTGAAATCAATGAAATTAAATATTTTCTCTAAAATATTTTTTGTAAAATGAAGTGGTGTAGCCTTATATTTATAGGATTTCCCATTCACGATGCTCCACCACCTCCAACACATTTTTCGATTGATTCAAAAAATTATCTATGACATTCCTTCCTTTGTGATACTCCACTCAAATTTGACATATTTGCAAATATCTTCATTACTCCATCGCACAGTCATGATGCTCCACTTCTCGTAATCACAAAGATCACCACCTCTATTTGGGATGCTCCACATCTTAATAATCCACAACCCAATATTCAAAAAAACCCATTCCTTTACCGTCTTTATGAAGAGTTGATTCCAAAAAAATAATCTTCCATGATTTTTTCCTTTCCTCTGGATTTTGAGCACAAAAATTGAGAAAACACTGGGAAATGATGTCACCTTCAACACTATTGGCATCCTCTACTATAAGATCACTTGTCATGAAAACTCCATGATCAACCCAATGTGTATTGACAAGAAACACAAACTGTACTCCATTTCTAGAAAATAATAGACTTGGTTCCAACAACATTACCTCATGTTAAGATAACCTTGATCAAAAATTTCACGATGTTTATTAGTTTCACAAAGCGTAAATGTTTCATGATATGAACCAGTTCATAACATGTGTCTATAAATAGGTTCTTGTCATGTAATCCTTTCACAATGCAAAAGTTTCATGTAAGATCATCACAACCCAAATTTCTATAGAAAAACATAAACCACCCCTTATTCCTTCCAAACATATGAATAATCCTCATGGGACTTTAACAAAATTATACCATGAATCAATTAGTTCAAAAAAAACATACAACACCAAATGTTAGGTCATTTTCCCTAGAAAAATATCTTCATCCCCAAAGTAAAGTTCATATCACCAATGTTTAAAATAGAAAAGAAACCTCATATAAAAAGGATCAACCAAAACACAATAAGGATATACCTAGAAAAATATAGGATCTTACAACCTCCCAACCATAAAAAAATCTCATCCCCGAGCAGCTCCTAGCATCACTTTGGGATCCTGACAACAATTCTATCCCCTATGTTTTCATATCATATTCCCTCTCCCATTTATTTTAATGAATAATCCCATCCTACCACTTCACTCAAACTAGGGGTATGTTATTTCCCCCAAGATACTTCTCACTACGGTCCACAATCTATGTAGTATTATCCTCAAACGAAGTATCTACACTAATCTTGACATCATAAAATTCCACCACATGAGAAGGGTAAGGATGATATATCTAAAGATACGACATGTGAAACATGTCATACATGTCACTATAGTGCTGTGGAAGGGCCATTGGGTATGCCATTGGGCTGACCCTTTCTGTTATCTTGAGTGGACTCAAAAACCTGGTTGCTATCTTTCCCAGTTTCTTGATTTGGCATTTCTCCAACCTAGGAGACACCTAAAGGAAAATATGATGACCCACCTTAAACTCTAGAGCTCATATCTATAGGTCATTATAATATTTTTTCCAACTTTGTGTGGTCACAAACTATGTTCTAATCAACTAAAACTACTCAAATGTGTCCTTTATAAGACTAGTTCCAACAAGAACTCACTCACCTACCTCCATCCAACAATGGGAAAATAGATAGTTTTTCCGTAAAAATCATTGAAAGGTGTAATTGAGATTGATGCATGGAAGTTTTTATTATATAAAAACTTCACATGTTCTATAGTTTTATCCCATGATCCACTGAAATCCAGTACATAGGCTCATAAAATATCCTCTAGAATTTGAATCATCCATTCAGATTGGCTATCAGTCTATGTATGATAGGTCGTTCTCATACGAACCTATGATCCCTAAGAATTCAAAAGACACTACAAGAACTCATATATGAAATAAATATCTCTACCAAAAATGATATTACTTATAATACCATGCAGTCTAACTATCTTCTGCCTGTAAAGACTACTCAGATCATCAATAGTGAAGGTTTCTCTGATAGGTAAGAAGTGTTATAACATTTATAAGTGATATATGATCACCCAAAATGAATCCTTCTATCACAGTATCCTAGGTAATATCATTATTAATTCTATAGATACACCATCCCATTTTCATTCCAGAAGGGGTAGAGACTTCAATATCCCAGTATAACTCTAATAATCATCCTTCACTTGCTAAAAGAAACAATATCTTGAAAGGAATCCAACTACCTCATTTTTCATTCTTATCCACCAGTACTATATATAGAGAGAATACTATACATCATTATTATATGTGGATATACCACTTATCTAGAAGCATGAAACTCTCTCATTATCTCATCGTGAAAGCCTATAGAAACCCATACTCAGACACATAAAAGAAGAGAATTGTAAATTACCAAGGGACCGTACTGATGGTGGATCCCAACCATATAAGTTGTCCCTCAGAGCTAAGCCCCCCAAATTAGTTATATGATTAGTTCTAATTTGGTTCAAACTAATGGGTTTGATAGATATTGAAGTCAGATGTACTCATCTCGGGGACTCTTGGACATCTAGATGAATGTATGCAAAGAGTTCCATCGTCCACCACTCATCATAAGACAATCGCACTACCTCTTTCTATATCTTCCAGATCAAGGAATCTACAATGAGATTTTCATTACCCTGTGTATATTCCAAATCAAAGTTGAAATATTGTAGATACTTGACCCACCTCCCCTCCAAAATGCTTAGGTCCAACTGAGAAAAGATGTACCTATGGCTCCGTTGATACATGTACTCTAAAACCCTCTCACGTAAAAGATAGTGTCTCCATCATCTCTTGGTATATACCATCACTATTAACATTATATCATGAGAAGTATAATTACTCTCTTGTGTTCTAAACTATATAGATTCATAAGCAACCACTAGTTTCTCCTACATGATTACTACTTAGAGTCCAACTCAAAATACATCATAGTAAATTGTACATTCCTTACCCAGAATAGGTATGGTGAGGATCAGTGATGAGTTCATACTAACCTTTATATAAAATAAAGTTATCTCACTACAATCAAACCAAACAAAATTCAATCAATTCTTTATCTATCAAGACATGGGTGCTTCTAGAAGGGAGAAGTTCATGACGAAATACTAATAATAAACACCTAAACCTAGAAATATCTGAATCTAAAACACATTCTTGAGCCACACCAAATATACCAGGTCTACAACCTTTTATGGGTCCACTTGAACTCTAAACTATAAGATAAAATGACCTAATAAGTCCACTTTATCGTTCCAAAAACTATATTCGGTTAGTTTTTCATAAATCTAATTCTCTCTCAATGTAATAAGAATGATACCAAGATATTGGGAATGATCATATTATCTTTGGGATTACACTAAGATTTAATTTATGAAAACTATCCCAAACTAATATATAAATTGATAAATTATTTAATTCATTAAGGCCGTGAATACCATCTGAACATTCATGAGAATTAATGGAATCACAATGAACTCGTATAAGATTTACCTACTCGTAAAATAAGATCAAGGTATGTATGATAGTCTCACTCCCAAATAATGATACCCTAATATCAATTCAATATTTGAGAAAATCTAGTAACCTCTAAACTGATTGAATAGATCATTGATTCGTTGAAGGGGATATCAGTTCCTAACTATCATATGATTCAATCTATGATAGTCTACACACATGCGCATATTCACATAATCCTTACTAGTTAAAATAATGGGAGAACCCCATGGATATGTACTAGGTAATATAAAATACTTGGATTATAGGTCTCTCAACTAAAATTTAAATTCCTAAAGCTCCAGTAGTGTCATCCTGTAAGGTGGGAGAGAAACTAGATCTGCTCCCGACACCAACTCGATCATGAACTTGATCTCCCATTTGGGCGGTAAGTCATAGTACTCATCAAGAAATACATCCTGAAAATGGTCTACCACTAGAATAAAATTATCATACTATATTTAAACATCATCTAGACCAAGAAATACAATATAAACGATGATAAAATCTAATATGGACTAAATTGGGCTTCCAAAAATAGCCTAAAGATCTCACACACCCTGGTGAAAATAGATTCCACCTTTTATAGATAAAAAATAAACTCTCTTATAGTAACATCCAATGTGAATGTGGTATAAAACTAGAAAATCCATACAAAAAATGAAATTTAATCCTATAATTTGTAGTAAAAAATGTTTTCAAAGTAGTCAGTAGCCACAAATTTCAAGAGGAAATTCCTTGGAAAGCTTGATACCCTCTGACCACACTCCCAACAATGTGTCAATGGTCATGACCCCAAATATTATCTCCATAGCCAAACAAATACCGCTTGAAAAAAATAAAACATTTAAAGGAAATTGAATCTAATGTATCAAAAAATACAAAATTAAGGGTAGATTATAGAAGAATCATACCTCTAATGGTAGAAGGCCATGGATACAAAATGGATAGAGTACATTTCATAACATGCAGATGACTTTCCACTATGCCCTGGGCTCTACTCTAACACCCTTATGATTCTACCTTAGGATGGTACTAACACTCATTCACCAGGGAACCACACCCATTACCTTGACCTGAATGTCCAATGAAACTCTACCTACCAGTCTGCAAAGAGGTAGTTATTTCCTTCTCAGACTCTAGTACCTATATTTATTTAATGCCACTAATATGTTGTTGTATGCTCCTACAAAACCTCTTTAGGTTTCCCAACCTGGTTCATGAATGACACTCCCATGCACGGTATGAAAACTGATGTCTCATGTTATGAAACATTCCATACTAATATGAATGCAATATAACATGGTCCTAAGATGGTTTCCCACTTACCTAATAGCTCTTCCAACTATTACCTTGGAGTTAATGACCATATTGGTGCTATTTCCACAAACAAGAAGGATTCTTAGTTTTCTAGGGTGAAACAGCTTGGCTTCTAAATGGGTCCTCTCTTAGATTACCTTCCTTGATGAGAGCCCAATTCATCATGTCTAAAATTCTACTCATGTAAAACAACATTCACCTATGACATGATATGATAGTTAATCCCATCCTATAAACTCCTCACCCCAGTAATATAATAAGCTATTAAATATTTAGAAATGCATTTAGAGTCATTGAAATGTCCATCATAGTCCATGAATGATAATCCCTCTTATTTCAGGTGAATTCACTTATGGGTATTCTCAACCCTTAATGTTTCAGGATAGAAGTGGATAGAAACTTCACCATTAATTTCATCCATGATAACTCCCCTTGCTTCCAATATTTCTCTAGAATGTTCCACGAATGCTTGGAAGTTCCACAGAGCATGTATTCTTCATGAATTATCATCCTATACAAATGTTCATCATGTTGCTTGAAGATCATCTGGACTGAATCAATCCAAAACTCTATTACATGGGGGGATCCCTCCCCAATTAATGTAGGCAGATGCTTCTACTAAAACTCTCTTCTCATCTCATACATTGAATTTATACTAAATACAACATCCCTTTACATGGATCATATAACCCTCAAGAAGCTCTCCAAATAATGAAAATCCATCTAATTACTATGACATATAGGATGCTCTGGTTCAGCAATGTTAAGTGCCTGCTAATTTGTAATCTCCAAATTATCAATCTACAGACAACGATGATGAATTTTCTCTACAAGGAAAAAAACTCTTTAGAACACTAAATAACAACATGGTCAACGTCAATGAGTGACAACAGTAGAGAACCACTGGATCATGATCTCTATAGACACTACATAATAAGTGAATTGGTATGACATAATAGTACTTTCATTTCATTTATCAGATAAAACAATTATCTCATTTCACATTTTGTATAAGAAAATATATCACATGTAATAAATATGTCTCTACCATGAATACTTCAAGTCAATATATATTCCAATGAGCCTATCAAGATGACTGTATATTCATCTCATGTAATACTAGATCATGAGTATAAATTTAAAAAAATAATAGCATCACACAACATGCGACTCACCTAATGTGAAATAATATCAACCATACCAAATGAACAACATGGACAAAAATCTCATCCCCAGGTACTCGGATTTACCCCCATAAATTGGTTAGATGCCCCCAGGTAAAAGCTTATTACCATGTCCCAAAAAATAATAATATCCTTTCTACCTATCCCAAAGAGTAATGTAATAAACAAGATAATGCTGATGTCTATGATACCATTTTGTAACATCTCTTAATCCTACACACCCTCATGTGGCCAAATCAGGTTGGTTATTGTAACCTCTTGGTTCCGAATGCTACCCAGAGGTGCCCCATACCCGATTGGTCACATGGCCTCAAGTTCATTTCCCCAAACTCCAGAGGCTGCCGACTAGAAACGATGGCCTTGGGAGTGATTGTGGGGAATCTATGCCCTCATTGGTAGAGTAACGCATCAGAAATATACAAATAACAATAGAAGAATCAATATTAATATCAAACAAAAGTAAACATCAAAAGGCTGAAAGAAATAAATAACTAGATCACATATATAAATTATACATGATAAATATGTCTAGGAAACTATCCAAACACGTCACAATGCGGGAATACAGTAATAAACCAATGTACAATGAAAACAAATAAGCTCCAACAACAACACAAGCCTTATCTTGGTCCCATGCTCCCCAGATCCACAACAATCAAGTACCTTAAGTACAAGGGTGATTTCCCAAACCTATACTTTCAACAGTATAATCTTTTTGGGCCCAAAATCATGACCCAAACGGGGTGTGAAAAGAATCCTAGAAGGAAACCACCGAAAGATCTATGCCTAACAGTTATTGAATATATATTGCAGAAAATATGAAAAATGTAGCAATAAACAAGGAAGTACTCAAATGAAAACAATTCTACAGTTTCAATTACATCTATTTTCATTTATTAGTTAAGAAAACAATAATAATAAGGAACAATATGGGAAGTACTAACATCCTAACCCCTCTGGTTAAACCAATCAACCACAAGAAACCCTATAGGAAGTACTCACAGCCTAACCACTCTAATTCAGCATTAGAAAAGACTCTCTGAGGAAGCACTCAAATTAAACTCCCCATGTGGTCTCGTATTGGTAACTATGGACACTCTAGGGAAGAACTCAATGCCCAATTCCCCATGTGATATCATAAAAAAGAAACTAAAGACACTCTAAGGGAGCACAAAGCCAATCCCCTCTATGGTCTTTCAATGTGAATGTAACAAACACTCTGGAGAAGCCCAAAACGTCCATTCTCCCTATGGTATACTACACCATGTTCCCACAGCCCTGTATAATTCAATCATGCACAAATTATGAATGTAAGACAATGTAATCCTCTAGAAATAATTTTCTAAATAGTCTACAGCATATCACATCATGTAAGATAACAATCACTCCATCCTAACAATACTGTGCATGAAAAAAAAGAATCCTAACTGGAAAAGCTAGACCAAACGGTCATAAACAAGAAAAAATGGGAAACAAATCCATAGAAAGGTAAATAACCTTATTTACAATCATAAATCCTCTACTCAAGAACCCACGGAAGATTAGGCAATAACAGAGATAATAACCATAAACACGCAATACCTCAAACAAGGGTATTGAGAAATTCTTCACATGTAACTCAAAAAATGACCACATAAAGGAAAAAACCACCTACCTAAGCATTCTGTGATCGATATATGTGAACCTCCATCCATGAATCTCCCTATAAAACTGTAGATCTACAAAAATTCTACAAACATTGAACGATGAATATCTCATGAAAGAATAGAAATCAAGAGATGAAGCTCTAGAAGAAGGAAGAACTCACCGATGCGATTCCAACACAACCAACATAGTTCGATTTAGATAACGGACGGTGAGTCATAGAATTAGAAAATATTTGTGTCGTATAGACGCTCCTGGATGAGATAGGTTCAGAGGAAGGAGGTTCTGTCGATTAGACATGAACTCGGTCCGTTTAATAAAAAGAAGTACACAACGTGTTCTTTAAAAGTACACGGCATGTACTTGTCTTAACCAGCCTCTGCTTTAGGCAGTCTCTGGGTCACCCCACATGGCCATGTACTTGGCTGTTACATGACCAGTACATGGTCACCCGTGACAACTGGGTACACAGCGTGTACTTATTAGTCCACGACATGTACTTCTGAAATTTCCTTTAACTCCTCTTTTTTTTCTCAAAACAACCAGTAATTCAAGGCATAACTGAAAAGAATATCCGGTTTCTTAACCCCCCCCCCCCCCCTAAATAAATTTTCCCCTTAATTTCCCTGAAAAGGCAGCGTAGAAGAAGAATCCTCGAATAGCTTCGACCACTATAATCATACATCAGCCTCCCTCTCCCAAGTGTCGTCCTGTACTCTCCTGTACTGCCATAACACTCTTACCAGAGGAACATACCAGCCATGGAGAACCTTCACAATACGATAAAAAATCCATATAGGATTCTCCTAAAATGATGCTTCCACTTCCAACTCAATATCCTTGGGTTGAAAAACATGAGATAGGTCTGAGAAGTAATGCTGCAACTAAGAAACATGGAAAACGTCATGCATATCCTGGTACCTATGAGGTAACTGAAATCGATAAGCAACCGACCCGACTCTCTCCAATACCTAAAATGGCCCAACGTATCTCAGTAAAAGATTTCCCTATCTCTTTATCCTCCCATTTCTCAACCTCGATGTGACACATGGGAAAATCAGATCTCCGACCTCAAACTCTAGAGGCCGTCTCCGTTGATTAGAATAAGACTTCTTCCATGACTGTGTAGTATCCATCATCTTCTGAATCAACTCTATCTGATCTGTGGTCTCCTGGACCATATGAGGTCCCAACATAGATTCATGTTTGACTTCCAGCCAACATAGGGGTGATTAGCATGTGCTACCATACAGGGCCTCATAAGGTGCCATATGAATAGTTTCTTGAAAACTATTATTGTAGGAAAAATCCAAAAGAAGTATGTTCTTATCCCAAGAACCTCCAAAAACAAGGATGCATGCGTGAATCATGTCCTTAAGCACATGAATCGTATACTCGGACTGACCATCTGTCTAGGGATGGTAAGTTGTACTCATATGTACCTGTCTACCCAAATCCCTTTGTAGTCCCTGCCAGACTTGAGAAGTAAAATAGGTATCCTTGTCTCAAACAATGGAGTGTGTAACCCCATGTAGACGTACAATCTCTCAGATTTATAGGCTTCACATCCCATCAACACCGAAAGTCTCCTTGATTGGCTGGAAGTTAGAAACCTTCACGAGTCATTCAATGACAAACCATACATCATAATTCCATTGAGGCGACCTCGGTAAACCTGTCATGAAATCCATCGTGACATCATTCAACATTCACTCGGGAATGGGTAACTACTACAAAAGGCCAAATGGTCACTGATGCTCGTCCTTCACTTTCTGATAGGTGGAACACCTCATGACGAAACCAACAACATCTCTCTTTATACCTAGCCACCAATATTGATGGTTCAGATCATGATACATCTTGGTGACACTAGGATGAACTGCCCAAACCGAGGAATGAAAGTCCCACATCAGCTCCTCATGTATGTCATCCAACAACCACACGCGCCCATGAAAACCCAAGATCTCATCCTCACCTATGGTCCATCCTGGAATAGGGTCCTCTCCTGACACACCCTCCTATAGGACTAGGCCTTCAGAATTTGATAGCTTTCTCATTCTCACTCTATCAAGTAGAGTAGAGGTAACAACCATAAAAGAAAGAAACATATTACCCTATCTATCATGCACCTCCAAATTCTTCTCATAGAACAGAACCATTAGATGCCACTCACTACTGGCCTCCTGAACTTCCTGTATCTAGGTTCTCCTGCTCAACACATCATCCACTGTGTTTCCTTTTCCAGGCACGTAGGAAAGCTCAAAGTCAAAGGACTGAAGGTACTCAACCAACCCTCACTATCTCAAATTCATATCGTGTTGAGTAATGATATACTTGAGACTTTTGTGGTCTGTTAAAACTAAAAAATTCTCTCCCAATAGGTAATGTCTCCAACAGTGTAACGCATGAACAACTACAGCCAACTAAAGATTGTGTGTTGGGTAATTCTTCTTATGTGGCCTGAACTACCAAGACTCGTACACGACGTCTACTTATCCCTGCACAAGAACTACTCCAAGACCGATACCTGATACATCATAGTAAACTGTATATCTCTTTCCCAGCTCTGGAAATACTAATATCGGTGCTCAATTCAACATCCCTTTCAGCTCCTAAAAGGCTGACTCACAAGAATAGGACAATAAGTACATCCCACCCTTCTAAGTCAGGCCCATCAGTGGCACTAATAAGCATGAGAAGTCCTATATAAAATGTTTTTAGTATCCATAAAACCCTAGAAAACTCCTTACCTCAAAGACGTTTTTTCGGATGATCTTATGAATCTACTGCCATCACTTTCTCTAGGTCAACTGATACTCCTATCTCTGAGATAACATGACCCAAGAAGTGAATTTTGTCCATCCCAATGTGGAATTTTGAGAGCTTAGCATATAACTGATGCTCCCTCAGTGTACTCAAAACGATCTCAAGATGTGTGGAATGGTTGTGTTGAGTGTGAGAGTACACCAAGATATCATCCATGAAGACTACCACGAAATAACCCAAGTATTGTTGGAAATATCGGTTCATCAGTTCCATGAAGACTGAAGGTGCACTCGTGAGACCGAATGACATAACCACATACTCGTATAGGCCATACATGTTCTGAAAGGCTGTAAGATGTATATATGATAGTATATAATGCTACTGATGGTAACCAGATCTCTAGTAAATCTTTGAGAAAACCTGAGATCCTTGAAGCTGATCAAAGAGATCATCAATCCTAGATAAGGGATATCGGTTCTTGACTGTCAACTGGTTAAACTTCCAATAATACTCGCAAATTCGGAGGGTACAATCCGTCTTTTTCACGAATAGTATAGGAGAACCCCAAGGAGAAGTACTGGGTCAGATGAAACACATTTCCTGCAACTCCTCCAACTGCTTCCTGAGCTCCTCTAACTCTGGTGTATCCATCCTATAAGGAAGAATGAACACTGGTACTGCTCATGGAAAAAACTCAATAAGAAATTCCACCTCTCTCTCCAGAGGAAAACATGGAAAGTCATCTAGAAAGACATCCCTGAAACGATCAACCACTGGTTGAAAGTCCAATTTTGAAATCCCCCAGTCATCTCGATATATAGTGGAAATCTAGTATGTAACTCTTCTTAACCCATAATGCCTGGGTCCTGCTCTGCTTTCCTGGACATCCCTTTTGCCCTTATGAAGAAAAGATCCACCCATAGGTGACTTGAAACTCACCGTACGATGATAGCTTTAGAAAACAGACTGGAAGGGAACTAACCAGTCTATTTAGAGAATGAAATCATAGACTGTCATCTCTAATACATAATGGTCCCAAAAGAAGTGAAACCCACCATCCTCAAGAGGGAACTCCTTGAACTGATGTACACTAGTCGTTCTAATCTCCAACAGAGTGTGCAGCATCAAGATATCAGCAGAAGAAAAGATATAGAGCCCAAGGATCTCCATAATAGAAAAGAATATAAAGCAATGTGAAGCCCATGTATCGAAAAGAGATGAATCTAAAACTAAGGAAACTTGAATAGTACCTCAAACTATTGAGGTTATGAGATCTTGGTCTTGTTGGGTCTACTCTACTATAAAAGTATGGCCCTTACCATGACCCTGTGGCCCTACCTGACCACCCAGAGCTGATCCACTCTACTATCGATAAAATTCTGGTGACTGGATACCACGACCATAACCTCCTCCTCGGCCTAAACGACCTGAAGAACTCCAGTTCCCAGACTAACGAGAAATTGTTGGTGCTTCTCCTAAACTAGGAGTCATAGAATAACCCCTCTCACCAGCTTCTGGTGAGAAAAAAATAAAGAAACGTTGAAGATAGACCATCTTACCACATGATCGGCACTCTATTGGATATCTCGGGAAATGTGGTCTTGTATGAATACTCTTCCCGCACTAGTAGCATACCACCTGGCTACTACAAGAAGTATCCTGCCTACTAAAATCTCTACATGTATACTCCTTGCAAAATTTCCTGCTGTTAGTCTGAGGGGAACCAACTCCAGATACCGAACCACTCTGGCTCACAGCTCCAGAATCCCTCATATTTCACCCTGTGATCAGTGCATGGTTGACTATAGAGGTGATGGAAGTCAACATGAAGATGTTCAACTATGATTAGATGTTGTTCCTAAGACCATACTCAAACTTCCACGCCAGAAATTACTCATCACCTTCTGGGATGGGTGTGAAGTTTTGCAGCTCTGCGAAGTGAGAAGAATACTCCACGACTGAGAGAGTACCCTGCACCAAACTCATGAACTCTTGGGCTCGATTAGCACTCAAGGTCTCTGGGTAGATGTAGTCATAGAAGGCCGTCTGGAACTCATACCAATCCATAACCTTTAAGCATCCCACCTGTGAGATCACATCCCACCATCTCATGGTGGAATTAAAAATCATATACGTAGCGAGCTTGAACCTCCTATCTGGAGGCTTCTCCAGATGCTCGAAGATAGAAAGCATGGAATCTAACCATGAATCTACTGTATGAGGTCCTCCGTTCCCTGTAAATCTGGGAGGATGCTGCTGCTGAAAAACCCACGTCAACTTTGCCATAGATGGGGCAGGATGCGGTACTCCCTGGAAGGTCTGCATGAACCTCATGAAGCCCTCTCAAAACTGTGCATTGGCACCTACATCTAGGATAATGGCTGGTGCCAAGATGTTCCTGACTAGAGGATCTACTGGTGGTCTCTGATTAGACATGTCTGGTGTCTGATCACTGCCTTGCAACTGGCGTACAACCGAATGACGTCTCATTGGCATGACTCTATAGGGTCAAGCGCTCACCTTTGATCAAGATTATCAAGGAATGAAAACTAGAATTGTAAGAAGGGAACATGAGAAAAAAATCATTAAGTTTTTCCAAAACATGGATACACATCGTGGGTAACCCCTACACGATGTGTTTCCTTAATCCTTCACATGGGAGTGTACTCCTGCCAACCTTTGTCATGTAACACCCCATACACATGACTTGTTGTCCTAAAACACAACATTAACTTGAATCATATTCCCCTTCCTGGGTTCTTCTACATGACTAACCCACACGGTTCCCCTAAAACAAGACTACACATCATGTTTGTTCTAGACATGGTGTGTACTAGAAGAAATTCACTGACCCGTGTTGTTAGTCACATGGCCGGTTACACGGCTCACTCTACACGTAGTGTTCTAGATGGACACGATGTGTATTACATGATTTTTATCCACCTATGTAATTAGTCACACAACCAGATACATGGTCTATACACACTGCGTTTACCTTTGGTACACGAAATGTTCCACCAAATATTTCTCAACCCTGTGTCTCTACCCACACGAATAGTGAAACAGTTAGAGACTACAAGGAGTGTACATATAGTAGAAGGCGTTTATATAAGAAAAATAGTTCCTTCCCGAACAGATGGACACATGGAATGTATTCATCATTATACATCGTGTATTCTGGGGTTTTCTAGAGAGTAAGCCTTAGAAACTACTCCAAAAGCCCAAAAATTACTAAAATGAACATAAAAGTTCCATATTTTGATTTGTGAGGTCCTATACTCCCCACGAATCAAGGCTTCACATCTTATAAATGTAATATACTAGGAATAATAAATCAACGATCCACCAATTTCTAATCCATGAGGTCCCATAACACCTCAAGAACCAAATTTCGGTGTTCATTTATAAAAAACCCTACAAAATCAAATTCCCTATCGAATAACAAATATTCTATCAAGGAATCTATCAAAATAACATCTATATCTAGCACAACATATATCACAACAACATTCAATCGGTAATGCATCCTAAATGGAATGAAAAGAATGCATGACATGTGATTTATATGAACTACCTATACGATGCATGATCTGGCATACCTACATCTCATCGGGTTGCAATAGAAATAGAACCTCAATATTAACAATGATTATAGCTCAAAACATGTGAATCACCTTAAAGTGAAATCAAATCAACTGTAATAATTTCAAAAATAGAAAAAATTGAAATAATGTGGTAAATTGGATTTTCCTTATACACGAGTTAGCTACTCTCAGGAACAGCATATTACCAAGTACCTATTCTGTCTTATCCCTGACAATAGGCTCCAAATAGTAAGTCATTAAGAAATGAAATCCCCTGATACCAGTTTTTAACGTCCCAGTTCTGGAAGCCGCCAAGAGGTGCCTGATACCCAGTTGGTCACATGGCCTCAAGAGCATTTCCCCAAATTCTAGAGGCTGCCGACTAGCAGAGATGGCCTTAGGTGTGATAGTGGGGAAACTATTCCCTCATTGGAAGAGTAATGTAGAAGAAATAAATAGATAACAATAGTGGAATAAATAATAATACCATGTGATAGTAAAAAACAGAAGACTGAATGAAATAAATAATTGGAGCACATATATAAATGATGCATGATACATATGTCTAAGAAAGCATCCAAAAAAGTAACAATACTATAAGACAATACTAATCCAAAGTATAAAAAAACTCCAATAACATCACAAGACTCATCTTGGTTCCATGCTCCCCAAAACCACAACAATCAAGTATCTAAAGTTGAAGGGTGCTTTCCCTTATCTATACCTGCAGCAATATAATATCTCTGGGCCCAAAAGCATGAACCAAACAAGGTGTGAGATGAATCCCAGCAGACAACCACCCGGAGATCTATACCTAAAAGTTTGTGAATATATATGGTAGGCAATAAGCAAAATGAAGCAATAAATAAGTAATTACTCAGATGTAAACAATCATACAGTTTCAATTACATCTATTTTCATTTATTAGTTAACAATAAAATACTCATAAGGAACCCTCTGAAAAGTAATCATAGCCTAAACCCTCTAGTTCAAACAATCAAGCACAAGAAACCCTCTAAGAAGTACTCATAGTCTAACCCCTCTGGTTCAGCTTTAGAAAAGAGTCTCTGGGGAAGCACTCACTTTCAATTCCCCCTTGTGGTCTTGTATCGGTAACTATAGACACTCTAGGGAAGCAGTCAATGTCCAATTCTCTCTATGGTCTCGTAATGAGGATACTATAGACACTCTTAGGGAGCTCAAAGTCCATCCCCCCTTATGGTCTCGCAACTTGATAGTAAATAGACACTCTGGATATTCCCTCAACGTCAATTCTCCCTATGGTCTACTACACCAGGTTCCCACAACCCTGTGTAAGTCAATCGTGCACAAATGATGTATGATAGCCAAAGTAAACCTAAAAAAACATGGATAAACAGTATACAACATATCACACTGTGTAAGATAATACTCACTCCATCCTAACAATACTAGGCATGGAAAACAAAGTAGCCTAACAGGAAAAGCTAGACCAAATGGTCAGAAACAAGAAAACATGGGCAACACATTCATAGAAAAGTAAATAACCCGATTTACAATCATAAATCCTATACTCAAGCACCAAATTCATAGTGAGAAATAATCGGGATAATAACCATAAACCCGCAATACCCTGAAGAAGGGTATTGGGCGCTTTTTCACATATAACTCGAAGACTATCTATGGAAAGGCACAAACCACCTACCTCAGCATTGTGTGATCGATATACATGAACCGCATGCCCTGAATCTCCCTAGAATTCTGTAGATCTATAAAAATGTTAAAAACTTACAACCATAGATATATCATGAAAGACGATAAATCAAGATATGAAGCTATAGAAAAAGGAAGAACTCTCCAATGAGATTCCAACGCAACCGAAAGATGTTGATTCAAAGAACAAATGAGGCGTAAGAGGCTTGGAGAAGATTCACGCCGTGTGGATGCTCTTGGATAAGACAGGTCAAGAAGAATGAGGTTCTGTCGATTAGACATGACCTCAGTCTGTTTAATGAAAAAATAATGTACACAACATGTTCTTTAAAATTACATGTCGTGTACTTGTCTTAATTGGCCTCCGCTTTAGGCGGTGTCCAGGTCACACCACACAACCATGTACTCAGCTATTACACGTTCAATACATGGTCACCCATGGATTCTGGGTACATGGCATGTACTTATATGTACACTTCATGTACTCCTAAAATTTAAAGAAACTCATCTTTTTCTCAAAAACAACCAGGAATGCAAGGCATACCTAAAAAGAAGATCCGGGTTCTTAGAGTTATGGTACCCAAATCATGCCTCCCCATACTCTGGAAGATTTTGGATAGAAACAGGGTGTAGAGAACATAGTGGGGAGACTATACCACTTGGTAAAATGTTTCAATATAGCAAGAATTAAAAATTATCAGAGTAATGGAGATAGTAAAAACAATAAATCATACAAATTTAAGGTAAAGGACAAATCAAGTAAACCAAATAACACCGAACCATATAATTTTAGGATGAAATGTAACTAAATGAACTACTGGAAATCATATATATATAACAACAATATGACATAAATAACTCAAAATACCACAACACTAAATCCTTAATCATTATTTTCACTAAGCTCTAACCCATCCAGAAAGAAGCAATAAAAAACAAGGGCCTTTTTTCATGTACAGAACTACATCCATGTAATTTTCTCAGGTTCTAAATAGAGGCCTGAATAGGGTGTGAGTAAAAATAAGTTGATTGACACCACCATGTCTAAATAAAATAGTCTAATATTAAGTGAATGGAAAAAGTGATAAATTGTAGTATTAATTAAAAATTTAACCAACTTTGACACCATATCAAAATTTCTCTGAGCATGTAGCATTACCCTATCAACTGTAAACCCCAGGTCCATGTTATAATTACATAATTGGTAAAATTCATTTGCATAATCATTTCAATATATCTTGGTCAATCCATTTATATAATATTTTCCACATAACTGGATAACGTCCTATATATAATCATTTCAGGATAATCAGACTATCTACTCTATAATATTTTCAACATAACTGGTCTCAACCCTCTATATAATCATTACAACATAACCAGGCCACACCCTCTATATATGAATTACAGCATAATCAATCCACACCCTCTATATAATCATTTCAATATAAACATTCCAAGTGATATATATATAATAATTTTAGTATCACATGCAAACATTGTCTTAAGGGAAATAATAACACAATATACATCATCAGCCACAAAATCCAATTAAGTTAATTACCCTTTTGTCTTTAAATTCCCTTTCATTCATCAATTTATGACTTAAACTATTCACATTATAGTGTACATAACCATATCATATCACCATTTGTCCAATAATTTCAATAACAATGTAATCCTTTTTCATATGTGATCCAATCAAGACAATCACCTATTATCTCATGCCACACTAATCCACGATTTAATCCAACAATAAGGTCATTATTGTTCAAGGGTAGGCTCACCCTATGGGTATCTATGAGCTAGGTCTCAATACTATTAGATCTAAATGTATCTAAAGATTGGTCCATATATCATGATTATTATCACCCATATCTTAGTTAGTAAACACACACATTTTTTCTAAGTAATCGCATTATATTTCAAATAATTAATAAAAAATAATCATAACATAGAGATTTTTTCGAGACTTCCTTTATTTTTTTATGAAATAAAAACACTCAACCAGGAAGACCAATGAAGAAATACAGAGAATGAGATCACAAGGAAAACCTATATCCAAAAATCATCAAGATCAAAAATGATTCAATGGCGTTCAAGAGGTCATACCACCATAATGGAGAAAAATGGAAGAAAGTTGAAAAAAATAAAATAAGCCCACTATAGATGAAACATAATTCTATGAAGTCTGGAAGGAAAGGAAAAAATTCAAAAATCTCATAGATTCATCCTTGGTTTTGAGATATGTAGTTTCATGATAGATTAAAATAACATCATACACACAATATTGTTTAAAACTGCTTGTATAGAGATATTCATAACGTGAACCCCTTTCACGAAGTGAATTCCATTATTTATAAGATACCCTTAAAAATGTGTCACTTGGGTTAAAATAACACAGATCAACCATTTCATGATGTGAACTAGTTTCATGATGTATAAATGTTTCACACCACAAATGTTTTAATAGAATGTTCCTAGAAACATGTTCACATCATGTAACCCATTCACGATGTGAAAGTGTCCCAAAGATAGATCATAACCCATATTTCTATAAAAAACTAGTCCAAAAATGAAACCATCCAAATCAATGGATAACCATCAGAATCCTTTGACACATTTATACTAAAACTCCATTCATTCAAATAAATAAACATTCATGAACTTTAGGTCATTTCCCCACAAAAAAATCTCTCCACTCCCAAAGAAAAGACTCGTCCACCAATGATTAAAGAAGAAAATAAAAACTAACAAAAGGGGATCCAAAAAAACTCAAAATAAATGTACATTTAAAATGACGGTTTCTTAAATATTTGGTTCATAATTTAATTTAATGTTTGCCTATAAATTTAACCAACCATATCTCTTATTTTCAACATGGAATCTTTATATTCCATTTCAATATTCATCATATTTCATAATGAATGCTATTCTGCACAGATGAATGATTTTATAAAGCAATTTTCTATTAGAATTGACTTATTTTACAAAATTTTAAAAGGAATTTTACTAATTTTTTATATATTGTAAAATTTTGAATTTCTTTTGAAATGTGTGATAAGAATCATATTTTTAATGTTTTCCCGCTAAACACATTTTCCTTTTTTAAGTATATTATTAATTACTATGATTCCCCTATAACTTTTCATGGTTTTCCAAATTAAATTATATTCCAATATTTTTTCGATTTTTTTTAAAGTTATAAAAATAAAAGTATATTTCTTTTTTTGATATATATGTTCTAACAGAATTATAATATTTTTTTCACCTATGTCAACATTCTATAATGATTCCTAAAATTCAATGTGGATGTGATCCAATAATAGAATCCACATTCTCTATATAGATGTATTTTTTCATGATATATAGAATATCTTTTGATCCATGTTTCTTTTCCCTAGCTTATTTATGAAATGATGGATTTATTAATGTTTATATGTTTTTGTTTTGCAAAAATATAGGGTTTATTATTATGGGATATGTGAGTCTGTTATAACCATACAGTGTATTGGATAATGTCTTAAATCTCGTGAAATTTGTTTTTCAAGCCCATGGGGGTAGAAAAAGTCCAAAATATTAAGGGTTATGGGTGGCTAAATGAAGTCCAAAAAGATATGGAATGTGGTTGGTGATTCCAATTCTTTAAGGTTATGTGAAAGTTGTTTTAATTGCCTATTATTAAGGTAATTTATTGGTGGTTATCCTTGATATATGATATTATTTCTATGCATATGTCTATTCAACTCACTTATAAAACATTTTAATGTCTATGTTATGGTCTCATGGACCATGAATATTGTCTTACATTTTATACCAAAATAATTATTCCATGACTCGTTATTTTTTATCATTGCTATATTGGGTATGATCCCATTATATTATACCATTGGGCCTTGATTATTATCTTATTCCCATATCCTCATTTTATTCCCACTCATGATCATCGATTGTTATCAATTATATTACCATTTACTGAGTGTTTTATCTCACCCTTATTATTTTTTCATTATACCAGGTTATGAAGATTGATATTAAGTAAAATTATTCTAGAAGAGAATTGTGTGTGGAGAATTGTGTGGGAGGTGATGAGGTCTTATTATAATATAATGAATAAAAAGTTTGAAGGGACAAATATCCATTTAGTGGAAAACAATATGGGTGTTATTAGGAATTTGTTTTTCATAATTATATAAAATGATAAACCTAAAAGATTAATTAGTATGTAAATAACCCAATACTGGTTATTGATATCTTAATTGGTTATGAAAAGTTTAGGTTACATCAGTTTTTTTAAAAATTAATGAATAAAGGTTATTTTTAGCACTATTTTTAGGTATATGGATTTGGGGTAACTTATTTTGTGTCAAAGTAGGTCTTAGATAACTATATAAGTTGATATGATAACTGATGAATAAATTTTAAAAGATTTGGATACCATAAAGGGATAATAAGTTTAAGGTTATTTATAAGATCAAAGTGACATATAGTATTATGTGATTGTTTTTAATGTGATTATTGATAATTTGGGAATATTTTATTGGGTTTTAGGAAGAATACATTATTGATATATAGATTTCTCTAGGCCTTATAAATTTATTTGATGATCAATAGATTTTTGTAATTTTTGTAAAATGTTAATATTTTTTTGAGTATTTATGAATAAGGGGATATTGATAGATATGTGATGTTATATTGTTAATGGATTAAATGGTAAGTTGTTTTATGGGAGCATAGGTTTACATGATTTTTTGGATTATAATATAGTAATAATGATATTTTTAAATTCATATACATAAATTTACTCGGATTTGGATATTGATATAAAATGGATAAAACATAATGGGATCCAGGTTGAACTGAACAAGTTTTAGTTTGAACCAAAAGAATCATTAGTGAACTGAATTAATTATAGAATAGATCGTATGATTTATTTATCAAATTAATATATTTACTTACTCTAATTATAATATATATTATCCGAAAAAATTCATTCATGTATTTAGTTTAGTACAAGTCCTGAATATGTTGTTTTGAAATGTATATCTCTTGAAAATCCAACAACCAACTAAGTGGTCACTATTTACATAAATGCTTATGAAAAATGAAAATATTGAAATATAACTATTTTGATGAAAATGATGAATTTCATAAACTAAAATTTCATAATGAAGATGATATCTTAATAGAAATTATGTCATGATTCATGTCATTCTTAGGGATACCCTTATCTATTTTCACAAGAAGGTGATAATTAAAATTATAGGGATATAGGTTATTTAGGTTAGTAGAATGTAACAAAAGGAAATTTTAGTATATAATATCACATGAAAAATAATATTATGAATATCTTTTATCACATTAAATAAAAAAATGAAACAAACCATGATACATTTTATTCATGTCAAATTTTATGTATTTAATATGACCTTGTAACATAACCATTTAATTAGATGGTATAAATATAAGTTAGTAGATTTTAAAATCTAAATAGATAAAAATTGTAGTGGAATAATGTAGTATAAGTATTCATTCTGAGTCAATATTTTCTAATATTTTATGGGGGATAATCGCTATTATTTCCCTAGACTAAGAAGAAGTTGAACTTTAATAGGTACTTCTTGAGTGAAATGGTCTGCCGGAAAAGTTCAAACATATAGAAATAACTAAGAGACCCATTCCTACTAAACCATCACTCAAGAATGAGACCATTTCTTATATTAATCTTATATCTTTTATAGAGGTCTTAAGGGGTCATTAAATATAATTTGGGATGATATAAACAAGTAATTATTAATATAGAAAAATTTACATGTATATCAATACATTTATCATTTTCCATAAAATTAAATTTTAATGAAAAAATTTAATTAATTAAAAAAATTATTTAATAAAAATTTTCTAATAAAATCTTATTAATTATTTTTAAATAAATTATAAATTAGAAATAAAATTATTTAATAATAAAAATGTGATATTCTTTGATGAAATGTTTTCAGAATGTCATGTATTTTTATTATAAATGAAATTAATCAAATTTATAGGATTATTCAAATAAAATTATTAAATTTGAAAATAAATATTTCAATTATCATTTAATGGGTAATTGATATGAACTATGGTTAAGTACCCTTAATGTTTGAAATGTCATCTTCCTCTAAAAAAGTTTTTCTTTATATTTTATGTCTTTTATAAAAGTGAAATTTCCAAATCTTATAAATTTAATTTTTTAAAATGACCTTCACTTTTGGATTCATAATGTAAAAACTATTTAATGGTGTTTTTTTATTTTTCTAAAAAAGTTTGATTTTTTGTGTGAATGGTAAAATATAGTTTTTCTAAATATCACAAGTTTTATGAAAAAATCTTGATATAAGAATGAATTAAAATGTTATGAAACCATTTTATCTATAAAATATATATTTAAGAAGTAAACTAATGTATCTAAATATAATTTTTAGAATTTCGAAATCTATTTTTGACATTTGGGAACCTATGTTATAATTTATTCTAATAAAAAACTACTTTCATTCCTTTACATTAATTAATTATTCACAAGATGATTTTTTGTACAGTTTTAAAGTAACAGAACTCTCATTAATTTAATCATAAATCAATAAATTTTGTCTAAATAATTAATTTTCATAATTTTGGTTTAAATTAATTTTGATAACAACAAAAAAATGCTTTTGCAAAAAATTGTTTTTAAGTGCTATACATTTATTATTTTAGAATTAATTTTTATCAATTTAATTACTTATTATGATAAAATAAATTTAATATTTTTAATCATAATGTTATTCTATTTTAATAATTTATATTTCATTTTTGGTAATAAATTTATGTAAGAAATATGAAATTTACTCACCATAGTAAATGCTAAAATATTGTAAAAGTGTTAAATCATGGGATAAATGCCTAAAATATCATAAAAAATATATTTATATTATTTTGTAACTTATTTATAAAACTCCAATAATATCATCATTGTTTATTCTCATTTATGGATCCACTTTCCATGAATATTATGTTCCTTTTTTATATTAGGATGTTAATCATTATAAAAATGAAACTCCTCTCACTTATAAAATGACCCCTCCACCACACCTTCAAATCCACACCATAAATTAAAATTACTCACAATAATTGTCCATATATACTTTAATACTAATCCTAACCCATGATTAGTTTCTTCTGGTCCCTAAATATTTCCCAGATCTCTTCAAAACTAAGAAGTCCTCCTAGAAAAGATATGATTTCTTATTTGTAAGTAATAATTTCTTATCATTATTTTTTATTTATATTCTTCAATCACCTACACTAAATTCTGGTTCATATATTTATTAAAATTTTAATTATATCCTTATACATATTGAATAGTTGTATTATAATGAAATTTCATCATAATCATACCCATCCATTGATTATAACTTGTTCTTGTTTGGGTCGATTTAACCACCTACATGAATGATGCTATAAATTCATAACATGGATAACTGTGGAAATATAATAAAAAGTAATATATTGTAATAATAAGTAAATAATGGTTTTTTAGTTTTGGAAATTTAATATTAATATTTAAATCACTATTAATTTATCACCTTTTATTCATTAAAAATTATTGAAACAATCACGTTACTGCTTTATTCTTCGTGAATCATACCTAAAAATCCCAAGGAATGAACCTAGAAATTCATAAATCATTAACTAACTTCTAATCTAGTAATATGAATATTATGGAGATTATTAACTCATGAACATAGATGGATTACTAAAACCATTATACTAGATCAGAAAAGGATTATGTCACGACCCGTCCTCGGGACCCGTGCCGTGAATACCCCAAGCCGACCTTCCATAGGACAGGGGCTAGCGACTAGCACCAAGGCGTAAAAATCTCGACAAAAAGGGGAAGACATTGCCTTTATAAGTAAACAAACACCATAGAGTAAGAAAGAAGAAGTAAACACTAAGTAACACTGTGTACAATTGAAAGTGTGGAAAAGTAAGTGGGCCAGAATATAAACCCAAACTGAAAGTAAAGTACAACTGGAAAGAAAGTACAGAAACTGAAAGTAAAGAAGCAACGCCGAGCCGTCCACTGGAAGTCCCACCTGAAGGGTGGGTACAGATAGCCTCCTCAGCTCCTCAGGTCCAACCGTCCGCTCCGTGTACGTCCCGCCCAGTGGTCCACCTCCACATACCGACTTGATCCACAAGCCTCAACCACGATCAGCGCTGTCAATCTTCTGTATCCAACACAACGTAGTGCGGCCATAGCCCATGTAGGGGAGAGTATATGCTACTCAGTAGGGACCACAAGACCCCCGAAGGTCTCCCAGAATCCACAAATGATAATCCGAAAAGGAAACATACAATCACGAAGTAACATCCAACACTACTTAGGTATATGCCCATACATATACCTAAGTCATCAATTCCAGTTCGACTCCAATATCTGAGCCTAAGATTGATCACGTCCACACAGGATTGTACAACCCAACCCTCATAGGAAAACACAAACCGATACACATAGGAAAGCAAGTTAATCATATTGAAGATATTGATTGAAAGTTATGACTCATCTCACATAGGAAAACTTCTTCGTAAGATGATAGAGATGATCAGATGTAGCCATTGATTCATCTAAGCTGGGACCCACGTAGGATACTAGACCAGTTAAGCTATCAGACCCACGTAGGATACTACAATAGAGGTCAAAACTATAAGAACCACGTAGGATACAGGTACTGTAGTCGTCACCGCTGAACCCAGGGATGATTCCTGTACAGTTGTCATCGTCGTCGAACCCAAGGAGGATTCCAGTACGATAGTCTTCACCGTCGAACCCACGTAGGATTATAGTACGATAGTCTTCACCGTCGAACCCATGGAAGATTACAGTATGAAAGTCTTCACCGTCAAACCCATAGCTACTGGGGAACTTCTCCTCTATCGAGTACAGTGGGCCTTCCGCTACAACCAAGTGCTTCCCACTAACCTTGGACTGCTGTAGTACTCCACCTTTTGAGTACTATGGGCCTGCTGCTACAACCAAGCGCTTCCCACCATGGGTCTGCCACTACAACCAAGTGCTCCCCCTCATAGCCTATAGAGGAACTCCTTCTGTTGAGTACCGCGGGTCTGCCACTACAACCAAGTGCTCCTCCGTCGTGGGTTTACCGAAACAACCAAGCACTCCCCACTGGGCTATCGAAAAAATCATAGCCGATTGATCAACAATCGTCAAATCTCAGCCAGCTCTAGGCTTTCCGCACACATCATGCTCGTTCTGGGAGGGTCTGCTCCACGAGCCAAGAGGTCGTTACATAAAATTTTACATAGACCTAAGTTAATGTATTACAATGTTCTGTCACGTCAATAGGAACACAACGCGATAGACGACGCGTTAATCGGACACCCGGTCTGAGAGTTATTGGTTTTTTCGTTCCAGGGGCCCGATTGGTTTTTAAGTCAAAACCAACCCAAACACACTCCAATTGCGTCCAAACCTTGAGCAGATTAAGCCAAAACTTCCATCTCCCTAAGAGGAATCCAACAAAGTCGACATCACATCAATTGGACGTCCGGAGCTCAAGTTATAAGCGTTTTCGCACCGAGGGCCCGGTTGATTTCGTGTTCGAACCAACCCAGCCATACACAAAGTTCTCTGAAATCTTGAGTGTAATATACCGAAATGACTGTCTCATTCCAAGGATCTCATCGCAATTTACGGTGCGTCGATCGGAGGTCTTTACCCCAAGTTATGAGAATTCAAACAATCCTGTCCGGTTTTAGGGGGTTTTGGGCCCGGACCGACCCAGCACAAGACCCCCTGGGTCGGCCTGAACCGGGTCGACCCGACCCGGGTCCGGGTCTGGCCCATTATGGCGCGGCCCGGACCGGCCCAGTGTATCCGGTTTGGGCTGGGGCGGCCGGTTGGCCTAGCGCGGGCGTGGCCCGCGTGGCCAGCTCTGCGCTGGCTGAGCTGTCGCAGAAAGGGGGGCGCACTACCCCCCTGATTGAGAAACGGCCCCCTGCGCATGGGGGGCCCGCCCCTTTACAACCGGCAGTTAAGACCCCCGGATTTCTTGGAAACCGGCCGGCCGGTGTGTCACCGCGGGACCCCCCCCCCCACAGGTCCCGCCCTCCTTGCACCGGAAGACGGCGGTTCCGGCCACCACTCCCCGCACCACCATGGCCTTAGGTCACGGCCTTGTCCGACCAGCACGGCGTGACGGTTTCGCGCCCCTCCACCGAGACCTCTTCGTGGTTCCCTGGCGCGCCGCGACTTCGTCGTGCCCCTTCACCGCAACCTGACTCCGGCCACGGCTTCATTCGGCCTCAACGGCGCCGCCCGACGGCACCACGCTTCTTCGCGTCGTTCCTCTTGCTTTAGCACGCTGCCGTTGCACCGCGCTGCCTTTGCTCGTGCCACAACAAGTACAACACCAAAGGGGAAGGAGGGTCGGCTGTGTTCATGCAGTCTGACCTCCTCTTGTTATAACGATAACAGGTGGCCCAAAAATAAAGTCAATTAACGACAAAGAATTCACGAACAAAAATTAACCCCTACCTCGATGGAGTCGTCGATCGAGGTTTGTCGCGGAAAAAAGACGTCGCGGAAGATGGCGTCGCCGGACGAGGTTCCATAAGCGTCATCGGTGTTCGCCTGATGAAGAATGCGGTGTCTCTCTTCCTTCGACGTAGAGAGAAGATACAAATATGAGACGACGTTCTTCGTCGATGCTTTGGTGTTCTTCGCGTTCTTCAAGAAGTAAGAAGAAAATATTCAAGAGTTTTCTCCTCCACGCAGTGAATCTCCCACGATAAAATAATATGTTGTCTTGTTTTATTTACACACACACACATGCCATCAATAAAAGAATTTCAAAGATCTCATCAATTAATTATATTAATTAAAGAGATATTTAACAGTCCATTTAATTCGGGAGAGTTGACCTGTCATTAATAGGGGGTGCAGGTGTGTTACATAAAAAGTGGGGGTTCAAAAACTTAATGGGAGTATTGAGGAATTTGAAAAGGTTGGACTCATGTGGGCCCCACCCCAACTTCCTTTCATCTTCCTATTCCACATCTCTTAACCATCTGTTAAAGAAAAAAAAAACTGTAAAACAAATTTATTTTTATTCCTCACATTTTTAACATCACCTCCTGAGAAAACACAACCCCACGAAAAGTCTTCCTAAGCAATTACCGGTGTTGCGGTTCCATCGGTGCCCTCAGATTTCGATTTCGATCACCGGTTCAAATGTTAGGAAAACCTGCTCGTTCGTTCATTGAACGTACCCAAGCTAAACTTCGATAATTGATTCCGGGCACATCGGGAATCGGAATCAGGTGCCGTCAGAAACTGTGCACTCGTAAAATTTCAAAGAAAATTAAGAAAAAATTTCCCTTGAAATTTACGAGTCTTTACATTACTCCCACCTCAGGGATTTACGTCCCCTTAAAGATATAACACAAACTAGGGAAATAAAAGATACTGAGCACGCATCTGAGCCTCCCGCTCCCCAGTGATCTTCTGGAGGTTTCCGTGCTGCCACCTGACGCGCTAGAGAAATCGACCTCCCACGTAGGACCTGCTCCTATTGATCCTCGATCTCCACCGGGACCTCTACAAAAGTCACCCCATCACCAAAGTCTAGCTCCCCGTGTTCAATGATATGCGTCGGGTCGTGCACGTATCTCCTCAGCTGAGATATGTGGAAGACATCGTGCACTCGGTGCAACTGAGGTGGTAGAGCCAGGCGATAAGCCACCTCACCTATCCCGCTGATAACCTGGAACGGTCCGATGAAGCATGAAGATAACTTGCCGCCCCGACCAAATCTTTGTAATCCATGTCGAGGTGAGACCAGTAGGAAAACGTGGTCGATATCCTCGAACTCTAGTTGTATCCACCTCCTATCAGCATAAGACTTTTGTCGGCTCTGTGCTGTCCTCATCCAGTCTTGGATGACCTGGACCTTCTCTGGTCCTATAAGAGCTGCTAAGATTTCATCTTTGCCGATAAGAGAAATATGGTCTCATCCCCAGTATGAACCACGTTCTTTGCCTAATACAGTCAATCCCGACATGGATGATACTAATACATACCAAGGATGATGTCGTAAGGCCTCGATGCTACTACCAAGAGATCCAACCGTTACTCTCGCTTCCAAGGGTTGAGTCACACTGTCAGCTTCAGTGTGTGGTCACTGGGTCTCCTCCAGTAGGTATCTCATAAGTGAGGGTCAAGTCAACGGTTTTTTAAACCAGAACCTCTTAGTAACAACATAAAGAAAGGACAGGAATGTAAACGCCACAAAGAAAGGTGTCTTTTATTACTACAACTCAAAGTTCAAAGACACATACCACCACAACATCAAAAAAAAGAGCTAGAAGCACCAACATCAAGGCCTCCATGCCTGGAACTAGTTTTTCTCCTGTCCACCAGCTTCCAGAGCTCCATAGTCAAATGCCTCAACTGCCTGAAGCTGAGCTATCCCATTCCACATGTTCCCTGCGGTCGGGGTGGACCTCCTGTTGGTGGTGGTGGCAACACCTCGAAGCGTCGTCCACCTCCAGCTCCACAGCCAGCTCCCCAACCTCGGTCTCCTGCTCCTTGTAATCTGCCCCGATCAAACCTCCGCCTCTGCCTGGGAGGTCCTTCATTTATCCGTTGGTCATCTATATGGCGGGTCGGATAGTCATGTGCCATGTGACCAACCCCGCCGCAGGAGTAACACTGTCCGCTCCTGGTAAGTCGTTCTCCACCCCGGGTGCCTCGCACACATGATCCTGTGTCATGCGGTTGATCGCCTGTAGGTCTGTTCCTCTTGGACCTCTGTGTCATCTGTCTACTACCCGCTGCAGAAGACTCCGCCACATGTCGTCTAGTTGTGGATCCTGCTGCTGGAGACTCCTCAGCAAGGAAACTCTCCACTAAGAGGGCTCGCTCCAACACCCCTGTCTGCGTCGGGATGCAGTGAGAAAAAACTGAAGCTCTATTATCTCTCCTGAGCCCCTGCTCCAAGGTTTGGGCCCTGAAGAACGGGTCCCGTACCATATCTGTAGATAATGTGAGAGATCGGTGAACCTCGCTGAATACTGTAGTACTGTCATGTTGGCCAGCCGCAGCTGTATTAGCTCCTGTACGCGCACCGCTCGACGGGTGGCTAGTGCAAACTCTGACCGGAACAAGCTATCGAAGTCTGCCCACAGAAGGATGCCTCATCGTGCACTTAGAGCATCATGATCCACCATCTTCCTGCTACCACATGCAGGAGTCTCATTACAAGGATCACCATGAGGTCATCTGGTGTCCCCACTAACATGAAAACTCGAACTACAGCCTCCAGCCAATCCTTGGCTCCCTGATGGTTCATCTCCCCGCAGGACCTAGGCGGTCTCTGATACTGAAACTCGTGCAGTGCACTAAGGTGACGTGCACTCTCATAGGTTGGGGCTAGTGGAATTAGTGGCACGGTAGGTAGAGGTACCACCGGTTCCTCCGCTGTAAAAGGGACCTACACCGAGTCCTCGTCGCTCGATGGGCTGTCGTCTCGCACAAATCTCTGAACCCAAGCTGGCTGCCATCGTGGGGCCATCTTGAAAAGGAACAGGTGTGCCACGGTCAAAACAGTATACCAGGTGAGATGACATAAAGCAATCAGAATGAAAAATTTTGAAACACACATGCCATCAATTTTTTCGTGCATTGAGTCGGAAATCAGAAGTCAGGGTCCTGGTGTACGGATATGTCGGCCGCCGCACCAACACTGGACTCCCTGGACTGATAACCACACTCAATACCCTTAACACTATTGCTTCACACAGAATAATGTTCAGAGTCTTGAGTGATGCGGTAGAACCGAACCTCTCTGATACCAATTTTTCATGACCCGTCCTCGGGACCCCTGCCGTGACTACCCCAAACCCACCTTCCATAGGCCAGGGGCTGGCGACTAGGAGCAATGCATAAAAATCCCGACAAAAGGGGAAGGCATTGCCTTTATAAGTAAATAAACACCACAGAGTAAGAAAATAGAAGTAAACACTAAGTAACACTGTGTATAATAGAAAGTGCGGAAAAATAAGTGGGCCAGAAAACAAACCAAAACTGAAAGTAAAGTACAACTGGAAAGAAAGTACAACAACTGAAAGTAAAGTAGAAACGTCGAGCAGTCCACTAGAAGTCCCACCTGAAGGGTTGGTACAGATAGCCTCCTCAGCTCCTCGGTTCTAGCCATCCACTCTGTGTACGTCCCGCCCAGTGGTACACCTCCAGGTACTGACTTGCACCACAAGCCTCAACCACGATCAGCGATGTCCGTCGTCTGCATCCAACACAATGTAGTACGGGCATAGCCTGTGCAGGGGTGAGTATACGCTACTCAGTAGGGACCCCGAGACCCCCAAAGGTCTCCCAGAATCCACAATGGATAATTCACAAAGGAAAGATACAATCACGAAGTCACATCCAACACTACTTAGGTATATTCCCATACATATACCTAAGTCATCAATTCCAGGTCGACTCCAATATTCGAACCTAATATCGATCACGTCCACACAGGATTGTACAACCCAATCCTCACAGGAAAACACAACCCAATACACATAGGAAAGCAAGTTAATCATATCGAAGATATTGATTGAAAGTCAAGACTCATCTCACACAGGAAAACTTCTTCGTAAGATGATAGATATAATCAGATGTATCCACTGATTCATCTAAGCTCGGACCCAAGTAGGATTTTTAGACCAGCTAAGCTGTCAGAACCACGTAGGATACTACAACAGAGGTCAAAACTGTCATAACCACGTAGGATACAAGTACTGTAGTCGTCACCGCCGAACCCATGGAGGATTCCAGTACGATTGGCATCATTGTCGAACCCACAGAGAATTCCAGTACGATAGTCTTTACCGTCGAACCCACGGGGGATTCCAGTATTATAGTCTTCACCATCGAACCCACGGAGGATTCCAGTATGAAAGTCTTCACCGTCGAACCCATAGCTGCTGGGGAACTCTTCCTCTATCGAGTACAGTGGGCCTGCAGCTACAACCAAGCACTTCCCACTAACCATGGACTACTGTAGTACTCCACCTGTCGAGTACTGTGGGCCTGCTGCTACAACCAATTGCTTCCCACCATGGGTCTACCGCTAAACCAAGCGCTCCCCCTCATAGCCTACAGAGGTACTCCTTCAATTGAATACCACGCATCTTCCGCTACAACCAAGTGCTCCTCTTCCGTGGGTCTGTCGCTATAACCAAACGCTCCCCACTGAGCTATCGAAACACTCCGAGTCGATTAATCAGTAGTTGTCAAGTCTCAGCCAGCTCTAGGGTTTCCGCACACATCACGCTCGTTGCGGGAGGGTCTGCTCCATGAGCCAAGAGATTGATAAATCAACTATCACGTAGACTAGAGTTAATGTATCGCAAAGTTCAGTCACGTCAATAGGAACACAACGCGACAGGCGGCGCACCAATCGGACGCCCGGTCTGAGAGTTATTGGCTTTTTCGTTCCAAGGGCCCGGTTGGTTTTTATGTAAAAACCAACCCGAACGCACTCCAACTACGTCCAAAACTCGAGTGGAGTAAGCCAAAAGTTCTGTATCACTATGTGGAATCCAACAAAGTTGACGACACGTCAATCGGATGTCCGAAGCTCAAGTTATAAGTGTTTCCGCTCTGAGGGCCCGGTTGATTTCGTGTTCGAACCAACCCGGACGTACACAATATTCTCCGAAACCTTGAGTGTAATATACCGAAACGACCGTCTCAATATAAGGATCGCATCACAACTGAAGATGCATCGATCGGAGGTCCGTAGCCTAAGTTATGGGCATTTAAACAAACCTGACCGGTTTTAGGGGGTTTTGGGCCCGGACCGACCCGGCCCAAGACCCCTGGGTCGGCCCGAACCGGGAGACCCGAACCGGGTCCGGGTCCATCCCATTAGGGCGCATCCCGGTGCGGCCGGTCCGGCCTAGGCGGCCGGTTGGCCTGGCGCGGGCGCGACACGCGTGGCTAGCTCGGTGCTGGCCGAGCTGTCGCGAAATGGGGGGCGCGCTACCCCCCTGATTGAGAAACGCCCCCCCGCGCATGGGGGGCCCACCCTTTTCCAACCGAGGGGTATGACACCAGGATTTCTCGAAAACTGGCTGGCTGGTCTGTCACCGCCGGCCCCCCCCCCCCTGCGAGTCCCGCCCTCCTTGCACCGGCGGCTGGCGGTTCCGGTCGCCGCTCCCCGCACCACCGCGGCCTTAGGCCACGTCCTTCTCCGACCTGAACGGCACGATGGCACCGCGCCCCTCTGCCACAGCCTCGTTCTGGCCGCGTCCTCTTCATGGTTTCCTGGCGCGATGCGATGGTTCTGTGGCCCTTCTCCATGTCCCGACTCCGACCGCGGCTTCATTCGGCCTCAACGGTGCAGCACGACGGCACCACGCTTCTTCACCCGTTCCTCTTGCTTCCGTGTGGTGTCGTTGCACCGCGCTACCTTTGTTCGTGCCACAACAAGTACAACATCAAAGGGGAAGGAGGGTCAGCCGTGTTCATGCGGTCCGACCTCCTCCCGTTATAACGAAAACAGGTGGCCCAAAATAAAAGTCGATGAATGGTAAAGAATTCATGAACAAAAATTAACCCCTTCCTCGATGGAGTCGTCAATCGAGGTTCGTCTCGGGAAAAAGATGTCGCAGAAGACGGCGTTGCGGGATGAGGTTCCGTAAGCGTTGTCGGTGTTCGCCCGACGAATAATGTGGTGTATCACTTCCTTCGACGTGGAGAGAAGATGCAAAGATGAGACGACGTTCTTCGTCGAAGCTTCAGTGTTCTTCGCGTTCTTCAAGAAGGAAGAAGAAAATCTTTAAGAGTTCTCTCCTCCACACAGCAAATCCCCCATGATAAAATAAGATGTTGTCTTATTTTATTTACACACACACACACACACCATCAATAAAATAAATTCAAGGATCTCATACAATTAATTATATTAATTGAAGAGATATTTAACAGTCCATTTAATTTGGGAGAGTTGACCTGTCATTAATAGGGGGTGAGGGTGTGTTACACAAAAAGTGGGGGTTTGAAAACTTAATGGGAGGTTTGAGGAATTTGAAAAGGTGGGGCTCATGTGGGCCCCACCCCAACTTCCTTGCATCTTCCTATTCCACAACGCTTAACCATCGGTTAAGGAAATAATAATAAATTGTAAAATATTTTTATTTTTATTCCTCACATTTTTTACATCACCTCCCGGGAAAACGCAACTCTAGGAAAAGTCTTCCTAAGCAATTACTGGCGCTACGATTCCATTGGAGCCCTCAGATTTCGATTCTGAGCACTGGTTTAAATGTTATAAAAACCTTCTCATTCGTTCACTGAACGTACCCGAGCTAAACTTTGAAAATTGATTTCGGGCACACCGGGCCTCGGAATCATGTGCCGTCAGAAACTGCGCACTCGTAAGATTTCAAAGAAAATTAAGAAAAAATTTCCCTTGAAATTTATGTGTCATTACAGATTAGATGAGGAAATTTTCCTTAATAATATATATTAACTAATAATAAGTCATAACCATGAAATAAAATAATATAAATTACTAATATAAAATGTGAAAAATATTAATTTTTTTAAATGATTTTTAATGATTCTATTATGATTAAATAGAATTATAGAGCATGTTTGAACAAGATAGAATCCAAGGAAGGGGTTATTTGTCTTAATTTACATTATAGGAGACATATTTCAAAACATGAACTTGTTTTTATTTAAAATGATGAACTGACTATCCATTTAATTATTTTATAAAAAATAACATTTTCTTAATTTTTTTTAATATTCTATTTAAATATATATTTCCTTGTTCTTTTGAATCATATATAACCAACCCCTAATAATATTTTTAACTCAATTTTTATTTATGTAGTTTTAATGTTTTTTATATAATTCAATTATACCAGGAAAGTTCAGTCAGAGGAATAACCTCTGACCATTTATTAAAAGAAATAAAAAGTGCAGTAAAAGAGGAGATGGATGAGGACCAACATCTTGCCCAAACCCAATGAGAAGTCCCCACCAAACATAGCCAATTACAAACCAAACCATTACACCCAAAACCAAAGACCCATACTGCTGATTCAACACTTCAACCAGCAGTTCATCATCTTCATCAAACAAAAACATCAAAACTTCCAGATTTCAACAGCATATCTTCACTGCAATTACTGCAACCGCGACTTCATTCCAGAGATCTTCCCGAAAACAAATCTCGAAAAAGCAAAAACAAGTCACGGAAGAGAATCAAGCACCATGATCCGCAGAAAATTCAGAAGTTCCGCATTAAAATTTCAAAACAAATTCTAGAAGCACTCCTCCAGCCTTGCGCCTTCGAGGACAAACGACGCCAAATTCATCATCATAGCTACTCATCAACGTTGAATCCATTATCGCCGAAACCATCGCACCACACCAAAAAACCGAACTGATTCACATCCAATCAATGATATCCAGAATCACCGGAAAAATCCATAAACCAAAATGAAAACCCTGCAAAAAATCACAGAATCTGAAGCCAAAAGCCTCCCCCTTCCGGAACCGCAGAACAGACGTCGAGCCACATAGGAACCCGCCGTAAGCGTGGCTAGGTCGCGATGAACTCACCGAACTCATCCTTGGGAGCGACACGCCGATCCGAGCGACGTCACCAGGAGCGTGAGCCGGAGACCGAACCCACCGGATGCAGACGCACCCCACCGAAGCCAGACCACACCCACGATGAGCTGAAACCAGAGGAGCCACGAGTCGAACTGGGACGAAGGGGGAAGGGGAAGAAGAAACGGTGGGAAACCCTAGCCGCCACCGAAGCACGAAGAGTCGCCGCTCAGAGGCTCCTCTTCAAAACTTAGATCCTTATTAATTCTTATATAAATCAATTATAATATTAAGGGATCATTATAACCTATTAGTGTATTATTTATTATCTCATATTTTTTCAAAATATTTATATTTCCTTAAAAATATCTCATATTAAAATGTTTCACAAATTATAAATTATGATGTATCTAAAGGTTTTATCATTTAAATTTTCATTCATTGAGATATGTTCTATATTCACCAAGTTTTTTTCTCTTTAATTTTTTGGTGTATATTCTACACATGTTGGAAATTTTCTCCAAATTTCCATTAAATTAGGGATATTTAAAAATCCATATTTGGCTCTATCATTTAAGGGATTTTGTATCATAATCTAAAAAACATTAAAGGTTCTATTTACCAATATAAAATTTAATTTGAGATTATTTGTGTATAAAGTCCTATATGATTAAAATAAACATTAAAACTCCCTTTAAACATATCTAATTTCTTATAATTTTTTGTATCTCTAGTGTTTACATGTTTTATTATAATTCCACTTATCTTTGGATCACAATTCAACAGAATGGTTAATTTAATGTGAAACCAACCAAATAAACTCTTTTATATTAGAAACCTTTGTATTTATTTCCTATATTACTTATATTTATTAATTAATTTTATTATTAATAAATCAATAATTTCATAAGATTATTTTATAATGAATTATATTTCCTTTTAAAATATTTGGGGAAATATTCTTTATGTTTTCCATACGGTTCATTTTCAACTTTCTTTATAGAAGTGTGAATATAATATTATTTTTAATATTTTTTCAGGAACTCATTTTCCCTATTTTATTTCTATTATTTATTTTTATGATTACTTCCTTTGTTTCCATAGTTATATATTTTAAATTTTTTTCCCATTATTCTATTAAATTATCATTTTTAAAATTTATCAAAAGAAAAATATATATCTTTTTATTTTTGAAGGTAATTTTATAATGATCTTATAAAAGTTTTATTATTTATATCAAAGTCATTTAATTATTTTTTATGCTTCCCATATGCTTCAGCATGTTGCATTTCATTTTTTTCCCTGCATTTCCACTTTCTAACAAGGGGTGTCCTCTTCTACCATGGTTGGTGATGATTGATCCTTGATTGAAATGGGATAGTGGGATATTAGATCCTCTAACCATGGATTACTTCTTAGAGCTCATCTATATGTATGGATATCACTCATAGGTTACATTCATGTTCATGAAACTTGTTCCTAGTTCCATATTAAGGATGATTATAGTTAATAATGTTGCCTCTATCTCAATAGGGCAGTAATATTTTGCTGGTGTAAATTGTAACATCAAGCATGACTTGGAATCTATAGATGTTGGGTGTGTTGGGCGCCTATAATGTATTATCATTTTTATGTTGTTGAAATATATATTATACACCATATTAATAAAAACTATGTCATATTATATCATCCACAATGTAATTGATGCCAATGGCATCAATATTTTGAGGATCTTACCTTAGGCATCCCATGTTTATTTTATGGGGTTGGGATTATGGATCAAGTAACAAGTTTAATGTCTTATCAAGATGGATGGGTTGTAGGTTTAAGATATTTAGGGAATAGATGGGTTATAAGATTAAAGTCTTTCTGGGACATGTTGGGTTCATGTTTAATGTCTTCTTGGGATAGGTTGGGTGCGTGTTTAAATTTTCACAGGGACAGGTTGGTTGTAAGTTTAACATCATTAATGGAAAACCGGACATAGGTTTAATGTATTGCTGGGGAGGTACCCTATATTTTTTGGTATGTCAGGATTGAACCTTAGGAAGGCATCCTATGTACCCTGGTATGAAATAGGTATCAAAGATGTAGAAATTTAAGGTTGTGTAACAGGATTGATCCATGAAGTTTAATGTCATGTGGTAGGGATTCTCATATAGAATAAGGATCATCCATAAGGGAAAATGTGGGGTTTACTCATAGAATATTCTAAAGTACTAATAGAATTAGTGATTATGATAATGTGGATTATTAATGAGTGATTTGTGAGGTGACTCTATGGAGCGACAATGATGTGAATGGGTCTTATGCAAGGGAGATTCCAAGGAATAAAATATGAAGCGATAGTAATTTGAATGGGGATTAAGCATGGGGGTTGTACAGGGTGTTGATATAGAGTAGTAATTATGTGAATGTGGATAATGTGTGGGAACTTCCCAAGGTTCTTCTATGATGTAGAAATGATATGAATGGGTATTATGCCTGGGAACTACCTGAGGTGCAACAATAGAGAAGAAATGATGTTAATGGGGACTACCTATGGGAGATGGCCAGAGTGTTATTAAGATTGGAGATAGTGTGATTGAGGCATACATGTGGAATTTTCCCAATGTAATGCTAAGAGAAGTGATGATAGTATCACCTCAAACTTATCACATGATTCATCTCGTTCTCAACACATGAGTCATCCTGTGATTATTGCAAATGGAACCCCATGTTTTTTTGTATAGGAAATGACTATAGTTTAATGCCTTGTGAAGGAACGTCGTGTGTGGGGATAATGAATTGATCTACCCATACATTCTTCCTCATGTATGGTTAAGAGGGAATCTTAGAATACTGGATCATTTAGGAATATTATTGTGGCTTTCACATGATGAGATGGTACATTGGGAATTCTCGGGAGAATCAGGGATACATGTGGGTCTTGCACTCAAGGGACACCCATTCTTCTTCCTTATTTCATGTTCAGGGGGGAATCTCAATTCATTGATGGGTTGAGGGATATGATTGGATCTTACAACTAATATGGAGGCCTATGGTGGTTGTTTAGTGGATATCACAGGACCATTACATGAGGTATCTCACTCTTTACAAATAAGGCATCTTGTTCTTTTCATAGTATGTATCATATTCTCATCATATAGGGTATACAACTATTTAAAGTCATTTAGTCAGGACTAAGATGTTATTCTAATGATTATGGAATGAAGTATATTATTCTTAACACATATGGAATAAAATGTTGTTTACATGAGGAATCCTATGATTATCTTATAGGGTACACTATAGTTTAACATCATGTAGTGGGGATTAAGGGGTGGTCTCATGATCACGACATTATGTATCTTACGCTAGATATGTAAGGAATTTCATGCTTATCAAACAAGGAACCTTGTACATTCTATATAGGGTATACTATATTTTCATGTCTTATAGAGGGGAGTAATAGGTGGATGATTCCTAGAAATGGATAGTGTGGAACTTATGCAAAAGAAGTATTTTAGTGTTCAATTTGGAAGAGGAGTCAAATAGTGAGGTTTTAGCAACATCATGAAGAGTATTTCGACTTAAGGTATTTGGGGAATTAATGAGAAGAATCTAAACTGGTGGAATGGGATATGTACTGGGTGGAGTAGGTTGACTGAAGGTATTTTAGGGTATGTAGAAGAGTATCTGGACTCATGGAATTTTAGCGATGGATGTTGGGGTTTTATAGGGGTGCAATCGAAAATATCATCGACCTAGCAAAATATGTTCACGGTGTGACTCTCCATTTTTCATAGGGGTTTTGAAAAGATTCTAAATATTTAAAAAAGTATTCTCATACAAATGAGGGATCAAAATGGACCTAGAAAACACTCTTTTACAAAACATTAGAGTTTTTCTAAAATTGTAGTTTATTAAGATTTTCTATCTTACAAAAATAGTGTTCTTAATAGATAGAAGTTTCATGAAAAATAATCAAAAAATAAATCACATATATATTATCTCATGTGAGGTCATTCAAGAAAGATTTTTAATAGTGAAATGAGCTATGAAAATTCATGAAACTCTGGAGCTTCAGGAATTAAGAGCCTCATGTCACATCTAAGTGTTTCCTTCTTTGAAATAACAACTTGATGGGGGTATTTATAGGATTAGAGGAGGTGAGGTCCATGATTTCATGAAATATAGAGGCCTTCACAAAATATTTATGACTTTCCTATGGTAGGGAACATGCACGGACCATTGCTACCATGTGTGAAGGTTACCACCTAAAGATTCATGTGGCCGAAGACATCCATGAATCGGTGTTATGTGAACATAAAATATGCTCTGTGAAGGTTGATGCCACAAGATTCATGTAGCTGGGGACTTCCAATAAAAAATATTCAAAAAACCATTCCTTTTTTACATGAATTTTACCACCTCAAGCTTCATGACGCTAGCGATTTACATGAATTAGTGTTCTGCATATTGAACCTACGCGACACGAAGGTCACCACCACTTGCATTGTTTAAATGGGGACTTCCAGGAATTACTTTTTTATGAACTGGACTTATAAAGAATGATGTTTACAAAAACTTTTGAATTTTGTTGTTTCATTTCCAATGATAGTTTAAATTTTTCACATTGTTTTGGAATCTTTGTCACCGGCCCTTTTTCAGATGTTTGATTTCAGATATCCATAACGTTTTATCCGTCATTCTGTTAATTCTCAATGACTAGTCAAATCGAAGCATGTGAAATGATCTAACCTATATGGTAATTCTATTTTTCATTCTTTCAACCATTGGACACATTTTATAGGACTAAAAATGTCTCATATTCTTCACAGAGGATATTCTCAAATGATATAATCCACATTCTAACTCTATGAGGAATACGAACATGTTATTTTTTTTGTCATGAAACCTTTTTATCTCCCAATAGATAATTAATCTATGATATATTTATCACTATTTTCATTTTTTTTTGAAATACATATGTATGGTTTTTTAGTATGTGATGAGTGTGTCAATTATATCACTCAAATGATTTGGGTAATGTTTTACCTCTCAAGAAAAATGGTTATGGGTTCTAAATGGGTATTTTAAGTCCAAAGGGTTAAGTAGTGTGGGTAGTTAGACCAATTCCAAAAGTCTATGGGGGTGTAGTTGGTTCACCTAAGTCTAAAATGTTATGAGTAAATAGTTAGAAACATCTATTATAAATTTAATGTCATGATGGTTAACCTTGATATATGATATTATTTATATTCTTATATTTATTATTCACACATATGCCACATTATGATGCCAATTTTATGTTCTCATGGCTCAAGAATATAGATATACATTTTATTCAAAAATATTTATAGAATCAATCATGATTCACAATATATATTTTATTGGGTATGATTCCCATATTTTATGTCATTGCACCATTATTATTCTACCTTACCTATATGATCATATTTTTCTCAATTATGGTCATTGATTACTATCTCTTATGTTTACACTTATAGTGTGTTTGACATAACCGTCTTTATATTTTCATTTCCACATGTTATTATATAAGATGTTGTGTAAGATATGTATTTATGTGTATTATGTGTGGATAATTTTGTGGGTGATTTAAAAGACTTATTATAATATAAGGAATTCTTGGTTCTGTGGGAAATTTACATTTGGTGGAAAAATGATATGGGTATTATTAGGTAATGGTTTCTTAAAATTAACTAAAAATAAAAACCTAAAATGTTATTAGGTATGTAGGTGGCCCATTATTTATTATTGATATTTTCATTATTGATGGTTATGTTTGAGTCGCTTCTATTGGTATCAATGTTGGTTTTTAAAGAATATGTTTTTAATCCCAGATCTAAGGAATCTCAGTTGGCATTAGAGAAGTGTTTCTATACCATTATAGGTTAAGATGATATTAGATGATGATATTTTAAGTGTTTTGGATACTATCATGGGTTAATAAGTTAAAAATTTATCATATGTTCAAAGTAATTTATTCCATTTTAAGGTATTAAGTGATTGAATATTTATTTGATTAATGATATTTTGTGAATTGTTTCATGTTTGAGTATGAATACATGATTGAGGTATAGATTACCTTGGGGTTGATAATAGATTTTTTGGAAGGTTGATTTGTATTTTTTTAGAAAATATTAATTTCTTTTTGGGAGTATTTATGATTAAGGAAGTATTGATTAATATGTGATTTTATCTAGTTTGAGGATAAAAGGGCTAGTTGATATTTGGGAGAATAGGGTTCAATGATTTTTTTGATTTAAAATACTGTAAGAAATATCTCAATAAATTCATGTTTTTAATATCTACGTATTAGTTTATTGACATTGAGACAATAAAAATAAAAATATTTATTGAAATAAAAGGGTTATAGATTGAACCAACAATGTCAAAGTTGAACTAAATTTTTCACTAACTGAATTCATGGTGTCATAGATTGGATATCTTATGATTTATTTTTTCACAATAATATTTTTACATACACTGATTTTTCATGATATTATAATAATAATATTTTTAGTATTTGGATGATTATAGGATAATAAAAATGAAGTAATCAAAGGTATGTCTCAAGAAATTTATGTAACGAACTAAGGGGACATATTTCACAAAAATAGTGATGATAAATGAAATTATAGAAATATGTATATTATTTGGTAAAAGATGAATTTTCAAATATTACATAAGATATAATGGTTGAAATCTTATTGGAAATTTCATCATGAATCATGTCATTTTCAAGGATACCCTTAGTTATTTTCAGTAGTGAAAGATAATTAAAATAATGAAGATGAAATTTATTTAAGGAGGATGAAATGTTACAAAATGATATTTTTGTATATATTTTATTTTAAATAAATACTATATTTAATATATTTAATCACAATTAACACCATACTAATACAAACAATAATACTTTTTAGTGAGATAAAAGTTTTTTGTAATAAATTGGATCGTTATAAAAAGATCATTCAATTATCTTTTAAAAATTCAAGTATCAACATTTTTAAATATATATAGAAAGGGGGAATTGAATTAATCTGTAGAAGTATTCCCTATGAGACTCCCTAGTTTGAGCACGCATATGAGTTAGCATCCCTAGTGTATACCCTAGATGAATCCAAAGTTGAATGTCAACATGTATAGCATGATAAAATTCATATGATAGAAATTATTTGGCACATAGAAATCCCTATTAGATCCATGAAATAAGAATCCCTACCTATGACATCTACCATTACTAATATTACCCTTATATATTAGTGGATATCGTTAGAGGATTCTAAAGTGGGATTTATTATGGCATAAACACACAATTATTTATGTAATAAATTATACATGTATTTATACAATTTAAGGATTTTCTAAAAACACTAATTTTAAATAATTAATTGAATAAAATAAGTAAGGTTATAGTTTATAATTTTTTGATAAAATTAAAATAATTTTTTGTAAATAAATAATCAATTTGGAATAAAATAATTTAATTTTAGAAAGGGGTATTTTCAAATATCTATTTTTAAAATGTTTTCTATTTTTATCTTAAATTAACTTTGTCACACTTAAATTATTTTTATAATAAAAAATTAATTTTAAAAAAAAATTAGTAATTCTCAATTAATTGGTAATTTAAGTGAAAAATATTAAGAACACATAATGTTTAAAAAAAAATTTCATAAGAAAAATATTTTTTTAATATATTTTATGTCATTGTTCAAAATTGAAATCGAAAAAATTGTGATTGATAATTTAATAAAATGAATATAATTTTCTAATTCATCATGTCAAAAATATTTTTGGGAAATTTTTTAAATTTTTTTTTAAAATGGATGATTTTTTAGGTGAATAATAGAAATTATTTTTTTATAAGTATAAAAACTTTTATGGAATCATGATGAATTAAGAATGACTTAAAAATGAATCAAAATATTTTCTAGAACAATGAGTATTTATATATCAATATTATACCTAGAAAAAATATTTTGAATTTAGAAACCAATGATTTACATTTTGGAACCAAAGATATATTGTATTCTAATAAAAAAATTGTTTAACTTTCCTTTTAATTATGTATGCAGAAGTTGTCTGTTGGTTTTGTCATGACCCGTCCCCCATGGCCCATTCCATAACTACACCATGAACACCTCCCAAAAATCATGGTTTGTATAATATCATCGAAGGCATTATCCCATAAGTGGGAGGACTTTTCCTGAGTACCTGTTTGCAAACTCACACACAAACACATCCCAAAAAGTTGGAAAGGAAAACATGCATGCCACTAAACAACCACTGAGTAAAGGTAAAAGTTGTAAGTCAAATGGGACATAATACAAACCCAACAAAAGAAAAATTGAAAATAGGAAAGTACAAAAGATCTCTATAAGATGTCTGTAGAAGACCCCACCTAATGTTTAGGAAATGAGTAGCTATCAGAAGTTTTGGAAGTACATCATTCCTGTCATATCTCACTGGGCACCACCTGGCCCCAGGTTGCTAAGGACTCCGTTGAAGCGCCTTTCATATGAAATAGACACAACATGTGCGGGGAAAGCCCATACAGGGGTGAGTAAAACAATACTTAGCAGGGGACCCAGATACCACAAAGATTAATAACAAGGGAGAAACAATGAAGGAATGCACAGTCATCACTACTCAGGTTTATGCCCAAACATATACCATGAACATCTAGATATAATATTCTCAACCAATAAGAAACATCAGGTTACATCCTCATATATAGAATTAGGATTATCACAAAAGGCACAAGTCATAACAGACAAAGCATGATATCACACTCCATAAGCCCATCCATCTCCGGTGCCACCCTTCTGAGAGATACACTATATCGGGAACATTCTATTAGGTCCAACTCCAGTACCCGACCCTATAGGCCTAGTCATTATAGTTTTATGCTCAACCCAAGACTAAGGTAACCCAATTGAAGAGGCTCTCTCTTCTCCACTACACTCGGTTGGGGGAGCACTGCACCAGCATCCTATGGCGGACCTGCTCCTCATCGCTACTCGGAGACGAGGGAGTACTACTCCATAAGTGAGGACCCACACCCTAGTTCCAATAGGGTAGTACTACTCATGAAGGACCTACACCCTGTTACGCTAGGGGATTACTACATTCTATATCTAGGACCCTCACCCTACCCAGTAGGGGAGTACTACTCAGGTATAATCTAAATTATATAATTTAGGACTATCAATCGTAACACTGAACACATTGGACTGCGAAGGTACTTATCCCTAATGAGTACTGTGGGTCTACATGGTCAGACGTAACCACTCCCCACCGTCAGTTTTTTGGGTCACATAGAGCCACTGCCCACTAAACACCTTGGATAGCTGGGGTACTCATCCATAATAATAATCATGGGTATGATGGGTCGCACAGAGCTACTCCCCACCATGGGCCAGTTGGGTCACATAGAGTAGCTTCCCACCTTGGCCATCATACTGAGGTACTCATCCTTGATGAGTACCATGGGTATACTAGGTTACACAGAGCAGCTTCCCACTGTTGTCCTACTAGGTCACATAGATCTACTTACCATTGGGAAATCGTAGCTAAACCACATAGGGTCGTTTTTAGTAGTCTTTGGGTCTCATTCAACCATAGGATTCCCACACATAGTGCGCTTGATTCCTAGAGAAACCACTCCTCAATCCATTGATCGCTTTTCAACATTTATAAAAACCTCCTTAGTGTATGCCAAAATAATTTCCTCACTGAAAGGGTTCCAATTCCATGAACTGATTTTCAATCGGATGCCTGGTCTCAAATATATTGGCATTTTAGTAATCAGGGGTCAGTCGTGTCTAGGCCTGGTCTGACCTGGTCAGACCCACCTGACCAACCTAGCCTGGGGGCCCCACATGCCCCAGCCTGATTTGACTAATCTGACCCAACCCAATTTGGGTCTAGGCCAGCCTGGTCCTTCCTGGATGTTGAGCAAGGCCCATTGGGCCTTATTGGACCCAACTTGGTTCCGCTAGGGGTCCAGCCCGCCGGGTCGCCCAATGACTCGGTTCCATTTGGGCTGACCCACAACATGTGGGCCAGTTCATTCCCAGCCCAGGTCGCCCAACAAACCATCATTGTACTGACATCCTGGTTTGTAATAGCAGGCATGCTTAATTCTAGCTCAGGCCACTTAGCTGCTCGGTTCATGCTACAGGCGGCACCCGGGTGGCACTGCCCCCTCAGCCAGCCAATCCTCTTATGAATAATGGTCTCTCGCATGACCAGCAGTAATACGTGGGTCCCTTACCATATTTTGTGGCATATAGCCATAGGATCCTCTGCATGTGGTTGTCCTGGTGTCGGCCGAGTCCTCTGCACGCCACGGCCTGCGGGGCCAACCCCTCCTTTAACGTAGCACCTCCCTTCTTCATTGGCCCGCTCATGATGACCGGTCTTCCGGCATAACTTGTGTATTTTCTGTGGTTCCAGTCTTCTACCATAGTCTGCGGACCACAGCCTTTCACCGTGTGCGCCTCCGATGTGGCCAAGTGGCCGCATCCATCGCGACCTTGTACCGCAGTCTATCTCTAGTGCCACAAACCTTCCACCTAAAGACTCCTTGGCTGATGCAACTACACCGTTTCTCTACAAATAAAGTGAGAGATAGATAGAGGTAGGGGTTACAAAGAACACCCAAATGAACAACCATCCTTTGTATATATTGGTCCATGATTTTTTGTGTTGGCGGAATCACTATGTACCAAGAAAAAGAGGTGGAATAATCACTAAGATAAAATATCCCATTTTTATCTTGCATCATTTACTATCCTGCTTAAATGATCAGTCCACAGGTTAACTTTTTAGTGAGTTAACCCGCATTCTTCGTTTAACAGAAATAACAGGGAAATTAAATCCCACAGAAATAATAAAAACCCTACTCGGTATAGAAGTTGGTCTAGGAAGAGCATGGTCGCATGGATTCATTCTCTGTTCTTGATTTTCCACCAACGTTGCTAGCAATCCTTCTAAGGGTTGAAGGAGAAGGCATTCGTCGTTCGTGTCCATCCATTCGAAGCTGTTGGCTTTCCTGGATCTCCAGTCCTAGATCCTTCCTCCAATGCATCGTCACCGCTTTCCCATCCACCAATGTTATTCATTGTAGAGAAAATACATCTCCATTCATTAGATAAATTCTAACTCTGATTTCTTCAACCCCTTATCTCATTAAAAGAGAAACACACCGTAGTGTTTCTGTTACGCTGCATCATCACATCATTACATTGTTTCATTAGTGAAACAATGTATCTTTAAAACATTGATTAATAATTTTTCACACTACTAATTTAAGATCCACATTAATGGTGTTCATTTAATGATTTTGGGCATCGCCTTGTCGATGTACCATAGTGTTGGCATGCCACTACCCAATGGCGAGGAAAACAAAATAAAATAACTTTTCAATTTATTTTTATTTATCTCTATAAAAGTACAAAATTAACGTTTTCCCTTATCCCATGATGGTCATGGTTAGGTCAATTCTTAGGTAATGATGTTGTTCCTGACACAATGGTTCCCTTAGATTTTCAATTTGGGTACCTGTTTAGAAGATTCCAAAACTGTGCATGCATTCCATTTTAATTCACTTAAGAAAATGCTCAAACATTATATTTCACCCTCAATCCACGCCGGCTGGTGTTAAGCTCTGCCTAAGAGAAACACGCCCTCACAAGTTTAATATTACTTTTGGATTTTCAAACATAGATACCATTTAAGAGTTAAAATTATTTGAAAAAAAAACATCATTGTTACTTAATTATTTTATTTATCGCCAAAAAATAACTTTCACTTTTGGATCGTGCTGGAAAACATTGGGACTTTTCTAGGTGAATACCGACACTCTGAGTTCAATGGTTCCCTCAGATCTTTGATCTGGACATGGTTCAAATGATCAAAAAACTCACCCGCATGATTATTTAATAAACTTAAAAAAATAGTTTGAAAATCCATTAAAGTAATTCCAGGCCTCCGAATTATGTGTCGTCTCAGATCCTTTCCTTGAAATAATCCCATTTAATTAAAAAAAATAATAGAATTTATGGAATATTACATTATCCACGCCTTAATACATTTCAACCAAAAAAATTAAAAGCCTACACTAAAGGAAAAAAACTGATTTCACAAAGGGTCTCTGCGTTTCGTACAACCACACACCTCTTGGAACCACTGAGATCAACCACTCTCATGTCCAGATTCTTCTAGGAAAACATCACACATTAATGGGAACATGTTTCTTTAGCTGAAAAAAGTGGGAAAGCACCAAGAACTATGATCCATCTACAATCATGGGGTCTAGCGGCTCACCTCCATGCTAACCTGACGCAGATACAGATAGAAACCCACATTTCACATATACCCATGGATGAACTGCAGTAAATCCTAGACAAGAATTATTATTTTAGGGTTGACACTAAACACGAATGGGTATTTACAAGAAAAACAAATCTTCCCAAGAGTGAACATTGGGACTTACTAGGCCCTCTGTTTACAACCTCCAGTAGCCAAACAACCTGTTGAAACGAGAACACAATCATAATCACTATTGGCATCACAGCTGAGTATGGATGGCAAGAAACCATTCCACAATTCAGAAACATCATGAGGTCTAACTCTGACACCATGGAACGATCCCAAACCTGACTTTTTTCAGAGATTCTGCTTTATACTCCCTGAGATTCCCTTTCACCATTAAGGAACCACCTTTTCCCCATCACTGACCCACCACATCCCTTGACCAATACAGTCAATCTAGTTATGAATTGTAGTTATACATACCAAGAATGAATTCATAATTCCTCTAATCCCTGAATAAGAGATCCCAACCACAAATCTCACCTCCAAGAGTTCGGTCACACTATCACTGTTGGGTGAGATCAACGGGTCTCCTCTACTAGGAGTCTCTAAGTGCGAGGATTATATTCACTGTCTAACCAGAACCCCAAAGTCTCAAACAGAACTCATGGGAAAAGGAGAACAACAAGAAACTGTGTCTATTTAAAATGACAACCAAAAGAAAATACACAAATCATTCCTTGAATCTCTCCTAGAGCTTCTGTTTCATAATCCAATGTCTACATGCAACTATCCTCAGCCATGCCCTCTAGATCCCTGAACCAAGTGCAGACCACCTTAGGGTGGTGGTGGTAATGCTACAACATATCTTCCACCACTTTCCACTCATCCATCTCCTCTACCTATCTCTCCATCATGCGTAACTCCTTGCACCAAGCGTGGTCTTAGCCAAGGATGCTCGTCAGTAGGATCCATCATGGTGGAACAACGGGTATGAATATCCAAAGTGAGATTTCCCTGGTTGTTGAAATCATAACACCACCTTTCCTTCGGCTGGTCTGCTCCATAGCACTGCTCCTGAACCATAGACCCACGTGTCTTTGTTTGGGAATGGGTATGCCTCCTATGTAGCGATCCTATCACCTATATTTTACTAGCTTCCATAGAGTCCTCTACCTAGTGACATCTTCTATCTGTCACATCCATCTCCTCTTCCACTAGGAAACTCTCAACCACCAGGGCATGCTCTAGTGCCCCAGCATATGTCGGAATGCAAAGGGGTATCACCAATGCCCTGATTTCCTGCCCTAGTCCCTATTCGAAGGTATGCGCCTTGAAGTAAGGGTCCCGTCCATTTACATAAAGTAGCGATAAAGATAGGTGAATTTAGCTAATTATTCTTCTACCATCATGTAGCACTACCATAGGTGAAACAACCCATGTATGTGCACAACACACAACGTCTCCAGGAAGAAATCCTCCCTGAAGAGGTGCTCCTTGTCTAACCAGGTGAGGGTCACCTCATCGTGCATCTGGATTGTCACGCTACACCATCTCCGTGCCGAGCCCTAACGAAAGATCGGGGCTAAGATCTCCATTTTTTCAAGAGGCATCCTCACTAGGTGGAAGACTCGTGTATCCTCTTCAAGCCAATCCTCAGTTACCCGAGGATCTGCCTCACCTAGGAACTTGAGAGGTCTCTATCTCTAGAACTCAGGTAGTGCACTCGGCCTGTGCACATACTCTACTGGAAGCACTAGTAGAAAATACTAATTTATGGGTGGTGGCATCACTAGTGCACCACCTAGAGGTTACACCTCAGAATCAGTGCCCTATACTGAAGCCTCTACTCTGGGAAAATCGTTATTGTGATCAAATTGTAGCATCCTATCTGGATATCATCGAGGGAGAATTCTGAAATCAATCAAGACGAACCATATCTAAAAGAGTATATCTGGAGATCTAACTCAAAAAGGACATGGAAAGAACAAACCATTCATATATGATGTATGTACCCTTTATTTCTCAAAACCAGTGTTTCCATGTATCGAGTCGGAAAGCTGGTGTCCAGAGTCCTTGTGTATAGATACGTTGGCCACCACACCAACATTGGAGTCTCTGGACTAAAAGATGAAATCAAAACACACAGCACTATTTCCCTAAAACAAAACCATTAAATCCCGATCATTAAGGTAGAACTGACCTCCTTTGATACGAATTTTTCATGACCCGTACCCTGGGGCCCATACCGTGACTACCCCAAGCACGGATCCTAAATTAGAAGGGCTGGCGACTAGCACCGAAGCCATTATCCCACAAGTGGGAGGTATTTTCCAGAGTACCTATATGCATGAAGACACACAAAACCACTTCCCAAATAGTTGGAATGGAATACATGCATGCCACTAAATAACCACTAAGTAATGGTACAAGCTATAAGTCAAATGAGTCAAAATACAAACCTAACAAAAGACAAATGGAAAACCTAAAATTACAAAAGATCTTTGTAAGATGTCAGTAGAAGACCCCACCTTAAGGGTAGAAAAGGAGTGGATATTTAAAGATGTGGAAGTATTTCATGTCTATCATATCTCCCTGGGCACCACTTGGTCCCGGGCCACTGAGATATCTGTTGAAGTGCCTGTCATCTACACCAGACAAAACACTTGTGGGTGAATCCCGTGTAGGGGTGCGTAAAAAAATATTCAGAAGGGGACCCCAAAACCACAAATATAAATCATATGAGAAAAACATGAAGGAATGCACAATCATCTCTACTCGGGTATATTCCCATACATATACCATGATGATCAAGATATACTTGTCGTATCCACTATAAAACATGAGGTCCCAACCTCATCGTCAACATTTGGATTCTTACCAAAGGCTTAATTTGTAACACACAAACTAGGGGATCACACTCCACTATCCCATCCATCTCTAGTGGCACCCGTCTGAGAGATACACCCCCATCAGGAACATTATACTAGGTCCAACTCTAGTTACCACCACTAGTGGTCGAGTCATCATAGTCTTGCGCCTAACACAAGACTGAGGAAACCCAATTGAAGAGGCCCTCTCCTCGCCACTGTGATTAGTTGAGGGAGCACTACTCCAGACACCTATGGAGGATCCACTCCTTGTCGTTACTCATAGATGGAGGAGTATTAATCCGTAAGTGAGGACCCGTGACGTAGTTCCTACAGGGGAGTACTAATCATGAAGGACCTTCACACTGTTACGACAGGGGAGTACTACTTCTTATATAGAGGACCCACACCCTACCTAGTAGGGGAGTACTACTCAGGTATAATCTAAAGTATTGAATGAAGGACTATCATTTGTCACACTAAACACCTTGGACTGTTGAGGTACTCATCCCTAATGAGTACTATGGGTCTTTTGGGTCATATAGAGCCGCTCTCCATTTGTGGGTCTTTCAGGTCACACAGAGCCTCTCCCCACTGAACAGCATGAACAGTTGTGGTACTCATCCCTGATGAGTACCATGGGTATGTTGGGTCACCCAAATTTTCTCCCCAACGTGGTCCTACCGGGTCACATAGAGATGTTTTCCACCATGGCCATCATACTGAGGTACTCATCCCTGATTAGTACCATGGGTCTGTTGGGTCATACAAAGCTGATCCCCACTATGGGCCTTCTAGGTCACATAGAGCCTCTTCCCATTGGGCCATCATAGTTGATCCACACAGGGTCGCTTTTTAGCTGTCTTTGTGTCTTAGTTAGCCACAATATTCTCTCACCTTGTGCACTTAATTTTGGGAGAAACATATCCTCAAGCCATTCATCGCATTTAAACTTCTGTGAAAACCTACTTAGATTATTCCAAAACAACAGCCTTATCGCAAGGGTTCAATCTCTATAAACATATCATTAATTGAATGCTCGATCTGAAAGATATTGTCATTTTAGTAATCGGGGGACGGTCATGTCTGGGCCTATTCTGACCTGGTCGGACCGACCCGACAACTCGTCCCATGGGCCCTACATGCCTCAGCCCAGTTTGATAGATCCTACCCGACTTAGTTCAGGTCTGGTCCAGCCCGATCTGGTATGGTAGCTGGGCTAGGCTCATTTGGCCTTGCTGAACCTGACCTAGTTTGGCTGGGGTTCCAGCCTTCTGGTTCTCCTAATGACGTGGTTCCTTCTGGACCAACCCTCAAAAGGCGGTCCGATTCATTCCCATACAAAGCCACCCAGTGACCTGGCTTTATACCGCCGGCCTAGTCTGCAATAGCGGGATGACAAAATTCCAGCCTAGGCCACTTAGCGATTGGGTTCACGCAGCCTGCAGTACCTGGGTGGCGCCGCATGGGGGGGGGACCATTCATTCTTCTCATGTGAACTGGTCTCCCACGTGACTCGTGACAAGCTATGGGTCCCTTCCCATTTGCTGCGACATCAAGCCGAGGCCTCCTCCGCATGGGGACGACCTGGTACCGGCCGAGTCCTTTATGCATCGCGACCCGCTTGGTGGGCCGCTCCTCCGACACGACACCCGAGCCGCACCACCCTCCAGCACCATTATAGTCAAGTGTACCTATCTTCTTATGTGACTCGTGGCTTTGCTACGAGTCTAGCCTACCGCTACAGCCTGCGGACCGTGGCCTTGTGCTGCGTGCGCCTCCAACGTGGTTGGGTGGCCATGTCGGCCAATCGCTAGACTCCGTGCCCTCGTGGCCTTGTGCCAAGTTCTCTCACGGGTGCCTTGACCCTTATTCCTGACACCTTTTCGACCGATCCACCACTACCATTGTGCCATGAAGAATGGGAGAGAGAGATAGCTAGAGGGTTCATAAATAACACCTAAAGAACAAATGTACTTTGTTCGTTTTAGTATGGAGTTATTGGTATTATAGGAATAAATAAGTACCAAGAAAAAAAAGGCGGAATTGTCACTATGATAAACTATCCCCTTTTTATCCCGCATTATTAACTATCATGCACAAACAATCGATCCGTGGGTTAAATTTTTTGTGAGTTAACATGTGTTCGTCATTTTATAGAAATAATAGGGAATGCAATTCACACATAAAGTATAAAACCCCCACTCAGTATAGACATTGGTCAGGGAAGAGAGGGGTTACACACCTTCATTCTCCTTTCCAAATCTACCACCCACATTTCTTGAAATCATTCGAAGGGTGAAAGGAGTAGGCGTTCTTCATTTATGTCGATCCATTCGAAGCAACTAACGTTCATTGATCTCTAGTCCTAGATCCTTCCTCTAAGGCATCGTCGCAAATTTTCGATCCACCAACATTCTTAATTGGAGAGAAAATCTTTTGTCATTCATCAGAGAAATTGAAACTTTGATTTCTCCAATTAGTTATCCTATTAATAGAGAAATTCATCTGAGTGTTTTTGTTACACTACACTGCCACATCATTAAGTTGTTTCATTAGTGAAACAACGTATCTGTTACACTTTAATTAATGATTTGTTACGCTGCTCATTTAAGATCCCCATTAATGGGGATCATTTAATGAGTTTCATCATAGCCTCATCACCCCACCGCAGGGATGGAATGCTGCCACTCAATGGTGGGGAAAAGAAAAGAAAATAACCTTTTAAGTTATTTTTATTTCTCTTCTGAAAAGTCCAAAAATTAAATTTTTCCCTCAACCTGTGTCGGTCAAGGTTAGGACTATTCTAATGTAATTTCGTCAATCCAGATGCAACCGTGATCTCATATTTTTAATATGAGCACCCATTTAGATGTTTCCAAAACTAGACATGCTTGCCATTTTAATTTTCTTTAAAAAATATCAAAACCTATCTCTCCCCCTTGACCTGCGTCGGTCGTGGATAAGCTCCGCGTAAGGGAAACATACCCTCACGATCTCAAGGATACTTTCAGATTTCCGGTCTAAGTTATCATTTAGGAGTTATAAGGATTTGAAAAGAAAATAATTGTTACTTAATTGTTTTATTTATATCTAAAAACTAACTATCCCTCTTTGCCTGCATTGGACAATGTTCGACCCTTTCTAGGAAAATCCTAATTCTTTATGTTCAACGGTTCCCTATGATTTTTGATCTAGGCACTGATTTAAAATATAGAAACAACCCACCAGCATGATTATTTAAAAAAATTTAAGAAAATGTTTGAAAATCCATTCTATCCACTCTGGGCCTTAGAATTACTTGCTATCTCAGAGCCTAGTCTTTAAATAATCCCATTTAATTAAAAAAATCCTGGAATTTCTAGAACATTATAGGTTTTTGATTGGTTTCAAAGTCTCATAACTCTATATTTTTAATCATAAATTAAGAAATTTTCTAAGAATAAATTTTTTTTCATAATTATATCCTAAGTTTATTTGTATTCTAAAAAAATATTTTTGAGAAAAATCTTATACGTTTACATTTATTATTTTTGAATTAATTTTTATCACAAATAAAAGTTAAATATAATATAATGGAATCTATATCAATAATATATATTCTGAATTTAGTTAATATTTTATATTTAAAATTTTGAAATTTAAAAATATTTACGTATATAAAAGTTAGTCACTATTGTAATTTCTATAATAAGGTAAAAGTGTTAAATTAATGGATTAAAACCAAAAATATCATAAAAATATCATTAAATGAGTTTATCGATTACCAGATAGCCTTCCTTTATATTATCTTCATTTAATTAAAATTTGGATCCCCTTTCTTTGAATATGACATTGATTTTTTATATTTAGTATTTTATAATTAAAATAATGTTACTCCTCTCACTTATAAAATGTTCCCACCAAAACCCATTCAATGCCACACCAAAATTAGTAATTATTTTAAATATTCTTTCATATTTCCTTAATTAATATTCCTCATCCACATTGGGTTGCTTCTTGTCCCTAAAGATTTATCAAATTAACTTAAAACCAAGAATAGTTCCAAGAGTATATATTATTTCATCTTTGTTAGTAGTTGTTTCTTATCATTATTATTCATTTTTATTCTTGATCCACCTCCATTAAACTCATTTTTATATATTTATTAGCATATAAATAATATCATTATACTTATTTAATAATGGTATTATAATTAAATTTATTCATAATAAAACATATCCATTAATAATATCATATTCCAATTTTGGTCAGTTCAATCACCTACATGAGTGATACAATAAATTTCTACCATAGATGGGTTAACAGTCATTTTGGTTTAAGAATGGAAATATTGATATTTTACTCATTATTAATATACTACTTTACATTCATTATAAATAATCCAAAGAAAACGTATTATGAATATCACATTGGTGAACCATACCCTAAAATCCAATGGAATTTATCATGAACATAATAAATCATTATAGAACATATATTTCGTTACCTTGACTATTCTAGAGATGATAAACTCATAAAAATATAAGTAATACCCAAAGTAATATACCAAAACAAACAAGGAGTGCTTGAAGTTACTAACATGCATGATTAATATGAACTTAAAATAAGAAATAACTATATAAAATTCATAAGGTAATAAATACGAACAAGGTTATGAAATATATTTTTAATTAGTTTGAGATTATTATACAAAATATTATAACACATCTGACATCGTAAGAGTCCATTTAATGGGATCTTTGACTCAATTTCTATTCTATGCAAAATATTTTAAAATATACACCTATTCATTGTTTAAATTATGAAATTAAAATCCATACACTTATTTTATCATAAATAATATTTTATAATTTTTATTTAAAATTGTTTTTCATGATCTTCTTTCATGTGATTTTAATCAGATATTACCATTTCCATAAGGGAATTCTTAACACATTTTCATTTCATAATATTATAAAGTTTCTTCTTGAACTCCATTATTATAATTTGAGTAAATTATACCCTATTATTTTAATATATTAGTTTCTATTTTTTCAACGAATTTTCATTCCTTTCACTTAAAATATTTCCCAAATATTTCTTACATCATAAATTATGATATTTGTAAGGGATTTATCGTCTTAATTTTAATTAGTTGATGTATGTTCTTTATTAACCACCTTTTTGTTTTATTTTGTGTATATATAACACATAGATTTAATTTTATCAAAATTAACATGAAAATAATTTTATTCAAACATCTATAAAAGTTTCAATATTTCAAGGGATTTTGATTCAAATGTAACCAAAGTTGTAAGGGTTTCTTTCCCAAACACACTTTGAATTCAAGATTGGTTATGTATAAAATATTATTTAAAGAAATTTTATGTTCTATATCTCTAAAACCCCATCTATTTTCATATTAAATATTTAACTATGGGGCTTATAGGTCGATTTATCATTTGAATTTTCTCTTGATCACAATTCAATCAAAATGTGTCCTACAAGTGGAACTAACTATTTAACTTGTTTCTAGTCGGGAATATTTCTATTACATGTACAAATTATTTATATTTCCTAATGAATATTATTTATTATAACATAATAATTGATTAAATTAATTTTCTATTAAATCTTACTTCCATTAAAAAATGTTTAAATGGAATATTCTTAATTATTTTGACATCGGTTCAATTTTTAAATTCATTTAAAAATTAAGGAAAGGATATTATTTTTTTATGACTTTTGTGAGAACTCATTTTACCACGTTAATGTATCTTATTTGATATGAATCTTATTTTAAATGTTTCCATGTTTTACTAATGTAAATTAAATACCCATTTCTCTATGAATTGTTTTTTAAAAATTTATCAAAAGAGAATGATATTTTTTCCTATTTTCCAAAGTAATTTTATAGTTCCCATATAAAATTGAATTTTATCTATATCGATAAATTTTAATTATTCATGTGGTATGTTATTTAATTACACCAGGAAGCTTTTATTTCTTGGTGGATTTTGATAATGTTATTTGAATATTTTTATGAAACCTTATTTATTTCCCATAGGTTAATTAAGTTATGATATATTTTATGAATGTTTTCTTATTCATGTGGCCCACATATGTATAGTTTAATATTATACGGTGGTGGTGTATTTTATTTCAATACAATAAATTTTGTAATGTATTATATCTCATGAGAAAAATCATGGTAAACATGTTGTTATCCCAAGTCCAAAAGGTTAAGTAGCGAAGATGGTTATTCTATGTCAAAAAGGTTATGGGAATGTTGTTAACTTGAAAAATTAATTTCTAATTTATTAGTGGTTAACCTTGAAATATGATATTATTTATATGGTTATGTTTATTACACACTCATATGGAACATTCTAATGCATATTTAAGGATCTCATGACTTGTGATTATTGACATATGTTCTATACAAAAATTTCCATTCCATGCATCGTTATTTAAGATCTATGGTATATTAGGTCTTATTTTATTATGTTATGTCATTTAATATTAATTTTTCTCTTATACTCATATTATGATCTCATACCATCTTATGATTTTCTTTTAATATTGCTAATGAGTACCCTTATAAAGTGTTTCACCTCAATATTCTTATGTTTCTATGTCTATGGCTAATGAAATGAGATATTAATTAGAAATTTTGAATACATATTATAATATAATATATTTTTGGTTTAGTGAATTTTTTTTAATTTTGTGGAATAAGATTTAGGTTTTTTAGGTAAATATTTTTACAAAATATAATAAAATTTAAAACTAAAGAGGTCATGGATATATAAATGTCTCAATATTGGTTACTGATATTGTAATTGTGGATGGTTAAGTTTATTTCACATAGTTTGGAATCAAATCTCGCATGTAAAGGATATTATTTTCATTGAATATAGATATATAAGTATAGTACATATCAGTTAGTATTAGAGTAAGGTTTAGGAAATTTCTTTGGTTTGGTTGATATGAGATAAGGATGTTTTAAGAGTTTTGGCTACCATAATATATTAATAAGTTTAGGTTTAATCATAATTTCAAAGTAATAAATACCCTTTAGAGGTTTTATGTTTTTGTATTTTAAATTTATTATTAATATTTTTAGGGAAGATTGGATTTGATGAAGAATATATGATTTAGGTATAGATAACCTTGTTGGTTGAAAAGTGACTTTATGAACATGTTATTTAGTATATTTTCTTAAAAGGATTAATATATTTTTAGGAGTATATTTTATTTAGGTAATATTGATTAATATGTGATTTTATGCTATTTTAGGATAAAAGGGTATGTTGAATTCAAAGATCTTAGGTTTCAAAAATTATTTTTGTTTGTACTATAGTAATTAATATCTTGGTGTATTTCAGTTTTGTAATTTTTGGGGAATAAAATATTAATATTAATTATATAAAAACTAAGGAAGTCTCCATTATAATGACTATTAATAGTGTGAAATAATAGCTCCATCATTGAACCAAATGCTTCATGGTTATAAATGAAGGATTTATAAGACACAAAGTATTATAATTGAATTTTCACATTGATATCCTTACATAATATGATGTTTTTGGATATTATCATAAAAATTTTGGTTTCAGTATTTGGTTGAGTACAGGACTGTGAAAATAAATATATCAATTTTATATCTCTAAAAACTCTTATAAGTGACTAAGGGGTCATATTTGGGAAAAATATGTTTAAAAAAATGAAAATATAGACATAATTTTGTTATGAGGTAAAAGATAAATGTATTAATATTTTATAAGATAGTTATGTTTATATATTAACAGAAATTTTTAAATGAATCATGAAATTCTTATAGATACCATTACATATTTTCACTAGTGAGTGATAATTAAAATTATTATAATAAAATTTATTTAAAGGGATGGAATATAACACCATTAAATTTTAATAAATATCTTCATTTAGATAAATATCTTTTTGAATATATTATATTACATGAAACACTGAACTAACAGAACTATGATATATTTTATTGAAAAAAAATTATGTATTAAATTTTATATTCATAAAATAAATTTTAAACTAGGAACTATAAATAAAAGTCATAAAAATAAGAAATACATGTATAAAGGAGTATACATAGTATCAATTATTTGAATTTATCCTTTAGGAGATCACATTTCCATTTTTAGAAGGGAGGTAACATCACGAAGGTTTTTCTTAGTCAAAGTCTAAGATAAACCTCAACCATTTTGACTTGAGCCAAAGATCCTATGAGAATTACTTAAGCTAGTGGAAATCACTATGAGATCCATACTATCTGAATCACTACTTGTGACTGCCACCATTTCTTATCTTACCATTATATGTTAAATTAAGATCTTAAGGTTTTTTGTAATTACAATTTATGATTATATAAAATTATAACTATTAATGTCAATTTTTTTTTTAAAATAATCAATATCTTAATAATTTTCATTAAATTTTAACTTTAAAAAATATATTTGATTATATAAGAAGATGTGTTTTTAGAAAAAAACTATATGGATAAATTTCGATTTATAATTTTTAAATAAATAACTAATCCGGAATACCATATTTTAATGATTAAAGGGATATTTTTTAAAGAAATATTTTGGAAATATTGCGTATTTTATCTCAAAATAAATAAACTAATATTAAAATATTGTTAAAATAAAATGTTTAAATGATAAAATAAGTAGATTAATTATAATTTAATTTTATCTTTTATTGAAAAATGATTAAGAACACTTGAATATTAAAATTTAAATTTTCTATAAAAGCAATTTTTCAATGTATTTTATTTTTTGGTTTAAAAGTAAAAAAGTGAAATTTTAGAATTTAAATTTCATCAGAAAAACATAATTTTAGTATTCACAATTCAAAAAATAGTATACTCTGATTTTTTGGGATTAAAAAAATATTTTAATATTTAGTCAATATGAAAAATACTATTTCTAAAAATACAAAAGCAATCATTACATCATCATAATAGAATAATAAATTAAACATTTTTTAAGCCTTTATCTAAAAAATACATATTTAATAAATAAATTAAATCATTCTAAAATAATATTTTTAATTTGGAAACCAATGCTTGACATTTTAGAACATAAGTTATATTTTATTCTAATAAAATAATTTTTTGTCTAGTTATTTTTATTAAGTTCTCAAAAGATTCCATTTTTTTTCTTATTTTGAATATTATATAACTCACCATTGTTTAGTAATAAGCTATTAAATTTATTTGGAATATATACTATTCATAATTTTTTCATAAATTTAATTTTATGATTAGAGACATATTTTTTTAAAAAAAATGTTTTTGTTTTGTAATACATTTGTTACTTTATTATTAATTTTTATAAACATTATAAGTTGAATATAAAAAAACAAATAGAATTCATATTTATAATCATAATGTTATAATTTTTAAATAAGTTCTATTTGAATCATAATCATAAAAATATATCATATATGTAGAAGTTAGTTAGCATGATAAATATTAAAATATAGTAAATGTGTAAAATCAAGGGATAAAGTCCAAATATATCAAAAAAACTTATGTTGAAATCAGTAGATAGTGATTTAAACATTATATTGTTATCTTATTTAAATTTTCTATAAAATTCAGATCCAATTTTTTTAATGTAAAATTCTTATTTATTTTAAGAAGATAATTTTATTAAAAAATTAAAACCTTCTCACTTAAAAAAGGATTCATCCACCATCCATTCAATGCCACCCAAAAATTATTATTATTCCAAATACTCAAACTTATTTACTTTACTAATAATTTTATCCCATTTTTTTCTGGTCCCTACATATTTCCAAAATTCAATCAATACCGATAAATCTTCCAAAAGAAGAAATGATTTCTTTAATGTAAGTAATTGTATTTTTTCATTATTTTTTATTTATCTTATTCATACACCTCCACTAAATTTGGTTTTATCTCCTTTATAAAATTTAAATTATATCATTACACTTATATAACAAAAATGTTGAAATTAATTTACTTCAAAATCATAATCATCTATTAATTATAATGTATTATTGATTGGGTTTTTTTAACAACATACATGAAAAAATATATAAGTTTATATAATGGATGACCATGGAAACTAAATTACTAGTAGTATATGGCATTAAAATTTAAATAATTTTTTTAGAATGCCTATATTTTTATTTAACTAAATATTAATATACTACCTTTTATTCATTAAAATTTAGCAAAATAATCAAGTTATGGATTTGTACGTGGTGAACCAAACCCAAAACACACATAGAATGAACACAGACATTCAAAAATTAATATATAAGTTATATTACTATACCTTTAATATTTTTGATATGACGAACTCATGAATGTTATGGCATTAATATAACACCACAATGTCTTATTTTATGTATCTTTTAAAATTTAAAATCTTTTATAGTTTATGTTTCATACAACACCATGTTTTAAACACAAATCTAAAATTAAATATGACTATTAGAGTAGTAATGTGACCATTAAGAATAGTAATATGATGAATAGAATAACAATATCATCTATTAAAGTATAAATAATATTTGGGTATTATATAAATTAAAATATAGTATATTTTTTCATGTAATAAGTAAATAAATGATTCAACAATGAGAAATTATGTCTTCATATTTTTGTGAAACATAAATGTTTATTCAAAATTTTATGATTAAAATATTTATTAAAATGAAAATATATTTTTGTGAAATTGATTCATAAATTAATATGTTGTTTTTTATGATTATTATTTAATTTTATGGGACCTTAATTAATTTTTGAAAGTATCATGAAATCAGTTATAATATTAAAATCAGTATTTTTTGAGTAATTGGTGATTTTATTTAAAAATTTATTTTCCCATATTTAGAAAATTATTTTGATAAAATGGAGTCTATTTTTTTAATTCAACACTTCTAAAAATGTTTTGGGATATTTTTTTGGATTTTTCTAAAGTAGTGGAATTTTTTGTCAATAGTAAAATATAATGATTTACAGTATTTCAAATAAATACATGAATTATAGAGTAATGGATGATTTATAGCTGATTAAGGCCCATAGTCTTGAAAATATTATTTCCATTTTACTATATTTAGTCATGGGAATAAAAATTATTTTTAGTCTTGAGAAAAAATAAAAAACTAATTAATAAAATAATCACAAAACACACCTCTCATCGACTATAAATACTACCCCTCACCACCTCTCCTCCTCACACATAAAAATCCTTTAATATTGACCAATTTATTCTCAATACATCTCCAAAACCACTACCCCGTGATCTAGTTTTTTTGTTTTACCCAAAACACCATTTCAATGTTCCTTAACAAAGGTTCTCAAGGAGAGGAATTCAAGAGGTAAAACCCCCTTTCGTTCTTTTAATTTTCATTCAATTTATTTTATTCTATTATCCTTTTCTTAAATCCCTTATCCAAACATGAATGATAAATCTAGTATCATATATTTACTATAATTTTATTTTTTAAATTGAATATCATCAACAAATTCTCTTATATTCCCCTTTTTATTCTAAAAATGAAATCATCGTCCGTGAGGTGCTGATTTACCGCCTTTATGGACGATGAATTTTCAATTTTACATTCTGCCTCAAGGATAGTCATAAAACCATTTTTATGGTTAAAAAAAATACTTTTATATATGTATTTAAACTTATTTAATATTCTTAAATCAGTATATATACATAATATTAACACATAATACAAAACTAGTTTATAATGATGAAAAAATGTCAAAATAATATAAACAATTAACACATTATCTAATGAATCATCCTCATATCCAGAAAAAAATGATATATAATTCCATTAAATATCCTTTAATTTTATTAATAGCATATAATTTCAATTTTGGATAACTATTCACATTTTACATGATCTTTCATACATGTATACAAGTGAACCAATCATGAAGACCAAGGAAACGAACACTTTCGAACAACGAAATTGAATCTCATAACTCATTAAGAAAAACATAAATGAACTTAATAAAATTATAATAAATAAAATAAATTTTTAATTAGTTCTGAATTAAATTATTAATTAATCTTATTTCAATATCCATGATATTAAGCACAAGTATAGAACACTTTCATTTATAAGTTAAGGGTTTATTCCCGAATCTCTATTTTTTATTTGGGTTATGCTTTCTCTATCTTTAACCAAATTTAATTCTTATTAATTTTTATATAATTTTTCTAAATTATTTTTATATATTCTAATATCATTTATCTAGATCATTTCATATATTTATTATGGGTAAATACATGCTTTATAAGGTTCTCTTGTAATGTTTACTTGATAAACAAGCCCGATTAAAGGGTACTTTCCAATTTCTCACCCAATTTCAAATATAATTTATATCCTATTTTAAGAAAACCATATTTTTCTAAAATCACTTTTTTTTATCTTTGTAAACTATATTATCCCTTTTCTATTTTTATATAAATATTTAATCCTTTTTCTCTTTAAATACTCTTATATTTTCTCTTAATCTTCTTAGAGGTTTCTCATCTCTAAAGATTCTTAAAAGCTCTTTTTTACATGTTTTCACTGTAGTTGAAAATTATTTATTACTAAAATATAATTCCATTTTACTTCCCTTTTATTTTATGGGATATAAATTTTTACCATAAGATTTTATGAAAAATAGAAATGAGTTTTCCAAAAGAACTTTTCTTTGCAATGTATAGAGCGTATTTGTCTCAAGAATTCCTCAAAGATTTTATTGGAGTATGTACATCTATGTAAAAAACCTATATTTAATATTATGCTTAATTGGGATTGATATTTTATGATATCATATACCATATTTTATTAAATGGTTTGTGATCAGTTTGATTGTGGATGTTCTTTCTTGATACCATTCACCATATTACTCAGAAGGGTAAGTGATTATGTTTACTAATTAGGGAAAGTTATGTATATGCGGTTTACATTTCACCCCATTTATATGAAGAATGGATTGGACATAATAACTGACATGTGGGTACCTCTATAACCCCTCTATGCATTGTAATGCCTCCTGATACAAAAAATATATGGAATTAGTTGAGGCCTTAACCATTTATTTTCAAATGTCTTGGCTGAGGCCTTGATGTTATGTTTCAGATCTCTAGAATTATGTGTTCAATCATTATTATATTAGTAAGTGATAAACTATGTTATTATTCGACATTTAGAATATTCAGTATTATGTTTCATTATCATTGGATTATTTATAGGAATTTATTTATTCAAATTTTATTTCTTCCATAATATTATCAAAATTAGGTTTTAATGGTGTGGGATTTTAGTTATTCACCTTGCCTTATTTTTTATGTTTATATTAGCTTTATATTTATTACATACCCTTAATGAGAATCCGAGATCACCCCTTTATTATGTTTAATTTTTTCCCCAGGATGTGAAGATTTATATCATGATTGAATTGTAGATATAATCAAGGAGTTTATGGGTGATTCCAAAGGAGTTTATATGTTTATTTCCTTTCAAAGTTGTAATATAACAATTATGTTTGTATCTTATTTTTTAAATCTACTAAAATATCCAGTATTTTTGTATTTGAACTCCTTTTCATATTACTAATATAATTACGTAACACACCAGCTTTAGGCTACTAGGACCGAGGTTTTTTAGAGTTGGTATCAGATGAAGTTTAGTAGAAACCATGGAAACTAGATTATGGGACACAACCCTGTGATATAAATTTATGATATTCATATAAGAATGGACTAAATGTTTTATAAGGTGAATATTATATAGGAATTCCTAGAAATAAATCCCGGTCTAGATACTATAGTTAATGTGGTTATGGAACATATATACATAGGGTTAACAACTCTGAAAAGGTGTGTCAGACCAGATTCATCATAACCTGGTACACGACAATAGGCCTCACTATGAACCTGGTTTGACACTCCCAAGGGATATTCTTAGGATAATTCACATTTTCTTTACAAACCATTATGAAGGATTTAATATTAAACATGTCCCCCAATAAACCATTTTTATGATTATGAGATTAACTATGCATAAATTTCTAATTTATGTTATGTTTTTTTTCTAGTTTGAAAATTACGCATTATGATTCATAACCTAATATAGTGTATTCCATTGTTTGTAAATGACACATAGTGGAAGGAATGGAAACTGTATCAAAGATCTTATTCTATATAAGTATTGACCTCATATGCAAGATAATAGTGTCAGGGTGGGAGATACAACTGGAGTTGAGAAACATATAACTATACTTGGGAAAATAACTCATGTTATGAGAATTAAACTTACTCCTATGGAGAAGGATGATCCATAATGCGATGTTACAATGTTAGACAACTTTATGTGACAAAAACCTTCATCATCCAATAGGAATACAAATATATTTATAGTTGAGAAACAGATAAGTACCTTATAGAAGATATTCCTCATTTTAGGAAGTAATGAAAGGGAAAGGGATAGAGTTGTCATGGAATCTTATCATCTCACCAGAGATTAAGATCAATGGTGTTCATTTATTCAAAATACAAAAGAGGAGGAAGAAATATCTAATATGGAATGGAAGTATTTAATTGAAGCTTTCTTGGAAAAATATTTCCCTCTGAAACAGTGAGCAAATTTGGAGAGAAAATTCTTGAGTCTGAAACCAAAATACGATGAAAACATTTCAATGTATGAAGACAACATTACAAGGTTAGAAAGGCATTCTATGTATTGTACACATCCCCAAAAGAGAAATATTAATAAATTATTTGATGGGTTGAAACCATTCCAATAAAGGGCACTGGTCTCCAAAACTTTCTCTTCAATATTAATATATAGTCTCATGTGCTATCAAGATAGATAAATAATTATCTAAATCTTATGACATTAAGGTAAAAAATAGAACAAGAGGGTGGAGGAGAAAAAATGGATAAATGGAAGAATAAAAAAAGGAATTTTCAAACTTGTGATACTTGTGGAAGGAAACACCCTAGTTTATTCTTAAAAATAAAAGTAGTTTTTTTAAGTGTGGTGAGAAAGGACATCATGCTCACGATTGTAAGGGAAAGAAATAAGCTACTAATGTTTAATGCTACAATTGTAGAGAGATGGGACACTATAAAAATTATTGTTTAAAGAATAAAGGAAACTTTCCTAAAAAAGGCCACAAGATCAAGGTCAATATTATACAATCACAACAGTTATGGTTGAAGTTCCTAATTATGTGATGGCATGTAGTTCAATCATCTTCTCAAATTTAGCTAAATATTTATTTGATTTTGGATCATCGCATTCCATTATATCTTCCTAGTTGTCTTAAAAAATTAGATAATTCTAATTCACCTTAACAAGTGAGTTTTCTATAAAGACTCCTATTAGAAACCTTTTTGAAACAAAGATGTATTAACCAGTTCTTATTATGACATATAAACATGCTCTAATTGATCATTTTATCATCATACCTACTGTTTATTTTGATATAATCCTTGGTATGAATTGGATTTCTAGATATAATGAAAAAATTTATTACCAAGTGAATGAAATTATGATTTGTATTGATGGTATAGAATTTGTCATCTTTATAGGGGAGACTTCATCATATAATTCATATTTGGATCCACCTGTAGTAGAACTTCTAAATGAAATTATTTGCGATGAAGAGAAAAATTGATCTATGGATGAGGAAATAAATATTAAAATTGAGGATTTACCTATTGTATAGGAATACATTGATATATTTCTATAAGACTTACCAAGACATCCTCTAGATCGGGTAGTTGAGGCTTCTATTTATTTAATCCCTGATGCATGGTCTATATCAAAGACTCCTTATAGAATAGCCACTATAGAATTTGTTGAGATGAAGAAACAACTAGAGGAGTGATTAATAAGGTATTTATTCACCCATTTTTTTTTCTATATGTGGATCCCATGTTATATTTATCAATAATAAATATGGATCCATGAGGTTTTGCATTGAATATAGAGTAATCAATGCTATTACAATAAATAACAAGTATCATTTTCCTCACATTGATGATTTATTCAACCCACATCTTGGAGATCAATATTTTTCAAAGGTTTAAATTAAATCTGGATATCATCAATTTCATGTAAGGAAAGAATATATTCCAAATACAACATTAAAAACTAGGTGTAAATAGTATGATTTTATTGTAATTTCATTTGAACTAACTAATCCACCCTTGTTATTATAGATCTAATGGACAATATTTTCAAGGAATATCATGAAAATTTTGTTGTGGTATTTATTGATGATATCTTGATATATTAAAAAATATATGTGGACTATGAGAACCACTTGATGATTGTTCTTGAGAATCTTAGAAAAAAATAGTTATATGGGAAGTTTAGAAAGTGTGAATTCTTGCTTCAAATAGTTTCTTTTATTTTCCATATTTTCATTAATAATGTAATTTCAGTTCATCCTATGAAGAAAAAGATAGTTCACGAATTTCCTACACCAACCAACATAACCATGGTATGTTGTTTCTCTGGTTTAGCAAGTTAATATCGACACTTCATTCGATATTTTTTCCAATAGGCTAACTCGTTAACCATGTTTACTCATAAAGGGGTTACGTTTATTTTGATAAAGGAATGTGAAGAATGATTTTAATAATTAAAGAAGAGATTAGTGAATCATTTGATCTTGAATTTACCATGGGGAAATGGTGGATTTTTAACTTATAGTGATGAATTAAATAAAGGCCTTGGTTTTGTGCTTATACACGAATGATAGGGTTATTACATATTCCTCAAAGAAGTTAAAAACTCAGGAATAGAACTATCCAACTCATGATCTCGAGTTAGCAACTGTAATCTTCACTCTAAAGATATAGAGACACTATCTATATGGTGAATGATGTGAGATATATACAGATCATAATACTTTGAAATATATACTCTCATAGAAAGAACTCAACATGAGGAAAATACAATGACTTTAGCTTCTCAAGAATTATTATTATTCAATAAACTATCACCCATGGAAGAAAAATTAGGTAGAAGATTTATTGAGAAAGAAGGATCATGGAGTTCAAAACAAAATTTGGATTGAAAGGGATCTTGTGTTTATGGATCTAGTGAAGATGGGTATGGAAATTATAAAGAAATGTCCAACATCACTAATTTTTTAATTTGTTTCCCAATAATCTTTATTGTATAGGATTAAAATTTCTCAGTCTAAAGATGAGAATTTTCAAATGAAATTTAATGTAGTGAATGATGGAACATTGGAAGAATTCATGTATGAGAATAAAATTATAAAATTTGCGAAAAGGATTTGTATTACCTCTATAACATAGCTAAAATAAGAATTATTGGATGATTTCAATGGCTCAAACTTCTATAAACATCATAGTATCACTATGAGTATTGATATTTGAAGGAACTTTTCAAGGGGGATAGTATTAGTGTGAAATTTCTAATTATGTATCAAGATGTTTAGTCTATAAATAGAAGATGGTTAAAATGCCACATTTTAGAGGAGTCTTGAAACATATGCCTATTTCTACATGGAAATGGGAATACATTACTATTTATTTTCACAATATTACCAAAAACTATAATATAGAATAATGTAATATAGGTAATTGTTGATCGACATACAAAATCTACCCATTTAATCTCTATAAAGAAGGATTATCCATTAGATAACCTTGAATGAATTTATGCTAATGATTTTCTAAGACTTAACAGATAGCCTATTAAAAAAATTTAGACCATGATCCATGATTGACAACAAAATTTAAAAAAAATCAGAAAGATTTGAATACTGAGCTTCATTTTAATACTTATAATCACCATCAAATTGATGGGTAGTCATAAATGGTGATCAAAAATTTAGAATACATGTTGATATCATTATCACATGACTTTCATGGCATTTGGGATAATTTTTCTCCTTTTGTAGAGTTTTCCTACAATAATATTTCCATTCAAGTATTAAAATGGCATCATATAAAGTATTGCATTGAATAAGATTTCATCAACCAACATGTTTCAATGATTTGGTGAAAGGAATCTTATATGTAAATATCTTGTGGTGGAAATAATGATAATGTTAAATAAAATTAAAAAACATATCAAAGTAGAAAAAATTTGGGAAAAATATTTATATCAATAACCATAGGAATGATTTAGAGTTTCAATTGTGAGATCATGTTTTCATGAAAGTATCTCCATTGAAGGGTGTTATATGAATTGGAAAGAAAGGAAAATTGATCCCTAGGTATATTAGACCTTTTGAAATCCTAGATAGAATTGGAGTTGTGTCTTATAATTTGGATATTCCACCTATCCTTTCAAAAATACACAATGTGTTCCACATCTCTTTGTTAAGAAACTGCATGTCATCCCCAATGCATTTCCTAAAATATGAATGAATAGAATTGGAATATGATTCATCGTAATGTAAAGAGACTTCCTAGATTTTATACACTAAGTAACTAGTGTTGAGGAATCAGATGACTTAACTAGTAAATTTTCTTCGAAAAAATCATAAAATTAAAGAGGCAATGTGGGAACCAGAGGAAAATATGATGAATAAGTACCCAAATATATTTTTAGGTGAAACTCTATAAATTTCAAGGATGAATTTGTTTTATGAGGGGAGATTTTAACACCCCAAGATTTTCTGGTATGTCTCTTTTAAAATTTAATATCTTCGATAGTTTATATTTCATGCAACATTGAGTATAAAGCTCTAATATACTATTAAATATAACTATTAGAATAGTAATGTGACTATTTGGAATAATAATACGACAAATAGAATAGTGAGTTAACCTATAAAATTATATATAATCTTTATCTATCTTATAAATGAAAATATGGAATATTTTATCATTGAAATAAATAAATAAATATTTTAAAAATGAAAAAGTAATTGTTCATAATTTTTTGAAACATAAATGATTTTCAAAAATTTATAATTAAAATAATTATTTAAAAGAAAATTTATTTTAATTAAATATGTTCATACATTAATATTTTGTTGTCTTATGATTATAAGTTAACTTTATGAGACCTCAATTAATTTTTCAAAGTGTCATAAAATCGGTTATAAAATTAAAATTAGTATTTTTCGATTAAATGTGATTTTATTTAAAAATAAAATGTCAAATAATTATAATATTATTTTGATAAAATAGATTCCATTTTATATTCTACATGGTGATTTTTTTTATTTTTCTAAAATAGTTGAATTTTTTGTGAATAGTGAAATACGATAATTTATGGTATTAAACAAATACATGAATTATTGGGTCATGGATGATGTATGAAGTATTTGAGACCATAATATCGAAATGTACTTCCATATTTACTATATTTAGTCATGAGAATAAAAAAATTCAAATTCAACAGAAAAAATAATAAACTAATGAATAAAATAATCAAAAAATACACATCTCCTCCACTATAAATACCACCCCTCACCACCTGTTGCCCTCACACATCCAATGACTTGATTATTATAAAATATATAACCAATACCTCTCATAAAATACTCCCCCACATTCTATTCTTTTTTGTCTCACCAAAAATACCATTTCAATGTTCCTTAAGATGGTTTTGAAGGGGAGTAATTCAAGAGGTAAACCCCCTTTCATTATTTTAATTTTCTTTCAATTTATCTTGTTTTCTTATAATTTACTTAAATACATTATCTAATCATAAATGATAACTCCATTATATTATATATATTGGAATTTTATTATTTTAATAAAATATAAACCATAAATTCCCTTCCCTTCCCCTTTTTATTCTAAAAATGAAAACATCGTATGTGATGTGCCGATTTACCGCCTTCGTGGATGACGAGTTTTTATTTTTTAATTAAGACTTAAAGTCTTGTCATAAAACATTTTTATGGTTAATAAAGACATTAATAGATGTAATAAAACTTATTTAATGTTTTTAACTAATATATATATATAATATTAATACATAAGACAAAACTAGTTCATGATGATTGAAAAAAGGATAAAATAATCTAAATGGTTATTATTATGTATAATATAATGAATGATACTCATATAAAGAAAAACATAATATATAAGTCCATTAAATATCTTTTATGTTCATTAATAACATATAATTTTAATTCTTTATTACTTTCCCCATTTCAAATGATCTTTTGTATATGTATAAAATTGAACTAATCATGAAAACAAAGGAAACAAACACTCTTGAATGACGAAATTGATTCTCAAAACTCATCAGAAAGCCCATAAATTAACTTAATTAAATTATAATACAAAATAAATGATAAATAGGTTATAAATAATAATATTAATGAATATAATTTCATTATCTAGGACATTAATCACAAGTGAATAACACTTTCGGACATAAGGTAAGGGTTTATTCAAAAACCTCCATTTTCATTTGGGTTACTCTTTCTCTCACATTACCATAATGTAATTTTTTATTATTTTTATATACATATTATAAACTCTACGTACATGTTCTATAATTAGGTATCCATATCAGTTCATCTATATTTAATGTGGAAATACATGTTTTATAAGGTTCCCTATTCAATTCCTCTCGATAAAGAAGCCTGATTAAAGGGTACTTTCCAATTTCTATCAAATTTTTGAGTACACTCTATAATATTTTTTAAGACACAAATATTATCCAAAAATAAATTTTTATCAGGAAAAACTATCTTATCCCTTTTCATGTTTTATTTAAATAATTAAATGTTGTTCAGTTTAAAGACTCTCATATTTCCTCTTAAAACACACAGAAGTATCCCATTTCTAAAGTTTCATAAAAACTCATTTTACATATTTTCACTTCAGTTGGACATCATTTATACCTCAATTATAAGTTAATTGTCCTAAAATTTTATATTTTTTGATATACATGTTTACAATATGATTTTAGGACATAAATTAATGGGTTTTCCAAAAAAATATTCTTTGCAAAGAATAAAAGGGAATTTATCTCGAGAATTACATGATTTTATCAAAGTAGTTATGTCTATTTAGACATTGAGTGTTGAATATTATTCTTAATTTTTCTGGATATTTTATGATATCATATTAAGTATTTTATTTAATGTTTTATCATTAGTTTAAAAGTGGATGTGTTATCTTGATACCATTCACCATATTACTCATAATGGTTTGTGATTATGTTTACTAATTAGGAAAATTAATGTATATATTGTTTATGATTCACCCCATTCATATGATGAATGAATTGGACATAGTAACTAATTGTTAGGGAATGATATAACCCATCAATTCATCAATAGGAATCACGAGACAAAACAGATATGGAATTGGTGGAGGCATTAACCATTTATTTTCACATGTCTTGGCTGAGACCTCGATGGTATGTTTCATATCTCCAATATTATGTATTCTATAATTATTATATTAGTAATTAGTAATCCATGTGATTATTCTACTAGTATAATATCCATGGTTATGTTTAATTTTTATGTTATTTTCATAGGGAATTATTTATTCATATTTTATTCCTTCTATAATATGCTCAAGACTATGTTTAAATGGAAAGTGATTTTAGTTACTCACATTTCCTTATTATTTATGTTTATGTTATCTTCCACTGTATTACATTACCTTAGTGAGAATTTTTCCTCACCCATTTATTATGTTTTATTTTTTCCCCAAGATTCAAATATTTATATTAAGATTGGATTAACAGGATAATCTAGAAGTTTATGGGTGTTTCCGATGGAGTTTCTATGTTGTTTTTTATTTCAATGTTGAAATGTTGAAATTATTTTTGGATATATTTTTCCAAAGATACTAAAATATTTGGTTCCTTGGGATGATAAATTTTTTTTTATTGAAATTGTAAATAATTAATGACCTAGATTATGGCTATAGGGTTCGGGGTCTTTAAAATGACCGAAACCATTTTACTAAAACAAACAAGTAACGATTAAAATTACCAACATTAGTGATCATTATTAACTAAAAAATGTAATAACTATGTAATAAATGAATAAAAAGTTTTAAATTAAAAGGAAATAAATATTTATATGGTTATAAAATATATAAATTAATTATTCAATTGTTTTTATATAGATGGTAATAGAACTTCCGACCAAGGGGGAATCCACAGAAAGGATTATTTGTCTCAATTTTCATTCCTCGAGACATATTTTAAAATATGTACTTATTCATAATTGACATGATTTTCTTAATATACAATGAATTATTTTATCATATTTCACCTTTTATTATTTTGACTTAAAATTCTATTTCATGATCTATTTTCATGTGTTTTAAATCATATATCACTAAACCCATAAGGGGGTTCCTAACTCAATTTACCTAAATTGAGTTATAATGATTCTTCTTAACCTCAATTAGTATAATTTTGTTTCCTTATACCTTATTAATTTTATATTTTTTATTTAATAATTTTTTTGGTTATTTACATTTATTTCACATAAACTCATATTCAAATTTTTCTAACTTTATAAATTTCGATGTTTCTAATTATTTTATCATCTGGATTTTCTTTCATTGATTTTTTTCTATATTAAAAACTTAATTTATTTTTTTGTGTTCTATATACTTCCCATATATTAAATTTTATTATAATACCCATGAAATTCAATGTATTTTTATAATTATGAACGGTTCTATCTTTCAACGGATTTTGATTCAAATTTTACCAATGTATAAGGGTTTCTTTTCCAATCTCACACTGAATTTGGGATTATATATGTATAAATTTATACTTGAAGAAATTGCATATTATATCTCTATAAAACCCCATATATTTTATTATCCTTTATTTATATTATATTTTCACATGTCTTTATATCATTTCACTTCTCTTTTGTTCACAATTCAACTGAAAGGTTTCCGGTTAGTGGAATAGATTATATCTATTTTTTTGTCAAAAATATTTCTATTCCATGTATATGTTATTTATATTTTTAAATTATTGTTATTTCTTATACATTATAGAATTCCTAAGGTCATTATATATTTAATTTTTGTTCCTTTTAAATTGTTTAAGAGTAATCTTATTAACATTTGATACAATGATCGTTTTTACTTTCCCGATAAATGTATGAAAATGATCTTAATTTTTACATTTTCATGATGAATTTATTTCTCAATTTCCCATTTTTCTGTGTTATGATGATCTATATCTAGGATTAATTTATTTTAAAAATTAAATTTTAATCCCACTATTCTGAAAAAAAATTAATTTTTTCAAATTTATGAAGTGTATAATATTTCTATTATTTTTTAAAGTGGTTATCTAATGGTATTAAAAATTGTATTTTATCTCTATAAACAATCAATTTTTATTCATATGATTAACTTGCAATATGATCTAATGATACCATCCTCATTTTCACTATGGATGTATTATGACTTTTTTGTATTGATGTTTTTATAAAACCATTTTCCCTTCTAATAGGTCAATTAAGCTATGGTTTATTTATGAATTTTTTCCTATTTTGAGGTACACAAATATATAATTTATTATTATGTCACGGTCTGGTCAATTATATCCCTACAATTATATTGGTAATGATTTATATCTCATGATAAAATGCTATAGAAAATGGGTGGGTAGCCCAAGTCTATAATGTTAAGTAGCAGGGTACTGTAGCAGCGGAGAAACTGTAGCAGCGATGGCACTGTAGCAGTGGAGGGACTATAGCAAGAACTTCATCGGCGGCTGTACTGTAGCCGGTACTATAGCAGCGTGGGTACTGTAGCAGTACTGTTCACCGAGGGGTCCTTTGGGCCAAAAAATGGGCTTTCAAGCCTTGTTTTCAGGCCACTTGGACTTGGTCCTTCGAGCTTTGTTAATGGGTCACCCTCTACCTAGTCTAAAGAGGTATTTTCTTTAAATAATAAAATGAGGCTTCAGCCCCAACCTTTAAAAACAATGGTGGTTACCCTAAGTCCAAAATGTTATGGGATGCAGGCGGGTAGCCTAGGTATGCAATGTTATGGAAATTTGGTTATCCTATTCCATTATAATGTGAATTTCATGGTGGTTATCCTTGACATGTTATAATATTTGTATAATTATTTTTATTCCACACTATTGTAACATATTATAAATAATTATTTATCTTATTATGTATTAAGACAATTAAAATACATTTTATACAAAGGTATTTATTCTATGAATCATTATTTATGATATATGTTTTACTGGGTATTATTTCTTTTTGTTTTTTCAATCCCTCATATTTATTCTCTCATACTCATATTCCCATATTATTCTCACTTATTACCTTTTATTGTTATCACATATGTTTACCATTAATAAGTGTTTGAGCTAACCCTTCTTTGGTAACCATTTACATAGGTTATGAAGAAGGATATTAAGTAAGATATGTCTATATGGATATCTTGTGTGGATAATATTATGGGAGTTTTTTAAGACTTTTTGTAATATTATAAATTCTTGGTGTTGTGTGAATAATTATTATTTAGTGGAAAAAATATGGGTTTTATTATTTAATGGTGTTTTTTATTATTATCTATAATTATAGACCTAAAAACATATTGTTTATGTATGTTTTTTAAAAAAATTATTTATATTATAAGTATGGATTATTAAGTTTTGGTTTCTTTAGTTGGTTTAATTCCCATGTATAAATAATATATTTGTTTAGCACCAAATATGGGTATAATGGTCTAGGACATCCCAAAAACCAATCTAGTTCTATATGTACATATTATCAACATAAAATTTTGATATTTGTTTGTTTTAATTTTACGGTCTTCCATGTATATATTTAAATTATGATTTTTTAGGTAATACAAGTTGGAAAAAATATTGGTTGATGTTTATGGTCATACAACAATGAAAAAATGGAGGGTAAAATTTAATGTCTTAAAATTGAGGTTATGTAGACCCAACATGAATAGATATTCCACATTCTATTAATAGAAAAAATATAGGAAAATATAAACTAATATTAATGTTATAATTCTTATATTGTGATAGAAATTATGACAACCCTAAGTGGTGGATTTGAATGCTAGAGATATTTTAACACCTTTGAACTGGGGATAAGAAATATTTAAATCATAAATAATGTTATTACAACTATGAAATACTAAAATGAAAATGAATCATATATTAAAACAACTCATAATATTTGAATGACTTTCCTTGTACCATACCTTTAAACAATAACACTAATAATGGCCTTTGACCCCAATTTAATGAAAATTTACATTTCAATGATACCAAAGGGAAATAGTTTTATAGGATATCCTCCCCAATGAAAAAACTACCTCCTTTTGGTCCTGGGTGAGTGGAATAAATGGAATATATTTCATCACCAAACAGAGGGGTATTTTATAAATATATATACATATATATTTATTATCATTAACTATGAAAGATTGTGGTGATTCAAATAGTCTAGGAATAATGTATGAAATATGGAATAATATTTTTGGATAGGAAATTCAAAAATTTCATCATAGAAATTGCTAAGATTAGGAAATTAATGAGTGTTTAAGGGGAGTAGTAGTGCATGAGGATTTTTTATTAGGTCTAAGATAGATGGTCCATATATCTCTACATATCCTCCAATAATAAGAGTCAAGACACATGTGTTTCTAGAAAAAGTATATGTCCACATATATCTTTCTTATATGTGAGGAAGGAGATAATGAGATTTTTTATTATCATAAGTCATTTAAATTAGAGATGATTTGAATTAAAGGGGTCTAAACACTATAATGTAATGGGGAATTGTAATGTGTGAATGTGAGGGATTTTCACTCGGCCTAAGAAAAGTTATCTTGTATTTACAATGCATTCCTTGACAATAGCACTACATCCATACATATTTCTTATAAATGGTCTCTATGTGAATATTTTGTTTACATAGTGTATTACAATATTATTTTTCACTATTGTTAGGTTATTAAAGAAAATTCATTGCGAATATAAAAATACCCTTGGGATAACATAAAAGGAGTATTTGAAGAGGTTGAAATTTGTAGATCATTCCAAGGAAAGTTGTAAAGATCTATCTACATATCATAGATTAATAGGAATCAAGACACATATAGTTCTTGGAAAGAGTTATGTACACTTATCTAGCTCTTGTATAGGTAAATATTGGTGAAATAGATATTCATCCTCGAGAGAGAGAAAATAATTAAACAGAACATTAATTAGTGTGGTCTCAACAATAGGGAGAAATATAATGGTGAAATGGATGGCCACCCCCAAGAAAGAAGAAATATAGAAACCCAAAATTAATTATCGGGGTCTCAACACCATGGAGAAATATAATGGTTACATATATTGAAGGGTAATTAGAGGACCAGATCTGAATGGGTGAGGGATCTGAAAACATAATTAGAGTTAGGGAATATGGAAGAATAAAATTTTTAAGTGGTCCTTGGATAAGTGATATAGGAATCACTATATATCATATATTAAAAACAATCAGTTCATGTATAGTATATAAATATTTTTAATTTTTTATACTTCACATGCCTATAGATAGGGAAAACCAAAATACTAATAAATCTTACATGGACCCAATTTTCATTTATCGAAATCAGGTTTTATGAAACCAACCACTTCTTGTTATTTATAGTTCATGTGGAATGTAACTTTACATAATGTGATTTATAGTAATATGATGATGAAAATGTGTAATATAGTGTATATTCACGTAATGAGGGCATTGTTCTATAAAGATTAAATATGTTAAAGGAGGAATATATGTTACGTCGTTTAATTTTTTATAGGTATGATTATATGTTTTTTAGTGTATATTTATTCAGTTAGGAATTTATAAACCTAACATAGAGTTATAAAATGTATTTCTTATAAATCCTTTCATTAGTGGTAGATAAGATAAAGGCATCAACTATTTTAATTAATGAATATGATCTACTAGAGTAGAACTTATATATTATTTTAATAGCATATAATTTATATTCTAACCTTTTAGGCTCTTTCCAAGTATAATTGGAATTCCCAAGGCCAATAAAAATTCCTCATAAATGAACGTGTGGTGAAAAAACTTCTTTTTGAATGATCACATGATTCAATTTTAATGAAAATAATGGTTATATAGTGTGTGTAACCTTTTCTCATTAAGAAAATCCAATTTATCAATCATAATTTGGGACTATTAATTATTATTAAATTGATCAAAAATGGTTAAGTGAAAATAAAGAAAATAAACGTCAACAGGAAGCACTAATTTCATCTTATATACTAGTAAATATGTATTTTTATACAAACTGGTATGAATGGTGGTTTAATAAGCCCAAAAAGAATAAAAGAGATTTTATAGACATGAATTCTTTTCCTTTTCTATAATTTTTTGAAAAATATTGTATAAAGTATTATTTAATATGCTATAATAAAATTGAAATATTGAGGCGGTTATTTTTTGATTTGGTGGTGGTTTAAAACGCAACCATATGATTCTACACCGGTTTCAAAAAACCACCATTAAATTTGGTGTCATCATTCAACTCATGTCAGTTCTATCCATTTTGAAATAGTTTCTAGGAACCACCATCGAAATTTATTTAGAGGTGGGTTTTTTGGTTTTAGTGGCAGGTTCACCTCCTACAAAATGTCTAAAGGATAGCAGCAGTTTTAACAACCTCTATCCCGCATTCATTTTTAGAGGTAAAAGACACTACTTAAACAAAAATACAACCACTAAACAAAGATCAACCCTAAATAAATATGGTTTAAACCACCACTAAACAACAATTTTAAATACCTGGTGGCGGTTTGAACTACCACTATATACTGCTTTGAAAAAAATACAGCTATAGAATCTGGAGCCCTAGAACAGCCAAACAAAAACTGATATTCAAATATAACATGCCAAGATATAAATAATCACTAGATTTTTTACATACATCCCCTATCTTGATTTTGAATTATTTACACCAAATCTATGAGTTTATGATATACCACATTGATAAAAAAAATTATCTAAATAATTTCAGAAAATATGGTGAAAAATACCATAAGAAATCACCCCCACAACTAAAAATGTATATGAAATAGTAAAAATTCACATTGATTGGTGCTCCAAATTCACTATTCCATTTACCATCCCAATTAACTATGCAGGACGCCCTCTTTATCTCTATATCCACTTCTTGATACCAGCACTTGCATGAAAATTACATTTAGCATTTAATTGTGTTGTATATTTAAATTTAAACTTAAAACCAATAAAATTTTATGTACTAAATTATTTTGATGTTGTGTGATTTACCTAATCACTACCATCCATCGATGAAAAATAACTTGGGATAAATATAGTCTTCTTTTGATATAATTCAATCAACTTATTTTGTAGACTGATGACCATTACATCTTGCATCTTTATATTATCCCCCTTTTCCTAAATTATATTTTTCATTGAAACAAACTCCCTCTATGCTATAAGAAAGTGGAATAACATCTCTACAAAGAGATTAATTTTTAAAATATTAGAATTTAATAACATAATGGAATTAAATTACCACTTAATGTATTTAAATTTCTTTTATCTATGAATCAAATACTCCATTTTTCCATGATTGAGTCATATGCCTCCCATCATCATAGGTAATCAAAAGGGTAACCAGCTCCACCTCCATTAGGCCCAGAATGTGTCCAAATAATTGCACAACATCAAATTTAGGTATCCCATAACAGAAAAATGGGATAACTATCTTCAATCAATTCTGATTCCATCAATCTAAGATATTTATATTTCTCTCTATTGTGACATTGTTAGTATCTTTTATAAAAAAGAATTAGTATTAATAACTTTATTCACATTGATAATTTTACCTATAACTGTCACCCTCCAATATCCTCAAAAAGAAATAGGAGTGATGACATTATCTATTACTAATGAATGGGGAGGTGTTGTTTTAGATGCTGAGAGTCAACTGGGATCAGTGAAACACTTTATCCTTGAGATTCTTATCATTTAACCAAAGAAAATAAAAGATAGATCATATATTTCAAGAAACTTAAGTAGAAAATATTTAGAAATGATAAAATTGGCATATTATTGAAAATATATACATAGAAATGATAATTAATGACAACACATATAACATAAAGTATTTCATAAATTAATGGATGGATACACATACAATTATTGTTTCCATAAATTATGTCATTGTCCTACTCCATCATTAATGAATCTATATTATACTCCCTTTTAAGACTAATATTTTCAATATCATGATGCACAAATAAGTTTGTTTATTTCAATTGATGGGATTCAGTGTCATAAGTCAAATATTTATCTTCATCATCCATATCATACATATCTCTTTATTTTATGTTAAAGACTACACTCCACCCTTCTTCCATTAAATCTCCCACATAATATAACATTTTCTATTGCAATAATAAGATATTAAAATCATGTAATTAATGGTCACTAACATCCATAAAGTGATATAAGTTCACAGAAGTAAATTGTAATAAATCTATTTTAATACCGCTGGATATATTAACCCACTTGAATTTGAATAAAAAACTAATGAATGCTCAGGGTAGTTTAATTCGATAATATTAGCCAACTTTACATTATGTCCCAATTTTGAAACTGTAAAATATAACACTACTCATTATCTTCATACCCCATACCTAATCAAATATATGAAATTTAAATACATTCACATTGTATTTGTCGAACTTTTTATCGTGCTTTAAAGGACCTCAACCCAGAAAATTCAAATATTTTGACAAATCATCCCAGGTATCAGTATTCATGATCTAGAAAAAGAAATATACATTATTATATTTACAATATATGCGTGAACCTGATATTTGCATTGATTGGAATATTTATGATCTTATAAAATTTTATAAACATTCTTTATGTTCTTTATTATTATATTTTTTTATATATTTCTCATTTAATGTTCATCCTATCATTTATCTCTTTGTTTGTATCCCTATATATTCAATAAATGGATTCAAAATTTCACTATTCAGTAGCTCATATCTATGTACATATATTAATTCCATTTCTATCAGTGTAACATTTGATCTCTTCCTTAATGATTAGCCAGAAGTAGGAAAGATTTTTGATTTCTCATGTGGTTTAGATTGATTTGATGTGTCATCAAGATGTCCAAATTTATTGAATCCTATATCAATATCATCCAAGTATCTAGAACTAAATTTAATACAGTCCTCTTATATATAGCCTTCAGAAATTTATCCATTAGTTTGAGATTTAATTCTCATGTATGATTTCAAATGACCAAGATATCTATTAAATAAAACAAATAAAACATAATTATGTATTTAAATATGTTTTAATATTTTTTTTACATAACATGAAAAACATATAATTAAAGTACCTATGAATTGGATACATCCATTGAATAATGTACGAGGCCTCCTAATTTAATTTCCTCAAACAAATGCACAGTTTAATACATCCTGGCAATAAAAAATGATGGAGGAATGACTATCTCCACTACAAAAGGTGTCAATAAAAATATCTCCTGAAGGTTTTCAAGCTCAGATGGTTGTAGAGTTTTATCACATAGCTGTTTGAAGAATATGAAAAATTTGAGTACAACAGTAATAACCTTTTCAGGTTATAATGTATGCAATACCAATGGTAGTAACTATTGAATTTTTTTTGGGACACATTACTTTTAAATCCATGTAACTGACTATGGTTTAAGTTAGTACACCTTGATAAGTTACATTAATACTCATCAGATACCTTCACATGTTTTAAAAATCAAAGGAATACATATTTATCCTTATTTTCAATTAAAATTTTATTCGAATAATACATTCCATTCTCATTCAGCTAGAGATAATGTTTTATTTTCCTTTTTTGTAAATTCATCAAAGAATTTAGATGGTCCTTGGATATTCCTTATTCATAATGAAATATGAATATAAAATTTTCACAAAACTTCTTCTCAATATGCATAACATCAATAATATGTCATGACAAATTAAATTACTAATATGAATGTTTCAAGAAAATAATTTTTTTCTTACATTGTTACGTTATGATTACACTTGAAAATTCACTTCGAACATTTTTACCCACTATAATTCAAATAATGCACCTTCCATAATTTTTTTTCAATATTTCCAAGATATTTTGATATTTTAGAGCCTATCAACAACTTTGGAGGTGGTATCTGATCAATAAAAACATTGAATTTTTATTTGATATACATAATTATATGAAATGCATCAAGAAATATTCAATGACACCAAAGAAATATTTTTAACTCTAAGGTAGTCATTTGGGCTCAAAATAAATGTTACATATTAGACCATCCAAACCCATGTAAGTGTTCTAACTAGATAATTTCTCATGTATAGGTAATTCACTAATGGTCCACATTTTAGAATCTTGAATTTTGAGAAATATTATAGAAGATACATCAACAGAGGCTGCAAGTATACATAAATATCATTTCCAAGAATTTGTTTTCCTGAAAAAACCATCAAAATGATAAAATATGTTTGTTTCATACACATCCACATAGGAAGATTGTAAGGGATCAAAACAACTAGATAAATTCTATAACTCTTTCTCAAAGTTCCCAATGGGTTGAATCCATTGGTAGCCACTCCCAATAATGCATTTCTTGTATTAGATGAGAAATCTAAATGTAATGAATCAAATATCTACCATGATTTTGAATCTCTTAGATGCTACATTAACCCATCATTTTTATAATATATAGAATGAAAATTCATGTGCTCAGCGGTTTTAAATGACATGAATAATATTTCCAAATGAGGATTTAAAGAGAAGTAATGAAAAACCTTTGCAAGTTTGTTCTTTTTATTATTATTCATAATTGTATGTTGATTTATACTTTTAACATTACCCATTTAATTTCATGTATAATAAAAACATTTTTTCAATAATGTCATATTGAATACTCTCCCCAATAAATCATACAATCCCTAGGAAAAGGATGTATTTTTTTATAATTATGACCAATCTTGTTACCAAATTTTATCATATCATAAAAAGAATTAGGGATCATATCACCAAGAAATTCATCATGAAAAAATTCCAATATCATGTAGATCTACTTATTTGTAATTATGTATAGGAATTTGATACAATTAAACTTTAGTAGAAAATAATGTTTTGAATATTTCAAACATCCACTATACAACTCCTGATTTCCATCATCAAAAAATAAAGAATCAAAATTTTCTACTAAGTGAAGTTTTGTCTTACATTTTTCTCCACATAATCAATAAGATAATCTAATGATATGTAACAATCTTGATCTGGATTTCCTATGGTCCAAAAATCATCAATTATCAAGTTTCTATTTATAGTACCCTCAACTGGTTGTTCAGATATGTTTTTATGTTGATGTTGTTGCCTTGAAATGTCGAGATTATCATTCATAAGGTTTTTCAATTAATTTTTTATTGTGAATGAAGTTGCGATGTCATTCTATTTTTTAACATCAGTTCTCAAACTTTATATAATGTTTGATTCTCCATGAACAATCCAACACAAATATTGAGAAGTGAATTTCTTCAATATCAATTGTTAATAAAAAATTTCTCTCTTCAACCATATTCAAAATTTTATTTAGGGCATGGAAATATTATTTTCCTATTAAAAAAATGATTAGAAATTGAAAAATCAAAAAACTCTTCCAAACCCATAGTATAATGAGGTGTGTTCCTTGAGAATGTGATCCACCTTTCATCCATATATATCACAATGCAACTAAACATTATTAAAAAAAATAAAACACATAAAAAATATTACCTCTTGATTATAGGTAATGTATAATGGATTATAAAAGGTCATAAAAATAGAGAATTATGTATGTGGAATCAAAACCAAAAACTTATAGAAATAATGTCATTATATTTTTTGAACATATACAACCCATAATAATTTTTATTTTATCAATTGGATATAAATGTTTTTTTCTAAAATTAAAAAAAGCTGCACATTTCAACATGATTCAAAATAAAATATTTATTTTTATCTCATGCACTACATTCATTTCCCATTCTTTATAAAATTCAATAAACACCTATCAAAATTTTCAAATAGTACATCACTTTTAGTTTACCCTATAATAATACTTAACATATTTATCAAAATCCATATTATATTTCTTCCATAATTCTGATCATTGAATTAATATCATCAAATGACATGATCAATTCCAACTAAATAGTTAACATTAACATTCCATTTATAAAAAATTCATGAAATTTTGATCAAAATAGTAATAATGAAAAGGCCCCAAAATGAAAATGTTGAGATAAAAATTCTTAAATTATGATACTCACATATCATCTAAATAAAAACATTTATAATTTTACTTCCATATTTTTATTATAAGTAAACAAATAACCTTTTTATCACCATTATAAATCAACAATGAATAATTTTAGTAGGAATTTTAAACATTTAACACAAGACATAATCTTCTATTATATCTCTTTTTCATGTCAATATTTTACTTTATAACACTTCTGATGAGTCATCATGTAATCCATCAAAACAAATTGAAATTAATCATTAAAATCATTTCATAATTCTTATAAAATATATCCAAATTAAACATTAACTAATATAATTTCAAAACTAATAATTTTTTTGTTCTAAAAACATACACAATTATCTTTTTAGAATCATAAAATTTTAAAAAATTATATAACTAGTTAAACACATTCAAATAATATTTAAAAAATACCTTTAAAAATATACACCAATAATATCAAATTAATTATTATAAATGTGAAACAATTTCCAAAACTCTATCTCTAAATTACCAAAATAATTATAAAACCAGAATTCAATGTGATTATTAATGGATGTGTCTCGAATAACACAGTAATGGTTCCTTATCTTAAACATATATTTCAGAATTATTTATTTATAATCTCATATAAAAATCATATTTATATATTTTAATAATTATTATTATTATATTTTATTCTCATTAGTTGGATAAATTAATTAATTAATATAATAACATTTCAAAATACTTACTACCCTTCAAAATGACGATGAAATTTCACTGTAAAATATCCAAAACCACCATAAAAATTTATGATGAACATAAAAATAAATAAAATACCTAATTTAATTTGATCCACAATCAAATAAATAGATAAAAACATTCATTAAATAGGGAAAAATATAATCCTTCAAAAAGAATCCCCAAAAGGGTCTCAAATCACTGGTCACAAACCCTAAGAAAAAAAATCAAAAAAAGAAATCACTTAAATTCATTAGGATTCAACCATGGGCTATGATGAACCAAAAATGGGAGGAGATTAGAGGTTCGGGGATCCAAGGAATAGGGGAAAGTGGAAAGGGGGAACCAGGGGGGGTAATCGGAGAATTGATGAGGGGGACGGTGGGTGGAAATGATGGGAGAGGTCAGGGGCTCGATGGCTATGAGGGGAGAGGGCGACAACGAGCTAGAACTAGGGGTGGTGTTGAGTTGGAAAGGGGGAGGCTGCGAGGGTAGAGGATGGAGGTACTAGGGATTGGTCTCGGGGGGGATAGGGGAGAGGAGCGGATAAATGGATAGTGTGAGAAGAATGGGGGGCTTGGGGAAGGGGGAGGAAGTTTATTTCATTTAAAATTGTAAAATATTTGATGGTGAATTTTAAAACACTCAGGTAAATATTTTGAAAAATAATTAAAAGTTATTTCATAAACCATCTCTAATAATCTTACTATATTACCCTTTTTGTTATATTGATACCTTAATCTTCTCATTCACTACCACACGATGGTGGGATAAGTGATTGGACCAGATTTTTTACACTTATTACAATTTCTTTATCTCAAAGGCATTGAAATTGACACCATTTTCTATCAAGATTATTGAGGGTATCTGAATATAGTAATGATATTAGACATGATTATTTTTACTAAAACCTTCATCCTAATCTTATTTAGGGGAACATCTTTTCCCATTTAGAGAATAATCTAATAGAAGTACGGATGGATATGAATTGTCTGATAATGGTATGAGGGTATGAACCCATGACATCGATCCCCTATACAAAGAATGTCTATGAGTATTTATTTATTTTTATAAACTCAAGGTGGTTGATAAATAAATTTATAACATATCTAACATGTGTGGTGCTTCTTAGTGAATTACATACAATATTGCATCATTTATGGTGAAAAAGTATCCATGACTCTAAATTTGGTGAAGAGGCCGTAACCTGTTGGATGAGAACCAATGGTTATAGAACATAACATATATATAATATTGAGTTTATCTCCTCCTTCAATACACTTTAGAATGATACCAATTATTCTTTTTTGTAGTTAAATTTCTGATAATTTATATCATTATTAAGGATGAAATTTACTGCTCATCAAATAATTTAATCTTTATTAGATTGACCCTATAAAAGGTATTATTTCGAAATATACACCATTTTGGGATACAAATATCTTTTTAATACATCAATTGAAGTGTATGGGGGTTTTTTATGAATTATGAAGACAATGATTCATTAATCTCCACTATATTGTTAGTGATAAACAAAGATACCACCCTATGGTGTGTAATATGAATCACAATTTCTTCCTGATCTTGGTCAGCCAAGGTAGTAGCAGAATTTTCCAATTCATCAATTTATTCATTTTAAGAGTGTTTAATATAAAGTGAAAATGTATTTAAAAAAAATTATAACATCAATTACAACATACATTTAAGGATATGTATTAATTATTTTTTTCTTCATGGAATAGTCTTCATTTTATTTAATGATTACCTACTCTTAATTACGTTTAATATTTACTTGGGTAATCAATATCTATAGGGACAGTTTCAAACCTAATATAATAACCAAGAATATGGTCTTGTTTTTGATTCATTATTTAATGAATATGAATGAATAGAGTGTTACTTCCATTATCTTGGAGATTAATATAATCCTCTAGATAACCAAGTCGAGTCCTAGATCCTTCACCATTTTCGTATTTATATTTTAATATGCACTATTAAAATACATTTCCCATGTTTGGGATATATCATGTATGGATAAAACTTCTCCCTCTTATATTTCTATGGCTTTAATGAAAGTAAATCCACTAGTTGTTGTTCCTTGGTCACATTATATGATATATTGTGGATTTTAAATATTTGTAATATGATAACTCGTCTACCTAATCATCTTTTCAACAAAGGATGATAAAAGATATACTTGAGTGAATTTTTACTATAAATTTAGTGGACATCAGGATGATTCAAATAAGATACAATACACTACACCATAGATATTTGTTCAAGCCTGTTCATCATGATATTAGTGTATCAGGTCTCTACTTACAACATTTTTCTTCTAATATAGTTATAAAAATTATACTTTCCTGCATAATTATTCTATGAGTTAAGGGAATAAAGAAACAGTTCCATGATTTCAGATGAAAGGATAAAGAGTTTTCCTTCTACGAGAGGTATCAACACTATAGGGTGTATAATATATTATTTGAGGTCATTTAGATCTATTTAACAATATGTATCACACTAATAAGTTGCTCCTTTAATTATTATCTTCATAAAGTGAATGAATTTACATGTGAATTGTACAATGATTTAATGGATATTGGTGAAAAATCCTTGAATATATTTTATCTCTCAATGGTTTTTAGGAGGGTAATATATATTTTCGTCTTGATATTCTCAAAATAAACTTTGATATTGTTATCAAGGACTTTAAAATTGATATATTTCAAAAATATGACACGTTATATGTTTTTAAAAATAATTACCTCTATGTAGTGAAATTGAAGTTTAGTGAGTATTACTTCTAGGTTATATAGATGGTCATGACACTAGTAAGTTGTCTTCACTACATCATCAACATGCTATTAAATTATTTTCCCATGAAATGGCATAGTTATATAGTACGTGGAAAGATAGTAAGTAGCCCCAAAATTCTACAAGCCATAAATTGATCACCCGATATATATATATCCATTAGGGTTCCATAAAAGTAGCACTTTATATATATTTAGGGGTTATTATGATCTAATTGTAACCTAAATACCCATCCCAAAATGAAATATTTTGAAAATAGTTATTTCATCAATAAATAACTTTTACATTTGGATGCACAATCATCATTTCAAGAGTGTTAGTTAAAATCCCTAAAGAAAATGAAAACTAGGATTTTACATTTTTCTTTTTAATATATATGATGTTTGAAAACAAAATGGGATATAAGAACTCCAAACTAATGTTCTCTTTAATTAGTTTAAAATCCTCAACATTCACCTTGGAAGTATGAATTTGATGCACTATCGTTATTACATGTTTTTAATTGTGGTGGTTCTCCATTAACCCCATATTTAGAAATACTACCTAGGGGAGCAACCTAAGTATTTATATATAGTTTCATGTAAACACAACCAAGTGTGTATTAAATAAATAGATATATTCATCATGTTCTTCAGTAGGTATTTTGACACAGATTAATCTAAAATTTGTCTTTTTATGATACCTATGTTCACCTATAAGAGATTATCGATAGTGGTTGAGATACCTTCATCATATTCTCGAGGTGTGATATTGAAAAAATACTCTAATTAATTATTAATAGTGGAAGATAGACTTACTCATTGAGATTTGGGAGACGATATAAAAGTATCATAAGTTCCATTTTGATCAAACCCATATAAGGGGTGTGGGGTTTCATCAGGCTTCGATGACCCGATATGAATAGTGGTGAACATTACTAAAACTCATGTTCTATTCCAAGAGATCATATGAAACCATTCAAATAGCCTTGGTCACATATACTGATTGTTAGTTAGGATCACACTCAGAAAAAGATACATAGAGGCCATATTGATTTGCATATTTTTTTAATAGAATATCTTCCTTTGTAAATAGAGGTTATTACATATAATAATATACTTAACCATGATAGGATATTAAAAGAAATAGTAAGTTCTTGTTTAGTGGCTAACATGGTTATGTAACTCCCCTATTTTGGAGGTGTTTATTCAATATAATTTATGTGCAATAATTTTTTTACTTAGTCCATTCCATGGATTCATCATGTATGTATCCTTTCAATTTAAGGTATTACTTTTTTTTTATAATTCTATAATAGATTCTCCCACTCCCTTTCACAATACTATGCATCCATGCTTTGGGACTGCTGGAATTTTAACTTGGATTTATCCCAATATAATAACCCAACTTCCTTGTCAAAGAGGTATTTCAAGAATTGAAGAGACAAAGAATGAATTTTTTATTTCATATAAATCTAAATCCTTCCCAATAAGTCATTAAAATTCATGTCTTAAAATACATACATATATTATAAATCAAAAAAATGGTCTCTAAATTACATTCTCATCCTCATCCTTTTAAGGGGATTCTATTCTCTCTTGAAAAAACCTTGAATCTTAATATTGGAATGAGAAATTTTAGCATCAATTTAGCCTAAACAATGCATGATATAGATCTTGATAATATTTATTATATAAATATTTTAAATTAGATATCAATGAATGTTGATATAATCAAGATTCATAGACACATATAATTCTCTACTATAACATTGTACAATAGATTGTCGATTTTTTCCTATAATAGAAATTGTGGTATATAACTCATTATAAACTATTTGTTTATTGTATTCCTAATATAAAAAAACATTAATATGGAACTCTAGAGGGATATAAAAACATTTAATAAGATAATATCTAGGTTCTTTAGATAGATTAAGTACATCCATGATTGAGTATTAGTTAGGGATGGTTGATGGATTCCTTAACATGTCAATGTATTGAGAGGGAGTCCTATATTTCTTTCTATGTGTTTTTTTAGAACAAAAAAATGGCAATAAAACAATATCATAGTCAATATTATCTGCTTTTTTATAGGTTAGGTTGGTCTATATTTCTCATTCCCCAGGGTTAACTAATTTAAAATTTGCCTACAAATCGGTCTACTAATTTGATCAGATCGAATGATCCCTTAATACCAAATATTTTATTGATGATCTCTTTTAGATAATTTTGAGAACATATATTTGTGTTTTCGAATCATTTATAATTTTAGTGGGAATGAAGCTTGAACAATGCGTCCCACTATGGCCTCATGCCCCATATCATTTACCATCTTTTCCATGACTACTAATAAGGAATTTAATTTTATAAAAGTCTTATCTATTAAAAAATAACTTATTAAAGGATTTAATTTTTGGAAAAATATTTCACATCATTTTTAGATGATAAATCCATCTTGTGGGGTGTTGTTCATCCTCCCAATAACCGGGGAAGAATATACATAGATGTTCATGATATCTTGGGTGCCTTTGGGTAATCCTCTTATTTTGGCTTGTTCCCTGATGAATGTTTTGATTATTTTTAGAAGCTTATAAAGATAAATATGTCATTACTAGAGTTCTATATGGAATTTGGATCATGAAGAACTGATCTAAACATAGACTGATGAACTCATGGCTGTAATTAATCAATTTTCTAATAATAAATTCATCAAACTTCTACATATTCCTATTTATGAACTATTTTTTATCTATTTATTAGTTTATTAGAGTAGTTGACACATTATATACATGATATGGGGGATAGACTATATTTTAATATAAAATTATCTATATTTTATAGATTAAGTCCTTAAATATTAATAACTATTATATATTACATCCATATATTTGATGGTAATGTCCATAGATAGGGTAATCCTTCCACCCCATCTCATTATACTTTTTTACTTTTGAAAATGGGAATAAGTTCTCTTCTAAAGTGATAATGAAATTCCATGCAATATCTCTTTTCACAAGGGATAGATTGTATTCATTATATTTTCATAGTTTCATCACTCTTTTCTATCAAGTGTATTCAAATTTCATAAATATTATTGTCATTGTATCCAAGGAGTAATAAATGAATTTTTTTTGGATAATTCATGTGTTAGAGTTGGAACTGGTGCAGTCTTGGGAATGATAGTCATAGATTAAATTTTCAATATTTCTTTCATTGTGAAAGTAATGTTGGAGAAGATTTTACTTTTATTAATGGAAGAGATTCTACTAACCGTTATTCCAATATAGTAAGCACTTTGAATATATAAGGATAATTTAATAAAATGAGATATTATTGTGGCTAATATCAAAGATTATAAAGATAGATCTGTTGTGGCTTTTATTATGGAATATATATGTTCATGTTAGTGGTTAAGCCTTTCCAGATAGAGATGAAGTCTAAAACACTCTCATTTTCAAGTTGTTGTTAATTTTATAGGTCAAGTACTGTCATATTAAGTAGTGACAAGTTGAATTTGATGAAGAAATAACTTTGGAATTCATCCTAATTTGAAATAGATATGGATATTAAATTGTAATATCAATAAAATGTTGGTCCCTCTAATGTTTTATAATGAATTAAATAATTACTTCTTCTTATTATTCCAGTGTCCTCAAAATTAGACTACATTGATATATAAATTTTATATGATGATATTTCAAATCTCATGTACCATTGAATGTTTAGAAATGAGATTCAAAAATAAGGGTGGAGGAGTCCAGTCCACCCAATGGGGATATATAAACCTTTTTGTTTAATTCGTTATCATCAAACATCCATTAATTCCTTCCAAGTAGAAAGAGATTCGATTGATTGAAGAATTTTTTTATAATTACTAACAGAGATAAAATCATAGTGGGGATAGTTATAAAAGACAAATTCTGATGAATTGCTGATATATGCAGTTGATAATAGGAATTATATGGTATAGTATAACTTGACTAAAATTTTGGTGGTTACTACCCTAGCGGAGGAAATATTTGATAATCAAATGGTATATATTTTTGGAAGAGTATTTTATTTAATATCTATTTTTTAAATGGATTTTCTCTGCCCCTAATGGTTAATAAGTATCTTATTATTGAATAGTATCAGTCGAGTGGCACATAACTGATTCATCTCAAGAGTAATGCATGATGGGTATATTACCTATAAGATGGTTGAAATTAATTTTTTTAAATTTTTATAACTCACCATTATAATGTAAAATAATTTCCTAAAAAGAAATATCATCATCTCCAATGTTTGGTTAGTTTATTGTGTTTTTAGTATAGTGAATAAAACATTACATATATAAATACTACATCTTTTTATAATACTATTCATTAAATATCATATGATCGAGTCTAGAATTTAAAGGATTATTTTTATATGGGAACGTGGATTCATAACAATTGGAACATAAAAGATATTCATCATTTATCATTATGTTCTTAATAAATAGATCAATTATTAGACATATCTTACTTCAAACCATTCTTAATAACCTATGGAAGGGAAAGAAAATAAATGTTTAGGTTAAATGCTAATTAAGGGTAAACATAAGAGATATCGATCAATCATCATAAATGAACATAAGATAATTATAAGGGCATGAAAATGTATTCATGACCTATAATAATCATACCCAATCAATCAATGGACTTTAATTATGAAACTTGGAATAAGGTTTTCTTAATCAAAATACATAGGACATAAAAGTGAAAAATAATCAATAATCAGTCAAGATTCATTAAAACATAACATATGAATAAGAAATACCTTTCAGTAATTTAGACAATAAAGGAAAATAATTTTTCTATTCAATAATCTATTTCAAAACTATCAATGTCTATTGAGTTCCCAACCCATTCCAACAATTCCTAAGTTAAGATTCCCTCCCAATATTATCTTATTGGATAATGTCTCTTACTGGCCTAGGTTCACTCTCCATTATAGTTATTATTATATCACGATATATCAATATTTATACAACTCATTGGATAGCTATATAATTCAAGTACAACCCATAACCAAATTAAACTCATACATATGTGTGCCACAAGATCAAAAAACGTTCATCATATCATCATGTCATGACCCATGGAATTGATACATGTTTCATAAAAATTTCATCTTAATAATCATAAAATATATAGATAATTTATAATTATGGTAACATTGGATCATATCCCTTGTAAATCATAAGAAACATGAAATTATTTTTTATATATAAAAATACATTTAAATAATCACTAAGACATTTCATGATTAAAATATCCTTTTCATTTTGAAATATATTCTTTAAAATATATAAATTTAAAAAATATTATAGAAAAATATTTCTATAAAAATAAAAAAGGAATATTAAAAGAAGATAATATTTATGATTTCAGATAAATTTGTTTATGTATTGTATGTTAAAACAAATTTTCCAACAACATGTTCAGTAAAACTCAAAGGTAACTCTCTCAAAAAATGAAAAAAATATTTCTTTCAAACAATTTAATGTAAATTAAAACATGAATAAAAACTAATTTAATAAATAATTTTATAATATAAAAATATTATTGAAAACATTATATAGAAAAATATAGACATAATAGAAAATATTCTTGACCGAAGAGCAAAATGATGTCGGTTTTTACTATAAACATTCTTTCAATGTTTTGAGTACATAAAGTGTGAAAAATTAAATTTTTTTAATATATTGAAATAATTTTTTTCAAGAAAATAAATAATATTTTTGAGATATCGATCTCAAAATTTTATCATCAAAAAATTTAATCATAATAAATCTTAATAAAAATGATATTGTAACATAAAACACTTACCACAAGTCTAACTTACATTATAAGTGTTATGATCTCCTGTATAAAAAAATGGAATTTATTATAATTCTATATCATAATAATATTAATACATAAAATACCATAGATGGTATACTTATAAAATTTTATCACGTATTCATTGACATTATTTCATTATCATCATCATTTTTTAGTGTTAATTGCTTCATTTTTCATGTATGTTTGGTTCTACAATTAAAATAGTTTCAATTTTTGTGTCAAATTATATCTATAACGTTAATCATGATATAAATACCCTATATATTATTTATATAAATATTTATAACCATTAATATAATGTGTTTATGACAAAATAATTACACCACTATGTGGAGATGGTAATCTGAACCCACGCATAGGTGATGTTTCAATTTTTGGATGGATGGAGTGAAAGAAAGGAAAAATAATAATTAAAAATTTAATACCCATTATTATATCATTAATAATATATATATATACATATATAAACACTTTAAATAAGAAATCACAACCAAACATGAATGATGGTGGTGGAAAATGCATCGTAACTCTATATGGAGGCACTATTTTATATATACGCATGAGCGATACTTTCATCTCCCATTTAATAAAGAAGAGGTAGTAAATAGTTTTAAAATCATAATAATAACATCTTATTACATTTATGATACTTTATAAATCTCTTCCTGATGGAAATTGTTTTACATGAATTCAATGAAAAAATAAAATTTAAGGATCTTGGTTATGATCTATACCTCGTCTTTAAAAGTCTTCATTTGGATTACACCTTAATCCTTGAATGATTGGTTTTAGGAGAATAACATAAGATATATAATTAATGGAAGTATTTTATTAAGTTTTTAGTAGGTATTTTACATTTTATATGGGTTAAATGGTGTGGATATGTGAGTATAATAGGTGACATTTCATAAGTGAGAGGTGGAAAACACATGAAATTTATTAAAAGAGTTTAATAACATATTTTCACTTTAAAGTAAAAGTGTCTCAACATATCCAAGAATTTAATGTTATGATAAGATAAGCTTTATATTCCTTTAAACAATCATAAGTAATAATTTTTGGGGGGAAATCCTACCCTTATCTCATGGTTTAACCTCTGGTAAACTCGGTTAAACCACAACCATGGTAACAATATTTTACTATTTTAAATATTCACTCTAACACAAAATTATGTTTAAATTATTACATTATATTAATTATGATGATTAAAAATATGGAATCTATTTTATCATATTAAAATTCTGTAATTGGAAGAATTTTATTTTAACTAAGCACTCAAAACCCAATGATAACCCATTTTAGAAAGACAACTTTTTAAGAATAAAACAAAATTTAATTCTATTACTTGAATTTTAAAATCCATAAAATGATTGCTAAAATATAATATTGAATATATAATATATATAAATTTAATTAAAACCTTTAATAAATCATGATTAATTTAATTTATTATGATAAAATAGTCTTGTGTGAATAAAATAGTTTTTAAAAAAATTGTGTTTTATGTATAAAATGAACTTAAACTAAAATAAAGTATATTTATAATTACTATTTAATTAATTATATTATTTTCAAATAAATGATACTTTTTTTAATTTAAGATAAAATTCAAAACATAATGGGACTTTTTTTGACTATTTATAGAAAAATAAGCCTTTTAGAAAAGTCATTGAAACTCCCCCTAAGATAATAATGAAAAAATGGTTTTAAAAATGATATTCAATTCCTAAAATATTATTTTAAAAAAATATATAAATTAATTATAATTTTATTTCATCATGTAAAATAAAAACAACTTTTATAGAAAAAATATTTTTGAAGCATAAACTGACTTTACTAAATAAAATTGTACTTTTTTATTTTGTATTAATAAATATAGTTTCATTAATTAAGAGAATTATAAATATTTTTTATAATGTAATAATTTCTATTAATACCTACCAATTTAATATCTTTGTTATAAAGGATTACTTCATCAATGTTCATTTAGACTAAGAGTTATGTGTAAGGAAAGCTATTAAATATTTCATGTTTATTTCAAAGGAAATACATATAAAATCTTGGGGTCTTATATTATATCCCCCCACATAATAAATTTTTACCTAAAAATTACATTATTATGGAAAAAAACAAACAATGATATCTCTACCTCATCTTATATTTTGGTTTCGTTATTGCCTCCTCAAATTTTTGATTCCATCAATGAAATGTAACTAAATATGTAGCATTATTCCATAGAACATTATACCTAAAATCCGTGATTTATTCATGTTATTCTTAATATAAAATATAACTATCCTATTATAAAACATCATAGTTTAATATATGTGAAGAATTAGGTATGTACTTCCTCTTGAGTGATATATGGAACACATCAAGAACTTGTGAGAGTTTTAGTGGGAGTGTCAGTTGATACTCTGTAGTCACTACTCAAGAATATGAAAGGGAAAAATATATATGGGGCTAAACATTACATTATTCCCAAATATCATAACTATCTTACATATATAAATTCATTATAATACCTCATCACCAACATTAGATTTCAGAAATCACTAATGATTTTCAATAGAACACTACTGTCAATTTCGAGTAGTCTTGATGTGTTACTAAATGATCTAAAATTCTCTACCATTTCCTCATATAGATCGGGTAAATATATATTTCTTTTGGAAAATTCATCCCTGTAAGTCAAATTTCGCCACATTTTCTTTATATAGATTCATAAGGATCCATATTAATGATTGAGTAAAAGGTATTATTGTAAGAAAACTCAACAAGAGGAAGGTGTTGATCCCAACCCCCACTAAAAACTAGAGAATAGTATCCCAAAATATCTCTAAGGGTTTCAATAGTCCAATCTTATTGAAAATCTATCTAAGGTTGATAAATTGTATTGAAACAAATCTATGTATATAATATTTTATGATGAATAATCCAAAACATCAAGGTAAACCTCATATCTCTATAAGATACAACTGAATGTGGAACTCCTTAAAACCCTAAAAATATATTATTGTTTATCTCAGAAATATAATAAAGATACGATTCTTCTATACTGGCAATGAAAATTCCAACATTCATTAGTTGATTGACTATAACCACAATAGAATTATGGCCTTTAGATATTTCTGGGTTTCTGACTATGAAATCCAGAGTGATGTTTTCTCATTTCTTTCATGGTATTGGTAATGGTTGTTATATACCTGTAGACTTATCTCTCTCAACATTTTATTTATGACATAAAATAAATTGATATACATACTCTCAAATATCTCTCTTCACATTGTCCCAAAAAAAGTATTCTTTCAAATAATTACACACCATTCATTATTCTAGGATGAATAGGGAATGAGGAGCAATGTGATTCATCCAATAGTTCCTTCTTTAAGTGTGGTATTGATAGAACATATAATTGGTTATTTAATCTTATCATTCCACCACAATCAATGACTATCTCTTGAAAATTTCTCACATTCTTTTGATGCTCTCCATCCTCCTTATATACATCTTTAATCTTTAAATTGATATATGGTTGAAAACTCATCTGTTGAAGATAATATTTCTCCCCTTTCTTCAATATTTCAATTTCCATGCATTTAGAATCTATAAATATTGGTTATTTTGTGATCCGCATCATAGATAAGATGACATGATCCTTTCAACTTAGTGCATCATCCACCTTGTTCACTTTCCTAGGGTGGTAATTTATTGAGAAGTCAAAATCTTTAATTGACTCCAACTATTTATTGGGGTTCATTTTCTTCTCTTTTTGGGTGAATATGTAATTTAAACCATTATTATCAGTATATATGTGACACCTTTCATTATAAATATAATAAAGTTATATCTTTTATGTAAATATTATCACTACAAACTCCTAATCCTGAGTCGGGTACATTTTCTCATTAACCTTCAATTGGAATGAAGAATAATTTATCACCATATAATTCTTCAAAATAACACATCCTAGAACCTTATTTGATGAAATGTTGTATATAAAAAACCCTTCTCTACAATTGTGTAGTGTGAGTATCGGTGCACTAACCAACCTTCTCTTTAGTTCCTGGAAATATTCTTCTCATTCATCAGAATTAAAGAACTTAACTCCCTTATAAGATAACTTGGTGAGTTAATTAGTTAACGCTGAAAAATTATTAATAGAGCATCAATAATATCCATATAATACAATAATTGTATAGATCTCAGTCATATTGGTTGTTCTAGGAATCTGTTAAATAACTTCTATCTTTGATGGATCTAATGATATACCCTCACATTATATTATTTAACCAAAAAATGAAACATTCTATAGCTGAATTTCAAACTTAATAAATTTGGAATACATATTATCTTTCATTATATTTTTTGTATACTCCTTAAGTGATACTCATGATCTTCCTTATTATTTAAATATATAAGAATAAAATCTATAAATAAAAACTCAAACTAATTAAGTTAATCTATAAAGTGTCTATTAATTTTATCCATGATGATATTTGGTGAATTAGTAATACAAAATGGCATCACTGTAAATTAATAGCATCCATACCCAGAATAAAAAATTTAATTGGGAATATATTCAATTTTGAATAACAACTGATAGTATGCAGATCAAAGATAAACATGGAAAAATATTGAGATCCTAATAATTGATCAAACAAATTATCAATAAGAGTAAAATGATACTTATTCTTGATCATGATATTGGTTTGTACTTGATAATCAACACAGAGTCGTGTTTATCCACCTTTCTTCTAAAACAATAGAACATATTCACCTCAAAGTGGCACACATGGTTGAATGAATGGATTCTTCAATTCCTAAAACTCAATGATGTCCATTCTATATGATGTATTTGAAATAGGTGAACCACCAGGTAAGATTTCTATTGAAAACAAAACTTCATGATTTGAGGGAAGGCTAGAAAAATAATCCATAAGGACACTAGAAAACTCTCATAAAATACGCATATAATTGATTTTTATTTTCTCCATAACAATATAAGACAAATAACCACTTTTATTAGGAATAATGACTATTGAAATGAACATAACAATGATTTTATGTTTAGATTTACCCATTCAATAATAGAAAATCACATTTAGTTTGAAATAAAAAATGTGATTTTCTTACTATATGAATTTATAAGGGATATATATAAATGGGATAATCAATGCTATAAATGACATCAAATTCCAATAAATTATGAAGAATAATGTTATACTAGAGGACATTCTAAAAAACATGAATTCTAAAACTCCAATGTTTTCCTTAATTAACATCCTTCACTTTAGTTATAGATATATAATATTACCTTCCTTTGTCAAGTATTTATCCATTGGATTAGGGAATCAACTCAGTTAATTCCAAATCTCCCCACATATAATGAATTGAACTAACAGTGGTTCCCTATGATGAACTTCATTTCCCTTCATTGAACTCTTTATTATTCATGGAAATTAGTTTCTTTATTCCCTTAGTTTACACACATAAAACATATTATTGTTCCTTTAAGATATTTTACTAGGTGTTTCTTCCCATATTAACAAATTATAAGAAGTAAAATATAATTTCCTCTATGGTATTCATGAAAATAAATTTCTCTCTTATTAGGTGTGTTAGAAAACTCACCTCAGTTGAGGTTATTAATTATATCAACACTACAGGTTATGTATAATCTTATTTTTTTCATTTTAGATCCCATTTAATTTGGCTACTCATAAGTATAATCATTCAATTGTATTTTACATTCATCATTAACCATGTTACTTCTTGTTCTAACCATTCACTGAAACCAAAAATCATAGTATGAGAAACCATAATAATTATTTCAAATTATATAATCATGAAAATAATTTTTAGGATGTCTAAACATTGAAAAATTGTATTCAATCGATGACACATTTGGTTTAATCTCATTTATCCATCATTATCATATCTCCAAATCCTTTATAATGGATCATAAAGAAAGTTTTAATTAACCCATGCATGTCCCCCAAGAGTGTCAATATAGGTGCACAATAAGGACCCATTGACCATGCACCAAAATGATGGTTGAGATATACTCAACCAACTCTTTCTATGGATTTTACCCATAGATTCATCTATTACAAAATCACATCCACATTTATTATCCATACATAGTTGTATATCTATGGTACCCAAATAATCTCTACCTTAAAAAAACTTTAGGATGTTATCCTATACATATGTTTTTCTTGAGGTATTTCACTAAGGTATTCTAATCCACATTTTGAAAAAACAAACTACACTCTAATAGAAACTATAGAGAACCAAAATTTACATACATAAATACTACATCTTATTAACACAATATTCCTCACTTATCAGAATAATAAACTTGATAACTACAGTGTTTTAGTTTCTTTGGAAATGTGGGTATATAAAACATTAATGTCTAAAATGTCTACATCATTTCCCCTTATGATCTTCACTACTAGAAAACATTCTAGACATATCTTACTTATCCATTATTGATAACATATGGATGGGGAACATAAGATCATAATGGATAGTGATGTGGATATTTAAGGGTAAACATAAGAGACATCATTCATTGATTATATGTCTGAATAAAAAAAGAATATGTATTTGAAAACATTATCCTAAATTTTAAAAATAATACCCAATCAGTCAATGATCATTGATCATGAAACATGAAATAATGTTTTTTTCAAGCTAAGTTCATATAACATAAGAGTTAAGAATCTTAAATAATTAATTTTGATCCATCATAACATTACCTAAATAAAATTCATATGTTTTTTTCATAAAAATAGGCATAAAATATTATTTCCTTATTTAAGGTTTTCTAGAAAAACTATTATAGTGGATTGGTTTTACTCCTCATTACATCATTTCCTTAGTCAATGTTCGCTTCCAATACAATATAATTGGAAAAATACCCTTAATAAATTGCATCCACCTTCCATTCAATTCGTAATTATCTCATGAGATATTTATTTTTAACCAATTCATTGCAGCTTTATAATATTATAGGCTCAATCATCAGATAACTAAAACCATATGTTTTTGTTCCATGATATTAGAAAACATTCATCATATCACCATATCATAACAAGTGGAAATGATACAGGTTTTATATACATTTTTTATTCATTATCATAAATCCTAAAGACAAATAATAAATATTGTAATATTGGATCATATTCCTAGTAAATTATATGAAACATCAAAGGATGATATTATAAATGAAAATATCATTCAAATGTCATTATGAAGTTTCATGAGTTAAAGCCACTTTCATTTTGAAATTACTTATTTAAAATCAAAAAATTCCAAAATATTAAGGAAAACATTTTATTGGAAACCAACCAATGAAACTTATAATGGAAGATGCAAATAATATATTATTTATGATTTCTACTAAATTTCTCCCTATGGTGTAAATTAAAAGAAAAATTCATTTAATTTATTTTAATAAAAATAAAATGTACATTGTTTGAAAAACAATAAGATGATTCCATTTAATTTTTTTTATAGAAACTAAAAAAATGATAGAAATGAATTTAATAAATAATTGTATAATAGTATAAACATTCTAAAAAACATTTTATAGATATATATGGACATGGAAGAAAAGATTCTCGATGGAAAAAATAAATGAAGTTGACTTTCCATAAAAACATTCCTTCAGTATTTTAAGAAATTGAAGAGTGGAATATAAAATAATAACATATAATCTATATGAATTAATATATCAGAATAAAATACATAATATTTTTTTATATATTTATTATATAATTTTATCATTATAAAATTTGATGATAATAAATCCTGTTAAAAATGAGATTGTGACATAAAGCTCTTACTGCATGTCTGTCTTTCTTCATAATCACCATAAGATCCTATATAATAAAAATAAATTTATCAAAAAAATTTAAAATCACTATATTCATACCTATAATAATATAAATTGTTTAATTAAAACATATTATAACTTTTTCATTAACCATAATTCATTATCACCATTACTCTTGGTGTTAACTGCTTCTTTTTCATTTATGTTTATGTTCTGCAGTTATGGACCTTGAAATTTTATCATGGTTACTTCAGCCATTTTTTTTAAATGATAAAAATATCATATATATGAATTATATACCTATTTATAACCATTCATGAAAATATTTTATGAGATATTTATTATGTCACTTCATAGATATAATTGTTTTTACGTACGCAAGAGTGATATTTCCATTTTTTAATAGATATTAAAAAATAAATATAAAAAAATTCACTTTTACATATCCATTATTATATCCAAAATGTGACTTATATATATACATTCAATCTATTATAATAACCAAACATAAAATATGATGGTGGAAAAGGAATCCTATCACTATATATTGGCAACAATACACACATATACACCAGAAATCCTTTCATATCTCATTTGATGGATGAGAAGTGGTAAATTTTCTTTACATAATCATTATAAAATATCATAATATTTATGATACTAGATTCATCATTTTTTAGGGATACGAAAAAATGGATGAACCAGAAGAGGAAATCAAATTGAAAGATCTTGATTAAGAATTATACATATTCTTTGAAATACCTCTATTGAATTACACCTTAATCCTTGAATTATTGGTCTCAAGAGAGGATCATATGCTCTAGGATAAATTAATGAATTCTAGAAAGATTTTTATAATGGATTTTCTATCCTAGAAGGCTCAAATGGAATGAAAAATATAGAAGATTATGTTCCATTTTATAAGTGAGGGGAGGTATACAATTGGAACTTCTAAAATTATTTCATTTATATAGTGACAATTGAAAGGGAAATTAGCTCTAAATAGACAAGGATTCGAAGTTAGGATAATATAATTTTGAAATATCTTCAATGAATCAGAATAAGGGAAGGGTGATTGGAAATCCAACCATTATCTCTTGGGTTGACCACCACTGTAAACCCTTCATAACCTTAACAATGGAAATGAAATTTTAATATTCAAACTATAAACAAAGATTAAAAATTAAGGTGGAAATGTTCATTTATATTAATTATGATGATTATAAATATGTAGTACATTTTAACATATTCAACTTTTTACACCAAGATATTTTAAAAGAGGAACATCATATCTGATGGAATATATAACACAGAACACAAAGCTTAGAATATTTTGTAACACCCTGATAATTTATTATATCATTATTTCGAAATAAATTCAACTACTTCGATAGATTGGGATTCATGCAATATATGTTTTAATCTAAATATGATACTCGATTAAAAATGTTTTTATTTAATCACAACCATAATAACTTACTTGTTATGTTGGTGGGTATGAAGAGGAGTAATTAAATTACGATAATAATATGGCTTATACAAGCATAAAATATATTAAATGGATAAATATTTATTATAAAGAAATTAATAATTATTTTAAAGAAAATTAATAGCTTTCTGGAAAACATTATTTTTCTAAAAGGCGGTTTTTCTGTACTTTGTGCACATACATTAAAATTAATTTTTCCTAATTTATAAAATGTTATTTATAAAATTAACTAAATTTTTGAAATAATATTGTGAAAATTATCTTAGAGAGAATTTTTTATAATTGTTTGAAAAGTTTAATTTTTCAATGACTAGTTAAAAATACATGTTTTTATTGTAAACTGGGATTTCATTTAAAATATTTGAAGGTTCAATTTGGAATTATTTTTTTTAAAGTAATATTTTTTTTATTAAATATTAATAAATAAAATTTATGTCAGTGTAATCAATTTCATATTGACTTTTGATATTGAATCTTTTCATACTTGGGAGAATTTTCTCTTTTGATAACTCCTTTTTCATCGCATCTGTGGGTTTAATTTAAAATTAAATTTTTTAAATTATATGAGATAAATTTTATAAAATGTATTCTATACTTAGAGTAATAATAATTAATATTATTATATAATTTTAAATTTTTTTTTCATAATAATTAGTATAAAAATAATAAATAAATTGACGGGGTTAATCTTAATATGAGGTTTTGCGCATTACATGAGATTATGATTCAATTAATTTTCAAAAAACATAGAATTTTTAATTGATAAATTAGAATTAATATTTAGAAATAGTGGGAGAAAATATATATTAAGAATAATTTTATTTCATTATTAATGGATAAATTATCTACTTTAAAAATCTAAGTACCGTACTGAAAACAAAAATAGTAAAAGTTAGTAAACTTAAAGGATAAGGAATAATATTTCTAAATAATGTGTTCCATTAAATGTTTTCAGTGTTTATTGACCTTAAATTACATACAATACATTATTCATCAATTATTTAGGAACATTTAGTGAGAGTGACTTACCCTTATTGAATAGTATTCGGTATCCACAAAAAAGACACTCCTCGATTATAAAAGAAAACTCACTCCCCTCACTAATTCAGACCTATAATGAAATTTTCATTGATTTTTTTTTTCAAAACTCCTTCCCAAAATAATTATACACATTCTAGAGCTATTTGTTTCCTAAACTACCAACCATAGGGTTTTTTAATATTAAATCCAAAGGAGGTTTCTCTGATAGAATGTAATTGTCTTCACTAAGATCTTTCGTTTTATTTTATTCTTTAAAAAAATACAATTATACATTATCATATCCAATATAAAAAAACCATTATCTTATATATAGAGATATTTTATTATATTTATGGAATAATATTTATCCATCTTAACTTCCGTCACATAGGAAAGGAAATAGTCAATTGTGTGTTTAACGGACTACCACCTCAAGAATTGATGAAACTAATTTTGAATCAACACTTCTCAAGGTTTGATATAATGATTTATTTAATGTATATATATATAATTTATTATGTAATTATACTTTTGGAGTTATACTATCACATATATCTTCTTACTTTAAATTCCGTTTAAAATGTGATAATGTCACTTGTGTGTTCGGTGATTTACTTCCCCATGAACAAATGTGATTCGATTTTTACTTCTGCATTTAATATGAAGTACTAAGGGTAAATTTAATTAATATATTTGATATATATGACATGATATAAATTTTATAAAATTAATATATCACACAATTCCTTAAACTTTCACCCTTTAAGTGAATGATATCATAGCTTGTGCATATATATGGCCTACAATCTCCACAAAGCGATGCGATTCATTTTATATGTCCAATTTTAAATAATGGTTATATGAATGTATATAATGAAAGAAATATCTATAAAATTAATATCATTTTGGATATTATGTAACTATATCCTATATACCTAAACTAGAACTTTCATGATAAAACACGCAAGAGAAAAAAGGCAATTAATACCAAAAATAATGAAATTAATGAAATATTATTAACAAAAGGGTGGTAAAATTTTACAATAGGATCATATACGGCATTATATGTATAATTATTGTTCTGTAATATATTAATAATAAACCAATATTTATTATACAAGTGTTTTTAACACATATTCTAGAAGGTGATCCTAAGGTAAGGGTTTCTCATCTCACTTTTACCTTTAAAGTGGTAAGGGTGTATTTCCCAATCTCGTCATTAATCAGAATTGTTTATGTTTTTTCTCTATTGAGGGAATTATTTGATATTTACTTCTTAAAATAAATTTTTATTCTTATCCTATGATTATTCATGAAATGTTTCAAGAAATAGTCCATTTTTTTCTCTCATTGGTAGTTAAAATGATTGATAAAATGATTTTAATAAAATCTAACATTATCTATCTCTTCTATCAAAAATACTTTTTCTTATCCAAATCCATGGTTTTTGAAAATATGTTAAAAAAATATTTTTAACATTATCCAAACTGTTTATCAATGGATTTTTATCCAATTATTTACTTTTTATAAAATTATTTTAAAGAAATATTGTTTTCATTTTCCAAATGAGTAACTTTTTAGCCTTTTTATAACATCATGAAAGGAATACTTTTTAAATATATATGGAATGTGCAGAATTTACTATTTATGACCACTCAAATAATAAAAAATATTTATTAGTTTCAAATGCTATTTTAAAAGAAAGAAATTTTCAAAATATTTTGTGAAATTATAGTTTTTAAAAAGTATTTTCAAAGTAAAAATGTTATTTTCATCAAAAAAAAAATTAATGGAATTTTTTTGGTATTTATTTTCATCAGAAGCATCAACCCTTTGTTGTACTTATGATCCACTGGGGATAGATTGTATTTATACAATCCTCATTACTTTTCTGAATTGTTTATAGTCACTTTCAATGGGGGTATACAATTATATTATCATTAACTACATTACTCTAGATTTTTAATTATTATATTTATTGATTTGGAAAAGTAATAACATTTTGTATGTTAGTTTTTCAATGATTTTTTTTGTGTTGATTATGTTTCACCCTTTTTATATAGGTAATTCATTGGAATTATTATGTGATAGGTGGGGGTGATAATCAAATATCCCCTCAATGCATGATTAGGTCTCCTGAGACAAACCAGTTGGCTAAATTAAATGGGATTTTACCTAGAGTTATAAATTTTAATGAGGATAATTTTGAAAGAATATTTGTGTTGTATGACATTATGAATTAACTCATTGTGATATTACTTATTGATTTATATATTATTATTAAATTATATAGAATATGAATGGATAGGATTTAAATTCATGTGATTATTGACATGGATTTATTTGATCATCCATTATTCATGACATATTATACTCATGTTATTGTTCAAATTTCATTTGTTTTAGTTATTTTTCTTTCCATATTGATTATGATTATTTAATCATGTAGGATTCCAATGTATTCATACCCCTAACTAAGCATATCAGTTTACCCCATTCTTATGTTTTATTTTCCATATGATACAAAAAAGTGTTTTTTCATTGATATGAAGGGATATGTTAAGGGGAATAATGGAATTCTAAAATAAAACACTTTATTATTTTATGTTTTTAAAATGTAGTGTGAATTTCAAAAATGTAACTTATTTACCAAGACAACTAAACTATTCAGTATATTAGGATGTTATTTCTTATATCAAGTGATAATTTAAAATGTAACCACTGGATTTAGGATACTAGGGTTGGTGTCTTTACAAAACTTCTATATGTAGAATTATTTAATTTTAATTTGTCGCACAAAACCTAATGAAAAATTATTTAAGAAAAACACATTTTTAAACATGAAACTTAACATACACGCATTTAATGACATGTAAAATCCATAAAATGAGTGTTAAAATATATGAATTATTATATATTCTGGACATTTCATTCAAACAATTAATAAATAGAGTATAATTTAATTTATTAAGATCAAAACAGATTTCATGCAAAAAAATATTTTTTAGAGAAATGTTTTTAATACAAAAAATGATCTTCTATTAAAAAAATTTATAGTGATGTTTCATATTTAATTAATATGACTATTTATAATTAAAATAATTGTATGTTTCTTTATTATAAAATAAAAAACATAATGATAATGTTACTTCAAAATAAATGATAATTTTTATAAAAATCATCATTTTCCACTATTCTGTGAGAAAATAAATATTTTTAAAAAAATACTAAAAATTCATCCTAATATAATATTGAAATAATGATTTAAAAAATTACATTAAATTATTGAAATATAATTTCCAAAAATATTATAAATTAATTATAATTTTTATGCATAGAATTCAATAATCCCCACTTTTGTAGAGAATATCTTTTTGAATCATGAAATGACTTTACTAAAAATTGATTACTTATTTATTATAAATTAATAAATATATTTAAATTATTTAAAACCCTTATAAGTATTTTCTATAATGTTGTTATTAGTATTTATACCTTCCAATTTAATGTCAATGTTATAAATGAATAATTTATTATAGTTTATTTAGACTTGGATTTTATGTGAGGAAAGATAGAAAATAATTCAAGTTTATTTCAAAAGAAATTCATATAAAATCTTAAAGTGTGTCACATATCAATATTTTTACAATTTTTTGGTTGTATCTCACTAATTGTGTTGTTATGGGATCTTAATATGGCCTCTAAAATCTTGTGTATAAATTTTATGTCAAGTATTGACACCTACTTGTTGCACTTCAATAGAGACCATATTCTGAATATATTTCTATTTGATATGTTCTTTGACATCAAAATCATGATCCACATTGTCTAGAAGTTTTATAATGATGTCATTTATTAACCTGACTCACAATATAGGAATCATATTTTTATTCACATCAAATTAGTAAGGGGATATTTATCTAATAAGTATCCTTTGAGGTTTAGATTATAATATTCCTTTAAATCAACCTTACTAGAAGATTTTATGGACTTAAAATGGATTTGAGCCTTGAATTCCCTCACTTAGTGCTCATATTGTGATGAAATAGTATATTTTTTATTGTTAGGGATTCTAAATCATATCACATAGATTATATTGAACAAAACCCCAGTAAAGGGGATGAGTAATGAAATGCAATCAAAACAAATTGTAGAGATTATTACTAAAGTGTTTCTCCCATACTGAATAAGGATAGTTTTCATAAGGGATTATAAGATAAAAATTCCTCCAAACCTGTTGTTTTGTGTTTAATTTTCACTGATATGATCACAACTACACCCTATTGTATTTTTTTATGTTTACTGAGGTTGGAGAGGAGGTAAAAATCCCCCCTTCTCAATGGGTTGGGTCTCCCCCAGTGTTTTCATTGGAGATGTTTCTATATATCCCTTAACATTTTTACCTCCCTCTCTATTATGATCTATATTTTTGTGATTTATGGGTACTTTGGATGAGATATATCAGATATTAAATTTTATTATACACTCTTTGAATTTTCTTTTTTGAAATTATCTTCATGATATACCTTTATGGTATATCGTTTAAGAATCTTATCAATGGCTCGTTACCATGGAGTTTTTCTTTTCCAAAATATAAGAATATAAGGTTTTTTAGGACACAACAGGTTTCTTATAACAATCTTGGACCTTTAAATAGCATGATATAATGAAATATAAAATTTCCATTCATACAGAACCTCATTGATCAATTAGTGGAATGAACTGTAGAGATCTATATTTTCCTCATTGTCTAATGCATACAATAAATGGGGTGTCTTGAAATATTTGGAGAATCATATTTAAACCACTAAGATAGGCTTATTGGAGACACTCATGTTTCTTCCATGAATATGGATTTCAATCCATTAAAATAACATCTTGATCATCATGGGGGAACTGTCCATCTAGCACCCTAATGTGATTAGCTTTTTCTCAAATGGAAGGTGCTTAGATGTATGGTGATGAAATTTCATTCATAGTATTAGCATAAATGATTCATTTATTCATATTTAATTTATATATTATTTTCATAAAGAGTGTGGTAATAGTTCAGAACATGATTTTTATTTTATATCTATCGAGTTCTACAAAGAAATGATCTTTTAATAGAAGAAAATTTTGTTTGATAGTGTATATGACTTGCACCATTGAAAAAAAACAATCCATAAAATATATTACCATTTTAAAATAACTATTAAATTGGTGGGTATGAATATGATTAAATAATTTATGAAATATATATATATATATATTTATGAATCATACTAAATATAAATGTATCGAAAAATTGTTAGGAAATAATCAGTCAAATTTTAGTAACGACATTTTATTCATCAAAAATATGTTTATATAAAAAATGATTTTATTTATTTTGTGATAAAATATTATAATTAATTTCTATAAAATTTTTAAAATATATTTTATAATATGAACATTATATTTTTAATCATCATATCATAATTAACATGAGATGAAATTTTGGGATTTTCTAGAAAAAATTGATTTTTCAATGAATAGTAGAGAAAACTGATTTTTGTAAAAGTGTTATTTATTTTCAATAAATTAAGTAATTTAAATGTACCATTATGATTTAAATTTTATTTAAATTAAAATAAGTATAATTTATTTATATTTAATTTATTAATTAAATTTGAATCATATCTATACTATATTTTTGTATAAGATTATATTTGCGATTGAATCTCATTTTTCTGAAAACTATATTATTGTGCATAATGTTTCTCCTTTTTTATTAATTAAAACACTTATAATGTCCTAAACTAAAGTCCACTAAGAAATATCAGGATATGGTTGTTCAAATACCTTCAGAAATTCCTCCCCATATGCAAGAGGCTCCCTAACCCACCTCTAACTAGCATAAAGTTAAACAATATGGCCTACCATAGAATGCCTCATAAAGTGCCATTAGTTTTATTTTATAAAACCTATTATTGTTGAATAACACAAAAATAGTTATATTTTTCTCCCAAGATCCTACAAAATCATGTATTCATTCTCTAATAATGTCCTTTAGTACCTATATCATATGTTCTGACAAACCATTAGGCTGAAAATGAAAGGTTGTGCTCAAAAGCACCAGCGTACCCAAAGATTTCTATAACCCCTGACAGAACATCCATGTAAAATTAGAATCCCTATTTGAAATGATAGTTAAGGGACCCCATGTAGTAGTATAATATCATGAAAATACACTCTTTTAAGCTCGTCAATTAATAAGGTCTGTCTAATATGTAATAATCGGGAGACCTTCATGAGCCTACTGACGATCACCCATACTATATCACTACATTAAGGGGGTCTCAGTAAGACTGTTAAAAAATATATTTTAAAATAGACCTATTTTTAGTTCAATGATTGTATAATCATGTATTCAATAGGTTTTAATTTAATTTCCTAATTATTTTTGTACCCAAAGAATAATTATATAAATATGTGTAAACCATGTTTTTCAAATTCAGTTAATCCTCTTCATTCCCACCATTCTAATGGATATATCATAACTATCGTATTAAATAATAATATTAATTTTTTCATTTATGCTAAATGTGGAGTATCATATATACTATCAAACATGGTGTTTCATTTTAAAAACTTAAGATGTTGCATTCTCACCCTTTTTTGGAAATTACGTGCTTATAATTTAAATTTGGGGTCAATAATTAATGTATGAATTTTCAAAATACCTTTATTGAAATCCCACATAAAAAAATGATTAACAAATATTCCACTTTAAAAGAAAGGAATGTATGAAGGTTACCTGAGATAAAAATTACTAGGGCTCTATGTAGAAAAACATAGATATATAAGTGAAAGATAACGATCATGTTCTAATAGAGAATATTAAAAAACATTGTTACTATAGGGTTAACAATCAAAAAGCTATATATTTGTGATGGGTTAAATGGTCCTTGACATCATAGTAGGAAAAGTTAACAGAATTGTTTTTAAATTAAGATCCTTTTCATAATGTTATAGAACTCATGTATGACATTGACTAAGAACATAAGGAAATATACTTATGCGTCCAGTTGGGTTTCATACTTTAATAAATTTCCACCACAAACTCATCTTTTTATGAAAACGATGAGTATTCAAGATGATTTTTTATGCTTGAAACACTATAATCAACTTCTAGATAATAAAATAATCTACAAAAGAATGCCTATATATTCATTATGTCTTGAAACATTAACCAAAACAAAAAATGTTAGGATACGATTAGATAATAACCCTAAAAGAATAAACCATTGTGTGATGAAAAACTACATCTAATCCCAAAAATTATAAATTAATACCCAAAGTTCAACATAGAAAATTTGATAAATAATTGTCCTTAAAATTCCTAAAAATAATAAAAACTATGATTGAAACCCAAAAATTAGAAGGATTTGATAACATAGTCTTAAATGATAAATTTTTACATTTATCTCCAAATAACATCAACCACTCTTAATGTCTCATACAAAAAATGTAATTTCTAAAATCACATATTCTTCATGGTAGGTTAATTATTTCCATAAATAACGTGAATCACCATAATCCCCGAATCAAAACATATATTCTTACAAAATAATATTCAACCATTAATCATAAAATAAAATGTCATAGTATTCTATTTTCCTTAGGCATATAGGGTTCCCAAAATAGTGAATGTCTTCCAAAAAAACATTTATCACTTAATTCCCAAATCATTTTCTAATTACATGGATATCCAATTAATAAAATATATGTTCCCAAAATCTACTTCTTATTATTCTATTACCTCATTTGACTAAAAATAAAACATCATACTAACCAGGGAATTCACATAGGCCAGTGGTAGGCTATACAAACTTGTCACCCTTTGGTTGTCGGTTCAAATCTCACGGCCCTGTAGGATGTGACGGGTTGTCACCTATCATGTCGGTTATTCATTTTATAAACCTATATAATTCTTATAAAGTTACAAAAATGGGATAAAATCATAAAAAATAACAATAACATATTTTTAATCTCAAGTTTTATCTCATGAATTTTATTTTTAATCTCAAAATTTAATATCCTATAATTACATTAAAATAAAATACCATATAAACATTAAAAGTTATCATACCATTATAATTATTTCCAAAAAAGAAAAAGATAATTATTAATTGAATAAAATTTTCACATAACCAACATCAGGGTTACACATACTAGAAAAAAGTCTTTTAAATTAATCACATCATCAAAAGATCGTTAATACTTTTAAAATTTTCATCATCCATATATCTAACATAAAACTAAAATTCATAAAATGTAGAAATATCAATCATTCATAATAATTCATGATTATTTAATCTTTATTTTACATATTATTACTTAATAATTATTTCCTACAAAAAAAAAATTATTCATATCCTAAGATTCAATAATGTCATAGCATGAGACAATAAATAATCCATACAATTCACAAGTAATATTCTATTTCTTCATCTTCAATTGGAATGAAATTAGGTATTTCTAAACATATATTTGTACGGTCTTACTGATCCCTTTCCCAAACTATCTTCATTGGATATTTATTTTCATAATTCTCATATCCCCATATTTAAAACATTCAATTGATAACTCTGAATGCAATTATTTCCCTTTCCTGGAGTCAAATGAATACTTCCTTTTTCATTAGAAGGATATTGCTTTATGACCTACATTACCACATCTATAACACCTTCCCATCCCTTTACAATATTTTAATTGGTTTTTAGTTCCAGATCCTTGACTCTTGTGTTGATTAATATGCTTACCTTTATGATCATTTTTACATGAACTTCCACAGGGATTTTTTTCTCACATATATAATGCATCTAAAAAATCAACAAGGTTGAAGTGGTTAATAATTACTCACAATAGTTGGTTTAGAATAACCATGAGAGTTCTCAATGCATATCCCATTGCATTTGTTTTATTTATCCAAGAACCACCACATTTTCCTTCACATCCATTTTTACTTTGGTGCTTTCTTGATATATTCATTTACTAAAACAAAAAAGTTCAGTGTGATTATATTAATAAAATCGTCATATAATATCTTATAAATAATATAAACACTAAGATATATTTATTTATTTTATCTCAAACACATTCAATTTATCTAAAATGACTATGAATATTTCTATTATGCTAACCGTTGTAGTTATATTTAACGTGGAACTTATGATTAAATATTACCCTAACGTCTAATGTTGTCTAAACTATCCGTTAATACAAACTATAAGGCCCCATATTTAACATTAAATAATATTTAGTTAAATAAAGAATTCATATTGATGATATTTTTTGGTTTAGAGTTTTAGAGAATTAGTTTATAACTATTACATAATAACTCAAATATTATAAAGAAGACACTTCTACTCAATATTCTTTTTCCACAAAATGAAACAATTTAAAAAAAATGATTTTTTTTCTTGATAAAAATATTCATATCATTCATCATGACTTATTCCTTTCTCTTACCCATTATTACACCATATGGAAAACATTTTAAAAACTTGGGATGAGCATAAAAAGATCTGTAAGGGATATAAAATAAAGAAATAAACCATTAATCCATGAATATTTAAAACTCGTGAAAACATGTTCACAAAATCATAATTTTCACCCATAAAAAATAAAATCTTTAACATACCTCATCAAATAATAATATTTATGAAAAAATTATTAAAAATCATTAATCATAAAGGTAACTTGTGGAATCCTTATTATACTTACATTGTATCATTAACAACTACATAGTGAGTAACCTTTTGGTTATATTTGGAATACCCATCAAAGTATATTACCAAAATCCCTTTGTAAAAACACAATTGTTTAACTTTGTCTCATTATTCAATGCATTGTAGAGATATCACGAGCTCACCCACACTTTGTTTATCATAAAACCACCCAGATACATAAACAATATCCAAAAACCTAAATATAATAATGACACATAAAACAAGAATAAAGGAAAATTAAAACTTCTATTTTGCAATCACAATATATTGTTTCATGATATTGATATAATCAATCCATTCTCAAAACCTTTTTGAATAAAAAAATACCTAAAAAAGGAATATTTTATTTATATTTCTTTTAAAAAAATTACGTCTTGTAGATGAATCCAAATACCAAATAATGGTCATGACGGTGGAAAATTCATTGTCACCATATATGTTAAAAAAACAAAACTTTTGTTTTTTAGTAAAATTATTCATATAAAAGGATTCGTTTTGAAAACAATTCAATGAAATTAAAATTCAAATGGGTTGATTATACACATTATAAAATGAAGGGGGTGTATAACTTCAAAGTATGACTTAATAAAAGGAGGTTTAGACAATGTCCCTTACCAAGATAATTTTATTTAAATAAATAGATCTATTATATGTATTCACAATAAATAAACATAAATCAAGTATAAATAAAAGATAATATATACAAAACTCATTTCTTACATAATCATATAATGAAAAAATCATGAAGTAGAAGTTTTACCCAAAGAATAGAAATTGGGTTATGAAATTCCCATACCACGTGAGAAACACTTGAATAAAAATAATTAAAGAATAAAATTTAAAAAAAAATTAAATAACATGATAATATTTTTATTCCTGATATAACATGTCAAAAGGGTTCTATATACACCTTATTGGATAATAAAGGTGCATATCATCAAGATATGCCCCAATGAAAAGATATTGAGATAAAGTCACTTAGAAAAATCATTTTTTAATAAAATAGATTGAATTTATGTATTCAACATAAAAAAACATAAATAAAGAATAAATAAAAGATAAGATATCCAAATTCTAATTTTCACATAATCATATCATGACATAATCACGATGTAGAAGTTTAACCCAATGAATGGAAATTGGGTTAAAAAATTCCCTCACCACTTGAGAAACACTTGAATTAAAATATTTAAATAATAAAATTTTAAAAAAATTAAATATCATAATAATATATTAATTCATGATATAACATGTCAAAAGGTATTTATATACACCTTATAGGATAATAAAGCTGTATAACATCAATATAAGCCTCAATGAAAGGAGATTGAGAGGAAGTCCTTTACCTTGAGTCTGACTTGTCTCGCTCATTGTTTATCTTCATAAATAATAAACATAGGTTACTTTAAAATTTATTTATAACATTTTCAAGTTTATTATTCATTTCATATCACTTATTTCCATTTTATGACAATTACATAATTATTTAATTTCATGTCGGATGTTTTGTCTATATTCGGTACTCGAATAAAAAATGAACATGGTATGATGCCAATAGTCTATGTGGTCACAAGTCCATAATCTATAGAATATAAAATATGATATAAATATATTATATATTAATTATATAAGTATTTATAATAATATTTTAAGATAAACTAAAAACATCATTCATGGAGATGGTATGCTGTATGTACACATGAACGCTATTTTCATTTTTCCTATCATATTGAAAGAACACAATTAATTGAAATATATGTAAATATATATAATATAATTTCAGTAGCATGAATATATCATTTATATCATATATCATTACTAAAAAATCCTTAATACATTCCATTTTATGTGTGAATGAGTCAGATCATTTTGAGGAGGCGGTAGTCCACACGTCCCCAAACAATGTTATGATATAACCACAATTTGGAAAGCATTAAGGCATGTTTAATATAACATTTAAAGAATATTAAATAGATTATAATATAAATATTAAAATATTATTTGACCAGAATAATTTTTTTAATACCATCCATAAAGGAGGTAATGGAAAAATAATAAAAACATTATTCACAGAGGCGATTAACTGTCATATCTTGGACAATGATTTCATTTATTTGAATAAGAGGATGTGAGAAATGAAATGGATATGAGATATTACATTAGAAAAAAAATTCTATACATGGTTATAGATTTATTATAAATTTATGGATGAAGTTGTTGATGATAAAGTTGGAAAATAAATGAAATTAAGAGAGGTAATTTCAGAAATTTACCTCTTGAATATCTCCTCCTTGAAAGACCATTGAGGACATATAATATGGTATTTTGGTGATAAAAGAAGAACTTGTATATGGGTAATGAGAGTAGGAGAGGTTTGGGTCTATATTTGACGAGCTACAAAGCTTTTAGGGTAGAAATGGGGATGTTAGATTTGTTGTTTATACTTGAAGAGAGGTGCATTCAGGTGATGAATTTATTGATTATTTTATATTAAAAGCTAACCGTATAGAGGTGGAATTAAATTTTATGACTTTGTCTTATAAATAATGTATAATATTATGGTTAGGTTCTCGTAACACCACAAACATCCTTTAAATTTTTTAGTTTTTACGTATGTTAAGCTTTTAACTTTTAATTTTATCCCTTGTCAAAATTTTACTTTTACTACGGTAAATAATTTTTTTAACTTGGTAAACTTTTTATACCTAAAATTGTAATTGAAATTAAAAAATTTATTTGGAACATATGATTCCAAATATATAATAAATTTTACCTAATTCAACTCACATAACTGGGAAAATATGATTTAAATTTAATTCGACATACAAAACTACGAAATGGGTTTTTTAAAATGAAACGTTCAAAATTTTGAAATTTTTTTATATCTAATATCAATTTGAAATTGATTGCAATGAAAAAAATTGGATTAAATGATAAAAAATTATCTAAATATACCATAAAAACTATTTAAATTTTACTTTAACAATATAAATAAATTATAAAAAAAGTAATTTTGAATTAAATCACTGTTTTTTTCACTATTCATTAAAATGTGAATTTTATCAGAAAAATACCAAAATTTTATCTAAACTAAAGTTTTATGTCCCAATTACAAATTTATATAACATATTAATGTATCAAAAAATATTTAAAATGGTTTCTCAACTAAAATAGGTAAAACATCATTTTTAGGAAAACACTCATTTTATCTATAAAATGTTATTTATTCTTATAAAGTCTAGAAAACACATAATATGAATTTTAAAAATTATATTGAATTTATATCTCATTAATTTAATCCAAAAATATTTATATTATTATTTTATAAATGTAATTATTCGAATTTAAATAGTTTTTCATAAAAACACATCCTTTATATTCAATTGGTTTTTATTAAATTTCTTAATTAATTTTTTAACCCAAGAATCATTATATAAACATGTATAAACCATGTTATCCTAATTAAGTTAATCCTTTTCATTCCCACCATTATAATTTCTATATGATAACTATCATATTTAATAGTAATATTATGTTTTTCATTTAAGATAAAAGTTGTGTATCGTGTCTGCTATCGAACATAGTATTCTCTTTTAATAACTCGAGATGTTACATAGGGAAATGAATCATAAAAATGGGTGAGCATATATTCTCATTAAGGTAAAATAATTGATATATCAACAAAACATGTGCATAAAGGTATGAGTAAAATTGAATAACATATGAAAATCATTCCCTTTCATATCATAGATCATAAAAATGAGTGACATGATAAATATTATTTGTTTATAAGACATTAATCTAAAGGGAATCAAATTACAGTATCCATGAGAGCATAACATTTGTATTAGTAGTAGATTTGTGGGATGTATAGAGTCATAGAAAACCTTGGGTAAAGGATACCCACAAAGATATTCATAACATGTCATTAATGGGATAACCACCCATGTACTTACTTTTGTATTGGGATAACCTATCGTTTGCTCTCATTTTTGGGATTGTGATAAACTTTTTGTACCCACTTGTTCAGGCATGGGATAACCTCCCATTTACCATCGAAGATCATAGAAAATTAATCATTATCCAATTAATTATAGGGATATATTGGTCTTACCCATAACATAATCTATAAATGTTTTTACCCAAATATAATAAAATGTTCTTCATATCATAACTCATGAAAAAAATGGGTTTTATAAACATTTCATCATAGTATAATCCATGGGAAAAAAACGAGTTTCACGAAAATCTCTTTATCATAATCATACACCTAAAGCATCCATAGAAAATAATAAGTATGGTATCATTAGATCACATCCATATTGAAACATAATAAACCATATTTTTTTCTTTTATTTATATAATTTTTTTTAAATATCATTAAAACATTATTGAGGAAAATAACCTTGCCATTTTAAAATCACTTTTTTAAAAGATAAAAGTTTCCAAATATTAAGGAAAATATTTTATTTGAAAGTAAATATTCAAAAATAAAAATTAATATTCAAATAATTTAGTGTTTATAAGAGTGGAAAATTCTATTCATGTGCTACATATTAAAATATGGATTTCGTTCCCATTTTTGGTAAAAAGTCGAAACTTCATCATTTATAAAATGAAAAAAACATTCATTTTAAACCATTATGTAAAAATTAAATCATGGGTAAAAATGTTTTTGAACAATCATTTGAAAATATTAAAAACCCCCTTCATAACCTTTTATAAAATATGGACATGGAAGAAAATTATTTTCAACTGAAGAGTGAAATAAGTCAATTTTTCTTCAAAATAATCTTTCAGTATCTTCAGTATGTAAAGGGATGAAAATGAAAGGAAAAAATTTATTCTCAATAAATAACTATAAGATAATAAAATTCAGTATTTTATTTATATTTATATAATTAAATTTTATTATAGGAAACTAAATCATAAGAAATCCCTATAAACAATGATATTGTAACATAAAACTTTTACAACTTTGGTAAGTTTTGAATCAAAACTACATTAAAGAAATTAAATTATTCAGATATGTATACACCATAATTTTTATGTGATTAATAATAAAATAAATTAAGTTGAAATATATATATACCATACAAAATAAATTAGTAGTGTATAAAGCATGTGTCCCACAATGGTTAAAGTGAGACAAAATTCCCTTAACTTAAGTCGTGACTTCCTTCGTACACATTAGAACATCCTATATAATGAATATAAGTTTATTATAAATCAATTACATAACTAAAATAATATATATATATATATATAAAAGAATATATTATTAACCATTGACCTTGTTTTCCAGTTTATTAATAATTCGTTGTTAAAATGGAATTTTGGGTAAAAATTGATTTATTTTTTATTTATGTTCTGGTTTAGTATTTTTGATCATTTTAATTTGATCCTTGTTTCATAATCTCAGGAATTTAAACCATGATATAAATAAAATATATATTAATTATAAATGTATTTTTATTATTCCATTAAATTTATATACTGATAATGAATTACACCAGTCATGGAGATGGTATGTCATGCGTATGCATAAATGGTATTTAAATTTTATTGATGGATGAAAATAAAGAAAGGTAAATATTAATTCAAAATTATAGAATCATTATTTATGTCATAAATATAAAATATATTCATTTACTAAATCTTGATTACCATCAAAATAAAAATAAAATAAAAAATGTATCACATCGCTTCATAGAGGTGGTATTCCACTCATACGAATGGGAAACATTATCGTTTCCCAAAATATTATAAGTTAATAAGGTATATGAGATATTATATATCCATATTTATATTAATTTCATTATTTTCATATATTAACATTAAATCAATCATTAATTATAATCATGACTGGATGTGATAGAAAACAGATTACATCAGTTTGTGAGGTGGTAGTTCACCGGACACACGATCTACGATTTCATTTCCCACTAGATAGATGGGAATAAATATGTAAGTCATTACATTAACAGAATAATATTTAGTCATATTTTATGTACTAATGTTATTATATTATCATCTTTTAAAAATATTTAATGTATTTAGAGGAATAAATCAAATGAAAAATCATTGTTAAGAACTACACCCTTCTTCATAGAACCCCTTTAAGAATACTGGTAATTCATTATTTGGAGGGTTTCCTAATAAAAATAAAAACTCTATGATATGGTATGGAATTATTTTTTAAATGTTTTTATGGATTTTCCAAAAAAAATTAATGTTTTTATATAAGGGTTGATGCGGTACACATTTATAATTTGGGGAGAGGACATACATGGAATTATTCAAAAGAAAAAGGTGTACCCACATTTTAATAATTATAAAAGGAACCAAAATGGATAATTATAAGAACATATATGCTATTAAGTCTAAATATGGCTATCTAGTGTGAGTTGGAAATTTTTTTATGTCATTTTACCCATTATCATTTTATTTTAAACCCACAGAAAATCTGTTTTAACCATAACTGTGATAATTAATTTTTCATTTCTCTAATATTTATTTTGACCAAATATTAAGTTTAAATTATTAAATAATATTTATTATTATAATTTAAAACATTCAATCCATTTTTTAAAATTCCATTCAGATAATTGGATATTTTCAATATAAAATTATACCTGCCGTCATGATGAAAAAGTTTTTTTCTAAAGAGAACATTTTCATATGTATAGAATGTTTTAATATTAAAATTAAATATTAAATTGATGAAAATGACATAAATTGGAAAAAAAATTATTTTTTAACTATTTTTTATATTAAAACCATCATAAATAAAATGTTTCTTGTAAATTATTTATATAAAAATTCATTTTTTAATAAAAAATAGTATTTTTTAATTATTCATTGAAAATTTAATCATTGTGGAAAATTTAAAAAAAACCACCCAAAGATAAATTTAACATCTAGATTTATAAAAGTTTGTTTATTTTTTCAAATAAATTTTCTACTATTATAAAATTTACATTAATTTTTTTTACAAAAATAAATGAAAACATTTTATAATAAAATAGTATTTTCCAAAAAATATTTGGACATTAAAAAAAGTACTTTTCTTGGAATATTATTTATTTATATAAAACCATTATAAATAATTTTTAAATTTTTTGTATTCATATTCCTTCCTCTAATTTTAATGACTTGGTTATAACCATCATGTTTAAATAATAATATTAATAGTATAATGTTGTTCTTTAAAACTCACTGTTGTGTGTAATTCAAGATATATAAGAAATTAAATTTATTCAAAAAAAATATGTCATAAAAATCAGTGAGTTACAATCATGTTCATTATACTGAATCTATTTTGAATATATGAACTAAACTTCCTCAAAACACACAACATGGACTTAACTGATTCAATATTTAAATATGTCAATAAAATCAAAGAAGATAAATGATATAACAAAAAGTTATTAAATATGGAAATGGTTATTAATAAATTAGATAATTGATATAAATTTTTTATACACTATTAAAACCACATGCATGGATATTTTGGACACAAGGTAAGTGTTTCTCATCACACATTTATTTCTATGAAACATATTCGATATTCACCACATATTTTTATTGTGTGGTGTATATAGTTCCCATGAATTAATTTTATGATTATTTTCTGGAAAATTATTTGGATTTATGAATTCATACGAGGATCTCTCTTTCATACTGTTTTGATCTAGATATTAACAAAGCAGTATGTGATTTCATCTTAATTTTCCCTAATTTAGGTATATTTTATTATTAAGCAGCTAATTTATTTTATATAGTTGATATAATAACCCTTTTACAACTTATATAATGAATAATTAATACTTCCTGGTATTTTAAGTTGTTATTTGAATTATTTAATCCAAGGGTGTTTGAAATGAAATTTACCAAGTGGTAAGGGGTTTTATAACTCAATTTCCATTCATTGGGTTATATTACTTTTTATTATCTTCGATATACTTTGATTAAGTGTTAAATGACATATAATTTAATTATATTTATTTCCCTATTATTATTTATGTATTTTAATTTGTTACACTTAATTTATTCGTTGTGTAACTCTCAATTCAACGATATGATCATTATAGGGTTTATTCATCTCCACTTCCCCTTACCTGAGACATATGTTTAATGATATGAGCTTATCTTTATTTATATAGTGTTATTACTTCCCATTTTAAATTTTATATCATGAATAAAATTAATTTCGTGATTTGTAATTTTTTTTATGTTATTCCCTCACAGAGCTTACAATTTTAAATTCAACAAAGTGTCAAAGGCTTTAGGTAATAATCTATTTTTTCATTTAATGAATGTTTATATTCAATGTTCATTTAGAAGAAATCATATGTTCTTATTTTCTTAAACCACATACCTTTTCTTGTATTTTTGTTATGAATGTTTTTGACATGCTTAATTTCCTTTTACATAATTATTAATTAAAAAACATTAATCAAGTCCTTTGAAAGTGGGGTTGGCCTTCTATGTTCTTTTAGATCAGAAATATTTCACTTCCATATCGATGTTTTCTAAAAAAAATTCATAAATTTTCTTTTCTAAAAATAAATTATTTGTTAAATCTATTTTACATAGACTTTTACCTTATTTTAAATGTTTTTAAGAATAAAATTCTTAATATTTTCCAAATGGGTAACTTCTCTCTCCCTTTACAAAATTTTTTAGAAAAATGTTTATTTTTAAAATTTACATCATGAGAAAGTTTTCCTATCATCAAGACCATTATTTTATTTAAGGATTCCTTTATATTTTTCTCAAGGTTCTTTTCAAATAAAATTTTTTTCACAAAATTTTTTGAATTTTGAGTTTTTAAAATTAATTTTCAGAGTGAAAATATTATTTTTCTAAATAATGTTTTTTAATTATATTTTAATTTTTCTAAATAATTTTAATTTCATGGTAAAAAAAACAAACACATTTATGGAATAAAATAAAATAATTGTTAGAAATTTCTGAAATAATGAATTATATTATAACCATTTTTATGAAGGGGAAGAAAATCAATAAGGAGGTCTTCTGGCTAAGTGATGTCATAGATGACCCCATTATTAGAAATCACAACTGTAAATATGTTGACTTCACAAAATTAATTCATAATGATATTATTGATCTCCATATGTGAGTGAAAGTTATCCATCCATTGAGTTCTGAGTGGCCTCACAAAATTCACTATGCCATTCTATAAAGCTTGCATGATGGTGGTTGAATCAATTTAAATCTAGGTATTTTTCAATCCTTTTTTCCCTTGTGAAGGTTGTTGAATGAATAACAATTAAAAAATTTTCTTCCAAAGATTAGCCAAAGCCACAGGTTCCATAGAAGAATCCAAGAGGCTTCCCAAGGTGGTTCATGTACACTGATCTGAATCTTGAGGGGGCTAGGTTACATTTAAAAATTCAAAAATATTTACTTTAATCCATCCTAGGAGTGGAAATTTACAAAATACTTAAATGGTACAAAGAGGATGACTATAAATCCCCTCAACAATGAGGCACTACAAGATAATGAAATCAGAAAGAGAATTGTTGCATTGCCTATGCTGAATTTTGGAAGATTTACATATAGTAGCAAGTATCCTCACTCATCCTACATGAAGATTAAATGAGCTACTGTGATTGAAATAATCATTTCTTTAATAGAAAATCACATGAATAAGATCAACAAATTAAACTATAAAAAGCTTATTAATCTAGTGAAAGGCATCAGAAGTAGCACAACACAGATTTTGAGAGCTGAGTGAATACAAAAGTAACCATCTATAAACAAAGAGATCAATTATATATTTCTAAATATTAGTATAATTATAACATAAAAGAAAAATGTGGTTAGTGTCTTCTCTATAAAGATTGGATATGCTACATTTATAGAAAAGTTAAACCCTAGATGGTTAGGGAAAAGTATGAGTCGGGACATTGTTGTGAGAAATTATCTAAAAAATACTTAGTCTTGAAGGTTTTATCCAAGTGTATCAATTTTTTTAACCATGATAAATTATTATCGATATTTCTAAAATAGTTGTTTTGAAAATATTTTGATTCAAGCATGTCATTGTGAGCAAGTCCCCAAAATAATAAGTCCTCAATGGTAGTGAAGGGACAATTATCAATGACATGATTAACATTATCAAGAATATAAAAAATAAGATAATTCAATAATTATTTAATAGAATCATTAGTGTTCTTGGGTAAATGATTGGGATCAACCACAAAAATCAAAGGATCACTAGACCAATTATCTAACCCAAAATTAATAGAAGAGTATTTAGAAACACTACTACAAATATGACCTTTATCAGCAATAGAAAAGGGGATTAATAGTGAAAGAAATAACTTTTAATTATGTTGAAGATAGGGGTTCCCACTGATAAAGTCCCCTTTTATCAGTGCTAAAAGAAAGCACTGATAAAAGGTGTCTTTTATCAGTTCTAAAAAAAGTGCTGAAAGAAAGGTCATTTATCAACGCTTTTTTTAGCAATGATAAAAGTGAAAAAAAATATTAAAAATGTTAAAAAGAATATATAAAGCAGGGGGAGCTTTAACAGAACTTGACCCCCCCCCCCCCCTTTATTAGCACTAGGTAGATCCCCCTCCCTCTCATCGGATGATTCCCTTGCCCACACAACCCCCTCCCACTTGAATGTGCACCCTTGCTTCTACCAGAACTCGAACTCACAACCTCCCCCCTTGCACGCCTGCACCTTTACCACTAATCAATATTGTTTTTTTCTCTGTTTCAGGATATATCTATATATATAGTTATATTTATTCGTATATTAATATAGATTCATATTAATATAAATATATTAAGTTGTATTAATACATACGTATTTATTCATATATTAATATATATATATATATAATTACTTATAATTTTTTATCTATATATTTATTTGTATATTAATATATATTTATAATATTAATTTTAATTACATATATAAAATATGTTTTTTATGTGTGTTTATAAATAAATCAATACATACATCATATATATATACAACACACACAGAAACACAGATACACACAATATATATATATATATATGAATAAATACATATATATATATATGTGTGTGTGTGTGTGTGTGTATCTAAAAAGACATATAATGTTAATACGACCATAACTTCTAATCCATAAGTCCATTTCAACATCAAAACTAGTCAAATCAAATAAAATGAAACAATATTTGATATGATATGTGGTACAGGCCTAGAGGACATTCAGATCAGAAGTTATAGCAGTTTGAATGTTAAAAAACTGGGGTATGCAGACTAAAAACTTAGATTTGGAGGCCTTATAGACCTTTTTTGGTCTCTAAAAATGTGAATGAAGGTTCTATTTAATCACTTGCGCATAGAGCTCATTGCAGGCTATGATTTGATATGTCGTAGAGCTCAAACAAACACCCTGATCAAAAGTTATGGCCGTTTGAAGGATGAGTTACATTTTCAACTTATTTTAGATCTTTAATTATTATTTTTTTGATTTGTTGGGTCTTCAAATTGTTATTAATTGATTATTAGTTGATGATAATTAGAAAATTATTAATTAATAATATTTTTTAAAAATATTTTAAAGCCATTTTCTCTAAATTTCTTTTATATTAAATTTAATATTATATTTATACTTATCTAAAACAAATTTAAAAATATATATTATATGTATATCAATATAAATATATTTATATATCAATATATTATTTTTCATGAAAAAGTATTCTTTTGAAATATATACTTTATCAGTGCTAGGAAAAAGCAATGATAAATCCCCCCATTTATCAGCGCTAAAAAAAAATATTGATAAAGGGGCCCCCATTTAACAGCGCTAGTAAATGGGGAGACTTTATCAGGGCTAAAAAAATCATTGATAAATGGTCACTTTTAACAGTGTTTTTTTAGCGCTGATGAAGGCACCCCCTTTATTAGTGATTTTTTTAGCTCTGATAAAGGGTGGCGCTGCGAAAAACCAGTTTTGTGGTAGTGAAACCATATATCTATAATTTCACATAAAATAGGAGAGGTCTTGTTTAATAGACAACCGATAGAGGAGTCCATGTGATTTAGGTTACCATTCTATAGCTTTTCAATGAATTTATTTTTAAGGAAAGTCAGAGGAATGGAGTCATTATTAAGTAAATTCAAATTATGAATAGATTTTAAGGGATCCTTGAAAAGGTTTTGGTTTCTATTTCTAAGACCAACCATATTTAGGGGTTCACAATATTTTGACCAAAGGATAGTTACTAATTTTTTTTGGCAGTGCTTCCACTCAACACAGAATTTTTAATATAGATATTAATTCTATTGAGAATGACAATTGGTCTTTTATATATCATAAAAGAGTGAACAATTTAAGAGACAATTATAGATTTGACAAGTAAAATTCTACATGCCATAGATAAGGATTTTACCTTTCAAGAAGAAAGTTGATTTTAAATTGAGTAGCAAATCCTAGAGAAGTATCTACTTTTAGGTCTTCTAAAATATATAGGAACACCAAGGTGGGTGAAAGTGAAGGATCCTTCTCTTATTTTTATATTATTAAAAATGTTGTCTTCTCTATTTTTTTGGGAACCATTTTCTATAAAAAATAAAGTATTTTTCCCAGCATATGGATTGACAAGATATTTCATTATAATGAGATAGATCATCCTCAAGATTTTGAATATTTCTTTTACCTCCTTGAAAGTTTGGTATTTTTCAGCGATGATCCATTTTTTTGACAAATAGAAAAAAAATATTAAATTGTAATAAAAAAACAAATTTTTTGATAATTTATTTATATATTTAAATTATATTTTAAATTGTTATTTAAATATAATAAGTTCAATATTACATCTATAAAACCAATTTAGGTCATTTTAATCAATTTAAATTTGATATTAGATATAAAAATATTTCAAACCTTTTAACATTTCACTTTAAAAACTATCTTTTTCGTTGGTTCTTTGAAATTAGTTTTAAATATTATTTTTTTAATTATTTGAATTGATTTTTTTTAAATTTGGGATGCATATTTGTAATATAAATTTGAAAATTAAGTTATAAGGTCATTTATATTTTTATTTATAAAAAAATTACCTTGGTAAATTCATTGATCTACCATGTTATAAGTAAAATAATGAAAATGGTTAAAGTTAAAAGGTAAAGGCTTAAATGGAAAAAAATATGTAATGGGTGTTTGATGTGTTTATCGACCATAACCAGAATTTAAAATATTAACTATTATCCAAATTCATGGAAATTAATTCCACCTCAATGTGTTTTTCTTTAATTATAAAATAAGAATTCTCTAATCACTTAAAACCATCTCTCCTCAAGTATAAATAATACCCCTCACCACCCATTTGTCCTCACACTCCATGAAAATCCCAAAATATCTAGCAATCCATCCCTTACTCACTCTACCCTCTTTGATGTTCTTATGGTTTCACTCAAATACAATTTCCATGGTTTTTAAGGGATCCTTCGTGGAGGTGATATTAAAGAGGTAATTTTCTCAAATAACCTCTCTTAATTTATTTTCTTCTTCTAAATTATCTTCACCACTTTCATCAATCAAGTCATGATAACTCAATAATCATATATATACTAGAGTTTCATTTTTATAATGGAATATTTTATGTCTATCTCTTTTATTACCTCCTATTATTCAAAGAAACAGAACTATCGTCCAAATTATATCTATTAATTGCATCTGTAAATAATGATTTTATTCATTTTCCATTACCACCTTCATGGATAGTAATTATAATATGATTCATATTAAATTAGATTTAAATATGTTTTTTATAACTTATATCATTTTCTAGAACTAATATACACATATAATATTAAATAAGACGAAACGAGAGTTCTGTTTGTAAAAACAACCAAAAAAATAAACATTTATCATTATTATTTTATAAAATGAATCATCATCATGTAAGAAATAAAAATGATAAATGGGACTATTTAAAATTATGAGGTTTAATTAATATCATTTCATTCCAATTCTTATTTTTTCCCATTTTACAAGGACTTCCATAATTATACACAAATGAACTGATTATGAAATAATGAAACGAACACACCTAAAACAATGAAAATAAAGAAATATTATATGTATTTATATCAAATATAAAAAATGTATTATTTTTATTTATTCTCACTTCAAAGATATGATACATGTAAGGTATTTTTTTAAAAAAAATACTCTTTTAAAGTTCCTTTTCCAAAACAAATGTTTTTATTACATATACATAATAAATAGAAATTCTAGATTTCATGTTTTTTTAACATTATTAAATTTTACATGTTTAGAATTTTATTTTCAAATAATTTTTTTCAATTATTCGTTCATGCCTTTGTAAAAAAATGAAAAGTGATTTCAAAATAAAAAAATTATTTTCCTAAATAATGTTTCATTTATGAAAGAGTTATGTGATATGATTATGTTATGTTTCTTGGGAATTATTAATGGATATGGGTGGTTCTATAATAAAATGACGGCAGTTGATCCTATTATATATCTCTAATACATTGGGTAATGGGATGGGGTTAACTGATTAGGTTTCTCCTAATATATTATAAGAATAATACTATGGTGATTATTCCAAATGTAACTTTGATGGTTACCACCTGTTTAGTGAGAGATCTACAACATTTGTAAAAGTGATATAGAAAATTATGTACCTTGTTAAATAATTATCTTGTATATTCTTTAATATGAGTCATCATGAAAATCTATTGATTTTCAAAAGGTAACATATTGAACTTTTTGAAAATATGATTTATTTTTTTCGAATAAAAAGGTATGTTTTTAAGATAACATTTTTATTAATTTTCACTAGACTAACAGTTTTTGTTATCTTATTGTCCCTTACTGAGATTTCATGCTCATTCTTAGTTTTAATTTGTTTTTATAGTATATAATGGAGAATAGAGACAAGTATGAGATAAAGATGAAAATTGTGAAGATTGAACATGGAAAGAAATCGTGTTTTATTTTTTAAAAATAAAAAATGGATATTGAGTAGAAGTTTCTAATTTTTAATATTTGAGTTTTTATGTATGGGTTATGACCTAATTCTCTAAAAAACTTAAAAGAACCTTAGAAATGAAATAATTTTAAATTTAGTATAAAATCACAAGAATATAATTTTTTTATGATCATGTCCTTATAGTTGGTATCAAATGATTGTTTATATAAATTTAGAAGATAGGATAATTTTAATAGAATACCAAAAAATTATTTTTTTTATGTTAATGATGAAATATCCTTGGAATATCACCCTATTTATTCATCTAATAAATGTATGTTATGAATGGTTTTCGGTAGAGTAAATAGGGAAGTTGTGGTCCTAAGGAATCGGCGGGAAAACATCCTTCCAAATCTATATCCTAATATGATTGGAATCGGAACAGAATAGTTTATCATTATGATGGATTAGTTGACAAAGGATACAAAACTTGTTGTCATCCATGTATGATATTGGTTAGAAAAATCATAAAGGAATATGTCAGTAGTGGATCATTTTATGAGGCAACATCCACTAGGAATTATTGGGTATTCTAACCCAGTGGTAAATGAATGGTGGATTAAATCCGAAAAAACATATTTTTGATGTCATGGGGTCCTAATACAAACCAAATTTTATTCTTTCTATTTACCATTTTGACAGTGAATTCAATTAGTGGTGGTTTATGGTCGAGAATATCAGGGATAATGAGGACACTGATGTTTTAGAATGGGATGAATTCAAAAATATTTCTTGAGAAATATTTTACTAAGGAAATTTGACTTAATATGGAAAAATATATCATTTAATAGAGGAAGGAGGAGGATTCAGTGGCTACATATGAAGAAAAATTCACTTTTTTGGTAAGGTATGCTCCATATTTTATCTGGTAACGTGATAATAAAATCAATCATTTTTACTCATAAATGAAGCCAAAACATCATAGGGAATTGGATTATAATGAATGAAAAAATTTTAAACAAAATTTTCAATGTGTCGAGAAGGTGGAAATGGAGTTTTCTTAAGACTGTGTGCTCTTCAAAAAAAAAATGGTCAAGGTGGCAGGAAAAGGTGAATAATGCATCAAATATATTTGATGGAAATAAAATTAAGTTTTCAGTTTGTGAGAATTGTGTGTAAAACCCATACTCAGAAATTCGCTTAGAAGTATTGTATGTGTTTATAATATGGTAGGTTTGGTAATATGGATCATCATTTTAATGAAAAGTATCATAGTAATGGTAAGATAGATTCAGATATACATTAAATAAAATATTTTCAATTTTATGACATGGGAATTTATGAAAATAAGTGTTTGGAGAGGAAACTGAATGATGGGAAGCGGCAGACTATAATCATAAAGGTGTGGTGAAATAATTTGAAACTACTTCAGGATATATTGGGCCACCAAACAATGTGTTATTAGGTAAATTGTTTGTTTATTCATATTTTGAGGATGTATTATTTTCTTTGGGGTATACCAATTTATTTATTTCTGATAAATTTTCTGGAAAAGTAGAAATTCAACCCCAAGAAATGAATCCATGACCGATGGTAAAAATTCTAGGAAAATTGTTTTAGATAAAATGAAATTATAATAATATTCTGAGCATTGTTTTTGGATGGAATTTACCTACAAACCATGTTGTTTTTTCCTAATAGTTTTAGATGTTTTCTGGGTATCGATTGGATTTTTGTTACCATACTAAGATAGATTGTAGAGCTAGAGATATTTTATTTCAAAAAGTGTTTTGTTTTTTATACAAGAATGAACCCATACTATTGATAACATGTCAAGAAGCTAAGAAACAATTAAAATACTTATATGAATTTTATCTTGAATATATTGTTGAAAACAACAGAACAGTTCAAATTAATGATGTCTTAGTGGTAAATGAGTACCTATATGTTTTTCTTAATGAGTTTTCTAGTATTATACCTAATTGGGATGTTGAATTTACTATTGAATTAGTTCTTGATTCTAATCCAATTTCAAAACCATCTTATTGAATAGCTCATGTAGAATTTATAGAATTGAAAAAAAATTATAAGAGTTTCAAGGTAATGGTTTTATTCAACCCAGAACATAACCATGGAGAGCTCCTACTTTATTTCATAAAAATAATGATAGCTCTATAAGGATTTGAATTAATTATAGATATTTGAATAACATTACAGTTAATAATAAGTATCCAATTACTCATATCAATTACTTTTTTTATCAGCTCTAGATATCTTAGTATTTTTCAAATATTGAAGTAAGGTTTGGGTCCATCAACTAAAGGTGAACTAGGATGATATTCTGAAGATAATATTTCAGATGATATATGGGCAATATGAATTTTTAGTTATGCCCTTTTCGTTAACTAATGCACCTACAATATATATGAATCTTATAAATATATTCTTAGAACTGTTTTTGGATCAGTTTTTTGTTATTCTTATTAATGAAATATTAGTTTATTAAAAAATTTATGTAGATCATGAAAAATATATAAGGATTTTTCTAGAAACCAATAAAGAAAATAAGTTATATAAAAAATTTAGAAAATGTGAATTTTGGTTACAACAAATTTTATTGCTTGGGTACATTGTAAGTAAAGTTGGAATTATAGTTGATCATACCAAAACAAAAGTGGTTGATTAATATCCAAGACCAAAAAATGTAACTGAGATTCATATTTTTCTTGGATTATCATGCTATTGCCGTCTATTTTCTGAAAAATTTAAATAGTTATCTTTACCACTAACTATGTTAACCTAAAATGGATTTTAATATATTTGGACAAAAGAATATGATGACTATTTTCTAAAATTGAAAATAATATTGGTAAATTCTAAAAAAAATTCCCTGAGTTCTAGAAATGGTAAATTTTTCATTTACTGTGATACTAAATTTAAAGTACATTGTTATGTCCTAATAAATAATGATCATATAATTGATTAATATTTAAGTCAATTGAAAACTGTTGAGATAAATTACCCTAAAAAAGATTTAGACTAAACTGTTGTTTTATTTTTCATTAAAAATTTAGAGATATCATTTTTATGTAGTAAAGTGTCAAATAAATACTCGTAAAAAAAGATTGAAGTATATATTCCCTTAAAAATAATTGAACATTAGATAGAGGAGATGGCTATAACTGATCAATGATTAATATTTCACAATTCATTAACATCCTAGAAAATAAAAAAATTGGTTGATTCTTTGAGTTGAAAAATTAATTCCACATTAACCATATTACATTAAGAACATGACCCCTTGGTTAATGATTTGATGAATTCTTTCGTGGAATTTGTTGTTGTAAGAAATTAAACTTTTTTCTTCAGGTTTAAATTCAATCATATCTATCAGAAAGAATTATGCAAGTGAATAATGAAGATAGTGAGTTATATAAAATGGTGAAATTGGTTAAAAGGGTAAGTTCTCTGAAATTACCATTGATAACTTTTTTTGAGATTTGGGAAGATATTTTGTGTGGCTTATGACGAATATTTAAATAAAGAGTTATTAAGTGAAGCTTATAGTTATTTATTTTCAGTTTAACCTAACAACACTAGATGTAATGAGAACTTTGAGAGTATTACTAGTGGGATGGAATGAAAAGAGATATTTCTAACATTATCATGAAATTTTGGAATTATTAGCAGGTTAAAGTAAATAATAGTCACCAAACGGGATGCTTCAACCATTTCCAGTACCAAAGTATAAATAGGAGAATATATCCATGAATTTTGGGGTAGTATTTACAAATAACTGTTAATGTAATAATGTTAATGGGTTATTGTGGGTCAATTATATAAATCTTCACATTTACTCCCTATTAAATACACTCTATCTCTTGATAAACTTTCTCAAGTGTACCTTAAAGGTATAGTCATGTTACATGGATTTTCTATCTTCATTGTTTATGATTATGAACACAGATACACTATAACTTTTTTAAAGGCCTTCAGAAGTCAATGGGTACTGAATTAAATTTCATTAAGGCTTTTTATCCTTAATTAGATGGACAGTCTGAGGGAAAAATTCAACCCTTGAAAGATGTAATTCAATTTTTTTCAATGGATTACCAGGGAAGTTTTTATCTACATATTTCTTTTGTTTAGTTTTCTTATAAAAATATTTTTCATGCCAGTATACATATGACACCATTAAAAGAATTATATGGAAAGATATGGTGACACCATCTTTTTAGGATGATGTTGGGGAAAGGAAGTTCATGGGGCCAAAGTTGGTAGAGGAAACAACATATAAAGTTTGGTTGATCCTGTGACACATAAGGAAATATCACAGTAGGAAAAAAAATATATAGATAACCAAAGGAAGGATTTTATTTTGAGGTAGGTGATCACGTATTTCTTAAAGTTTCTCCGTAGAAAAGTGTTATTTGTTTTGGTAAGAAGCGGAAGTTTAATCCACGGTTTATTAGACCATATGAAATTCTTGAAAATTTTGGATCTGTTTCCTACCAAGTGGATTTCCCATAAATTTATCCCGGGTACACAAAATATTTCCTTTCTCAATGTTAAGGAAATATGTTCTGGATTTATCTCATTTTTTGAGCCCTAAAGTATTTCAATTGAAAGAGAACCTTTCTTATGAGAAATAACATGTCCATATTCTTGACACTAGAGAGAATGTGTTTCAAAAAAGGTAATTCACCATGATATGATTTTGTGGAGAAACCCTATGGTTGAAGAAGAAACATGAGAGTCTGAAAATTATATGAGGTAAAAGTATCACCACATGTCTATCAAGTGAATAAGATTTTAAGGATGTGATTTCTAGAAGTGCGGGAGAATGTAACAACCTAAGAATCGATAGAATATTTTTTTTTAAAATTTATTAGTATTCTTAAATTAAATTAATCACTTTTAGTGAAATATATTAATTAATTTTATATTTTATATTTTAAAGAAAATGTTTCTAAATTCACTTAATAAGTTTGACATTCTTAAGATAAAAATAAATCCAATTTTAAAAATAAAAAGATATATTTTCATAAAAGGAAATTTTTTTACCTTTTAATGACGCACCTATTTTAAAACTAAATTTTAACAACTGAATATTTTTTTTACAAAATAAAATGATTTTTTGAAATTGAAATATAAATATTTGTTTAGGGTGAATGTTTATTATTTTTTGATGATGTTTTATTTTTTTAATGAATAGTGAAAAATATATAATTTCAATTGAAAATTTCATTTTCTTCTAATTTATTTATATATATAAAATATATTTTAAATTTTTTAAAGTATGATTATTTCAATTATACATCAATAAAAACCAATTTAGGTAATTGAAATAAATTTCACATTGAAATTGGAGATAAAAACTTTTCAAACTCATAAACTTTTCACTTTAAAAACCTTTTTTTTATTTTTTTTAGTGAGATTAATTTTAATTCTGATTTTTAAAATACTGTGAATTGAATATGGTAAAGTGGAATATATATTTTTAATCATAATTATGAAATTAAATTTTACGTTCATTTCCATTTTTATTTATAAAAAATTTATCACGGTAAAAAAATATTCACTGCAGTATAGTTAAAATAATGAAAAGTGTTAAAGTGAAAAGGTAAGGGCTTAAAATGACTAAAAAATATAACATTTAATGAGTGCATGATGTAATTATAAAAACTAACCAGACATAAATTTTTTAATTATCATCCAATTTCATGGAAATTAATTCAAACTCAATTTGGTTGGGTTTAATTATAAAATAACATTATTGAGTCACTTAAAACCACCATCCTCCAACATAAATAACACCCCTCACCACCTCATTTACCCTCACAAGATTTTAAGATCCAAAAATCTCTACCAAAACCTATCCTCGTCACTCTTACCATTTCCTAGTTATGTTGGTCTTGACCAATACAATTTCCATATCCATTAAAGGATCCTTTAAGGAGGTGATATTCAAGAGGGAATTTTCTCAAAGCACCTCTCCTAATTTCTTTTCATTTTCAACTTTATCCTAAACTCCATTATATATAAAGACATGAAAAAACAAAAAAAAATTTATATACTGATGTTTTATGTTTATAATGTATTATATTACATCCATCCCTTTTATTACCTCCTCTTATTCAAGGAAACGAGACTATTGTGCAAATGTTTTCAGTTAATCGTCTCTAAGAATAATGATTTTTTTTTGTTTTCCATTACTACCTTCTTGGATGGTTATAAAAATTATAATTCTAGTAAAATAAGATTTAATTAGGTTTATTATAACATTTTCCATGTTCTATAATAAATATACACATATAATATTAAATAAGAGAAAACTTGTTCATAGTGTTCAGAAAAATCTCCAAAATAAACTAAAAATTTCTCTTTAATATTTTATCAAATGAACCAACATCATATAAGAAATAAAAATCATAAATGGGACTATTTAAACTTATGTATTTGAATTAATATCATTTCCTTCTACTTATGTTGTATTATTTCCATTTTAAAAGAACATATATAATTATGCACAAATGAACTGTTTATGAAACCTTGAAATGAACACACCTGAATCCATAAAAATAATGAAATATTATTAATTAAGGGGTTATAATATGTTATAAAATCCTCAAATAATGTATTATGAATACTAATATAGTTTCTAAATTAATTAATAACATTATTTAAACCATTATACATGAGTTTTGAACACGTTTTATGGATGTTGAACGTGTGGTAAGAAAATTCATAACCCAATTTCTATTCTTTGGGATAAAATTAAAATTCTTTTATAATGTCTTTAAAAGATTAGTTGTGAAATGAATTTTGAGTTTATTATGTTGTAATTATAATTTTTTATGTGTATTTATAGTTAATATACATAATCTATTCTTTTTATTTATTCTCACATCAAATATATGATATTTGTAAATGAATTTATTTTAAAAATACCCTTTTAACGTTCGTCTTAAAAAAAATTAATTGCATATACAGAATAAATTAAATTTCCCACATTCATTTTACTTTAATGTTTTTAATAGTCCTTTAAAAGTTCAAAATTTTATTTTTAAGTAAATTATTTTCATTTATGAGTGTGCGTCCTTGTAAAAAATGTAAAGTTATTTTAAATTTTAAAAGTTATTTTCCTCAAGAATGTTTCTTTTATAAAATATATATGTGTTATTCTTATTTTATGGTTATTGGGGAGTTTTTATGAGGATAGGTGGTTATATGATAAATTTAGGGTGGGTGACCCTATTATAGCTCTCCAATGGATTGGGTATTGGGGAAGAGTTAACCGATTATGTTTCTTCTGAGAGATTATAGGAATAATACTGTAGTGATTTTTCCAAAGGCAACTATGATGGTTACCCCATGTGTAGATGAGAGAGATTAAAAATTTGTAAGATTTATGTGTAAAATTATTTTACATGTTATATAATTATCTTTTATATGATTTATTATGAGTTTTCATGAAAATATACTGATTTTTAAAAGGTATGATAATGATCTTTTTGAAAAGATGGTTTAATTTTCCAAATAAAAAAAATTTGAATTTTTTTATGGATTTTCCCTGGACTGATAATTTTCATTATTTTATTACCTATTACAGGTATTTTGTGATCATACCATGTATTATATTATTTCTCATAGGATATATAGGATAATTGATTCAAGGATGAGATCCAGCAAAAAAATATGAAGATTGAACATGAAAATAAATCATGCTTTATTTAAAAAATTAAAAAAAATTGATATTGGTTTAAATTATCTACTTTGTAATATATTTTATGTATGATTTAGGATGTAATTATAAAAAATACAAATTGAAAATATCCTCGGAGATTTAATAATGTGAATTTTAGTATAAAATCACTTGAATATGTAATGTTTATGGTTGGGTCACTATAATTGTGGATTTCTATGAATCCTTTATTTTTAAAATAGTTATTCCATGACACGTGTATTTTGATATAGGTTTTATGTGTATGAGTTCTCTTATGTTATTATCATTCACCATGATTATATTGTTGTACCCTTATTCTTTTCTGATTCTCACTGATGTAAAATGATAATGCTTACTTTTACCCTTTCTAAGCATTTTATCTCACCCTTATTATGTTTCTTATTCTCTAGCTTATGATTAATGATGCTAACTGATTCATTTAAAAAAAGTTTCATATGAAATGGATTTTTTGGTGGATGTTTATGGCTTAATAAGGAATATGAAAAGATGGGAATAGTGGGAAAGATAATATAATTAATTCATGGGTATGGATTATTTAAGAGTTTTACCAAATTATTTTAAATACTAAAACAAAAATCTCCTTTGTTATCTGAGTTATCTAATATATAATTTTTTTGTTGTATGTTTTGGATGGAAAAAACCAAGTCACATTCATTGGTATCAAATCTATAAATGTAAAGCTCTTTTAACACCTAATTTAGAAGTGCAGGTTTTGGATTCTTATGTGTTACCTCCATATGATTTTAGAGTTTTACTCATATTTAATGATCAAGTCATTGAACTTATTGGACCATAAATTTCATTTCCCATTATTTATTTTAGAGTAATGATGTGTAAAGACTCTATCAAACTATATAGTCAGTGAGGAATTTTCATGAATCGTGAAATGAAACTTGGGAGGATGACCAAGTGTTTTCTACCATGAAATCGGTTACTCAATATTTTTTTCACATCAATCCTAACCTATTAAATATTTACACTGAAATTAATAAAAAATTATTAGAAATAATAAAAATGGTTAATGTGTGAAATATATTCAAGGTATGGAAAAGAAATTGAAAACAAGCATTGAAAATACTTTGATAATTCTCCCATAAACTCTATCATAGAATTATATTGGTAAAATAAAACCCCTTACAAACATAATAAGTATATAAAGACCTAAAATCAATCATTATACTCTGGTGTGTTTAGCTTGGAAGGGACAACAATTATCATTGTAGTGCTAAACTCACCATTCCATTGAGACAAAGGAAAATTGGTCACTCCTAGAGTAATCCCCACTCCCCAGAACCCTATGATTAATAGGTAAATATCACTGTGGAATTATGTTCAAACCAAAGAAAGTGAAGGTTTTGATAAAAATAATCAATCACCATGAAACCCATCTAGTTATAATATGAAAACACATGGATATAATGATAAAATAATTAGAGATATTAAAATATAAACTTATTAAAATTTAAAATAGGTTATAGGGAAAATTATCCTCATCTAGGATAAGACATACTATAACCACATCATTGGTTCTTAAAATAAGAATAAAGAAAAAAACTAGTGCTTGTTTTCCTATTATCGTTAAGGTTACAAACGTATTTTTTTCACAATTACATTTCTAATATTTATTAAGGTTTTAATATTACCCCAATAACTCCCATTAATCACCATATCATTCCATGTTTAAGGTCATATTCTTTCCATGTGGCCATCTTTCTGCAACTTCTTCCCCTCTCGTCAAACAAGTCACACAATCTATAGTTCCACTCATTAAATGTATAACAACCTTGTGGATATCTAAATAAACCACTAACCAATTTTTATAGGTATAATAGAGTATATTATGGTTTTTATACAATGGATTCAAGTATTTATTCCACATAGAAATATTTAGGATCAACGGATCTGGTAAAATTGATCCAAACTCCTTCTAATGAAAAAGTAATGACAATTACGTAATAAAACAATAAGCATTATGTAAGTGATGTTTCATCCTATAGAAAAGGAATAACCCTTACATATAAATGGTTTTATTGGAATTAATCTTACATATATCCTTTATGAATATAGGTAGGTACCTTTATGAATCTCTCTCATGTGAAAATTGACTCTTACATATACCCATCATTTGAAAAATTACACTCCATAACTCTAAAAAACTATTACATATGATATTGGTTGCATTTAATTATTTCTAAAATGACTATAACATTTCATAGATAACTTTTACATATTAGTATTTTTTCATTTTTTTTCAATGGATTCAGTGGAGTGACACTAATGTATATTAATGAATCATGTTATCAATAATGTAAAGTACTTTTATGTATTCTAGAGGGAGATTTACACATCATCCACGTTACTTTAATACTTTTACAGTGATGAATATTACATATATATTGAATATGAGTACTTTTTTAGATTTTCCTCAACTAGCTTATGAATTTTTAACCTTTTAATTTTTCCCTTATTCAATAACATAAAAAACCATGAAAGGGTCAAATTAATAAAATCACTATTTTATAAGTAAACAACATAATATTAATAAAGCCACTAAAAATATATTTAAACAAATATGGGATTCATCACATTATTTATATAATAAAATAAAAACATAATTATTTACACTAATTTAAAAGACTATTTATATTATTTAAGTAAATAGTAATATAAAAAATAGCAGAAAAATGGATAAATCACCCCCTTTTGTTGAATAATAACTTATCCTCAGGTTAACACTGGTCTAATATCTTCCTAAGTCAATTTATTAACTCAATAAATTATAAAGGAATATGAATTAATAAAATTAAATTGCAATCAAGTTTTATCTTTATTTATTTTTATCTCATGATATCCTTACACCACAACTCTATTTCCCACATCCTTAACAAAAATTATATAAAATAATTATATTTCAATTTCTCATTTACCATTATGGTTCAATATTAAATTGTTCTAAATATATTAATCATTGAAAATTAGGAAATAAAATACTTTTTAATGTCACATTATGTGCTGATCACTTATTCAATCACACACCTAATGCCTAATTTTCTCATAACATTATTTGGGATACCAATTTTCCATTTTAATCTAGTTTCAAAGGACATCAATAAATTTATTTTCAATTGTCTCTATAAGGTGTTATTTTTTAATTTTAGGAAATTTTCCTAGGATTAATTTCAATAATCTAATTTCATCATGACTAAAATATGATCCCACATAGTTATTTTTCACCAAAAATAATTTCCCTAGTTCTAAAAAAAGATTTTTCATGGTTAAAATGTAACTTTTAATTTTTGGTGAGGAGATTAAAATGTTACTTTAGATTTTTTATTCTATTCAAAGGTCCATAAACACAACAAAAGAACTAGAAAAAAACCCAAAATTATACACAACAAAAAATAACCGTTCTCTTCCCCTATGCTTATTAAGTAAAATACCATAAATAATTTTAAAAAATATAATGTTAATGAATATAAGACTGATAATAAATAGTTCAAAACAAATGAAAAAGTGTAGTTTGTTTATATAAGTTGTTCTATCAAAACATATGATTTGTGAAATTTACTTCCTATAGTTCACTTGAAAACATACAATTTTTAAAAATCATGATAATTTTATAAAAATATAATTAAAATGGAAAAAATATTATATGAGAAAGATTATTAGGTTATAGTGTTTTTACTATCCATAACTAGATTGTTTTTATTTTAATCCATAATATGAATGGGAATTTATCTTCCTTAATATAAACCATCACACTAATTTTTTATGTTATTATTCACTAATTATATCATAAGGCCCCCATAACTAGAGAACTTTAGAATATCCACCTATTTTCTGTGGTTAGAAGGAACTTTTTAGTCACGTGGGTTAGAGAAATATTGTCAGGGTCATTATCTTTCTCTAATGTTCCTATATCAATTTATTATTATTGGTATTTGAGATGTGGTTCTTATAAAGGTTTACACAATAGTATTTCTAGTATAAATATATAAAAATGAGTAACATCTAATTTAATTTTATGAAAAAAGTGTCCATAAATTTCTTTTCTAATTTTGTTGACTAAAGAACCAACTCTTCTCGTGTTTCTTAACACATGATTGCTTTTTATATAACCACTTTATATTCTGACAATGTGACAATAAATGGGGTTATTTTTTTATAAATTGAAAACAATAGGGATCAAGATCTAATAAAAATTATATGAAATCCAAATGAAATTCGTTAAAGTATCACTACTATAAATATAGACTTTATCAGCGCTAGAAAAGTGAAATAACAGTATTAAAAAAGCGTTGTTAATTGAGGCGAAGATAAAGGGGGTCCCTTTTTTCAGTTCCCAGAAAAGGGCGGATAAAGGCACCTTTTATCAGTGCTAAAAAAATCGATGATAAAATACCCCTTTATCAGTACTTTTTTAGCACAGATAAAAGAGGTCTTTTATCAGCGTTATTAAAATGTGAAAATAAAAGTCAAAAAAATAAAAAATATAAAAAATATATATATAATGAGGGGGAGCATTTAACAGTGCTTAACCCCCCCTATCAGTGTTAGGTGGACCCCCCCCCCCCCCCCACACTCTCTCGCGTGCTGCCCTTCCCACGCATTCCCACACGCGAGAACCTCTTTGCTTCCACCTGAACTCGAACCCGTGACCTCCCCCCTTTCGCGGCTTCACCTTTACCACTAAGCCATTTTTTTTATCTATTTAATGATATATCTATTTATTTATTTATATATATAGTTGTTTTTATTCAAATATTAATATAGATTGATATTAATATAAATATATTTAATTATATTATTACATATATATTTATTCATTTATTAATATATATATATATATTCGTATATTAATGTATATTAATATATATTTATATTTATATTTATTCATATATTAATATAGATTCATATTAATATAAATATATTTATTTATATTACGACATATATATTTATTCAAATATTAGTATATATATTAATTCTTATATTAATATATATTTTTATTTATTTGTATATATAGTCTTAGTTATAATTTTTTATCCGTATATTTATTTTTATATTAATATATATTTATAAGATTGGTTTTAAATACATTTATAAAATATGTTTTTATGTGTGTTTATAAATAAATAGAAAAATACATACATAAATATAAACAACACACACAGAGACACACACACAGAGAGAGACACATATATATTTACGAATAAATACATATATATGTGTATTTGAAAATCCATAGAATGTTAAACCAATAATAACTTATAATCCATAAGCCCATTTCAACTCCACAACTAGTCAAGTAGAAGGAAATGAAATAATATTTGATATGATATGTGGTACAGGCCTAACAGACATCTGGATCAGAAGTTATACTTGTTTGAATGTTAACAAATCAGGGTATCCCGACTAAAACTCAATTTTGGAGGACTTATGGGTATTTTTGGCCTTGAAAAATGTGACAGAGGATTTGATTCAATCACTAGCTCATAGATATCATTTCAGGCTTCGATTTGATATGTTGTAGAGCTCAAACGGACACCCGGATCAGAAGTTATGGCTGTTTGAAGTTTGAGTTTCATTTTCAACTTATTTTAGATCTTTTATTAATTTTTTTTGATTTTTTGTGTCTTCAAATTGTAATGAAATGATTTTTAATCGATAATAATGAGAAAATTATTAATTAATAATATTTTTTTAAAATATTTTAAATCCATTCTCAGTAAATTTATTATATATTAAATGTAATAGTCTATTTATACTTATCTAAAATATATTTAAAAAATATATATTATATTTATATCAATATAAATATACTTATATAACAATTGTTTATTTTTCATGATTATTTTTGAAACATAAAATTTACCTGCGCTAGGAAAAAGCGCTGATAAATCCCCCCTTTATCAGTGCTACTAAAAGAAGCACTGATAAAGGGTCACTTTTAACAATGGTATTTTTAGCACTGTTAAAAGTCCCCCTTTAACAGTTCTTTTACTTAGCGCAGATAAAGGCCCCCCTTTATCAGTGTTTTTTTAGCACTAATAAAGGTCAGTATGTCCCTTGCCCATTTTTGTAGTAGTATACTGATCCATAATCACATTTTTTATATATAAATTCTTACAGTTTATGTAAATCCTTTGGAAATCACTCACAATGCATGGAGGTTAGGTGACTTCAATTATATCCCCAAAATAGAACTCACCCATTCAGGTTTCATATTCTTCATCCGAAACTAAAATATATGGAACAAAATCCAACATTTTAATTTGGGGGATATACTTTTTTAATATTTTCTATGAAAAATCAAAAAAAATGAATTCAAAATATTATCACTTGCCTTCATGATATTAGACTATTTCTCTTTTTCTCTATCCACTACCGATGAAAACATCCTTATAGGGGTAGGATGTGAATCTTCTTGGTTTTCCTCAAAACTCATCAAAATTGTTATAACCTCAACCTATTCCAAATAATTATAGATATTTTTTGGTGAATCATTGTTTATCTTATAGGTATTAGTTTTTTTCCTCTTAAACATAGTCTATCCAATATTAATTTAAGTAATATTTTAATCCCCTAAATACTTCAGTGATATAAAGGTTTAGTTCTTTAATTTGGATTGGATTTCTCAAGATAAGAGTCCTTATTGGGTCTCCAAATTGGTCTTCAATTTCATTTATATCCACTTTAATAACAACCGGTAATTCCAATGCATCCCCCACCTTATTTGTTATCATATAATTTTTGATGGATTTGATTATCTTAACTATCCTATGAATCATATATTACATTTCACTATCGGTAATCTCTTTTTCCTTTAATGCATGGGGATATAATTTTTTTCATTGTATTTTTAATTTATAATACCCTGAGATTTGATATGAATTTACCTTCAAATAAAGACTATTTCAAATATATTTCTCACATGAAACACAAAACTATAATTATCTATGATACATTTTATTGAGATAAAATTTTATAATGATGAAAAACATTATTACATTATGAAAATAAAATATGAAACATAATTAAGAAATGTTCAAGTGGAATAAATATAAAAGTAAATAAAAAGTCCATGAATATGAAATTTTTATCCATCTGGATTTCCATAAAGATCATTACCCCAATTGAGACTATAGAAATAAGGTGAAAATGGAAATATAATAGACATGTTGAGAGAAAAATAAATAGGATAAATGACTTTAGTGGTGAAAGTAAGTCTATATATAGGAATGAAATATGACTATCATATATATGGTTTTCGGATATATATATTTATATATATATAGCAGTTTGAAATATGGTTATTGGAAATATAGTCATTATATATATTTCCATTTGATATAAATATATCCAATATGTTTATTTATGTTACATAATATTTAGTAAGAAATGGAAAATTGTAGTGACCCAACCCCAGAAGTTTTGGAGCCAGTGTATGCTATCAATTACATTGACATGATTATAAGGAATCAAATCATGATGGACTGGGTGTTTAGTAGTCAAAGTAAACTAGATACCTGAATTGTTTTAATTGATAAAAATATGGTCTAATTAAACATTAAATCCAATTAAAAGTATAATTTACCTTTATAAATAAATTAAATGATAAATCATTTTTGAACTAAAGTTCATTATTTTTAAATATCCTTTAAAAATGATATGTTTTTAAAAAATATCAAAAATTCACCCTAACATAATTTTTATGTTTATATTTCAAATATTTCATTTATTTTGACATATAAAATCAGTTAAGGTTTTAAAAATAATATTTAAAATTGGTTCTCCATTAAAAGGTGGTAAAATTACCTTTATAAAAATATAGGTTTTTATGTGTGAAATTGGGTTTATTTTTATCTCATGCCTATAATTACTAATGGATTAATATCAAAAAAAATATTGAATATATAAAATATATATTTCATTAAAATCATTCACTAATTATAATTAATTATTTTTATTAATATAGAACTCCATTGGTAGAACAAAAATAATAATATTTTTTTACCCAATTGATTCTTATTTTCGTTTCTCATAAATAGGTAACCAATGAATTCATATTATATTTATATAAACCATAAATTTTCATAAGTTAGTTAATATTATTCTTAACCTCTAACATAACTACTAGGTTATATCATATCATATTAAATAATAATATTTTAATAACAAATTGTTATTTGGTAAAAATCGGTCTTGCATGTAATGCAAGATATCAAGGAAGACCACTCTTGTGTTTAATGCTAGCTATCAAGGATGGTATATATTTATTGAGGTGTAAGAAAAATTAGTGTTTAATGCATTAAAATCTATAGAATGTATTATATTTATTTAATATTTTAATATATTAGGTTAATATATTCTCTTTTTACACTTGTTGTTGTGTGTTATAAAAACTATTGATACAAAGTTGTACTTTTGAATTTCGGGGTGTTACATTCTCCCCACCTTAATTAAATTGCATTCTCACAATTCAAACTCAATATTAGTAATATATTGATTGGTATTTACAACATTTAAATCCCACATTTTGATACGGATTCATAAAACATCCTCTAAAAATAGAGAATGAGAAGTACAAAGGTCACATGGACTACCGTGTAATTAGGTCTCTATGTAAGAGAACGTTATTGCAAAGTGAAAAGATACACATAGAGGGAAAACATAAATATTTATAGGTAGTGAATAAGTTCCTAAATGAAAAATAATCTAATAATAAATAGAATTTTGAGGTCGTCAAGTCCATAAATCTTTGATGATTTAATAGACCACCAGTTCATTGGAAATTAAGGTTTTGGGATAACTTTTTATTTAGATGTCATTTTCTAAATTATTGGATGATTCTTTTACTGACCAAGATTATAAGAAAATATTATTACATGATAGATTTCAATTTCATATGAACAATCTTAACTTTTGGTTTTTCTTTTATCAAATTTTAAATCATCCCTTTACTCCTAGAAATTAATTACCAATAATATGTTTTTCCTAAATCACTAAAAGTAAATTTTAAGGAATCATAAGGCCTATAAAAGACTAAAAAGTCTAAATATTTGTATCAAACTATCTTACAAAATTAATATGGTTAAAATAATAATCTCTAATCCTAAAAATTGATTTTACTAGTTCATCGTTAAAATTTATTCATCAAATTTTTTAAATAAAAACAATGAAAAATTAACCATGACATTGCGTAGGTTAGTGGTTCGTGTGAAACCCCTGTCATCCTTCGGTCATGGGTTCAAGACACATATCCTTACTAAATTTGATTGGTTTTCACCTAGATTATAGGTTTTCATTTTATAAAACCACATTAATATAATTTCAAAAATAACTATGATGGACATCCTTTAAATAAGTTTAATCACTAAATGGGCTTTTAACTATGGTTTTCAATACCACCTCAATACATAAATACTTCATCTGTTATATTTTAACATAGGTCTTTAATTGTTATAAACATTATATTAATATAATTTAAAGGATTTATAAACCATGAAACCTTATCATCAATATAAAACACATTAGTGTTTACTTAGGTTATTCGTTGTCAAAAACATTCAGAGTGGTTTGTAAAAAAATATCAATTTTCCTATGTAGATCTCTTAGGAGTGTCAAACCAGGTATGCAGTAAAGCATGATTTCAGGTATCTAGTAATACCGATTTTTTCCCAACACTCCTTGTAAGATTTTTTACTCCTTGATACATATGTTCTAGAACCACACCACTAGTGGTATCTAGACAGGGATTTATTTCCATAAAAACTATATAATCTCTATCTAACCAAATATTTAGGATTTTCTTCTAGACATATCCTAAAATTATACCTTAAGGATATGTAATATAATATATGTTTTCCTAAATCTAGTTTCCATGGATTCTAATAATCATCCTTAAATACCAACTATAGCGACCCAGTCCTAGAAGGTTCGGAGCTACTGTCTGCTATCAATTACATTGAAATGATTATAGTAAATCCAATCTCGAAGGACCGAGAATTTAGTAATCTGGGTAAAATAGATACATAAGTTGTATTAATTTATAAAAATATAATCTAATTAAACATTAAAACAAATTAAATGTATAATTTAACCTTATAATTAAATTAGATGTAAAAGCAGTGTTGAACTAAAATTCAGTATTTTAAACTATTCATTTAAAAATGACATGTTTCCGAAAAATTTCAAAAAATCACCCTAGCCTAATATTTATGTTTCTCTTTTAAATTTTACATTAATTTTGACATATTAAATAAATTAATGTGTAAAAATTCAGATTTAAAATGGTTTATCCATTAAAAGGTATTATTATTGCCTTTATAAAAATATATGTTTTTATGTGTGAAATTGGGTTTGTTCTTATCTTATACCTACGAAACCTAATGGATGAATATCAAAAATATTTTATTAATATATATAATATATATTTTTAATTAAAATCATTCACTAATTTTAATTTATAATTTTTATTAAGACAAAACTCCATTGGATGCATAAATATAATATTATTTATTTTTTATATCCAATTAGTTCTCATTTTAATTTCTTATTTATTGGTAACCAATGCATTCATTTTATATTTTTATAAAACATAAATTTTCATAAGTTAGTAAATATTTTTCATAACCACTAACATAACGACTAGGTTATATCATATTATATTAAATAACAACATTTTAATAATAAATTATTATTTGGTGAAACTCGGTCTTACATTTAACACAAGCTATCGAGGAAGGTCTCTCTTGCGTGTAACTCAAGCTATCAATAAAATTCATTCTTGCTTGTGATGCAAGATTACTTAGTGTTTTGTGCATTATAAGTTATACAATATATTATATTTATTTAAGATTGTAATGTATCATGTTAATATATTCTCTTTTTACACATAGCATTATGTGTCATTTTCCCTATTGAATAAAAAGTGTTATATTATAATTTCAAGGTGTTACAAGAATAATATAGTTAAAAAATAATATATATTTAAAAAAATGATAAAATTTATTTAGGATAAATTATAAAAATATATTTTTCTGTGTTATATATTATTATTATTAGTATTATAAAAGAATGATTTTAATATATTTATAACATTAAATGAAATATTTTAAAACAAATAGATTTCGAAATTAAATTAAATTAAATGAATAGTTAATTTTAATAGGATGTGGTTAAAATTTTTTATTGGTAAAAGGATATTTTCATATAAATGTTTTTAATGTGCTACATATTTCTATCAAAATAAATTAAATTAATCGATTTTTAATGATGAATATAATGTAATTATTTAATGAATAAACAAATAGAATAACACTCATTCGATGAAAAATTTATAATAAATTGGATTAAAAACACTTAATGAAAAAAAATATTTTTCTATATATATATATATCATTTAATTGTTAAAATTATCATATTAAGAAATTTAATTAGATTAAAATGATTTTAAATTTGTAATCATCATATCAAAATAATATAATTAGATCAATTTATTTTTTAGGCATAAAAATAAGCTACAAAGATAAAAGTTATATTACCATGATAAAAATAAAATGTGGTAAAGAAAGGGTTAATCGAAGTGGTAAAGATTTAAAACATCATGAAATCCTATCTATAAATGTGTGGATAAGTTATTTCTTGACCGGGTCTATAAAAACCTAGGATTTATTAATTTTAAAAAATGCTTAAAATTATGTATGACCTTGCATTATTTTCCCATTTCATTTATTATTGAGTCGTTTATATGGGTAAGAGTTATCACTAAAGGTATTATAGGAGTTATATGATCAAAATTAAGTGAATGGGGGTTATAGGATAGGTCATACAATTTGATCATCGTTAGTGTTAACCATGTACACCAACTTTGTTGTGGTTAGTATCCTAGTGCATGGTTCCTAAAACGTTGTGGATCTCTACGAGAACCCATGTGAAAATTGAAATAAATTTCATATATGGTTGTATAGTTAGGGAATAGTTTACTGGATAATGTATCCTAATTGTGCAGGGTGGGGTACCCTTGACATTGGTGGGAACTATATATCTTGTGCATGATTTTGGAAAACAGTCCGGCCAAAACATGTGGTCTTCCCAATTACATAAAATTGGGAAATTACAAAAATGAACTATCTATTTTATAAACCATAACCCCTATTTACCCTTACCTAATTCTACCATCATCCACCTCCCCTATCCATGACTCTCCTTCTTTTTTTCATTATAATTAATCTCCTTAAATTCATAAAGAAACCGAGTTTCATTATACCTAATCGGAATCTAGAGGTAGAATCATTATTTTTTCTTCGACCCTTTCATTTATAATTCAATTATAGGTGGTCTTGAACCATTTTTTGATTTTCTTCACCTTATATCATAGATTTAATCTATTTTTTAGATTCTCATCATTTGATCTTGAATCGGTGGTTAATAGTTTATGTTTTGGATTCTGTATACCTAAGGACGGTGTTCTCGAACTACACCTTAAAGACTCAAAAATTCTCTTGTGAATTGGTTATGTGATCATTTTAAACCATTACATTATTTAACTAAATTAATAATATATTAAAATATATTTCCTATATAGTTAGAAAATTATTATTATTTTGGTCAAAATAGCCTAAAATGGAATATGGGGTCCAAATTTTAGCCACCAAGCATGGTGTGCCTATATATTGGAATGAAGTGGACATGAGAGATGACTCGAGAGGTGATATAAATAAAAAATGATAGGGTCAGTGAAATTGAATGTTTAGGGTGCCTCATAGGGTTTGTGGTTGGGGTAGAGAAGAGACCTTGAGATTTTTTTAATAACATGTAGTGTTTCTAAATATGAAGTATTTTTTAATAAACATGATTATTCATAAAGTGTAAAATTATAATGACAAGGTTAGTGTTAGATAAAATGGAATAAAACTTTTCAAAATTATGATGGAAACTATTTACTACATGCTTTTTCTAAGAAACGTCATATACCATAGGGTTTCTATATGATTATGTTTTTATTTCATATTAAGGGGTGTATACCCCTAGTTTAATGGATCCGACCCATGTATCCTAGAGTTAGTGGTTACATTATTACATTGGTGCTAGATACAAGTGATCATGTAACATCCCAGTTCCGGAATCCACCCAGAGGTGCCCCATACCCGGTTGATCACATGTCCTCAAGCGCATTTCCCTGAACTCCAGAGGATGCCGACTAGTAGCGAGGGCCTTGGGTGTGATAGTGGGGAAACTATTCCCTCATTGGCAGAGTAACATAGTGGAAGTAAAACAGATATACGATAGAGGAAGCAGTAATAATCCATACAAAAGTAAACAATGGAAGAATAGATATAATAAACTAGTTCACACATATATATATATATGAATGATGCATGATACATATGTCTAGGAAAGAATCCAAACAAATCACAATGCTATAATACCAATAGTACTAAACCAAATTACAAAATAAAGACAGATGATAGCTCCTCAGCATCGCAAGCCTCAACTTAGTCTCATGCTCTCCAGCTCCACAGCACTCAAGTACCTTAAATAGAAGGGTGCTTTCCCTTATCTATATCTACAACAATATAATCTTTTTGGGCCCAAAAACATGTCCCAAACTGGGTGTGAGAGTAAATACCAGTAGGAAGCCACCATAAGATATGTTTATAATAGTCAGTGAATATATGGAATGTAATAAATAAAAGAAGGAAGTAAATAAGGAAGTACTCAGTAGTAACCAATCCTACAGTTTCAAAGCATTCAATTTCATATAACAAGTAAACAACTAAACATGTAGGAAAACACAGCCAGGTAACCCTATGTGAAGTACTCACAGCCTATCCCCTCTGGTCTTACCTAGAAACATAAGAAACCCTCTAGGAAGCACACACAGTCTACCCCTCTGGTTCAAATTATAGGGATATAACAAAGACTCCTTGAGGAAGCTCCCACAGTCAATTACCCTTACATTCAAAAGTAATAAAGACTCCCTGAGGAAGTTCACACAGTCAATTCCCCTTATAGTCAAACATGGTCAAATACTCTATGGGGAAGCTCACACAGTCAATCCCCCTTATATTCTATGTGGTTAAAGACTCTTTGAGAAAGCTCACATGGTCAATTCCCCTTATAGTCTACTACACCAGGTTCTCACAGACCTGTGTAAGTCAAAAAATCATAGAAATGTAATACAGCCCAAGTAAACCTCAAGAAATACTTGGGTAAATAGTCTATCGCATATCAAGTATGTTAGATAAAATAATCACTCCATCATACAGTACTAGGCATTGGAAAACATCAAGGAATCCTAACAGGCTAAATAGGACCAAACGGTCGTAAACAGAACATGCATGGTAAAACACTTCCAAAACATATAAATCAACCCTATTTACATTCCTTTAACCTCTACTCAAGCATAAAAGCATGATATGAAAATATCAGAGTTAAAAAGGTAAACACGCAATACCCCGTTCAAGGGTATTGGGAAAATATGAACATATAACTCAAATACTTTCATCAGAAAGGCACAAACCAACTACCATAGCATTGTAAGATCGTTATACTCCAGCGTCAGCCCTTAGATCAACCTAGAATTCAAAAGATATACAAAAAATCTAAAACGTTCAACCCATAATATCTCACAAGAGAGTAGAAATCAGAAGATGGTTCTCAAGAAGAATAGAGAACTCACAAATGCGATTGCAACACAACTAATGTAGTTCGATTCGGAGAACCGACAATCGCTCAGGGGATCGATGAAGATCTTTGTTGTATGGATTCTCTCAGTCATGTTCGGCAGAGAAGAAGACATTTCTGCCAAAAAGACGTGACCCCGATTCGTTTAACGAAAAAAATAAAGTACACAATGTGTACTTTAGAAGTACATGGAAAGTACTTTAAATTTTTGTACCGCGCTTTAGGCGGTCTCTAGGTCACCACACATAGCCGTGTGCATGGCTGCAACACATCCATCACATGACTACCCATAGTAACTGAGTACGTGGTGTGTACTCATAAAGTACATGGTGGGTACTTCAAAAATATCCAGAAACTCCTCATTTTCCTCCAAAACACCAGAAAAAGAAAAACATACCAGAAAATAAGATTTGGGTTCTTACAAACTTCCCTCCTTAATGAAATTCATCCCCAAATTTCTCTAGCAAAGTGGCGTAGAAGAAGAAACCCCACAGAGCTCCGGACATTGCGATCGTACATCCGCCTCCCTCTCCCAAGTTTCATATTTCACTCACCCATGCTGCCATAGCACCCGTACTATAGGAACATAACAGCCACGAAGAACCTTCATACTTCGATCAATAATCTGCAGAGGATGCTCCTCGAACGATGCATCCACCTCCAACTTGACTTCCTTGTGTTGGAAAGCATGAGACAGGTCTGAGAAGTAACGTTGAAGCTGAGAAACATGGAAAATGTCGTGCATATCCCGGTACCTCTGATGTAACTGCAACTGATAGGAAACTGACCCAACTCTCTCCAACACCTCAAATGGCCTGACATGCCTCAGTGAAAACTTACCCTATCTCCCAATCCTTTTGATTCCCAACCTCGGTGTGACACACAGGAAAACCTGATCCCCAACCTCGTACTCCAGAGGTCATCTCCAATGATTTGTATAAGATTTCTGTCACAACTGTGCAGTAGCCAACAACTTCTGAATCAACTCTAACTGCTCTGTGGTCTCCTAAACAAGATGAGGTCCTGGTATAGTTGTCTCTCCTACCTCCATCCAACATAAGGGTGACCTTCATGGCCTACCATAAAAATCCTCATAAGGTTCCATATAAATAGTTTCATGGAAACTATTATTGTAGGGAAACTTCACAAGAGGTATGTGCTTCTCCCAAGAACCTCAAAAATCTAAGATGCATGCTCAAAGAATTTCCTCAAGAACCTAAATCGTACGCTCAGACTGACCATATGCTTGGGGATGATAATCTATACTCAAAAGCACCTATGTATGCAAATCCTTTTGATGCCCCTACCAGACCCGAGAAGTAAAATGTGCATCTCTGTCTAAAAAAATGGATTATGGAACCCCATGTAGATATACAATCACTTTGATGTACAACCTTCCCAGCTCATCAACACTAAAGGTCTCCTTGATCGGAAAGAATTGAGAAACCTTCATGAGTCTATTAATGACAACCCATACTGCATGATTCCCTCGAGGAAACCATGGAAAACCTATCGTGAAATCCATCGTGAAATCATTCCACTTCCACTCAGGAATGGGTAACTGCTGCAAAATCCATGCTGGTCGCTGATGCTCTGCCTTCACTAACTGGCAGGTGGAACACTTAATGAAGAAACATGCAACATCTCTCTTCATATCGGTCCACCAATACTAATGGTGTAGATCATGATACATCTTTTTTGACACCAGGATGAACTACCCAAACTGAAGAATGAATGTCCCACATCAGCTCCTCACGTATGTCTAATGGAACCCACACATGTCTATGAAAATTCTAGATCTCATCCTCACCTACTGTCCATACAGGAATATGGTCATCTCCTGACACACATTCCCATTAGACTAGTCCTTCATAATTTGATAGTCGCCTCATTCGCACTCGATCAAGAAGACTAGAGGTAACAGCTATAGAAGAAAATAAAGTCTACCTCTGTCTGTCGTGCACCTCCAAATTCATCTCATATAAAAGATCCATAAGCTGACACTCACTACTGGAATTCTGAACTACTTGTATGAAGTTCCTCCCGGTCAACGCATCAGCCACGACGTTGCCTTTCCCAGGCGTATAGGCAAGCTCAAAGTCCAAGGACTGAAGGTATTCAACCCACATGCGCTGCCTAAAATTCAGATCACTCTGAGTGAAGATGTACTTGATAATATTGTGGTTGGTTAAAACCAAAAAATGTTATCCCAGAAGATAATGTCTCTAAAAACATAAAGAATGAACAACAACAGATAACTTGAGATCGTGCATCGGGTAGTTTCTCTCATGTGGCCTCAACTGCCGAGACCCGTACGCAACAAACCCTTCTCTCTACATAAGCACTGCTCCCAGTCTGATAACCGATGCATCATAGTATAGAGTATATCTATTTCCTAGACCTTGAAATACTAGTATAGGTATTGAAGTTAACCTCCCCTTTAGATCCTAAAAGACTGACTCACAAGAATCTGACCACAAGAACATTGCTCCCTTCTTAGTCAGTCCTGTCAGTGGCGCTTCTAAGCATGAAAAGTCCTGTATGAAACGTATTTAGTATCCAAAAAGCCCTAGAAAACTATGCACATTAGAGACATTCTTCAGATTCTCCTAGGTAACTACTGCTCTCACTTTCTCTGGGTATACTAATACTCTTATCTCCTAGATAACATGACCCAAGAAGTGAAACTAGTCCTTCCAAAAGTGGAATTTTGAGATCTTAGCATATAACGGATGCTCTCTCAGCACAATCAGAATGATCTCAATATGGGTAGCATGTTCATGTGGAGTTTGAGAGTACACCAAGATATCTTCCTTGAAGACTACCACAAAATAATCCAAGTACGGATGGAACACTCGGTTCATCAGTGGCATGAAGACTGTTGGCGCATTCGTGAGACTGAACGGCATCACCACATACATGTATAGACCATACCTACTCCGAAAAGCTGTAAGAGGTATATCAGATGGTCTAACGTGCAACTGATGATAACCAGATCTCAATTCAATCCTCAAAAACAATCGATATCCTCGAAGTTGATCAAATAGATCATCAATCATCGACAAGGGATATCGGTTCTTGACTATCAACTGGTTCATCTTCCGATAATCCACACAAAGTCTGAGGGTATTGTCCACCTTTTTCACAAACGGGACAGGTGAACCCCTAGGAGAAGTACTAGGTCGGATGAAACCCTTTTCCTGTAACTCCTCCAACAGCTTCTTGAGCTCCTGTAACTCTGGTGTATCCATCCTATAAGGAGTAATAGACACCGGTGCCACCCCTGGCACAAGCTCAATAGAAAATTCTACCTCACACTCTGGAGGAAACCATAAAAAGTGCACTGGAATGACATCTCTGAAAAGATCCACTATAGGAGGAGAGTCCATCTGTGAAGTCCCCTGGTCATCCAGATATAGACTTGAAATCTTGGCTATAACTCCTCCCAAACCATGATACTCGGGTCCCTCTCTGATTTCATGGACATCCTATTTTCCCTTATGAAGAAACGATCTTCCCTTTGGTGACGTAAAAATCACCCTACAATGATAGTAATTGACAATATCCTGGAAGGGAAATAACCAGTCTATTTTGAGAATGACATCATAGCCTGTAATCTCTAGGACATAGAGGTCCATAATAAGTGACACCCACCAACCACTAGAGGGCACTCCTTGCACTATCATACACTAACTGTTCTAGTCCCCAACGGAGTGTCTAGCGTCAAGATATGAACATAAGAAAAGATAAATAGCCCAAGGATTTCCATAAAAGGAACATATATAAATCTATGGGAAACCCCTGTATCAAAACGAGTAGAAACTATAACTGAGGAAACAATAATCGTACCTCCAATGGTAGAAGGTTTGGGATCCTGCTCTTGTAGGGTCTTGTCCACTGTAAAATTCTGACCTACACTGCGATCATGTGACCCTGTCTGACCACTCTGAGTTGATCCACCCTATTGTCGCTGAAAGCTTGGTGAATGAATACCATGTTCTTGACCTCCACCTCATCCTAGAAGGCCGAAAAAACTCCAGTTCCCTTTCTGAGGAGTAACTGGTGGTGCTTCTCCTAAAAGTGGAGTCATAGAAGATACCATGTCACCAGTTTCTGGTGAGAGGATTCGACATAAATGCTAAATATGACCCATCTTGCTGCAACATCGGCACTCCACTGGGTTCCTCAGGAAATGTGGCCTCATATGCCCACTCTTCCCACACTAGTAGCACACCACCTATCTACCAGAAGATGCAACCTGCCTACTCTGCTCTCCTCGTGCAGTCTCCCTACAGCGCTTCCTACTATCGGTCAGAGAATCACTAACCCTGAATGCTGAACTGCCCTGGCCCACAGCTCCAGAATCCCTCAGATTGCGCTCGGTGATCAGCTCCTAGTTGACTATTGAAGATATCGAAGTCAACCTGAAGATGCTCACCTGAGATCGGATATCCTTCCTGAGACCATCCTCAAACTTTCGTGCAAGGAACAACTCATCTCTCCTTATAAAGGGTGTAAAGCATTGCATCTCGGTGAATCAAGATGAATACTCCAAAATAGAAAGATTACCCTGCTCCAAACTCATGAACTCATAGGCTCGATCAGCCCTCAAGGTCTCCAGATTGAATTAATCATAGAAGATGCGTTGAAACATTTCCTGTGCCATGACTTGCTGGTGTCCTGCCTATGAGATCACATCCCACCACCTATTGGAAGAGTCTCGAAGTGTGTACATAGAGAGTTTCACCCTCTTCTCTAGAGATATCTCCAGATGCTCGAAGATTGTTAGCATGGCTTCTATCCATGAATCTACAGCCTGGGATCCTCCCTCCCCTAAGAAAGTGGGAGGATGCTGCTATTGAAAGACCCATGTAAATTCTTCTATCGATGGGGCAGGAGGCGGTGCTCCCTATATATTCTTTATAATCCTCAGAAATCCCTCCCTGAACAGTGCATCGGCACCTGTATCAGGTATAATTAATGGTTCCAAGACTGGAACAACTGAATGATCTACCGCCAGTCCCTGATCAGCCACATCTGGTGTCTAATCACCGCCCTGTAACAGGCGTACAACTTGAGGACGTCTTGGTGGAATGACTCTACAAGGTCAAGCACACACTTAATATCAATATTGACAGAGAATAAAACCTATAAGTGTAATATGGGTACAAGATAAAGAAAGCATTCAGGTTTTAAAAAACATGGATACACTGCGTGTATAGTCTCTAGACGGCATGTTCCCTTAAGGCATTCACATGGGCATGTATGTCTGCCAACCCAGGTTGTGTAACACCCTAACCACATAGTGTGTTATCCTAAGACACAAAATTTACTTGAATCCTCTTCCCTTTCCTGAGTTATTCTACATGGCTAAGCTACACGTTTCTCCAAGAACAAGACTACATGGCGTGTTTGTGCAAGACATGGTGTGTACTAGACAAGCTTTGCGGACCTATGTTATTAGTTACATGGTCGAATTCCATGGATTACACTACTTGGCATGTTCACGACTAACACGACATGTATTTCTTAAGCTTTAATCCATCTGTGTCATTAGTCACACAAGTGGAAACATGGTTTACACAACACGTTGTGTACAACTGATACATGGCATGTTCCCCCAAGGATTTCCCAACCCCATGTCTCTGCCCACACAGCCAGTGACACGATTAGAGACTACACGGCATGTACATACAGTACACGGCGTGTACTTAAGAAAAACAGTTTCTTCCCAAACAGAAGAACACATGGCATGTATTCAAAACTACACGGCGTGTATTCTAGGTTTTTCCAAACAGTAAGCCTTAGAAACTACTCAGGATCCAAGAAAAACACCAAAACAAACATTGAAATTTCCAAATTCTTATCCGTGAGGGCACATAAACCTCGCAAATGAAAACATGGCATCTTAAACATGTTGAAAACAAACATAACAGGCAATGATCCACCAAATTCCAGTCCATGAGGGCCCATAACACCTCAAGAACCAAAGTTTGGCATTCATTCAAACAAAACCTTACGCAAACAATACCCAATCAAACCGAAGTTATTCAATCAATCATCTATCAAAACAACATACATATCTAGCATAACACTTATACAAACAACATGAAATCATTATTGCACCCTAAATGGGATAGAAAGAATGCATGACTTGTGATTTCTAGGAAGTTCCTATATAATGCAAGAGATGGAATAGCCTCATCTCATCAGGTTTCAACAGAAATAGAACCTCAACAACACCAATGGTAATAGCACAAAACATGTGGATCACCCAACGGTGAAATAAAATCAACAGTAAATTTCAAAACTAAAAAATTTAAAAAATGAGGTAAATTGGATTTTCCCTATACATGGGTTATCTACGCCTGGGAACAGCTTATTACCAAGTACCTATTTTTTCTTATCCTTGGATATAGTCTCCAAACAGTTAGTCAAGAAGAATGAATTTCCTCTGATACCACTTTGTAACGTCCCGATTTTGGAAGCCACCCAATGGTTCCCCGTACCCGGTTAGTCACATGGCCTCAAGAGCATTTCCCCGAATACCGGAGGTTGTCGACTAGCAGTGAGGGACTTGGGTGTGATAGTGGGGAAACTATTCCCTCATTGAAATAGTAACACATTGTAAGTAAAATAGATATATTATAGCGGAAGTAATAATAATCCATATAAAAGGAAACAACAGAAGACTAGAAATATTAAACTGGAGCACACATATATGTCGGAATGATGCATGATACATATTTCTAGGAAAGAATCCAAACAAATCACAATTCTTGAATACAAATAGTACTAAACTAAAGTAAAAAAAGAAAGAAAAATGATAGCTCCTCATCATCTCAAGCCTCAGCTTGGTCCTATTCTCTCTATCTCCGCAACACTCAAGTACCTGAAATAGAAGGGCCCTTGACCTTATCTATAACTACAACAATTTAATCTGTTTGGGCCCAAAATCATGGCCCAAATAGGGCGTGAGACTAAATCCCAGTAGAAGACCACCACAAAATATGTTCCTAACAGATAGTAAATATATGGCAGGTAATAAACAAATGAAGACAATAAACAAGGAATTACTCATCAGTAACCAATTCTATAGTTTCAAACCATTTAGTTTTATATAACAAGTAAATAGCTAAACAAGTAGGAAAACACAACCAGGTAACCCTCTGAGAAGTACTCACAACCTATCCCATTTGGTCCTACCTAGAAACACAAGAAACCCTCTGGGAAGCACACACAGTCTACCCTTCTGGTTCAAATTACAAGGATATAACAAAGACTCTCTAAGGAAGCTCACACGGTCAATTTCCCTTATAGTCCAAAGTAATAAAGACTCTTTGAGGAATCTCTGACAGTCAATTACCCTTATAGTCAAATGTGGTCAAAGACTCTCTGAGGAATCTCACTTGGTAAATCCCCCTTATAGTCTATGTGGTTAAAGACTCTCTGAGGAATCTCACGTGGTTTATTCCGCCTATAGTCTACTACAACAGGTTCTCACGGCCCTCTGTAAGTAAAACGATCATCGCAACGCCATACATCCCAAGTAAACATCAATAACTACTTAGCTAAATAGTCTATAGCATAGCAAGCATGTCATATAAAATAATCACTCCATCCTACAGTAATAGGCATGGGAAAACATAAAGGAAGCCTAACAGGCTAAACAAGACCAAACCGTCGTAAACAGAAAATGCATGGGAAAACAATTCCAAAGCATATAAATTAACCCTACTCACATTATTTTAACCTCTACTCAAGCATAAAAGAATGACAGTAAAATAACCGGGTTAAAACGGTAAACATGCAATAGCCCGTTCAAGGGTATTGGGAAAAGTTGCACGTATAACTCAAAGTCTTTCAATGGAAAGGAACAAACCAACTACCTTAGTGTTTTAGGATCGTTATACTCCTGTGTTGGCCCTTGGATCGATCTAGAACAAGATAGATCTACAAAAACGTCCAAAAAATTCAACCCATGGTATCTCATGAGAGAGGAGAAATCAAAAGATGGTGTTCAAGAAGAAGAGAGAAATCACCGATGTGATTCTAACGCAACCGACAGAGTTCAATTCAGAGAACGGACGCTTTCTTGTGGGCTCGATGAAGATTCGCATCGTACAGACACTCTTGGCCAAGTTCAGCGGAGAAGAAGACGTTTCTGCCAAAAAGACGTGACCCCGGTCCATTTAATGAAAAAAATAAAGTACACAACATGTACTTTCTGTTTCCATACTCCGCTTTAGGCAGTCTCTAGGTCACCACACACAGCCATGTGCATGGCCGCTACACGGTCAGAAAATGTATACCCATGGTAATATAGTACACAGAATGTACTCATAATGTTCACGGCGTGTACTTCAAAAATTTGCATAAACTTCTCATTTTCCTCCAAAACACCAGAAAAAGAAAAACATACCTAAAAAGAAGATTCAGGTTCTAACAGATCACACCCCATTATGTCAAATAGTTTAGTAGTCTTGGAAAAACTAGATATATACTTGAAATTAAAATTATATTATAAATCTTAATATATAACAAATAATTTTCTTTGAGAACACCTTTATTCCATTTATTATATCCCTACATGTTAATCATAATACACTTATTGGAATCATAGTAAAATAAAACATAAGGGATGAACTATAATGCTTTGCAAGGGTATGTGTATAGTGGAATCTATCATTAATAAATAATACATAATCAATAAATAAATTTATATAACAAAAAAATACCATTTAATAAATAAAATTAACAAAAAAAATAATATTATAGGAATAAATGATGACTAGATAATTCTATATAAATAATCAAATTAGATATAAATTTATCCATGGATATTATATCTAATAAAATTATCATATATAACATAAATATTTAATCTCATAATGATGGAATGAATAATGATTGAAACCATAACCATAACATCAAGGCCTAATTCTAATACATCTTACATAAACGTGTATGTTCTAAGACAAATACTCAGGCTAGATTGTGTCATGAGAGTTAATGATACATTGAGGGGCTATAGTGGGCCCCTCCCATCACTTAAATCATCCAATGCATTCATTGTATTAAAGGTTGAAACAAAATCAACATAAACATTCATATTTAAAAACTATCATACTAAATTTTAAAAATTACCCTAATTAATAGACATAATCATAAACTATCCATAGTAATATGAGTGGTATGAAAATTGTACTTCCCTAGTCCAACTGATCATAAAATATCTAGAGAAATAAAAAGTATTGTATCATTCTATTATATCCCCAATGGAGAATAAGTAGAGTAATTTTTTTATGTTGATGAATAGAAATTATATAAATAGATCATTAAAAAATTCTTGAGGAAAACGACCTTTCCACATTGAAAATAACCCTTTTAAATTAAAATTTCACAAAATATTTTAAAAATAAATTTAATTGAAAATAAAATTTAAAAATTATAAAGGATTCACTAAAAAATTTTGTGGTCATAATACTGAGAAATTATGAACATGTTCTATAAGTAAAAACAAATATTCCTTTCATATTTTAATAAGAAAAGTCAAAAAGTACCTTATTCACAAAAAATAGAAGAATTATTTTAAATTTTTTTGTTAAATTACAATCATTGGTAATGATTTATTTAATAAATAAATTAAATAATGTTAAAATATTTTTTGAAAATATTTTTATAAACATGGATTTGGAAGAGAATGGATTTTTGACCGAAGAGAGAAATAAAGTCATTTTTTTATTAAAATATTTCCTACATAATTTTAAGTACCAAATAGAGTAAAATTGAAAACCTACTTGATAATTTCATGAATAAAAATAGTATAAGAATATTAATGAGTTTATTTATAGGTATATCCAAATATATCAACATTGGAAACTTAATCATAAACAACCCGAATAAAAAAAGTGATTATAACATAAACCATTACCACTTTGGTAACATCTAAATAATAAGCCCAGCGGAAGAAAAAAAATATAAAGAAACATTAAATAACATGAATATAAAGTTATTAATGACATAGATTATTAAATGGGGTAGTATATACACAATAAAAAATAACTAAGTGGTGAATATGGCATACGTCTCATGGAAGTAAAAGTGGGATGAGAAACCCTTACCTTAGGTTATATTTCCTTCATATGTGTATATACCTCCATCATAATAAATATAGAATTATTATAAACTATGTAATTAACCATAATAATATATTTAATACAATATATTATTTAATTATAGTCTTTTTTTACCAATTTGTTAAAATGTATTTGTGAAATCACTATTTTTGTGTGATAATTACTTCATTTTTCATTTATGTTTTATTTTAGTTATTTCAATCACCTTACATTGATTATGATTTAATCATCTATAGAATTTTGACCATCATATAAATAATAATAATTTATTTATTTATAGTAATCCATTAAAGTTAGATATTGACAATGAATTACACTATTCATGAAGATGGTAGCTCGTACGTACGCATGAACGTTGTTTCTGTTTTCTTTAATGGATGGAATGAAAGAAAGGTAAATAATATATTTTTTACATAGTAATTATTATTTTATATATATCACATATATTCCCTAAATTTATCCTTATTAATATACATGTAAATTTTAAATGAAACACATTTCACATCGATACATGGAGGTTGTAGTCCACATGTGTGCATGATCGATGTTATTGTTTTCCAATATGTAGTAAGGTAAGAAGGATTATATGACTATATTATTAAATAAGTACATTAATTTCATAAATACCATATAAATATTCTAAATACTTAATTATATCTAGTTTTGTGAGGTAGTGATGGAAAATAAATTACATCAGTACACGCGGTTGTAGTTCTCTGTACACATGATCAATAGTTTTATTTCCCACTTGCTATAAGTGTAGAGAGATATAAGTTATTAAATTATAACAATAACCTCTCAAAATATATGAGATACTATTGATATTATTTTAAAATAGTTGTATTATAGAATCCTGTCTTTTTATAACATAACTTTCATTTCATTACACAGAACTGAGGATCGTTAAGGTTTACTGTCTTGGAAACAAGGAACATAATACATGAAAATAACATAAAACATTCTTCTTAAACACTTGAAGGCTTCTCCTTAAGTTCATCCTAGGTTCATTACTACATCTCATAACCTGGGGACATACATCAAAAGAAAGGGTGAGCAGAAGGCCCAGTAAGGGAAACAAGAGAAACATTTTACATGTGAACATGAGATACTTCAATAAGGACATGAAAAGAACTTTAAGGCATGAAAAAGAAATCATGAGATACATCATAATAAAAATAACATTTTTCATAACTTGAAGATGTGGCTGCAAAATTTAATATTGAAAATCGTTTCATTTCACCAAGGTCCATCCCCATGGTGTCGTTAAAAATTACCAAGGTTATTCACCAAGGCGTCAATAAAATGGTCATCTCTAGAGATTAAGTCTTTACCCAATGCATTGGAGCGCTATCAGGGCGCACCCTTAAATTTGCCTTTATTATCATGTGAGCCACATATATCATCATCAATAATTTCATAAACAACCCATATAGCATAAAAGAAATGGGTTTCATTTCATAATCATAACGTTTTAAAAACTGCTTTAATGACATGATCATTATGTCACTTTAAACCCACAGAAAGGGAAAGCGGGTTTCATGTATGTAAATCCCAGAATTTAAAATATAAAATTTTGATATATATGTGAATACCCCTATATATATAAGAGCTTTGAGTATTCACTTAATAACATAAAATTATTTTGAGATAAAGAGAGAGGCATTTTGAGACGAAAATTCTGCAGCATAACGGCTACGTTACAGGGTTTTTGAAAACATTGAAAAGAGAGGGGACATGGGTCACCCACTCAAAAATGATACATAAATAGTAGAGGGACAGAATAATAAGGATATATGAACATGGTAATGAAATTTAAAGGACATACCATTTGAAATGAAAAACATTGAAGGAAGACAAAAATTAGATTTCTCTTATGAAAATTCGGCAGCCTAACGGAGTCACTTAAAATTCAACAAAAATGAATTGAAAAGTTCAAATAGGGTCCCTAATCATATGAACATAAGATTTCAGTATGATATATATAGAGATCATACCCCAACATAATTAAAAAGTAACTTGAAAGACTTGACATGAAAATAGAACTTGAAAAATGAGAAGGGTGAAAGAATCCCTTAAAAATTCGACAGCCTAACGGCGTCACTTAAACTTTCATAAAATGAAATGATGAGGGTAAGAGGGGATATATCATCATATAAACATGAAAAGGGAAGTAAGAGGAATATGAAATAACATCCTCTCACATAAGAACATGGAGCATAAAAGGAATGACATAAAAGAGATTACATGAAAAGAAAGAGAGAGGTTGGATACCTTACCTTAAAACGTGACTCTTGAAACTCAATGTTTTGGACCTTGAGGGCTTGGGGACGCCTTGGGAGGACTCCTTGGGAGGTATGGAGACCAGAACTTCGTTGGGGGAGAGTTGGGAGTGAAAAATAAAGGAGGAAAGGGTGGGTATTTATAGGGAAAGTGAGGGGACAAGGCATTAATGGCCAAGGGACCCCTCATTAGTGGTTTTGGAAAACCCATGGGCTTGCCCATGGTATTTTCCCATGGTATTGGCCACTTGGGACACCTAATACCTTATCTTACTATTCATAATTCGACTATATTGATTACATACTTAATACATCATTTAATGATGTCATTAAACACCTGTAACTTAAAAACTATACTTTCACTATTCATCGAAAATTCAACTTTCTCAGAATAATCCCAAAATTTCACCTTAACCAAATATCAATTCTTTGATTTCAAAAATGAAAACCATTTTATAAAAATAATTTTCTAAATATTTTTAATTAAATTTTTAATTAAAAACACTGTTCACCGAAAATTCATTTTTTTCAGAAAAAAACCCCAAAAATTACCTTAACATAATATCGATGCTCTGAGTTCAAAAATAAAGTTGTTTTATAAAAATAATTTTCTAATTATTTGTAATTAAATTTTTAATTAAAAAACACTATTCATCCGGAAAAACTAATACTTGACTAATAATTTATGAAAACTTTATTTACCCATTTTATTGAATCACATTACTTAATCTAGGTGTCTAAATTATATTAAATCTTTCTTTGAGTGAAATTACTAATCCATTTGGTCACATTACTAATCCTAAGCGTAAAATTACTATTCATAATTTACTATTCATCAAAAATTAAGTTGATCTTATTAGACTCCAAATTCCTTACTGAACACTTTTGTAGAAGACCATTTTTTGAAAATCATTATACATCATTAATTATTTAGGGTTTACATAAATGTTTTAAAATATCCCTTTTTCAAAAATTCATCAATAAAATATATCCTAAAATTATCCGGACAAAATAAATTCCATAAACATCACTAAAGGAAGAGATCTCAATTTATTCACCTGAAAGGATTACACAAGGAAGCTATGGTCTCGTCACATATCCCCTTATAACAACGACATAAGACCTAAGTGTAAGGTGTGCTATGGTGAGAGAATCTGAGGGAGGCTCAGATAACATTTCCCTAGTAGTAATCTCTACTAACTTGAACTTCTCCCGTAGGCGTTTCCATTCAAGCTTGACACGCTGGAGTTCGTCTTGGGCTTGGTCCAAAGAGAAGCCCACAGATGCTACCTCCTTCCCAAGAACTGATAAGTGGGCTTCATAAGGGTCGAGTCTACTAGATGAAGCCATCGACTCCTCTTTCTGCATTAACCATTAACATCTTATTAGATCATTAAGAGTAAGTTAATATACTACTCAAAAATATTGGGTCGTTTCCCCCCTTAAGAAATTTCGTCCCCGAAATTTATACTTGAGGCCTAGTCGAAAAGGTGAGTTTACTTTTGCTTTATTGTTTCCTCAGGCTCCCAAGTCGCTTCTTCATATTTATGATTCCTCCACAACACTTTCACAAGGTGGGTAGTCTTGTTTCGTAGGACCTTTTCTCTAAGGTCCAAGATCTCCACTGGCAGCTCCTCATAAGAGAGGTCATGTTCCAGTTGTACCATCTCTGGGTTCAGTACATGCGAAGGGTCGGGTATGTACTTCCTCAAGAGAGATACATGGAAGACATCATGAACTCGAGCTAGGTTCGGTGTAAGTGCTAGACGATAGGCCACTGCTCCTATGTGATCAAGGATTTCATAGGGGCCAATGTACCTAGGACTGAGCTTCCCTTTCTTCCCAAACTGCATGACTCTCTTCCATGGAGAAATTCGAAGGAAGACTTTGTCACCAACACCAACCTCCAAGTCCCTTCGACGATTGTCAGCATAGCTCTTCTACCGACTCTGAGCAGCCTTTATGTGTTGTTGGATGGCATGAACCTGTTCTATCATCTCTTGCACAAGATCAATCCCAAGAAGCTTTCTCTCACCAGTTTCATCCCAACAAGTGGGAGTTCTACATCGCTTTCCATACAGAGCTTCATAGGGTGCCATCTGAATACTCGAATGGAAGCTGTTGTTATAGGAGAACTCAACTAATGGGAGGTGTTGATCCCATCCACCTTTAAATTCCATTGAGCATAATCTCAGCATGTCTTCGAGTGTCTGAATAGTCCATTCAGATTGGCCATCAGTTTGAGGATGATAGGCCGTACTAAAATTCAATTCAGTAATCAGAGCATGTTGAAGACTTCTCCAGAATTTTGATGTGAATCTTGGGTCACGATCAGACACGATGGATAGTGGTACCCCATGCAGCCTCACCACTTCCTTCACGTATATCTTGGAAAGATGATCTAGATAGAAATCTTCCCGAATAGAGATAAAATGGGCTGTCTTGGTGAGACGGTCCACAATAACCCATATCGCATTGTTTCCTTTGGATGTTTTCGGGAGACCAGTTACAAAGTCCATAGTGATATTATCCCACTTCCATACTGGTATGGGTAGCGGTTGTAATACCGCCTTAGGAAGTTGTCATTCTTCCTTTACTTGCTGACACACCAGGAACCTTGTAGTGTAATCAGCAATCTCCCTCTTCATGTTATCCCACCAATAATGATCACGAAGGTCTCTATACATCTTAGTGCTTCCCGGATGTATAGAGAAAGTAGAGCTATGAGATTCATCCATCAGTTATTTCTTTATCTCCGGAATAGATGGAACACATAGTCTTGTGCGAAATTTCAATACACCTTCTTGATCAATATTGAAATCAGGGAACTTCCCATCCTTTACAGCCTCCAACTTCTCCTGCAACAAAGGATCTTCTTTTTGAGCCTTCTTGATCTTCTCTAGTAATGAATGTTGAGAAATCATTTGGGATAGGGTTGATGATGTCCCTTTTCTTATAATTCCCATGTCCAGTTTTACTAGATCTTTAATCAATGGATCTCCTAGGATCCCCATTATTTCCAGAACCACAGGATATTTCCTGCTTAACGCATCCGCGACTTTGTTTGCTCTTCTAGGGTGATAATAAATTGAAAAATCTTAGTCTTTAATAAGATCCAACCATCTCCTTTTCTCTCATGTTCAATTCTTTTTGTGTGAAAATATACTTTAGACTTTGGTGGTCAGTGTATATATCACATTTCTCCCCATAAAGATAGTGCCTCCATATCTTTAGAGCAAAAACAACATCCGCCAGCTCTAGATCATGCGTAGGATAATTCTGCTCATGAATCTTCAACTGTCGAGATGCATAAGCAATTAGCTTGTCATTTTTCATGAGGATGCACCCAAGCCATTTCAGAGATGCATCACTAAAAATAACGAATCCTTCTCTGATAGAGGGTAGTGTTAACACAAGTGCATCAACCAATCTCTTCTTCAGCTCTTGGAAACTTTCCTCAGATTCCTTTTTCCAGATGAACTTAACCCCTTTTCGAGTCAACTTGGTTAGTGGATTAGAAAGCCGTGAAACGTTTTTCACAAACCTCCTATAATATCCCGCTAAACCAAGGAAACTACGAATCTCAGTTACTGTTGTGGGTTGAGGCCACTCCTCCACAACCATTGTCTTTGCAGGGTCAACCGAGATTCCTTCATTGGTTACGATGTGCCCCAAGAAAGCCACTTGTTGTAACCAAAACTCACACTTGCTGAACTTCCCAAAGAGCCTCTCCTTCCGCAGAGTTTTCAATATAACCCTTAGATGATCTTCATGCTCCTCACAACTTTTTGAATATATCAAAATCTCATCAATAAAAACTACCAAAAAGTTATCAAGGTAGTCTTTAAAGACTCTATTAATCAAATCCATGAAAATAGCAGGAGCATTAGTCAAGCCGAAGGGCATAACAGTAAACTCATAATGCCCATATCTTGATCGGAAGGCAGTCCTTGGAATATCTTCCTTCTTCACCCTCAGTTGATGATAACCAGATCGAAGGTCAATCTTTGAGAATAATTGAGCCCCGTGAAGTTGGTCAAATAAATCATCAATTCTTGGAAGAGGATATCTATTCTTCACTGTGATCCCGTTCAGTTCTCTATAATCAATGCATAGCCGCATTGATCCATCCTTCTTCACAAAGATAACTGGTGCTCCCCAAGGAGACACACTCGGTCGGATAAACCCCTTCTCCAACAAGTCTTGGAGTTGTTTCTTTAACTCTTCTAGCCCCACATTTTCCATTCTATATGGAGTCTTTGATATCGGTTGAGACCCAGGTACGAGTTCAATGGAGAACTCTACCTCTCTTTCTGGGGGAGGTCCAGGTAACTCCTCAGGAAATACATCCATGTATTCCTGAACAATCGGAACATCTTCTATTTGTATGCTCCCTTTTCCTTCTTCATCATCACCGATTAACTCCATAAAGAAATCTATATGAGGTGCTTCTAGATAGGGATCAGTTCGGGATATCTCTACTCAGAAGATAATTGTAGGTAGTTCATACAAGACTACTGAGATTTCCTTACTTCTTCATTTGATCTTAGCAATATACTTTGAGATCCAGTCCATCCCTAGTATAATGTCGAATTCCATCATGGGAATGACTACTAGATTTGCGATAATATTGTGCTCACCAAAGTAAACACTAGAGTCTCTAAATACTGTTGATGCAAGGATAATCCCACTTGGAGTCTTGACTGACAACTCTACCTTTAGCAGTTTGGGGATTTATTCTATATTCCTTGCAAACTTGGAGGAAATAAAGGAATGCGTAGAACCAAAATCAAATAAAGTACTTGCTAGTTTTGAGAGGACAACAAGAGTACCTGCTACCACATCGTTCGGAACTTCAACTTCAGTTGTTGTGATAGCAAAAGCACGACCTTGCTCCCTTGGCCTCTACTGAGGTTGATGGTGATTCCCCTCCACCGCCCTCAGATTTGTACATTGGTTAGCAAAGTGCCCAAGCTGTCCACACTTGAAGCATGTGACTTCGGGTAGGTCCAGAACCATCTTTCCTTTGTCGTTAGTGTTGGCAAGCTGAGGCTTCACCTCACTATGACAATTCCGAGCAATATGGCCTCCTCTTCCACACTTGTAGCACTTTCCACTTCCGTTCAAGCAGTTCCCCAGATGATTCTTCCCACATTTATTGCATGTGGTAAGTTTCATTTTCTTTCCACCTCTTCCCTGATCAAAATACTTCCCTAAACTGGGCTCCAATGATCGCTTCTTTTCATTTGGTTTATGAGACCACTGTGTCTCACCAAACTCCAGCTCGACTTTCATAGCACTTCGAACTATTTCTTCATAGCTATCATAGTCCCTGTTGGATAGATTCTTCCGCAGATGAGGTCGTAGTCCACCAAAGAATCTATCAACCTTCCCATTAGGGTCCAGGACAAAGCTTGATGTATAACGGGAAATCCTTGTGAAGTTCATCTCATAGCTTCCGACAGATTTGTTCTCCTTCTGCTTCAGCTCGAGAAACTCTTTCTCAATTCTCATTATCATGGAACGAGGGAAATACTTGTTAAAGAAAATTCCCCGAAATTCTTCCCCCTCCATAGCTTCCATCTCTCCTAGTGGCTTCGTGTTTTTGATCAGTGACCACCACTGATCAGCTTCTCCCTCTAGGCTGTAAACAGCAAGGGTGACTTTTTCTTGTTCCGAACAATGAAGTACAGAAAAGATCTTTTCAATGGAGCTTATCCATTGTTCCGCAACCAATGGGTTAGTAGATCCACTGAATGTTGGCGGTCGTTGACGCATGAAGGACTCAACATAGTGTTGTTCCCTTCGTGGTGAGGTCGGCCTCTCAGCTTGATTCAAGTTATTACTCATAACATGAGTCAGTTGGTTCATCATTCGCATGAATGTTTCCATCCCAGCTTCCATCGGAGGGCCGTCAGCACATGGTGCATTGCGGTCACCATCAGCACGGTTCCTCTTATTGCTCGCCATTTTCTAAAAGAATAAAACCTTAGTAAGAAACTTATTTCATTTATGAATCTTTTAACTAAGACTTCATTCTTAGACAATTACACTTTTCTATAATTCCTTCATAATGATTCATAAAAAGCTTATGATTAACCAAACATATCCCTCGGGAGTGTCGTAACCAAGAGTGCAGCAATGCCCGTTATCGTGCACCAGTTCTCGTTCGAGTCTAGCTCAAAGCAGTGTTTTCGGGTTTTACCCCTATGTACATATGTGTTAGAGCCGCCTCTACCTGCTCGTATCCAGACAGGGATGTATTTGTTTGATAAACCACTTACTCAATACTTACCAAAATACCAGGACGTTTTCATATATTTAAACTTTTCTATAGGGTTCTTCCTAATGTTTTTATATCCTAATTTCCAAAAATAACTAAACCATCCTTTGATACCAACTATATCATCCCGTATTTTTATAACATAACTTTCATTTCCTTACACGAAACTGAGGATCGTTAAGATTTAGTTTCTTGGAAACAAGGAACATAATACATGAAAATAACATAAAACATTCTTCTTAAACAGTTGAAGGCTTCTCCTTAAGTTCATCCTAGGTTCATTACTGCATCTCATAACCTGGGGACATATATCAAAAGAAAGGGTGAGCAGAAGGCCCAGTAAGGGAAACAAGAGAAACATTTTACATGTGAACATGAGATACTTCAATAAGGACATGAAAAGAACTTTAAGGCATGAAAAAGAAATCATGAGATACATCATAATAAAAATAACATTTTTCATAACTTGAAGATGTGGCTACAAAATTTAATATTGACAATCGTTTCATTTCACCAAGGTCCATCCCCAAGGTGTCGTTAAAAATTACCAAGGTTATTCACCAAGGCGTCGTTAAAATGGTCATCTCTAGAGATTAAGTCTTTACCCAATCCATTGGAGCGCTATCGGGGAGCACCCTTAAATTTGCCTTTATTATCATGTGAGCCTCATATATCATCATCCATCATTTCATAAGCAACCCATATAGCATAAAATAAATGGGTTTCATTTCATAATCATAACGTTTTAAAAACTGCTTTAATGACATGATCATTATGTCACTTTAAACCCACGGAAAGGGAAAGCGGGTTTCATGTATGTAAATCCCAGAATTTAAAATATAACATTTTGATATATATGTGAATACCCCTATAGAAATAATATCTTTGAGTATTCACTTAATAACATAAAATAATATTGAGATAAAGAGAGAGGAATTTGAGACGAAAATTCTGCAGCATAACGGCTACGTTACAGGGTTTTAGAAAACATTGAAAAGAGAGGGGACATGGGTCACCCACTCAAAAATGATACATAAACAGTAGAGGGATAGAATAATAAGGATATATGAACATGGTAAGGAAATTTGAAGGACATACCATTTGAAATTAAAAACATTGAAGGAAGACAAAAATTAGATTTCTCTTATGAAAATTCGGCAGCCTAACGGCATCACTTAAAATTCAACAAAAATGAATTGAAAAGTTAAAATAGGGTCCCTCATCACATGAATATAAGAGTTCAGTATGATAGATATAGAGATCACAACCCAACATAATTAAAAAGGAACTTGAAAGACTTTACATGAAAATAGAACTTGAAAAATGAGAAGGGTGAAAGAATCGCTTAAAAATTCGGCAGCCTAACGGCGTCACTTAAACTTTCATAAAACGAAATGATGAGAGTAAGAGGGGATCTCTCATCATATAAACATGAAAAGGGAAGTAAGAGGAATATGAAAGAACATCCTCTCACATAAGAACATGGAGCATAAAAGGAATGACATAAAAGAGATTACATGAAAAGAAAGAGAGAGGTCGGATCCCTTACCTTAAAACGTGACTCTTGAAACTCAAATTTTTGGACCTTGAGGGCTTGGGGGAACCTTGGGAGGACTCCTTGGGAGGTAAGGAGACCAGGAAATTGTTGGGGGAGAGTTGGTAGTGAAAAATAAAGGAGGAAAGGGTGGGTATTTATAGGGAAAGTGAGGGGACAAGGCATTAATGGCCAAGGGACACCTCATTAGTGGTTTTGGAAAAACCATGGGCTTTCCCATGGTATTTGCCCATGGTATTGGCCACTTTGGACACCTCATACCTTATCTTACTATTCATAATTCGACCATATTGATTACATACTTAATACATCATTTAATGATGTCATTAAATACCCGTAACTTAAAAACTATACTTTCCCTATTCACCGAAAATTCAACTTTTTCAGAATAATCCCAAAATTTCACCTTAACCAAATATCAATGCTTTGATTTCAAAAATGAAATCCATTTTATGAAAATAGTTTTCTAAATATTTTTAATTAAATTTTTAATTCAAAACACTATTCATTGTAAATTCATTTTTTTTCAGAAAAAACCCCAAAAATTACCTTAACATAATATCGATGCTCTGAGTTCAAAAATAAAGTCCTTTTTATAAAAAAAAATTCTAATTATTTTTAATTAAATTTTTAATTTAAAAACACTATTCATCTGGAAAAACTAATACTTGACTAATAATTTATGAAACCGTTGTTTACCCATTTTATTGAATCACATTACTTGATCTAGGTGTCTAAATTATATTAAAACTTTCTTTGAGTGAAATTACTAATCCATTTGGTCACATTACTAATCCGAAGCGTAAAATCACTATTCATAATTTACTATTCATCAAAAATTAAGTTGATCTTATTAGACTCCAAATTCCTTACTGAACACTTTTGTAGAAGACCATTTTTTGAAAATCATTACACATCATTAATTATTTAGGGTTTACATAAATGTTTTAAAATATCCCTTTTTCAAAAATTCATCAATAAAATATATCCTAAAATTATCCGAACAAAAGAAATTCCACAAACATCACTAAAGGAAGAGATCTCAATTTATTCACCCGAAAGGATTACACAAGGAAGCTAGGGTCTCGTCACATAGCCCCTTATAACACCGGAATAAGACCTAAGTGTAAGGTGTGCTATGGTGAGAGAATCTGAGGGAGGCTCAGATAACATTGCCCTAGTAGTAATCTCTACTAACTTGAACTTCTCCCGTAGGCATTTCCGTTCAAGCTTGACACGCTGGAGTTCGGCTTGTGCTTGGTCCAAAGCGAAGCCCACATATGCTACCTCCTTCCCAAGCTCTGATAAGTGGGCTTCATAAGGGTCGAGTCTACTGGATGAAGCCATCGACTCCTCTTTCTGCATTAACCATTAACATCTTATTAAATCATTAAGAGTAAGTTAATATACTACTCAAAAAGATTGGGTCGTTACATCTATATAATTTTAAGGATTTATAATAAGATGTAAAATGAAAATACATGGTTGAGAACTTTAACTCTTGTACGGTCAACTTCTTTAGGTTTTTACGTATAGAATTACAAGATTTTATTTTAGATGAAAAAAGACTCAAATATTTCGGGAGGAATTTATGGAAATTTTTTGAGAATTGTTTTTCTTAAAAAAATATTTGGGCGTGTGAAGAGGACAGTAGATGGGGTTGACTTTTATATGTGGGGAGAAGATACTGTTGGATTTTATGAAATAAAAATGTGATACTAAATTTTTAACATTTAAAATTTCTCCAAAATGAAACATTAACTAAAACTTCATTATATAAGCTCTAAATGTGTTTATCCAATTAGAATTATAAAAAATAATAGGACATTTTAACCCTTATCTTTTTATTTTAACCCCCTGATAAACCTATTTTAACCTTTCCCGTGGTAATTAATATTTATGGTTTTTACTATTCATTATGAACAAAAATTAAGTTGGCCATATTATATAATATTAACTATTCTTGATTCAAAATATGGAATATTGTCTTCCAAATTCAATTCATATATATAGAAGAATTTATTTTAAAATTAGTATCGTCGATTTGGTGAAAAGAAAGTTTTCCAAAGAGAAAATTTCTATAAGTATAGAAATTTTTAAAATCAAAATTAAATATAAAATTCGTTAAAATTAAAAAAAAATTATTTATTATAATATAACTTAAATAGTTTTACTTATAAAAAAAGTAATTGAAATTTAACTTTTAAATTTTTAAATGAAAAGTAAGCTTTCTATAAAAACTGATATTTTTCACTATTCATTAGAAACTTTTTAATTCTAGAAAATTATCAAAACTATGATCTAAGATAATTTTAACATTATGATACACAAAATTATGTTAATTTTTTAAATTAAATTTTAAAAAAAATATTAAAATTATTTTTAATGTATGAGCTCAAAGCGCGGTGGAACCGCCTTTTAGAAAAGTACAGTTTCTCATAAAACATTTCTTTTTCTTTCTAATGATTCTTATTTTATTTTTAGTCATTAAGTAACCATTTATTATATTTATAAATTTTTAAAACATATAATTTTTATAACTTAGTTAGTATTATCCATATCAATGGTTTTAATAGCCCTGTTATAATGGTATATTATTTTTTGGTTCTCTTAGACTCAAGGTTGTGTGTATCACAATATATCGAAGAGAATAATTTTAAATAAATATTTTTTTGGTTGTTTAAGCTCTATTCTGCTTGTTTGATAGGATATCATACACAATTTTATTATTCTATAATATCATGGTGTTACATTTTCCCCATCTTCAATAAATTGTGTCCTCGTAATTTAAACATGCACTTGGAAATCAAGTGTTTCCATTTGAAAATAACTTTATTGAACACCCACATCATAAAAAGTGATAACAAAACTTCATCTAAAATTATAAAAAAGGAAATATTTTTTTCATCAAGAATAACATATTACTAAGTTTATAAGTAGGATAAAATTTTTGTGAATTGAAAATATTTACATTTAACAAAAGAATAAATAAATATGTAGAGTGATATAGATCACTAATCATAAGAAAGTGAATGATCAAGAGAAATCTAACAACCAAAAATCCATAAAACAGTGATTGGTTAAAATTCCTTTGATTCATTGGATACAAAGGAAATAGGATAATAGTTTTGATTCAATATCCTTTTCCTATAGTTGAAGGACTCTTTTCCTACCATGGTAGAGAACACTAGAAAATATACTTACTATTTCATCCTTTTTTCTACTTTTATAAATTTCCACTTCATTTCATACTATAAGAAATGAATATCGAAGAATATTTTTTATTCTTGAATCACTAATATTAACTTTTATCTAGTCATAAGTACTATGAATGAGTGAAAATTCATTTGAAAAATCTATAAATACTTATCAAAACCGAAATGATTAGAACAAGTTATTCAATATAATACATTAATTAGTAAACCTCAATAGTAAAAATCAAAGTTTAACATTATTTATTCCATATGTAGATATCCATCATATACTTTAATAAAAATAATTCATATCATCCAAAAAATCTTGTAGGTTAGTGGAAGGTGTTTCATTATAATTAGCCTCTGTTTGTGGGTTTAAGCCCTACGACCTTTCAGGATGTGATCGGTTGTCATCTGGTGTGTGGTTTTTCCTTTTCCTAAAACCATATTAATATAATTACTATAATATTCAATAAAATATAAATAATATCCTCAAAAATAAAATTGGTCCACATATCACTTTTTAACCACAAGGTATTTCTATACGAAATATTATTTTTCTCTAAAATCAAATAATTATAATTTATTATTAATACATTGACATTAGTGATCATATTTACCATAAAGGTTATAATTACATTTCATCTTATGTCTATAAAATGTAAAGTAATTCATCCATAAATAAATTTTTCAATCAAACATATATTAAACCATTGGGATGTATTACCATAATTGTCTCAAAAAATATATTTAATATTGGTAAACTCTCATCACGTCATCCTTAAAAAGGGGTGTTTAAGACATTGAAAATGTGATCAACCTTTAACTCATAAACCCAATATGGCACCAATAAATATTATGTTAATAAAGACATTTTTGCTTCCAAAATTGGAATAATCTTTAAATGTTTCGTGATTCTTATAACCAAATTACCATTGGTAAAAATACTTCTAAAATATAATTCTTTAATTTAAATACACAAGCTCTTTAATCCCTCCACTACACTTTTATTAATAGTATAAGATTAAACATGATCTCTTGGTATTTTCAGAGGTATAGTCTTATAAATATCAGTTCATTAATTTTCATAGTTCCTCATATCCTTATAGTTCAAACATTGGTCACTATTAGCTTCTTTCATGTCCTTGAAATAAAAAACATGATTGAATTTTTCTTTACACTTGAATCAAACTATCATTCTCTTTAAGCCAGTTCTAGGGCATTACTTTCCACAATTATCACATGTGGGAAAATACTTCTTTCTCTTCTTACACTTATCTATTTTTTATCAACCATAAAATTATTATATTTCTTACCTTGGAAGCCATAATAAATTTTGAATTATTTCTCTATCGTGATAGCAAAAAATACTATATGATGAGAAAGTTTGGGAGACTAGTTCCCTATGAAGTATTTTCTTGATTCCATCAAAAAAACCATAAATCCTTCTCTCTTGATTACATATATAGTATTTATAATTCCTTTCTTTCCTTGTAATGTTGGATTCATACAGAGTAATATTTTCATCTTTATTTTGTCATATACTTAAGAATTGTCTCTCCATATCCACTTATTTCTCAAGAGGAATGTATTTTTCAAAAAAATATACCTTAAAATACTTCCAATCCATGTTTTATAATTCCTATTAATATTTATTATTTCGAATAAATGGTCACCATTTATCTTCATCCCCTCAAAGATGATAAATTGTCATGAAATGTCCTACCTTCCATTACTTCCTCGGTAAATAATCATTTTTTCAATGGAATTTACACATTTCATAGCTACAAAGTGATTGTTAGTACCATTTAATGATGGATTTTACATACACTTGAATGTCATGACCCATCCTCAGGGCCCGTGCTGTGACTACCCCAAGCCCGCCTTCCATAGGCCAGGGGCTGGAGACTAGCACCAAAGGCATAAATCCCGATAACTGGGAAGGCATTTCCTTTATAAAAGTAAACAAAAATCCAAGAGTACAAGAGGAAGTAATAAACTAAGTACAAAAGAAAGTGCTGAAAAGTAAGTGGGCCAGAATAAAAACCCAACTGAAAGTACAGCTACAACTGAACGAAAGTACAACAGAAAAGAAAAATAGCTGAAATAATGGAAGAAACTCCTTGGTCATCCTCCTTGAATCCTACCTGAAGGGTAGGTACAGATAGCGCAGCTCCTAGATCATCCACCACAGATCCTACCTGAAGGGTAGGTACAGATAGCACAGCTCCAGGACCGTCCACCATGGATCCTACCTGAAGGGTAGGTACAGATAGCCTCCACAACGCTCTCGCCCTTCAACCTCCTCCGAGTGTTGTCTCGTTGTGAAGTCCACCTCCAGATACTGACTCATCATGATTTCCACCTCCACGTACCATCCATTCCTCGAACACTCGTCCTCTGTCAGTGCTTCCTGTCGTCTACAACCAACACAACGATGTGCAGGCATAGCCCGTGAAGGGGTGAGTATATGATACTCAGTAGGGACCCTGAGACCCTCAATGTCTCACTAAATCCATAAGGATAACCACAAAAAAGGATCTAAATAGATAACCCTTACTTAGTTATAATCCCATACTTATACCTAAGTTATCAAGTAACCCATCTCAATCATGAGGAAACCCAAAGGTCATAGACTCAGCTCAAACCAGGATTTTATTTATGATGTCGAAACCACGACTGCTAGAGAACTCCTCCTCTATCAAGTACAGTGGGCATGCCGCTACAACCAAGCACGTGCCACTAACCTAGACTACTGAAGTACTCCACCTGTGGAGTATTGTGAGTCTACCGCCGCAACCAAGCGCATCCCACCATGGGTCTGCCGCTACAACCAAGCGCACCCCATCATAGCCTACAGAGGTACTCCTTCTATCGAGTACCGCAGATCTGCCGCTACAACCAATCGCACCTCCGTCGTGAGTCTCCTGCTACAACCAAGCGCACCCCACTGGGCTATCCAAATCACTCCGAGACGATCGATCAGTAGTCGTCAAGTCTCTGCCAGCTACTAGGTCTCTGCACTCTGTCATCTCATCACCGGGAGAGTCCATTCCACGAGCTACTGGTCGATACTCCAAGTATCAAAAAGTCCCACAAAGATGTTTCTCAAAGGACCTCCTCGTCATAGGGGTATCAACGCAACAGACGGTGCATCAATCGAACGCCCGATCTGTGAGTTATTAGCCTTTAGTCTAGGGGGCCCGGTTGGTTTTGTGTACGAACTAACCCGAACGTATCTCAAACGTACCCCGAACTCCCATAGGGTATACTCATAGGGACCGTTTCTCAACATGATCACCAACGTCGTTGACGGTTCGTCAAACGGACGTCCGGTCTGAAAGTTATCGGCTTTTCCTATCCAGGGGCCCGGTTGGATTTTGGGAACAAACCAACCCGGCCATATTCCAACTACATCCAAACCTCAGGTGAAGTATACCGAAAGAACCGTCTCATCAATAATAATCCAAAAAAGTCAACGTCACGTCTATCGGACGTCTGGAGCTCAAGATATAAGCGTTTCCGCTCCGAGGGCCCGGTTGGTTTTGTGATCAAACCTACCCGACCATACCCAAAGTTCTCCAAAACCCTAAGTGTAATATACTGAAATGACTGTCTTGATTCAAGGATTGCATCGCAGCTGACGGTGTGTTGATCGGAGACCTGCAGCCCAAGTTATGGGCAAAAGACTGAAAGAGGTCCGGAAATAGGGGGTTCGGGCCCTGTCTGACCCGGCCCGATACCCCCTGGGTCGACCCGACCCGGGTCTGGGTCCGGCCTAATCGGGCATGGCCCGGCCCGACCTGGGCGCAGCCCAGCCCATCCAGGGCGTGGCCCGGCCTGGTGCGCTCGGCCTGGCCAATGTGGCCAGGCGGCTTGGCCGTAACGGCCGAGCGGAAGGGGGGGGGGGGCTTCCCCCTGTTTGGAAAACCGCAGCCCCCATTTGGGGGCCTCTCCTTTGGCCGGCCAGGGTTTATGACCCACGGTTCCTCGTTTGGCCCACCCGGCTGGCCGGCCGTACTGCTGCCGCGGGACCCGCAGTCCCTCCCTCCTGCTTCGGCGCCGGCGGTCGGTAGTCGGCCACCGCTCCTTGCTCCACCACGACCAAAGGCCACAGCCTTGGTCCGACCAGCGCGGCGCGACGGCGCCACGCCCCTCCACCACGGCCCGCTCCGGCCGCGGTGTCTTTGTGTTTTCCTAGCGCGGCACGATGGCGCCGCGCTGCTTTTCCGCGATTCTCTCGTTTCTGCGTGGTGTGACGGCGCCGCACATCTTCACCACATTTTCCCATGTTACCGCACGGTGTTGATGCACCGCGCCGCCTTCTTTCGAACCACAACAAACATAATCATCAAGGGGGAGGAGGGTCGGCCATGCTCATGTGGTCCGACCTCCTCCTGTAATTGCAATAATAGGTGGCCTATTTAGAAAACAATGAATGACGACGAAGTATTCATGAAGAAGAAAATTAACCCCTACCTCGTTGGAGTCGTCGATCGAGGTTTGTCACGGAAAAAGACGTCACGGAAGCTGGTGTCCCAGAACGAGGTTCTGTAAGTGTCATCGGTGTTCGTCCGATGAAGAATGCGGTGTCTCGCTTCCTTCGACATGGAGAAAAGATGCAAGATGAGACGACGTTCTTAGACAAAGGAGATGAACCATTCTTCTTCGGAGGAAGAAGTTCATTAAATCTCAAGAGCTCTCTTCCCTTTCACTTAACACAATAATTCCAACCAAAATAAAATAAGGCTCCACCTTATTTTATTTACCCATTCCATGCATTCAAATTTAAAAAATTCAAATCCAATTCACTTAATTAATTAAACCATGAGTTTTTTAATTAATTAAGAGGTCGGTTAGAAAATTAAATAAGGAAGTAGAAGAGTTACTTAATTAAAGGGAGTTAACAAGTTTAAAGGGGGATTTTATGAGAGTTATGGGAATGTGAAAGGTTTGGTCTCATGTGGACCCCACATCACATTTATCCTCAAATTTATCCTCACATGGGTAGTTAGGTGCCACCCCATCTTCCCCATGTAGGATAAAACCACCTTAGACTTAAAAATAATTTTTTTTTACAATTTTATTCATTCCTCATTTAATCAACAAATTTAACTTCTCCACCCGCACAAACCCAACTCCGGAATAGGTGTTCTTAAGCAATTACCAGCGCTGCGGTTTCATCGGTGCCCTCGGATTTCGATCCGGAGCACCGGTACAAAAGTTATAAAAACCTTCTCATTCATTCACTGAACGTACCTGAGATAAACATCAGAAATTGATTCCGGGAACACCGAGCCTCAGAATCAGGTGACGTCAGAAACTGCATTCTTTTAAAATCCCAAAGAAATTAAGAAAAAAGTTTCCTTGAAATTTTCGGGTCTTTAAATTACTCCAACCTCTGGGCTTTACGTCCCCGTAATTCTTTAACACAAACTAGGGATAAAAAAGTGGTACTGAGCACGCATCTGAGCCTTCGGCTTCCATGTGCTCACCTGGAGGTTCTCGTGCTGCCAATAAAAGCACACAAGAGGAATAGACCGTCCTTGTAGGACCCACTTCTATCGATCCTCAACCTCTACTAGAACCCCGCAAATGTTACCCCATCGCCAATGTCCAGCTCCCCATGGTCGATGATATGTGTTGGGTCAAGCACGTATCTCCTCAGCTGAGATACATGGTAGTTTATGCGCCCCTGTTACAACTGAGGTGGATGGGTCAAATGGTAAGCCACATCGCCTACCCTACTGAGGACCTGAAAGGGTCCGATGAAGTGCGGAGATAACTTGCCGCCCAGGCCAAAACTCTATAACTCACGTTGATGTGAGACCCGTAGGAAAACGTGGTCGCCATCCTCGAACTCTAGAGGTCTCCACCTCCTGTGAGCATAAGTCTTTTGTTGGCTCTGAGCTGTCCTCATCCACTCCTAGGTGACTTGGACCTTTTCTGGTCCTACAAGAGCTGCAAAGATTTTTTTCTTTTCTGATAAAAGAAATGTGATTTCATCCCCAAGATGAACCACGTTCTTTTCCTAGTACAGTCAATCATGTCATGAATGAGACTAATTCATGCCATGGATGACATCGTAAGGCCTCGACGCTACTACCAAGAGATCCAACCGTTAATCTCACCTCCAAGGGATGAGTCACACTGTCAGCATCAGTGTGTGGTCACTTATTCTCCTCCAGTTGGAGTCTCAAAAGTGAGGGTCATGTCAACAGTTTAAACCAGAACCTCTTAGTACACAAAAAGTAAGGAAGCAAACGTCACATGAAAAATTGTCTTTTATTACTACAGCTCAAGTACAAAGAAACACAACAACCACAAACAACAACAACAAAAACTAGGAAACTTGTAGTACAAAGATCAAAGGCCTCTATGCCTGGAACTAGTCCCACTCTTGTCTGCCAGCTTCCGGAGCTCCGTAGTCAAATACTTCTGCTACCTGAAGATGAGCTCTCCCATGTCCACTTGTTCCCTGCGGTCGGGGTGGACCTCCTTATGGTGGTGGTGGAAATATCTCGAAGCATCGTCCACCTCCAACTGCATAGACAGCTCCCCTGCTTCGGTCTCCTGTTCCTTGAGGTCCTCCTCGATCGAACCTCTGCCTCTGCCTGGGAGGTCCTTTGTTTATCTGCTGGTCATCTGTATGGCGGGTCAGACAGTCACATGCCATGTGACTAACCCCGCCGCAGGAGTAACACTGTCCGCTCCTAGTAAGTCGCTCTCCACCCCGGGTGCCTCACACACATGATCATGTGTCGTGCGGTTGAACACCTGTAGGTCTTGTCCTCTTAGGCCTCTGCGTTATCTGTCTACTACCCACTGCAGAAGACTCTGATGCATGTCAGCTAGTGGTGGGTCCTACTGCTGGAGACTACTCAGCAAGGAAACTCTCCACTAAGAGGGCTCGCTCCAACACCCCTGTATGCATCGGGATGCTGTGAGAAACAACAGAAGCTCTAATCTCTCGCCTGAGCCCCTTCTTGAAGGTTCGGGACCTGAGGAACGGGTCTCGTACCATATCTGTGGAGTAGTGCGAGAGGTCTGTGAACCTCGCTGAGTACTGCGCCACCGTCATGCTACCCTACTGTAGATGCAGTAGCTCCTGAATACGCACCGCTCGAAGGGTGGTAGGTACAAACTCTGCCCGGAACAGGCTCTCAAAGTCTACCCACAGAAGTTTCGCCTCGTCATGCATCTGAAGCATCAGGCTCCACCATTTTCCTGCTGCTTCCTGAAGGAGGATGGCAGCAAGGATCACCATGAAGTATGATGGAGTCCATACTAGCCTGAAGACTCTCACCACAGCCTCCATCCAATCCTCAACCTCCTTTGGGTCCATCTCTCCCCTGAACCTGGGTGGCCTCTGGCGCTGGAACTTGTATAGTGTGCTCATGTGACGTGCACTCTCTACTGCTGGGGCTGGTGGCATCGGTGGCCCAATGGGTGGTAGTACCACTGGTGCCTCCGCTGGTGCCTCAACTAGGATAGGGCCCTTTATTGAGGCCACGTCGCTCGGCAGGCTGTCAGTATGTACAACTCTCGGGGCTCTAGCTGGACGTCCGCGGGGAGGCATCCTGAAAGAAACAAACATTACACGGTCAAACAATTATACCTGGTGAGCTGACCTAGTTTGAGATTTTTTAAAAGAAACTTTTGAAAACACACACGCAATCATTATTTTTGTGCACTGAGTCGTAAATAAGAAGTCAGGGTCCTGGTGTATGGATACGTCGGCCGCCCGCACCAACACTGGATTCCATAAACAGAAAACCACACTCGGTACCCTTAACACTATTTCTTCACAGAAAAGGATTATCAGAGTTACAAGTTCTATAGTAGAACTGACTCCTCTGATACCAATTTGTTACGACCCATCCTCAGGGCCCGTGCCGTGACTACCCCAAGCCCGCCTTCAATAGGCCAGGAGCTGGAGACTATCACCAAAGGAGTAAATCCCAATAACTGGAAAGACATTGCCTTTATAAAAGTAAACAAACATCCCAGAGTACAAGAGGAAGTAATACACTAAGTACAAAAGAATGTGCTGAAAAGTAAGTGGGCCAGAATACAAACCCAACTGAAAGTACAGCTACAACTGAACGAAAGTACAACAGAAAAGAAAAACAACTGGAAGAATGGAAGCAACTCCTTGGTCGTGCTCCTTGGATCCTACCTGAAGGGTAGGTACAGATAGCGTAGCTCCTGGATCGTCCACCACGGATCCTACCTAAAGGGTAGGTACAGATAGCGCAGCTCCTGGATTGTCCACCACAGATCCTACCTGAAGGGAAAGTACAGATATCCTCCACAATGCTCTCGCCCGTCAACCTCCTCTGAGTGTTGTCTCGTTGTGAATTCGACCTCCGGATACTGACTCGTCGTGAGTTCCACCTCTGGGTACCGTCCAGTACTCGAACACTCGGCCTCTATCAGCACTGCCCATCGTCTGCAACAAACACAACGAGGTGCGGGCATAGCCCGTGCAGGGGTGAGTATACGATACTCAGTAGGGACCCCGAGACCCTCAAGGTCTCACTAAATTCAACAAGGATAACAAAAAATAAGGTCTCAATAGATAACCCTTACTTAGGTATAAGCTCATACATATACCTAAGGTATCAAGTAACCCATCTCAATCATGAGGAAACACAAAGGTCATAGTCTCTACTCAAACCAGGATTTTATTTATGATGTCGAAACCATGACTACTGTAGAAATCCACCTCTATCGAGTACAGTGGGATTACCGCTACAACCAAGCGTGTCCCACTAACCTGGATTGCTGAAGTACTCCACCTGTCGAGTATTGTGGGCCTTCCACTGCAACCAAGCGCATCCCCCCATGGGTCTGCCGCTACAACCAAGCGCACCCCATCATAGCCTACAGAGGTACTCCTTCTGTCGAGTACCACAGGTCCGCCGCTACAACCAAGAACACCTCCACCATGGGTCTACTGCTACAACCAAGCGTACCCCACTAGGCTATCCGAATGACTCCGAGACGATCGATCAGCAGTCGTCAAGTCTCGGCCAGCTACTAGGTCTCTGCACTCTGCCCGCTCATCACCGGGAGAGTCTGCTCCACGAGCTACTATTCGATACTCCATTTATCACAAAGTCCCACTAAGAAGTATCTCAATGGACCGCCTCGTCATAGGGGTCTCAACGCAACAGACGGCGCGTCAATAGGACGCTCAGTCTGTGAGTTATTAGCCTTTTTGTCCCGGGGGCCCGGTTGGTTTCGTGTACGAACAAACCTGACTGCATCTCAACCGTACCCCGAAATCTCATAGGGTATACTCATAGGGACCGTTTCTCATCATGATCACCAACACCACTGACGGTTCGTCAAACGGACGTCTGGTCTGAAACTTATTGGCTTTTCCGTTCTAGGGGCCCTGTTGGATTTTGGGTACAATCCAACCCGGCCATATTCAACTGCATCCAAGCCAAAGGTGAAGCATACTGAAAGAACCGTCTCATCATGAGGAATCCAACAAAGTTGATGGCACTTCTATCAGACGTCTGGAGCTCAAGATATAAGTGTTTCCACTCCAAGGGCCCGGTTGGTTTCGTGATCGAACCTACTCGGTTGTACCAAAAGTTCTCCGAAACCCAGAGTATAATATACCGAAACTGCCTTCTCGATCCAAGGATCGCATCGCAGCTGACGGTGCGTCGATCAGAGATCCACAGACCATGTTATGGGAAAAATACCGAAAGAGATCCCGAAATAGGGCGTTCGGACCCGGTCCAACCCGACCCGGGTCCGAGTCCGACCCAATACGGTGTGGCCCGGCCTAGTGGGCGCGGCCTGGCCCAGCAGGCGCGGCGCGGCCTGGCCTGGCGCGCTCAGCCTGGCCGGCGTGGCCAGGCGGCTTGGCCGTAACTGCAGAGCAGAAGGTGGGGGGATGCTGACCCCCCCCCCCTATTTGGCAAACCGCGGCCTCCATATGGGGGCCGCTCCTTCGGCCGACCGGGTGTTACGACCCCCGGTTCCTCATTCGACCGTCCCGGCCGGCCGGCCCTACTGCTGCCGCGGGACCCCGCGGTCCCGCCATCCTGCTCCGGTGCCGGCGGCCGGTAGCCGGCGGCCGCTCCCTACTCCGCCGCGGCCAAAGGCTGCGGCCTTGGTCCGACCGGCGAGGTGCGACGGCGCCGCGCCCCTCCGTCGCGGACCGCTCCGTCCGCGGTGTCTTTGTGGTTTCCTGGAGCGGCGCAACAGTGCTGCGCTGCTTTTCCGCAGTTCTCTCGTTTCTGCGCGGTGCGACGGCGTCGCGCCTCTTCGCCACAATTTCCCATGTTACCGCACGGTGCCGATGCACCGCACTGCCTTCTTTCGAACCGCAACAAACATAATCATTAAGGGGGAGGAGGGTCGTCTATGTTCGTGCGGTCTGACCTTATCCTGTAATTGCGATAACAGGCGGACTATTTAGAAAATGATGAACGATGACGAAGTATTCACGAAGAAGAAAATTAACCCCTACCTCGTTGGCGACATCGATCGAGGTTTTTCATAGAAAAAGACGTCACAGAAGTCGGCGTCGCGGAACAAGGTTCCGTAAGCGTTGTTGTTGTTCGTCCGATGAAGAATGCGGCGTCTCACTTCCTTCGACGTGGAGAGAAGATGCAAGATGAGACAGAGTTCTTCGACAAAGAAGATGAAGCATTCTTCTTCGAAGGAAGAGGTTCTTCAAAACTCAAGAGCTCTCTTCCCTTTCACTTAACACAACAATTCCAACCAAAATAAAATAAGGCTCCACCTTAATTTATTTAGCCATGCCATGCATTCAAATTTACAAAATTCAAATCCAATTCACTTAATTAATTAAACCATGAGTTGTTTAATTAATAAAGAGGTAGGTTGGAAAATTAAATAAGGAAGTGGAAGAGTTAATTAAAGGGAGTTAACAAGTTTAAAGGGGGAGTTTATGAGAGTTATGGGAATGTGAAAGGTTGGGGCTCTTGTGGGCCCCACCTCACATTTATCCTCAAATTTATCCTCACATGGGTAGTTAGGTGACACCCCAACTTCCCCATGTAGGATAAAACCACCTTAGACTTAAAAATAAAATTGTTTTACAATTTTATTCATTCCTCATTTAATCCACAAATTTAACTTCTCCACCAGCACAAACGCAACTCCGGAATAGGTGTTCCTAAGCAATTACCAGCACTGCGGTTTCATCGGTGCCCTCAGATTTCGATTCTGAGCACCGGTTCAAAAGTTAGAAAAACTCGCTCGTTCGTTCACTGAACGTACCCGAGATAATCTTCGGAAATTGATTCCGGGCACACCGGGCCTCAGAATCAGGTTCCGTCAGAAATCGTGTTCTTGTAAAATCCCAAAGAAATTAAAAAACAAATTTCCTTGAAATTTTCGGGTCATTACATTGAAGAAGTATAACATTGTTACACAACATGGTGGATCAATAATATGCCCTATACTAAAATGTTTATTTATAATAACCTGAGTTATCTTCCCCAATATGGTTATAATTTAATCAGTTCCATCTACATCTCATACTCCATCTTCATTATCTTTCCTAAGATGGAAATCCATACAACTATTATGTTCATTTATATGGTTCTCATTCCTTATATTAGAATCCATTTATAAATAATATAATACACTATATTAGACCATAACATCATGAAACATAATGTATAATCCCAAAACTAGTGAAAGACGTAACATAAAATAAATGATTTATGCATAGTTAATCTCATAATCATAAATATAAATTCTTTGGGAAATTTTTGAAATTGTAAATATAATTTCGAATTCTTTATAATTATTTGTAAAGAAAATGTAAATTAACCAAATCATATACCATAGGAGTGTCAATCCAGGTGCATAATAAGGTACATTTTCCTTCACTGAGTGAAAATATAGTCAAATACCAATATACTACTTTTAGATTTATTAAGCCTAGGAACAATAATTCAAAAACCCTATCAGCTTGTAATATCTAGATAAGGATAAATATCTAGGGAAAAATCATAATCTATTCCACAGAAATATTATTGGATTTTATTATATACATATCTTCCAATTCTATCATAGGGTTATGTTAAAAAATATATGTTTTATTAAATCTATTTCTGAAGTTTTCTACTTTACTTTCTCTAATACCAATGGTAAAGACCATGGCCCTAGTATCCCAATGTTTGTGGTTACATTATTACATTGGTTCAACATACACGTGATTTTATCCCATAGGACTGAATAGTTTAGAAGACTTATAAAAAATAGATACATACTTGAAATTGAAATTACATTTGAAAACAGAAAATAAATCATATAATTTTCTTTGAGAACACCATTATTCCCATTAGAATATCACTGCATGTAAATCATAATACACTTCCCAGAATTATAGCGAATAGAAACATAAGAAATTTGTGAGATATAATGCTCACTAAGGGTATAAGTATAGTAGAAGATATAATGAAGAATTAAAGCATAATAAATATGTAAATGTAAATTACTAAAACACATACCACATAATAAATAATGTGAACCTCGAGAATAACATGGAAGAAATATACGATGGTCATATAATGACATATAAATGATCACATGGGATGGAAACTTATCCATGGATATTTTGACTACTCTAATAATCACATGGAACATCAATAACAATATCATAATTAGGGAATTCATATGTTCGGTCATCATACCCATGTCATAAAGGCTTTGTTCGACGATATCCTACATAAATGGGTAAGGCCTTATCCAAATACTCAAGATAGTATTTCCATTGAGACCTAATAATGCATCATGGTGTTATAACGGGCCATGAACATCACATAGTATTTATAATGGATTCCATATATTAAAGGGGTGAATAATAATCAATATAAACATTAATGTTGAAAAACTATTAAATGAAATGTAAATAATTACCCTAGTCAATAAACTTAATCATTACCATCTAGAGTAATATCCATGGTATTGAAATTGTACATCCTTAGTCAAATAGATGATAAACCATGCAGAGAAAGAATAAGGATGATATTATTACAACATATCCCAAGTGGATAATAATTATAAGAAGGGTTTTTTATGTTTATGAATTGAAATATCATAAAGACAACATTAAAACATTATTTTGGATACTAACCTATCTACTTTGAATATCATTATTTTAAAACAGAAGTTCCTTAAATATTTTCAAAATCCTTATCATTGAAGATAAATTTTGAAGCTTATAATAGAATCTTTAAAATATTGATCGGTAATGACTCTGGGAAATTTCATTCATGTTGTACAGCTTAAACAAAATATTCCATTCACATTTTAGTAAGAAAATTAATAAATAATATTGTATAAAAATGCTAGAAATATTCCTTATAAAAAAATTGGAAAAATATAATCATGGGTAAAAATTACATTAATCAATCATTTAGATAATTTTAACAATATTTTTGGAAAAAAATTATAAAAAGAGTATTTTTTAGAAAAATGATTTTTGACTGAATAGAGAAATAAAGCCATTTTTTCTTAAAAACATTTTCTCAGACATTTTAAGTACCAAAGTGTGGTAAATCCTAAAATTACATGAAAATTCATGAATAAATAGAGGAAAATTAAATGCATGAGTTTCATGAGAGGTAGATCATAATGTTTTATTATTATAAACATAAATATAAAAAATCCTGATAAATATTGAGATTCTAACACAAACCTTTACCACTTTCATAACTTCTAAATCATATGCCCCTTAAAAGAAATAAATTCAAATAAAACATTAAATAGCATTAATGTTAAGGGATTAATGATATAACATATAAATGGGGGCATTGTATACACCAAATAAAATAACTAGTTGCGGAATGTAGAGTACATATCAAGGATGTAAAAGTGCGATGATAAGCCCTTACCAAATGTCTAATTTTCATTATACATTTATATAAATTTAATATAATAAATATATATTTATTAAAAATATATTATAAAACCATACTTTTATATTTCAGACCATATATGAATTAATTATTGTATTTTATAACCCATTTATTAGAAATTATTTGTTAAAATCACTCTTTCAGGTGATAATTGCTTTTTTTCATGTATGTTTTGGTTAAAAAAAATCCTACTTTTACATTTATCATGGTTTTGTCATCTCTAGAATGTTAATCATAAGATTATTATCATATATAATCATTACATATGTATTCAGAGTAATTGATAAAATTTTGATATATATATATATATAATATATATATTTGTGTGTATAATTAAAATAAAACACACACACACACCACTCACCCATAGGATGAATGAAAAGGCCATGACCCCCAAAGGGTATCTCATCCATCAATCTCTTATTATATATATATATATATTACTAGCCTGCATACCCTATTAAAAATATAGAGGCCCAATGTTCAAGCATTATCTGGCCTAAATGCCCATAGTAACCAGCCCTAAGGCCTTATTCCACCTATCCTTTCACCACTATCTAGCCTGCACCATCCCTGCCACCCAATCAGAAGTTGCCTCCCATGACCCCCTTCTATGTTTTCCATTGTCATGACACATACTTCTGTCAATCCTCATGAACCACACTTCCATTTTCTTGAAATATAGAACAAAATAACGGTAAATAATATATCAATTTTATTTATTCATTATGATTCCATATATATCACATATATTAATTAAGTTAATAATTATTACTATCTATATCAATTAAAATGACAAACTTTTCACATCTCATTGTGGAGGGGATAGTCTATAGGTACATATGAGCGATGTTATTATTTTCCATTGCATTATAAGGTAAAGTTGAATATATTATATTATAATTTTATAATTATAGTGATTTCATAAATATCATATACATATTATAAATCCATCATTATATCCATCCATGAAAGGAGGTGATGAAAAAATAATTACACTAGTTTGTATTGTGGTAGTCTGCAATACAAATGATTGAATGTTTTGTTTACAATTAGATGGAAGGGGAGATGGACATAGTTTATTAAATTAACATAATAAAATATTTTTATACATGAGATATTTTTGTTATTAGAGTTGGAGAATATTATAACAATTTATAAGAAGTAAAATGAAAACGCTTGGTTAAGAACATTACATATTCTTCGAACAACCACTTTAGGTTTATACCTAAATCCATAATAGATTAGATTTATGATAAAAAAAGGCCTCTAGTATGTGGGTATGGATATAAACATGATATTTGGGTAGGTATTTACTAATACAATATAATTTTGGAATGTGAATAAGATGGGAGGGGGTGGCCTTTATAAGTGTTGGAGAGGAAACACATCTAATATTTAAAGATAAAAAGTGAGACTAACATTTTTATCATTAATAAATTCTCCAAAATAAATAATTATAAAACAATGTATCAGAAAATGTTGAAATATGGCCATAAAATATGAATCATAAAAATATATAGTTCATTTTATCCTTTATCATTTTAGTTTAACCCCTGGTAAACCTACTTTAACTTTAACCACACCAATTAATTTTTTTTTGTTTTTATTATTCATTATGTCCCAAAATTTATTTTAATATATAATTTAATATGAATTAAAATGATTCCAATTATAGAAACCATTTTTACAAATTCAATTCCTGGATTTGGAAAATTTTAATTTAAAATTAATCTAATAGATGCGACCAAAACGTGGTTTTCCAAAGAGAAAATTGTCATCAATATATAAATTTTTAATATAAAAGTTCAATATAAAATTGATTATAATGACCAATATTTTATTTATTATAATATTATATAAATGAGGATACTTTTAATCAAATTAATCAAAATTTTACTTTATGTTTCATTAAATGAAAATGATGTTTTCAATAAAACCCAATATTTCTCACAATTAATCAAAATATTAATCTTTTAATAAAATTATAATACAATTCACTCAAATATAATTTTTAAATTATGGTTCCAATAATTTAGATCCTTTTTTAAATTAAATTTCATAAAATTGGTAACAGATAATTTTAATGTATGTGTGAAAAGCTCGACGAAACCACCATTTAGAAAAATACAATTTTTCAGAAAACATTCTTTTTTCCTTCAAATGATTTTTATTTTATATCTAATAAATATATAACCATTGAATTTATTTTTAACATGTATAAACCTTATATTTTTTTAATATGGTTATTCATATTCATACATTCTTATTTAAAGGTTATGTTATAATTGTATTTTTTACGGTTCTTTTAGACATAGGGTTGTGTGTATCACAAGCAATTTAAGAGATTAAATTGAATGAAATAAATTTTGTGGTTAGTTTAAGATTAGTGGTGTGATGTATATTCTATCAAGAAAAATTTTGTTCTTCTGTAATATCATTACGTTAGACTCAAACTTCCTGATGATGCCACTTTGATTTCTTGAACATAGTGTATACCCTCATGTTTAAAGATAATGCTCCTTGGATTCCATTGGTAGAGAGTACCTACCCACTAGTTTCTATATGATGGTAAATGGATTTTATAATAAGGGTTGAATACGACTATGTTTTTAGGTAATTATACTTGTTTTTTTGGGTGGTTTTTATACCCACTAAATTTCTATATGACGCTACTTAGATTTATTTTGCATGGGTGTGTACCCTCGAGTTTTCAGATGATTCTAATTAGATTACCATGGAGGGGAGTGTATGACCCTAGGTTTCTAGACAATTATACTTCTGTTTCTTAGGTGGTTAGTATCTTCCTTGGGTTTCTTGATGAGTTATATAGGTTTTCGGGTGGTGAGTATCTTACCGCAGGTTCAATATAGTGTTGTTATGTTCAATTACATCCAATATGGGTCTAATGAGGTAGGATAGCTCCTGATTTTCACCATATTACATGAGGATCTATGCTTGTTACATATCATGTTGTTTTAATTATTTATGAAAATTTTCATGTACTCTATTTCTTGTGGGATACATTTATGGGAATCAATGGTGGTGTCCAATGGATTATACTCGCAACCTTCTCGAACTACCATGTGTACCTGAGGAGACATCATGGTTATAGGAAGGTACATGGGAAATGGACTAATAGATTATGATTAATCGGGATGGATAGTATGAAGTAAGAGAGATGGAACCAATCTAGGGATCAGGACTAGTTTTATACATATTTATATTATTATAAAATTGATTATTTTTGGACATGGTCATATAACTTGTATGAATTTTATGTCATTAATTATGATAGAGAATGCATTATGATTTATTTTTGGAACTTAATGTGAATTCTATTGTTTTATTCATCTAGATGAATGATATTTTTATTTATTTCACTTTTATTTCTCACTCTGTTATGATGGTATAGTATTCATGTTATTACACCATAGACACTCAAATCTAGTTTCTAAACTCCTATATATAGGGATAAAAAATGAGGTTACATAACACCACTAGTTTGGAAATGGTCGAGTGTTCTTGGGCAAGGAAAATTACAAACTAGTGTCAAAGAAAACTCTTCTTTTATTTAATTATTTGGGAATGGAAAATAGAAGATAGTATGTTGTCGAAACTTATTGTTTAACTTATTTTCGAGAGTAGTTAACCTAATAATGAGGGAAATATACATTACCAAGGATAGGATTACTATTCTATGTTTTTTCATTCATATCTTGGTTATTTCAACTAGACTGATGCACTTTTATTTTGGTTTTCGTTTTAATGAACTTTAATCTCTTCATAGAAATTGTCAGAGGTCTTGTGTTCATATATCATGCCAAGAATATAGGATTCACATGTACTACGTTCATTCTAGTGACTATTTACATTATCTTCGTACCTAGGTCAGTTAATTAAAGTTTCTATATAAAATTATATAATATTTTACAATATATCTTGATGGTTTTATCATATCTAAGGGATTATTTAAAAGATTGAAGATATTAATCATAACTTTTTACTCTAGTTTCTCTAGGGTTTAAGGTAAATAAAATTCCAATTATAACGTATAAAGTGGTTTCCTTAAAAAATTGTAATTAAAAATTCATTTAACATACGATTATTTAAAAAAATATCATTAAAAACCAAGTGAAATGAAATTATGTGGATCCATTATATACATGATATGGCCCTAAGGATGGGAACCTAGGGATATAGAGTTCCCCTGAGTTATGAACTTTATATAATGTGATGTTTCAAGAATATTATGATGTTATTATTATTATGAATTTCCCTAATATTTAATAATGATAATAATTATATTAATGTGTTTTTAGGTGTGTGTTAGGAATTGTAAATTTATTATTTCATATAGGCCTCTATTAGAGTGTCTGAAGGGTGGAGATGGGTATTCCACACAGGTGGTTGGTCTAGTTCCACCTATAGTACATATAATGGTGATTAATTACTATCTTAAAAAGATATTTTTATGAGTTATATAGTCAATAGAGAAATATTCTCCTTAAGCTACACCTATTTTTGTCTAATTTGGCTTTGGAGTTTCAAATATTGAATCATTTACTTTTCAATGGTTAGTGAGGTCCATAGGTAGATAGGTTCTAGATAGAATCTATTCAAATGGTCTTTGAACCTATTGAGACACACCCCGAGAAAAGGGTGAAGTAAACCATTTATATGTTGTGAGTCCCAATGAGGCGCTAGTGGGATATTTTGATCTATGAGGCATAACATTTGGGATTAACCTAGAAGCAATTCTTGAACAAGTTTTTTAAACATTTCATTACAATGAACCTATATAATGATAGTTCTATTGAGTTTATTAATCTCTCATAGTGACTTATTTTAGTGATGGAATATGCTAATTTCTTTAGAAAACTAATGAAACCCTATTCTAGATTGATATGAAACACCTATTTTGAGAATTTTCATGAATAGGCTGATGTATGAGATTTGTGTTCAAATGAGTTTTTTTCACCTTCAATATTTTTCTGATATCATGACCCAAAACCCTGTCACAAAGAGAAACCAGGGTGAGGAAAGTGGTTTAGGTAAAATGGATTAGGATGAGGGGACCGATAGTGGTTCTTTTGATACAAATAAAAATTATTTTGATAGATCACACTAGGTTAGTAGTGGATAGTATTGACATGGTGATGGATCATCTATTCTACCTTGTGGAAGCAGCTTTTGGAGTGCTACCAGTGTGGAAATCTTAGACATAATCATATTCAATGTGACCAGACACCAATTGAGTGTAGTTTAAGTGATCAGATGAGTAATCTATGTAATTATTTTTGGATTGGCCCATGGTTACCTTGTGTTGAGAATCTGGATAGGGTTCAAGTGTTTGGGTTATTTTATTATAGCAAGTGGGCAGTTGGGGTTTCAACAGAGGATTAAGACAATGTGAAGGGAATTATTCCCCGGATAGGTGTAGAAGAAATAGTATTGTGGGTTTTTATAAGAAACTCTAAAAATATACTAGGGATGATGAATATGATAATTATATATTGTTCTTTCTACTCCTACCAACTAGAATTCGATACCCATTACAATTAATGATATGATCTTGGTTGTATCCAATTTATAATGTGTCTTATTTTGTACAGGATCATTAAGTTATATCATATCATATCTTTCCATATATGTTTTTTGAAATTCCATTGAGTATTTCTATATAGTGAGGACAATTAACACACTATTGAGGATGATATCTAAAGGAATTGTTCAGTGCATGGAATGATCCTTAGTGATTGGTGTCTATAGATACCTTTGGAATCAGTTTTTACTATAGATAAAATGCTTGAAAAAGATCCATGATATGTATTGGTTAGTATTGTATCGATCCAATATAAATTTTACCATGAATGTGTGTTTTTTATCCCTTGATATGTGAAGTTATACCTATGATGTATATTAGAACTCATATAGGATGGTAATGAAAGATCCAACATTAAATATATAGGAATATTATGATCCATGTTACTATTTTAGTGTAGGATGAAGTATAGATAAATTATATTATTTTACCACCTATCATTGGCTATTTCTAGGATGTTTTATAGATCATTTCATAGGTTTTCTACCCAATTGGGGGTTGAATTTTCAGTCAATCTCAATCTTGGTGTAGACCCTATTTATATTCCTCATTAAATAATGGATCATGAAAATAATTAAGACCTAAAAACCTAGTTGGTGGTGTTTGAGGAAAACAGTCTCATGTGATGAACTATATCCCCCTAGTTTTCTCTATTATAATCTAAACAGTGGAATATCTCTCCAGGATTCTATGTGTATACTATCAGTGATTGATCCAAGTGGTAGTTAGGAACGAATATCCACTCTGGTCTATCTATATTCTATTTGATCGGTATAGAGGAAACATTTTGTTCTATAATATTAAATTGACATCAGGTTATCACCAGCTAAGGGTGAGTCCTTTTGATATTTCTCATGCTATAGATGTAGGCATGGGTTGTATGAGTATGAGGTGATTTTGTTCAGTATGAAAGATGCACCAACAATCTTTATAGCTATGATGAACTGAGACTTCCATCACTTTTTGTATTTTTTTGTTTGTTTACATTGATAATATTCTTTTATATTAGTACAGTGGATGTATACATAATCTTTCTAAGTAAACTTAAGTAGAATTAGCTATATGTTAAGATATTGATGTGAATATTTTGGATTAACTACATGCACTTCTTTGGGAATGTCATATATGATGTTGGTGTATCAGTAGACCCCAAAAAGTTCAAACATGTAGTTTATTGGGAGCATAAAATAAAAATTCTCAAAATTCAAATCTTTTGGGTTTGGCTAGTTTTTAACAGAGATTTATTAAGTACTTATCCTACTTGGTTGCACCAATGAAAGGTCATACAAAGAAGAGAGTTAGTTTTTTGTGGTCAAAATCTTATGAATTTTACATCCCAATGATTAATGGGAGAATAAATACGTTGAAATTTCTAAAATTACATGATATATATAGGGAGTGTACTTTATACTATGGTGCATCAAGTTTTAGGATGAAAGAAATTTTTATTAAAGATACTAATGTAATTTCTTATGGGTCTAGGTAGATGAATACTCATGAGAGGAAATATCAATCACATGACCTATAGTAAGTATCTACAGATATGGAATTGAGATATTAGTGTTATTACCTATCTAGTGAAACATTATTTCTATACACAAAGCACGTGATCTTAAATAACATTTTCTCGTAGTGAGACTTAAACCTTTAGTATTAAATGTTGGTTGAATATTTTCAATATTTTCATTTTCAGTTAAACTAGTTGGACTCCTCATGTTTTAATCGTGTTTTAATGATCACAAATCCTATTACTGTTAATTAATCTCAATATTAATTGACCATCATGTTAATGATCTCCAATCTCAATAATAACTACACATAATGATTTAATGATAGCAAGTCTTATTGATGATTACTCCCTTTATTATTTACAAGTCTTATTCATGATCACAAATCTCACTTATATTCTAAAGCCTTTATATTTATGATTCAAGTTCTCTTACTCTCTACTGGTTAAGCTCAATCCATATTCTGCATATTACTGTCTAAGTCTAAACACATATATTTGTCTAAGTATATAGAAAACGTGATGTTTGACACAGTAAGATAGACTGTGTACAAGACACAGTCACAGTCACCCAGACACCGTGAAGGACGAACCGTGAACCAGACACCGTGAAGGACGAATCGTGACCCGGACACCGTGAAGGAAAAACCATGACCCAGACACCGTGAAGGATGAACTGTGACCCGGACACCGTGAAGGACAAACGGTGACGTTGACACTGTGAAGGAAAAACCGTGACCTAGACACCGTGAAGGACACACCGTGACCCAGACACCATGAACTAGATACTGTGACATGGATACATAGTGAATCACATACCGTGAAGCATATACCGTGAAGAAGACAATGTTTACATAATCACTGTGACATCATTTCTTAACTTTTTTTTCCAATATTATTTAAATAATTCTAACGGTCATATTTGAGGGTTTTAATGCAATTAATTATATTTAATGATAATTGATGTTATTTCAAGAAACTGTATCTCATAACTACAAAAAGGGAATCATTTCCTACTGCCAAATCTCGTGGAATATAAGGAAGATTGAGATGCAGTACATGAGAGCAAGTGTGTGAATATACAATGAGAAGAACTTACATACGCACGACAACTCAAGGAACCCAAGTGCACTGTGATAAACTAGAAGAACAATCCTTAGAATGATGGAGAGATTGCAAGACTTACAAATAACTCTCATGAGTACAATCCAACACCTCTAAAGAACACAAGATCACAAGTTGAACTACGAAACTCTGTTTTTTGACTGAAAAAACCAGAGAAGGACTCAGAAGCAATTCTGCTGAATCCAACGAGTCCAGAGATGCATTGATAATAACTAGAGCTTTCTAAAATCATGTCTGTTCTATCTAAGTGATTTGTTTATTTACTTTCGAGCAGTGTGGTTTACTCTGTATATCTTACACACACACTGTCTCCTACACTGAACTGGAGGATATCAAAATCCTCACACAAAAACTCTTAACTCTTGTTTACCCACGTCAACTGTGGAAAAGGTCCTTGTGTGGCCTGGTCTTTGTTTTTTCCCCACAAAGAACAGTGGTAGAGGTCACTGCGTGGCCTCAACAGTTTCATAAACTGTTGTTTACCCCGATCCAGGGTGTGGATCAAATTTATATAAATTTGAGAGGACTTAGTCTCAGCTTGAGACTGAACCTGTTGTTATATCTGCTGGGTTTTTTAGTTTATATAATATATATATATATTTCATTTTCCGCTACTTGTTACTTGAAAATATAAAACTATTTTAAAGTTAATTTGATAGTTAAATTAGCAAGTGTTTATGCTTGTTGTGAACTAGTAGGTTAGCTTCAAAAGCCAGTTTAATCTTGTGATTAAATTAACTGAGAACTAATCAATCTTTAAGAATCTAATTGAACATTTTCAATCTGTATAAATTCAATAAAGTTTAACTTGTTTTTAAATTGGGGGATTCTAAATAGACAATATTTTAACAGAAATTTTAATTGAAACTCAATTCACCCCCTATTGAGTATCCACTCCGACCAACATTTGGTATCAAAGGATTGTTTTTATTAAAGGATTTTTGAAATACTATGTTTTTTCAACTGTGATTTTAGTTTCATCTTTAAAGATCTTAAATTTCTGTTAGTGCTAAATTATTATCTCTTTAAATTTACTTTCTAAGATTTAGATATGGACAATAGACTAGAGGGTGCTGCTAGTAACATGCCACCTTTCTTCCATGGTACAAACTATGCTCAGTGGAAACTTAAAATGAAAATTCATTTAAAGAGTATGGGTTTTGATATTTGGACTGCTATAGAGTCACAATATAAAATTCCAGAAACTGAAAGAACAACTTGGGATGAACCTACAAAGACTACTTACAATAATAATTGTAAATCCATAAATTCCTTGTACTGTACTCTAGGAGATGAGGAATTTAACAGAATTTCTTCCTGTAAAACTGCTTCTGAAATTTGGGATACTTTGGGTATTTCTCATGAGGGAACAACCAATGTTAAAGAAATGAGATTAAATACTTATACAATTAAATATGAAAATTTTAAAATGAAGACTGATGAACCCATTTCTGATATTTATCTCAGGTTCAATGAGATAGTCAATACAATGAATTCACTCAGAAAGGATGTTCCAGCAAAGGAACAAATTATGAGAATATTGAGGTGTCTACCAGACCGATGGAGAGGCACATCTGTTTCAATGAGAGAGTCATGTGACATTGCAGATCTACCTGTAAAAGAACTCATTGGTAAGACTATGATGTATGAGGAAGAAATCAAGGTGAATAAAGAGGAAGAGGATGAACCAAAAAGGAAATCAGTGGATTTTAAGACTAATGCTTCAAAGAGCAAGGACAAAGAAAAAGATCAAATACAAACTGACAGTTCAACAAGTGAAAGTTCAGACTCTGATAGTGATGCTGAAATGGATCAGATAGCCAGAAGGTTTAAGACATTTTATAGGAAGAAGAATTTTTTTAGAAAATAAAATTACAAAGGAAAGTATGACAATAAGGAACATTGGGAGAAGGGCTGAAAAAATACGGATAAAAGTGATGATGTTGTTTTCTACGAGTGCAAAAGAAAAAGAAATATAAAAGAAGACTGTCCAAAAATGATGTTCAAAAAGAAACACGACTATAAGGACAATAAATGAAATAAAACAATGAAAGCAACGTGGATTGCTTCAGAAGAAAGATCAAGTGAATCAGAAGCTACTGATTCTGAAATAAATCGTGCCAACATGTGTTTTATATCCAACACATCCGAGGTAACCTTAGATGATCCTATTTTAAAATATTATTATTCTGGAGATGATGCAAAATCTGATTCTGATTCGGAAGACATGACTAAATCTAAATTATCTGAATATTGTAATATGCTTGTAGAGACATGAAATGAACTTAAGGATAAATACAAATAATTAAAGAAACAACATGCTCTCACTACAATTGTTAAAACTGAACTTACTATTGTAAAAGAGAAAAATGCTCAACTGTTAAAAGAGAACACTGAATTGAAAATTTCTAATGAGCAACTTAGAAAAGACTTAGAGAAATTCACAAATGGAAAGGATACACTAACTCAAATGTTAGGAAAGAAAGTGGCACCTAAATACACTACTGGAATAGGCTACAAACATGGACAGAGAAAGATTACTAAAAATATATTTATTCCTAAATCTGGATAGAATACTGCTAGTTCTAGTTCTGTACATTCATATGCTTCAACTAGTTATTCACATAGTTATAAATCAAATAGAGTTTATATCTAAAAATAATCCGATTCTATAAATTATATGAGACCCATAAGACAAATTTCAGTACCAAAATCATTGATTGCTAACCTGTTTGGACCCAAGAAGATCTGGGTACCAAAATCATATTCTATCTAAAATTGTTTTGTAGGAAACCTTCTTGAATTGTTCCCACAAGTAGACATGGTATTTGGATAGTGGATGTCCAAGACATATGTCTGGGGATTACTCATTCTTCAAGAGCTTAATAAAGGTTGATGGAGGCTATGTCACCTTTGGTGATAATTCTAAAGGAATGATCATCGGCCTAGGACAAATTGGTAACATTAATTCAGTTTTAATTTCAAAAGTTTCATTTGTTGGTAGAATGAAATATAATCTGTTAAGTATTTCTTAATTTTGTGATGATGGTTTTAATTTAAAGTTTGAAAATGATTCTTGTAACTTCATTAATTCTAAATATGTTTTATTATTCTCTACTTTAAGGAATGAAAATGTTTATGCTGTTGATTTAAATTCTTTAGCTAAAAAAATGTTACTTGTTTAAATGCTTTTCATAAAGAGTCCTGGGTATGGCATAGAAGACTAGGACACTGAAATATACAATCACTTAGGAAACTAACAAGGAAAAACTTAGTTAGAGACTTACCCAAACATGAGTTTCCAAATGAAAAAGTTTGTAATCCCTGTCAAAAGGGAAAGCAACATAAAGTTTCTTTTAAATCAAAGAAAGAAGTCTCAACTTCTCAACCTCTCGAGTTAGTTCCCATGGATTTGTTTGGACCATATAGAGTTTCTAGATTAAATGGGAAGCACTATGTCTATGTCCTAATATATGACTTTTCTAGATATACTTGGGTATACTTCTTAGCTCACCAAAGTGAAGCTTGTTCTTACTTTATTAAATACTCCAAGTCTGTAGAAAATCTTAGTGGACTTAAGATTAAAACTCTAAGAAGTGATCATGGATATGAGTTTGAAAATCATGAATTTGAATCCTATTTCTCACACAATGGCTATAGTCATAACTTTTCTACTCCTAGGACACCTCAGCAGAATGGTGTAATAGACAGAAGAAATAGAACCCTTCATGAAATAGCAAGAACTATGCTTAATGAGTATGACATGCCAATTTATTTTTTGGCTGAAGCTGTAAATACAGCTTGTTATATCATCAATAGAGTCTTGATTAGACCTGTTCTTAAGAATAATCCTTATGAACTTTGGAACAATAGAAAACCTAAAGTCAATTACTTTATATTCTTTGGTTGCAAAGTCTTTATTCTTAATACTAAGGATAATCTTGATATGTTTTCTACTAAGAGTGATGAAAGAATATTTTTAGGATATATTTTATAACCATCAAAGCCTATAGAGTTTTCAATAAAAGAACCAAGTGTGTGGAAGAATCTGTTCACATCAAATTTGATGAAACTGATCCACATGAGTCTAAAACCTCTCTTGAAAATCTTGAAGAAGATTTGAGTGTTCTGGAACTTAATGAAAAATCTAAAGAACCTGCTATAAAGACAACCAGTTTTAGACTTATTCCAGAATCTGCTCCTAATGAACGCGAACCTAGAGAAGAGCCTGAAATTTCTAGTCATACCTTTACTAGATTAACTAAAATTATAAAGAATCATCCTTTAGATGTTGTTGTAGGAAATCTGGATAGGGGGACAAAGACTAGAGCTTCTCTTAGAAATCAGGTTGAACATCAATCCTTCTTGTCATAGCTTGAACCTAAAAACATTGATGATGATATTAATGATAAATTTTGGGTAATTTCTATGAAAGAGGAACTCAATCAATTTAAAAGAAATAAAGTTTGAAATCTTGTTGAAATACCTAAGGACACTTTCACCATAGGAACTAAATGGGTTTTTAGAAATAAATTAGATTAATCTGGAAACATAGTTAGAAACAAAGCTAGGCTAGTTGGACAAGGCTACAGTCAATAAGAAGTAATTGACTATGAGGAGACTTTTTCTCTAGTAGCCAGATTATAATCTATTAGGATTTTACTTGCTTATGATGCACATCTAAATTTCAAACTATATCAAATGGATGTTAAGAGTGATTTCTTAAATGGATATATTACTAAGGATGTTTTTGTTGAACAACCACCTGTATTTACAAACCCGCATTTTCCAAATCATATTTTTACATTATCAAAGGCTTTATATGGTTTAAAGCAAGATCCAAGAGCATGGTATGATAGATTAAGTACTTTTATAATTTCCAAAGGTTTTACAAAAGGTATAGCTGATCCTACTCTTTTTATAAAATGTATTTATAATGATGTTTTTGTTGTACAAATTTATGTAGATGATATTATTTTTGGATCTTAAAAAACTACATTATGTACTGATTTTTCTAAAATGATGCAAAATGAATTTGAAATGAGTTTAATGGGTGAACTCAAATTTTTCATTGGATTTCAAATATTTCAAAATGATGATGGAATTATTTTAACTCAAAGTAAATATACTAGAGATCTTTTAAAACGATTTGGATTGCATATCCCAAAAAGTATTGACACTCCCATGAGTACCACCTGTAAGTTAGATCTTGATGAAGATAGTAAATCTGTTGATCAAACCACTTATAGAGGAATGATTGGAAGTCTACTCTACCTGACTGCCAGTCGTCCTAATATTATGTTTAGTGTGTGCATGTGTACTCGTTTTTATGCAAACCCTAAAGAGTCACATTTAAATGCTGTAAAGAGAATTTTCAAATACCTCAAGCATACTCCCAATTTAGGACTCTTCTATCCCAAAGAAAAATCATTTGAATTAGTTAGTTATTCTGATGCTGATTTTGCTGGATGTATGTTAGATAGAAAAAAAACCTCTAGAACATGTCACCTTTTAGGAAAGTCACTAGTACCATGTTGTAGTAAGAAAAAAAAATTCTGTTTCATTATCTACTGCAGAAGATGAATACATAGCTGCTGGAAGTTGTTGTGCACAAATTTTGTGGATGAAACACACATTACTAGACTATGGATATCAATTCCGACATGTCCCAATAAATTGTGATAACACAAGTGCTATTAATATTTCAAAGAATCATGTTTCTCATTCTAGGACAAAACATATTGATGTAAGACATCACTTTTTGAGGGATAATTATCAAAAAGGTGATATCACTTTGGAATTCATTGGTACTGAATATCAACTTGCTGATTTATTCACTAAACCATTAAATTCTGAGAGATTAGACTACATCATACATGATATTTGCATGATTAATCATAAATAGATATCTTACTGATCTTAATGTTTAATACTTTACTGTATTTTACTTTACGGTTTCATGCTCACTATTTTACAGTTACTGTTTCATGCTTATGGTCTCACCGTTAAGACCTTGTGCTCACGGTCTGTCAACCCACTGTCTCATCGTGACTACACAGAATAGTCACTATCTCACCGTGACGATCACCAACTATCTCACTGTGATGATGGTTTTTCATCACACCATAATTCCTACTCACAGTCTCCACGTGAAGGCTATTTATACTCTTATTTTAACCCGTATCGAGGTAATTTGTTTTACCGATATTTGATTTCCCGCGTTTTTTTATGACGATTGACATTCCCAATTGATAAAACATAAAGGTTTCACTCAATCTCTCACCCGAACTCTCTCTTTCTCTCTCACTCGAACCCTCTTTACCTTGCGAACCTCTTCTTATCTCTCGCCCGAACAATCAGTAGATGCCAAGGATGAAGCGTCTGTCTTTATCTACCCCTGAGAAGTGCCTCTCTAAGAAATAGAAGAGAATACCAAGGATAGCTCTCGAAGGACCTCTAAATCCTAACCTGGTAAGCTGTACTATTGTACCTAAAAAAGAGATTTTCCTGGAGTGGCTGCTATCTAGCAAGTCGTTAGTCTTGAAAGTCCTAAAAGAACAAGGATGGCTTGAATGGTTCTCTAGACAAGATAGAATGATTTACCTGATATTGGTATCTCAATTATACCAATATGTGAGGTTTTCCTTTGATTTTGGAGAAAACATTATGGTGACCAGCTGGATCAATGTTCAGATGTGTTTTTCCACTTCGAGGCTCTGGGCTGCATGCCTAAGGATTCCACATGAAGGAGTTTGTGAAGACTAATAGAGAGACCCTACTCCATCTGACATCTTCGATCTGTAAAATGATTTGGGAACCTTAACTGGTAATGGCACAAAGAGAAGGGATATAGCTGCAGAGCTAGATGGAGAAACTAGACTACTATTCAAATTTGTTCAGAATTTGATTAGTCCAAGAAAGTGGATTTTTTTTGTATTGAAGTATTAGGATGTGTTCCTGATTCATCTGTTGAAGAATGCCCATAAGATCAATCTTTGAAAGTATGTCATTAACCATATATGTGAGCTGATTGAAGTCACTTCCAAATCCACCTCCTTGTTTTACTCAAGGATGATTTCAGCCATGCTTGTTGAAAAAGGAGTTGTTGGACCGAATGAAGAAAAGCTAGAGTATTTTGAGTTCTGCCTATCCAAGCCTATCATCAGAAGGATTAAAATTAGCTGGAAACCCTAGAAGAAGAAATGGTTTGAGGATAATGATCAATTGTACAAGTAGTATAATCCTGTTGATTATCCAAGAAGGCCTAAGAACCTAGCTGATCCTAATTTCGAACCAGATGAAGTGGCTGAGTAATTAGATGTTGAAGAAGAAGGGGAAGTGGCAGCTAATGTACCACTTAGAGAAGAAGCAGAAATACCTCAAGGAGAAGAAGTTGTTGTTGAAAAGGAAAGGATTATGGATCCTTTAGTTGGTCTTAGTGAGGAAGAATCTCCTACTTCTAGAGAAGTTTTAAATCTGGATATCTAATATGAGGATGTAAGAGATTCTGTAGTAATAGAATCAGAGCAAAAAGACATGGAAGAGTCTACTGGTGTAGAAGAACTCTCTATTGAAAAGAAAGCCAATCTGGAAGCACTGCTTGTGGAACAGTCGGTTCCTGAGATAATTCCCTCTGCTGAAGAGAGGATGGAAATTGCCTTTCATCTAGCAAGAAAAGAGTTTGTTGAAGAGATTAGAGATGATCTCATGGATCTTGACCATGTTGCTGAGCATATAGTCTCTGAAATGGAAGCACAATTTGAGGGGGAGGAACCTCAAAACCTTGAGACTAGTCCAGCCAAGTCTGTTGAATCTGAATCTAAACCTGGTGATGAGTCATACTCTGTGTACACTCGATATTTTTTCCCAAGATTTTATGATGTGAATGAGTCACAACAAGTGACTACAATTGGAATGGATCTCTTTTCTGTTTTTCAACTAAAGTCTGCAGCTCATCCAGAACCAGAACCAGAACTAGAGCCCCATTCTCAATCCGAATCGGAATCTGAGTATGAAGATGACTTTGAATCGCAACCAGAACCTTCTCCACTACCTTTACCTACACTCTTACCCGAGAAAAACACTTTTGTAACTAAAGATGATCTGAAAGTAATTGTAGAGACTCTTTTAGCTGGAGTTGAGAAGATTTTATCCACTCAACCTCGTCCAGTGAATCAACTAAGTCAAGAAGATGCATCAATTCTCTTGGAAAATATTATCTTGAATATTCAAACAAGGATGATCCGAGAAATTCAAGAAGTCAGAGTAGAAAATAAGCTGATGAGTTTTGATGTTGCAAACCTGAAAAGTATGGTAGAAAACTTGTTGAATGAGTTGCCTTTGAGATCAGCGCCTTCTCCTGTTTCTGCCCCTGAACCTGTTTCTACTTCTCCTGAGCCAACTAATTCAACCCTTTCTAGAGAGATTGTGTCTCAACTGAATCCATATCTACTATATTTTTATGAGAAGGTTGGAAAAATACACACAAAAATGTTGGAACTCACGAGGGAGCTTGTAGAAAATCTGAATAAGATCACAGATGAGTACACTAGATGCTTGTAAAAAGTTCTGAAACAGCTCAATGTTCTAACCGAAGCTATCAAGGCTTCTCCTGCTTATGGTCAACATTCTATTCCTCCTTTGGATGATTCTCTACTAGGATCTATAATCAAGGAAGAACTTTTGAATGCCTTCAGTGGCTTGGATCTGTCTTCTTTGTTAGAAGTGGTTAAGAACAGTGATCGAGCATTGGACTTGGTTAGGATTCATTCAAAGATTGCTAGTGATGCTCATCAAGATATCACCAAGAAGATTGATGTCTATCACAACCGTATTTTCTCTAAAAGTTATATGACAGGTCACTTTAAGTATCTTGTGGAGAATTTGAGAATCCCTCTAGTAACTCATGATTTTAAATCTCAAGTTCAGAATCTTACAGAGTTCACCAGATTTTTGGACAAATTTCTAGAGAATAAGGACAATTTTGAAAAGGCTATGCAATATAGTGGTGAAATCATTACTGATTTCATTAATATTTTCAAGTTGTATCTTCATGTGTAGAGTACTGCTATAGTTGCTCCAGCTGCTGCACCCCTTAGACCTGGTCTACCTACCCTTGCCTCAACTGCCATGACAATCAGCCAAGCTCTTTCTCAGATCCGGCGAGTCATTCTTGACCAACCACAGCCCAGATCTTCTACTGCTCCTACTTTGGCTCCATCCAATTCTGAAGGTCTACCCTTACCCTCCTTGTCTACCACATATGTGCCTTCCTCTACATCAGCACCAACTCCTACTGCTGATAAAGCCAAGGAAAAGGTGGCTCCCTGAAGAGTCGAGGGACTGTTTTCTTTTTGATGGGATGTCATTTTTTGTTTACTATTTGTATTTCTCCTGTATGTTTTATTCTAAACCTTTTTAATGAAAAATTCAGTGTTCCACTTCATTTTATCTAGTTTATGATAATCCCAAAAGGGGGAGAAAAAAGTACAAGTAAAAGTACAAGTATTGGTATTCTAATTGTCGAGTCTGTTATTTTCTTTAATGTTTCATTTCATTTATATTTTTACCTACACATGATTTGTGATCATCAAAAGGGGGTAGATTGTTGGACTCCTCATGTTTTAATCATGTTTTAATGATCATAAATCCTATTACTGTTAATTAATCTCAATCTTAATTGACCATCGTGTTAATGCTCTCCAATCTCAATAATAACTACACATCATGTTTTAATGATAGAAAGTATTATTGATGATTACTCTCTTTATTATTTACAAGTCTTATTCATTATCACAAATCTCACTTATATTGTCAAGCCTTTATATTTATGATTCAATTTCTCTTACTCTCTACTGTTTAAGATCAATCCATATTCTGCATATTATTGTCTACGTCTAAATACATATATTTGTCTAAGTATAGAGACACTGTGATGTTTGAAACAGTAAGACAGACTTTGTACAAGACACAGTCACAGTCACCCAGACACCGTGAAGGACGAACCGTGACCCAGACACCGTGAAGGACGAACCTTGACCCGGACACCGTGAAGGAAAAATCGTGACTCAGACACCGTGAAGGAAAAACTGTGACCCATACACCGTGAAGGACACACCGTGACCCAGACACCGTGAGCTAGACACCGTGACATAGAGACATAGTGAATCACATTCCGTGAAGCATATACCATGAAGAAGACACCGTTTACCTAATCATTATGACACCGTTTCTTAACTTTTTTTGGTCAATATTATTTAAATAATGCTAACAGTCATATTTGATTGTTTTAATGCAATTAATGATATTTAATGATAGTTGTTGGTATTTCAGGAAACTGTATCTCGTACCTATGAAAAGGGAATCATTTCCTACTGCCAAACCTCGTGGAATATAAGGAAGATTGAGATGTAGTACATGACAACGAGTGTGTGAATATATAACGAGAAGAACATACATGTGCACGACAACTCAAGAAACCCAAGTTCATTGTGCTAAACAAGAAGAAAAATCCTAAGCACGAAGGAAAGATTGAAAGACATACAAAGAAATCTCATGAGTACAATCCAACACATCTGAAGAACACAAGAACACAAGATGAACTACGACACTCTTTTTTTAGACAGAAAAACCAGAGAAGGACTCAGAAGAAATTCTGCTGAATCCAACAAGTCCATAGCTGCATTGCAAATCACTAGTGCTTTCTAAACTCTTATTTGTTCTCTCTAAGTGATTTGTTTATTTACTTTCGATCAGTGTGGTGTACTCTATATATCTTACACACACACACACACTATCTCCTGCACTAAACTGGAGGATATCAAAATCCTCACTCCAAAACTCTTAACTATTTTTTACCCACGTCAACTGTGGAAGAGGTCATTGTGTGGCCTGATCTTTGTTTTTTTCCCATGAAGAACAGTGGTAGAGGTCCCTGTGTGGCCTGGACAGTTTCATAAACTATTGTTAACCCCGATCCCAGGTGTGGATTAAATTTATATAAATTTGAGAGGACTAAGTCTCGGCATGATACTGAACCTCTAGTTATATCTTCTGTGTTTTTTAGTTTATATCATATATATATATATATATATATAATTTATTTTGTGTTTCTTGTTACTTTGAAATATAAAACTATTTTAAAGTTGATTTGATAGTTAAATTAGCAAGTGTTTATGCTTGTTGTGAACTAGTAGGTTAGCTTCAAAAGCTAGTTTAATCTTGTGATTAAATTGACTGAGAACTAATCAATATTTAAGAAGCTAATTGAACATTTGCAATCTTTATAAATTCACTATAGTTTAACTTGTTTTTAAATTGGGGGATTTTAAATAGACAATATTTTAACAGAAATTTTAATCGGAACTCAATTCACCCCTATTGAGTATCCACTCCGACCGAAAAAACTATAACCCCAAGAAGGGTATCATTGTTACATATTAACTATGGTGAAAGACATAGACTTATCTAGTCTATGTGTTTAGCAGTGAGTGGAAGATGATATCCCTCTTTGTAAAGATGCAACATGAATTCTCAGATTACTAGGAACGAGCGACCCCTTTGTCTTTTTTATCATTTATTTTTACCCTAGAGGGTTGTGGAGGGATTAGATATCATAGTTCAATTATATAGTCATTAGGGATATAATATATGGTGGGGATAAACCAATAAACCTTTCCCTTAATAATGATGATGTTTTGGGTGTCTAAGGTATTGTTGTTGTCCCTACAAATAATGTGTGGTGGTACTCACATGCATTGAGGTGGGTTTTCACCCATAAAAGACTAATATATATTTTTATGTATCCATGAATCATTATAGGATTAAAATAGAGAGGTGAATTATGAGTTTTTCACATAGTGCTCCACTTGTCAGTTGATACAGGTCGAGCACTAGTGACCCACTAGTCTTCAACAACTATTTCCCATTACTGAGTTGAATTATAATGATATAACCATTGCATTCTGGATAATGTTACGAAGAAAACCCTATGGTATAGAAATTGTGGGGGTGATTATAGTTTTGTTGACAAAAGTAGCTCACTTCATACTAATTTATGAGACATTTTAAATTCATGAAATGTATATGCTTTAGGTCTATGAGATAGTTTTCTTAAATGGGATACCTCTGAGTGATGATTAAAACAAGTTTCCTCACATTATTCCATTATTCAAGAAATGATAATAGAATAAAATTCATATATAGGTTCACCTAGGAACTACCTATCATCCTCAGATGGTAAGAAGTCCAATAATACTATTCAGATACTTTAAGACACTCTTTGAGCTTGTGTCCTGTATTTCTATCGTTATATGGAGAACCATTTAGTAATAGTTAAATTCACATATTAAAGTAGTCATCAGGATAAAATAAAAATAGAACCTTTCATGGAATTATATGGTAAGACATTATATGTACAGTTATGTTGACTGGAGTTTGGAGAGTTAGTGATTATTTTGTAGTATCTCATGCATGATTCTTCAAGGAATATTCTATTGATTAGAACATGTTTTGTGACTGATCGTTGTTAGAAAATGTTGCATACTAACTGAAAATTTTGACCTCTCAAGTTGGAGGTGGGAGATCAGTTATTCTTATGGTTTTATCCTTATTAGTACATTATCGTGTTCAGATATAGGGGTGGGGTCAATTAAGTTTGCAGATAGGGTTGCTAAAATGAAATATATACTAAAACACCCTCATTGGTTCAATGTTATAACTAATATATTACATATATAATTACTTTAGAAATATTATACCAATAAATCTGACTTGATTAATGCTAAATACATCATGAATATGGGTGATTCATCTTGTGAGGAGTGGCTTTTTTGAATAGTGAATCATATTTGGAAGAATATTTATAGGACGATGATTCATCTAGAATGATTATAGGGGAAGTATATATAAATCCTTAATGATATGTTGGATTGGAGCCTGATACGAAAAAACAAATAGTTAATTTAATTCATTGAATACCACAGATGATGTTTTGGAGTGTATCTTAAGAATAATTATCTATACGGTAGGGAATATTGTAGAATCTGAAGCATGATTAAGAAATGGAATCATTTAAAACTATGTGAAACCTTGAATTTTCTCTTAGTTTATATATTTTTGAGGTTTTAATGGGGTTGGGTTTATCATCAGATGTATTTATAATGGTTGAAACTTTAAATTTTTAAAATACTCGTTGCAAGATGGGGGCATAGTTCAAGAATGTTTGGTACTAACTATGCACCCTAACCATGCAGTGGGAAGTAGCTTGGTACATGGATCCTCAAACCATATTTATAATATAGATAAACCATTTGAATCCTGAAATAAATTTCATACATGGAAACATGGTTAGGACAATATTTACAAACCATCCTTCCTTACCATGTAGGGTGTGGGTTCCCTAGCTAACTGTAACTACATGGTTGATACACATTCTTTAAAACCATGTGGTCACCCTAGTCACATAAAAATTTTGAATTTACCAAAATTATCTCTATATTTTATAAACCATAACCCCTCTTTTTTTGTTCCATAGTTTGACCAATCATTCCCTCCCTCAGTTATGCCTCTCATCCTTCCTCCAATATTTAGAGTGAATCACCTTCCATTCTTAGTGAAATCAAGTGTCGTTCTCCATGATAGAGAGATATAGGTAATTTTATCTATCATTCTTCAACACTTTACTATTTATCTCAATATTAGGTATTATTTTACTAGTTTATATTATTTTCCCTATTTCACGGTCTTTTTCTAGTTCATTGATTCCTACCATTTGATCTTGAATCAGTGGCCAAACGTTTATGGGTTGACTTTTAAAAACCTAAGGTAGATGGTCATTAAAATATACCTTAATTTCCCACTAATTATATAGTGCATGGGACCTGTGTAGACACCAAGCTAATAGGTTATTGACCAAACAAATTAAAAATATTTCCTATATTTAAAGACCTTCCCTTATACATTACAAAATCTTGTTAATTTAACTAGAATTCACCTTCATAAATTACCAAAGATATTTTTAGTTTAAATTTTTGGAAATTAGGCCATAAAATATACATCACAAGACACAACCATAAAAATTAGATACTACTAACATAGTATCCATTTATTAATAATAAAAACTTGTTTAATATAACATTAATTCTCCTTATAAACACTATTCACAACATTCAAGTTGGATTCATTTTTCTAATCAATACTTAAAACCCTGTGAAAAAAATTTAAAACATGGGATGAGCACAAAAATCTTAGTAATGGACATTAAAAGAAGTAAATAACTATTGTTCCATGAATAATTATAAACAAATGTAAAAAAAATTCATAAAGGCGTACTTCTCACCCATAAATTATCATATAATTACTTTTTGAAAACATGATATTTCCATAAAAAATAAATAAAACCAAAGAGGTAACTTGAAAATTTACATACATAAGATTTTAACTCTCATGGATACCATATAAATTTTAACCCTCATGGATACCTTACAATGTAACCCTCATGGCTACCTTATGATGTATCCCTCATGGCTACCTTATTGTGTAACTATCATTTGGATTAACCATACGGTCGACCTCCAACCGAAACATACCCAATGAATTAGAGGGAGATATAGGTCCCACCCTTCAACATAAAAAATTCCCAATAAACATAACATGATCATAAAATATTAATACTTGTATAATAAAAAACATTCCTTTTGAATTTTGTAAAAAATATAGATTTAAATTTTGATTTTTAATGAAAAGTCCCTTGCCTCTGGTTTTTTACATAAAATGTGTCCAAACCTCCTATATAATGGCTTAAATACTGTTATTTAATATATTACAGACTCATATTCATATTTATAACTATCTATATGATCTTATTATAACATCATTCCATCCGTTTATTTATAATATTTTGTTATTTTCATTGTTTTGAGTGCATTTATTTAATTTTTTCCATGGTTGGTTCATTATGGATTTTCTTGTTGAATGGAAGAAAAAAATGAGAAAGTGGAATTAAATGGTAATAATATGTTTCCATAACCTTAAATTATACCATATATCATTTTTTGATATGATGATGAACCATTAGAAAAAACCTTCATTAATATGATTTAAATTATTTTGGCGGTTTTTATGACCATCGAGAACATATATCATTTTATCTAATATCATGTTTATATATTGGTTCTATACCATTAAATAACTTATAATATGTATAACAAAATATTATTTAACCATATTAATGGTTTTATGACCATTATTTAAGTCGTTATTGGAAAATTAAAGTGTATCATCCATGATGACCATAAATCGACACATCACGGATGATATTCTAATTTTTAGAATAAATGGGGGAGGATAAAGAGTCTAATGATGAATTTTTCCATTAAAATAATAACAATAAAGTATATATAATATAATAGAGTTTTTATTCCACTTGGATAAGGGTATGTGAATATAGAATAATAGAAAAAATAAATTAAAAGGAAAATAAAAGAAAAAGAAAGAGGATTTTACCTCTTGAATTATCCTCCTTGAGATCCTCCTTAAGGAACTTTTTTGGACTTTTGGTGAGACCAATAGATCTTGGAAGTGTGGAAGAGTATTGGGAAGCGAATTCAGTTGAAATTAAGCAAGATACATGGATTTGATATGTGATTATAATAGGTGGTGAGGGTGGTATCTATAGTGGAGGGGAGGGGTGTTTTCTCATTATTATATTCATTAGTGTATTATTTTGGATCAAAAATATGAATAGTTTTAGAATTATCACAAAATATATTTACATAATTAAGTAGATTTTAGGATTATGGGATTAAATTAGCTATACATCATCTATGACTCAATAAATCATGATTTTTTTAAATAAAATATATTGTCATATTTTACAATTCACCATAAAATAACCTATTCAGAAAATAAAAAAAATTCACCCTAAAAATTTTGGGTTGTGTAGAATTTAAAATATAAATACATTTTATGAAAATAATTTTCTAAATATGGGAAATTTATTTTTTAATTAAAATCATCATTTATTAGAAAAATACAAATTTTAAAACTATAGATGATTTTATAACACATTGAAAAATTAATTGTGGTCTCATAATTTTTTTATAATCATAAGAAAATGAAGTAATATTTTATAAATCTATTTTATGAATGTAAATTTTCTTGTAAATAATTAAAATAATTATAAAATTGTTAATAAAAAAATTCACAAAAATACCAACACTTAATTGATCATTTTCAAAATATTTATTTACTTATTCCATGATATAAATATATTATATTATCACTTATAACATACATAAAATTTATTTATGCATCCATAGGTGAGGTTTTTATTCTAATTTTCTTTTTATAGTTCATAAGGGTCACCTTACTATTCCAAAGTTCATGTTATTATTCTATTGGTATGGGTTCCTTAATTTCTGAAAAAAATTCTCTTATTTTAGTAACTATTAATTTATAATTTTTTTTTGTGTTATCTATGTGATTTTATGTGATTTATACTATATTAAATAATTATAAGTAGCTAAAATTCATTGATATAATTCTGGGTTGTTACGTATCACCACCTTATAGAAATTGTGTCCTCGTAACTCTTATTTCCTTTTAAAACAAGTGAGGATACCTTTCCATCATAGAATTTTAAGATTCACATGTTGCTTATTCAACCATGTGGTTTCTCCAAAAAACCTTAACCTGGTGAATTACTTAATTACACAATACTTTCTCTTTACAATAAAGAATCAAAATAGGTTTTTATTTATAAGAAAGGTTCTCATATAGATGTATTACTTTTGGGCCCAAAACATGAGATAAATATGGCACAATCTTTTTCAACAATGATACATGAAAACATTGTGTACATGAGATAAACTTGGAGGAAAAGCTAATTGGTAGGAAACTGGTCCAACTTTCTCTGGAATGTAAAAATGTTTAATTAACCATGGAATTATCTCTCCTTTATTACCAAAATTTACACTTTTCCAAGGATCAATTTTAAGGAAAACATGATCACCTAATTCGAAATACAATTCTTTCCTCATATTGTCCACATAACTTTTCTTCCTGCTCTGAACTATTCTCATGTGTTGCTGGATCATCTTCACTTTCTCATCCACTTCCGATTCTAATTCTATTCCCATCAACTTTTGTTCCTTGACTTAAACCCAAAATGTTGGAGTCCAACATCACATTCCATAAAATGCCTCAAAATGTACCATCTGTATACTAGAATAAAAATTGTTATCAAAAGAAAACTTAAATAAAAAAATATATTGATCCAAGCATACCTTGTAATCCATTGAATAAGAACATAACTTTTCTTCCAATTTCTGAATTGTTCACTAGGTCTGTACATCCGATTGAGGATGAAAGGTTTTTCTAAAATTTAATTCAGTTCATAATGACTTATAATGGCTTTTCCAAAAGTTAGAAGTGAACATGTGATCTCAGTCCGATATAATGGATATAGGAACTCCTTGTAATCGGAAAATCACTTTGAGGTACAATAAAAAAATTGATCTAGAGAAATAGTGTCTCGAATAGGAAGGAAATGAGAAGATTTAGTCAACTGATCAATAATAACCCAATTTGCATTATTACATAGAGGATTCTTTGATAGTCCCACCTTAAAGTCCATGGATATATTATCCTATTTTCACTCTTTCACTAGAAAAGGTTAAAGCATACCATTTGGTTGTTGTCGCTCTATTTTAACATGTTGAAAAATCAAACATTTCATGGTAAAATCAGCAATATCTTTTTTAATCCTATCCCCCCAAAAATACTCCTGAAGGTTTATATACATCTTATAGCTTCTAGGATGAACTAAAAATAGAGAACTATGGTATTTAATTAACAATTCATTCTTTATCTAGGTGTCACAAGTCACACATAATCTCTTTCCAAAACTCAAGACACAATCTCTATCAATATAACATTCAGGAAATTTATCTTTCTTAACTAATTATACTTTTTTCAGTAACTTGTTGTCTTCCTTATACAATTTCATAATTATTTCTCAAAGAGATGACAACACTAAAACCTGAAACAAAATAGAGGTATTTTCTACATGAATATCTCCCAATATAACATTCATCAAATCATTAATCAATGCACCATGTTGTTAGGTCCACTAGGTCGAATAACCTGAGAGGGGGTGAATCGGGGTATGCTAGACCTTCTATGCCCAGGCTCACTACCTTTACAATGTTTAGAGTCTGCTCACTGCATTCCCAAGGTTCACTTCATATGCCTCTTTCTCTAGCTCACTACTGGTGGAAAGGGTCATTGTCTTACTCTTCTTTTTCACACTGCTCTTAGAAAGGAATCCACTCATAGTTTATGGAAGTGTAGGTAAAACATAGTTTTGGACATGTAGGTCCCTTAATTTTCATGAATTAATGCATGCTAAACTATAGATAGATGCTCAGTTGAAGTCACTTTTTCACCAGTAGATTAACTCAACCTTCCTGGGCAATGTTATGTACCAGGAAATACTTTCTCAAATTGAATTGATACCTTTTTCATGATTCCATGATAAAACTGTGAACCACCTTCCTCCCCCGCATAATGAGTACCGGGTTTGGTACGTGGGACACCTTCTTTGTGAACCGCTTCTAATTCTGCAAACTTCCCTTCATCTGCAGACTCCCTCCGCCTTCAAGATCACGTACCGCTGCCGTGTACCGATTCCACGAACCTCCTCCGTAAAACCCCTCCTATCTATGAACTGTTCTCTATTTAAGGGCTACCTTTTCTTCTACATAACAGAGCTCCCCCTCCATGTACCACTTGAGGAAGTATCCCTCTCGCATACCAGTGATTCCTCCACTATGTACAGAGTCAATTCATTCCACATACTGGACTTCCTACTCCGTGTAATAGACTTCTTTTGCGGGTTACGAATCACCCAAAACACCTTCGGTGGAATAACTTTCGCATGAACCACTTGAGACTCCACGATCCTCCCTTCACGAACTACCTTTGGTCTTCGCAAAATTCCACGACAGAAATATTTTTTTTAATGATGTTCAATCTCCATAGTAATAGTTGGAGTTAATGATTCTTATATAGGAAAAGATATATGCTTAATCCACTAAATCAATATTTACTGAATCTTCATTATAGCCTCCATCACATACCAATTCTTCAGCCACCGTGAACCATAAGCCACATACGAACCATTTTCCTACGCACTCTTCATATCACCTTTGCTCCTATGTGGTCGATTTCCTCTACTGACTTTATCCCATCCACGTATTACACCGCCGCCCAGTCACAAACTATTTTTGACTCCATGAACCACTTTAGTGTACCATTCTCAGCGCTCTTCATACCATTCCCAGAACATGGTATGCGGCCCATGAATAATGATACGCAGTTCTCATCCTTTTCTAATTTTCCTCAACACTGGGAAACTACGCCACCTAAAAAACCTTTTTTCGGAAAACAACAACCATACTCTTTTGAGGTCATCTAGATTTGTAAACAAACACAACCACACCCAAAACACACTGAGAGGATGCCTTGAGGGATTTTTCTTAACAAAGGTCATTCTCCAAATGTAACATGGATAATTTAGCTTGATGTTTTCGAATCAGGGTATCTACCGCTTTTTTTACTTTCTCCAAAGTGTAAGTGATTGTGTAATCATAATCCTTTATTAGTTCAATCCATATTTTCTGGATCATGTTCAATTCCTTTAGAGTGAATATATACTCCAAACATTTATGGTTGGTGTATATTTCACATTTGTCTCTATATAAATAATGCCTTTAGATTTTTAAAGAGAAAACCAAAACTGTTAATTCCAAATCATGTGTCGGATAATTTAACTCATGATGATTCAATTGTATTAGAGCATAATAAATTACCTGATCAGCCTGCACCAGAACAAAACTAGGTCCCATAAATAAAGCATCATTTTAGATGAACAAATAACCATTTTTGGAAGGTTATGACAAACTAGAGCATTCACCAATCTCCGTTCTAATATTGAAAACAAACATCACACTCTTCTGTCCAAATACATTTAATCCCATTTAATTTTAACTTAGTTAGATGGCTCGATAATCATGTAATTTTTTTAACAAATCATTAGTAATAACTTGATAATCCAAGAAAACTAAAATTCTCTATAACCTTTTTTTGGTCTTTTCCATTTATCAATAACTTTTTTTTGGTGAGATCAACTATTAAGAAATCCTTATTTACCAAAAATCACATTTTCTAAACTTCCCATATAAATTCTTTTCTTTGAGAGTTTGTAAGAAAATAGTTAAATGTTTTCCATGATATTCATTGAATTTTCCAAAACAAATATCATCATTAAAAACAAAAAAAAACTTATTCAAATATTCATGGAATATTCTATTCAAAATATAAATGAATACAATAAGAGAAATTTCCAAACCGACAGGTGTTACAAAAAACTCCTAAATCCCATATCTAGTATAAAATGTAGTATTTTGGATTTCATCCTCCTTCAACTTTATCTGATGGTACCCAAATCTCATGTCAATCTTGGAAAAATACTGAGTTCCTAGGAGATTATCAAAAAAATCGTCGAAATGACACAATGAATACTTATTATTAATAGTAATTTTATTCAAAGATCTATAATCAATGCAAAGTCTTATGGCACAATATTTCTTTTTAACAAGAAAAATATAACCACCCAAATGGTGATGTTCTAAGATGAATGAATCATTTATCAAGAAACTCTTGTAACTACTATCTCAATTCTAGAAGTTCCAATTGATCCATTAAATAAGGGGGTTTTGAGATTATCTTATCATCAAGAACTAGGTCAACAGTAAATTCATCATCCCAATTAGGTATTACACCATGAAACTCATCAGGAAAAAATCTAAGTATTCATTTACCACTCACACATCATGAATCCGAACATTTCACTTATTTTCAACAATATGTGAGAGATAACTTTCATTTCTATCTTTTAACAATTTCTCAGCTTATTTATATATTATCAATGGTATGGGTTGATTATTGTATAAAAACTAAAAATAATTTAGAAAAAAACTTTTATGGCTCTAAAATCAATTCTCTCATGGTAAATAGATAGCCAATCCATACCCAAAATAACATCAAACACTACAAGTAGTAAAAAAACAAGGTTTTCTTGTAATTTATTTCCAAATACAACAACAGAAATATTCAATAATTTATTTTCCTTAATTTTTTCACAAAGTGGTATTAACATAAGTTATGATTTCATTTCTTGATGTGGTGTTTGAAATTTAAAAAAAAATATATTCAAAAATAATGAAATGAATAGAGCCAATATCAAACAAGTCATTTGAAAATTCTATGTGAACAGAAAAACACCTGATACAACTTAATTGGATTTCTCAACATCTTCTGACGTAGTCGCAAATGATTTCATTACATATTTATACTAATAAAATGGATTCTTCTCCTCATTTATATCTTTCTTTTGGGAGGTATTTTTATAATGACCCACCTCACCACATTTAAAACACTTTAAATTTTTCTTATAATAATTAAACTTATGATGATTTTCATTAGAATATCAGACTAGATGTCCGAATATATTACATCAGAAACCCTTCTTAAATTTTTAAGGAATTACTCAGAGTTATTTTTACCACACCTATCACAAATTGTAAAATATGGTTTCTTACCTTCATATTTATTTGACTGATTCTTACCTATTTATTTCTATTTGGACCTTTTCTTTTGCTTGTTTTCAATGTAAACATCATTATCATTTAGATCCATTTCTACCCTCTTCTCACACCAGACGAGTTTCTCATAATTGATGAATTCATGGGAGACCATATCCCTTAGGTATCATGGATTCAATCCTGAGTAAAAATGATTTATTTTACTATCAAGATCCTAAATAATATTTGGAGCATACCTTGCCAATCAGGTGAATTTCTCTTTATATTACACCACTGAATTATCCCCATTTTGTTTCAATTAAATTAATTTATTTTCCATAATATGTGTAAGCACCATAGGAAATTATTTCTCAAGGAAAAGATTCATAAATTTAACCCATTCCAAAGAATTGACCTTATCGTTATCCCAGATATTCATGACCACTTACCACGACTATCATATTCACCCTCAAAATGATAAATGGAAATACTAATGTTTTTATTATCATAAAACCCCATTAAATAAAATAAATTTTCATAGTCTTTAATCCACATTTCATCTACCATTGGATTAGGATATCCATATAAATCAAGAGGGTGTTGCATCATAAAATGTTCTACTATTATCATGTTCCTTTATGGTAACTCTTGTTTTTCAATTTCATGGATGTCACTACCTTTAATATCATAGTTAAAATAATCCATTACTATTACAAACTACTAAATTATAATTCCCACCATTCCAGTTTGAAGATTTGGAAATATATCATCCTCTCAGCACCTTACCACTTTAGCTTCCCTGTTTCTTCTATGGAAAACCATTCTGAACAAACATATCTTAGATGATGAAAAATTTTAATCCTTAAATTTTACTTCTTATCAACTTAACCATAACGTAAAAATAGTTAGTGGTATTCTAGTAACAATATCCTAACACCTAAATTTAACTAAACCATTGTATGATACCAACTATAAGGACCTGACCTTATACATTACATATTCTTGTTAATTCAACTAGATTTTACTATCATACATTCCCAAATAACTTTTTAGTTTAGAGTTTTAGAGAATCAGTACAAAAAACATATATAAAAACCTAAAATCATACAATGTGGATAATACTAAAAAAGTATCCATTTTTTATAATAAATTTTTTTTAATATAACATGAATTCATGTCATGAAAAATATCCACAAAATTCATCTAGGATTATTTTTACATATCCATACATAAAACCATTTTGAAAAACATTTTAAAATTGTGTTGGAAAAAAAATAATAGTATGGTACATAAAGGTAGGTAAAAAAACTGTTAGTCTCTAAATACTTATAAACATATGAAAACATTTTAATATATATATACATCTCACCCATAATGTATTATATACTTATATTGTGAAAACATGATATTTTTATGAAACATAAATAAAACCATAGAGGTAACATAGGGTATTAATTACTAAATATTGTAACCCTCACATCTACAATATGATTTGTAACTTTCATATCTATCTTAAAATGTAACCCTCATGGAAACCACATGATATTAACCATACGGCTACCTTATGGTGTAACCATTATAGTTACCCTTGGAGTAACCATAAGGTTGACCTCAAACATAAACATGCCTAATGCACTGGAGGGAGATATAGGTCCCACCCTTAATCATAAAAAATTCCAAAAAAATAGAACATAATCATAAAAAATTAGTAGTTTCATCCTAAAAACAGTCCTTTTGAATTTCGTAAAAAATTGAGATTTAAAAGGGATTTCTTTAAGAAAAGTCCCTTACCTCGAGTTCGTCTTACATCAACCATGTTCAAAACACTTATATAATGGGCTAGAGTTCTATTTAATATATTAAAAAAGAATATTCATATTTATAATTACTTATATGATCTTATGATAACATACTGTCACCCATTTATTAATAATAGTTTTTTTTCATTGTTTTGGGTGCATTTATTTCATGGTTTCCATGGTTGGTTGATTATGTATTTTCTTTTAAAATGGAAGAAAAACTCAATTAGTGGAATGAAATAGTATTAATATATTTCAATAACATTAATTGATACCATACATCATTTTTTTCTTAAATGAGGATGAATCATTAGATAAAACATTAATGAAAATTATTTAACTTATTTTGGATTTTTTTACGACCATAAACAACATATATAATTTTATTCAATATCATGTTTATATATTGGTTATAGAAAATTAAATAACTTATAATATTTATAAAAAATATATTATTTAACCATAATACTGTTTTATGATCATCCTTGAAGGAAGTAATAGAAAATGAAAGTGTATCATCTATGATTGCAGTAAATCGACACATCCCAGATGATATTCTCATTTTTAGAATAAAAGGGAGTGGAGAAGGCGTATGATGATGAATATTTTCTTCAATATGATAAAATTATAGTATATATAATATAATATATTTTTCCTTCTTCTCTGATAAGGTTAGATGAAGAGATAATAAGAAAAGATAATAAATTAAAAGGAAAATAAAAGAAAAATAAATAGGATTTTACATCTTGAATTCTCCTCCTTTTGAACCTTTTTAAGGAACTTGATTTTGGAATTTGGGTAGTACCAGTAGTTCTTGGATGTGGTGAATATTATTGGGAAGGTAATTGAGATTAAATTAATAAATAAAAAATTCTTTGAGGTGTGAGGAGAAGACGCGGTGATGGGTGGTATTTTTGGTGGATGATAGGGGTGTTTTATCATTATTATATTAATTAGTTTATTATTTTGGATGAAGAATATTAATATTTTGAGCATTATCACTATATATATTAAAATAATTAATTATATTTTGATATTAAGGGTTTACCTTATCCATACATCATCTATGACTCAATAAATCATGTATTTGTTAAATACCGTATTTTACTATTCACCATTAAGTAAACAATTTCAGAAGAAAAATAAAAAAAATCACCCAAACTAATTTTGACATGTAAAATTATAAAGTGAAATCCATTTCAAGGAAATAATTTTCTAATTATTATACCTTTATTTTTTAATTAAATTCATCATTTATTTGAAAAATAACAATTTCGAAACTATAACTGATTTTATACCAATTTGAAAAATTAATTAAGGTCTCATCAAATTAACATATAATCATAAGTAAATAAAATATTAATGAATGAATCCATTTTATGAAAATAACATTTCTTTTAAATCATTAATTTAATTTTAAAATTATTAATAAAAAATTATGTTTCAAATAAAAACCAATACTTAATTTATTATTTTCAAAATATTTATTTACTTATTCCATGATATAAGTATATCATATTTTCAATTATAATATACATAAATTTTATTTATACTTTCATTGGTGAGGTTACCATTCTATTGGATGGTTTACTATTCATAATGATAAAATTACTATTCTAAAGATCAAGTAATTATTCCATCGGTACGGGTTCCTTAATTTTTGAAAAAAGCCTTTTATTTCATTAATTATTAATTTATAATGTTTTTATAGTGTTATCTATATGATTTTATATGATTTATACTTTATGAAATAATTACAATTAGGGAGAATTCATATATATAATTTTGGGTCGTTACACTATCTCATGAAAACAATTTATTATCGAGGAAATGATATCTCATCATATAGTTTGGGACTCAAATTACAGTCACCATGTATATTGTTTCTAGATTTTTTAAAGAAAGGTAGTTGAGATGTGATAGGAGGGGTAGCTAGAATTAAATTATGGATAAATATGTGAAATTTTATGTTTTATATAGCTTATGGAAAGGGATATTGGGGTAAATATGTGATGAGTTCACATTATACATATATTCTTTAACATTTAATTTCCATTAATTTTTATTTTAAATGATTTTTATTTTCTATTTTTCATTAAAATTAATTTTAATTGAGTAATCAACATTGTAAATTTTATTATGTAAAAATAAAATAAAACTTTTTTAGTTTTCTTAATAAATATTTTTGTTTTTGTGTAGGGTGAAGTGGAAAAGGACATGGAAGACTTAGGAAAAAAATATCTCAAACCCTAGAAAGACATAAATGAATTTGAATCAAGACACATGGGTAAACTATTTGGGTATACTGGTAAATCTCACCCACATGGATATACCACTAGGTGTTGTTGAGGGGAAGCACAAATCATGCATGGGTTGGTAATAGGAGCACACAAGTCCATGGGTACAAGATTTTTTTAGTGGTTGAAGAAAGGCCTCATTGAACTGGGGAAGCACATGACAAAGTCAGGGGTCCTTGAGCCCCAATCCATCTTAACTTATTGCATCATAAATAGAATCATATTTAATGGAGGGGATAACCATATGATTTTTTATTATGTTATGTGCATCACCCAAACACTATTTAGACTTTCTCAAATGAAGCACTTCAAGTGGGGTCACACTTCATCATCCTCGGATAGAATCTGTGTCATATAGAACCAACACCCTATGTTGTCACAATCACCACTATGCCATAATAAAACCATGGTTGATTGAAAAAGATCTCCAATTCCCCTATAATATCAAGCATCCCTTAACTATATCCATTGATATGCAACGTAGTGACCCATGGATGTTAAATAGAGAAAGGATGTTACATCATGGTCTTTAAAGTATACCATGGATCCCTATTTCTCAGAGAATGATAAAGGGAGCGACATCATCATCCAGAGTGTTGTTTCATGGATCATATGAGCTTTGGAAGGATATGGTGCATGATGTAGAATATATCATAGAGGGTTCTAAAATGAAGTTACAATAGATTGATAAATAAGAGGAGGTTGTGGTCATGGTTTATGTGATATGTCATTGTCCCACCAAATCCATACATGAAGAATAAACTATAATCCACCAATTCTTAAATATCATTGAGACCTGCATAAGGTTAAATCACACTACCCTTATTTGATACACCATTACACCACTGGTCTTTTCTATTCCATAGGGGTAAAAAAATGGAAGTAGCATGAAAATTAATAATAAGGAGATTACAAATGTGGAAATTGGGAAATGTTGTAGGAAATGCATGGACATGCACAATTTAGAAAATATGTTCCTCAAGGGTTTATCCCACACTATAGGTTTTTTTGCTAAAAATTTTAAAATAACTGATATCTTTACACTACACACATGGTACTGGATGATACATTTTGAATTTTACAGTGAAGCATGTTCATGGGAATCACCTACATATATTGAATTATATGATACCACAAAAAAAGTAATAAGTGTCTAACTCTCAATTATGTGAGAAGAATAACCAATGATATGTTGATCATTTCAAACACTATAAAATATAAGAGGGAGAAAAAATAAATAGTTGAGAAGTTAGGGGATTCACTAGATGGATGATGCCTAATAATTAAACCTAGAGGCTATTGTGAAAGGGGTTTGGGACCGTATGCATTTTAATGGCGACCTAGATATTGGAGCCTGGACATGGTGTCAATATGGTCATTGGGTGATAAATTGTTAGAACTTATATTCTTTTTACAATCCACACAATACATGACTATGGGGGTAAATTTTATGGACCAATCCATGTATGGATGAGGGAGTGAATCTGGTGAATTAATGTGTATTTATAATATTGTAACAAGTTTGTCTATTTTTATATTATTTCTTTAATCTAATTTATTTTCAACTTTAATGAAAACCCAGGGTGGGATAGAATTTTACATAAGTACATTAATTAACCACCACTATTAATTTCAAGGACATAGATTGAACAAGGGTGGTAACATTTAAATAATGTTTTGAATTTCCCATTATATTTCATAACTAATGTAAATGAGATTCAAACAGGGGTGTGAATATAATGGAGAGTTTTCACTCTGAGAGGAGGTTCACTTGGAATCAATTATTATAGAAAGTAAATTAATTCAATTCATTCCACTTCACTAATTAATGAACTTGGAAATACTATGCCTGGTGCATATGTATAATCAATCTAAATCCAAACCAATCGTCAATATTTGTTTTCATTGAATATTTCCTTAAATATTATATGGAATTTTTACCTGTTCTCTATGGATTTATCTCTACTTCCAATTAACAAAATTATAAATTTTATATAGTTTTAGACTATGGTACAATTTTATTAATTTTATTTAATTGTGATATTTAATGATTTATATTGGGTGGTCAACATGGGACCCCTATAATTAATGTAATAACTAGTAATGTTTCTAAATGTGAAGTATTGATTAATGAATGTGATTATTCTTAAAATGTAAAATGTTGAGGAAATAGTATGTGTTAGATAAAAAGGAATGGAAATGTTTAAAATTGTGATCACACCCATATACAACATGGGTCTCCTAGGTATGGGTTTGTATCCACATGTTTCAAATGATGATAATTTTATTTCTTGGGTGGGAGTGTACACCCTCAGGTCTCTAAATGATTCTAGATGGATTTACTAGGTAGGGGTGTATACTTGCAGGTTTCTAGGAAATGTAACTTGTATTTTATGGGTGGGAAGTGTCTTACCCTAGGTTTCTAGATGATGCTACCTGGATTTTCTGGGGGGGTGTACCCCTATGTTTCTAGATCATGGTACGTGGGATTCATACTTATGGGTGTGTACCCTTTCGTTCTCTGATGATGTTAATTGGATATCATTGGAGAGGTTATATAATTTTATGTATCTATATGTAAATAATTTTAATTCCTATGTAACACCTCATGATTTTAAAATATCATAATGTTTGATAGCGTATATAACACATAACTCTATGCTTTAATGAATAATAAAATTTTATTATTTTATGACCACTATAGCATAACTTTTGAATTAGAATGTATGAATAGAAGTAAAAAAATTATGAAATTTTTATAAATATCATAATCCTTAAAAATTTATTGATTAATTATTATTAAATAAGTTCTCAATTTTTAGTAAAGTAATTTTATTCTTCAAAAAAACATTTTCCTCAAAAATGGATTTTATTTCTTATTGTGGGTAAATATTATAATTAATTTATAGAAATTTTAGAAATTTAATTTTATAAAAAGATTATAATTTCTTTAAATCATTACACCATAATTTCCTTAGGATAAATATTTAATTTTTTTAAAGTATGATTTTTCAATGAATAGTTAAAATATTGATTTTTTTAGAAACTATATTTTAAATCATTTAATTACTAAGTAAAATTTAAATTTGACTTATTTTTAAAATTTAAATAGTTTTTTATAATTAAAAAAATCCAATTATATTCTTTTAAATGAATTTTATAGTTTAATTTGTTATAAAAACTTTTTAATATTAAAAATGAATTCTTCTAAAAAACTGTTTTTCAACACTTTTTTTAGATTAATTTCAAATTAAATTATAACTATTTAACGAATTTAAATTTGAAAAAATAGTACCATATTTTTAATCATGAGGTCCAAATTTAGAAATTATTTGTTTTTATTGTCATTATGTATAGTAAATGTAGAAACTTTTCATTACAGCATTATAGTTAAAATGAGTTAATTAGGGTTAAAATGAAGGAAGCGTGTCTTAAAATTCATTAGAAAAATTATAATTTACTAATTTTCATATATTCTTCCATAATAATAAAAAATTAGAAAATATTACATCTTGTTTTCATTTATCTTTATTTAAACCTTCATAATATTTAAGTAAAAGATAAAGTCAAAAATGCCAATTTCTTGCTTTAAATATCAATAATATTATGTGAAATAGATAGAAACAAATTAAGTTCGATTATAAATGTATATTTTAATTATACAATATATTTATTATCATGGTAATTTATTTTTAATTTTTAGTGATGAACTAATTACCTTAAATTCTTATGCAACACTCACGGAGTGCTTGCGCCTGAAGTAGAAAAATTAAGTAGATGATATTGAAAACACTAAAAGTAATATATTTAGTGTGAGTAATAGTGTCCCAAAAAATTTATAGATACATATAACATATTATGGATTTTCACAATATTTATATTTGAGATCAATTAAAATCTTATTATCTTCAATTTCATGCTAAATGAATGGAGTAAAAAATGACATTAATGATATTTTTGATAACTAATGTTTTGTTAAATTATTTAAAAATAATAATAATATTTGAATAGGGTTATTAGGATGATAAATGGTCTAAATTTTCATCCATTATACATTTATGATCCAATTTTCTCCTAATAAATAATTTATAATCCCATTAATACTAAAAAAGTCATTGTCATGGTTCAGGTTAATATTGGTTAACCAAGTGATTAAAAAAATTGTAAGGTTTAAAATAATATATAAATGGTTTTAAATTTTATTTATTGAGTATATATAGATAATATAATCCTTATATTTAACTAAATGTCATTTGGGTATCATTTTACATGAGTTAGACACATATTATTTAATAACATTTCTTGTATATCCAAAAATTACATTAAAGATATTTTATAATAAATAATATTTTATTTAATGATTTAAATATCAAAAAAAACTATCACTAACGTTATTTCAATATATATTAAAATATTAATTTATGCATAACTTTTCCATTTATAGTAACTTATTGACCCACAATGAGTAATAATCATTAATATCACAAAAATTGTCTAATAGGTAAATGTGGGGTTAAAACATAGAGATATGGGTGAAAGAATAACCTAAACTTTTAAAAACAATTATGGGAATATTTTAACACATAGTCATCCTATATTATAATTTTTTCAATTTGGATCCATTTTTCTATGAAAATTAATTTATATTAATTTAATACTTCAATAAGTTCAAAGAATTCCCCTCCCCACATTTATAAAAGAACACCCCCTATCCTCTTCTCCACACACTTCAATATCCATTTGTTTTTTAAAATAAATTCCAAAATACCATAATAAAATCACTACATACATTTTATATGTCTTATTTTTGGAATAATAACAACCTTAGATGGCTTAGAGTGTATAGAAAAGGAAGTTTTTTGAAGATGAGGTGTGTCTTTTAACCAAATGTTTTAGTTTTATTTATTCCTTTACCTCCTTAAAATATTCTTCAAACATGATGAAATAATAAGATAATTATATTAAATAAAATAATATGCTATTATGTTAATGTAATAACATATATCCATATCCTGTTCCATAAAATTGAAAATGAAACCACAGTTAGTGTGTAAGGTGAACTACCGCCACATTGACCGATATAATTTATTTTTCATTACCACCAATTGTGTCTAGTTAAAATGATGGATTTATTGTGTATATATGATATTCATGAAATATTTATCATTATATAATGATAAATAAGACTGAACTTCTTTTAATAATTATCTTTGAAAATTAGAAATGTCACTCATGTGTTCATAAAGCCTACCATCTCCATGATTGTAATATAGATCATTTATCATAAACATTTTTCATGGTTGGTTTAAAAACTATAATTTGTTTATAAAAATTCTGAGGATTATATTATTTTTTGGGGTATGATTTAACATATAACTCTTTTACCACATTCAACCTACCAAATTGGTTTTTGGGAAATGAATCAAACACCCTCAAAACACCCAACATAGACATAATCGATTAAGTAATTAAATATGTCATTAAAATAATGAAAATAAATTTTAATAGGATAAGGGATTAATATTGAAAAAATTATATTTATAAATAAAAAAATTTATTTATTTTATTATATATATGTTAATGGATATACATAGAAATTATGGGATAGAGGTACGGGATTTCACCTCAATTTCTCTTCATTGAGGACTGGGTGAATGTTATACACCTAATTTCTTATATATAGTTTATATTTCTCCCATTTTATATATTATATCATGAATACTTCATCCATAATGGTATCTAAAATTATAATTTAAATGTTTTCATTCATGGGGATTTGACATGAAAGCTTCCAAGTGGTAAGGGGTTTCTTATCTCGTTTACTTTTAATTGGGTTATATCACATACTCATTGATTATATTATGTAAAACTTATGTGTGAAATAGATTTTATTTATTTATGTTATATTTACACTTTATTTTTTATATTTAAAAATATTACACATAATCCCTCTATTTATTAATTTTCCATTCAATTATACGATATTTATAAGGTTTATGCATCTCAAATTTTATTTCTTTAGGACATATGTTTGTGTTATACACCTATATTATTTTATGAGTTTTTTATATTTTTTATATCACATGTTATATAATTAATATCCTTATATTCATGATATTTAATTAATAATTTGATGTTATTCAATCATGTGGCGTATGATTCAAAAGTTACCAAAACGGTAAGCATTTTTATGATAAAATCACATATTTTATAGGGATAGTATATGTTTAAGGATACATTAGTGGAAATAATATTATATTAGACACATATATATTATTCTACTATTATTATTAATTTCATTTACATGATTTTTATAAGTCCACAACCTTAAACATTACATATTTGAGTTATTTAAACTAGATTTTACTTCTTTACATTCCCAATGATATTTTCAATTCATATTTTTAAAAAGTTAGGAAAAAAATCATACATATAAACCCATAAGCATAAAAATTTGGTACCATTAAAATAATATCTATTTCTTCCATTACATAAAATTTTAAACACAAAACAAAAACATTATTTATTTGAAAAATCTTTTTAACATTTAACATAAATTTATTTTTTCTCTTACACATCTGTATAACCTATGAAAATCATATAAAAACTTGGGATGAGAATAAAAATATATTTATGGGATATCAAAATAAGGAAAGAAACCGTTATCCGTGAATACTTATAAACGTTTGAAATCATTTTCACAAACACATACTTCCCACCCATAGAGAATCATAAACTTATATTGTGAAACATTAGATTTCCATAAATCATAGAAAACATAAATATTGAAAATGGTTATCTTAGGGAATAACATACTTATATTGTTATTCTCATGACTACCTTATGATTTGTAACCCTCATGGTTACATTACTGTGTAACCCTCATGGGTACCATATGGTGTAACCATCACAATTACACATGGAGTAACCATACGAAGAACCTAAAACTTATACATACCCAATGAATTGGAGGAATATATAGGTACGACCCTTAATCATATATAATTCCCAAGAACTAGAACATAATCATAAAACATGAGTAATTTCATAAAAATTTTGATTTTTAGTTTTGTAAAATATAATTTTAAAAGAGGATTTTTAAAGGAAAGTCCTTCACAAATATCATATAATTTTTGTGAGAATAAAGAGAATGAAAGTAATATGTTTATAAACAATAAATACACATAAAAAAACATAATATAATAAAAATTCATTTCAAAAATAATCTTAGTACCACATAATCAATGAATTTGATGATTAACCCATAGAATGTAAATTGGGTTATGATTCCCTTACCTTGGGTTTTTATTACTTGAAACTTATTTAAACATCCTATATAATTGTTAAACTATTGTTATTAACGTTTTAAATAAATTTATAATTTTTTATAATACCATATAAGATAATTTTATAACATCATTCCTCCCATTAATTAATAATATTTTTTTTCTTTAAATTGTTTCATATGCATTCTTTACATGATTTCCATGATCAGTTCGTAAAGGATTTCCTTTTCAAATGGGCGAGAAACCAAAAGAGTGGAATTAAATGGTATTAATATATTTATAGATTATTAAATTACACCATAAATAATTTTGGTTATATGGTATGTGTATGATTCATTAGATAAATCAGTAGTGATATTTGTTAAGATCATTTCAGCAGTTCATCGATAATCATGAATTTCTTTTTTTAACTTAATATTATGTATATATGTAAACTCCAAAACATTAAAGAAGATATATAATATGAATTAAAATCTGTTTCAAACATTAAAATTGTTTAATGACAAGTTTTTAAAGAATTAATGGAAAATGAAAACACATCATCCATGATTTTGGTAAATCGGCACATCACAAACAATGTTTTTATTTTTAGAATAAGAGAAAAATGAGAGGAAGATTTATGAATATTTTTTTTCATAAACATGATAAAATGAATAATTTATTAGATTTTGGATCTTAAATTCTTCTTGTATGATGGTTGGGTAAAGGGGTATATGAAAAAAATTAATTGAAAAGAAAACACACGAAAATGAAAGAGGATTCTTACCTCTTGATCTCTTCTCCTTGAGATCCTCTTTACGGTCATTATTTTTTGTCTTTTGGTGCGACTAAAAGGTATTAGACATGAGTAAGGTACATGGTATGGTTATTTGGAAGAATTTATATACTGTTCAAATCTTTAGAGGTGTGAGATAAATAGGGGGAGGGTGATATTGATAATGGAGGAGAGGAGGGGTTTTCCATTATTTTAATCAATGGTTTAATATTTTTGATCAAGAATATGAATAGTTTTTATTCATGTGACCCTAAATAGTAATAGATAATTTGAGTTTGAAAAAAGTGTTATTACATCATCCATGATTCTAGGAATAGTTTATTTAACTGATAATGTATATATACGGTACATTTCTGTAATGTACTATTCATAAAAAATTCATGAATTTCAGAAAAATCTAAAAAATTAACCCAAACCATTTTTTGACATGTATAATTAAAAAATGAAGTCCATTTTTTGAAAATAATTTTATATATATTATTATTTTTATTTTTAAATAAACACATATTTTATTCCAAAAATTTTATAACAATTTTGAAACCAGAACTGATTTTATATCACCTTCAAAAATTAATCATGATCTCACTATCTTATAACCTTAAGAATATAAAATAATTTTATTATCTAATATTTATATGGTTCATATAACTATTCATATTACTATTTATAAGGCTATGTTTCTATTCACCATAAAACATGTTGGTTCTATCAAACTCCAAATAACTTACTAATCACAAACGCAGATTTCTGTTTTTTGAAATTAAAATCATTGGAGTAGAAAATTTATGTTTAATTGCTAGTTCATAACTATCTCCTTAAGAAAATATCATTATGTAGAGACATAGTGTTTCATTCAATTCAATTTTTTTAAACCTTGGGCTGTTATATTCTCCCCACCTTCACAAAATTTCATCCTCACAAATTTACTTACTTATTAAATAAGTGAGGGTTCCTCTCCCTCATAGCATTTTTAGATTCCCATGTTGCTTCTCCAACCATGTGATTTATCTAAAAAATATTTACCTAGTGTATTTCCTTATTCTGTAATATTTTTTTTCTTTTTGATCAAGAATATAAATAGTTATCTCTTCATAAGAAAGGTTCTCTTCCAGTTGAACTGCTTTTTTGATAAAAACATGAGAAGAATTTGGAAGCTACTTCCTCAATATCAAAACATAAAAAACATTGTGTACCTAGGATGAACTTGAAGGCAAAGATACTCAGTAGGAGAGGGATCTAACTTATTCTGGGATTTCATAAGGTCCAATGAACCATGAATTTTACTTTAATTTCATAAAGAATTAAATAACAGTTTTCTTTGGTGAGATTCTAAGAAAAACATGATCACGTACCCTGAAAGAAACGTCTTTCCTCTTGTTATCTGCATGACTTTTCTGCCTGCTCTAAGCTATCCTCATGTGTTGCTGGATCATATGTACTTTCTCAGCCACTTCCTTAACTAATTCTAGTCCCATCAACTTACTTTCACTAACTTCATCCGAAAATTATGGGGTTCGACACTGTAACCCATGTAGTTCCTCAAAATTTTTCATCTTTATAATAGAATGAAAAATATTATTTTTAGAAAATTTTACTAAAGAAATATATTAATCCCAAATTCTCTAGTAATCCATGAACTAGCTCTACACATATCCTCAAATGTTTTAATAATCTATTCTGACTACCCATCTGATTGATGATGAAAAGTTGTACTAAAATTAAATTCTATTCCCAATAACATCTGAAGGCCTTTCTAAAATTTAGAAGTTAAAATAGAATCACATTCAGATATAATAGAAATAGGAAATCCATGTAACCTGAAAATATATTTGATTTAAAATCTATAAAGTTGTTCCAAAGATATAGAATCTCAAATGGGAAGGAAATGAGTACATTTAGTAAGTTGGTCAATAATAACCCAGATTGCATTGTTACCTCGAGAAGTCTTTGGTATCCCCACTTTGAAGTATTTGGATATATTTTTCAATTTCCACTCTAGAACTAGTAATGGATAAATCATCCCCTTCGATAGCTACCACCCTTCTTTACCCTTTTGACATGTCAAACATTTTATAATAAGAAATGAAATATATCTTTTCATTAGATCCCACCATTAATAATATGGTAAGTATCTATACATCTTTCTGCTTCTAGGATGAACAAAAAAAGAAGAAAAATGATCTTCACACAATAACTCATTTTTCAGCTGATAATGACAAGTCACGCACAATATTTTTAAAATTCTAAAAAAATCTTTTTTTAATGTTAAATTCTGTAAACATACCCATTTTAACCAATTATACCTTTTTCTATAGCTCCCTGTCTACCTTTTACACTTTCTTAATTCATTATGACAAAGATTAATGCATATAACCCTAAAACCAAATAGTGTAATTTCCTTCACAAACAACTTTCAAAACAAAATTCATCAAATCATTAATCAAGGGATCATGTTCCAATCATAACATGGTTAATAATGCATGATGTTTTCAACTCAAAGAATCCACCACTTTTTTTCTTTTCTCAGATGGTAATTGATTGTGTAATCATAATCCTAAATAAATTCAAGCTATCTTATCTACCTCTTTTTTAGTTTCATCTGAGTGAATATATGCTTCATACTTTTATGGTTGGTATATATTTCATAATGGTATCCAAATAAATGATACCTTGATATTTTTAAATCAAAAACCACAAATGTTAATTCCAAATAATGTGCGGAATAATTTTACTCATGAGGTTTCTGTTTTCTTGAAGTATAATCAATTACCTAATCATTCTGTATCAGAACATAACCAAGTCCCTTCAATAAAGCATCAATGTAGATTAAATACTCATAATTTCTAGAAGGTAGGGACAAAACTGGAGCATTCAATGATCTCTTCTTCAGTTATAGAAAATAAATATTACATTCTTCTATCCAAAAAAAATTAACTCCTTTTTGTGTTAACTTAGTTAAAGGGCTAGATAATCGTGCAATGTTTTTAACAAAATTTTGGTAATAACCTGCTAATCCAAGAAAAATATGAATATCTATAACATTTTTAGGTCTTGTTCCTTCATCAACCAGTTTTTTGGCAGGATCAATTATTAGTCCATATTTATTTATAATATTCCCATGAAAATGAATTTAGTGCAACAAAAATTCAAACATTCTGAATTTTCAATACAATTTATTTACTTTCAAGGTTTTCAAAAAAAATCCATATATTTTTTTCATGCTCCTCTTTACATTTATCATATACAAGAATGTCCTTAATAAACACAACCGCAAACTTATGCATGAACTCATTAAATATTCTATTAATAATATCCATGAATACAAAAGATACATTAGTAAATCCAAATGGAAAGAAAACAAATTAATAATTCCCATATCTTGTACGGAACACCATTTTTAGGATGTCAACTTCTTTTACTTTCAACTGACAGTACCCTAAACTCATTTCAACCTTTAAAAAAATACTATTCTCCATAGAGATGATCAAAAAAATCATCGATATGAGGAAATGGATACTTTTCTAAATAGTGATGTCATTCAAGGCTCTATAATTAATGAAAAGTCTCATTGAACCATATTTCTTTTTAATGAAAAAAATTGGAGATCCCCGTGGTGAGGTGCTTGGATGAATGAAGACTATATCAAGAAACTCTTGCAACTGATTTTTCAATTCAGGAATTTTCATTTGAGACATTCGATAAGGAGGGTTTGAAATTGGCTTAACATCAAGAACTAATTCAATTGTGAATTCCACTTCCTTATCAGGTATAAAAATGGGTAACTAATCAGAAAAAATATCATGGTATTCATTTACCACTAGCATATCATTAATCTGAATAGTTCCCTTATTTTCAACAATATGAGCAAGATAAATTTCATTTACATATTTCAATAGTTTCTCATCTTCCAGATATGTTATCATATTTATTGGTTCATTCTTGTATTAAAATTGAAAATATTTCTGAAAAGAAACTTCTTTAGCTCTATAATCAATAACAGTATGATAAATAGAAATCAAATCCATACCCAGAATGACATAAAAATCTAATAAAGGAAAAAAAAAATAGTTTCATGTAAATTATTAACACAGACCACAATATAATGATTCTTATAATTCCGCTTTGTTTTAATATTTCCCCATAGTGTTTTAATAATATGTTTTGGGCTCATTTTTTGAGGTGATATTTTAAATTTAACAGAAAATTTATTAAAAAGAAAGGAATGTGTATTCCCCATATCAAATCAAACTTTAGAAAAATCATAGTAAACAAACAAGGTAACTGAATCAACATCATTGGATGGCCCAACATCTGCTGACATATTCACAATAGATCTCACTGTAACTCTTTTTCATAGTATGGCTTCTTTGCATCATTCAGATCTCTCTTTTGGAAGGCATGTTCATAATGAACCATCTCACCACATTTAAAACACTCTAAAGTTTTCTTATCAGGACTATTCTTAGGATCATTTTCATTACAATATCAGTCCATATGTCCAAACATACCACATTGAAAACACTTCCCAATTTTGTTAAGGCATTCCCTATGGTGATTTTTACCACACTCTTCACAAACTGAAAACTAGAATTTCTTACCATCAGATTTCTTTGATTGATTCATATCCATCACTTGCCATCTGTACATCTTCTTTAGTTTGTTTTCAAGGTACATGTGTTCATCCAAAAAACACATTTCTACCCTCTCCAACACATCGGACAGGTTTATCATAACTTTTGAACTCAAAGGAATCCAATAACCTTGGATATCTTGGATTTAATCCTGAGTAAAAAAGGGTTGATTTTGCTATCAATATCCAGAATAAGATTCAGATCATACCTCACCAGTCAGGTGTAGTTCACTTCATACACAGCCACCAAATATTCCTCTTTATGCTTTAATTCAAGGAATTGCTTCTTCTTCTTAAATTTAACCACCGTTGGAAAATATTTTTCAAGGAAATTACTTTTAAATTCGTCCCACTCTAAGGTATCAATCTCCTCTATATCCCTAATATTCTTGACCATTAACCACCACTAATCATCTTCACCGTCAAAATCATAAATTGAAAGACTTTCCTTTTGATTATCTAAACATCCAATAACATTGAATATCATTTCAAGGGATTTGATCCATCCTTCAACCGCTACTAGTTCAAAATATCCACTATAAGCATGAGGGTGTTTCCTCATAAAGTATTCCACTATCATCATGTTACTTTGTGAGAGCTCTAGTTGTTCTTCTGTATGGATTCCACCACTATTTATGGCCTATTTCAACTAATCTATTAATGTAAAAAAAATGTTGGTTTCACATTCCCACCATTCCTGGTTGTGGATATGGAAAGATATCAGCCTCTCGGTCCCTTCCAACTTTAGCTTCCCTGTTTATTCTGCGAAAACCCCTTCTGAACAGACATATCTTAGATGAAGAAAAACGGTAATCTTGAAATGATATATGATTTCAGAATAAGCATAAGTTAATAATTATTGATAGTATTCTATTAACACCATCCTCACCCTTAATGTTATATAAACTCTTCTCTGATACCAACTATAAGGCCCCGACTTTAAACATTACATATTCTAGTTATTTCAACAAGATCTCACTTCATTACACTACTAAATATATTTTAGTTTTAGAGTTTTAGAAAGATAGTACATAAATCATACATATCAACCCACAAGCATACAAATTGTATACCATTAAAATAGTATCTATTTCTTCTAAAACATAATGTTTGAAACACAAAACAACAACATTATTTTTTTGAAAAATTGTCATAACATTTTACGTGGGTTATATATTTCTCTTATGCATCCTTATAACCTATGAAAATAATTTAAAACATAGGATGAGCATAAAAATATCATTATGGAAAATAAAAATAATTAAATAAACCATTTTTCCATGAATACTTATAAACATATTAAATTATTTTCACAAACACATACTTATCACCCATAAAAAATCATATACATACTTTGTGAAACATGATATTTCAATAAATCATAGAAAACATGAATAGAGAATATGGGCACCTTGGAAAATTACATAATTATATTTTAACAAAAATGGATACCTTATGATTTGTAACCCTCATGGCTACCTTAAAATTTATCCTTCATGGCTACCTTATGGTGTAACCATCGCTGTTACACTTGGAGTAACCATATGACCGAACTCCAAATTACACAAATAAAATGTATTGTAGGGAGATATAGTTACCAAAATTAATCATAAAAAATTTCCAATAACCATAATATAATCATAAAACATTAATAATTACATAAAAACATTGATTATGAATTTTGTAAAATATAATTTTAAAATCGGATTTTAAAAGGAATGTCCTTTACAAATATCATATAATTGTTGTGAGAATTAATATAATGAAATTAATATGTGTATAAATTAAAAATACACATAATAAAAAATATTATAAAAAATTCAATTCACAAATAATCTTAGTACCACATAATCAATGAAGTATAAGGCTAACCTAGAGAACAGAAATTGGGTTAAGAATTCCTCTACCTCATCTTTTTCTTACTTGAAAATTGTTTAAAACTCTTGTATAATTGTTAAAAGAGTATTATTAATATTTTAAATAAACATATTGATGTTTATAAAACCTTATATGATCTTTTTATAACATCATTCTTCCCATTAATTAATAATATTTTGTTTCATCTATTGTTTTGGGTGCATTCTTTACATGATTTCCATGATCAGTTCGTAAAGGATTTCTTTTTGGAATGGATGTGAAACATTATAAGTGGAATGAAATGGTATTAATATTTTTCTATAATATTAAATGATTCCATGAATCATTTTTGGTTATATTGTATGAGGATGAATCTTTAGATAGATCATTAGTGATATATGTGTAGATCATTTTGGCGGTTCTTCTATAATCACGAACTTGTTTCGTTATATAAATTAATATTATGTATCTATGTAAAATATAGAACATTAAATAGGATATATAATTTATTTTATAATCTGTTTCAACCATTAAAATGATTTTATAATCAGTTTTTATGTAATTAATGGAAAATTAAAACACATCATCCACGATTTTGGTAAATCGGCACATCACGGACGGTGTTTTTATTTTTATAGAAAGGGGAAAAGGAAAGGAAGAGTGATTATTGTTTTCCATAAACATGATAAAATACAGAATATAAAATATTTGGGGGATTCCATGACTCTTTTATAAGGGAATGGAATGGGAGTATATGAAAATAAAAGGAATTGAAAAGAAAACACTAGAAAATTAAAGAGGATTCTTACCTCTTGATCTCTTCTCCTTGAGATCTTCCTTAAGGCCTTTGCTTTTGGACTTTTGGTGAGACCTTCTAGTATTGGACGTGGGTAAGGGACTTGGGAAGGTTATTTGGCATAATTTATACAATGATAAAATATTGAGAGGTGTGAGAGACAGAAGGGGTGGGGGTGATATTTATAGTGGAGGAGAGAAGGGTTTTCCATTATTTTAATCATTTGTTTTACATTTCTGCTCATGACTATGAATATTATTGATTCATGTGACCCTAAATAGTAATATATAATTTGAGTTAAAAACATGTGTGATTAAAGTATCCATAATTCTCGGAATATTTTATTTAACTGATAATGTATAGATAAGGTATATTTCTGTATTTTATTATTCATAACAAAATCAATAATTTAATAAAAATCCCAAAAATTCACCCTAACCATTTTTTGTTGTGTAGAATTCAAAAATTAACTCCATTTTTTTGAAAATAATTTGATAAATATGATTAATTTAATATTTAAATAAAATCAAATTTTATTCAAAAATAACAATTTGAAAACTATAACTGATTTTATATCACCTTGAAGAATTAATCAAGATCTCATTATCTTATTACCTTAATAAAATAAAATAATAATTTGATTTACTATTCATAAGGTTCATTTTACTATTAATTTTTCTAATAATAAGGTTATGTTACTATTCAATAAAAAACAAGTTGGTTCAATTATACTCCAAATAACATACTGATCACAACCGTAGGTGTCTGTTTTTCAAAATTTAAATCATAAAAGCGGAAAAATTATATTTAATAGTTAGTTTATAACAATCTTATTGAAAAAAAGTTACATTATGTATAGTCTCAATTTTTCTTGCAATTAAATTTTTTTTAAACCCTCTGGTGTTACATTTAGTTTCCATTCCCTACTTTATTAGATAAATAAACATCAAGTATGTAATTTATAAGTGATACTAATCATGTATATTCTTTTAGATAAGGATTATTGTTCTTACATATATATATTTTGTACAATTTCTCCAATAATATTAATTTCTTATCATAAATTATTTCTTAAATATATTTTAAATGTTATTTGAACTTATTTTAAAAGGTTTTTAGAGAAAATTTCTAAACATTTTCTTTATGGGTTCTTTGACTCTATTTACAAAAAGTTTTCCAAGATTATTTATTTTTTCAATTTACTACATGGACGTATTTTCCTATTTTTAAGGGTATTATTTTTTGATGATTAAATTATAATTTTTAATGTTTCTTTTCAAATAATAGTATTTTCAAAATATTTTGTGATCATTTAGTTTTTAAATTTTATTTTTAAAGTGTAAATGATATCTTCCTAAAATAATTAATGATCTTTTAATGGTATTTCAATTAAACAACTAAAATAACCTTTATTTTTATGATCTATTATGTATATTTTGTAAAGATTCCATCTTAATTATTTCTCTAGATTGATTGTGATTTTTTAAATACATTTTCATATAAATAATTTATTTTAAATGGGATAATCAATGTATAAAATGAATAATGGTTATTTCAACCAGTTTTATGATGAAATGAAAGCTCAATATACATTATAGTATTTCTTGAAAGTTTATTATGATGAAGGATGGTTATTTTATATTATAAGTATTATTGGTTATTGTATAAACTATGGATTAACTTTTATGTTTTAAACTATGGATTGGTTGGTCTGTTATATCCCTCCAGTGCAATAGATAACAATTATGCTTTTAGAAGAATTGTGAAGGAAGTTGATAGTATTGGTTATTACACTTATAAGGTTCATTTAAAGGGTTCTATGAAGATAATTTTATAATATAATAAATAGTTTTATTTATTATTTTTATAGGTATTTGATATTTCATTTTATCAAGATTGACATCACATAGATAAGAATTATTGATTCCTATGACTCTTGCTTTTGTAAAATTATTATTCCATGTAAAATGTTTAATGATCAAGGTATCGATTCCTATAAATTATGTTATGTTATACTCATTCACTTTGATTATGTCACTATGACCCTATTACCAAATTACGATCACTGATAATATTCACTTGTAAATACTTATGTTTACCCTAACAAATCATTTGAGCTCACCCTTCATATGTTTGCTTTTCCACAGTTAATGAAATTTGATTCCAAATAATTTTACTATAAAGGATACATGTGTATTGAATTTTCTAGGATATTTTGAATAGATATTTTTAAATAAGAATAGTATGGTATAGTGGGAAAAAATTTCACATAAGGACATGGGTATTGTTATTTATGATTTATTCTTAAATCCTTAAAATTATAAACCAAAAAGTAACTCAATTATTCAAGTGATCAAGTATTAATTTTTTCTTTTGTATGTTATGGATGGTTGAAATAGTTTAACATTTATCAATATCAAATATATAAATTTAAATATTATACTTTTTTACATTGGATTCGAGAGTGGGAGTTTGGAGTTATTATATTTTCTATCAAATTAAATTTTAGATAAATTTACATATTTAGATGTTTTCATGGGAGGTTATATTAGGATATATATATATACTATCATGGGTTTATAAGTTTATGTTTGATCATATGATTAACATATAAAGAACAGATTTTAAGGTTTTAATTGATGGTATTTTATGGTGAGTAATGATATTTTTTGAGGTGTTTTATTGGGTTGTAGTATATGTAATACTTAGGTTTAATGTGAAATATTATTTCATAAAAATGATATTTCATTTTTGAATATGTAATAAAACATTTATCATATAACCTTTGTTGTTAAACATTCTTTAATATTGATGTTATTGAGGTAATTTATGATGTATGGTTAGTTATTTATCAAATAATATAACATGAATCTTTGGTTTTATTGTGGATATTTTGGATATTAATTTATTATTTATTCATATTATGGTTTATGCATTTTGGATTTTATCTTATCTTTTGAAAACCATTTTGGTTTGGGTTAATTTATAATGGGTGGAGGAATATTTTTTTCTTTTGTGGATATATTTGATTAGTTAGAAGAATATTTTACAACATCAAGATTGAAAAAATCATCTTAAATACTAAATATTTGTGGAAAATGATTATATAAAAGAGGAAAATCACTTGAACACACAACTAAAGGATGAAAATTTCATTTATCGATTTCTAGATAATCAAGTAAGTATATTTATTTATGTTCTTAGTCTATATGGTAAGAAATCCTCAACACAAGGAAAAGGGTCTTGAAATAAAAAATGTATCCTATTACTTTCATTTTCGATTAGTCGATGGCCATTTTTACACCTTATTGGTTTATGTTTTTATAGTCATTAAATTTATCAGGATCATTCAGATTCTTGTGATAAATTTTCTTTGTCACTCGCTATCAGAACTTCAATATTAAATATTTCAACTATTTCTATATTTTCACTTTTCATAAATTTTCTCCTATTTGGAAACGAATTTTTTTATTCAATATGACCTTTGTATTTCTCTTCCCCTCTTTTCTAAAAGATGTTTTATTACCCCTATTTACAATATGGGATTTCAAAAAACGTTTTTTCAAATGTGAAACCCTTTATTACTGAGATCGTGTAAAAATTCTAAGTACATAATTTATTGGGGGAGGGAATGTAACCATCAAATATTTTAAAATAGAATTATGTTTGATAGTGTATAAAATATACAACATTGATCTTTAACAAACCAAAAAATATTATTATTTTATAACTACTATAAAAAATCCATTGAAATAGAATTATGAATATAAGTAACCTAATTATAAAATATATATATATAACAGAATAAATAAATTGTATTAATTAATTCTTGGGAAATAATTAACCATTTTTAGTAAAATTGATTTATTTTATAAATTTATATTTTCCTCAAAAATGGGTATTATTTATTCTCGTGAGATAGTATTATAATTAATTTATGTAAAATTTAGTAATTATATTTTATAGAAATTATATAATTTTTGAAGTAATAATCTCAGAATTATCTTAGGATTATTTTTTGTAGAATTTTATAAAAATATTAATTTTTGGATGAATAATAATAAATATTTATTTTTATTATAAATTGTATATGATTCTAAAATATTTACATATTCAAATTAAATTCTATATTAGTCTTTAAATGTCACTAGTTTCTTTTGATTAAATATTATCCAATTATGGCCTTTTAATCTATTTTATAGATGAATTTGGTATTAAAAAAGCATGCTAAAAAAAATTAAAGAAAACTATTTTCATAATGTTTTGTGGGTATAATTTACAATTTTATTATTTAACATATAGAAATTTAATTTTGAAAAATGGACTCTATATTTCTATATAGACCTTCCAAATTTAGTAAATAGTTTCCTTTTAATTATGATCATTATGAATAGTAACCATAACAAATTTTTGTTACTTAAGTAAAGGTAAAATTGGTTAATTAGGGTTAATTTTTTATTGTAAAGCTTAAAATTCATTAAAATACTTTCAATTATTTAATTGTATGATAGTTTTTCATACATAATCATAAAAACTATAAAACTCTTACCCTTTCCATTTAACTGTTATTTCGAACTTTATAACATTTAAGCAAAAGGTAAATTAAAAAAAATCACTTTCTAGGTTTTAATATCTATAATATTTTTTGAATTGGAGAAAAAACTATTAGGTTCAATTCTAAATTAATATTTGAATGATATTTTTTATCATTGAAATTTATTTTTAATTTTTAGTCTTCAATAAATTTTTCTAAATACCCTTGTAACACTGACATAGTGCTTGCGCAAGTAGTGGAAAAATCAAGTAAATGATTTTAAAACCCATAAAAGTAATATATATTGTTTGATTTAAAGTGTACGAAAAATTTTCTATATCAATAATACATAATAGGGATGTTTTAATGGTTTAACTTTAAAGTTTTCGACTATATTATTTCATTTTAATTCAATATAAATTAATTGTGTCAAAAATGAAATTAATAATATTTTATGTTAAATAATGTTTTATTAAGTTATTTAAATAACATAAATATATGGAAAGAGGATAATTATGATGAGATATTGTTTATAATTTTCACTTTATAAGTATAATTATGACCCAATATTATAAAAAAATTAATCACCATGTTTGAGGTTAAAATTGGTTAACCAAGCGGTTTAAAAAAAAGACAATGTTTAAAATACTATCTAAAATTGTATAAATTTAATTGAGTTGTAAGTATTTTTTTTCAAATATCCTAATTTTAATTGAATTCATTAAATTTTGGGACTATTTTACATGATTTAGAGACATATTATATTATAATATTTAATTAATTTCTTAAAATGATGTTAATGATATTTTTTAATAAACAATATTTTATGAAATGATTTAAATTTTTGAAAAAAAAATATTATCTTCTTCTGAATTAATGTCATGTGTCTTAAAAAATAAAAAATAGACTATTTATTAGTCACAATTCCTTTTATAGTAACTTTATTTACCCTTAAAGAGTAAAAAACATTGATATCCCATGAATTGTTAAAAGGGTTAATGAGGCATTAAGACAAAAAGATAAGGGTGAAAGCATAAACTAAACATGTCAATATTTTATTTTATGATATTATTTTTAAAATAATAATCCTATTTTATATCAATTTTTTTTATTTTCCTATGAACAATTATTTATTTTAATTTAATAATTTATAAAATTCCAAGAATGATTATCTCATTATTAATAAAAGGGAACCCCCTCTCCTCCCTTCTACACATTTCAAGATCCATTTTTACTGTCCAAGACCTACCCAAATCCCTTTCTAATATTACAATACAGATATTATAGGACTTATTTAGTATTGAATACTAGCCAATGGGGGAATATTATGTAATGAAAAGTAGGTTATCCAAATAAGAGGTATAGCTTTTAATCGAATGTTTTAGTTTTATTTCTTATTATACCTCCTCAAAATATTCTTCATCCATGATGAAATAAAAAATGAATATATTACATATAATGATATTTTATTATGTTAATGTTATAACTGATATCCATATCCTCTTCCATCAAATGGGAATTGATACTATCGTTTGAGAGTATGATGAACAAACATCTCCTAAACAGATATAATTTGTTGTCAATCACCTACACTTTTGGCTGATTATAATATGGATTTAATGTATATATATGATATTAATATCATAATTTTCATTATGTATTAATAAAATAATAAACTCATTATATCTATCAGATTTTTTAAAAATTTATAACATTACCCATGTGAGTGTATACTATCTACCATCTCTATGATTGTAACATAGTTCATTTTCCATAACCATATTTCATGGTTGGATTTCAAAGTATAATTATTTTAGATAAAATATAATAATTTAAAAATTATTATACTATGTATGATGTAATTATTAAATCATTAACCACATTAATCCTAATAATGTTATTTTGCAATTATGAATTGAGAATCATAAAAAAACCAACTTTGACACAATCGATTAAGTAATTAAATATTTCTTTAAAATAAAGGAAATAAATGGTTATGAGATAAGGTATTTATCTTAGAAAAATTATATTATGAAATAGAATAATTTATATAGGTTTATTATAAACGTTTTAAAGGATATACATGGAATGTGTGGGCTAGGGATAGGGTATTTTCTCAAAATTTCTCTTTTTAAGGCAAGTTTGAATCTTATACACATAATTTTTTAGTTATGGAATATATGTTATCCATTTTAAAAATTATATCATGAATAATACATAATTTTTGTTATTTTATGTTGCAATCAAAAAAATTTCAATCAATGGTATTTGACTTTAAAATTACTAGTTGTATGGGATTTCTTAACTCAATTATGTTTCATTGGGTTATATCAATTCTATATTAATTAAATTATTTTAATATTATTTTTTAAATAGACTTTTTTTATTTTTTGGTTGAACTTGTTTTTTGTGGATTTATATGAGTTACAAATAATCTCACCATTGATTAATTCTCAATTTAGTGATTTGATATTTGTAAGTTTTATTTGTACCATATTTTATTTCTATGGGACATATGTTTATGTTACGAAGATATCTTATTTTATGATATGTATACACTAAAAAGTACTTGTCGATATAACTGACCCAATATTTAACTTTTTTTTAAGTTATATATGGTTTAAATTTGGATACATTATTGGGAATCAAATCTATAAATTTACAGATTATGTTTTAGCACCAAATGTCGGAGTTTTGGTTTTAGGCTCTTAAATCGTAGGTGAGGAGTTTCAACCATTAGGCTTAAAATTAAATATATATGTGTTTCTTGGTTTGGGACTGTCTTACCTTTTATTTTTAAATGAGGAACTTGTGTTTCTTGGGAATAGGGTGTCTTGCCCCACATTACAATTGATGGTGTCCTCTTAAGAGACATTTAGAGCTGGTATAAGTGGATTGGACTGATTATCTTTATCACCTTTAGACTCTAGGATCAACGATGGTTATTTATAATTTTTTTATTAATTATTTATATTGATTTTAATTCACTCTAGTTCAGACTGGATATGTTTGTGGAAGAAATTGTTAGTGGATTATTGAGTTATGCTCATATGATGGTTATACCTCCTTGGTTACCAAAGAAGGCGTTATTTTTTGGGTTAAGGACAATTTCAATGGACCTATAATTGATGGTTGATCTGAATATCTAGGAGTGTTCATGAGTGACAGGGACTTTCGTGGAATCAGTGTTACTTTTAAATTTTTTCATAGTTTTTTATATTTTGTTATTTAATATCCTTGTTGTATGAATTGTGTATCATTCACTTTGAAATATCATTTTTTACAAATTATTTATTGTAAAATATTATTAAATATATTATCCTATTCATATTTATGTATGATATTTTTATTATTTATATTCTAATTTCCCAATATGATATTATGGTAAAGTCTCTTCATAGTGACACCATATACCATTATAGCAAATTAGTATCTTTTAGTGTATAAGGAGACACACCTGAGGTCATGTAACACAACCAGTCTAGACACTGTTAATTGATTTTTTTCTAGTTACATTAAAATCCCTTAACAAACTTAATTAATTTTCTAATTTTTATTTACTTTCTTATTAAAATTAAAACCTTATATATTAAGGAATGGGAATATTTAGTAATGGCACTCAAAACATACCTATAAAAGGACCACACATATAACCATTTAATACCAATATTAGCATTTATATTTCTCTTTAATATCAACCAATTTCTTATCCTATAAATACTTCTTATATTTTTTATAGACCTATTTACAAGATGGAATCCAAAATCCTTAATTTCATAGGAACCCATGTTGAGAAGGAGCGAATTTATTAATGTAAATGCCAATTTCATCACTATATTTTGAATTTATATTCTCATATAAGATATCTAAAAATATAATTCTACATTTTAATTATTTTATATTTTCATAATTTTTATTCTGATTAAATGATATTAAAATTGTATAAATTTATACTCTTACTCATTCGTTAGTATAACATGCTCTTTCTTTTGTTTATCCAAACACCTGTATGAATTACTATATACATTCTTTACGATTTCCAACATGAATGAGTATTAAGATATTAATAATAATAATTTATGATATAAAATAGTAATTTATGTTTTTAATTTATTTATGTAAGGGTGACCCAAAATGTAATGACCAACATAATGTAACATGTTGTTATCTATAATTTACCTAAAACATGTCCATCATAGAATCCATTCTCATGAACCATATACATAACATACATATAATGAAAATGGTGATGAATAAATCATCAGAACACCATCATTTCACTAGCTTGAATTATCTTGTAATCATTAGTGTCAATGAATGAGGATCATCATCACTATTATAAAACTCATAGGAGGAAATCAAAATTAAAAACATAAGATAATGAAAATAAAAGATTACCAAATAATATATGTGTAATGAGTGAATAATTCTAAATAGTATAAAAGTTAATTTACAAGAATTAATTTATGAAATAATTGATTAATATGGTTATATTTATTATACATAAGGTTAAATCACTTTCAGGGTTTCCAAAAGTATAGATAATGGTTTTCTCATCTCAATTTTCTCCCAGTGAGATATATTCTATATTCATAGCCTTATTTATTTATGTAGTGCATATACTACCACATGAATTTCTTATACTATATTTTCAATTTAATTCATGTGATTTATAAATTCATATTAATTTAATTCATTCAATGGCGTTTGATTTAAATGTTAACAAATCCATATGGGTTTCTTTACCGATATCATTTTAAAATAAATATTGTTTATGTTTGAAAATAAATCTTATGAAATTTAATGAAAATTACCTCTAAAACCTTTATATATTATTCTCTTTAGGTTGTTAATTGAGTTTAAATGTCTTCATACTATATCACTTCCAATTTTTCCAAAAATTCAACTGAAGGGATGTTTGTAAGTGGTGTTGGTCATATATTTTTTATTAGGAATCATTCTAATCCATGCACACATTTTTTTTGTTGATGTACTTCAGAAACAAACCAATAATTTAAAATAATATAATTATGTTTTATAATATATTAGATATATAACACTAAGGTTAAACCACCCATGAAATATATAACAGTTATATCTTAGCTGCTAAATTAACAGTTCTGAATTATATTAACTATTTTATGAAATATATATATATATAAATTACCTACTCAATATAAATTATTGATAAATTATTACTAAATTAACAATTAATTTTTGGTAAAGTGATTTTATTTTTCAAAAATATGTTTTCTATAGAAAGAAAAATGTATTTTATATGAGAAAAAAAAATTTAATTATATATTTAAATTTTAGAAAATTTATTTTCAAAAATTAAAATAATTTTTTTTTCATCATATCAAGATTAACATAGTGTCAAATTTAGGGATTTACTAAAAAATATTGACTTTTTAGTGAATAGTGTAAAATATCAATTTTTATAAAAATGTTATTTGTTTTCAATAAAATAATTAACTTAATAGTCCAATTATTTTTCTAAAATAATTTAAAATTAAAAAATATTATTTATTTATATTTTATCTGCATAATTTTTTTTAATTATCAATATATTGGATTTTATTATAAGTAATTTTTTGGCGTTTAAAAAATTGGTTTTTTGGAAATTGTCATAATGTGGATAATGGTTATCAAATTTAATTTATTAAAAAAACCCCAAATAAAGAATGATTTATATAAAATGTGTAGATTATTATTTTTTTAATATTCTTTAAGATCAATAAAATAAATATTATTGGTAACATAGTTAATATAAAAATATTTAAATCTTGAAAAATGTGCTTCTTTAAAACCCTTTTCTTTATTGCAACTGTGAAATTAATTTTAAAATAAGTTTTTCCACTTGTATGAATAATATTTTTTAAATTCCATAAATTTTATTGAATAATAATAATATATATTATCTAATAATTTCAACTTCATTTTTTAGCATAATAAATAGTGAAAAAATTAAAAATTAAATACCATAGTTAACCTGAAAATGGGTTTACCAGTGATTAAACTAAAAATATAAGGGTAAAAATAACCTAAAAAAATATATATAATACTTTTTATGGCTATATATATAACTTATAATTTATATTTATAATACTTGATAATGTTCTATTTTGGAGCCTTTTGGCATGTAAAAAATGAGGGTACAACTTTTTCTTCTCAAAAATTAAAAGGGTTCACACTCACCTCACTTATAAAATTTCACCCACTCTCCACTACTATTCACAACATCAAGAAATTTGGGTTCATCCAAAACATTAAAAACTACCTTCCCAAATTCACTCCCCTCATCCTAGGAATCCTATTTTTCAGAAACTTATTCTAGGAAAACATTAGGTATACTCCTAAAGCGGTAGTCCAGGAAGATGAAAAATTCTTAACTATACACTTTTTGTTTATTCTTCAACCCCATTAAAATATTATTAAAATATGAAAATATAATAACACCTTAATATAATATATACTTATATGTCTTTATATTAATTGAATAACCTAAATATATATTTTATTCCATCTAATATGATATGAAATCATCATTAGTGTGTATGATAGACTATTGCCTCACGATCTGATGTCATTTTTCTCCATAATAACATCTCATGGACTGGTATAATGAATCATTTAAAGAATACATGTGATATTTAGAAAATATTTATACTTCTATTTTCATAATATCACATATACCTTCTAACTTTCCATTCCGTGGGTGATACTATAATGTCACTCGTCAGTACAGTGGACTATTACCTTGCAAAGTGAGGTGATTAGTCTATCAATTAAACATTAAATAGAAGTTAATAACGACAATATTAATGAATATATGTGTTATTAATGAAATCATAATGATATTAAATGTGCTAAATATATTTATAATAAACTGGATATAAATGTGCTAAAAAATTATTTCCCTTTAATCCCTTATTTATATAAGAAAGATCAAGAAATTAATTTCAATGTGATAATTATCTTGTATTTTTTTAGATCGGGTATCTTTTTCTTCCATATTCATATTTTCTAAAATATTTTTAGAAATGTTCATCTTAAAAAATAAATGATTTATTAATTCTAGTTTAAATGATATTTTACCTTCTCTTAAAAGATTTTAAAATTAAATTTATTAACATTTTCTAAATAGTTCACTTTTGACTCCCTTTTTCAAAATGCTTTGAATAGAATGTTTCTTTTTCAAACTCAAGACATGAAAAGATTTTGTGTCTATCTTTTCCACTGTTTTTCTTGAACATTAAATTATATTTTTCTATGTTTTATTTCAAGGAAATGTTTTTTCACAATATTTTGTGAATTTTTAGTTTTTAAAATTGATTTTTAAAATGAAAAGTTTATTTTCCTTTAAAATGTTTTTAATGATCATTTAATGGTATCTCTATTCATCCATTTAAATAAACTTTGTTGTTACTTATGGTCCAATGGGGATATTTTGTAATGACACCATCCTCATTCTTTCTATGGATGGATAATGATTGTTTTAAATATATTTTTATGGAACCCATTTATTTTGAATTGTTTAATCATGTTTCAAACATATTTTTATGGAACCCATTTCTTTTCCATGGGCTAATCATGTTTCACGGAGATTATCAGGGTAATTTAATTATGTACTAAAAATAATAAAGGATTTTTCTATGAGTTTAGGCCTAAATTAATTCTCTATGTACTTTATTAATGATACTATTCTTGGATGTTTTTTATGATGGTAGATGGTTCTATTATAAACCAAGGATGGTGGGTATGTTATTAACCAACGACATGTTGTTCCATTATAAATTAAGGATGGGTGGTTATGTTATTAACTATGAATGGTTTTCCCCATAATAAACCAAGGATGGGTGGGTCTATGATATTCTTCCAATTAATTGAGTAATGATTATGTTCTTTAGATAATTATTTTTAAATTCATCCATATTTTAATTCCATTGATAATGGTTATTATGATTACGTTCCAAGATACCAACATGTTTTATCTATGATTTACATGGGTTTATAATGTTTCCTTTGATCAATATAGATATCACAAGGATCATTATTATTGATTATTAATACTCATTTAATTTTTAAATACATATATCATGTTCCATGTTTGATGATCCAGGTATTGATGGGTATGAGTTCTCTTATGTTATGCTCATGCACTTTGATTATGTCATCATACCATTATAAACTTCATCTACTCATTGACGGAATTCAATTGTTAATGATTATTTTTTACATTACTAAGAATTTTAGATCATCCTTCTTATATATACATTTCCTCATGTTATTAAGAATTATATTGAATTAATTATTCTCATAATTGTTTCATGTGAACGATGATGATGAATTAATGTAAAATATTAAAATCTAGGTTAAGAATTAAAAATACTCGTTTAAAGACTTGGGTATTATTTATGTAATATTTTTTCGTAATTCAGTAAATCTCTAAACATAAAAGGGACTTGATAATACAATTGATCCATTATTTCCTTTTGATATTGTATGTTTTTATAGTGAAAATTGGTTCACCTTCATCGGGTTCGAATCCAGAAATGTAATGTTTATTCATTCAACAACAGATTCAAGAGTGTGGGTTTGAGGTTGTTATCATTGTTATTAAGGGATAGTTTAAATAAAATTGTAGTTTATTGTTTTTTTATGTGATGTTATTTTTGATTTATAGACACCATCATTGTTATATAATATTAAGGTTGACCATATGTTCAAAGTCTTAGACACCACTTTGAGGTTTTAAGTGATGAGATCATAAAGCAATTAATGAAAATTTAGGAGACGTTTTGTTAAGTTGAAGTATATATAAATATTTTTCTTAACATGAAGTATGAATTTTCATTTTTTTCGAAATATGGTTTAAGTTATTTATAATCATTAGGGTTTATATTCTCTTGTATATTGATGTAATTATAGGAACACATGTTTTAGCAAATAGATAACCTCGGGATTGAAAAGTGATTTGGTGACTAAGTGATTAATTTATTTAAAAATATATATCTACATATTTTGAGAAAGAAAGATAAAATTTATGAGATAATATTTATGGTTAACAAATCCTTTAATTTTGAGGTTATTTAGGAATTATTTATTTTGAACTTTGGGTATTATTGTACAATTTTTTAGATTAAAGTATTACTTCACCATATGATAGTTTACTCATTTTAGTAAAAACATAACATGTGCTAACCATTTTGGTTTTGGTTAATAAATAATGATAGGTGGTATAGTATGATTATTCCCTTTATGGTCATGTGTTCCTTTAAAAGATGATTTTAGTTCCTCATCTATGGAAAACAAATTCATTGTGAAGACTCATTGTTTGGAAAAAATGATTAAATTATGGTGGAAATTGATAAATGGATGAAATTCTATTCATAAAGTAAGTATATTTCCTTATTATCTTAGTTTATATATTAAAAGAATTACTCAACTATACTAAAAGGATCTTAAAATAAAAAAAAATCATATTACCGTCATTTATGATGATATCAATAACCTTTTTTTGTACCTCATTAGTTTATGGTTTTGTGGTTGTTAACTTTTTTTGATCATTTACATTATTATAATCAATTATCTATATCACTAAATATCATTATTTGTACATTAATATTTTCTCCCTTGTCCAAATACTCAAATCCCACAAATGTTATACAATTTGTAAACCTAGTACTTATTATTCCAGATGACCCTCATACTCCATTTTTTCTGTTATTAAGGGGATGTTTTATTAACCCTTTTTTAGTTTTCAGTTTCCAAAATAAGAATTATTTCAAATGTAAAACCATTTATTACTGATATCATGTTCAAATTGAGAGTATTTAATTTATTAAATAAGGTAGTTTATAACGCCCTTTGATTTTAAAATAATATCATTATGTTTGATAGTGTATTCAATACACAACACCGAGTGTAAATGACCCATAGAATATATATTCATCATAACAATATCTTTAAGTTTGTGAGTATGAATAATATTATCTAATTTATTAAATATATATAAATTTCATACTCAATATAATTTTTTGATAAATTCTTAGTAAATAAGCAATCAATTTTTAGTAAATTTGATATATTCTTTAAAAAGATGTTTTCTTCAAAAAAAATTATTTTTTATAAGAAAATGTTAAATTTAATTTCTATAACTATTATAAAATTTATTTTAAAAAATAAACTTAATTTCCTATGTTATCATATCAAAATTAACGTTTTGTAAAATTTAAGAATTTTTCAGAAAATAATGATTTATTAGTGAATAGTGGAAAATACCGATTTTTGTAAAAATGTCATATTTAAATAAATTAAGTAATTTAAAAGTCACATTATTTTTTTAAAATATTAGTTAATGTAATTAAATTATTTTTTATTTATATTTAATCAACTTAATTACAGTTTAATCAAATTTATATTGTATTTTAGTATAAGTAATTGTTTTAAAAAAATTAGGTTTTTATAAAAAATGTTTTAATATAGATACCATTTATCCATTTTAATTAATTAAAAACCCCTAATTAAGAAATATTTTAATTAAATTGTTATATTATATATAAATAAATATCAAGTGATATTTATATATTAATTATTATTAGTAATAGAGCTAACATAATATTATCCTTTCCTTTAAAAATACACTTCTAGAAAATTAGCTTTTTTATCAGGTCTGTGGGATTAATTTTAAATTAATTTTTCGAAATCATTGAACTAAATTTAGGTAAAATATATTTCATATTTTGAATCATAAAAATTTATATTATCTAATAATTTCAACTTCATTTTTTACCATAATGAATAGTGAAAACAATAAAAATTAATTATCGCGGTTAAGGTGATAATTGGTTACCAGGGGTTTATCTAAAGTGATAATTGTAAAAATGAACTAAAAAATTTTCTAAAATTCATTATATGTCTATATTTAGACAATATAATATATAATTATTAATAATGGCTTATTTTTTATCCTTTTTACATTTGAAAAATGTGGTAACACGTATTTCTTTTAAAAAATTACAAGTATCTCACCTAACTTATAAAAGTCCACACCCTCTCCTTTGCTATTCACACCTTCAAACCCTTTTGGTTCTCCCAATACCTAAAAAATAAATTAAAAAAATACATCCCAATATCATATAATAATTTTTTTAGTAATTTTATTCTTTTAATACATTAGGTATATTTCTAAAGTGGTTGTCCAAGAAGAGGTAAAATTCTTCACTATGCATTTTTTGTTATTTTTTCATCCACATATTTAAAATTATATTAAAATATTTACATATAATAACACAATTATCTCTAATATACATAAATTTTATTATTTTAATATAGTAACCTAAAACTATATCATCTCCCATCTAATAGGATACGAAGTCATTATTCATGTGTATGACAGACTACCACCTCGCGAACAGATGTCATTCGTTTTACATAATCACCTCCCATGTCTTGATATAATTATGGATTTAAATTATATATTTTATATTTATACAATATTTATAATTATTGAGTTATTATATCACATATACCTTCTTCATTTCTATTCTTTGGGGGATACCATAACGCCGCTCGTGCGTACGGTGGACTACCGCCTCATGAACCGATGTGATTTGTTTTCCACTAGCACTTTACAGGGAAGGTAATAAGGATAATTTAATTGAATATATGTGATATAGATGAACTTGTAATTATATTCATGACATAATTAACATTCTGAATATATAATATATCATTTTATTTATTTCACTAAAAATTGATAACGTCGTTCGTGTATGTTTAGACTACTACCTCTATGAAGCGAGGTGATTCTGTTTTTATCATCACATCACAAGGATTCTATATATAAGTATATTTAAATAAATAATATATTATTTATGATACTATTTTAATAAATTTAATGTAAAATAATATATACCATCTTTCCATAATGATCATTGATAAATGGAAATGTTACTAATGCTTACATACGACATATTGTCTCCCTGATCGTAATGTAGTTCATTTATCAAAATTGTTTTTCATAAATGGTTAAAGAAGTAAAATTTATGAATAAATATGATAATTATTTCATGATTATTAGTCGAGATATTTTGAAACAATACCTCTATGATCACAGTCAACACACAGAAGATGCTTTGAAATAAAGAACTGAACATCCTCAAAACGCACGACGTGGTCCTAACAGATTAAGTATTTAAAAATGTAATTAAAAATAAATAAAATAAATGATTAAATTATTTATAAATAAATATGTAATAATATATTAATAAATCAACTTATTTATCTAAACTTATTATACATGTTTTTTAAGGATGAACTTGGAAAGTTTGGGCTTGTGGTAAGGGTTTTCTTGTATCATTTTATATTTCAGTGAGACATGTGTCATATTCACCACTTATTTTTATTGTGTGGTGTCTATAATTCCCATTTTAAATTTAATAACATGAATATTTCATAAATAATCATATTTTAAATTCCTATTTGAATTATTTCATTCAAGTGGAATTGAATTGAATTGAATGTTACCAAGTGGTAAATAATTTCATAACTCAATTTCTTTTCATTGGGTTATATTACTTATTCATTGTATTTGATATTAAATGATTATATTTTTAAATAATTTTGATTATATTATGTTTTATTTACACTTTGTTATGTGGATTTATATTTTATACACATAATCGATTCATTTATTATTTCTAAAATTCAATGGTATGAATTTTTTAAGGGTTAATCATCTAAGCTTCTTTTTCATTGAGAAGTAAGTTTATTATTAGCACCTATATTAATTTTTTAGGTGTATATAATTCCCTTTTACATGATATATCATTAAAATACCTTTGTATATGATATTTAATGTATCATTTTATGTTATTATTTTAGGGGTATTATGATTTAATAATTACTAGTGTGGAAAGGGATTTATGTTATAATATCCATTATTTTAATACTTTTTATTTAAATATTTCTTTAGAGGAAATCATATGCTCTTATTTAATTGAACCACATATATTTAATCACCACTAGTTATATATGTAATTAATATTTTTTATTTCCATTTTCTCCCTTACTGATTGAAGAAATATCATTAAATCCATTTCTATGTGATATTGATCAGGTATTTCCTTTTAGATCTGGTATATTTATTTTCCATATCCAAGTTTTCTATAATGTTTTAAAAATTGTTATTATTTAAAAATAAAAAGTTTCTTATATCCATTTTACGTGATATTTTACCTTCACTTAAAAGTTTTTTAATGGGAATTTCCAAATATTTTCTAAGTGGGTCACTTTTGTCTCATTTTTTTAAAATGAAATGAAAAGAATTTTTTTTAACACTTATGACATTAATGGATTTTCCCAAAATCATGTCCATTATTTTACATAATTTTGACTATATTTCAATGTTTTTTTAAAGAATATTATTTTCACAATATTTTTTGAATTTCTATTTTTAAAATTTTATTTTCAAAATGAAAATGTTATCTTATAAAAAAAATTGTAATGATCTCTTAGTGGTATTTTAATTCATCAATTTCAAATATCCCTTATAATTGATAATAATTTAATGGGGATATTTTTTATTAATATTATACTTATTATTTCTCAGGATGGATTATGATTCCCTAAAATAGGTTTTTATGGAACATGCTTCATTTACATGGGTTAATGATGTTTCAATGATATTGTTATTGAAAATTTTTCGTTTCCATTGGGTAATCATGTTTCGAAGATATTTTCATGGAACTTGTTTTTTTCATGGGTTAATAATGTTATGAAAAAAATGATGTTTGTTTCTATGAGTTTATGATGAAATGAATTGTCTATGTACTTTATTTATAATATAGTTCTTGGAAATTTTTTATAATAATGGGTGGTCTTGTTATAAATAATAAAAAGGTGGTTATGTTACTAACCTAGGATGGGTGGCTTCATTATCAACCAATCAAGGGAATTTATGTTACATACCAAGGATGGGTGTTTCTGTGATAATCCAAGGATGGAAGGGTCTGTGATATCCCTCCAAAGAATTTTGAAATGATTATACACTCCATATATTTATCTTTGAATTTGGTCATATAGTTATTCCAATTATAAGGGTTCTATAAGGTTTCTATGATGATAATGCTCGAAGATACTAACATATTTTATCTATGATTTCTAGGGGTTTAAATTTTTTCCTTTGATCAAGATTGATATCACATAACACATGATTATTTATTCATTTTACTCTTTCTTTTGTTAAATCCTCATTCTATGTTTCATGTTTGATGATGCCAGTATTCACAGGTATGTGTTCAGTTAATTTTTTCTTAGGCACTTTGATTAGGTCATTATACACATATGCAATTCTTATTCTCATTGATTACATTCAATTGTTAATTATTATGTTTACCATTACTAGGAATTTGATATCGCCCTTCCTATGTTTGATTTTCCCTATGTTATAAAGAATTATGTAGAATGAATTACTTTTTAAGGATTTAATATGGATGATGAAGATTAATTAATGTGAATGAAGAAAATTTGGGTTATATAAGATAGATTATCATTTAAACCCATGGGTATTGTTTATGTAATATTTTTTGTTAATTATTTAAAATTTTAAACCAAAAAGGTCCTTTAAAATTTTAGTTATCCAATATTTACTTTTTATATTGTATGTTTCGATGGAAAAAATTGTTTCACCTTCATCATTTTCAAATCTAGAAATGAAATGTTTATGATTTCAGTACCAGGTCTAGGAGTGAGGGTTCAGGGATATTATAGTTGCTATCAAATAAGAATTTAGTTAAATATAAAGATTATTATGTTTTCATGTGAGGTTATAATAGGAGTTATGGATACCATCATAGTTCTATAAGATTTAGGATGATCAAATGTTCCATGTCTTAGACACCCCTTTTAGGTTTTAAGCAATGATATCTAAAAGTGATTAATGAAATTTTTGGAAATTTGTTATTAGGTTTCAAATATTTGGTTTAACCTCAAGTATGAATTTAATTTTTTTAGAAATAATATATAAGATATTTATAACCTATATAGTTTATATGAACTTGGATATTGAGGTAATTATGGGAATATAAGTTTTATCATTTGGATAACCACATGATTAAAAAGTGAATTGGTGACTAATTGATTAATGTTATTTTGAAAACATATCACCATTTTGGAATCAAATATCAAAGGTATAAAATAAAATGTGAGGTTAAAACACCCTTTAATGTTGTGGTAATTTATGAATTATTTATTTCAATCTTTGGGTATTATTGTTTAATTTTGGATATTAATGTCTTATTTCATCACATGATGGTTTAATAATTTTGGTAAATATATTAACATGTGCTAATGATTTTATTTTTGGTCAATGTATAATTATTAGTGGCAAAAATTGATTATCCATTTTATGGTTATATGATCCTTTAAAAAAAATTATTTGGCTATGAAAAAAAATCATCATGAATACTCATCATTTGGAGAAAAAGATAAGATTGTGGTGGAAATTGATAAAAGGATGAAATTATACACATCAAGTAAGTAAATTTACTTATTATAATATATTATATGGTAAATTAATTACTCAACATTATGAAAAAGAAAATTGAAAAAAAATATTTTATTTTCATCATTTCTGCTAATATTAATGATCTTTTCCACACATCATTGGTTTATGGTTTTTGTGGATGTTGAATTTATTTTGATCATTAACTTTCTTCTGATTAATGAACCTTATCACTCAATATCATTATTTGAAAAAAAAATTCTTCTATGTCCAAATATTCACTTCCCATATATGTTCTCCTATTTTTAAACCTAGTGTGTGTTATTCTAGAAGTCCCTCATACTCACATTTTTCTCTTATCAAGAGGGTGTTTTATTCAGCTTTTTTATGATGTGGGTTTCCAGCATATGTATTTTATAGAAAAATTAAAACATTTTATTACTGAGTTCAAGTTAAAATTGTGAGGATAAAATTTATTAAATGGGAAGGATGTAACACCCCAGTCTTTTAAAGAAGAGACTTATGTTTTATAGTGTATTCGGCAGGCAAACCCGAGCTTTAACGGTCTGTGAAATATATAAATATCATAATATTTTCATTAAATTGTTAGGTATAAATAGTTTTAAATGATTTATAATATATATATATATATATTTCCTAATCGAAATATATTGTTGAAAATTTATTAATAAATAATCAATAATCCTTTAGCGAAGTGATTTTATTCTTCAAAAAAATGTTTTCTTTAAAAATGATATTTAATTTTTCTGAGAAAATATTATAATTAATTTTCAGAACATTTAGAAAAAAAATTAAAAAATTAAATTCATTTTTTAAATTATGATATAAAAATTAACTTAGTGTATATTTTGGGTAATTTTAAAAAATATTTATTTTTTAGTGAATAATCGAAAATATTGATTTCTGTAAAAATGTCATTTATTTTAAATAAATAGTGTAATTTAAAAGTCCCATTATTTTTTAAATATTATTTAAAGTAAAAAATTATTATTTATTTATATTTAATTCAATTAATTAGATTTTAATTTTCAATAGTTTTTATTTTAGTATTGGTAATTTTTTGGGACTAAAAAATTGTTTTTTTTCTAAAAACTGCTTTAAAGTGGATAATGTTTCTCCAATTTAATTATTTCAATCAACCCCTAATGAAAAATAATTTCAATTAAATCTAAATATTATATATCAACAAATATTAATTTTTATTAATAAAATAAGTATTATTAGTCATAGATTTAATACAAAATCATCTTTTACTTGAAAAATACACTTCTTGAAAACTTGATTTTTCATTGCATGTGTAGAATTAATTTTAAATTGAAATTTGACACTTATGGGAATTTAATTGGGTATATTAGATTACATATTTTTAATAATATTAATTTAAATTATCTAATAATTTAAAAAAATTACTATAATGAAAATTGAAACAATAAAAATTAATTACCACGGGTAATGTGAAAAACAGGTTTACTAGGGGTTAAACTAAATAATAAAAGGAAAAATGAAATAAAACTAGTATAAAATTTATTTTATGATAATATTTATACCTTATAATTTATAATTATCTTTAATGGTCAATTTTTTATCCTTTTAATATGGGTACACATTTTTCTTCTAAAAAATTACAAGTATGTCACTCACCTTACTTATAAAAGACCACCTAGTATCCTCTACTATTCACACCGTCAAACACTTTTGAATCAGGAAAAAAATAACCAAATTTTTTTCCAAAATCTCTCCCTTGATTATATAATCATTGGTTTTTTTGAAAAAAAAAATACTATAAGAATACATTAGGTATAATTCTACAGAGGTAGTACAAGAAGAGGTAAATTTTATAACTATGGGGTTTTTATTTCTTCTTATACCTCCATAAAATATTACTAAAATAAGGTCATATAATAAAAAAATTATATATTTCATAATAAATTTTCATTATGATAATTTATTAACCTAAATAAAACTCTTATTTGATCAAACATAACAAGAAATCATTATTTGTGTGTACGGTGGACTATTTCCTCATGAACCAATGTCATTTATTTTCAATCATTGTGTATCATGGCCTAATATAATGTGGGATTTAAAGTATAAATGTGATATATATAACATATTTATACGTATGGATTTATTATATCACATATACCTTCTTAATTTCCATTCTATGGGGGATATGATATCGTCGCTCATGTGTAAGGCAGATTACTACCTTGTGTAGCGATGTGAATCATTTTTCAAAAATACTTTACATGGAATGTTATAAGGATAAAGTTATAGAATAAATGTGATATAAATGAAATTATAATTATATTAATAACATATTTATCATTTTTAAAATACAATATATTAATTTATTTCTTATACTGAAAAATGATTATGCCCTACGTGTAAGTGTAGACTACTGTATTCACGAAACGAGGTGATTATTTTCTCATCACCGAATCACAAGAATGATATATATAAGTATATTTGAAGAAAAATATGGTATTTATGATATTATTATAATTAATTAAAGATAAAATATCACATACGTTATTTCTATAAGTATCATTGAAAAATGAAAATGTTACTCATGTGTATGTACGACCTACCGTCTCCATGATCATAACATGATTTATTTTTCATAATAATTTTTCATGATTGGTTTTAAAATAATTATTTATGAAAAAATATGATAAATATTTAATTATTGTTATTGTTTAAATGTATAAATAATAACATATTTGACCACATTTAATACACTGAATTAATTTTGAAATAATGAACCAATCGTCCTCAAAACTGCTGACACAAACTTAAATGATTAAGTATTTGGATATGTAATTTAAAATAAATAAATTAAATGTTAAAATATAAGTTATCAAACAAGTAAAAGGTTATTTATAAATCAAATAGTTGATTTAAACATATTATATTGGAGTTAATGGGAATGTAATGAAATTTTGGGCTCAGGGTATGGGTTCTTCCATCTCTCTTTTTATTTTTGTGAGAAATATGTCATATTAGAAACTTATTTAATTGTGTGGTTTATATAATGCACATTTTACATATAATAACCTGGATCCTACATACATAAAGTCATTTTATGTTTGTATTTGAATTATTTCATTCAAGGGGAATTGACTTAAAATTTATCAAGTGGAAATGATTTTCATAAATAAATTTAATTTCATTAGGTTGTATTACTTTTTCATTATATTTTATATTATATGATTATGTATATAATGAATTTTTATTTTCTTAAATTTCATTTCTAATTTTTTAATGTAAATTTAAATTTGACGCACATAATCAATTCATTAATTGATTCTAAAATTATATGGTATGATTTTTGTAAGGTTTATTCTTCTAAAATTATATTTCTTTGTGTCATACATTTATGATATGCACTGATATTCATTTTTTAGGTGTATATACTGACCTTTGACATGTTATATCATTAAAATCTTATGTTAATGGTATTTAAATTATAATTTGATTTTATTATTTCATGTAGATTATGATTGAAGAGCTACCAAGTAGGAAAATGGTATTTGTTACAATCTCCTTCCTTTCCAGATTATTTATGTTCAAGTTTACTTTGAAGAAAATCATATGATCTTATTTTATTTAACCATGTTAATATATTATATACTTGTTATCAATGTTGTTAACATGTTTTATTTCCATTTCATACTTTATTGATTAATGAAATATCAAGAAATTTGTCTTCAAGTGATATTGGTCTTATATTTTCTTTTAAATCATATATCATTATCTTCCAAATCCATATTTTCTAAAATGTTTTCCAAAATGTTTTTTTAAATAAATTATTTCAAAAAATACTTAAAATGAAATTTCTTAATGTTTTCCAAATTTTCCTCTTTGATTCCTTTTTTCAAAAAGTTTTTAAAAGAATGTTTATTTTTAACACTTATGATATGAATGGATTTTTTTACTATAATATCGATTATTTTCCTTGATTTTTCATTTATATGTTTACATTTCTTTTTCAAATAAAATTAATTTCATAATATTTTGTGAATTTCTATTTTAAAAATTGATTTACTAATTGAAAATTTAATTTTCCTCCAAAATATTTTTAATGATATTTTATTAGTATTTCCATTCATCAACATAAACAACCCTTGTTGTTATTTATTATTTAATGGGATATTTTATAATGATTCCATCCTCATTAATTATCTAGATTAATTTTATTTATTTTAATGATATTTTTAGGTAACCTATGTTTTTCATGGGTTAATCATGTTTTAAAGAGATTGTTAGAGGAACTGTTTATTTTTGTTGGGTTAATAATGTTTCAACGATATTATCATCTAACTCATTTTATTTTACATGGTTTCATCAATTTCAAAAATGAATAAAGGTTGTTTATATGAGTTTATGATGAAATAAATTCTCTCTATAATTTATTTATGATATTATTTTTTGGAAATATTTTATGATGATGTCCTATTATAAAACATGGATGGGTGGTTAGGTTATTAACCAAGGACGTGTGGTTTCTGTTATAAACCATGTGTGGGAGGTTATGTTATTAACCAGAGATGGGTGGTTTATGATATTCCAAGAATGGTTGGGTCCATCATATTATTCCAATGCATTTGGTAATGAATATGTACTCTAGATAATTATATTGGAAGTCGTCTATATTATTTTTCAAATTTTAAGGGTTGAATAAGGGCTCTATGATAGTGATGTTCCAAGATACCACATGCTCTATCTATGATTTCCAGGGGTTTATAATTTTTCCTTTGATCAAGATTTATTTCACATGTCCCATGATTATTAATTCTTATGACTCTTTCCTTTTTTTTTCAATCCTCATGTCATGTTTCATGTTTGATGATCTAGGTATTTATGGGTATAAGTTCTCTTATGTTATACTCATGCTCTTTTATTATGTTATCATACCTTTATTAACTTCTTATACTCATTGATTACATTAAATTTTTAATACTAATGTTTACCCTTATTGATCATTTGAGCTCACCCTTTTTATGTTTCCTTTTCCACATGTTTCAAATAATGATGTTCAATAAATTATCTTTAGAAGTATTTCATATGGATAATGACGATCACTTAATGTGAAATAATAAAAGTTGGATTAAGTGGGAGAAATGATCATTTAAATACATTGGTATTGTTTATTTAAGAGTTTTTCCTAATTACATAAATATCCAAACCTCAAACGTTCTTTAGAATATAATTAATCCAATATTTCCTATTAATATTGTATGTTTTAGATGGAAAAAATTGGGTCACCTTCATCTATTTCAAATCCAGAAATGTAATGTGTATGATTTCAAAAATGGATCTAGGAGTGTAGTTCCAGTGCCATTATACCTTTTCACTACTTTAATGATTTCAATTGGTATCATTCAATTGACATGACTTTATTTACAAAAGGAATTTTATTTTTACATTTTTAATATGGTTATTTTCCACATATGTTAACCTTACTTACAAAATTCTGAAATGAATCTCCTTTTTAAAAATTATCCATACAAATGAATTTTCCCATGATATCTATCATTCTAAAATAGTAAACTTCCAATAAATTATTTTATAGTTTTCTTATGAGATTTATATTCCTTTTCTTTTATAAATAGATTTATTTTAATTTAAAAAATTATAAGTATTTAAAGGCTATTAATTATCATTTACCAAATTAATTATTAATGTTATTAAAAAGTGTTTTAATCTATGAAAAAATCCTTTAATTTTTCTTATGAATCACTAAGGATGTAATATAATAATATTATCCTTCTCATTTATCTGGATGTCTTATGATAAATTCCAATGAATTTTTTCAAGAAAATTGTTTCCTTTCATTGGTTAATTAAATTATAATGAAATTAAGAACGATTTTATGTTATTATAGAACACATATGTATAGTTTTTCATTAAATAACTGATATTCCTAGAAATATATAGACCTTAAATGAATTGAATAATATTTTTATATATCAATAGATGACTTGTATGGGACTAAGGATTGAATCCAATCCACTATTGGAATTTTTCCACTATGTGGTGATAGTCTTAACAAAGAGACTATATGTAGTAAATGTTTTTTATTCCAGATTATGTTCCACAATATTATGTCTATGTTACATTTCCATGGATCATCATTATTTACTTATATTTCCACACTGAAATTACTCATTTATTATGTTATTTAAAAATCCTTATGTCATGAACCATGATTTATAATCCATTATTTATTGAGTATGATTCTATTATGTTATTTACTCACACCGTAATTATGTTCTCATGCATATATATGTATATGTATATATATATATATATCATATTATCACTTATGATCCTTGATTAGTTTCTCCCATTTTTATTATTACTGAATCATTTTTTCTCACCCCTTCATATGTTTCAGTTTACCTAGGTTATAAATAATATTATGATGTTTTATGTGTCTATAATGGTACCATGTGTAAATAATATTTGGGGAAGATATTAAAAAATAGATTTAAAATAATTTGATTGTGTATATAGTCTCCAATGAAATAAAACAATAAAGTTCTATGATTATTCAAATTTGGTAGATCAAATGTCAAAATTTTAGAAATGATGTAAAATATATCTGTGTTATGATCAGATCATCTTAGTTTGTATCAAAGCCAATGGATTTTAGCATTGAATATGGGATTGTGGGTTTTGGGTTTCTCATTGTTATGTAATTATATGACTATTTCATTAAGCCTAGAATTCTATTATAGTTGGGAATAATAATAATATTCCTTTAAATAAAAAATCAATTACACACATTTTCTCAACCCTGTAGTGGAAATCAAACAAAAAAATAAAAATTAATGGAAAACAAATAGGAATAGAATATACTAAAATCTAAAAAAATAAGGTATAGATCTTCCCCTACAATAATAGTAGTGATTGATGAAGGATTTCTTGAGCCTCATTATAAACAAATAATTTTCAAAAACCATAAAATGTAGCCAAGGAAGCTTACTAGGTTTCTTTCTACCAGGTATGGATGCATAGAAGACTCCCCCATATTGAGGTATGAAAAAAATTTAGTATCCTCCTTTATTCATTCATGTTCACACTTTTTAGGAGATGTTGTTTACGGAGGAGAAATATTATTTCCATTTTTTGAAATGTTTTAATGTGTATTTTTAGTGATGTTGGAAATAAATTCATTTAATGTTACAATATATTCATTTTTTTAGCATAAACCCTTACAGGGATATGATGAGAAGTTATTAAGAATATCATTGATGATTAAATTAATCAAAATTGTTTTCTACAAATATATTGCTCATATAAACTTCAAGATGATTAATTTATGATTACTTTTCATTTAGAAGTTTCAGTTGATCCCTAAAAACAATTCATTATGTTTTTATTATCATTAATGGTAGTTAAGTACGAGGTATTGAAGAAATAAAATGGGGGGGATTATTAAACACTCTTGAGGATGGTATTTTTTTAATTCATGTAATGTATGATGATTATTGAAAATATCTTCATGGATTAAAGACATGAGCTAATAGAGCTAATAGTATTAGATTTAACAAGTGAGGAGAACTAAATGGTTATTTTTTATAATTTTTAATAGTTGTTGTTTATAATGTTTCCAAATTGATGAATGAGAGAAATATAATCTAAATTAATAGAGAATCTGACCTTGATGTGATGATCTTGTAGTACACTAAAGTTACTAGGAAGATAACATCCAAGCCTCTAAATTTTTTAAACCTCTATTATGATTCCAATTATGAAAAACTAAGACATTCACTATAGGATCAAATGTAAAAAAAATTAAATATTAACTTCTATAGAAAAAATAAGTAACCCAAACACAACCATTGCAGTTATAAAATCATTAATACTCATTGATTCACAACACTCTAAAGAATGTTTTATGTTCGAAGAATTATAAAAATCATAAAATTGATACATACAAGATCCACACTTTCCTAGGGGAATTTTATCATTAGATAAAACTCTCTAATTGTTACACCTAAACCACATAGAGATATACCTCTCAAACATCACAACTTATCTCAATATTCACTGCCCCTATGAAAAAAATTAAACATATGGGGTGAGCACAAAAATATTCATAATGATTTTTAAAATTTTAAGGTTCTATTAAAACTTTTAAAAATCTCTGAAAAACATTAATCAAGTATCCCTTATATATACTAATAATAATGAACTTTTATAAAAAATTTCATTAAAAATTAAATCCTATTGTCACATGAAAAAAGGGCCACATAACATTTTCATAATCCTTTTTAACGGTAAACAAAGTTTTGGAAACATTCTTATAGGATACATGAAAATCTTGAATTAAAACATTTTTTTCATGAAATATAAACCTTTTAATTTTAAAAACACTATGTATTTTTTTAAGCACAAAAAATATTCCACAAAAGGATCAAAGATGCCCATTTTTTCAAAACTAAAATAAATTTTAAAAATATGAATATTTTCGATAAAATTATTGCAAGAAAATAAAAAACATAATAGACTCTTGGGTTAGTAAGTTAATCAATATACATAGTGAAATCATATAACTAGACAATTTAAACATTCTATTAGGAGTTACTTATATAATTTAACCTTTTCTACTTCATAGGAGTAACTTATAAAAAGTTAAAATCATCAACTTCATAGGATTTAATTACTACTTTACATTTTCCACATTATATGAGTAACATACTAGTTAACTCCAACAACATTATTCAATAAATTTCAAGGCTTTAACATACCCACCCATCACATAATGGATAAAGTCCCTTTAATGGATTGGGTTCACACCCTAATCGCTACATCCATAATTAATCCTCACATATCATGTCCTAAAATCTAAACATTTATTATATTTCACTTTTCATCTTAAATATAAAAAAATAATCCATTTTATTGTGTATTTTAAAATCATTCTGTGAAACTAAATTATCTAAAAAATGGTTATGATTTTTATTGAAACTCTTTTAAACTTTATTTTAAAATATATAAACACCATAATTTAAAATAAATTCATAAATGTAGAATTATTGTAGTAGAAACATGGAATATATAAAAAATATTATTGAATATTTTTAAGTAAGAAATACATTTAAACATTAAATAATGGATTAAAAGATTAACCATAATGGGTTCACATTTAAAGCTATTTTGATAGAATGTTTCAAAATAACCCAAGAAGATGGTTATTCTAAATAAAATAATGTTTTTATAAAAATAACATTGATATAGAAATTCCTATAATAAAAAAATTAAATAAATATTTGTCCCATTACATTTGAAAAATTGAGTTGAAACTCATTAAGCATTTAAAACAATATCTAAAGAGGATATTTTATTTCAAATGTTCCATCGAACAAAAAGTGTTTATCTTATAAAAATAATTTTCAAAGAAGTGTAGTGGTGCTAAAAGTTTTTAAAATAAAATCCATAAAACAACACCTTACCTCACATCACAAAAATTGGAGTTAAAATAACATTTAAATCAATTAAATAAGATGGAATTTTGTAGTCAAAATAATGTAAAAATTATAATTTTGTGTATTGATACCATAAAAAGATAATTGGGAAAATTATTTGGAACATTTAAAATCATATTTTAAAAGGATCCCCTTAAATTATATTTCATAGTATGTTAATTTATCCTTAAAATTGTATTCTTAATGGTATTACTTGATCACTCGTTATGCTAAAAAACAGAAGGTGTATATTAAATCATATAAGAACAAAATATCATGGAAACTACCCTACAAATCCATGAAACCAATACCCCATATATAGGTGTGTCTTGAAGACTTTACTTAATTATATTATACTAAATAATTTCTAGGAAAGATATAGTTTTTAAACATAATCAGGAAATGCATCTCTCTCCCATTTATATATGGATATATGGTAAAATTTACCTTATATAGACTCACCTTTTAATATCAATATTTCACATGAATAAACCTACACAGTCACTCCTAAAAATTCTCATGATCAAGATGAGATCTTTTACATAGACCCATAATTTTTACACATAGTTAGTATATTTAATATATGAATATTCATCACATTACTTTATGAGCCACACATAGATCATAGAGGTTTTATAGCAATCCAAGATTCACATACATGGATATTACATCTTTTCAGATGAATATTCATCACATTACACAAACACACAATTGAGGACCATTATATTTTAGTGCCTTTAGAATCTTGGAATTCAATCTTCTTAATTAATGAAATATCTTTAATGTATCCCCTAAATATCTTCCCCTTTAGTACTCCTACATAAAACATTTCTTCATAACTAACATAAAGGAAACATGAGAAAGGGTGAGATCAAGTTCTTGTTAAGGGGAAATAAGGGAGATATGTAATCATAACATGAGCATAATGGTATAAAATGAGAATACAATTGGAGAACTACACCTTGAAAAAAATCTTAATCTTGAGTCATTGAATAATTATTTGTAGTTCATAATGCATGATTCATAATGAAATCAAAGAAAGTGATCCATGAGATAATGACATTGGTATAAGACATATAATTTTGTCATAAACATATGAATAGAAAATATTTTTTCAAGTCTGTACACTAATACATTCATAACATTATAGGCTTGGACTAATCACATCGTACCTACTTTGGGATTGGAATTTCCTCCCTTATACCCTCTGATTTCGGTCTACAGATAACCTCTGGTGTGTCCTCTTCTTTTGGTCTTGGGATCACCTCTTGTGTACCCTTTTGGTTTAGGATTGATATAACCTCTCATATACCATATTTTTTTAAGCTTGGGATAACTTCCCACGTAACCTCCTATTTAATGTCACATCTCAGAACCTAATTACACTTGATAGGTTCCCCGGTCCCAGTGGGTCACATGGCCTCAAACACATCTCCTTGAACGCCAGAGGCTGCCGACTAGCAGTGAGGGCCTGTGGTGTGTCGGTGGAGATAGAATTCCCTCATTACCAAAGTGTAGTATAGAGGGTGAGAGTAAAAATAGGTAAATAGAGGAATCAATATAAGTTAATAGAAGGCATGATGTAGAATAGAGACAACAATAATAATTAATGAAATAACTATAATAACATTCTACAACAGAGGATGATATGTCATATACTAAAAATCAAAAATATATATATACAAACAATAGGCATAACATGTTTCACAATTCATAAAGGAAATAAATGACTATCCCAAGCATCCCAAGTTCCAACTCGGTCCTCTACTATCAATCTCCATACTAAATAGCAAGCAATCTAGTGTTTGAAGTCGTATGCTTCCCTTTTTCAACACATGCTACCATGTAATCTACCCCGAGTACAAAATGGCACCCAGAGAGGGTTTGAGATAAATCTTATTGGGCCACAACTAATGATTTCTATAACATTTTTTTTGTCTAATGGATAAGTAATAGTGTACATGAACTCATATATAAAGTATAAAAATACAATGTAACTAAATATCCAAGTACCTACTTCATCCTTCAGCTAGTGTTTGAGCCTGTAACCAATTCATTAATTATGAATTTACCATTTATTTTGGTAGGTCATGTGAGGAAAATCCAACACTGACATCACCTTATGATACTATAAATATTGACGGTTCCATGATGTAACAAGGAAACCATGATCGATGATATTTAATAGTTAATTACTAAGGTAATAACAAAGGAAATGTAGACCTCAAGTGTCACCAGATCAGTAATAAATTTATCCTGTCGTGGGGTAAGAGTGTAATCCAAGGAGCATAATCCAAGTCATTCCACAATGATGTGCCTACCATGTCCAAGGTGATTGAACAAGGTAAAATGGGGTTGATTAGAGATGGGGCTCGATGAGTTTTAACTGTGGCTCCTACTTGTCAATTTTGGATCCAAGGAGTATATCCAAGGCATCCTTTAGTGATATAAAGGGATCCTACTATGTCATACCGAGAATCCATGAACAAAAAATTATTGGGATATAGGTGGGTATAAACCTATGTAATCCATATCATTGAATTGAAATGGGGTTCTGGAGTGGTCTCGATATTCTCTGATCAGAATCCAAGGAGAGCTCTAGTCTATCCATTCCTATTTGATTATGTAGTTATTTAATATTTCATATGATTCAAGCCTTCCTTCCATTAGTGTGATAATTTCATGTATCATGCAACCATTTTATCATGTAATTTGGTTCATTCTTTGCATTTCATTAGTGTGACTAGTCCAAGTAGCATGAAACCATTCATCTAATCCATTTAAGTCATATTCCATAATTTAAGGTTCATTCCACTACCTTTCATTAATGTGGTAAGTGGTGCTATAGATATGCAACCAATTAATAATTCACATTTAATTATCAATTTGAAAGAATACACCATAGGTGGGTCAAGTGTTATGCATACATTGTTCTTTCCATTATGAAATTCGCAATATAAATCAAGCCAATTAATATAAAAACACTTACCCCTTGAAGGGTCAATCCAAGGCACAAAAGAACAGTGGCGTAAGCATGTCAAAACACTAAACAACAATTATGGCATAACCTTCAAAATGGGAAGGATGGAGTTTTGGTCACAACCACCAGAAATTTATTACATATATAAGAATATCATATCCATATGGTTCTAACAAGTATAATCATGTCATATTAATTCTATAAACGACACCTGATAAAATCGATGGGGCCCATACATCAAATCCAAAATCAATGAACTGTAGGGATGCGTTTTAGACCACCCACCATAGGGTTTTATGATCCTTCTCCTCATTTATTGGACCTTGATTTCACTTATATTAGATTAGATCTTAGAAAAAGAGAAAAATGATCATACCCTGATATCTCGGTCAAGAGAAAAAGATAAAGAGAACGGGCCAAGAGGACTTGAGTATGTACCATTGCATATCCAACGTGATGAAAAAAAGATTGATTGGTTTCTGGATGAAGGAGATATCTTGATTCTAGGGTTGGATTTTCAAAAAACCCCAAATTGAGAGAGAAATAGGTTAATCTCGTATAAGATCAAACTAGGGAATTTAGAGGTGGCTTAATAGATCATTAAGGGAAATTTTGTAAATTTACCCAAAAAATATCGTGTGCATAGATTGTCCACATGGTTTGAAAAACTATGTGCAAACCATGCACAGTTACCTGGGTAGAAGGGGCACTCACTTGGTCAGGTCGCATGGCGGTGCACCAACCTGCGAGGTGGATCTTTTCAGAATAACACAATCCGTATGGTTTTCCAAACTGTGTGGCATTCCCACATGGTTTACTCTAAACCAAGCTCCATGAATTTTTTTCCAAAAAAGATGGGCTTCTGGTATCGAACATTCCCCAAACACCCCTGAGACCTTTACTAACACATTATGCATCTATTTTAGGTCAAAGATAATAATTTAGACCTAAAATTAAAGGATCCATACCTGAGTAAAAATCAAGGTTCTTACTATCTCCCCCCTTAAAAGAACTAGTCCCCGAGTTCAACTTTCAAGGTTTGAGAAACATTGTATGACAAAAAATATAGCCATTGGGAATGTATTTCGGCTTCCATCTCCCATGTCTCATCTTGTACTCGGATGTGATACCGTAACACCCATACTAGAGGGGCAGACCAGCCTTGGAGAGCCTTCATGCCCCAATCAACAATGCATACTAGATACTCCTCAAAGGTAGAATCAACATCTAACTCAGCTTCTTGGGGATAAAATGTATGATACGGGTCAACATGATATTGGAAAAGTTGTGAAACATGAAATACATCATGCATGTAATGATAATTATGACGTAGTAGCAACCGATAGGATACTGGCCCGACTCTCTCTTGAATTTCAAAAGGCCCTACAAAACGAGGATAAATCTTCCCCTAATTTCATAACTGTATCTTCCCTGGCTTAGGAAATACCCAATAAAAAACACAATACCCAACCTCTAAATCTTTTGGTCATCAACCGAAATTGAAATATGATTTATTTATAGACTGAGCATTATTCATATGCTCTATAATCAATTGAACTTGCTCTGATGTTTCCTGAATGAGATGAAGACATAGTAGGGCTACCTCACCTGCCTCTAGCTAGTATAAGGATGAATATCATGGACTACCATATTGGGCCTCAAAAGGATCCGTCTTAATTGACGATTGAAAACTATTATTATAGGATAACTCTAGGAGAGTAATATGATTCTCTTAAGAATTTCTGAAATCTAGGACACATGCTCATAGCATATCCTCTAAAACCTGTATTGTCTGTTCTGATTGTTCATTAGTCTATGGGTGAAAAGATGTGCTTATAACCACCTGTGTTTCTATAGCCATCTACAATCCCTACCAATACCATGCTGTGAAATGATCATACCTATCTAAAACGATTGTACGTGGGACCCCGTGTAGTCATATGATCTCACAAACTTACAGTCTTCATATCTCATCAACTGAGAAATTCTACTGAATAGGAATGAAGTGGGATGATTTTGTTAGTTAGTAAAGGACTACCCAGATAGCCTCTCTACCCCACATTGACCTAGGTATCCCAAATACAAAATCCTTAGCATCATCTTCCCATTTTCATTCCGAGATTGAAAGAAGTTGTAGAAATCCTGTGGGTCTCTAGTACTCCTCCTTCACCAAATGATAGTTGTAATACCTATTGATAAAGCCTACTATATAACACTTCATCTTAGGCCACCAATACTAGCATCACATATCTTGATACATCTTCGAGATTCCTAGATGAACTTCACACTTAGAAGCATGTGACTCCTTCATCAACTCCTATCTCATATATTTAGGAACCCAGATACGTCTATGTAGACGTATGACATCATCTCTATCCACATACCAATCCAGAGGCAAGTTATCTCCTGATATACTGTCATAGAGAACCAAGACTTCAGGATCTGAAAACTGTCTGATGAATCCCAAGTGAAGAAATAGGGATAGTTATATGCTTTTATTCATCGAAGATTTATGATCCCATAAGGGGCACAGGAACCCTAGGTATCTCTCCCTTTCTCCACCACCCCTACCTTGGATCGGATCGTCTCACCACCTCGGCATTGATCGGTGGTCTTGTGATGGCTCCTTCTCTCACGGTGATGTCATGTGACCTCGTGGAACCATCAACCTCGGATTTTCCTCATTGATGTTGGCATGCCTCTCACCTTACTCCACCTACGCTGGATAGGGATTCATTCAGAGGCATGATGATGGTCCAGCGGTTAGTTTCTAGTTTCCATGCTTGAGGGTTGAAACTTCGTTGTCGGTTTGTGCGATAGGTTGCCAGATATGGTCTTAGAGTTTTTGGAACACAACTATGGGATCTAGGCTCTATTTTTTGTTATTTTCATAGTACTTTGGCACTCGGGTGGGCTTCATCATGGTGATGGGTTCTTGGTCTTGGATTTTTTTCATTCTTGTTTTGAGTTTGGATTTTCTTATTGTTTCTCACACAGTTTTTTGGTTTCTAGGTTTTGCATTGGAGTGATATGGATGAATGTTCTCCAGGGATATCCTTGCCCTGCATTGTGCAATGGTGGGTACTTCTCTTCCGATGTTCTAGAGTTTTGGAGCTTACTGGTTAGAAAATTTCACTTGTTGGCCTTGGTGTCTTTCTTAGTTTGAATTGGGTATTCTGGGTTTTGCAATTTTGAAGAACCGGTGATGGTTTTCAGTTGTGCTTTGGTCTAGAAGTGGTGCTACGATGGAGGCACGAATGATCAGTGAAGCATGTGATTATAGATAAATTTTGGTTTGGTTTAAGAGGATTACAGTTTGAGATGATTCTATTGAGGTTTGATCTTCTTGGTGATGTCCTACGGCCTGGAGTGCACCGTTTTTCCAGAGGATGCACCTTTTGATTTCTTTTGACTTGGTGAAGGTTGATTTGGCTTATGTTTCTGTGCATTGATGAGGATTTTGTGGTTTGAATTTTGTTTTTTTTTGTGGCACTGCGTCCTTGGTCTATGAGACATTACATACTGTTTATTTTCAAGGGATTATTCTAGAAGATGTTCAGATAAGGGAGAGTTCCCATTTTAATCACTATCGGGATTTGTATTTTTTGAGAGGGTATGGAATTTACCATCGTTTCCAGGATCGTGCATTCTTGCATGAGACAGCTAGCCGAGCAGCGATGAGAATGTGGATGCTGATCATATTGGTTTTGTTTCTAGGGTTGAGCTTTTCCCCGATTTTGAAGTAGATTGTATTTGGTCTTGAGGATCTTGTCCATAGAGGCATGGTTGTGTTTTATGTCTTTGATTTCATTCTGGTTTCCCACTTTATCCTCAAATGTAATTTTAAAATAAAAATTTAATTTTCAGTCAGGATCTGATAACATTTTAATCTTCTCCTTCTCAAGGAGGGAAGATGTAACTGTCATGGATGAGAGGTAATGATTCTCATGACTGTCATGGAACTCAAGATGCATCTCGAAAAATAGGACCATTGACTTCTATTCATCACTAGCTTTTTATATGGCATGTGATTGATTTTTCAAACTCGGTACATCTGCAACCACATTTCCCTTCCCAAGCATAAAAGTAATCTCAAAATCAAAGGATTGTATATATTTGACCCATATATGAAATATGTGATTCAATTCACGTTGAGAAAAGATATATTTTAGGTTCTTGTGCTCTGTGTACACTAAAAAGTGCTCACCCAATAGATAATATCTCCAGCAACATAAGGAATGGACAACTACAACTAGATTAAGGTCATGCATTCGTTAATTTCTCTCATGAGGCCTCAACTGTTGAGATCTATATGCAATGAAATCGTCTTCATGCATCAGTACTGCTCCTAGGCCAATTCCTGATGCATCACAGAAGATGGTATAACCTATACCAAACTCAGTAAGAATTATAATAGGTGTTGTTACAAGCCTCCCTTTTAGCTCATGAAAGGATTTCTCACATGATTTTGAACATTTGAACTTGACACCCAACTTTTTTAAGACCATTAAGAGGTGAAGAAATATATGATAAGTCATGTATGAAATTTATGTAATCTCCAAAAATCCACAGGAAACTCTCTATATCAAACATGTTCTTGGGATACTCTAAGAAAACTACAATACTAACCTTTTCATGGCCAATAGACGATCTTTATTCTGAGATAATATGACCCATGAAGTGGACATTTTTTATCCATAAGTGGCACTTAGAAAGCATGGTGTAAAGATGATGTTGTCTTAGTATACTCAGAATGGTCTCAAGATGTTTTTCATAGTCACTAGAATTACAAGAATACACTAATATGTTGTCTATAAAGACTATGAAAAAAGAGGGGCTGGAAAACAATATTCATCATAACCATGAAAATGGCAGGCACATTTGTAAGAACGAATAACATAACAAGTTACTCATACAGAGGATACCTGCTACAAAAAGCTATACACGGTATGTCTGATGGTATAACTTGCACCTGATGATAACTCGATCTTAGTTAAATCTTAGAGAATAACATTTCTCCTTGGAGTTATTCAAAGAGATCATTTATTCAAGTAAGTGTATATCAGTTCTTGAATGTAATCTAGTTCGACCTTATGTAATCCATGTATAGATGTAAGTTTCCATCCACCTTCTTGGAAAAAATCTCTATAAAACCCCGAGAGGATGTATTGGTTCGTATAAAGACTTTGGCCTCTAAATCTTTTATCTTCCACTTGATCTCCTATATCTCTATAGGTTCCATCATATATGGAGGTATGGACACTGGAGATTCTCCTAGAAAAATATTTATTGTAAAATCTACCTCTCTCTCAGGAGGTAATCTAGAAAATTTTCCAGGAAACACATCCCTCAAATGAACTACTATTGGAGGGAAATCATATTTTTGTAAACCCTAATCCTTCATAAAGATATTTTCAATCTAGGTGGTCACTCCACCTATCCCAAGATGCTCTGGTCCAACTTTACCAGCCTAAAAATCCCACTCATCCTTATATAGATAACTGCTCCCCTAAGGTGTTGTAAAAGATACACTATAGTGACAGTAGTTTACAAAATCATGAAATTGAACAATGGAATCAATCCATAGAATGACATTGAAGCTCTTCATCTTGAAAAAAAAAGGTTACATAAGAAGGGTAACTATCTAAATCAAGGGGACAATCCTTACACTGGCATATTCCATCTGTTCATACCCCTAACGGCGTATCTAGGGTCATTACCCCATAGTAATATTGTATCTCTAGTCTGAGACTTTCCATGATAGATACATAGATAAAATATTTTGAAGAACCTATATCAAAGAAAGTAGAAACTATATTTTAGGCTACTAGAATACTACCTCATATTGTAGATGGTCCTCCAGCCTAATCCTCGGGTATTTTCTATAGATTATGCAGCTGGCCTGATCCAAGACCATATGAAATAGATGGACCACCATGATCATAGCTGATCTTTTAGAAATGATGGTGATCAGGTGTCTGGCTACCATATCCATGACCTCCTCCTCAACTAGACCTTCTGGTTCTATTCCAACTCCCCACCTGACACGACAACAAAGAAATAACTCCTTAAGGTGGAGCTAGTATAGATCCCTTTATACTCGAAGCTCATGGAATGGTCCTATTGAAATGTTGAAGACAACCCATATAGCCACAATCCCATAACTTTATTGGGTCTCTATCACACTAAGGCTTGGAATTCCTTTATCTTACACATTAAAGACACACTTTATAGATGTGTAAATGGACAATCTGGTTATCTCTTCCTTAATGAGAAACATCTAGGGAACACTTCTTGTCATCGAATGAACTATTGTCCTAACGAGACAATGATTCTTTAAAATAGGTACTACTATCGTTCATTAGGTCACACTCAGTGATAAGAGCCTTATTGACTATTTCAAAATAGGTAGGTAGGAAAAATTCATTGACCTATATATGGATGGCATAATAGATCCCATATTTGAAACGTCTAGCACATGAAATCTCATCATCATATAGAAGCGGTGGGAAGCGCTATAACTCTGTGAAATGAAATAAATATTCCATAACTGACCTAGAAACCTACTCGATATGAAAGTCCTTGGATCTATCAACTCTCAGTGTATGAGGAAAAAACATATCATATAAGGAAGCATGGAAATAAACCTATAACATTCCATGATAATGACTGGCCTGGGTAATCACATCCCACTGATTCTTTGCTGAATCACGATGAATGTAAGTTGAATTATTGACCCTTCGCTCTAGATGTGTATCGAGATGCTCAAAGTTAGAAAGGGTGGCCTCTTTCCAGGACTTAGTATCCTGCAAACCGATATCCCTTAAGAATGTAGGATGACTCTACTACTGGAAATCCCAAATTAGATTATCCATCATGGGTACAAGCCATGGCGCACCATGCATGGACTACATTAGATATAGGAAACTACCATCAACTAGGGCATCGGTGCCCAAATTAGGTATAGCAGGCGGTGGATTAACTGGAACTCTTGTAAGTAAGATAGGTAGCTCAAGGCCCAAAATTTTTAGAGCATGGTTGTCACCACCTACTTGGCATAAAATATGAGGACTTTGTGGTGGAATTTGTCCAAAAATGCCAAGAACAAACCTCATAACAAGCTTAGAAGTAAGGAGATAGCATCACTAGGGGAAGCTGAATGTAAGAAAACTCACTATCCAAGGAATGGTATGGAAACTACCCACTTAGATAGCCAGATATTAGTAAGTGGTCAAGTATAAGTTTCATTTCATTATACATTAAATCACCGGGTTCACTCCTTTACCTTTCATAAACATGAAAAGGAGGGATAAGGATGTGTAACCAATTCATTTTAGATTTCATGATTCACTTTATAATGGATATTCATTTTTGGTGAATCAGTTCCCATACACCTATCACAAGAAACTAAACCCAATTTATTTATAGGTTAATTTCTCGACTCGATAAATTACTCATCCCAACCCATGAGGGCCTACACACCTCAAGAATTCATACAAGTAATTAGTCAATCTCAACCAAGAGTAATACATGTACAAGCAAACTATCATACCATCACTCAACAATAAAAATAACATCAATCAATGATAAGTAGTTAAATGAACCTGTATAGAATGGAAAATGCATAACATGTGAATTATTGGTTCTATAATGATTCATGTAACAATGATCCTTGCCCTCATATCATCAGGCAGAGGATGAAAGAAAATTCTCAAATAGATTAATTATAAATATCTCAACACACCATGTGTGTCACCCTATGGTGAAATAATACCAACTATAGTAGGAAAAAGCATAACCAAAATTATAATTTCGGAAACTTGATTTTTACCTCAAACATGGGTTCACGATGCCCAATAATGGATTATGACCAAGTCCCAAGAATTCCTAATCTCGAATCTATTATCTCCAAATAGTAATGAAAGAAATGAAAACTCCTCTGATACCTCTTTGTGGAATCCCAGACCCAGATTCCACATGAAAGGTGCCCCGATCCTGATGGTCCACATGGTCTCAAGTACATATCCCTAAATTCCATATGTTTTCGACTAGTAAAGAGGGCCTCAGGTGTGTTCGTGGGGAGACTATTCCATTATTACTGAAGTGTAGCACAACGGGTGAGATTAAACATAGGTAAATAATGGAACCAATATAAGTAAACAAAAGACATGATGGAAAATAGAGTCAATAATAATAATTATTGAAACAACTGAAATAACATTCAACAACAGATGATGATATGTCATGTATGAAAAATCTAAAAAACATGGATACGAACAACAGGAATAACATGTTCCACAAAGCATTAAATAAATAAAAGACTATCTCACAACTTCCAACTAGGTCCTCTATTATCAAGCTCCATACTAAACATAAAGAAATCAAGTGTTTGAATCTATATGCTTCCCTTTGTCAACACCTATAACCATGTAATCTGTTGCGAGTACCAAACAGCACCTGGAGAGGGTGTGACATAAATCTCAATGGGCCACCACCAATAATGTCTATAACATCTATCTAGTGCAATGGAAAAGTAATAGTGTACATGCATACATATATAAAGTATATCAGTACTATGTAACTAAATACACAAGTACCTACTTCAGCCCTCAGCTGGTGTCTGAGCCTGTAACCAATTCATTAATTATGAATTTACCAATTTATGTTGATAGGTTATGTAAGGTAGAGCCAACACTGACATCACCTCATGATTGTATAAATAGTAAAGGTTTCATGATGTGACAAGGAATCCCTGATCAATGATATTTAATAGTGAATTCCCGAGGTAACAACCAAGGTGATATAGACCTCAAGGGTCACCAAATCAGTAATAACTACAGCCTAGTTTGGGGAAATAGTGTAATCCATGGAGTTTAATCCATGGAATTCCACAATGTGGCACCTACTGAGTCCAAAGGGATCAACTGAGGAAAATAGGGTTGATAAAATACAGGGCTCGATGAGATTTAACCATGACATATACTTTTCAAGGATGGATCTAAGGACTATATCCAAGGCATTAGGTAGTGATATGAAGGGAACATACAGTGTCATACCGAACATTCAAGAATAGAAAATGATCGAGATCTAGTTGGGTATCAACCTATGAAATTTGTATCCTTGAATTGGAATGGGGTTCCCTAATGCTCACAGTATTCTTCGATCAGAATTTAAGGTGATCTTGAGTCAGGACATTCTTATTTTATTATGAAGTCATGTAATATTTCATTCATTTACTACCTTTCCTTTTATTATTGTGATAATGTCAAGTAGCATGCAACCTTTTTTTCATGTCATTTGGTTAAATCCATGTCTTTCATTAGTGTGACATGGCCAAGTATCATGCAACCATTCATTTAACCTATTTAAGGCATATTCCATAATTTAAGTTTCATTTCGCTACCTTCCATTAATTTGGTAAGGGGTGCTATAGATATGTAACCAATTAATCATTCACATTTAATTATCAATTTGAAAGCACTTACCTTTGGTGGGTCTAGTGGTATGCATACATGGTACATTCCATTATGAAATACACAATATAAATCCAGCCAATTAATATAGAAATGCTTACCCTTAGAAAATTCAAGAAAAGTCACACTCAAATGGTGGGGCAAGCATGTCAAAACACTAAAAAAATTATGGAATAACCTTCGATATGGGAAGGATGGAGTTGTGGTCAGAACCACCAAAAATTGATCACATATATGGTAATAGCATATCCATATGGTTCTAACAAGTATAAGCATGGCATATTAATTCTATAAATGACACCAGATGAAATCAGTGGGGCCCACATGATAAAACCAAAATCAATGAACTTTTGAGATGAGTTATAGACCACCCAAATTAGGGTTGTTTGATATTTGTCCTCTATTATTGGACCTTGATTTCAATCATATCATAGTAGATCTAAGAAAAGGATAAAAATACACATACCATGATATCTCTGTTGAGATAAAAAGATAAATAGAATGTGTCAATAAGACTCTATTACATACTATTGTGCATCCAATGTGGTGAAAGAAATGTTGATCGGTTTCCAGATGAAGTAGATCTTCTGATTCCAAGGTTATATCTTCCAAAATCTTTAAATTGAGAGAGAAATTGGTTAATCCTACATAATCTTGGATTAGGGAAGATGGAGGTGGATTAATAGATCATTAAGGAACATTTTGTAAATTTACCCAAACAAATAGAATGTGCATGGTTTGTCCACGCTATTTGAAAAACTGTGTGCAAACCATGCACAATTACCTGGAAAGAAGGGGTACTCACATGGTTAGATCGCAGGGATGTGCGTGAACCGCGCGAGGTGGCTCTGTTTGGAAAAACACAATCTGTACGGTTTTCCAAACCATGTGTCATTATTGCATTGTTTACACTAAACCACACAACAGACCTTTTTTCCAAAAATATGGGTTTCGGGCTTTAAAATTTCCTCGGACACCCCTGATACCTTTAAAATCCACTAGGCATCTATTTTAGGTCCAAGGTAAAGATTTATACTGAAAATTAAAGTATCAATACATTAGTAAAAAATCAGGAACTTACATTTCAAGATTGGGATAATATAGTGACCCAGGCTTAATATACATGGATATTACATAATTTTAGATGAATATTTAGTACATTGAAAAATTACATGCCTGAGGACTGTAATAGTTCAGGGTCTTCGGAAACCTAGATAAAAAATCTTCTTATCCTAGTGAAATATATTAAACATCTTCCATAAATATCTACAACTTTAGAACTTCTACCTAAAACCATTATTCATGACCTGGACAAATGAAACATAAGAATGGGGTGATAAAAGATGGTCAATATGGGTAAATAACGAAAAAGCCTAAGAATAACATGAACAAAATGGTATAGAACATGGGAATAACATTTGATGGTTATAACCTACATATCATATATCATAATAAAGATTTTAAATTCATAAGACATGAATCAAAAGGAAATAGTGAACATAATCCATGAGAGAATAACAAAGGAATAAAACATGGGATTATGGAAAACACATATAAAAACCCTAAGCCAAGGTGGCCTACCATGTCCATTATTACATGTTCGGCTTGGGTTAATAACCCATGTAATTGATTTGGGATTGGGATTCCCACCCATGTACCCTGTTATTTCGGGATTGGGATGTCCTCCCATGTACCCTCTTGTTTTGGGATTGAGAGTTCCTCTCTTATTACCTCTTGTTATGGGATTTGGATGTTCTCCCATGTTCCCTCTTTTTCAGTATTGGTATTTTATCCCATTCACCTCATAATAAAATCATTCATACATGTTCCATAAAATAATAAAACATGCATCATATCATGACCCATAAAAAGACATATGTTTTATAAACATCAAATCATAACCCATGTAATGAAAAGGGTATCATTAACATTTCATCCCATCAAAACCAATGGATAATATATAGGTTTCAATACTATTTCATCAATGCATCACCTGTTAAAAGAAGTGGGTTTAATAGAAATATAACTATTGAAAGGGAAACAACCATCATAAAGACCATGAAATTAAGCATATCTAATTTATAAAAAGAATATGAATGGAACCTTTAGATCTTTTAATTTAAGGGAATTAATAACATAAATGGATGTTATCTTAGTTGGAAAGTAATTTTGAAATATCTTTAAAAAACATTTCTTGAGGAAAATATCATTTCTTATTTAAAAATTGATTTATATAACGTAAAATCTTTTGAAAACCTTTTTCTTTGAAAATAGATTTCAAAATAGACAAAATAATCTTTGGAAACAATAAAACATTAAAAAAATCCTTAAAACGTATCTTCAAGGATATTTTATTTTTTTTAAAAACATGGTTTTTGAATACAATAGATTTAAGACTTAAGAGATAGATCGTCAGATTTTACTTAAAAACATTATATTAATTACCAAAGGGTGGAATAAAGGTACTAATAAATGATGATATCTTGAAAAAATATAGGATAAGGAAACTCATGAGTTTTCTTAAGATCTGGATCATAAGATTTCATCTAAGGAAACATAAACACAATCAATCTTGAAAAGTGATGAGATTGCCTCGATAGACTCTTATAACTCGATAACTCGGGATCATACACTCCATGTAAGAAAATGAAATTAAATTAAGCATGATATATCATGAATATAACGAGATTAATTATATAACATGTAAAATGGAATTATATTTACCTCATAAAAGAGTTTAGGTGCATAACAAAACATAAGTCTCAAAGAAGGAAATTTGAGAAAAAACATTTTTTCCATTTTTTAAATTTTAAAATGTAAACACCTTGAAAGAAATATTATAAAATTAACTTTTGAATACCCATAATTTTGAGTGTAATATACATATAATTCATTCATCTATTTTACATACACCACACAAAAATAATGGGTGCTGAACATAACATGAATCTCACGAAAATTAAAATTGATATGAAATCCCATTTCTTTGTGTCTTGACTCACTCCATACTCATAAAAACTTTCGTTATAATAAATATATGTTTATTATATAGAATTTACAGTAGAATATTTGTGTCTTGACTCTCTCCAACCAAAGGGTGAGATTGTAATTCGTACGTATGCATGAACATTGATGTCATTTTTATTTTCATTTTAAAATATGTGTGTCGAAAAAGGAATACATATTATTAAATAAATAATAAATATAATATATAACATATATAAATTTATTTTCCATTATAATGGCCACCATGATTTTTGGTAAAGTATAAATGAACAATCATCGTTTCGTGAGGTATTAGTTCTTTGTACACACAAACTGTATGTTCAATATCCATTAGACAGAGGTGTGTGTAACTGTATGTCAAAACCATAGCATAAAAACATCATATTATATGTAGGATACTAGTTCATTCACACAATAATGTAATAATGAGATTTTAGGGGTGAAGAAGGAAAATAATGGAAAGGAACCTGAGGGAAGACATTATCTCTAAATCGGGTAACTCCTTTTGGTTTCGGCCAAAGGGATTCCTTGAGAGGATTTTTTCCCAAAGGTAGGATTGAAGGTCTAAGGGAGAAATTTTGGGAACTATATTTAGTAGGTATTTTCTGAAATTAAAAGGTTTTGAGTGGTTTGAGGAATGGGTAGAGGTGGTGGCGTTTTATAAGGAAGGAAAAGGACTCGCATGGAATTTTTGGAAACAAGTAAAGAGTGCACATCTTACTATATAAAAATATCATAATAAACCAACCAAACTCAATAATTGAAGGCTCTAGGCCCAAATATGGGCATAAAATGGGTGTTTTACATGTTTATAGGTCATTTTTGGTGTTATATTTAAGTTTTAATACTTTATTAACCTAATTTTTTTCTTAACCGATATAATTAATTTTAATCACTTTCACTAATAATTTTGTAAAAAAAGTTGACATTATAAGAAAATATAAATTATGATGAATCCAAATATTTAATTCATTATTAAAAATTCTAATCAATATAGGGGCAGAAATTAATTTAAAATTAATCTTGATGATGGCCCGACACTGTGGGTTTTTAAAGTAAAAACATCCAAAAGTTTGATAATTTATTATATCCAATTTCAATATGAAATTAGTTATAATGAACTAAATTGTATTAATTGGTAAAAATATTATATAACTCAACTATTTAATCAATTTAAAATATAATTTATCTTTATAAATAAATTATATGAAAAAGCAGTTTTGAATTAAAATCTAGTATTTTTAACTATTCATTAAAAGATGAAACCTTTCATAAAAATACATATAAATTTATACTAACCTAATTTTTATATCCAGATTCAAAATATTATGTTTATTTTGACTTATTATATCTATAAAATTCCCAAAAATTTGATTTAAAATGGGTTCTACATTAAAAGGCTGTAAAAATTGTCGTAATAAAAATATAGGGTTTTAAGAATAAAATTAGGTTTTTTCTTATCTTATGTATATCAAATCTATTAGATGAATATTAAAATTATTTTTTTGAATATATGACATACGTATAAACTTAATATCACTTTAAAATAGTAATTAACTATGTTTAAATGGCTTTGTGAATATAATAATATTTTACATTATATTCAATCGGTTTTCATATTCATTTATAATTATTTGGTAACCTATAAAGTCATATTATATTTGTGTAAACACATATTTTCATAATTTAGTTAATAATAATCATATTCATCAACTTTTGGTACGGTTCTTATTCCATTATAATAATATTTTTAATAATATATTATTGTTAGGTAACATTTGGTCTAGCAAGTTACGCAAGCCATTGAGGGAGGTATATCTTGCGTGTAATATATGCTAAGTCGATATTTCATGTAATGTAAACTGATTCGATGTTGTGTGTAGTGATATCCAAACTGATTCCATATAAACGTAATGTTTGGCTAAGTGTATTAATATATATATATTTAAAAAAATCTATTTCTAGGGTCACATGAAATGAAAAATATCACCAATATAAATTAATTTGAAAAGAATATTTCCAAAATCATGATGTGTTACATTATACCTCCCTTAAAATCAATTTATCCTTTGAAATTAATCTAGGTTATCAATGGTTTAATATTTGAAATTTCATTCATAGATACCCACATCATAAAAATGAATACTAAAACTTCCCTTAAAATTGAAATATATAACTAGGATGGTTACCAAAAGTAACTCATAAAGAGATTCCCACGTATGAGAACATAGGTGGGAAGTGAAAACATGGACATGGAAGGTAAATATCAACATCACGTTCTGATGGAGAGTGACAGAGAGAAATTTTATGAGAATGTTAACAATCACAACGCCATAAATATTTAGGGACCTAAGGGACCATCTAATTTATTGGAAACAAAGGTACTAGAACAACATTCTGGACTTGAAGATCCTTTTTCCTAAAGTTAAATAATTTTCATGAAAATAAAAACTTTCATTATTTCAAAACAACATCATACTTTGTGGTTCGTTGATCCACTTCACCTCTTTCTCTAAAAAGGATGGTGACTTTTTCATTCCTAGAGTACTAACAGATCATGAGACCCATGATATGCCATCACATTTATCATTAGTTATCGTCAAAATAATATAGATCGAATAGGTTGTATGATATCCAATATTCTCATATGGTGAGATAATACTTTAATCTCACAAACTCTATTCAAATTTTGACTTAAAAATTACATAAATGGTTAACCTTATAACCCTTCAAAAATATAATTCACCCCTTCTTCCTTATATATGCTCAAAAAACATTTTTTATTGGACACTTGGGTTCATCATTGTAACAATAGGACACTAAATGAGATTTTATTATTCCATAATCCATTTCGGTAAATCTAATCGCATGAAATATCACCAAAGTGTGAACAAAAAGACTTTTATAGGGATTATTTATACAAAATCAAACAAAGTAGTCCCAATTAAGAAAGGAAGAATAAGCACTTTTTAATTATCTTGGTTCACTTCATCCATTAGGATCACATAATATTTCCCTTTATCCATTTTCTTTATAGGTTTTTGGGTCTTATCATTCAAATTATTCATTGTATTGGGAGAAATTTTTATCAAAATATCCAAACTCCATTAAATTTAAATAATGAAGTGTGTGAGGTATATTTTGTGTGATTTCTCATTATTTGAATCATTATCTAACTTCCTCCCATTAGTTTGAAATTAATATGCTCGATGACCATACCTTCCACACTTAAAACATTTAGTAGTCCTATTAATACAATTCCCTCCATGTTTCTTACCACAATTTGTGCATAACATAAGGTTTATTTTATTTTCTCCATGGTTTTTAGATTTTCCATTGATCTCTATCTTCCTTTTCCTGTTAAAACCATGATATTGAAAAGTAGATCTAACCTCCATTTAAAATTTTATTTCACAACATAAAATCTCATCATAGATACTAAAGTCTCTTATGGACAACTCCCTTAGGATAATTGTATTTAAGCCACTAAAGAACCTAACAAATTTACATTCATGTTAAATGATAATACATTAAGTGTACCTCGCAGTTCTTGGGAAATTTTCCTTATAGGTACTAACAGATTCAACATCGTTTTAGTTCAACTCAAGAAAATCCTTTTCCATCTCCATACGAAGAACACAAGGAAATTACATATTGAAGAATAATTTCTTGAACTCATCCCAATCTATTTATTTAATTATATCTTTCTTCCTTATATTCTTGATTAGAGTCCACCACTGGTCTACTTCATCTTCTAAACTATAAATATCTAGAATGAAATTTTCATGATCCAAAAACTTGAGAGAGGATAATATATTTTTAATTTTATAGATACAATGTTCAGCAATAAGTGGATCTGATTACCCTTTGATAGAAGGTGGATGATACCTCATGAAGGACTCAACAAAATGTTGTTTCCTCCTTTGGTCATTTGGAAACTCACTATGATTAATATCTTTGAAATGTTTTCAGAGTATAGAAAAGAGGTTTATTATTCCAGCCCCCATATAATTAGAATCATCAAGAGGGTATTCATTGAATTGTTCATCACAATCACTTTTATTGTGGCTCCTTTGAGTTCTATTCATTATATAAAACCAAAAAAATAGTAACAAACAATTATCATAATTAGGAACAAGAAAATCATGAAATGTCACTTATAAAATGTCTAAATTATGATAACATCCATAATCTATGAAACCATAGATTTATCCTAGGTTATTCATATCCAACATCTAGTTAAATCCTTCATGATGGTTTATGAAGAGTTTTTGAATTCCAAAAGAATATCACCCATGAGTGTCAAATTGTTGTGCAACAAGGCATGTTGTCATGTACCAGATTTCCCCGAGTCAGGCCTGGAACATATTTTAGTATTTTTTACCCATAGGTATATATGTGAAAAATACACATCCACTTGTAGTATCTATACATGGATTTATTTCTTGGAAACCAGTTACTCTATATTTTACCAAAATTCCAGGATATTTTCTTAAATGTCAACTCATCCTTATTCATATCCTTAAGGACATCCATATACATGTCCTTAGCAATATACTTAGGGATCTCACTAAAGTTATGTTATCATAATTTATAAATGTTGACTAAAAATTTTATTTTTATTCCAAATATAACAACCCAGGTTTAGCATACATGTAAATTACATCATTTTTGCTGAATATTTAGTACATTGCAAAAATACATTCCCGAGGACCGTAATAGTTTTGTGTCTTTGGAAAATTGGAAACAAACTCTTCTATCATATTAAAATGTCATAAAAGTCTTCTATAAAGTTATAAACCATTATAAATTCTACCTAAAAGCTTTCTTTATAAACTAGAGAAAGGAAACATAAGAAGGGGTGAGAATGGATGCTCAGTAAGGGTAAATAATGAAAATGTGTAAGCATAACATGAACAAAAAGGATGAAACATGACCATAACATGTGCAGGCCATACCCTATATATCATATATCATTATAAATATTTTAAATTTATAAGGCATTAATCATAAATAAATAATAAACATAATCCATGAGAATATAACAAATGAATAAAACACTGGATTATGGAAAACACATATAAAAACCCTAAGTCAAGGTAGCATACCAAGACCTCTGTAAAATGTTTGGATTGGGTTAATCACCTCTGTACCTATGTCAAGATTGGGATTACCTACTCTATACCCTATTGTTTTGATATTGGTATGTCCCCCCATGTACTCTATTTTTTATGGTTGGGATTTCCCCCTATTCCCTCTTGTTTCAGGATTGTGATGCTCTCCCCTTCCCCCTCTTGTTTAGGGATTGAGATGATATCCCATATTCCCTCTTGTTTTGATCTTGGGATGTCATATCATGTACCCTTTTAGTTCCTAAAACATTTATCATTAACCAATACAATGGAGGGAGATATAGTTACCTCCCATCTCATAATAAAATCATATATACATATGCTACAAGATAATAAAACATTTATCATATCGTGACCTATAAAAATACATAGGTTTTATAAACAGAAAATCATAACCCATGAGATAAATGGGTATCATTAACATTTAATCACATCAAAAACTATGGGAAATATATAGGTTTTATAACCACTTCATCCAACATAACCTTATAAAAGAATTAGGTTTCATGAACATGTAACTCATGAAAGGTAAACAGACTTCATACTGACCATGAAATTAAAAATAACCCATTAATATAGAGGATATGAATGGAACATTTAGATCATTTCCAAGAATTTAATGAGTAACCTAAATAGATTTCATCTTATATGGAAAGTAATTTTGATATGTCTTATAAAAACATTTCTTAAGGAAAATATCCTTTCTTCTTTGAAAAAAACTTTTTATAACATAAAAACTTTTGAAAACCATTTTATTTGCAAATAGCTTTGAAAAAATATAAAGGAATATTTGAGTACAATAAAAAATTTAAAAAAATTCCTTGAAAATAATATTCAATGATGTTTTTAAATAAAATTTTATTTTTTTTGAAAACATGGTTTTCGAATATAATAGATCTTCAACCGAAGAGAGAGACGATCAAATTTTACATAAAAACATTATCTTAATTACCAGAGGGTTGAAAAACGGTAATAACACATTAGGATATCTTGAAAAAAATAGGATAAGGAAACTAATGAGGGATATTGGGATATGGATCATAATATTTCATTAAAATATGCTCAAATATAATCAGTCTCGAAAAGCGATGAGATTGCCTCAATAAACTTTTATAACTCAGTAACATGGGACCATACTCTCCATGTATGAAAAGGAAATTATATAAATCTTAGGATATAATGAAAATAAGTACATTCATGATATAACATGTAAAATTTAAGTATATAAACATTGAAATATAGTTTAGGTCCATAACAAAACATGATTTGTAAAGAAGGAAAATTCAGAAAAAAAAGCATTTTTACTAATTTAGTAACATATGAATATTAAAACTCATGAAAGAAAGAATATTAAAATGGGAATGTGAATACCCATAATATTAATTATAATATAAAGAGAATTAAATAATTTTCAGTATATACACCATACAAAATTAATGAATGGTGAACATAACATGAATCTCACAGAAATTAAAAGTGAGATAAAATCCACTTACCTTGTGTATTGACTCTCTTCGTACTCATACAAGATTCCGGTATAATAAATATAAGTGTATAATAAATATTTTAAATAATCATTTTATTATAAATAATACAATATTTTTTTATTATTACCTCATATTTATCGTTTTTTAATGATCCTATGTCAAGGTTTCACTTCGAGTAATATTTGTCATGTTCTTCGTATGTGTCTTAAGTTGTTATATTTTTTGTCCTTATAAATATATCATGATTCCAGAATTTAAATCATGATATAAATATCATTTATATCCAGTATATTATAATTATAATAATTTATAGCATAATGATGTATGAAATGGAATACACCATTCATGGAGGCGGTAAGTCGTACGTACTCATGAATGATGTTTCCATTTTTATTATCGTATTGAAAGAATGTTTGTACATGAAATATGTATATATAAATATATATAATTATTCCATTATAATAAATATATCATATATATCATATAATTTCATTAAACCCATCCTTAATACATTCCATGTGGTGTTTGAATAAATCACCTCGCTTTGATAATGTGGTATTCCACACTTCCTCAAACGAGATTATTATATTAATACCAAATGGAAGATTAAAATATGTGCGTTGAAAAAAGGAATAAAAAATCTTAAACAAATAATAAACATAATAGATAACATATATCAATAAAGTGTTTATAATAATGTCCACCATGATTGGTGGTAATGTATTAATGAACGATCATCGTTTCGCGAGGGAGTAGTTCGTCGTATACAGAAAAAATATGTTCGATATCCATTAGATGGAGGTGTGTGTATGTTTTATTATACAAATTATCATAAAAAATCTAAATATATTTAGCATAATATTTTTTTTAACAAAATAATGTAATAATGAGATTGGAGGGGTGAAGAAGGAAAATAAAGGGAAGGGGTTTGAGGGAATACATTAGCTATAAATTGGGTAACTCATTTTGGTTTGGTCCAAAAGGTTTCCTTTAGAGGATTTCTTCCCAAAGGGGGGATTTTTGAGAAGTTTGTTTGATATTTCTTGTCCGAACATAAGAGGTTTGAGAGGTTTGATGAATTGGTAGTTGTTGTGGCCTTTTATATGGAAGGAAAATGACTTACATGGAATTTTTGGAAACAAGTTAGGTGTTCACATGTTATTACCTAAAAGAAGTCAAAAAAAACCAAAAAAACTCAATAATGGAAGTTTTATTGAAAAAATATAGATATACAATGGGTTTTGGATATTTATTATAGGTTGTTTTGGGTGTTATATTTAAATTTTAATACTTTATTAACCCAATTTTTCTCTTAACAAATAAAATTAATTTTGATCACTTTTACTAATATTTTTGGTCAATAACAAATTTGAACTTATTATAAATTATAAAATATTTTGATTCCAAATATGGATTCCATTTTAAAAAAATTAAATCACATAAGAGGCATAAATTAATTTCAAATTAATCCGGTGATGGGGCGACACTGAAGGGATTTAAATTAAAAACATTAAAAAGTTTGATAAGTTTTTATATTCAATTTCAGTTTGAAATTTTTTCCAACAAACTAAATTAGATTAATTGGTAAAAATATTATCTTAATAAACTATTTAATCAATAAAAAATATAATTTAATCTTATAAATAAATTATATGAAAAATACGTTTTTAATTAAAATCCATTATTTTTAACTATTTATTAAAAGATGAATCCTTTCATAAAAATACCAAAATTTTATCATAATCTAATTTTTATATCTCCCTTAAAAATATAACGTTTATTTTTACATATTAAATCTATAAAATTTACAAAAATTGTATTTAAAAAGGGTTATTTATTAAAAGGTGGTAAAAATTTCTTTAATAAAAATATAGGGTTTTAAGCATAAAATAGGGTTTGTTCTTATCTTATATTTATTGAATCTAATGGATGAATACTAAAAATATTTTATGATGTATATAACACATTTGTTAACTTAATATCACTTAAGAATTTTAATTAACTAGGTTAAAATATATTTTGAACTATAATAATATTTTTTTATATTCAATCGGTTTTTATATTCATTTATAATTATTTAGTAACTTATGAAGTCATCCTATATTTAAGTCAACAACGTATTTTCATAATTTATTTAATAATATTCATATTCATAAAAATAAGGGTTTTTTTATATTCCATTATAATAATATTTTTAATAATATATTGTAGTTAGGTAACACTTAGTCTTGCATGTAACGCAAGCCATCAAAGAAGGTCATTTTGCGTGTAATGTATGATAAGTTGGTGTTGTGGGTAATGTACGTTGAGTTAGTGTTTCATGTAGTGAAATAAAATTCAATGTCATGTGAAATTAATGATTGAATTAGTGTTTATATATATATATATTAAAAAAACAATTTCCAGGGTCATGTGAAAGGAAAAATATCAAAAATATAAATTAATTTTTAAAAAAAATATGTCACAAAATATTGCAGTGTTAAATATAAAATCCATGTACCGTATTATTTTGGATATAGTATAACATCTAGTGTACACTATTTTTTTATTATTGGGATAACTTCTCATGTATTCTTTGATCTATTATAACATTAATCATTACCCAATTATTTGGAGGGAGACATAGGTCCCACACATATCATAATGAAAATCATACACATGTGTGTCATATGATCATAAAAAAATCATTATAACATAACCCATGAAATGAAATGGGATTCATTAAAATTTCATCATATCATAACTTATGGAAAAGAGATATGTTTCATAATCATTTCATCATTTCATTACAAAATAACCCATGGGAAAAAGAAGTGGGTTTCATAATAATTTAACCATGGTATCACCCGTGAAAGAGAAATGGATTTCATAAACATATTTTCATTATAAACCATTCATAAAAGTAATAAAAATTATTTCCTTGGTTCATATACCCATAAAATCATTAGTTACATCAAATTATGTCATCTTATATTGAAAATGTTTTTTAATGATCACTTGGAACATTCCTTAAGGAAAATAACTTTTCTTTTAAAATAAATTTATAAAAAATAAAATATTTTCAAAAAAATTTCATTGTAAAATAAAAATTAAATACTATAAATTAAACCTGAAATATTTTAGATTTCATGACCGTGATAAATACTATTCATGTTATTCATGTTAAAAACATATATTATTATTATCATTTTTAGTAACATCTAAATGGTCATTATTTGGAAAAGGACATGAATATTCCATCAAAAAAAATTAAAAAAAACAAAAAAAGGGTAAATATTTCTTTGATAAACCATTTTTACCTTAACTATAGTAATTAACTTTTATTTTTTCAATATTAATTTTGTTAAAAATTATTTTTACCTTATTAGATAATACAAATTATTATGATTAAAAATGTAGAATCCATTTTTACAAATTCAATACATATAAGTGGAAAAAATTTAATTAAAATTAATCTCGTACACCTGATGAGAAAGTAGGGTTTTAAAGAGAAAGTGTTCAAATGTTTGTAAATATTTTATCTCGGTTTTCAATATAAAATATATTGAAAGGACTTAATTAAATTAATATATATATATATAATTGAACTATTGTTTACATTAAAGACAATTTAAAATATAATTTATCTTTAAAAATAATTTAAAAGAAATGGTATATTTCAATTAAAATTCAACAATTTTCACTATTCAAGAAAAAAATAATCTTTTCATAAAACTATCAAAAATTAACCCTATGATAATTTTTAAATGATAATTTAAAATTTAAAATTTATTTTTTAAAATAAATTTTCTATATTTGTCAAAAAGAATTTAAAATACCTGCACAAAAAGAGACAATACTAATTTTTATAAAAATAATCTTTTTAAGAGTAAAATAAAATTTATTCATATATCTTGTATAGAAAACCAATAAAATGAGTGTTAAAATTTTTATTGAATATATAATAGATAATTTTTATTGAAATTGTTCAAAAATAGTTTTTTTATTAATTTATTGAAGTAAACCATGTTTTTTCAAAAAAATAGTTTTTTAGAAAAAGATGTCTTTATTTTTAAGTAGTTTTTATTCTCATTTTAAATTAATTAGTTACAAACTAATTCCTTTTATATAAATTTTTAAACCATATATTTTCATAATTTAGTTATTTCTATTCATACCCTCCATTCCGACAGATATGTTGTAATTATCATATAATAAAATTTTGAAATTATTTCATGTTTTTTTAAACTCAATGTTGCTTGTAATGAAAAATATCCAAATTATTAAATTAATTTCAAAATATATATTTCATAAAATCTCAGGGTGTTACAGTCTAGGGCCCTTAAAATGAATTTCACTCTCAAAATTTATCTAGGTCATAAATGGTTTAACATTTGAAAATTCTATCATTGAAACCCACATCGTACAAATGAATAATAAAACTTCCCTTAAAAAGGGAAAGTTTTAAACATAAGAGTTAGCTTAAGTAACTCGTAGCTATTTTTCCACATGGAATAAAATATGTAAGATGTAGATACATTGACCTGAAATAAAAGTATAAGTAATTATATAAAGTGATATAGATCATCGATCACAAGAAATTGGCTGATCTAGAAAAGGATAATAACCAAAAAACCATAGAAAAAAGTGATGTGAAAAAGGCCATTGATATCATAAAAATATTGATAATAAGAATACAATTTATTTCAAGGAACTTTCAAAAATTTGGAATAATTTTCTTGAGAATATATATTTACATGATTTCATTTCATTTCATAATCACAATCTCACCCTTTGGTTGTTTGTTTACCAAATTACATTTAATCTCTTACTCTAAGAAATGAAGGTGAATTTATTATACCTGATGTACTAACAAATCATAAGACCCATAGATAGAATTATCATACTTTCATCTTATCTTTAATTATTATTGCAACAAAATTGTTAGCATAGGTGAAACAATATGCATTAATCTTATTATGGTGAAGTATTACATTAATGTCTAAAGTATTTTCCCAAATATCAACTTAAATCATTCCATAAATGGTTAACCATATGAAGATTCAAAAAGATTAACATACAAAATGGTAGAAATAAGGTCAGTAATTATACAACATTAACATATCATTAGTCCCCCAAACAACATGAAGTAACTCTTAATTTTCACATTCCAAATATGCTAATACCTTAATCATGTACTCTCTTGAAGAATGGTAATAACTTAAATTACCATAAAACCATATTCAAAACATACATTCTTCTTAATTCATTATATAAAACACAAATTATTGGATATATTCCTTAAATCTAAAAATATTTTAAACTCCATCAATGATAGAAAAAAACTTTTTTAATAAAACACTCATCAATTATAAGGTAATTAGTACTATCCAATTTACTTTATCCATATAAATCATATCTTTATCTCAAAATAATTATCTCACAATTAAGAAAATATTAAGAGTTATGTTTTACTTAATCACGTGTTTTTCATAAACTATGACATTTATATTAGATAAATTTTCTAGTTCATTATCATCATTTAACATAATCGTTCAAATCATTAATGAAAAACTTATACTGAAAAATCCTTATATATTTCAAAAATTTTGAATTATAATACATAGATAATTCAATCATCCCACTTCCTTCTCAAAACGTTAACTGGGATTTATCATCTTATTCTTTAATACCTACTACTTTTTATATATTATTTTTATTTTCTTCATAATCAATAGAAAAACCATTACTTGTACAACCTTGATAATTATATTCATGACCTTTCCCCTTAGGAAATAGATTTCTATAATTCACATACTTTCTACATTTGAATCATTCAATCATTACTACTGTCTTAAGGATTCCAATATTACCATACATTTCATTAACTTAAATTTTTCTTTTTTCCTTAGAAATTACATGCATTTTTTCCTTTTTTACAAACTCGAAACATCATTCCATTCCACTGAGACATTCACTTATCTTCTTCTTCCAACATTATTTGTATATAAGAAACTAAATCTTCTTTCCTCTAAGGGATCCATTACCTAAACACTCAGTGGACTTTATCCTTCTCTAAGTTTGTGAGTGAAACATCTTATTACTGTTTTCAAGTAATCCAATACCCCCTTTTGGAACATGATTTGGTTGGGTTAAATTTAATAGTTCTTTGAGAGACGTTTTTAAAAAAATTTGGAACTTTTTGGGTTGTGTATGGTTGGAATATAGTTTTCCCAAATCATGTACCCACCCAAGGTAAACCATGAAAACCCAAATAGTGGGGGTTTTCATGGTTGTTGCATGGTTTGAAAAACCATGCTCCCACCTAGTAAAAAATATTCACCCCACCAGAGGGGTCCATGGATATGGAAAACAGTTTTTATAATCATGCGGCCTTTCCCATATAACCATGAATTCAAGATTTTTTAATTCATAAAAATTATTTTAAAATCCCAAAACACCCGGTTTAAGTGATCAAGGATCCCATTTGACATTAATATGATTTCATCTTCCTTAGAGGATCCCTTGATGTGATTTTGGCTTATTCAAAACCTTTCCAATGTGGATCAAATCTATTCAATATTTGTCCAATCTCTCCTGGGTAAGTGTTCTTCTCCTGTTCTTTATCTCCTGCACTCTTATTATCTTATCCTTAGGGTTTTTTCAATATCCACATTTTTAGTGGATCTAATATCCATTGTTTAATATACTGAATCTAGGTATGAGTCTCAAATATCCTTTTTCAGTGTTCTTTTTTGGATTTTCCCATGGAGGGTGTTTTGAGACGTGATCTATTTTGTTTCAGTAGGTGGTTTTTTAAGATTGGCCAATTGATTTAACCCAAAATTTCATGATTTAAATTAAATTAAATTCAGTTTTATTATGAAAATATGATTTTATTTTAATTTTAATTTTAATTTTATTCGGCATGGAATTTTGGGAAAACCACTAATTCCAGTGAATTAGGGTGTGATTGTGGAATTTGATGGAAAATTTTGAAATTAAATTTTGGAATTAAATTGTGAAACTTATTTCAAATTTTTATTTGATAAAAATGGATTAAATTGTTTTTATAAGGACCCATTGGTTTTATCCTAGAAAAAAGGTATTAATTGATTAAAACTCCATTTTTTTTAAATAGAAGGTTTCTTTGGGAAATTGAAAATGGGTTAATTGTATTTTGAATAGTTTTGCGATAAATTTCCCATTATTTATTATTGTTATTATACATGAAAGCCTAGAGATTTAGTGAGTTATTCATGACAACAATCTATTGAAGCTTCACAACTCTAAAAAACATATGCAGTAGGTCACATCCTTAATGGGATAGTGATGAGTCATCTTTGACCAGTGTTTAAGGGATGTGTGTACACATATTGTCATGATCATGTATTTGAGTGTGTGAGGATCTAATAACATGGAACTACCACACCACTTGGAAGATGACCATTTTTCTCCTTTCTAAATATTTCTATACATATTCTATTATTTGTAAAATTTATTTACACATTCTTTTTGAATTTATATAATTGGATTTTTAATAAATGTTTATTAATCCATTTGTTGAAATATTTCCATCAATTGAAATCTAAATCCTAATTTTTTTTAAATATGCTTTTGTGTTTCCTTACCTAGTTATAAAAAATTTAAATCTTAATTGTTTTAATTTATGTGGAATATTATTATGGAATCCTTGGTGAGATACTACTAGGCTTTTAGGTAACACTCTACCTATGCCTTCAAGTGTTTGTAGATTTCCTCCTACTAGGTTCATGAAAGGGGAAGTCACCACTTAGAGGTTGTATTTATTGTTGATATTTAGGATTTTATCTACTATGTCTATTGGGAATTATAATGTTATTCATGTTTTATTGTACTTTTTGGTTTTAATTTGGGTTTGTTTTCCTCTTTTACTTCTGGTACAATTCTCTCTATGGAGTTCTATTTTTAGAATACTAACTTATAATTGTTTCTTCTACAATTTATGTGGTGAAACCATTCCCATATTTATATTTTATGATGCCACATTCTAGTCACCAACCCATGGGGAATAATAATTTCATTCAGGCTATGCCATGATCAATTCAGTTAACAGGGTTCTAGGTTATTTGATCTTGTTCGTGACAAAGTGGTATCAAAGGTGCAGGTTATGAATCTTTATTGAATGTTAGTATATAGTTGAGTAATATTGTTGAGGCTTATGAGGTATTTACTATTGAGTTCTTAGTTATCTCTCACCGTAATGATCCTCAAGTTACTATGGTGGGTTTGGAAGAGACATCTTATGAATTGATTTCGATAGATTGACATCCAAATATTGTTTCTCTAGATTATGGGATTAGTTTCCCTTATTTCTCTATTTGAGTATTACTCTAAGGTTTTTGATTTTTTCTTCTAATGTTGTGTAGAATAATGCCTCTAAGAAGATGTTTGAGTAGGATCTAGGATAAATTTGTTGATGAACCAAATAAATCAAATTTTCCAATTGACCAAAATATGGTTGATGTTATTGTGTGTGATATCCATGCTATGGGACATGAAACTTCACATATTCTCATTCAGGCTTCATTTATGTAATTTCATAGGGATGACTTTAGAAGTAGTGACCTTTAGTTCCTTCAACAAAATCCACTAGCGTTTAGAGGCTATAAAGATCCCCATCTCAATAAGAATTGGTAGAGAAATATATAGCTTATATTTGAGTTATTAGAGACATCATAAAAAATCAAGGAGAAATGTGTCACCTTCAAGTTAGAGGTACCCAGTAGGAGATGGTGGGATATAATGGTGATGAAGAATAATCATGAGGTATTATAGTTGAAGGAATTTAATGTTCTGTTCAACAACTAGTACTACCCAGAACTGATGGTGTTGGATAAGGATATTGAGTTTTACAAACTTGATCAGGCTGATAAGACTGTCATGGGATATGAAAATCGTTTTGTTTAGATTTTTAAGTTTACACGGGATATTTTTTCAAATGATAAGATGAATACTTGACAGTTTGAAATCATAATTCTATTTGATATTTGTTCTTTTGTTTTCATGTTGAAGCTACCTTCTTATATTGTTGTGATGGATAGAGCGTTGATGGTTGAAATTGAACTGGATAGTAAGTTAGGGTTTAAGGTAGTTCCTATTTCTCTTGGTGTTAGTCATGTGAGATCCCATAATCGAGAGAGGAAGTGTAATGATTCTTATAATAGTTTTCAAAAGTAAGGTTTTTATATACGTCCTAATGTTCATGGAAGAGTCCCTTTTATTTTTTTTAAAATGTGGAAAACCTGGGCACTTGAAACATTTTTGCATTGAGGCACTAAAAATATATTGTTTCTATGGATTATTAGGCCACTTATAGAAGTTATTCCATGTGTATTATAATCCATGTATTGGAACAAGATCATCGACACCTACTATAACTACAGCGAAATTAGATGTTTCATGAATAAATGTTTTCTATCCATAAGAACCTGTAACAAAACTTCTTCATATAGTGGAAGAGTCTCCAAAGGAAGTAGATACAGGTCCAGTGACTGTGATATGTGACATCACTATTACTTCATCATTTGTGAATGCTTTATTTGATACTGTTGAATCTCATTCATTCATTTCAAAATGTATTATGAGCATTAGAAATTATCCAAGAAACTATTTTCCTTATAAGATAGATATTACTACACCCCTCAGAGTGAAGTGATATCAGGGAAATCGTAGTCCTACATCTGTTTTATCGTTATCAAATATTGAGTTTTCTTGGTATCTTCTGGTTCTTGACATGAAACCTCTTGATTTTATATTTGGGATGGATTGTCTCGTTACTAATGTAGTTCAAATTTATTTTTATCTTCTATGGTTCTCCTTTAATATCCCTTATGGGGTGTTCCATAGCTTTCAAAGAGAATGGTACATGATCTAGAGTGATCCGGACCTTCTTGTCCTGATTTAGGGAAAGTAATATATGTGTTCACCTTTAACATGGAGTGAGAATATTTGATTGATGATCTTCTTCCTATTGTCATCATTTTTTCTAATATATTCCCTTATGACTCCTCTAGTTTTCCATCTTTAATGGAGGTAGATTTTATATCAATTTAGTGCCTAGTACTAAACTAGTATATATTCCTTTTAACCACATGGTGCTAGATAAAATGAACGAGTTGAATAATCGTTTAGATGATATTGTAGAGAAAGGAATTATATACTAGATTTTGTTAAACTGGGTGCTACCTATTCTCTTTTCTAACAAAGATGATGGGACACTTCTACATTGTATGGATTACTGAAAACTAAATAGTGTCATGGTAAAGAAAAAATATCCAATTCCATGGATTGATGACATGTTTGACCATTTGAAAGGGATGATGTGGTTCATGAATATTTATCTTTGATCTGGTTATCACCAGTTGAGAATAAAAGAATATAGCGTTAAAAAAACTACCTTTTAGAGTATCCATGTATCTTATGAGTACCATTCCATACCATTTGGTCTAACCAATTCTAATACAGTCTTTATGGCTCTAATGAATAGGATTTTCCAAGATTATCTTCATATGTTCATGGTTGTCTTTATGGATGACAACCTTGTTTAAATTAAGTCTGAGTATAATCAAGTTCATCATCTGAGAGTAGTTATGGAGCTGTTGAGAAGTCAATGGCATTATTCCAAGCTATATAAATGTGATTTATGGATTCAGGAGTGATGTTATTGGGGCACGTGGTGTCAGAACATGATTTCTTAGATGACCCTAAGAAAGTTAAGGCTGTTATGACATAGAAACAACCATGAAATGTTTTTGAGATTTAGATCTTCTTGGGTATATCTGGATATTATCCCAAATTTTTAACGAACATCTCAATGTTGGATTCTCCTAGGCTAACCTAACTCCGAAGGGAGTAAGGTTTTCTTGTGATGAGAAATTTCAAAATTCTTTTGATGAGATGAAACTTATTTTAACTACTATGTCAGTGTTGACTCTTCCAGAAGTTGGGTAGGGCTTTGTGGTATTCTATGATACATCAAGTTCTGGTTTGTGTTGTGTTCTTATTCAGGGTTCTCATTTCATCGCTTGTGGATCTCAACATCTTAGGCCACACAAGAATAATTATCTAACCCATGACCTTGAACTCGTAGTTGTGATTCATGCACTTATGTGTTGGAGGAATTACCTTTTTTTAGAAATGTTTATTTTATATTATGACCATAAGATGTTGAGTAATATATTCTCTCAAAAATATTTTAACCTCCACTAGAGGTTTTGTATAGAGTACCTACAATATATTTTTTTTAAAATCTCTTATACCTTAGCGAAAGGGAATGTCATTACAGATGATTTGATCAGGAAAATTCCAACCCATGACATGAAAGAATCATCAGAAAAGTGGAACATGATGGATATTATTTCACAGTTTCATATTGGAGTATTGAAATCTAGGGTAAATGTTTCCTTGGATAGTGTTTGATTGACTTACAATCTTCATGAGATGATTCTTCAGGAACAATAGCTTGATGATGATTTTCGTACCATTAAGGAATCTCTTGATGGTGGGGAGATAGTTTCTGAGTATTAATTATTGATGGAGGGTATTTTATGTTTCTAGAACCGGTATGTTGTAACTTTTCCCATAAATGAACATGTTTTGGTGGATTTCTATAATTTATTGTAGTAAGTGCACCCATAAACCATATAGATTCTCTATAACATGAAGTAATGATTCAGGTGGTCGGGTATGAGATGCGACATTACTGATTTTTTCATTATTGTTATATGTCCCAAAATTTCAAGTTCCATCACCAGATACATTTGGGTTTACTTCATCTACATTCAGTGTTGACTTGAAAGTGGGATGATATCATTATAGACTTTTTTGTTGGGTTTCTATGTACCCAGTGAAATAATAATGCAATATGGGTTGTGATCGATAGGTTGACCCAATCAGATCACTTTATACCAATTCATGATTCAACCAAAGTTGAGTAGTTGGTAAATATATTTGTAAAATATATTTTTCATTTTTACATAGTTAAATATACTAAGTCTTACAAAGAGATCCCTGGTTTAATTCTCTCTTTTGGAGGGGACTTCGAGAGGTAGTAAGATCTCAGGTTTGTTTGAGTATGGAATATTATCCATAGTATTATGGCCAGATAGAAAGATATATATAGATTCTTGAGGATATTATTCACACCTTTTTTCATGAATTTATTGGATATTGGGATAACCATTTGGGGCTGATGGATTCTTCTTATAAAAATAGTTACCAGTCTCTGATCAACATGGCCCTTTTTGAGGCAATGTATGTCCGACCGTGTAAATATACATTTTTTTGGTCCTAGATTGGTTAAGGTTACTTGGTTAGACCAATCTTGATTAAAGAGAAAACATAAATTATTCATTTGATTCATCTAATAATGTTGACGTCATAAAGATGGTATAAATTTTATGTTGATTGCCACCACAAACCATTGGAATTTTTAGTTGTTTATCATGTGTTCTTGAATGTTTCACCTCGGTTGGGTAATCGACACCTTGGGAGGAAAGGGAATATTTCTCCACATTTTGTGGTATGTTTTTAGTTTTTTGAGAAGGTGATGAAGGTTGCTTACCATTTTCCACATCCTCCATATTCAACATTGATGCATAACATGTTCTATGTACCACATCTCTAAAAGTATCATTATAATCCATCTCATGTTCTAAACTAGAGTGACCTTGATGTCAAAACTAATTTATCCATAACTGGGAATCTAGTTAGGATAATTGATTATGAATCCATTTCACTTAATGGTAGGATGATTCCTTAATCTTGAGTGTTATAGCTTCACAGTTCTAATACTCATGAGACATGGGAGAGGGAGGCACTGATGAGGGAGTCGTGGTCTTATATTTTTAAAATAAAAGTTTCTTTACAAGATTTTTGGGGATAAAAAGGTTCTGTGTTGAGGAGGTTATAACATCATATTAATATTATTAATAGCTATATACCCTCTTTTTCAACATGATTAGGTTGGGTTTCATTTAAGGGTTCTTTTAGTGATGGTATGTAAATTTTTTGAACTTTTTGGTTTGTGCACGATTGGCGCACAGTTTTTCCAAATAGTGCACCCACCCAGGGTAAACCGTACAAACCCAAACAATGGGGGTTTTCATAGTGGGCACATGGTTTGAAAAACAATGCACCCACCTAGTAAAATCTATATTCCCCACCAGAGGGGAACATGGTTAGGGTGCATTGTTTGTCTAACTATGTCCCTCCCTAGATAACCGTGCATGCAAGAATTTTCAATTCCAAAAAATTATTTTAAAATCCTAAAAACCATAGCTTAAGTTCCTGATGAGAAAATTCAAACCTAACATGATTTCTTCTTTAGTTGAGGATCCCTAGAGGTTATTTTGGCTCCTTCAAACCATTTCCAAGGAGGATCAAAGCTATCGGAATGTCGTTAGATCTCTCCCTAGTAAGAGTTCTTCTCTTGTTCTTTATAACCTTCTCTCTTCTTATCTCATACTTATGGTTTTTTAGATCTTTTTTGTTATTAAAGGATAAAATATCCATTATTTTGGATCTTTAATCTAGGTTTGATTCTTATATCTCCCTTTTCAATGTTCTTCATTGGAGTTTGTCATTGTGGGTGTTGTGAGACGTGATCTCTTTATTTCTATAGGTGGTTAAATATATGTTTTTCTAATTGATTTAACCCAAAATTGCATGATTTAAATTAAATTGCATTAAATTTTATTATAAATACATAATTTTATGTAAATTTGGATTTTAATTTTCTTAGGGATGAAATTTTTGGAAAACTCTTAATTTTAATAAATTGGGATGTGATTAGGGAATTTGATGGAAAATTGTGAAATTAAATTATAGAATTAAATTGTGTAATTTTTTTGTGAAAGTGATTTAAAATTTGTATTTGAGGAAAGTGGTTTAATTTTTTTTGATAAGAACCCATTGGTTTCATCCTGGAAAAAAGGCATGAATGGATTAAAACCCCATTTTGGTTTTTAAATGGATATTGGAATTTTGAAATAGAATATGGGTTAATGGTATTTCAAACAGTTTTGATATAAATTTTCTATTATTTATTATTGTTAGATCACATGAAATCCTATGTAGTTATTGAGTTATTCAAGAAATCACACTTTTAACGTTATTCAATTCTAGCAAAGCATTTGCAGTAGGTCACATCCCCAATGGGATAGTGATGGGTCCTCTTTTACCAGTGTCTAAAGGATGTGTGTACACATATTGTCATGATCAAATATACAAGTGTGTGAGGATATCATAACATAGAACTATTTTACCTCTTTAAAGATAACCATCTTATACATTTTTATTATTTCGATACATATTCCATTTTATGTAAAATTTATACACACATGTCTTGTGAATTTATATAAATGATTTTATATAAAAATTTTATTAAGACATTGTTTGAAATATTTCTACCAATTGAAATTTAAATCATGATTTATTTTAAATATGTTTATGTTTTTACATGTCTGGTTATATAAAATTGAATGAATTATTTTTTTAATTAATATGGAATATTATAATAGAATCATTGGTGAAATCCTATTATAATTTTTGTTCAGACCAAACCATGCCTTTGGGAGTTTTTTGATTTTCTTCTTCCAGGTTCGTTTAAGGGGAAAGTACCACTTGGATGTAGTATTTGTTGTTGATTTTTGGGATTTGAGTTGCTTCGTCCATTGGGACTTGGGATTTTTTTTTGTTTTATGGTACTTTTTTGTTGTACTTTGGGTTTATTTACCTGTTTGACTTCTGGTATAGTTCTCCCTATAGATCATTATTTTGATCATACTAACTTGTATCTCTTTCTTTTGATGTTTATATTATAAAACCATTCTCTGTTTTATCTTGTATGATTCTAGGTTCTAGCATCCAACTCATTGGAATCAGGAATTCCCTTTAGGCTATGTAAGGACTAGCTCAGTTATCATGGTACCAAGGTATTTGGTATGTTTTGTTACATTGAGTCTAAGATTTGGTTAAGGATCACATTTTTAATCATGTTCCTAATAATTTATTGTGCATATTTACAATATCCTTTACCCAATCATCATCTCATTTTGATTCTCATCAAAAAATTGTTCATCAAATTCAATGCTAACCAAGTTCATTTTAGTTCCTTCCTTTGAATAAAAACAGAAATCATAGTTTGGGAAACAATTATCCTACTGTAAAAAAAATAATTATAGGATTTCTAAATCATGAAACCTTATTTTCAATATATGACACATTAGGCTTAACCTAGGTCATTAATATTCATAATCTATTTAATTCCTTCATGAAGGTCGATTCTGGTTCAAATAAACTTTTTCAATTTTATTACCCCTATGAACCACTGTTCTAGATCTTCATACACATGTAGTATCCAGAAATATATGAAATTAATTGCAAACAACTCACACTATTCTTTACCAAAATTTCATAACATTTTAATATAATTTGACTCATCCGTATACTTATCCTTTTAGACATCCCTAAACATATCTTTAGAAATAACCCTAGGTATATCACTAAAGTTTTTTTATCCTATTTTCTAAAGGTTAACTAAACTATTACTCTAATACCAACTATAGTGACCCAGAATTATTATACATTGATATTATATCTTTTAAAATGAATATTAATTACCTTACACATACACATTTCTAAGGACTATAATATTTTTTCCATTTGGAATCTTGTAAAAGAATCTTCTTAATTTATAAAAGATCTTCAATGTCTCTCAAAATGATCTTCCCCTTTAAGACTCCTATATAAAACCTTTCTTTATATCATGGGGAAATGAAAAATAATAAAAGGTGAGATAAAATGCTTAGTAAGAATAAAAAAAAATTATATATGTAAGAATAGAATGAGAATGTGGGCATAAGAACATGATCGTAACATTTTAAAAATATACCCTTTAAATAAAAAATCATAATATTGTGTCATGGAATGAAGATTGGAAGTTTATAATACATTAATCATAAATAAATAAAATTAAATGAGCTATGAGAGAATAACATTGGAATAAGACATAGAATTGTGGTGTATAGATAAGCATAGAAAATATTATTTCAAGGTTATCTACCAAGAAATTCATAATATGTTAGTCTTCGACTAATCAATTGTGTACCTTCTCCGGGCTTGGGATGACTTACCATTTACCCTATTGTTTTAGGATTGGCATAAACTCTCGTTTTACCTCTTTTTTTGTATTAGGATAACCTCTTGTGGACCCTCTTGTTTCAGGCATGGTATAACCTCCAATGTGCCCTTTTATTTCAGACTTGGGATAACCTCTCATGTACCCTCTTGTTTTGGGTATGGGATAACTTCATATGTACCCTCCTGTTTAATCATTTGTATAACCACTCAGGTACCCTATTATTTAAATTTTGGGATAACCTCATGTGTATCCTCCTATTTCGGGATTTGGATAACCTCCAATATACCCTTTGAACTCATATAACATTAATCATTACCTGATGTATTGGAGGAAGGTATAGGTATCACCTGTATCATAATGAAAATCATACACATGTGTTCCACAATATTATAAAACATTAATCATATCATAACCCATGAAATGAAATGGGTTTCATAAAAATTTCATCATATGATAACATGTGGAAAAGAGATAGGTTTTATAATCATTTCATTATATCATAACCTAGGAAAAAAGAATCGGGTTTCATAAGAATTTTATCATGGTATAACCTGTGGATGAGAAATGGGTTTCATAAACACATTTTTATCATAAAAAGTTAATATAAATAATACTATTTGTATCCTTAGTTTATATCCCTAGAAAATAATAAGTAACATCAATGTATGTCCTCATATATAAAGAATTAATTTAAAAGATAACTTGAAACACTTTTTTAGGAAAATAAATTTTATTTGAAAATAACTTTTTAAAAAACATAAAACCTTTTCAAAATACCTTTCATTTAAAAATAATCATTATGTATTTTACGTTAATATTAAAATATTTGATTGATCATGATAGTGGGAAATATTGGTCATACCATTCATATTAAAAAGAAATATTCTTTTAAAATTTTCTGCAAAATCTAAATCGTTGTTTTTTGGAAAACAACATAAAGATTCATTTCAAAACAATTTGTAAAAAGTAAAAAAAATGGGTAAAAATATATTTAATAATCAATTTTAAGAATTATAAACAAATTTTGTATTTCATTTTTAGAAAACATGTTTTTTGCAAGAAAAATGTTTTTTCTACTGAAAAGTTGGTTTTTCTTAAAAGCATTATATTGAATTCTTGAGTACATAAAGAGAAGAAAATAAAGGAAAAAATTATAATCTCATGACATAACCATAGTATAAGAAAATTAAATAGTGTATTTAGAAATATAACATAATATATCTTCATTGGAAGTATAATTCTATAGAATCCCCATAAACGATAAGATTTTAACATTAAACTATTACCACTTCAGTAACATTGAAACGTAATCCCCATAAAGGAATAATATTAAATAAAACTTGAAATATCATGAGGATAAATAAATTCTTGATATTAATTATAAAATTATTTGTATATAAACCTCGTAAAATTAGATTCATGCATAACAAAACATATGTCTCAAAGAAGGAAAAATGAGACAAAAATCCATTATCACTTTGGTAGCTTTGGAACTTTAAACCCCACAAAAGAGTTATCCTAAACTGGGTATGTAAATCCCAAAAACATTAAAGATGATAATAATAAAATAAAATCAAGGGAGATATAAATAACACTAAGAAGAAATTTTTGGGGAATTTAGTATGTGTCTCTTAGAAGTAAAAAAAGTAATATGGAAATCCCTTACTGATTTAGTAATCTTTTGAATCATAATACCTAAGAAATAATAACATAAAATGGAACTGTAAATATCATAAAAAGAATGAGAATAATGATAAAACATTTTAAAGGAATATTATATACACCCCAATAATATAAACTGAGGTCGAATTTTCATATGTCTCCCAATAATAAATGAGAGACTACAAAGACCTTACCATAATTCTCAACTTCCTTCATACTTGTTTGAACCTCATCTTCTTTATGTAAAATTTTTATGTTTTCACCAAAAGACATTTTAGGATTGATTTTTACAAAAAAAAATATGGCTTCTAAAATGAGAGGATATATTATGGTAATGTATTTAGCTATCTATTATCTAAACAAATATTTTTTTAATTTGTGAAGAAGAGAGGATAAGGGTGGCCTTTTATAAGTGAGTTTAGTGGCACACTTATAATTCTTTAAAATGGAAAAAGTGTAACAACATTTTTCACAAGTAAATAAAGGATCCAAAATAGATTATTATCAATACTTATACATTATATGATTATAATATGTCTATATATTATATTTTAAACAACTTTTTATGTCGTTTTAACCCTTATCTTTTTAGTTTAACCCCTTGGTAAACCAATTTCAACCTTAGTCATGGTAATTATGTTTTACTTTTTTCTCTATTAATTGTTTGAAAAAAATTGTGTTGACCATATTATATAATATAAATTTTTACGATTGAAAATATAGAATCTATTTTTATAAATTCAATTCACATAAGTGGGAAATTTTGATTTAAATTTGACTTGTGGATGTGATAAGAAATCAGGTTTTGAAAGAGAAAATGTTAAGAAGTTTACAAAGTATTTATATCCATTTACAAAATGAAATTGATTAAAATGAACTAAAATGTATTAATATAAAATATATATATAATTGAACTAATTTAACTTTAAAACCAATTTATAAATATAATTTATCTTTATAAATAATTTAAACAAAAAGTCATTTTTCAATTAAAATTTGTTATTTTCCACTATTCATGAAAAAAATTAAATTTTTTATAAAATTATCAAAAAATAATCCTAAAATAATTTAGACAAGATGATTTAAAAATTTATAATTATTTTTTAAAATATTATTTCTAATATTTTAATAAATTAGTTTTAAAATAATTATGAAAAAGCGAAAAAACATTATTTTAGGAAAATACAGTTTGTTAAGCATAAAATTAGATTTATTCTTATCTCTTGTATACAAAACACATAAGATAAATTTTAAACATTTGGATGAATATATCATATATTAATTTAAATAAAACCATTTAAAAAAATTCTTGATTAATTTATTGAGGTAAAATACATTTTTTCATAAAACAAATTTTTCAAAAAAATAATTCTTTTATTTTTAAAATTTATTTTTTTATTTTTAATTAATTGGTCACTAAATAATTTATTTTATATACATGGTTAAATAATATATTTTAATAATTTAGTTATTCATATTCATACCGGCCATTATAACATCTAGGTGATAAATATTATATAATAATATTTTAATAATATATCAAATTTTGTTTAAACTTTGTGCTATTTGTAATGAAAAATATCAAAAATATTAAATTCATTTAAAGAATATATATTTCATAAAATATCATGTTGTTATAGGTTTAGTGAATTTTAAATATTTGATAGAAAAAAAATTGGTTCATAAGAGATCCACATCATCTCTCACTAATTTCTTAACAATTATAAAACTTCTTATACATATCATGCTTAAAACCATTATTTAAAACCTAAGAAAATGAAACATAATAAAGGGTGTGCTCAGATTCCCAAAAATAGTGAACAAGGGAGATAAAAATGATCACATAAGTATAACATGAGTATAAGGGTATGAGAATTTGATCTTAACATTTGAAAACCAAATGCGTCAAATATAAGTTCATAATCATGAATCATGGAATAAATCTTGGTAGATCATAGGATATAAACCTTAATAAGATGAAAGAATATGAGTCATGATAGAATAATATTTTCATAACACATAAGTTTTTTGGAAATTATATAGGTATATAAATTTATTTCCATAGTTTCCATGTCTCACTTCCAATAATGTCAAATTTAATTTTATTTACTCCCTATTCCATCATATTAATCTAGTTTCACTCTCAAGTCTATCATAGTGGATAGATCCCCTTACTGAACAGGGTTCACTCCCCATTTTATTCCTGATTATCTAACAAGATATCCATCTTTACACATTGAATTTTAGGTCTATAAAATTATGATCTTACGTGTCACATAATGAAAATAATATATATGTTTTCCATAATATATTTTAATCATATCATATACCATGAAAAAACAACAAGTTTCATAAACATTCCATCATTTCATAATAGCATTACTCATTGAAAATAAATGAGTTTTACAAAAATCTTTTCATCAATTCATAATCCATCCAAAGATAGTATAATTATAGTGTCATTATATTGTATCCCAATTAAATCATAATAATCATCAATGGATTTCATCATAAATAATAAATGCCTTTAAAATATCATTGGAACATTTCATGAAGAAATTACCATTTTATTTTGAAATCACTTATTTAAAATATAAAAATTTCAAGAAATTTAAGTGAAAATTTTTCTTTCAAATAAACATATGATAAGTTTAATTTTAGCTTCAAATAATTAAGTAATCATGATAGTTTTAAATCTAATTCATTCTATTTATGTTAAAATAAATATTACATTCACATTTTTGGTAAAAATTCAAAAGTACAATGCTTATAAAAAGAAAAGAAGATTCATTTTAATTAATTTTTAAAAATTCATACATGGGTGAAAATTTATTTAAAATATCATTCTATAAAAGAAAAAAATTCTTTGGAATATTTTTAGAAAACATGTACATGGATGAAAAATATTACTTATAGATTTTTAAAACATGTTCTGTTTTCTTTTAAAATATTATTTAGGATTATTGAGTACATAAAGAGAGGAAAATGAAAGGAAAACATGAAATCTCAAAAAATAACCTAGGGAGAAGAAACATAATGAGATTCATGAGTGGTAGATCATGAAATTTACCATTATAAACTTAGTCATAATCAATCCTGGTAAATAATGAGATTGTAACATAAAACACTTACCTCAAGTTCAAATTGATTTAAAAGAACTCTAACCACAAATATAATAAATTAAAATTTATTATTATAAAATTAAATAATAATTTACACATATAATATCATATATACTCCACTTATAACATTTTAACACTTATTTATTAACAAATCCTTTGTAAGATCGCCATTTCCATGTTTTAACTATATCATTTTTCATGAGAATTTTTATTCAGTAGTTATGGTCTTTGTAATATAATAATGGTTTTATCATCTCTATTGTTCTCATGTGTTGAATTTTTTTTATGGAGTCAATATGTGAGTGAACATAAACTGTTGATCCTAGAGAATTGTAATGGGTTCATTTTTTAGCAATGGATTTCATTCTTGGAAAATTCTACATGTTAAGATTGAAAATTTTTGTACTGATATTTATTGATTAGAAACATGTTCAAATGATTTTTCACATTGGTTACATCAAGTGAAGTCCAAGAAAAAATTATTTTCATTAAGAATAATTTTTTAAAGATTCTATAAAACAATAAATTATAAATGTATCAGGATGTTGAATTGATAGTTCCCATGAAAAAATAGAAGTTTATATTTATGTTGCATGAATAATAAATGAGGAAGAAAAAAATGGTTAAGAATATTTCATGGAATTATTATTTCAAAAGGTTTTTATTTTCATTTATTCTATACTTAGCATTTTTTCTATGTATTATTTGGGCCTCATATAAAAAGTTGGCCATCCAACTAGATTACTCAAGACAAGCTCAACCACAGACATTTTGGGACCTGAAGGTTAACCATGAACAAAGGGAGAGTCCTTGGAAAATTCCATGGGAGGAATAGATGTGTGATCCCATGTGTAAGGACCTCAGGAGCACACTCACACAGATCAACAGTGAGTAGTGGTGGTTCCACCATGTGGGGAAGCACAGTGGCAAGAAGAAGTAGAATGAGGAGGTACCAAAGGGGTGTGATTTATAGCCGCTCATTGGAGCGGTTGATTGATAAATAGTGCCCTAGAACTATGAAATAATTGATGTAGAGTGTTGTTATGTCATATAACTATTTATCCTTATTAAAAAGGATGTACATGTTGGGAGCTATTAGATCAGTTTGATATGAACTGTCCAATAATATATTTGCATCATTTTCTTCCTCCCATATTTGAGGGTGATTTTTAGTGGGTTATTCCTCCATGATAAAGCCAATAAGATCATAGATGATACCATGAATGCATTTAATATTTCCCTAAATATATCCTAATATCCAAGAAATTATAAGGCATTTAATTGGAAACAATTTTCATGCATGGTCATACATGAACCAGAGATCCTAAGTCATGTGATAGTTTGATGATTAAACCCACCTAATGATGTTAAATGTCGAGATTAATGTGATGGTATGGTCAAAATGATAGTTTCATGTAGTTATACATTCATTCATCGAATGAAGAGGGAGAAACAATGAATAATGGAATGAGTTCATGCGATGTTTCAATGCCATATGAAGAAAAGATAGATCATTATTCCTCTGGGTATTCAAATAGAAGAACAGATGTCCCAAGTCTTTAGTCATTTATACATGTAGGGTGACAAAATTGATAAAATAACACTTGAGTATTTTGGTGTTTAAAATATACTTTTTACTGCAAAAATAAATGGAAAGTGTGTGTGAGAAATTTTGAACCCAAGTCTCTCGGGTGATTGAGATTCATATTTATATACATACAATAGGAAGAGTCGCAGCTATTACACTTATCCACATGAGAACATGTAATACATATCATGGTTATTTAAATGAGGTTTTATGAAAAAGTAAATACCCTAAAAAGTTTCATTCACGTATATCAAATGAGAATTTAATACCTGCAATTTATGGGTATTCAAATATGAGAAAAAAATACCCATGATCATTCAGGTACTATTATTCTATGGAAGATTAAATTAAATGTGATTAATTTCATAATTAATTTAATTAAGGATTTAAGTGGGTGAATTAAAATTATATAATTAATTTATACCCATGAACTATATTTTTTTTATAAATATGTGCATAGAGGTAATGGATGATGTACCAAATTTCAAGATCATTTTTAAAATCCTTTCATCCATTATACAAAAATAATTATGATGGTTCCCCAAAGCTGGGTAATTCTTGAAGAAGGTGATTCCATGTACACAAGAATTTGAAGAAGGAGAATATAGATCATTCAGGATCACAAAACTGTTTTTTGGATCAACATGATTGATCTAGTCATTTATTAAAGACCTATAAGATTAGTACACAAGGAATCGACATCCAACTTTCTTGTGGAGGAATACTATCTATGAAGATCATTCTAGAAATGGATTAACTAAAAAGAATCTTCAAGATAGGGTGTCTTGAAAGTAAATGGAGGTTTTTGATTGGGTGTTATAACTAAAAAGAGAAGAATACCAACTGGGGTTTCTAACCAATTATGGAATTGGGGTGTCTAAACCGTTTTATTCCCATGTGGAAATAGTGAAGAGAATCCAGGTTGGGGTGTCTAAAGAACATGTAAATGAGTGGGTATTTCATTTCTAAACCTTATAAATATTGTTTGGTTACCTCTATTATTTTATTATTTCATGTGATGTGATTTAAATGGAAATGATTTAGTGGATAGATAACCTTAATAAGTTCAAGAAGTTGAATTTAAAAGGATAAAAATTCATAAAACTAGGGTACCACTAATTCACCCCCCTCTCAGTGTAACCTAACAGAACCATGGGATCTATAATATATAAAATTTTTATAGTGGTATAAATATCATAAATATTCATTATATATATATTTAGATTCATCCATAACTGATAAAGGTATAAATATTTATTACACTATTTGTGAATATAGGAGGTCGTACATACTCATGAACACTATTTTCACTTTATGATGAATGGAAAAAAAGAAAATTAATTAATAATTCATATTTCCTAAATAATTTTTATATCATATATATCTTATATATTTATTAAATATATCATTTTTTTAAACCATTCAAATAATAAAGGAAAAAATAAATCACATCACATCATGGATATGGTAGTCCACTCATATACATTAGCGATATTATCATTATCCAACAAAATGAAGAAGGTGTATAATGTATTCTCCATCATAAAAAATAAATATTAAGTATATTAAATATACTTAATTATTTATTTTATAATGGATAGCATGGATTTAGAGAAGGTATACGACTAAATGAAATTGAAATTGCTTGGTTTAATGTTATACCTCTTTGTTGAGAAACATTCTTTGGATTAAACCTTAAGACATGAAAGGGTGGTATTTTTTGAAAGAAAATAAGATGTATAATGTGGTAAAAAATTATATTAATGCATTAAGTTAGTTATTTTCTAATATATAATGGTCAAATAGTGTGAGGATGAAAGGATAAGAGTTTCCCTTTTATAAGTGAGGGGAGGGACATTCTTGGAAATACATAAACTATTAAAATAATATAAATTATTACTCATAGAAAATTGTCTCCTAATTGATTTAATTAGAATATAATATTATTATAATTATAAATCCTCTAATCCAATAAATGTTTTATAAGTTTTGGTTATGTTTCCACCAAAATATTTTTGTTTTAACCTCATGTTAACCCTTTTGATAATTAAAGGGGTATCAATGTTTTCTACTCATTAAGGGTAAATAATGATAGCATAAAAAGAAGAGTTACCCATAAATGGAACATGGTTGATATTTTAAACCATATCCCATTCACTATGATGAATATTTTTTTTAATCAATTAATAAAATAATTAATATTTTAAAATATTATTAACTTCATTTTTTGGACTATTTATTTACTCTGATTTTGAAAACACCAGGACCTCAATGGAATCAAAATATAAACCTTTAAAACATATATAATATATTATATTTATATGAAAAATAAATGATCACAATTATTTATCAAAATTATATGACTTTTAATATTTTTAAAATCATTTATTTTATTTTCTAATTAATTGAATAAATAATGTGTTGTCGTTGCGTAAGAATCAAAGGTATTTTTTAAATCAATAAAAATTAAAAATAAAATAGAATAATAAAAAATGATTTGTTTTTTATAGAAACATTTATAACTAAAATTATCATCTTTTTATCCATATGTAAAAAATTTAGAGAAATTATAGTCAAGAGAGTGACACTTTATGTTAATTATTTTCATCAATTAATATGAAGGTTGTAATAAAAGAAAAATGAAACCATGTGGCCATATATTTGATAATGTGTTGTAAATTTATAAAATAAACTCATAAAATAAGATAAAAATTTTTTTATAGGAGTTAAAAAGCATTATATAATAGTTTTAATTCTATTTGGCATGTTTTACCCTTAACAAGGTGATAGAAATTTTCCAAGGTTAATATTTCTAATGACCAAAAATATAAACCAAATATTTAAAAAGCATTAATATCGTAATTCCAAATATTGGATAAATTTATCAAGATTTATTTTCTTTCATTGGAATAAATTCATTATTAAGTAATTTTGTTAAATGCGATGAAACCCATTTTTTAGAAAAATACATTTTTAAGCATTAAACTTGATTTATTATTATCTCATGACTAGAAAAAAACATTTGATGAATGTTAAAACATTTGACAGAATATATAATATAAAAATTTCATCAAAATAAATCTCAAATACTGATTAATTTATTTTATAGAGATAATAACACATTGCACACATAAAAACATTATTTTAGAACAAAAATATCTTTTACTATCAAATGATTTTTATTTTTATTTCTAATCAATTAATGTTAAATGAATTCATTTTATACATGTATCGAAACACATTTTTCACAATTTATTTACTCATATTCATAAACCTCAATACAACAGCTAGGTAGTAACTATGAAATTAAATAATAATATTTCAATATAATATTTTTGTTCGTTTAAACTCGCTGTTGCATGTATTGCAAGTATTTGAAGAAATTAAATTTATTTGAAAAGAAATATATCATAAAATTGTAGGCTACTATATCTTTCCCATGTAAACTTCTTTGTATTTCCCATTCAATGATCTATATTCCTATAAATGTTTTGCTTTTATGGAGGTCAATATCTCATCATCATATTGTATAAGGCGGAAACTGTTCCAATGTATGTGGAATTGATAAACACTACTTTGTTAATACTGTTTATATTTCCTGAGAATCAACAAAAAAAATGGCATGTAGACTAAGGGAATACTATTTTAAGAAAATATAAATATATATCATTATAATGATCTATAGGTTCATAAGAGGTTTTGGATAAACTAGGTTCATAACTGTTATCATTATTATTTGTGTCATTTTATCATCAAAAGATTGACATGAATGATGCTAAGTGTAAACCATTTATTTAAAATATCTAGAAAAAAATATTCTTCTATACTGTGAAAACTATAGATAAGATTATGATGATGGAAATTTAAAATGAACCCTGCATGTGCATATTAAATACCATGAATAATACCTATAAAAAATGAATCCCACATTAGTTTCCCTGTTGAAAACTTTCTCATTTTTTCTATGGTAATGTCGCAATAAACTATCGATGAAGTATATTGGGTGTCAATACTCACCACTAGCCCACTACACATTCCAGAATGTATCGAAGCTAAGCATCCAATCACTCTTTCATGTGCCTTCTGCACTAACCAAAGGTGTGCTCGGTATGCTTGTCTACTCCCTTCACAGTTCAGTACTATCCTTTGTTGAAGATAGTCATTTCTATGGGTTTGAACACCCCTAATATAAGTGAATATAATATAAATCTACCCCAAAATTAGGATTCATTAAGTATATATAAATATATATATATATATATTCCTTTGGTATATATTTTAATTTAATCTACCCATTTACTATAATAAATTCAATCTTAAAATAAAATTCAAAATAAAATATAATCAACCATTTTAGGATGTTTCATTGTAGATCTAATAACCATTTATTTCTTATCATATTTTATTATTGAGTAAAATAATTTATAAACATATTTTCAATATTTTAAATATTCTATCTATATATTATATATTCTATAATATAAACACCATGAATACAATTAACCATTAAATTTTCCATTACCATTACAATATATATTCATTTAAAATAAATATTTTGTATAATAAATTAAATAAATAAATATTTATTTGTCATTAAATAATTCAAATTCATTAATTAAATTTTTTATTAATATATTACTCAAATATTATAAACCTTTTATATCATAATATCATGTGGACTATATGATAAATAAAAATATAGTTAATGTATAAATTTGAATTGTGAGTATATTAAATTTGACTTTATGTTTTAATAAAATTATTTAAATATATTATTTCTTGGATAATAAAAATTCATTCATAAATAATAAATGTATTTTTAATTTTTAATAAATTACAATATAAGTTTTATATTTTACTATAATTCTTAAAAATATAAAATAAAACCAAAAGAATACATTTCACACTAAATTTAAAAATCCTTTTATGTGATTAATAATACCTTTCACTTTAAGTAAACGTGTATTAAGGTTAATATATAGTTTATTGAATAAAATTATATGTTCAAATTTAGGGCATTATATTTCTCCCCCTTATAGGAATTACACCCTCATAATTTTTTCACCATAGTTAAATAAACCATGAATCACACTATTCATGCTTCGAAATCTTATAGTTTTTAATTACTACAATTAAAACATTATTTTATTAAATTTAAAAAATAAATAATTTAAATCCCATTTTATTTTAGTAAATAATGCATACCTCCATCAAATACTATATTTCTCTTGGTTCTGTCACTCATGAAAGCAATTTTACATGAATTACAGTGGTACCTTATAGTATTTCCAAGATCATCTACAACTTTTAACTAAATATTACATATGTGGTTTGGATAAAATTGATGTAAATAATGATTAATACTTGGAAGAGTACAATTAATTTATAATTTCAAAATTTCTCCAGGAACTTGGTCCTTATAAAATAATATAATGGAATCAATTTTGAGTCATTCAAAATAGGTGTTTTTCAAAAACATTTTAAATTTTTAATGAAAAACAAAAAATTTAAAACATAATACATATTATTTCCAAGAAGAAAACCTTCTTTCATAGATTTATTAAAATAATTTATTAGTTTATATAATTCATATAATTTGAAAATATTGAAAATACCCTGATAGTACCACCCACGTCAAGCATAGTAATAAAGTTGAGACCTAAAAATTTTCTCAAAAACAAACTATGATTCATAGAAATATTAGGGTATAGAGGAGGTTTTTGATATATCAAATAGTTCTTATAATGTTAAATGAATGTTTTTAAATCCTTCAAATTTATTTTAGGATGATTTTATAATGATCCTAGAAATAATATCATCTGTGTGGGACAAAACAGTTTTTTGGGGTCTTCTTCCTTCTATATTGCAACACATCCTTGATCTATTAATAACACATAACAGATTTTATTATAGGATAAATTATTATTTCAAAAATATTAAATATTTATCTCCTAAATTAATCTTATGTAATCAGATTACGAAAATAAAACAATTTTTTCCCTTCTTTATGATTATAAACAATTTAACCTTGAAAGATTATAAAATTATCCCAAATTAGGAAAACTAAAACTCAAAGATATCTCTTAAAAAATATATCTTTAATTTCTTAAACTATTATCATCAAAGTCATTATATTCTTAAACTACACTTAAACAATATCATCATAAGCACTAATTTTATCTACACATTTTCTCTAATACCAACTGTGATGCCCTGAAACCCACACTTCCAAGTCTAGTGTCAAAAATCAAAATATTGTTGAATAATTTCTTTAATACCAAAAAAAAGTTACACAAACAAAACTATTAAACAAAAAATCATTAATCTATGTGGAGTCAAAACAATATTAATGCCTTTTAGGTATAATTACTTATAAAATTTGGAGAACAGATACATATCAACACCCATGTTTTCTTACGTTCATTTTATATCTAAAAAACTCTTTAAATGCTAAACCTACACCACATGGATCTTGACCTCACAACCATCCTAATATAACCTTATATTCACTATCCTTTTGAAAATTATTTGAGAATATAGGGCTAGTAAGAAAATCTATGTAAGGGGTTTAAAAAGTTAAAAATCTATTAAACCATTGAAAATCCCTTGAAACCCCTTAAATCAAGTATCCATTTTATATACAAAAAAACAATTAACTTTATAAATCATTTTTTTAATCATGCAATTTACTTATCACCCAAAAATTGTTCCTGAAATGGTTTCAAATACCATCTTAATGGAATAAAATTGTTTTGGAAACATTCATGATGGAGACATGAAAATATTTAAGAAAACCCATATTTTATTGAAATGTAAAGCTTTGAATTTTAATAACACTATGTATTTCTCATAAATAGAAAATCATTTATCCATGAAAGGATCAAAAATAAACTTTTTAAAAAAAACTAATTTCTATTCATACAATTATAATATTTTCCATAAAACATATTGAAAGACTTGAAAATTTATAATAACATATTGGAGCACTAAATTCATCATCATTTATAATTGAATCAACTAATTGGATAATTACAAGATTCTCTTAGGAGTAAATTATATCAGTTAACATTTTAAACTTTATAGGAGTAACTTATAGTCACTTAACTCCATCCACTTAATTTGAGTAACATAATAGTTAAATCTATAAACATTGTCAAATTGACTTACTAGTTAACCCCGTCCATATTCCACAATGCACTAGAGGGATTTAATTGACCTACCTATCACGTAATGGACAAAGTACCTGAAGGGTTTGGGTTCACTATCAAATACAATGTTCCATTAATAATTCCAAATAATCATATATTAAAATAAAATCATTTATTATATTTTTGCTTTCATAATAAATCTCATAAAATTATCCATGGAAATGAAAGTTTAGAAATCTATCCATGAAATTAAATTATCTTAATAAAATATAAAAAATGTTTATAGAAACTCATTTTAGATTTATTTTAAAATCCAAAGACAATATCATTTAAAATCAATCCAAAATAATAATAATTAATATAGTATAAACATAAAACCTTTGTAAAATCTTAAAAATATTTTCGGCCAAGAAATTATTCAAAACAGAATTTAATATCTTTAAAGATAAACCACCATGGATTCGCATTGAAATAACATTTTAGAGGATTGATAAAACATACCCACAATGAGTTTTCATTAAAAGAAAATATTTTTTTTAGAAAATAACATAGATAAATAGAATCCTCGAATAAAAATTAATTTCAAAAGGAAATATTAAAACCCTTACCTTTGAAAAATATATTTAGAATAATTGAAACACAGAAAAAAATAATAAAAGATTTTATTTCAAATATATTATAGACCAAAAATAGTGTTTCTTTTGGAAATAATTTTCAAATATGTAGAGAAATTTTTTAAATTTTTAAAAAAGAAACATTAAAATAACATCTTACACTATGTTCAAAAAAGTTGACTTAAAATAATTTAAATCAATTAGGGAATAATGATTTATAATTTAACAGTATAGTAAAAAATATAATTTTTTTCTAATTTTAGGAAAAATAAAATTGGGAAATTGATTTGGAACATTAAAACATTGATTTTAAAATTATCCACTTACCTAATATAAAACAAAATGTAAATTCCTCCCTTAAAACACTATTCTTCATGACACACCCTAACCACTCCTTATGATTTAAATCCAAACGGTGGGTATTAAGTCATAAAAGAATAATATAATGGAATGGAAATTACCCTATTAATAATAAGGAAAGAGGACAATATATATTTATGCACTAAATAGTTCAATTAATTAAATATTACTCAATAATTTCTATGCAACATACTATTCATAAACATGGACATGTTGGTCATTACATTCCCATATAAATCCTAAATTATGATAAAATATACCTTACAATAAATCACATTAAAATACAATAATCCCATGTATGCACCTCACCAACTTAACCACATATACCTCATCCTCAAACCTCTTAATATCATGTTTTTTTTTCATTAACATGAATGACCACACATAATAATAATCAAAATAGGGTTGATATCTTTCCCAATTTGATTTTATTGTATTATAAATTTAATAATCTGTAATACTCTAAATTTGTATCATTCATGGGGTTCGAGATCTCATTATTTTACAATGGGAATGGAAAACGTTTCTAGTTCACGATGATGTAATAAAAAAACTTCATAAATATTATTTTATTTACCTGAGTTTTATCAACAAAATCATCATGCAAATAGATGGGATACCATTTCTCGAATTAAAAGTTATAATATATATATATACATTGAAAAAAATGCAAGTATGTATTTTGAGTTTTGATAAATAAGGTTTATAAATATTTTCATCCATATTTGTTTTATTTTCTCACTAAAATATCAGCAAGAATGTTTCTATGTTATATCCTCTTATGTATAGTATATTTATACATGTATACACACCCAATCATATCTAAAACTATATGAAATATTGGGAGGATAATGAAGACGAGAGTTTAAAATGAATAGTGCATGTGCACAATAAATATTGTGACCATTATCTATTTAAAATCTATCCCATATTAGCTTCTTAGCCGAAAATGTGGTCTTTCATATGTGGGAATGATACATTAAACTGCAGATTAATTTTATCTAGTGTTGGTGCTTGCCTATATCCCAAATTTACACCCTACATGCGTGGAAGCTAAGAATACACTGCCTCTTTTATATGCTGACTTGCACATGACTAACCTCTTCCAAATATACTTATTTTCTCCCTTCATCATTCAAAATTATCCTTTGTTTAGGATGGTGGTTGTTCTTTTTTTGAAATCCCCCCTATATAATTGAGTATAATAAACCTCTATTATCCAATTAGGTTGCATTATATATATATATATATATATTCCTTTAGCATATATTTTAATTTAACCTGTTTATTTGTTATCTAAAATTCTATCTTACAAATAAAATCATCCTAAAAAATATAATCTATCATTTTAAGAAGATTATATATAGTTTTTATAATCGTTTATTTCTTATCATAGATTATTATTTACTACCATAATTTACTAGCATATATTAAAATTGTTAATTGTTATTGCATATATAGAAAATACTCTACTATATACACAACTTGAATATAATTCCCTTTTAAATTTATAATTACCATTACCATATATTTTCTTTTCAAATTAACATTTTATTTAATAATTTATATCAACCACTTATTATTTATCACTAAATAATTAAAAACCATTAATTAATTTTTTATAAGCATATTACCCATATGTTATAAATATTTATAATAATATCCTTTTTATTATAGAATATATAAAACTACGTTAAGAGTATAAATTTATAACATGAGAAAACTAAATATGGCTTAATGTTTTAATAAGCTTCTATGTACATATTTTTTCTTAGATAATAAAAATCTATTCAAAAATATTTATATAAATTTTTATAAATTAAAACATAAGGGTTTTCATTTAAAAATAATTCATCAAAATATAATATATAATCAAAACTATATATTTCAAAACAATATTAATTGTCAATTTCAGTGATTAAAAATCACCTACACTTGAATAAAACATTTGTTATGATTAACATATAATTTATAAAATAAAATTACATGTTCAAATATGAGGCTTTACATTCCTCCACTTTTGTTGGAATTGTTCCATCTTAATTATTCCATCATACTAAAAGTATCCTTAAATATAAATTTTCAAGATTCAATATTTTTTAGTTCATTATTCATATCTGTGAAAAATTCTTCTATTTATTTTATCCAATGGAAAATAAAAATACCATCAGTTTTCTAGAAATAATTATTACCTTCATCAAAGCATTGAATTATCTTGGTTTTATAACTCATGGTGATCAATGGTCCATGAAGTGCAGTGATACCTTAGGTGATTTTTTAAAAAGTTATATGTCTTTATCCAAATACAAATTCTCAAATTTGGATAAAATTGATGTAGGAAATGATAAATCCTTATAATAATAATAATATTAAAGTATATTTTTTTGAAATATATATATGAACCTTATTATTAAAAAAAATCTGATATAATTTGTTTTGAAGTTTTCAAAATAGGGTTTTTTCTAAAACATTTTTAATATTTTAGAAAAAAATTAAAACAAAACACATATAGCTTGGAGAAGGAATCCTTATTTTATAGATTCTTTAAATTAATTGATCCCTTCATAAGATATGGATAATATAAAAAATTTGGAAGAACCCTGATAATGCCTGTCAGGTTGAGCATAGTGGTAAAGTTGAGATCTCAAAATTTCTCACAATCAAACAATGATCTGTGTAAATACCAAGGTATAGAGGAGTTGTTTGATATAAAATATAGTCATTGAAATGTGAATTGAATGTTTGAAAATATTTTAAATACTATTTAGGAGGATTTTTTGATTATCCTATCAAGTATATCAACTTTGAGGGTTAAAAAATTTCTATGGATCTTATTTCTTCCATATTGAAACTAGTCTTTAATCTGTTAATGATACATAATATATTTTATATGTGGATTAATCATTATTTGGAATAGACTAATATTTTTCTTCTTAATTAAGCTTATATAATAACTCAATGTAAAGTCACTAATGTTTACCCTTCCATGAGATTCAAACCAATGAACCCTAGAAATATTATAAAAATATCAAAAAAATTGGTAATTTAGAATTTCATGATCTCTTACAATCAAAAAAATTATCAATCTCTTAAAATAATATCTCAAAAAATCCATATATAATAAAATTATCCTTACCCATTAACATCCCAACCTCTAATGTTATATACATATTTTCTATGATACCCATTGTAATACCTCAAGAACAAAAATCTAGTATCTGGTGTCAAAAACAAAAAAAATCATTAAATACTGGCTTTGATGCCAAATTAGTCTCCCAAACATAACCATTACACTTATCAAATAATTAATTCATTTTGATTCACAACACTCCCAAAACTTTTTTATGTTCATAAATTTAATGAATTAGGGATACTGGTACACATCCAGACACAAACATTCCTAAGGTAATTTTCTTACCAAATCAAACTCTCAAAATTTTACACCAACAGTACATATATTTAGACCTCACATCCATCACAATTGATCCTACTCTCCACTAACCTAGTGAAACCATTTTAAAACATTAGGTGGGAACAAAATATTTAGTAGGTTATTTTAAAAAGCAAATTTTCTATTAATACTTATAAAAAACCTATGAAAAACTTTTAATCTAGAATTATTTTTACATATTTGAATCTATGAATATTTATAAAACTTTTAATTAAACATGAAATCAACTTATCATGCAAAAATTGGTTCATAAAATAGATTAATAAGAAATTTAATGGAGGAAAATAGGCTTGTAAAACTTATTGAAGGAGACATGTAAATCATGAAGTAAAAAAGCATAATTTCTCAAAAAAAACCTTTGAATTTAAATAACACCACATATTTTCCATAAGGAACATTTACCTACTGCATGATCAAAACATCCCTTTTTCTCAAAACCAACTTATTTTCATTCAATTTATTTATTTTTAGTAAAACATATTACAAGAATTGAAAATAATATTTTAATCTTGGGAAACTAAATTTATTATCATTCATAATTGAATCACCTAACTAGTTAATTCCAAAATTCTATTAAGAGTAACTTATATCAGCAAACTATGTCTACTTCATTGGATCAAATTATAAAAAGTTAAATATTTTCACATCATAAGAGTAACATTATAGTTAACTCCATCAAATTCATATAATCAACTTACCATTTAACTTTATCCATAATACCTGATGATTTGGATGGATATAGTGGACTCACCCATGAAGTAATGAACAATGTCACTTTAATTTTTTGGATTTACTCTTTAATCCCTACTTCCGTAAAAAATTCCAAGCTATCATTTCTCAAAATCAAAAAAAAAATATTCCAATTTTCAGCATATTTATTATAAAATCATCCATTGGAATGAGTGTTTCAAATTCCTTTCATGGATATAAATTATCGCAAAAATTTCATAGTGTGTCTATAGAAACTCATTTAGTATTTATTTTAAAATCCATGAACAAAATCACATAAAATAAATCCAAAAATCACATTTATTATATTAGAAACATGGAAATTTGATAAAATATTAAATAATATTATTAGGGAAAAAGACTTTAGAACATAAAATAATGGATTCAAATATAAACTTCCATGGGTTTGTATTTAAATATGTTTTGATCAAGTCCTTAAAACTGACACACAAAGAGGGTTATTCCAAAAAAATATACATTTTATAAAGATAACATCAGTACATAGAATCCTTGGATAAATAACTAATTTTAAAATAAATATTAATCAATTTACATTTGAAAAAATGAGTTAAAACCCCTTAAACACTAAAAAGATTAATAAGTGGAGAGTTTATTTCAAATATATCATAGACAACAAAAGTTTTTTTTATTATTAAAATCATTTTAAAATTAATAGAAAAATTATTGAAACATTTAAAATAGAAACACTAACAAAACTATTACCTCATGTCCCAAAAAGAAGAGTCAAACAAACATTGAAATCAATTCGATAATAGGGAATTTTATTTTCAAAATATAATAGACAAAGATAATTTTCTTGTGGAAACCATGAAAATAAAATAGAGAGAAATATTTGGAAATTTAAAATAAATATTTTACAAGAAATAACATACCTCATATTTTATATAAGGTTATTTCCTCCCATAAAACACTCATCATCACAACACTCTTTAATCTCTTCTGATGATTTGATACCATAAGGTGGATATTAAATCAGGGAAGAATAACTGAATACCATGGAGATTACCCTCCTGATTAGTAGAAAATATACCCCTCATATAGGTCTGTTCAAAAGACTTCCCTTAATTAAAGACAACTGAATAATTACAACACAATATGTTATTCCTAAAAATAGATATCCAGTTCATCTCTCACCCCTTTAAATTTGGAGATATAATAAAATATACTTTAAAAATAATCTTATTAAAATATAGCTATCCAATAATACCCCCACTCTTCACTGCACCATCTTCACCGTTTATACCTTATCTCTGAACCTTTTAATATTAAGTTATCACATGAATGAACATACAAAATCACATGTAAAAATTCTCAAGATTGAGCTAATATATTTCATAAGTAGACTTCCTCATATTACCCATTTAATAATATATAATCATTCAAATGCGTATCTTTGAGGGTGTTCGATCAATCATTGGCCTACATTGTAAGTTAGAAATTATTCCATTGTGTGCTAATTTTATTAACACAACTTATTAAATGCTATTGTATTTATCATAGCTTCAAAAACAAAATTAGTATGCAATAAAATGTATAATTATTATTGTAATTAAAATATTATATATATACACTTTGATAGAGTTTTGTTTTTCATATATGGGTTTAGATAAAGAAGGTTCATATATTCCATTTTCCATATTTCTGCCATGTTATCATCGAATGATCAGTATATAAGTGTTTAGTGTGATCCTTTGATGTATAATATATATAAATTTATATAAACATATCAAAAACAATGAAAAATATATGTATGAATATGACAACGAGTGTTTTAAAAAAACCACACTCATGCATATAAAATAACATGAATAGCACCAATTTGAGAAACGTCCCAAATCAATTTCTCAGTTGAAAAATTACACCTTCATATTTAGGAATATGACATCAGACTACTACTGAAGACGGTTGGGTCTTGGTTCTCACCCAAAACTCACTATTCCACTATACACATATGGAATCGAATTATCCACTACCTCCTACATGTGATTACCCATTTTTACATAACCTATGTCAGCTATGAATTTCTTCTCTATTCATCATCCAACAACAAACTTTGTCAAGGTTGGTCCTTTTTTTGGATTGAACCCCCCCCCCCATTACGGAAGTGTGTATAATATACTTCAATAACATAATTATATTGAATTATATATATATATATATATGTATTTATTTGGTATATATTTTAATCTATTCTACCCCTTTACTATCCTTAATTCATTCTTACATAAAAATTCACCTTACGATTATAATCAACCATTTTAAGAAGTTTTATTATAGTTCTTATAATCATTTATTTATTCTCATGTTCTATAGTTTACTACCATCATTTTTTATCATATCTTTAATATTTTTATTATTATTTCTTATATAGAATATATTTTATTATATACATACATTGATTACAATTACCTTTAAAATTTATTTTTACCCTTTCTATATATATCAATTTCAAATAATATTTTATACAATAATTTATATAAAAAAATTATTATTTATTATTAAATATTTCAAAGTTATTAATTATTTTTTTATTATAATATTACCATATGTTATAAATATTTAACTTCATAAAGTCCATTTCATTATAGAACAAATAAAAATATTGTTAAATTTTTATTTTGTAATGAGAGAATATTAAATATGAATTGTGTGATATTAAAATTATATAAACGTATTATTTCTTTTATAATAATAATGTGTTCCAAAAATTTAAAATGGTTTTTTTATAAAATAAAAAAAACGTTTTTTTATTTTAATAGAATTATTCTTAATATAAAATAAAATTGATATTATAAATTTCATGCAAAAATTAAAGTCCTTCTATGGGATTAAAAATTAATTTCACTTTAATTAAATATTTATTAATATTGCCTCATAATTTATGAAATAACATTACATGTTTAAATAAAGGGTCTTACATCCCCTCCAAAATATATGAATTGTGTCTTCGTAACTCTATCATCGTACATAAAGAAACCATGAATCTCACTTTTCATTCTTCGAAGTCTTATAGTTCAATATTTCTCTCTGTAATACATTATTATACTACTTTTAACCTAGAAATAATTTAAAAACCATAAATTTACCTGAAATAACTCATATATTAATTAAATCCTCAAATTATCCAAGTTATGTCACTCATGATGAACAATGTCCAATGAAGGGGAATTGTAAGTTATGGTATTTTCAAAAACATTTAATTATTTTACCAAATAAAACTTTTAAAATTTAGATGAAATTGATGTAATAAATGAAAAAAAACATTTAAAGAGTGATATTATTATACAATTTAAAAAAATAAATATGGACCCAATCATTGTAATTTTTTTAATTGAATTAGTTTTGATATTTTCAAAATTGGTTATTTCAAAAGTAAAATTACAATAAATCTAGAAATCTAAAAAATTGAAACTGAAACAATTTTTTTATGGGAAGGGATCATTATTTCAGAGCTTCTTTAAAATAATTAAATACTTTATAAGATATAGATAATGTAATTTTTTTATGAAAATACCCTAAAAATACATCTCACATCAAGCATAGTTTTAAATTTGAGGTCTCAAAATTTTCCCATAAATAAATGATGCTCTATGGAAATAATAGGGTATATAGGAGATGTTTGATATATCATAAATTCATTGGCATGTGAATTGAATTATTGAAAATGTTTTGAAGCTAATTAATAATGATTTTGTGATGATCTTGGAAAATATATCATCTAATAGTGATAAAGGATTTTTTTGACATCTTTTTCCTTCCATCTTGAAATATGTCCTTAATATATTAATAAAATATAAATAATTGTATAATATGATATATTAATATTTTTCACATATTAAATATTATTATTCATAATTATGATTCAATAATCACTATATGAAAAGAAAATATTGTTTTACCTTATTTAATATTCAAAATAAAAAACACTAGAAATATAATAAATTTCTCCCAAATTTAGGAAAACTATGATTAAAAGATCCCTCCTACACCCCAAAAAAAATATATCTTCAATCACATAAACTATTATCTCTAAAATATGTTGAAACATAAACTATACTTAACTTATAGCATCATAACCTATAAATTTATCTAATCCTTTTCTATAATAACAAATATAACCCCCAACACCCTGAATCCCATATATAGTTTGAAAAACAAAAACAAAAATTAATACCAGCTTTGATACCAAAATAAGTGACCAAAACAAAAAAATCACACTTTCAATATAATTATTATTTATTAATTTACAAAACTCCAAGTACATTTTAACCATTAAATATATAGATAATTATAAAAATGATAAATATGAAGACACAAATATTCATAATCCCATTTTCACACTTAAGAAATCGCCCCAAATACTACACTTTCACCACACAAAGCTAGACCTCTCAATAATCATAACTAATCCTACCCCTTTCTAGCCCAATGAAAAACATTTGAATATTTGGGGTGAGTAAAAAATCTCATTTATGGGTTTTAAAAATTAAAGGATCTTTTTATCCTTTTAAAAACCCATGAAAAAACTTTAATCAAGTGTCCCTTTTATATTCTAAAATATTTAAAATTTTATAAAATATTTCTTTAAACATGAAATAAACTTTTCAACCAAAATGGTATATAAAATAGTTTCATAACCCATATTAAATGAATAAAATAGTTTCATAAACCATCTATAATTATAAATAAAATCCATGACGTAAAAAAATCTTTTCTTTAAACACAAGCCTTTGAATTTTAAAAAACACCATGTATTTTTTAAAGCACAAAATCTTTATTCATGAATGAATCAAGACAAAAAAATTTATCAAAACCAACATCCTTTAAAAAAACCCAAATATTTTTTATAAAACATATTTCTATCCTAAGAACTTTATAAAATAATATAGGGGAAATAAATTTATAATAATTCATAATGAAATCACCTAATGGGATAATTCCAACATTCCATTAAGAGTAAATGTTTTCAGTTATGAACATCTACTTAAAATAATTTATATTAAAAAAAGTTAACTTTTAAAATATCATTGTAGTGAATTATTATTTAACTTCATATAGTTTATATAAGTAACATATTTATTAACTATGTCTATAATACCCAAAGCATTTAAGGGGTTTAAGTGATCCACCCATCAGAAAATGGAAAAAGTATTTTTAAGGTTTTTGGTTCACTCCCTGATCCCAAATTACATAAATAATTCCCAAGTATCATTCGATAAACTCAAAATATTTATTCTCATGAACTTTTCATCACAAATATCATTAAATAATCCAGATATATTAGTGTTTTAACATCAATCCATGAATTTAAATTTTCACAATAAATGCATAGCATGTTAATGGAAACTCATTTAAACATTCTTTTTGGCCTTTGTTTTAATAAAATAAAAAGTCCTTGTGGTGATGGATGTTTATGTAAACTCATTTAAACATTATTTTAAAATATAAAAACAAATTAATTTAAAATGAATACATAAAATCATAATTATTTCAAAATTAAAATATAAAATTTGAGAAAATATTAAATTACATTTTCGAAGAATAAATAAATTTAAACATAAAATAATGGATTCAAAGATAAACAATTTTATATTTTTATGAAAATATTTTTCTATATGATCTATAAAATTATCCCACAAATAATTTTATTCAAAATTAAATTTGTTTTTAAGAAAAATAACATTGAGAAAGTGAATCCTTGAATAAATAATACTTTCTAAAAAATCCCCTTTCCTTAAAAAACTCACTTAAAACTCCTTTAAAACCAAATATATATATATATATAAGTATATCTTATTAAAAATATACCATAGACAAAAAAATATCATATTAAGTATTTAAAATGAAACATAAAATGATTGAAAATTTTAAAACAGAACATTTAAAACAACCTCCTTATATCACATCTCAAACTTTAGAGTTAAAATAACATTAAAATTAATTTGGGAAGATGGAATTTTATTTTAAAAATATATTTTAAAAGGGAAATATTATTTATCAAAATTATAAAATTAATATTGAAAAAATTATATGGAATATTAAAATATTGATTTTAAAATCATCCACTTACCTAAAATTTCACAGGAAGCTAATTCCTCCCTTAAAACTCTCTTCATCAGGACATGCCTTAAGCAAGCAATATGTTATAAAACCAAAGGGTGGTTATTTAATTTTAGAAGGAGAGAATATTATAATATAAATTATCATCTTGATTAGAATAATTGGTTCCCCTTATATAGATCTTATTTATAGGCTTCCCTTAATTAAATACACCTCAATAATTACTTCACATCATAGTGTTTGTAAACATATACATGCAGTTCATCACTCGTGAATTTAATTCCAGGGATATGATAAAATATCCCTTATATATATTATAATTAAAATATATTAATCCTAAAATACTCACATGTTTCACCATGTTATCTTCATAATATATAAATCTTCTTGGGACTATTTAATATCATGTTTTTTCATGAATGTACATGCACAAACACATGTAAAAAGGATAATGATTGATATAAAATCTTTATAAATTCAACATTATTGTATTACCCATTTAATAATATGTAATCTTCATAAAATTTATCTTTTAGGGGGATATTACTCTCATTAGCTTACAGTGTAATCGAGAAATAATTTCAGTGCATGGGAATATGAAAAAAAATAACTTAGTAAATGTTGTTTTACTTAACAAGGATTCATGAATAAAAATCCTTAAGAAAGCAATAGAATATGATTTCCTAACATAAAATAATACATAATATATATATATATATATCTTTTGAAAAATCTTTCATTACTTATAAAGGTTTAGATAAAAAGGGTTTATAAACACTGTCATCCCAAATTGTGTCATGTTCACATCGAAATATTGTCATGAAATATCTTGATTTTGATCCATTGATGTGAAATATGTATATATAATCATCTCTATAATTGTGTGAATCATGGGGAGGAATATGAAAACTGGTGTTGAAAACGAACTGTGCACACACAGAATAAATATCATGAAAATAACCTATTTAAAATTCATCCCACATTGGTTTCTTGGTCAAAAACATATTCGTTCATATATGCTAATGTAGAATTAAAATAGAAAATGAGCCTCAGCCCAGTTGGTGAGGTATCATTAAGTGCATCCATAAGAACCATGTTCAAAACTAGGTAGAGGCATATTTCCTAGATACTGTAGTAGGACTGTACACTGTGTGGGTACTATAGCAGAACTGTACACTATGTGGCACTCTAGCAGGCAATGTAGTAGTTACCGTAGTAGGTACTATTCGGTACTGTAGTAGTTGGAACTATTTGCCTTAGGACATCTGTTTGGGCTTGGAGTATTTAAGGATTTCGGGCCACCCGGGCCTTCTAGTCATTAGGGTTTTCGGGCCACCTTTGAGGCCTTCAGGCCACCTCAAGTACTTCGGACCAAATGCAGTTTCCCCATACACACTACAAAAAATGGAGAAGCCCCAAAAGAGGATTTAGAGAAGGTGCACTCACCAGAGCAGAGCCAAATGGATTTTTCTGAATGAGAGGGTATGGTTATGCCATCAAGACCAGCCTGTACGGGAAGCCTAGCCAGATGGCCATGCGAAGGTGGAAAGCTACTATCATGATGAAGATCCTGGGGAGGGGCAGTTCCTTGTAGATAGTCTGGTTGAATTCCCAAAGACCTTCAGGTCATGTAATCTCCTAAGACTACGGGTCATGTAATATCTTAGCCTACGGGTCTTTTAATGGTTCCCCCTCATCCCTTGAAATGGGGGTTATCAAAAATGAATAAAAATTAAGGCCTTCGGGCCTTTCGGGAAAGAATTAAAATATTTATGAAGTATGTCCAGTTTCGATGCTCACATGTGGCCCATTTTTCATCCTAACATGTATTAAATAAAATAATTCACTAATTCACTCACACACCAACCTATACTCACCTAACATAATCCATTATGCATATATACTCCCTTTTCCGTTCATTACCGGCCTTTGTTCATGATGGTCATTATTGTGGGGTTAAACGCCCCCAAATTGTTTAAATAAGTGAGTATAAAATACCATTATCCACCAATTTGGATTCATTATATATATATATACATATTTCATTGGTATATATTTTAATTTAATATACCTATCTACTATCATAATTTAAAAATTACAGTAAAATTCATCCTAAAAAATATAAACTTCAATTTTAAGAAGTTTCAATATAATTCATATAACTATTTATTTCTTTCAATAGCTTAGTATTCACTACCATAAATTATTAAAATATCTTCAATATTTTCATTATTATTTCATATATAGAATATATTATTCTATATACACACCTTGAATACAACTACCTTTTATATTTATAATTACCATTACCATATATATTCATTTCAAATTGATATTTTATATAATAATTTTATCAACCATTTATTATTTATTAATAAATAATTACAATTCATTAATTAATTTTTTATTATCTTTTTACACATATGTTATTAAAATTTAACATCTTTTTATCCTTTTGATTAAAAAATTAATAAAAATATGGTTAAAGTATAAATTTGAAATTTGTTCATATTAAATATGACATTATATATTAGCAAAATTATATTTTTTTATTATTTCTTGGATAATTACAATGTCATAAAAATAATAAAAGTAGTTTATTTTTATAAATTAAAATAGAATGTTTTTTATTTTTATAGATTTCTTAATGATTTTAAAATAAACAAAATGATAAATTTCAAAAAAAATATTAAAATTCATTTGATGTGATTGAAAATAAATTTCACTTGAATTTTAATTTTATTAAGATTAACCAGTAACTTATTAAATAATATTACATGTTAAAATTAGAGGTGTTACATTCCTCCCCCTTATAGGAATTATGTCCTTATAATTCATTAAACATAATCAAAGAAACAATTAATCTAACTTTTTATGTTTGAATACTTATAGTTCTTAATTCATATAACAAATGAATTGATATATTAATTTTTATAAAGAAAAATTTAATTACCATAATTTTTTCAGAAATTACTTATACCTTCATCCAATCCTTGAATTATCTTTGTTGTGTCTCTAATAAAGAGGAATGGTTCATGAAGTGATGTTGTACCTTATGGTATATTCAAAATATCCTATATATTTTTTATAAATATAACTTGATAAATTTGTATCAAACTAATGAGTATAATGATAAATCCTTTGAAAATTACTATTATTATATAATTCAAAAATATCTCTATTTTAGTGATCTTTATAAAATAATTTGTTATAATTAGTTTTGATTTTTTTGAAATATGGTTTATCCAAAACATTTCTAATATTTCAAGAAAAAAAAATTTAAACTAAATATATATAGGTTCTGTGAAGGTCACATAAATTGAAATATTCCTTAAAAATTATTTATAACACCGTAATATTTACATAATGTGAAAAATATGAAAATACCCTAACAATACTTCTCACATCGAGCATAGTGAGAATGTTGAGATCTCAAAATTTTATCAGAAATCAATCATTGTCCATGGAAATACTAAGGTACAAAGGAGATGTTTGATATATCATATAGGTGTTGGCATGTTTCTTTAAATGTTATAAAATGTTTATAAGTTATTTGAGGGTGATTTTGTAAATATCATAGTATGTATATCATCTAGGAGGGATAGAAGAGTTGTTTGAGATCTTCTTCCTTCCACCACAAAACCAAAATTTCAACTGTTAATAAAATATATTATATTTTATATCAGGATAAATTACGATTTGGAATAAATTAATTATTATTGTCTATAATTTATCTTATATAATAACTCTATGAAAATTAACTATTTTTCCTTAATTATGATTAAAAATAATTAACCCTATATAGCTTATAAAATTCTCCCAAAAATAGGAAAACTAGTATCATGATATCTCTCCATAAACAATATATATATATATATTATAAATCACATAAATATTATATAAAAACACCTAGGAAACATAAAAAATCATTAACTGATAATATCATATCCATTATAGTTATAAAACCCTTCACTATAATACCAACTATGATGTTCTAAGACCAAAACTCCTAGATCTAGTGTTAAAAAAACAAAAAATAATTAAAAAACGGATTTGATACCCAAACTAGGTGTCCCATATTTAACCATTACACTAACAAAATCATTAATCATAATTTAGTAACAACACTCCCAATACCTTTTTATGTTCATTGATTTAGAAAATTAGTAATATTGATACATATCAATACTCATACTTTACTATGGGTATTTTCTTTCTAAAGAAAACTCTCCAAATACTAAACCTAAACAACACAGATTTAGACCTCTCCACCATTGCATTTGATCCTACTCTCTACTAGCCCTATGGAAAAAAAATTAATATACGGTGTGACATAAAAATATTGTTAAGTGGTTTTAAAAGGGTAATTATCTATTAAACCATTAAAAAACTATGTAAAATCAATAATAAAGTGTCCCATTAACAAACTAAAAATGATTTACATTATTAAAACATTTCTTCAAATTTTAAATCATCTGGTCACTCGAAAAGGATTCATAAATCCATTTCAAAAAATATATTAAAGGAATAAAATAGGTTTGGGAAAATTATTTAAGGATACATGAAAAGATTGAATTAAAAATTCTTTTCATGAAACAGAAACCATTGTATTTTAATAACACCGTGTATTTTTTTATTGAAAAAAATTAGTGAAACGATCAAAACTACCCTTTTCTCAAAATAATTTTTTTTATAAAATCCAATGATTTTCAATGAGAATTATTAAAATTATAGAAAAATATTATAATCATATTGGAGAAAATATTCATTATCATTCATAATTGAATAAACAAAATGGATAGTTCTAAAATTATACTAGGAGGAATTTATTTTAGTTTACTTTGTCTACTTCATTGGATTAACTTATAAAAAGTAAAATAATTCTACATCATAAGAGTAACATACTAGTTAACAATATCCACTTTGTAGGAGTAACTGACTAATCTTCATCCATATTACCCAATTTAATAAAGTGATTTAACATACACAACTATAACATAATGGAAAAATTCCCTTTAAGGTTTTGGTTTCACTCCCCAATCCCAACATAAATAAATAATGTCTAGGTACCTTGCCTTTAAATCCATATATTTATATTCTTGCATTATTCATAATAAATATTGAAAAATTACACATAGAGATAAGATTTTTAAAACCAATATATTAAAGGAATTAATCTCACCAAATGCTTAACATGTTTATGGAAACTCATTTAAATGTTATTTTAAAATCCATATACAAGTCCATTTAAAATCAAACTAAAAAATTATAATTATTATAGTGGAAACACAAATCTTTCATAAAATATTAAATAATGTTTTGGGAAATAATTTTTTTAGACCAAAAAAAATGGATTCAAATATAAAACTTTTTGGGTTTGTATTGAAAGCCTTATTGATAATATCATTAAAAAACCCAAAAAGGGTTCTTATAAAGAAAATATGATTTTTATGAAAATAACAATGGTAAAGAGATTATTTAAATAAATAATAATTTTTTAATGGAATATTAATCCTCTAACAATTTAAAACCTATGTTAAAACTCATTAAACAATGAAAAAAATTTCAAAATAAGATTTTTTATTGCAAAAATATCATGGAACAAAATTTTTTTTTCTAGAAATAATTTTAATGAATTAGATAAATTCTTGAAAATTTCAAAAAAAACAAAATTTAAAACAACACAGCTACCTAACTTCCCAAAAATAAGAGTTAAAATAACTTTTAAATCAATTTGAAAATATGGAATTTTATTTTCAAAATAAATTATAGAAGGAGAATTTTATTTTTGAAGAATATAAATTGAAAATTATGAAAATTATTTTTAACATTAAAATGGTGATTTTAAACAACACCTTACCACATATTTCACAGTATCTCATTTACTCAATTGAAGCTTCCTTCCTCATGGAAATCCTTAAGCCCTCCTTTGGCTCATAATATAACGACCCAACATTAAACAAAACATAAAATTAGTTCTTTATATAAGAATTCATTTTCCTACAATCTTGGAGATCTTTTGGGTTTATAATTTTGGATAATTTGGCCATCAACCTTATATAAATAAATATTACATCACAGATTGGATATTTCATTAAGTATCCATTTTTTCCAAAATAAAAAACATTTAAGATATAACATGTTTTATTTTTATGAAATAACTTCATAATTTTCATTTGGACATCATATTTTTCCCTAATCTTCCTTAAAACACAATAAAAAATTTTAAAATGTAGTATGAGTAAAAAAATTGTAGTTAGGTACATATAAAAATAAATAATGAAACATGTTAGTCCATGAATAATCATAGAAATTTTCCTTTTTCAAATTAAAATTTGAGCTCAACATAGACATATTTTACCCATGAAATATATATATATATATATATATATTTTATTTAAAAAAGTCATAAGAAATCAAAAGAAACAAAACTGATAATTGTTTCATTCTAATCATGTAAAAATCATAAAAACTTTTTCAAAAAGTTATATATTTCACCATTAGGAAGTAGAATATACATTCTTTCAACCATAAGCTCATTAGATTTCCTTTTGAAATAATAAAATATTTATAAAATCCCATAAGAAGAATAGATAAATCATGTAGGTAACTGGAGACATGATCATCATATCACTCTTAAAATCACTCTTACAAATTAAATAACCTACATGGTAAATTCAAATAATCTATTAAGAGAAACCTAACTGGTTAACATTTTCCATTTTCCCAATAAATAGGAGTGATATATCAGTCTCACTGATCATCGTGAGCCATATCAATATTACCTATCATCATAAACAATTCCAAAGAATAATAATATAGTATTAACACAAGAAATATTTCATTTGCATCACCATACTCATAAAAATATTCTTTTCACCCATGAGAAAAACATTTCTAAATATTTAAATATCAATTCCACTTAATATAATTTTTGAAAATATCTATAATAAAAGAAATTAGGGTTTTCCATTGATAAAAATAAAATATTGTAAAGGAATCCAAAAATAAAATAATGGTTACAATAATGGAAAAAACAATTGAAATGAATATAATGATAAATATATCATAAATATCATATATATATATATATATCTGTGTGTGTGTGTGCATTAAATTCATCATTTTAAATATTCATGAGAGGTCATAATAGAAAATTAATTACATCTGTTAGCAAGGAAATAATACATTGTACACATGAAAGACTGTTTTATTTCCCATTTTATAGAAGAATGAGATTGGTATAGGTTATTCCATTTACATAAAAAATCTAACTATATGTTATATACTATTTTTATTATTTTATAATGGTTGAAGACTTTTTTAAATAACCATAAAAATAAAAAATAAAAAAATGATTTGTTAGAAACTATACTTCTTCTTTCCTTTAGGATTGTAAATAAAGCATTCCTAGGTTAGTTTTCTATTCAAAAAATAGCCTATATAGTGTGGGGAGGAATTTAACTAAGTTATTTGGGTATGCATTGGCCAATATAAATGACTCTTTAAGTTTGTATATTTGTTGAGAGGTAGTTTTCTTTTATAAGTGGGGGAGAGGAAACACATGAATGTTTGAAATGTTTAAAATATATTAATTTCATACTAAAAAATGGCTCCATAATAGAGAATTTAAAACTATATGAACGTATAGGGTAAAAATATTTCTATAAAATATAATTTATAAAATATTTAGGTCTTTTTAACCCTTATCACTTCAGTTTAACCCTTGGTAGACATGTTTTAACCTTAACCATGGTAATAGATATTAACTATTTTTACTATTAATTATGAAAAAAAATATAGTTTGACTTATTAGATAATATATATTATTATAGTTAAAAATATTAAATCCATTTTATCAATTTAACTTCATATATGTTTCAATTTTTAATTTAATATTAAACCAACAAAACGTGAGGAAAAATGATTTTTTAGAAAAATGTATTTTTACCCATAAAATTGATTTTATACAAAATTAAAGTAGAATGTTTCTTCCAAAGACAATAATTGTATTATTAATAATATAAGTTAATTATTTTTAATTTTAAATCATTATAAAAAAAATAGAACTTTATAAATGCTTGAAACAAAAAAAATAAGACGATTCTCAATATAAATCAAAAAAAATCACTATTCATTGAAAAATATAACTTTTCAAAAAATCATCAAAAAATTATCCTCATATAATTTTTAAATGATGAATTTATAAATGATTTTATTTTAAAAAAAATAAAATTATATAATTTGGAAACCATTCTTTTCAATAAAACCATATAATGCATGAAAAATGAATCTTGTTAGAAATAACACTTTTTCATTTTGACTGAAAAATTACATAATATTATTTCAGTGAATATAATTCTATAAAATATATATATATTTAATATTAATAATGATTAAAATTTATTTAGTATTAACATTACATTGGTTGTTAAATTCATCCCCATTTTTTAAATTTTACGTAAATTTTTTTATTTATTATATACAAAATTGGTGATATTTTTCCTTCATAGAATTTTATGATTTCCATGTTTTCTTTTCAGAACTATGGTTTTAAAAAAACCAATGCTAGTCAAATTACTTTATTCCAAAATACATTCTTGCTATAGTCATAAGTATATATTGGTTGTTCCTCATAAGAGAGGTTTTTCTCAACTAAACTACTTCGGGGTTCAAAACATGAGATACATCATGATACTATTTTCTTAACAATGAAACATGAAGTATATCATGTACCTGAGATATAATTAGATATAATTCATAATTATTGGAATATAATAAAACTTTATCTAGTATTTCATATGGTCTAATTTATTAGAGCCTTATGTTTACCTTTTTACCAAAATATATAACACTTTTAAATGGAGAAACTTTATAAAAAACATGATCTCCTACCTCAAATGAAATATACTTCGTCTAATTATCTTCCGAACTTTTATAATTTATATGATCCATCCTAATATGATTTTTAATAATATTCACCTTCTGAACCATTTTTTCTACCAATTCTTATCCAAATAATATCATTTTTCCTACATCGTCCCAACAAGCTAGAGTCTGACATTGTTTTCCAAATAATACCTCATAATGTTGCATCTGTACACTAGAATAAAAACTTTTATTAGAAGAATACATAACCAAAGTAAAATGTTGGTCCTAAATTACCTGATAATCTATTTAACAATATCAAATCATATTCTATAATATTTAATCGTTCTCTCTGACAACCCATCATATTGAGTATGAAAAGCTATTTTGAAATTTAATTTAGTACCCAATTTAATCTAAAATTATTTATAGAAATTAGAGATAAATCTAGGATCATTATAAAATATAACAGATAGAGGGACTCTTTATAATCTAATTATCTCTTTAACATAATGTTTTGAAATTTGATCTAATGAAAAATTATATTGAATGGGGAGAAAATTAGAATATTTAGTTAATCAATCAATAATTACCCAAATTAGACTATTGTCTTGAGATTTATTTGGTAATCCCACTATGAAATTTGTTGATATATTCTCCCATTCTCATTCTAGAACTAAAAAACGTTGAATCATCCCATGTGGTAATTTGTATTTGGATTTATCCTTTTTTAAAATTATAAACATTTAATATTAAAATAAGAAATATCATTCTCTATTCCTTCCAACCATAAATTTTTTCAAAGGTCTCTCTAAAATTATGTGCCACCAGGATGAAAAAAAATTTGAGAAATATGTGCTTCAATTAATAGTTCTTTCTTAAGATAGGAATCACATAAAAGACACAAAATCTTTCCAAATATGATAACACCTTTATCATTAACATTAAACTCTATAAACATACACTTCTTAATAGATATTAATTTTTTCTATAAAACAATATCCACATTTTGATATTTCTTAATTTTAATATGAAAATGTTGATTACAATGAATCCTAAAACAAAAAAGATAGGTTTTCTAATTTTTAAATTTCGAATTTCATATTCATCAAATTATTAAACAAATTATCATGTTCTATATATTTCATGGTTAATATAACATTATCTTTCTGAATCAAATAATTAGCTACACTACTTACTTTACTAAGATAGTAATGAATTGTTCAGTCATAATCATTTTTCAATTCTAACCATCTCATCTATCTCATGTTCAACTCTTTCTACATGATTATATACTAAAAATGATTATTATAAGTATATATTTTACACTTTACCCCGTATAAATGATGTCTCCAAAATTTTTAATCAGACACTACAACTGCCAATTCAAGTTCATATGTTGGATAATTTTAATCATGAGGTTTTAATTAAATTAAATCATAACTAATCATTCGTTATTATAACACAACCCAATACCATTAATAAAGAGTCATTGTAAATAAAAACATTACTATTTATAGATAATGGGGCCAAAACCAGATCAATCACTAACCTTCTTTTCAATTCTTGGAAACATTCATTTCATTCCTTTTTCGAAATAAACAAAAATCCTTTTTGTTTTAACATAGTTATTGGGAAATATAACCATGAAAATTTTTCAAAATACCATCAGTAATATCCAACTAATCAAATAAAATTTTGAATCTTTGTTACATTTGTAGGTCTTGGACATTCATTAAAAATATTAGTTTTGTGAGATCAACTTTTATGTCATCTTTATTTACTATATTTTTAAGGAATAAAAAAAATTATCCAAAAAACACATTTGATAAATTTTCAATATTACTAATTTTTTTTAGGGTTTTAAGAATAATACTTAGCTGATTTTTATGATCCTCGTGACTTTTTAGATAAAAAATATCATAAGTGAAAACAAACACAAAATTATTCAAATATCCGTGGAAAATATTTTCATAATATCCATGAATACAATTAGAGTATTCATGAACCCTTAGGGAAGGACCTCAAACATATAGCACCCATTCCTAGTAAAAAATTCTATCTTAGTGATTTCATCCCCCTTCTCCTTTATTAGATGGTACTCAGACCTAATATTAACCTTCAAAATATATTAATCTCTTGGAGATGATCAAAAAATTTATCAAAATGAGGTAATAGTCACTTGTTTTTAAAAATCATGTTATTAAATTCTATATAATCAATAAAATCCTAAAAAATAGTCATTATTTTTTAAAAATAAAAAAGGATCTCCCCATTGTGAAGTTCTAGGACATATGAAACCTTTATAAAGAAAATTTTAGAATCAGTTTATTAATTCATGAAATTTTAATTAATCTAATCGATAAGGGGATTCTAAAATTACCTTAGTATTAAGAAATAATTCAATAGAAAACTCAAATTTATTTATAGGTATAATACAAAGTAACTCATCAAGAAAAAAATTATAGATATTCTTTTACTACAAGAACACCATTAATCTAAATAGTTCCCTTATTTTCAGTAATATGACCGAGATGACTTTAATTTCAATATCTTAATAGTTTCTTAACTTTTGGATATATTAGCAAATTTATGAATTTTTTCTTAAATAAAAATGAAGAATATTTTCATAAAATAACTTCTATGGCTCTACAATCTATCATATCATGATAAATTAAAAGCTAATCTATACCCAGAATAACATAAAATTTTATAATAAGAAAGAAAACAAGGTTTTCAAGGAAAAATCTTCAATATATGATAACAAGAAGGAATTTTTAAATTCTTCTTTCCTTAATACTATTATTGGTGTTTTTTCCAAAATTCATGAGTGTATTTCTTGAGGATAAATATTTATTTTAGTATAAAATTCGACAGAAATGAAAGAATTGGTAAGCCCTCAATAAAAAAAGACATTGGAATCATCTGAATAAATAAGAAATGTACATATTAAATATTCATTATATGGAACAATATATACTAAATTAGTTATAAAAGAGTTTAGAATAACCTTATATTTATATCCATTCTACGTCACATCATTCATTCTATTATTCAAACATGCATCTATATAATGACCCATCTCATTACATTTAAAAGAAAATATAGTCTATTTATCAATATTGGTCTTACTACTACCAAGATATTTTTCATTTAAATCATGATTCATATGCCAAAACATAATACATTATATTCACTTCATAGGTTTTTTGAAGAGATTTTGTTAGGTTCCTTTTACCACACCTACCACAAACTAAAAAAATGATTTTATTACCTTTAGATTTCTTCAATGTATTCTTCCCATTTTCTTACCACCTAGATCGCTTCTTCTACCTATTGTCATGGAATACATGTTCATCTTAAAATTCCATTTATACCTTCTTAGAATAGTGTACTATTTTCTCATAAATTTTAAATTCATGAGAGTCCAAAGCTATTTGGTATCTTAGATATAATCTGGAGTAAATCCAATGAATTTTACTATCAAGATCTTGAATAAAATCCGGTGCATACCATGATAACCTAGGGACGTTTTCTTTATACATATCCCCTAAAAATCCTCCTTCTATGTCATTTCCATGATTTTTTTTTTATCCTAAGTCGAAAAACCTTAGTAAAATATTTCTAAATGGAAATATTTTTAAATGTATCCCTTTCCATTGAATCAATATATTCTCTCTCTATGCTATTCTTAATCATTAACCACCATTGATCATCTTCACCATCAAAATGTTAAATATTAAGAGTAATATTGTGATTATCTAAACATACCATGATGTTAAATAACTTTTCCATATCATTAATCTCACCCTTATCTACCACTGTGTCATACGATCCACTAAAAGTGGGAGGGTATTATATCATTAATCTCTCCACTATTGAACTATTCTTATGTAGTAGACATTTTTTCTCTATATAATGGACTCCACTACCATTTATGGCATGTTTCAACTAATCCATTATAATAATAAAAACTACTTGGTTTGAATTCCAACCATTTTAGGATGCAAATTCGGAAGAATAGTTTCCTCATGGTACCTTCATACTTCAGTTTCCTTATTTATTCTTCAGAAAATCATTCTAAACATATAAATATTATATAAGGAAATATGGTCATATTTAAATGATATATCATGATAATATTGAATTATAAACTCTGAAGTGTATTTTCTTACATTATGATAACATATAAAACTATGTAAACATTTTCATTGATACTAACTATGACAACTCGACATTATAATATATGTAAAATTGATTTTTTTAAAAGAATTAAATATTCATACATTCCTAGATATTATTTATGCTTATAGTATTAGATAATTGAGGCATAAACCTTACACAAAAAAAATTTAATCACAGAGTGGACACATCCACTCAATATCAATTTTTTCTATAATAGAAAAAGTTTTAGACAAAACAAGTTCTCTTTTCTTGAAATATCATTATAGTTTTTATTGTGACCTCATCCTTGTCCCTGCCTGAATGGACCGATTCTTTTTATTGATTTTTTATAACCCCCATTTTAAGGGATAATGGGCAACCCTTACAAGGCCCGTAGTCTTAGTGGATTACACGACCAGAAGCTCCTATAAGAGTTCATCCCATACAAGAATAGTTGGAAATTACACTACACAACGTCTATATCATGAAGTCATCTTCCCACCATTGCATTGCTTGTTCGACTAGAAATACATGTGTAGAGGTGCACATTCCTGGTCCCGATGGAAATTGTCATACCCTCAAATTATTCTATATCCAGATAGATTTGTTCATGTGAAACCTCCTTCTCTAAGTCCTCATCTGGAGCTAGTTCCTTTGATCTTTCTGGTTTCATCTACACTTTCATGATCTATATATAGTGGACAAAAATACTTGAGGTGGTCTGAATTCCTTGAGATGGTCCAAAATCCATAACTGGCATAAAGGCCTTGGGTGGCCCGAAGGCCTTAATAACTCCATGCCCAAATCGGTGTCCCAATGGTGAATAGTTCTAGTTGCTACAATACCAACAATACCTACTACAATACTATTACAGTAACCTATAAATATTCCTCCACCCAAATTCAAACATGGGTATCGTGGACTCACTTGAATATTTTTCCCCAACTGATTTGAGGCTCATATACCTCATCCTTGTCTCTAAACATCCTTAAAACATTAAGAAAAACATTTGACAATATGGTATGAGGAAAAAAAATATAATTAAGGTACATATAAAAGGAAATAATGAAACTCATTAGTCTATGAATAGTGATAAAAAAAATTTCAATTTTAAAATAAAATATGATCTCAAGATAAAAAAATTCTTACCCAAGAAATAAAATTCTCTTCTAAAAGAATTTCCTAAAATAATTCATAATAAATCATAAAAGAAAAAATAAATCTCATAAAGTTTTATTTGAAAACATTATAAATTCATGAGAACTTTTTCACAATGTTATATATTCCATATTTAAAAAATAGAATATACTATCCTTTAAATATAATCTGATTAACATATCTTTTGAAATTATAATATTTCATTAAAAGCCCATAGAAATCATAGTTAAATAATATAGGTAATATAGTAAATCATCATTAAATCACTCTTAATAATTGAATAACATACCCATTTAATTCTAATAATCTATTAGAAGAATCCTAACAGCTAACTCTATCCCTTTACCCAATGCATTGGAGTGCTATCTCAGGCTCACTTGTAATTATGAGCAAATATTGGTCTCTATCATCATCATTAGACATATCAATATTACCTTGGATCATAAAAAAATTTACATGAATCATAAAAATATCTTAACACATGAAATATTGTATTTACATAATCATACCTATAGTGACCCAAGACTTTTTACATATTATTACATGATTTTAAGCATAATAATCCTTATAATTAAAACCAAGGATCGAAAATTTCAGTTTCCTAGGAAGAAAAGGAACATAATTATGAAACTAAAATAAAAATCATTTATTTATTCTCCATAATGATATCATAAATCAATTTCATCTCTTATAACTACATAGGTTAACTTAAGAAATACGTGGACAAAATGGGTGATCTAAAAATCCCAATAAGGGTATAAAAATATGAATGAAAAATTTCACATGATTTTGAAAGTCATAACATGATAACATAAATGGAATGGATCATGAATAATCATATAAAAGAATAACATACAGAACATGGAATCATATGATCATAGAAACATTGGAATGTGGCAGAAACATACAATATGACATAAACAATAATTAAGGTTAACTACCAAGACTATATCATGTGGTGGAAAAATCCCATAATGAATTATGTTTACTCTCTAATCTCGTACATGATGTCCCATGTGGCTAAGAATTATCCAATTCATTGGATTGCTATCATGTAACACCCATCATAAAATTTTCATGTATATATATTCTATATAAAAAATCAAAAATAGGGAATAAACATAGGGGTTACCCATGGAAAGAAATGGGTATCGTAATCATGTCATAAGGCATAACCAAATGGCATATGACAATGGTATCCATGAAATAAGGGATTTAAATAATTCTTGGACTTCAATAATGGAAATATAAGATTATATCTTGGATAATTAAGTTTAAATAAATTTAAAACACTAAAATTAGGTTTTCGGTAACTTTAGATATGTGCCACATAGGCATAGTTTTATAGAAGAGAATAAAGAGTTTTTAAATAGGATAAATGAATAATTATTACTATAAAACTATAAATGAACTAAAACATTTTTCCCTGATAAATTTTGGGATTTTATGTAATATATTTTATGATTAAATAGTTTATGGATTGTACTTGAAAATGGTTAAGAAAAAGATAAGTTCCTTATAATCGGGTTTGCTTATTGAGCAGAATTGAGAAGGGAACCTTTTAGAACATGTAATTAGCCATCAAAGAAAGACGAATTGAGTGAAATAAAAAAAATTATTCACGTAAATAAAATATAAGATAATAATATAAAAATAATTAACTTATAAATTTAGGTAAATTGTGATAAAGCGTATCCTGAAGGAAAATATTCAGGTTCGATGATATCTCTTACCTTGTGTTTAAAGGCATTATGCACATGCACATAATGTGATGGATAATAAAATTTTATTAATTAATTAATTGATTAATATCCTATTATATAATTTTTTTATTTATTATAATTTCATTAAGTTCATTTATGGCCATTTTGATGAGTTATAATGTTCGATTTTATCTTTTCAGGAATGTCGTTTTCAGGGTTTCTTGATCAGTTCACTAGTGTATAATTAATAAAGTTCTTTTAAAGTGGGAATAATTATATAGAAGTGAAATGAAGTGGTATTAATTAGCATAAATAATTATAAATAGTCTCATATATCATTTAATTTTTCTTTTATTAAGATGACTCATTTGATAAAACGATAATAATAAATGTTTAGTTTATTTTTGGCGGCTTTTCCAACCATCATGAACTAGTTTTGTTTTATTTTATATTATGTATATATATTAGTTTTAGAACATGAAACAATTTATAATATAGATATTAAAATATTATTTAACAATAATAATGGTTTTATTTCTATCCTGTAATGTAGTAATGGAAAATTAAAACTCATTATCCACGAAGATGGTAAACTGCCAAAATTTCGACAACGTTTTTGTTTCTTTGAATAAGAGGAAATGAGAAATGATGTGGATAGAATATATTACTTTAGAAATATAAAATTTTAGAATAAAAATTATACTATATTTATAATGATTTTATGGATAAATGAGGTGATGATAAGGTAGAATAATAAATGAAATTAAAAGAGATGGTTTGGGAAAGGTGCCTCTTGAATACCACCTCGTTAAAGGAACCATTCATAAAACTAAAATTGGTATTTTTTTTAGAGACTAGTATATCTTGGACATGGGGGAGAGTATTGGGGAGTTATTGTTTCAGAATATTGACAAGATAAAATTCTTATAAGGTGTGAGGAGAAGGGATTTTGAGGGGTGGTATTTATAAGGGAGGAGAGGGGTGTTTGCGAAATTTCTAAAAAGATTAAATTATAATAAATTAAATTTCTATCCAAATTCCACCAAATAAAAATAGATTCAAATATTAGATAATATAAGGTCTCAATATCGTCAGCCAATTTAATTTAAAAAAAAATTGGTTTTATTTTAAACCTTATCATTTCATTAACCATAAATTAACATATTTTATTTTTAATTATAGTAACAAATTTTTTAATATTAAAAGGTTGTAATTTTTACTTATATTATGAGATTAAATCATAAATGTACAATTAATTAAATTTTATATAATATCATAAATAATTTATATTTTTTATTTTTTATATTTTTATGATTTTTAAATTATTAGTAATATATTAATACTATAAAAAATCATTATTGTCAAATTTAAAACTATTTAATACCTTGACTCTAAAATATCCAATAAAATAAGTAAAATCAGATAAATAATATTTTATTATATCCTAAAATGTCCATTTTTATAAATATAATTATTATATAATAATAAATATCTCCAATTATATTTATTTTAATATTTTTAAGATCACTTATATGATTTTCCATTAATTTAATAATTACTACATCATTGTTGTGTAAGCATTTAAAGTAATTATTTATTCACTAAAAATTAAAATTAAATTACCAAGATGTAGATAATTATTTTATATTTCAAAATACTAGTTATGATCAAAATATATTCTGGTTAACCCTATATTAAAAATATTATACTTATAAAAAATTAAGAGTATGGCATTTTGTCACTTTCTTTGATTTTAAAAATATCTAAGTCATTTTCCTGGACATGTGTCCATTAAAAGATTAAATTTATAACCCTAGGTTTTGAGGGTAGAACTTAATTCATAAAATATTATTGGAGCAAGTGTTGGGGTAATTTTATAGTCGTCATTGTATTATTTTTACACTTAATTAACTAATTTACCCTAAACCATGGAAACAAAAATTTACCAAGGTTACAATTCATATTGATCAGAACTAAAATTGGTAAAATTAATAAATTTAGAACCTATGATTCCCAATATATAATCCATTTTTCAAAATAGAAAACATATAATTTTTATAATTTAATTTAAAAATTAAATCGACAAAACGGAATGGCAAACATTTTTTCCGACTGAAACATAAATTTTTATTGAAAATAAAATGACGAATAAAAGGAAGAAGAATAGAGGAAAAACAAAAATCAAGGAGGAATGTAATGTCAGAGACCAAGATAATCTCTATGGATAATGTTTTTACATGAAATGGGTAAATAACCCAAAGTGCTATAAACAATAAGGTTTTCATTAGCCCTCCCTTTGCGAGAAAACCCATCAGCTATGAAATTTTGTTCTCTCCAAACATGGACAATGCCAAAACCCTGGTTAATTTGCAGCCCACATAGTCTAATATAGTACACCAACTCCCAAGTAGGATCCACTTTCCCTTAAATTATTAGAACCAAATATTCACAATCGAACTCAATTTCATCCACTAAGATATCAATCCTCTAGCACAGGACAATCCAAAAATACAGAGCTCTAATTTCAGCACCCATAGAACTACCAAGCCCATAGAATGCACTGAAGATGAGAATAATTGAAACCCTTGTGTCTTTGACCAGCCCTCCTCCCCTCATATCCCCATCAATGTATGAACCATGAATTTTCAGTTTCAAGCCTCTACTTGGTCGGGTCCAGCTTATCCATCTACCAAGACTACAACTACATGGTTCCGTACTCATTTCTAGTCTAGTGAGAAATCTACACAGTGTGGGTGAATTCCATCCACCTCTGATAGTAGAAACCATCTATGCAACTAGTTTCTTCTTTCTTAGGAGTGAAGAATATAATTACCTTCATCCTTCTCTTTCCTAGTTATGAGCCTCCCACAGGTTCCAACGTATTGCTACAAAAATGAGGCTAGAGGATTTTTGAATGGGATTTTGATTCACCGTGCCCTAAAACCAAATAGTGAGAAACTTGTTAAAAGAAAAACCAGTGATTTTGTTTAGATTAAGACCTAATAAATCTCATAATACTCTTTCATATTCACAATTAACTATGAAAGAAACTATGCAGATTGGATTCAACATATGGATTGTCACAGTAGAACCACCTAGAATCCAAGTGGATCCCTTTCTGTTTAACATTTTCATCCATCAGGATGGCTTGGTTTCTAATTTTCTAGACAAGGAAATTCATCTTGAGGGGTAACTATTTTCACTATAGCTTTAAATTCCACTCATCCCACCCACCATGACCATAAAGAGTTGATCTGTAATTAGTACAACTAGAAATCTCTAAAGTTGTCCCTATAAAGCATAATTTATCTAGTTCGTTAACGAAGAAAATACTGTCAAAGATCATCCTTTTCTCCTCACTAAGAATAAACTCCATTATAAGGGGGTGTCTTATGACCTCTTTAAAGGATATGCAGGGAGTAGGGAATCATATAATTTAGAGTATTTTTTATCCCAGTTTTCCATCCACAGATTGATGTCACCACATCCAACCAACCAGTGTGATTGATCTTGAAAGTCCTCAATGTGGGACATCATGCACATGGAAATATTGTAGAGACATGATTTTGCATTTCCAAGACTCACCTATATCAACATTATTTTCCTTCATTAATCATTCCCATAATGACTTTTCATCCATAATTTCCTAAGTGAGGCAAGCATTCATGGCTTGCAAGGTCTCAGTAATATTTATATGTCCAACACTACCCTCCTCAATAGGCCAAGACATGCATTTCCATGAGTCCCAATGGTATCTACCCAATTTGTTGGAATACCAAAGAAAGGAAGCCAAGATTTTTTCCATATTTTTGTGGATACCTTCAGTGGCTTGATAGTATAGAAGATAAGCATAGGAATTGAAGTTAGAACACTATTAATAAGAGTAACCCTTCCTCCAAATGATAATTTTTTTCCAACTTCATATTCTTACCATGATTTTATTGATAAACTCATCAAAGAGGGCCTTTTTTATTTGACTATTAGAAATTGGGGCTCTGAGATATTTAGTTGGGAGGTTCTTCATTTGAATCACTAATATCTCCTAAATAGAACCGCAACAACATCTAGAGCATTTGTTGGAAATTAAAACCTTTATCTTCCTTAGATTTATGTTCTGTACACTATCTTTTATACAAGTTTACTTTATTCCCATGATATTTTGAATGGATATACACATTACATTGGTAAAATTATTACATAATCAACAAAAATAAGATGAGAGACAATGTTGCTTCCTTGTTTATTAGTAAATGGAATCATCCTTCCTTCTTCCAAACTTTTTTTGATATTCCTTAAAAGATCATCTGGCACCATTATGAAAAGAAACATTTACAATGGGTCTCCCTTCCTGATTCCACTCATATTCTTGAGGAATCCAAATCCTTTTCCCGTGATTAGAATCGAGAGGCAAGGCAAAGTGTAACACCATAAGCAGAGGTCACAAAACCATTCTTGAAAACCAAGCCTTCTCATAACCCTAATGATAAAGCTCTATTCTAGTCTGTCAAAGGCCTTATCCATATCCAATTAAATGATGAAATTGGATCCAACTTCCCTATTATTTGTTTCCCCCGCCATCTCTTTGTAAATACCAATTGTCCATGTATACCATTCCCTTTCACAAAATTGTGGTGTTCTTCTGAGAAAATTCTTGGAATGATACCGGTCAACCTTATGGAGATCATGCTATAAAGGATTTTATATAATAAATTACATAAACCTATTGGAATTAATTAGTTAATCCTTGTAGGATATTTAACCTTAGGAATGAATATAATCCTAGAGGCACACACACCTCTTATGAGGGATCCACCTCTGAAGAAATCCTAAAATTCATCCACTACTTAGGCCTTTAAAACTTCCCAAGTAGCAACAAAAAAAGAACCTAGGAAGCCATCAGGACCTGAGGTACTATCCTACTTTAATATAAATATGGTCTCCTTAATCTCCTCCTCTTTCGGAACCTACACTAGAAAACCATTATCTGAATTCTCCACCAAACCCTCAATACAACCCATAAAATAATCCTCCTCGTTACTCAGAATGTCACTATTCCTATTGCACCTTGGGGCCACCAAAACGCCTTTAAAATGATCAAGATCCAACTTCCCTGTAGTGTTCACATCTGAAGTGAAGGAACCATCTTTAATTTGAAAAATAATTATCATATTTCTCTTCTTCTCCTTAATACATGATTGAAAGTAAG